>OU015539.1:8915815-10325815 GCA_907165065.1 Caprimulgus europaeus | reverse complement strand
TTTAACATGTACTCAGTGTCTTCAGTACTAGGTTCATAATCTCTTTTTACTTTTCTGTAACTACTTCTGGTTTTGAGAAGTAGGACTATTTTTTCACTTCCCAGGCTGCTTTTTATTACAGTGAGACAACAGTAGCCTTTTGAAAAATTCTATCAAAAAAGCAGACTTATGCTTCTATCCTTAGAATATTTCTTGAGCTGTTGCATAAATGTGCTAGATATGAAGGCTGATATATTTTCCACTGAAATGAAATCTCCCGTTAAAAAAAAGTGTAGTACAAAAAGAATAAATGCTTCTTCATGCAGCTCCAGCTGCAGGACTGAGGTATAAATGGATGGGGAAAAAAAAGCAACAATTTGCTTTCAAAGGACTCAATAATCAAGAACTAGGGAGTGTTGTGTTTTTTTTCCCTCTATTGAGGAAAATTCCACTCATAATTATAGCCTACCCAGTGTATCAAGGCATGCCTTTCTATTTTTATCTAAATTGTCTTCCATGTTTCCCATCCAAAATGTCCTCATAAGACTTATAATCATTCTTAATTATTATAGCCACTGTTTCTGTCTCTGAAGAAAGATCTTCCTAATATTTCACATTTCCAGTCATGTTTTGGTTTAACCAGCTCCATCTTCTCCAGTGGAATAGTGAGGTCTACATGCTTTCTGTTTGTTACAGGGGGGTATTTCAGTGTTACGTTTCACTTGATTTAATGCGTATTTTAAATTACGTTATCATACAATATTGCCTAGTTATGACACTCGCACAGATAGTTGACCATTTAATAATTAGACAAAGTGGACATACAGATTAGACATGAGATTCTGTGTATGCAGATGTGCACCTCGTCTGTTGTCTTGGAGAGGTTAGTCCTTAATGCCTGTAGGAACTGGTATTGTGGAATGGAATTCAGCTTTTGGATAGTGCCATTGATCATTTGGTTAGGCTTCCTTTGCCACCCTAGTGAACTCCTACTACTCTAAGGAAATTTGGAAGGAAAATAATTTTACTATTTACTGATGGAAAGAATATTATATAGGTTGACTTATTCTGAATAATGGAACCTCCACACAAACTTATGCTACAGTTATTGTTATAAAAAAAAAAAATTAATTTGATTGTATATAGAGATTGTCAGTACACAAAGTCCATGTTAGATTTTGTGCATCAGAAGCTAAGCACTGAAAAAGTGTCTTTCTTAAAATAAGATGGGTTTTTGTTCTTGTTTTGATGTCTTTCTTACTTTTTTTTGTCTAAGAATTTGGAATAATACTTAATATTGTAACTGCTTCAGTATCTTTTGATACATGAAATCTATTGCAGAATGGTAGAAATATGAATGTTTTCTGTTCTTTATTAATGCTCATTTGATTTGGAAGCCAGGGAATATACTGGGAAAATTACTTGAAGATGTAAGCAGAAAAAAGGTAGTGCTTTTGAATATTGTAAAGATGACTACACCAAAGGAAGAATCTTTCTGCCATACCTTATAGATAGTTATTAAACCTAGAAGTTAAGTACTGTAATTTTTCTTAGAGAGACAATATTGTATGTAGGACAGTGGTAGTGAGCAGGTGATAGAATAAGAGCTCCTGATTGTGGATTTGAATTTGGCTAGCTATGAAACTGTGTTTAATTATATTGAGTGTGGATTTACTTTGCAACTGGGATTAGAAGATACTTGGAAATTTTTTCAGGAGCACAGAAATCTTGTGAGAAGCTTCTTACAAGCACCATGTGGTTAATTTGTCTACTTTGACTTAAGTCAGTGCCTGTTAACAACTGAGTGCCTTTATTGACAGGGGCAGGGAGACGCTATTTAACAAAGAGATTTTGACTGATTTAAATATGTGTTTGCAGAGGTGAGACCTGATGTCGTAAGAGCCAGTAGCTGAAGGGCTATGGTGGAACGCAAAGCACTATTTCCCCCCAGCCCTTTCTCTCAAACTGTGTTGAATCTAAGATGAAGCAAGGTAGGAGGCAGAGAATAGTGAAAATGGAGCCAGAGTAGCAGGAAGCTTTCTTCTTAGTCTAATTGGACAATAGCACAAGGAGAACCAGTGTGTTGGGACCAACTACAGAGAGGGAGAGAATAGTATCATGGATGCCTGTTCTTCCTTCCTATGTGTATAGGAAAGTAAATAGGGAAAAGGATGCTGGTGACAAGGAATATATCTCCTACAGCTCACAAGTGCAGAGAAATGTACCTGGGATTCTGTGGAGCGTATCTCCTTGTTTTTTGTTGTTTTTTTCTCTTTGTTGAAGAAGTGTGTATATCTAAAGAGATTAGTTGGGGAAACAGTCTTATTCACGCATAAGGATTTGCTTCTATCTTGTACAAAAAAAATTCATCTCATCAACCTTCTTTGCCTAGCTCTTTCACAGTTCAGCTCCATTAGATCAAAACATAGCATCTTCTGTGTTTACAATATCTCTCTCTCCTCATAAAATTAATTGCCTTTAGGAAGTTGGATAGAGTATTACCAAAGATAACTCAATTAGTTATCTATGACAATAAATACCTGTGCAAATGTATTATCAGAGGCATGTTACTTTTTATGCAAAATCTTCAGTCGCTCCCTGGTTTAATAGTTAACGCTAAGGCAGATAATTTGTTGCGGTGAAACAACGATAGGAATTTTGCCTCTTAGCTCAAATGAATCTAGGTGTGGCACAGCTTCCAGTTCTGTGGAAATGCAGTGCTATTTGTCATTCTTGCACACTTCTGCCTTCCCAGTGACATGTATAATACAAGACAGACATATCTTTCTGAATATTCAGAACACAACGTGTTATGATAGGTTTTGTGAGAGCTAAAGCTGTCTCCACAATAGCATGAAGAAAGAGGAGGATATGGACTGTGTTTCCACTGGATGTCACTCTTAGCTTAGATCTGTGGTAGCTTAATACTAAGGCATCGTCTGCATAAGCATGATACTGGTGTGGTGGTTTCTTGTAGATTAGATTTTAAAGAGTTTTATTTAACCTCATAGCTTTAAGAATTTTTTTTTAAGGAAAAGTGTTTAAAATGTTAACAATGATCTGTGGAGTTAGCTTTTACTTGTGTGATTGTAGTGTGTTTCTGAATAGGGGATAAATTTGTGAAACTTGATAGTGTCGAGAAGCACTTGAGTAAGTTTCTTGGGTATTAGGAGAATGTGTTAACATGAGTCTGTTGCAAGCGATTCCCGTGTGCTTGGTTGGCCTGATCTTCCACAATAAATTTTCTTTTTCATTTGATATGTATCCTTTCCTTTAGGTTTTTTTTGTTTGCTTTTGGGTTGGTTGGTTGGGGTTTTTTTTGATAGAGCTAGTGAATTCTGCTAGAAAAGATTTTGATAAAAAGATGTCTGCTAAAACATCTTTCTTTAGGTATACAGATATGGATATAGATGGAAAACTTAATTTTGTCTTAAGGCTTTATAAAGCTAACTTCTGTCCTTGTGAATTCTGTATGTTTTTAGCCTCAACAGATAGATTATATGCTGTATTCATTAGTATTTGTTAATCTTTAGTCCATTTTGAGCAGTGGATAAAATAATGTGTAATAAGAGAGAAAAATGTTACTGTCTGACATGCCTTTTGGAAGAAAAATATAAATCCACTGAAGTTAAAGAATTATTTTATTTTCTTCTCCCCCAGAAAATTGAGGCCAGAAGTCCAGGGGTTAACTGGATATCCAAGGATAGTGTGTGTGGGGGGTTTTGTGTGTTGTTTTGGTTTGGTTTTTGTGTTTAGGGGAAAAATGTTGCAGCCTACAGTACAGTATTGCAATTTACTAATCCTTGACATTGAAATTCCCAGTTCATAGCTTCCAGTGACTGCAGGGAGCATTATTCTGTGGGCCCAGAAGGGGTATCCTTCCCTAGACTAAAGGACGTTCCAAGATGACAATCCTAGTTCTACTTCTTACTGCCCTTGGAATAGTAGGATCTCTGTGGATCGTAGTGGGATACTGTGGGACTGAGCATGCCAGTGCAGTGTCTGCATCTCCTAATCCTCAGCAGAGGCTCTACGTGCATGAGTATGTGTTTATCTGTTTCATTTGGAGCATGCACAAATAAAGCCATTCACTTCTCCAGTGTGAAGTGACATGTGGGAGATGTAGCTTCTCTACAGTCCCAAGGCAGAAGTGGCTGGCATGCAGTGGACAAAATTGCATTCCTTTCCATTGCTTGTTGCCTATTTCATACATTCAGTATACAAGAGAGATTTAACCCTAGTAAGTATACTCCTGAAAGTCATTTTAGGTTATGCCAGTGAACTAAACTGCTCATTAATTGATGTTCTGTAATGCTCCATTAGAAGCAGCAATTTAAAATATATTATGCATAGGTTTTGTTTGCTTGTGTTCCATTAAGTTGTCACAGGATGCTTCTGGTTCTGTGGCGTTTTATTTTGCACTACTCCTCAGGGTCACACAGAACTGCACAGAACTGTCCCTCTATAATTACATTTCAATGACACAGCTCAGATGTTTGGCTCTTTGGCTTGACACTAACAATGTCAGCATATAGTGGCCACAAATAAGCTTTGAAATTAAAATTCCATTAAGGTGATTTGTGAAGTTCATGTCTTTGATACTTAACTGTCTTATTACTTTGATTCAAAGTCAGCGCAGAGGGGACAAAATTTATATGGAAGCAGGAACCTTTTCTCCCTCCCCTGTGACTGCACATTACAGTAAACACATACGTGGGCTGAAAGTGAAGCACCAAGGCTGAGTTTGGATATTCCATACTATGATGGCTTTTGCTCTCACAGAGCTCATTTAAACAGCTGATGCAAGTGTGAACAGCTAGAAACAATATAGAGATTAAGTATGCCAATTTGTTTTAACTTACAAAGTTTTTCAGTTGTCAGGAGCATTTACTCCGTGTGTATCCTGTAAATGTCAAATCAGCATGTTTATATTCCAGTCTCATCTGTGAGTTATTGTCCAAACATAAGCAGGCCTAAATTATTGCAGCTTATCCGTAGTCCTTGGCTGTCTTCCTTGCCTGGGTCTTTTAGGTACTGACAAGGCTGATCTATTGTCAGTGTCTGCTAAAGAGATGGATGACAGTTTGTGCGTGGTCACTTGACCCCATGTACAGTCTCTGGAGTGGGGAACAAAGGAAATGATAATTAAAGAGCAAATGGGATGTAGAACATCTGCATGAACACCAAGAAACATCCTACCCAGAGAGCAGCAACTTGCATTATTTGTTGTAGTATCTACTCTACTAAATGCAGTGAAGAATCTAGCATCTTTTTGTTCATGCCAAGTGAAGTGATTTGGTACTATGGTACTTTGGTTTCATGCTACTTCTATACAGGCTTTTTGTTCCTGTTTAGCAGAATATACTTTTGATATTTATATTAATGACATTTCTATTGAAAATGTTGGCAATTAAAATTCTTAATGTGTTTGTGATAGTAGTTGAGTATTCAGGATTTACAAGTATGCCTCATATCCTACAGTCCGATTCATTTTGGGAGCTATTGGTAAATGTTGCAGCAGTGTTTTCATGCCTGGTCTCCCGCTAAAAAGTAGTTGTCCAATTTAGAGGGAAAAGACAGTAATTGCAAGGCAGCTTAAACCATTTCTCACTTTGCCTCTAAAATCCAAAAAACTGTTACATTATCTTTTGTAAAAAAAGTCTTTTACATTAATTTTGTAAAACACTTGTTCCCTAGAAGCTATAGGATGAATGACCTGTTCATTCTAGCTCTGCTTTCTGTTTCTTGGAAGAACTTTCAGCAGAACAGTGGCTACCAGTAGTTCAGTCTTGCACTGGTTTGAAATCTTGGCATAGCATATGATCCAACTAGAGATTATTTATAAGGTAAATTTAACTCTTTAACTCCTGCTTGTATTTTTGAAATAGAAAATGAAACAGATATATTCTGAGCAACTTAAGCCTTCAGAGTTGTGCTCAGAATGTGTGTTTGGGTCACTAGTTAAAAATAAGCCTGCATACGATCTGATCAAAAAGGCATTTACTGATGAGAAGAGACACTTTGAATATTTAGGCCTTTGTTATATGCAACTGGTAAAATTACCCTCCCCATTTTTTTATCAGACATTTAATATATATATAAGTAAGCCTAAGACTCTTCTTTCTGTATCCACCCCTAATTTTCAGGATGTGTGGTTATTCTGTCTTATCCCAAACACATGTTTGCATTAGGCATTGAAATGGAAATTGTTAATGGGTTTGATTTTATGATTATCTTATAATATCTGTCATCATGATTTTCCTGTTGAAAGGCAGAAGTTTCTAAGTATGATCTTACCTCCTTTTCTCACCTTCCCTCTGGCAAAATAGAGACATATGAACTCAGTGGCATATTATAGCAATACAGAACAGTTTTTGTATCAGTTTTTATAAAGGAAAGCTCATGAGGGGCTTATTTCTGTTGTATTCACAATACTTGCTACATTAATTTATATGCTCATTCAGACTTTAAAAAATTATTGCAAACTTATTTCTAATACTGAAGAAAAAACTGCACACAACTGAGGGTAAAGAAAAATGGTGTGATTTGAGGATCATATCATACATTGTGCTTGGTATTTGCTTCTGAGCTGAAATAGCATCCCTTAATGTGTGAATATTGTCTGAACCTTGCCTGAGGGAAGCCTAGGGAACTGGTGCAGTCATGCAGGCCTAGAGCTTAGCTGGAGATACAGGGATGCTTTCCAGTGTGATCATGTAGATCAGTTGTTGCATTAAATACTGCTCATTTGTTAAGTTCGATTATGCTTCAGTAACAGTATTCGATATTTTGTTTGGACTGTAACTGATTTGTTATTGTTTTAAACTGGAAGAAGTTGCAGTGTTTTCTTACATTTGGGAATGCGTCTTGTGGTATTTTTGAAAGTGTATGTTCAGATGTAGTAGTAGCAACAGTGGACTGTCTAGGTATTGGAAAAAAAATGTATACTTATTAATATTTATCTGATAGAGCTTCTGGAGAGTAGCTGCTTCATCTGAAATAACTAGATAAACGAAGACCTGGAAGGGAAAGAGGGCTTAAATACAGGCATAAAAAGGTTCTCAAATAGATGCTCTAAGGAAGAGAAAACAGTATATATAAAAACCCGTGTCTACCTCTTAGTCCTCTGGAAATTAATGACAAGAATCTCCCTGAACAGCAATGAAAACTTTTTTTTTTTAAATTTCCTCCCCCTTCAATCACACAATAATTAATAAAAAAATACTGGAGTGGCATTTAGGTGTTTTTACACACCGGCAGCGTGTAAATTTTCCTCCCACGGGTAGTGATCCAAACACATGGATCAGTAGCACAGTCGGTCTCCCTCCTAGTGTAGGAGTTTGTTGCTAAGAGTCAGACTGGAAGGTATTGATCCAGCATGCTGTCCCAGTTCCCTCTGGGAATCATTTTAAGAATGAAATATACCAGTCTATGAGAAATGATTTAGTTGATCTCAGAAGAAATTATTCATGAGGAAATGCAGCACAGTGGCGCTAGCCACATCTGTGCTTTCTACATCGTATAAAGAAAGAAGGCTGATGCAGCGGTAACTGAAGTATCAGATAATTTCCTGAGTTGTAGGTAGGAAGAGATTACTATGGAACTGTTAATGGGGGCTAAGGGAAATGTGAAATAGCAGGGCACAAAAAGTGTGTGCCATTGACACCATCTTTAGGGTATTTAAATTTATTTGCAGGCACCTGTATTCCTTTCTGCCTAGCACTATTCTGACAAGCAATTTTAATGACTTCAAAGATTAAACTATTAAAATTAAACTGGGTATAGATATCAACTTAGAAATGCTTTCCTTGGGAGAGGATTAAGATACATGTGTTATATTAAATTGCTGCTATCCAGCAGGTGCTTATTGTATGAAGAAATGAAGAATTTCCACATTTGGCAAATTTAGTACAATTCATAGGAATCAATTTTGCATTTTCTAGAATTGAAACAGAAAATATGACAATAGAAATCAATGTATTTCTGGTTTCACTGGAACTATCTGCAATCTTATGTATAGATAAGAATCCACATACATGTTACTTCTAAATAATGTGAGCCCTTAGACACTTAAAGGAGGGAAAGGTGGCAAAAGTGAAGAAAAAAAGAACAAATCAGACTCCTAGTTCTGCTTGCAGGTTCCCGAAGAAATGAAAGGCTAGTACATTTGCATTAAAAATGGCATCTACAGCACCATTATGTGGTTTCCTCCCATGTTTTGGTGTATGAGGTACATTGGTCAGAGCTCATTCCATGATGAGTACCTTAGAAAGTCTGCTGCTGTTCCAACTTACCTGGATTCTCCTTTGGCTGTCTTGGCATATCAGGCTTGTTACTGATCATAGATGACATCTTTTTATTTGTTCTTGCATTTGTAGCTTACATCTCTACTCCTTTTTGTCTTTGCATGCATTCATTTAGAACCAGTCTCTTGTATTTGATGTTTCAATAGCAACAGGGTTTTTTTGTTTTTAAACATTACTTGTTTGAGAGTTACAGCTACAATTTTGGGTTATGATTTCTGCCTTGGAAATGCTCTAAATGTAGTAATGACTTGTTTTTACATTTCTGCTTCATCACTTCACCTCTTAAGGTATGTTCAACATCTTATTGGGAGTCTTGAAGTTTTTCTTTTATATGGTGTCATCATGAAAATAGCTGACAGCTACTAATGACTTCATGTTGTGAGGAAGTTAACACTGGAAAGAAGAGAAGAGAAAACAGCTTCTCTGTTTTGAAGTGGACTACAGAACAAAAAACAATGACCCTACTGTACCAGCATTACTATTCTTCCTAAGATATGGATTATTTTTTTTCCCCCTTAGGCCTCCAGTAGCTGTGGAGTTAAATTAGTAGTGTAGTAAGAAAATGGCTGAAGGACCGCTACTGAATCAAGCTTTGTAAAATCAGTTTGCTTTATTTTTCTCTGTTGCATTTTTGTTGTTTTCTTAATAAGGAACAGTTAGCACTTTTGTTGTTTATTGTCATCTGTGTTGTTACTTTGCGTTATATGTTCTGCAGCAAGTACTTCTGAACTTTTCTCTGTAGCTTTTCTTATTAAACAGTGATCAGCAAAGCAGTATTGCGGAATTAGGATTTAACTTCAGAACTTTCTGTGTTTGGTTTGTTTTTAGAAATGCGGAAATACCAACTGACATAAATTCAGAAATTTTAGAATCCCTTTTGGGAAAGCTATCAACTTTTGACAATTCTAGTAACTTTTTTTTTATAGCTCTAAAAGAGATTGAACTCTTCTTTTTGCAACTTTCCTATCGGTGTTCTCACAACATTATCTTCATAGAATTCCATGGACTGATTGTCTTTTTTTTTTGTTTGACTATACTCTTTTTTGTTGTTGTTGCTGACATAAAACTGTAGGAATTTTCTTTGTCTAGCTGACTCAGTGCATAAAAAGAAATTTTCCTAGGCAAATGAGTCCAAAAGTCTATACCACCCATCTTGTCTTCATGGTAGAAGGACCTATCGGTTATCCAAGCAACTTACATATGACTCAGCATTTATTTTTTGCTAGTTAGGCACAGGTGAACACCTACATCCCTTTCTTGTGACCTTTTTAGGAACATTTCTTTCCCTATTCATATACTGTTTCTCAGACAGCTGTTGTTCTGTGCCCTGCCCCGCCCCAAGTTTATTTCCAGTTTTTAACAAAAAGCCTATCAAACTGAAGATTACTTGGGGGGGGTGGGGAGGGGAATCAATCACTGCTTGATATATGATGCATAGTGGAGGAGAATGAACATAAATCCCATTCAGTGTTCCTCTTACATTCTGGGGACATGATTTAGCCACTGTGCTCTTTTTACACATTCAACTTAAGTATTTAAATTGTCAGATTTCTGAAGCAACTTCCCACACAATTACAACACAGTGAAGGCAGGAGTGAGTGTGGGCCAAAGGTTGATGCAGAGAGATAGGGAAAAATATTTAAATGATGGAGGAGAAAAGCCACAACCTTTGCTCTTACATATATATAGAACCAAAATTTCTCCTTATATAGAAGGAATTCAATTTTTGAGAGAAGCTATATTAAAAGTGTGGACAAAATCTGTGGGTTTTTTCTGTGTTCCCCCCCCACACTGCCAATATATTTTTTGCTGAAATTTTTTCTTGTTGAAAGTTTCCTAAATGTTTCTAATACCAAACTGTCCAGCTCAGAAGAAAATGCATGTAGTAAAATTTGTTTTTATCAGTCAAATCTTGTATTAGACATTTTCACATCAATCTATTTGATAGTATGTGTGGGGAAATAATGCAGGATAAAATATCTAATTTCTAGTGATGGGCAACAGGCACACTTAGAAGTTTCTACAGTGCTGTGGTCCTAATCTGTAACTCTGGTTATAGAATAGCATATGTCATGCTGAGAGGTAAATCCAGTGTCATTGCATGGGTTATTTTAGTGTTGACTTTCCCCCCAGTGATCAGTTTACTTACATTATAAAGCTGGCTTGCTGCAACAGGCTATTTGCAAAATGGACAGAACCTGATAGTATGTATAAGACTCCCTATGTATAGGGAGGAGGATGTATGGTAGCCTCCCTCTAGAAAAAGTGAGCAATGCCTCCATTTACTAGGTAAAGCTCACACTTAATATGTAAAATAGGAATTGTTAAAAATAAAAATCAAACTCTGTAGAAAGCTGGACCTTGTTGTAGTATTTGCATTGGGTTTTGTGTGAATAGCAATGTTAAATAACCTAAAAGGTTTGCAATGAACTTCAGGAGAAACTTGCTCTGATGAAGACTGTGGATATTCTTGTGCGCAGTGATGCATATCTGGATTACTGCTAATGCTGTAAGCACCATAATTAAGACACCTTAAATTTTCCTAGTGTGTTGAACCAACAGACTTTAGCCAAGCTTGTCTGCTGACAGCATTACAAGCTCATTTTTCTAGTTAAGATTTAACAGTATTTGTATTTTCCTTGGCACTATATTAATTAAACATCTGTGATGCTACTCAAGCTGCAGATCAAGTCCAGCAAACAGGAAAGAAAGTGAATCATAACTAGGCTATTAACCCAAAGGAGAGTAATAAGATGTTTTAAGCCCATTTCCTACTTGAGTTCTGGGCTTTGAAATTCTTGTTGAATCAGAACAAGACTGAACTGTAATCTTTGGTCTGGTTCAGGTAATTCTGATTCCAGTATAGAAGGTCCTAAATCAATTATTGTTAATACGGGTAGCTAGAACAGCCAGTTTGGATCATACTCTCCTAACATTTTCAGATGTTACTAAAGCTGCATTTAGAAACTGAAGAATTCCTTGGGCCATAGTGACAAGGAAATTGCAAATGCTCAAGAAACTGCTTATGACAGGAATGACCTCCTTTGTCACAAATTATCTCAGAAGGTTACAGGTGAATGTAGAACTCTGCACTGAGCTAAGTAGCTTCCATGTCAGTGGAGTTTAATCAGTTTGAAAGAGTGAGAGCACAGCCAGGCAGTTGTGAAGAACTTCCTTAACCTTGTGAAATTCATAAACTTGAATGCTGTTCCTAATGGTGCCACTGACAGGAATGACACTGCTCAGAACACTTAAATTTACCTTTACAAGAGATCCTGTGTTGTACAATTGCAAAAGAGCCCTGACTCTTATTGGTTTGTAGTGTACATAGGTAGAAACAATAGTTAAGCTAAACTCTTATTTTTATAGTGATTTACACGGGAGGCTCTCATGCTACTTTAATGGATGTGTATGTGAACTTAAATCCTAGAATGATCCATTTCCACATATTTCCACCTGAAATACTTTCTTTAAAAAATAGTACTAGTTGGTATCATCTAAGGTACTAGGTTAATTTGAAAGAATGGTCACAAAATTAAGTTGCTTTCTGATACTTTTATACACAAGAATTTAACTGTCATTTTATGTTCTGCTATCAGTTATTTGCAGTGTCTATAGTCTTGTGTTCTCCACACTGGCTTTAGTGGAGATTGAAGCCTGTATTGTTAGAGTGTGGTAACTCATGCTCATTTTTAATTAAATCAAGTGATCTTGGTGTGACAAAGAAATGAAGGAATGGGAGAATGGGCCCTAACACATTTAAGTGTGTGTTTTTAAGATAAAGGTTTGGGGGTTTTTTATGTGGCAATTAAAACTAAATAACCTTTAGACCATACTTGAATCCAGTGAGATTTTATTTCAGAGTTACTTTTAAGGAAGTTCTATAACTTAAAAAAATGTGTTCTGTTAATTTAATGTTTTAATACATTTAAATTAACTAAGGAATTTGAAAGAAATTACTTTGCAATCTCTTTGAAACTTTCTTACATTGGTTTCTAATGGGACTTGAATTATTTTCCAGATATAATCTGTTTCAAGAGAGTGGCTTCATGTTGCAATAATCCTTCTCATTACATTTCAAGGACTTAACTTCTTTTTTTCCTTAATAACATACTCTTGGCAACTAGTACATAGCAGTTTCCTGTTTCAGTAGTACGCTGCTTCTTAAAAATAACACTGAAGCTCTGTGAAGTTTGCCTGAGGGCACTTCTTGATGACAAAACTGAGGATTATTGAATATCTGCAATGTTTCCAACATGCAAAAGGGATCTCAAAATCTCTGTGTTTGTTTGCATTTCCTGGACCTAAGAAAAATGTCTAGGGGGTTGGAGATCAAGCATGAGAAAATAGATTGATTTTTTTTTAAACAGTTGTTCCACAGATCATTTAAGAAAAGGCTGAGTGGGGCTGCCCTGCTGCTCACTTACCTCAAGAGTCTGTTCATGGTATTTCCAGATTGATAGTTCAAAACCCTGCAGTACACTCTGTGAAAAATCCTGGTGGCTTCTTGCTATGCAATAAGATTGTTTCTAGTGCCTGATACTGGTGCATAAATGTCTTTTATAGTGTATTTAGAATGACTCCTGCTCCTCAAGCACAGTGGAGATGGTATACCTTAGTGCTTTTCTATTTCAGTGCTATTTTAGAAACTTCATTTAAGTAGGTGTAGCTGATTCTGCAGTGTCTGAAAGGACTAAGCCTGCAGGGTGTCTCATCAGACTGTTTATGTGTTTTTATTTGGCTTGGAAAAGAAGTACAGTGAAATGGAATGTGACGAACTTGCCTTCTTTTGTAACTGGAAAAGCAGTTGGTGAGCTTCTAATAAAATGACTATTCCACTTCAACTAATCACTGTCAGAATACAATCCTGTCCCATCAAACATGAAATATTATATTGCTCTTATTAATTTGGTCTATGCTTTTATTGATTTATTTAAGGAATAAAGATTGACAGTGCTTTGTGATAGGAAAAATGACTGCAGAAGCTCTGAAAATAGTTATCATTCTTAGATTAATTTAGAGAGAAACACTTTTTCAGTATACAAATCTTTGAGTTGCTCTGTATATTCTTCCCTTAATTTAGGAGTTTGCTTTAACTATGTTCTCATTCCAAGGTGTTCCCAGATTTCCTCCGTTCCCACACCCCTGCCCCACAACATGGTTGAGCTGCCAGTCTTGAAGCTACAGCATGATTTAATCTTTTTAGGTCTTCCTGTTCAGCTTGAGTCCAGCTGATCAGTGAGTTGTGACTAGAGGGTCCTTGGTGGAGGCTATGATCGCCTTGATAGCTGTGTGCACTGATTAGAGGAGAAACAACTGCCTTTTGTGTCCTTTGTTTTGGTCAGAGCCTGTTTGTGTGCCTGAAGAACTTGGGTGTGCACAAGCTCCTGGCATATTCAACGGTTTATATTCTACTTTATTTAAAACAAAATAAATTTCTTCAGTTAACCCCATATGCCTGCATTACCAATCTCTGTCACTTAGATTGCTGCATTGCATGTGGTTTGAAAAGAGCTAGTGGCCAATAGCAGTCTGTGTTATGGAAAGGGATCCTATCTGAGCAAAGTGTGCAAGTGGTATTTTTTCAAATCAAAAGATATTTTCCCTGTTAGTATCTGACAGTTCTGCAATTACATGGCCTGTGATGCAGATGCTCACCCATGTATTCATACAAGCTGCATACAACAGGATGCTCAGGAATGTAATGGAAAATGTGAAATAACTATGAATATGCACAGATGGCCACTGGCAGTTCTTCCTGCTTCTGAAAGTGAAAAGCAAAAGATGTTCTTACTAAAAATCCAAGTCAGTGTTCAAATTGACATTTATATACAGCCAACAACCATATGTCAGGTATAACTGGATGGTAGAGCTCTAAATTGAGCCAGTATTTAAACTCAGCGCTGTGATTAATATAACATATTGAATTAGTAATGTGTTTTGTCCATTGAAGCAAAACATTGATCTTTAATCTGAGTTAGTTTCGAGTATCTCAGATAAGGCTTTAGACTGCTTTGCAAATCATTCTGTAAGGACCTGGAGTAGTCCTCATCCTGGTTACAAGTGTTTTAGCTAACAGGGACTTTATATAAATGGCATGCTCTTGCCAGTGAATGGTGTAACTCTCCTCTAGTTGCAGTGCAGGAAATTCTGAACTCTAGATCACATTTACAATAAAAATTTTACGTGATAGCACAAAGGCTTGTTTATTTTTCATATGGGTATATGCTTGCAAGCCTTGGCTTGCATTTCAGACATGTACTGGTTCAAAAAAACCAAACCAAACACCCGGCATCAGTTGTTCTGAATGGAGTTTTGAGTTCTAAATCTGTTTGGTGAATGTATTTTGCTGTCCTCAGTACTTTTGCTCTTGTTTCATTTTGGGTAATAAGCTTTCTAAGAGCTCTGCTCTTCTGATAACTCAGGCACTGGATAAAAGCAACATATTTTACATAGTTTCTGTATTGTAGTTGGATTTGGCGACATTGGAATAATTGCTACCATAGTATTTAGTTTACCAAGAGTGTCAGGATTTGTAAGAGCCTCAGTAGTAACTTAAAGAAGTGGTACTGTTATGAGGTAGTGGGTAGCACCATTGCTGAACAGGCACTGTCACAGCAATACGAGCATGCTTGATCTGTCCGTTGGGGTGTTGCTGCCTTAGGCTCATGCCAGAGCTAGTCAGTGGCCTGGTCCTGTGCCTGCAGCCCTGTTAGGTATATGGGAAAAACTCAGAGCTGCTGCCCTGCCTTTTTACAGATGAGCATGGGTTTTGATCATACAAGAGCCTATAAAAGGCTTTCTGCTTGCCCAGCTGTCATGGCATGCCACTGAGCACTGAAACTCTGCACAAACATCCAGTTTGGTCTGTTCTACGGGAACTCGGTGGGAATAGATACATCAGTCTGTTCTTTTGTACCTACTGGGCATTTTCTGGGAAAATCGGCATGAGTATTTGTGTAATGCTCTCTCACATTCCTATTCTTGCTTCTCCTCAAAAAATTTTTGTGGGATCTCTGAGCACCTTTGAAAAGTGGTTCTTCTAAGAATACAGAGGGCTTATATTTCCAAACCTGAACAGCACACATTTGAAAAGATTACAATTTATGTCCCTTTTCTTAATGTCAGTGTATCAGCAGTGACCTCTAATTGAGAACAGTAAATACAGAATCTGACTCTTTATTGGGAATAAATATTCCACAGATGGCTAAAACAGGCTGAAAGCTACTCTAGTTCTTCATCACTGCACTTTGTTTATTTTAAGGAAAGGCTTAAAGATTTTGTGGCTCATGAGCTTCCTGTTGTTTTAAAAGTCATGCTGTAATTTCTACAAAGACTGTTAGTACTTACTGAAAGATAGCATTGGTATTCCAAAGGTTTCACAGGCTAATGTAACGATTCTGTTGGGCATTCATGAAGATCAAAAGAGATCTTTCAGAACACTAGGCAAGAGAAGGATCAGTTATATTACTAATAAGATGATCTGGATGTAATAAATATACATCCATATTCATAAGAGCAGAAAATGATTCTCTCAGAATTTACTACAGTCAAGAAAGTATTTCCTTTGGTTTTTAATGTGCTTTGTACTTGTCAGACTAGATACATGAAATAACCAAAGCCACAAATGGTTTCACAGCCATTAATAACGAAATTGTGCACTGCTAGATCACTTAACTACAAATTTGATCTGGATCAGGCATGAGGAGAGCATCACATATATGTTTAATTATTCAGAAGATAGGCTATCTATGCCCTCAGAAGTCTGTCTTTGGCATCTCATTTTGTCTCTTGTAATGCATGTATGTCCTGTTTGCTTTTCTCTCTGGTGTGTTATGGTATGCTTTCCCTATTCTCCTGAGAGAATATTTTAAGGTTAATCTTGGGGGAAAGGTCCTGATTGAGTTAGTGTATGATTTTATGCTGGGGCTAAAATTCAGTAATTGGAGTTTGTTAGGCAAAAATTGTGGAAAACATGGAGGTTGTATACTTAGTCCATAGCAGATTACAAGATGAGAGGGAACTGCGTCAGGACACAGAAATAGAATTGGTAGATACTGGAACAGGGGCAGAAAGGACTGTAACACGTCTCTTCCATTGATGATCTTTAAAGAGTACGGAAAAGCCCGTGTCTTCATGCCTGCCATGGTCTTGTGTATGTGAAATGTGATTCAATTGCTTTTTCTGCATCAAGCCTTGATTAATTTCATATATGTTTCTCAAGCTTTCAGAAAATTCTCCTTACCAGGTAGTGTGCCCTTCTTGGGTGGGATTGGTATTCAGAGGTGAGGTAGGACTCTGATCCTGTTAAAACTGTGTCTCTGTGCAGAAAAAGGGCAGGATTGCTGGGCCTAGAAGAGGGAAGGATGCTTGAACCCATATCCCAGTGATGAAAGCTGTTACCTGGAAGAGAGCAGGCCTGGTTTCTAGTCTTTTCTCCAAAACTTATATCTGTATTTTACACTGAGTATTCACTGGCTAAAATGCTTAGATATAGATACCAGTTCAAATGCTTAGATATAGATACAGTTTGTGATTTTGGTGGAGTAGGAGAGATCAAACAGACTTCAGAAGAAAAGTTGAGAGCCTGAGGAGGAAGCTGCTCTTAGTTGGTACATTTACAGAAAATTGAACAGTTTGGGTACCTCACTGAAGAAAATCTGCAAATATATATATATTGACTTTGAGGGAGATTTTTCAAAGACATATAGATGCCTTTCTTATAATAGCTAAGGAGTCATATTAAGGACGTAACATTAATGTCCCTTAAAGTAACCAGAATCTTGCAACCACAGAGCTCAAGGCTGCTTGGAGTGCAAAGCAGCTGCTATAATATGAGATGTCCTGTGCATCCCTGCTGGGCACTGATGAGCAGCAGTGAGAACTGGATTTCATTTGTAAGGGCATTCCTAGGAAGGTACCTCTCTCTTTCTCTCGGGCTAGGCTTATGCACACATTTCAGCACAGTCATTTTCAAAATGAAATGTGAGGGGGATTTGTGAGGGCACCCAAATTTCTCTCTGTTGCAAGAATTTAATCACATGATAAATGTGAGAAAGATCGGGTCATAGTTCTACAGTTGATGTATTGGATTACTGCATGCCAGAGTGTACAGGGTAGTACCTGACTGTGAGTAATGAAATTGTGACAGAAAAAATACAAAGTTCAGTGCATTTGTGGATGAGGAGAATCTTCCTAAAGAAAGACCCTTATGCTATATTTTTAATATTATTCTGTTAGTTCAGGACTTCAGTTTGTTTAACACTAATGCAAAAGGCATACTTGAGATAATCATACGTCTCTTATTTAGGGCAATGAAAGTTTGTTCATGTTTTGCAGTCAATTTCAGATCAATTCAAGTCTATCATGAAACTGGATTCATTATTGAAAGGTTTTTCAGCAGGGGTCTCAGGTCACTGCCATTAGTAGGGAATAAAATTGACCTATTACACTTTGTGTTCTGCAGTGGTTATTACAGTGCTTACCATCTTATTCCTTAAGTTTAAACTAGCATAGAAAAGCAACTTGAAAATTGCAATTGATAAAACAGCAAATTGAAGGGGAGTGTGTCTGCTCTCCTAATGTTTCAGTCTTCTGATTTGATTTTTGTAAGAACACTCTTCACTAGTGACAGGTAAATCCCCAAACTAATTTACTTACTTTGTCTTCAGCTACTTCATTTAAAACTAATCTTGTTTGGGTTTAATTTTTGCTGTGTTGGTTTTTGTTTTGTTTTGTTGTTTTATTTTTTTTTTCCCCCCCTCTAAAGGAACACACAATATTACACTGGTGGTTTCAGTCTTGATCCTGTGTAATTTCATGCAAGAGAACAGTTTCTTAAAAAAAATTACTTATGGGAATCGTACAAGGAAAGTACCTTATTTTTACACATTAACAATTCAAATGTTAAAAGAAAATGTGTTTGTTTTAACTGTGATTTGGCTTTTCAACTAAACTGATATATGGTCTCCACTTGCATCCTACTGCTGAAAGGAGAGGAAAGATACAAAAAACACCCATGAAAGGGTGTAATTTCTGAATTTATTCAGACTCCAGAGAAGGAGATAGGAATTAAGTCCTGAATTTCTTAGGAAGTTTGCTTAACTGATGGGTGCATTTTGAAAGTGAAGATGGTTCTTTCCCTTTTATTTCTGTACAGCTCCTCTTCCACAAAGGAATAAGTTAACTAATGTTCATCATACTTTTATGGCCACTATTTGTTTGTCTTTTTTAGACAGGGACATTGGACAAAATTTGGCTCAGCACCTGAACTTACAGGTGCTTTATTTGAACATAGCTTAAGAATTTTTGAAAATTACATGCTAGTTCACAAATTCTTCTCTCTGAAGTCTCAGCTGTCAGATTCCTACCCGTATTCTTATCTTATTTCTAAACTAGAACTATTTGTGCACAAAGAGTCCATGGGCATGAGATGTCTATAATCATATAATTACACTTACATATAATGTACATACATGTTTCAAGTTAAATACATTAATACTGAGGGCTACTAAAAAAACCAGAGAATTTTCTCCACGTATAGGCCTAGTTAGTATTCTAAAGACTTTTTTGAAAAAAATTTAAAATTTGTCCTTGAGTAGATTTTAAAATTAGCTTTTTTTAATAGGCTACAGATGCATAAATAAAAGGATGTGCTGGGTGCAGAGGGAAAGCACTGCTGGTATTTTAGGACTATTATCGATTTAAGAACAACTATTAATTCTGCTCTCTCGTCTTCTAAAGTTATTCTAAGCATGTGTTATACAGAGCTTTCTATGTATTCATCCATTTATCTCTGTCTCTGGACATAACAGTTACTAAAACCCTGGAATTTTAATTAGTTGTGGGAAAAGAAAAAAAATTGTGTATCAATTATCTCAGTTTCAGCAGTGCAATCTTATTGAGATGCATAATTTGCATCAGTGTCATCTGTGTCAAAATTCAGAAAGGGTGGTAATGTATCACAAAGTTATACGTAAGGCAGTGGGATAAGGGGGAAAAGGCACTATCCATGTGTATGGGGACATTAGTAAAATCAGATAATCACTTCTCCACAAAGCAGTTTATGAATGCAAAATATCTCTCTCTGCTCTTGCTTCTATTATTCTGAAAGTTACTCAGTGATTTACCTTGCCTTCGGAGCACTTCCTGTGTGACGATACCTCAGCTCTTGGCACTAGCGTCCAGCTGTTTCTTGGGAAAATAGATGACCTGAGCTGCAACTGGGCTGGAACCCTCCGGCAGCCGTTCAGGTAGTCTGCCAGCTGAGCCTCTAGACCTAGAATTAGTATCAGATATTAAAGGGGAAATTATTCTGTACTCAAGGCCTATGTTTCAGTATACAGATTTCTACACTGTGTGAAGTATTGGATCTTAAAGCGCAAAGGTAAACTTTGTACTGAGACGAATGCTTTAAAGCCACTGTATTTAAGATGGATGCTGGGAGGACATAACTGAAGGAGCATAAATAGAAATAAGAAGAGTTCTGACTGCTCAGAAGGTTCACCGTGAGAAAAGCAAGCGTTGGAGTAAGCCACCCACAGAGTTGGTGCAGTCTCCAGCATTGGCGTTTCTCAGGGCCTGGCCCTGAACAGTCTGGCCTGATCTTACAGCTGCCCCTGCTGTGAGCTGGAGGCTGAACTGAGGCCTCCCGAGGTCCCTTCCACCCTGAGTTGTTCCGTCAATCTGTCAGAGTGCCCAAAGTGCACATAGCTTGACTCAGTGCATCAGCATGAAGTTCTTCACTTGGATATTCTGTAATTTTTTTGACATGTATCTAATTCTACTGGGGATATATTCTTATCTCTAATACTTCATTGCCATGACTATGCATACACTTAAGGGAAATCAACCCAGTCTCTGGGGAACATAAAAGTTCCAATTTGAGCATGTGAATTTTAGGTGGTTGATAACTGAGCCTTTTCTGAGCCTTCAGCCTGGCTGAGAATTTCATATCAAAAGCTGCAAAAACACCAGAACAGACTTGTTTCTAGGTTTCCCAGTCCGCATCAATTGATCTGACAAAATCTATAGACAGATTGCTTGAAGTCCTTAAGTGCTTGTTAGCCTCCTCCAGGAGGTGTTTTCCCAGAAACAACTTTTTTTTTTTAAAGTAGTTACTGCCCTCCCCCCTGTCTTATGTCAGTGAAGCTTTTTACCTTTTGAGAAGTTCCTCAGTCTTTTGCAGGCAGTGTATGCTTATCTCTGATTATTTTACTATTTCCCTTTCCAATACTGTTTTCATTACATGGTATGACTTTTATTTTGTCAGTATTATTTTATCAGTACTAAGTGTCTGTACTACTGTATTTCAGATAAATATATCAAAGCCTATAATCATGCATCAAAGAAGTCAGACTATGTCAAGGATAGATGTGAGCAAGCTGTCAAATACCATATTCACTCAGAGCTTGATCTTTCAAAGTACTTCTGAGCATATTTATTTCTGTATGCAGACATACTTGAAACTACTAGGAAAATGTGCATTTTGCTTTTTGCTAGACCATTGTAGGCATAACAGCACCACAACTAAAAATATATTCAGTAAATATTTGATTTTGAATTAGATGCTGCTATTGCAAGAATGTATCTGATATTCTTTCAGAATGAATGCAGTATTGAAGTAAATTAAATTTGTTTAAAAGTCTTGAAATTAAGAGACTTTATAAGAGACAGGTTGCAGCTGTATTTTCAGAATCCTTATGCAGACAACTTTAGTAAACTCAGAAGTGAATGTGAGACTATTTTATTCCTGTAATGTTCTCATGCACATTATATATTAAAGACTGTTTCATGCTGACTTTTAAAAGGGCTGAAGTAATCATGTGCTATATTCTGACTAGAGACTACAAGACATACTGTGCTTGATTTAACATGCCTGCCTGCTCCTCATTTGGAGATTGAAAAGTCAGTTTGAAAGTTCAATTGCAAGTTGAATATTCTTGGCTTGCTGTTCTTTTTTGAAGACCTTAGAAAAAGTAAGAGCCCTTCTTTGCCTTTAGTAAGGGCATTGCGTGTACTAAGAATGCCTCCAGCATTCCCATGGGCACGGGGAGATTTTTTGCTGTAAGGTGAAGAATATGATCCCGTGTTACTGAGGCAGATAATGATAAAGCAATAGGCAAAACCAGAGGTAGCACCTTCCTTCTCTTTTTGTCCTCCTTCTACCTTGGTGAAATTGTTTTTGCTGAATGTAATACACATAGGTCCCCTGACTATGTAAACTTTTCCCCCACTAGCTGCCAAGCTTCACTGTAGTAGTAGCATAGGCGTTACTATTGCAGGTTGTTTTGAGTCTCATTGTATCTGTCATTCATTTACTTGCTACTTGTAATAATTACAGTGAAAACAATATGGAAAATGGCTAAAATGAAAAGTTTACCAAGCTAAAGGAGAGCAGGAGCAGAAAAAGAACTGGTAACAATTTTTCCCAAAAGAGATTTTAGATGACTTAACATTGTGTGTTTTAATATGAGTTTATTTACAATTAGTTTCAAGGTAGCAGGAGAAATATGCCTGTATGCACAAGTCTGGAATATTAACAGTGGTTATGGCACTAATAGAGCTTTACAAGCTTGGAACCCTTCTATACTGCTGCCCAAAACTATACCATTGCAGAGCTGTAAAACCTGTTGAGGCAGATAGGACGCTGTGCATCATGTATGCACTACTGTGAAATAAAAAAATCTTTTTTGTTTTGGAATAATTGCACTTTTATCAGATTTTCCTATCCTGCTGTATCTGCCTCCTGAAGCAGTCAGGAAAGGAATGATGAGGGTGGAGAATGGACAGAACCTTGATGACCCTTTGCTGCTGGTGTGCTTCATACTAGTTACAGCAGCAGGTCAGACTTCACACATGGTGAAGAGGCGTGATAGGCTGTTTTTTCCCTGAAGGGGAAAAAGTTAATATCGGATTATAATCTCCTTCCTAGTTGCTCCATAGGCAACAATACAATGATTTTCACTTTGGACCAGGTTGCATACAGGGTTTTTAGCCCTTACAACTGTTAGTTTATCTGATTATTTTGTAAATAAATGCTGCATTTTACTGTAGATTTTTTTGTGCACCTCTTGGTGCACTAAAGTGCCTTCAAATTCCCTTTAAGGTATACAGTTATCAAACAAATAGAGCAGAAGCATGCAGGTTCCCCCTGTGGCACATCAGGGACTTCTAGAACAGTTACATACTAAAGAGCTTTTAATTTCTGTTTTCCATAAGCATTTGCAGAGTAAAGAAGGATATCCTAGAGTCTGTGTGCTGCTTTAAAGATGGTGTTTCATGTAAGTTATATGATGGAATAAGTTCTTATAAATCCTCCACATCAAACATCATTGTAACTCTTTATCTCCTGATTTCACTTGCACTTGCAGTTTGGAGAGAGCAATACCATTTTCTTGTCCCCGAGATGTAAAAAGCAGAATTTCTGCTATATAACATGCAGTACAATATGCAGCAATGATGCAGTCAGGGAGCTGGAAACTTCAGCTATTGGTATTCAGCAGATCTCCTCGTCACGTGTTTCACTTTTGTTTCATTGAAATAATTATTTTCTTATTATGATTGGATACCATTGTCAAATGAATCTGTGTCATAGAATACATGATATATCAGATTTCCTTTGGAAAACCGAAGGGAACTCATACAGCAGGATACTCCATTTTGATGTGTGAATTAACTTTTCCTTCACTGTTATTGATCAGCAGAGGTCTCTAGTAGGTGAATTTGCTTGGAATTGATGAAGGACTATGGAAAAATGTCTTGACTGCCATCATATTTCTATAGCCTTTCCCAGTCACAGCTGTAGAAGAAAGTTGTTAATTTCCTTTTTCACTGAAGTGAAAAGTATCCTTGAGAGAGGAAAGTGACTGTAAGGCTGGCTGTGTGGCTTTGGGAGTGGCATTTTAGAAATAAGTCAGGATAGACTTGGAGTGGTGTAACATGTTTTTCTCAGAATATGGATGACAGTGTCCAAAACTTAAACAAGATTTCAGAAAATCCATGTCTGCTTATTTTCAAACTCTGTTAGAAGGTGACAGAGTGAGTGTAATGGAAGGAAGCTGAGGAGTAGAGATTATATTAAATGTCAGAAATAAACCTCTGTACTATTTTGGAGTAGTTTCCCAAGGGAAGTGTGGGATGCTTTGTATCTTTGAAGTTGTGTTTAAAATGAGACAGGGCTAGAAAACATAGTACAGTAAATGAGTAATGCATCCCACTCTAGGCAAGAGAAGGAAGGTGGGCCTGCTTGGTGCTTTCCAAACCTGATTCCTCAGACTTTATAAAATGAATTAAACTGTTTTGAGGAATGAAAATGCTTTATCTGAAAACATTCTGCATCCATTTACAAAATAAATTTCAAAGTTCTCTTCTTCGCACTTGTAATTAGCCTAATCAGCCATTCCACAAAAGCCAAATGTCATTAAATGTTGTTGTGTCACTTGGGAGATCATCTAGCCAGGAAGATTGTACCTGTGACAAATCTGATCTTTAGTTTTCAGAAGACATGGAAAAAAAATAGAAGTCATTAGACATTCCTCTTATTTATACTCCCAGCTGAGTCAACATGTGTTGGCACTTGCTTCCAGTAGGGCATTAGCCCATGTGAATAGATGGTCTGTTGGTCATGGCAAATCTTCTCTGCCTTTTTGAAAGCCCTGGGCCCTGGCTCTGCTCTTGTCTTACTGTGGTTGTGTTTCTGCACTTACATAAAACTTTGACTATTTAGCATAGCTTTGTGACTACCCACCTTCATCTTGCAGCTTTGGGTAGGATTGGAGTTTTTGGAATTGCTGCATTGCTTAAAAAACTTCAAATTGTGGTTTCAAGTATCAGGAGTATATACTTTAAATGGTATAAATTTAGCTTTCTGCATTAGTCGGTTAGACTTGATTTACGGGAATCCTTTCTGTTCCGTCCCAGCCTTGAAGATACCATGCTGCTTCACAGGACTTTAGACAATCCTCACTTTTTATGCCTGGAGCTGTCTACTGGCTTCCTGTTTATTTGCTGTTCTCTACCTCAAGGGCAGATGTATTTCAAAGTGTATTCCATTTGTAAAGGTCAGTCACAGGTCTACATGCAAATGTAAAACGTTATTTGTACTTCATACTCTTATTAGACTTCCTAATTTCATGAGGCAATCAAAACAAGTGGAGACAGAGGCTTTAATCAATATTTATCTCAGCACTAAAAATGTATTGCATCAAAGCTATTAAAAATTAGTAGTAAAGGTTAGCCAGTTGAATTCAGCATCAATAAAATCAGTTTAATTTAAACCAAAAATGCAATCAGTACATGAATAACACTTCACAGAAATGCAGATGCGAATGGGCAGTAGAATTAAGAGCAAGCATAATTTGGCACCTGATTGAGCTAGACTTCCTGATATGCTCCTGGCTTTGACTTTAGCCTTATCTTCATAGTCTCTATTCATAATTTTTGTTTTTCATTTGCTAGGTGAATGTGAATATGGTTGTGGCTCAGTGCACCTTCCTGAAGATTCCAAGAAATCCGTGTTTTCCATTTTTATCTGCTTTCCAAACATCCAAAATAGAACAGTTCTGTGCATCCGCCCTGGTTTTCTGGTGATATGCCTCGGAAGCTTTACAATGTACGGATTGCCTTGCACTGTTTGGTGGTGGTGTTTGTTTTTTGTTTTTGGGTTTTTTTTTAATAACAATGTAACCTGTAGCATGCATGCCTGATCCAAAATGAGAAGAAATAATTGATCAATAGAGTAATATTTTGCTCTCATATTATATTGAATCTTGTGGAGTTAGTTACATCAAGTAGTGATTACTATTGCTTTGAGAAAAGCCAAAAACACTGCAAAGATTTCTCTTTAGGCTTATAATTATGTTTAAAAATGTATAGTAAATTTCACAGCCACATAGTTTGCTAAATTTGAGTAGACTAAAAGCACAGAAAGAGCAAACATTCTTAGTTTCCTTGTAAAGTAAAACTCATGTAAATAACATTGACAAAGTAATGAGATTTATTTTTTTCCCCCTCTACAATAGGGGATGATACTATGAAGTTTAATAAATACATTGATTAAAAGCAGCCTGGACACTTCAGTCCTAGTCCCTCCTGGTAACTGTTGTTGCATTTTTCATACTCACACCTTTAATTATTGGAGCTTAAAATGCAGCACAAGTTTTTGGAAGGAAAAAGGTACTGACAGCTTGCCCTTACAAGAAATTAATTTATTATTAATTTATTCCCCAATATAGCTTATATAATGTTAGCCAACCTGGAAAAAATGAAATTTTTGGATATACAAATAGGTAAAATAGAAAAGGATAACTGTTTTAAATTAGAGGATCTAAAGAGAAGGGAAAGCTGATTGATAAGAAAGCTTTTTTTTTTTTTTCTTCAAGTCTTGACTATCCATGAAGTGGTGAAATGTGAGTTTATCTATAGTACAAACTAATGTTGGGTCTGGAACAGGCCGTATAGCATCCCATGGAGCCACTTATGGACTGAATTTTGTATTACCTTCCCTATGTGTAACTGGAAGGTGTCCCACAACTAAAATGAAGTTATTCTTTGACCTTTTCAGAGCTGAAGACCATGTAGGGCATGCCTGCCCTGTGGATGGGCAAACTTGCTGTACTGTGGTTGGTGAGAGACTGAGGGGGCCTCACGGGGGAAAAAAAAAAAGCCAAAAAGGCTGAACACAAGGTTCAGGAGATTAAGGATGGAGACTGCACCTTAGGCAACCTGTTCTGATGCTTGACTGCTGTCATGGTGAGAGAGTTGTTCTTTTTCATATATTCATTCAGAGTCTCTCTTGCTTCAAATTATGCCTGTTGACTTGTACTCCTGCTATGCATCCTATGAAGTGCTTGGCTCCATCTTCTTAATGACCTCTTTGTAGGTATGACTGATGTTGAGATGATATGAACTGTTTGACTTAGTCAGCAAGGTTAAAATTATAATTTCAGGTGATTCAATTTGGAGAGCACGGTGCTTGAGGAAGCAGAAAAAGGCAATAGTTTGAGTACCCATTTTTGAACATTTTGGCTACTGTTTGTGTCTTTCTAGTGAAATGATGAAGGTCACCCAGTGAAAGAAATCAGTAGAAATAAGGGCTAGGAGAAGACTGATCTTTCTTTACTACTTAAACTGAAAACACAAACAAGTAGCAGTAGCTAACACTAGTATTTATCCTTATAATTCTTCAGAAATGGCTTGAAACCATGGCAAACTCACACCAGGTGAGCATTAAAGAGCTGACAAATAAGCTCTTCTAGTGTCATTTTTTTGTTTGTTGTTTCAAAAGTTCTTATTACAGTGTGATGTTTTACCAACTGCACACTGTTCCCTGGTGTTCCTCAGACCATGCATTGTGTTCCTCTGAATAGGTTGAGAAATTCAACTTTCAACTATAAAGGCATAAAATCAGTGCTTTAGCACTAATTTACTTAACCTCTACCAAGTTAATTGTATAAAATTATTTGTACACTATAAGATAAATGGGTGTATATATATTAACCCAGTGTTCAGTAGACTTCTAGGTGCAGTTGATGGGGAATCAACCTTTTTTTCTGAAAAAGTGTCTTCAAATCCTAGTTTGAAGCTGGATCCGATAAATGAGGCTGAGGGATTTTGGCTATAATCTCTAAGCATCAATGGGCTGTTTTGTCTACTGACTTCTGTGATTAGTATCTTTAGATTTCTGACTTTCAGGAACACAGAGTATATTTAAAGAACACTTCAGAGTCTATGGGACTATTGAGGATATTTATAAAGGAGATGTAAATGATCCCAGAATTTTTTTTTTAATCTTATTTACTTTTGCTTAAAGACATAAAATACTGTAGCCTAGCTTGAGTTGAAAATGACAAGGAGAAACATGTTTTCAAATATATTAAAGTTGTCACAGATAATTTGTAGGTTGAAGCACTGACACTATTACCACTCAATTTCTGTAAAGAACTTAACAGAACATTTGTCACACACTTTTAAATATGCATAGCTCATAGGTGCTGTGGATAGATGCTTTTCATTCGTGCCCAGTGACAGCAGCAGAGGTGATAAGGCACAAACAGAAACACAGGAGGCTCCGTCAGAACATGAGGAAAAACTTTTTTGCTCTGAGGGTGGCCGAGCACTGGCACAGATTTCCCAGAGAGGTTGTGGAGTGTCCATGATTGGAGGTATTTAAGAGCTGCCTGGACATGGTCCTGGGCAGCCAACTCCAGGTGGTGCTGCCTGGGGAGGGTGCAGATCATCTCCAGAGGTCCCTTCCGGCCTCAGTCATGTGATTCTGCGATCATCTGCATTGTGTCTTCCTGTAATATGGCCTTCCTTAATTGTTAATCATCTGAATCATGTTTCTCTCTCAGCCCCTGTGCTTTACTAAATTTCCTCCTGCATCCATATTGACAGTGTCATTAAAGTAATCTCTACAATGAAGCCTTCTGCATATGCACTGCTCTATACCTGACCAGATGCCTTAATGATGCATGGTCTATGTTCTTAAATGAGAAAAGCTGTTAATGATTTCTGAAGTCATTTTCTTCTTCTTTGATCAATTCTCCTCATAAAGTTCAGGCTTTGGCTTACTTCAATGTGCTATATATATATAAAAAAATAGTTTAGACATTGAAACAACTCTCATAATAAAGTCCCTAAGCAAAGGTGGAGAAAAGAAATCCATTGCACTAAACCTATTGAGAGTACAGCATTAGAGACTGGAAAAACCATCAGCATAAGGGCACCAGCTGATCTTACAGGGCAAATTCAAAGCATTAATGGAATATTTCAACATCAAAAATGCATAGCAGATTTTATCAAAAAGATGATTCCTTTGAGCTGTTACACTGTTTACGGATATTCTTAATATAATTAACTCAGATTCCTAATGCCTGTCACAAATGCCAAAAGTAATCAGTTCTGAAATTTGGACTATAGGGCTTTATGTGGAATACTTCCTTCAGGAGGTTATGTCTCAAAAAAATTTTGCTTTATCATTTATTGTGTCTGAGTCTAACAGCATGCTGGGTTTTGTAAGGTTTCAGTTATGATGTTTGAATAATGTAGGAAGCAAAAAGTACCAATTCCTTGTTTATAGTATTAATTTTGGTCAACAGAGAAGGAACACCTTGCACTTGGGGTTACAAACAATGTAACTGTGAAGGCTGTGAACCTATTCTGCAAAGACTGCAAACAAAAGTAGGTGATGTTTTCAAAACTGGGTGACAGTTGCTCATACATAAAGAAACCAATATGACTTGCATGCTAAAATACAACAAATGCACACCTACAAGTTGTTTTTTTTCCCCTCCAATTCTGTCAGAATGTTTCTAAGACTGTTTGTATATACAGCATGTGTGTTTTTCAGGTACTAAGGTTACAGTACTGCCTGAAATATGTGTCCAGAAAGATGAAGTCCTTCATGAGCAAAAACTTGAAGCCCTAAGTTATACTACTTGCCTCAGTCACTGCTGTCTGCTGTGAGCCCATAACAGAACAAGACAGAAAGCCCGTGCTGGTGTTCAGTAATTTTCTCTCTCACACTTGAGTTTCCCGGTCTTAGAAGTAAAACTGATGTTTTCTCCCTGTTTATGCTTTAATCTGGTGTTCAAATTACCTTGTTCAGTGACAGTAACCACGTTGAAGGTGGTTACATCACATGAAGTAGCTCAGGACACTTAATTATTTTTGTTGAGAGTACCAAGTGTTGTTCAAGTGTGCTGCAACACTCATCTGCCATGTAGTAGATGCTCCAGTCTCCTCTATCAAGTCTGACTGAAGAAGCAGCTTGATACTTTAATATTTTCTAAACAAATTTTCTTAGAGGCAACTGCTGTATTTTTTCAAGCGCCAGAGTGGTAAATGATATATGTGTGTGTGGTTTTTTTCTTTTGCTGTTTTTGGAGATTCTGAATAAAGTCTATCTATATCAGCTGTCTGTATAAGATGTATAATGTTGGAGATCTGGATCAACAAAATGTTAGTCATCTTGGAAGATTCTTGTAAGGCAGGAAACTTCTCAAAAGCCTGGAGATAGTATCTCCTGATTTAATAGCTAGAGGCAAAAGATTTTTACGTTATGAGTTAGGAAAGCTTAGTCTAATATTACCAATTCATAGTCTGACTGTTTGTAAGTTTGAATAATGGTGTTACTTATGCTTTTTCTTTATTTTTTTTTCTAGAACTTCTGCATATTACCAATATCTGTGCTTTTTAAAATTTATTAATAGCAGTTGATTTTTAATACTGATGAATAGCAAAACTTGACTTATTGACTTTATGCAGCAATAATTTAATATATGGATATCTAAAAGTTACACCTCATCTCTAAATTTCAAACATGGTTGCTTAAGCATGGAAACTTTGAGCTGTGTTCTACTGACAGAATAGATGTCTTTAACCTGCTAATGACCTTTTCTATTTTTACCAATTCTTGTACCATTATTTGTAATAGTTGTCATCATTATACTGGATTAATAGCTGACTGTAGCTGACTATGAAACTAGTTTTCAGTTTATGAACCAGTAATCACTTGTGAAATAATTTACCGGTGTGCAGCTTCTAAATCTTTCAGAACAGACAAATCTGAAAATGTCTGGCTTTGGATACTGCCTTTAGACTCATCTTGCTTGTCTGCAACATTTGGTATTTAGGGAAACACTTTTTAATGAGGATGACAGGAAAACTCCAAACTAATATATTGAAAATAGTTATGTAAAATTAAATAAGTAACTTTGGGGTGAATTTGTTCAGTAATATGCTTGACTAAGTACATCTGTGATTGCTTATCCTTCTGAAAAGAATGTGCCAAAGTACCATTGACTGTATCAAACTGCAGCACAGTTAATGAACTTCAGATCACAAATACTCTCATGTGAGAAATGCACAAACTACTTGGTGCAGTTTCCACTGTAGTGTTGGAGTCAGAACACACTTTACAATCCGGAAAGAAAGGACCTTTATTTACTGTTTAAAGATAACAGTAAATTAAGGGTAAGTTTGCAGACACTAAGAAATAGTTTCCAACTCTGCAGTAAATTAAGTGGGAAAAGAGGAATTTATCATAGGTGGTTTGAGATGCTGTCTCTCCGGACTATTAAAAAAAATAAAAATCAATGAAAACACATTAGAGACCATGCAGCAAGCATTCTGTTGGCTAGGGATAAAAGCTGTAAGACCCAGAAGGCCTTCTTCCTCAAATGTATGGTTCTGTCTTTCCATATCTAAACCTATTTTCTTTATGTTTCTCTAACTTTACCCTGACATTTTATTTTCTGGCACAGAAGTTTCACAAGTGTTACAGCTAAAAACAAGCAGAGTTAGTGAGAGAAAATGTAGTACTTTATCCATTCATTTATTTTAAATGGACAGGTGTGGCTTTTTTGTGAGTTCCATAGTAAATGCTCAGTCTAAAAATAAAAAAGTGAACAGCAGGCCCTCACTGTGGAACTCTACTTTTTGCATTAAACCTAGACAGCTTCACATGCAGGAACCCACAGAATAATTGTATGCTGCTGATCACTGAGAGAAGTTGTGTTGGTTAATTGCTTTCCTTTGGGCAAAAACTGGCTCCAGGCAAACCTACCTAAAGTTCCTTTTTCCTGAAGAATAGTTATGCCCAGGGTACATACTTTAAGATGAGTGACTTTGGTCTGGGCAATTCCAAGATGAGAAGGTTAGAGGCTAAAGCAAGAAAAGTCTTGACAATGCCAGCATGCTAAACTGCCGAAAGGGCTAATACTGCGCCATTGTCCCCGTGCTGCTTCTAAGTCTTCTGTACAAGGTAAATTAAAACATGATGCTAGAAAATATCTTGACCCTGTATCACTGTTTTCTTTTCAGTTAACTGATGTAAGGCTCTGAACCACAGTGAAGATGCAGCTGTATGGGCTACCACCGTCATTAGCAGTTTGTGAAGTTGATAAGCCTCCTACAAAAGACTGAAGAGAATCATGAGCTTATGCCTAGAGGCAAGTAGCAAGTCACTTATACTTTGGTGTATGTAAGAACTTACCTTAGTATAAATTATAAATTTTGCCTTCCTTTTGGGTGTACAAATTGATTTTTGACCCTGTAAATTGGGTTTTCTCTTGCTTTGGGCCAGCTGATGTGCTTATAGTAACTGCCTCACCTCTTTGAGGAACTCTAATGCTATTCTAACAGGCTGCTGTTTGAATGGAGGGATGCTTTCTAATGGAGTGAGGGGAAAAGCAAAGTTGCAGTGCCATTCACTCGCCTCCTGTATATATATACTTACCCATGCTGAGCTAAGCACAGTCCATCCCATGGAGTCATGCAGTAAAGTGAAAAATGACAGGGAGAAATCATTGCTGTGACGATGCCCCAGTGAGTGGAGGGAACATATGACTCACTGCAGCTTTTTGAGTTCAGTGAGTCAAATCCATACGCAGCTGGCCTTTTTATTTAGCTCTACAGGTGAAATGGAGTAATGGTCCACTTATGCTTTGGAGACTGCCTGATGTGGAAGGAAATAATACCCAGCATATGTGCCTCTACATGACTTTCTTTTAAGCATGCACAAGGAAAAATGACAGAATCAAAATAATGGAATTTGGATATATTTTTTTTCTTTTTTTTTCCTCCCAAGTGGTCATTTTCTGTATTTTAGGGCATCTAGAACTCTTTTTCTCTGTTAATGTGCCTATAATTTTTGGTGGTTCTTTTTTATCCATAGCTCAAGTGATGCAGCCTATTAACATTTGACAGTGAGTAGCAGATGATGATACACAAGGGGGCAGCTGCAGACAGTTTACAAGAGGAAGCTCTCCTAGGCAGCCACAGTTTCTTTGTTATCTGCATGGTAGAATTTCTAAGCAGTCTGTGATGCAGATAAAATACTGTGAAATGGGTTGTGTACTGCCTTCCTTTTCCTACCCAAAGAAGCTACCATTACTCCCTACCTGCAACACTTTTGCATGGGGGCAGATTAAGGGCATGGGATCCCTTATTCTTCATTTATTAAAGTATTCTTTGACCTTCTTTCAGGAGCCCTTATCCTCAGCCAAAAGACTTTCTTCTGTTCCGTTTTAAACAACAAATAGAAACTTTAAAAGTGCTGTTGATTGCTATTATGACTTGCCATTTACTGGACTTAGCCGTTTGTCTTAACGGTCATTGTGGTCAATTTGCAACCAGCAAAATAATCACTTTGGGATACTACCTTTGGATTTACATTCCGGAGTAGAATGGCTTAGTTCTGAATAAGGAAGTCCATGAATATATTTTAGGTTTGTTCCTTCTCAGCTGGAGACGTGTGTTAAACACATTGATGGGGATGCCTTCTCAGACACTCTCCGATGAATTGAGTTTGTGTGTGATTTTTGTCTCAAGATGCAGATGACAACCTTTATGTCAAGGAATCCTGTAACTGGGAAACTTTTTCAGATGTTTAATGACTCTTATGTTCATGTGAGCACAGATATTTGTAAAACAGATTAAAATGATGATTGTGAATACTCAAGTTTTGTCTAAAATCCAGATGTTTTTAAATATTGTAAAGAAAAAATAAAACTGCAGTGACTGCAACCGAAGGAAGAATATGACTGAACTAATGCCTCTCACTTCCTGTGCTGTTAAAATATGTTATCTTGGACCCTGCATGCATCCCAGTGCTACAGCAACAAATACAAATCTCCATTGTGACTAAGAATGATGCAGTCTTAATCATGAAGAAAACATGAAACTCTTTCTGTGGTCAGATGAGGGTTAACTCCTTGAGACTCCACTGATGGCACTTAATGTTCTGCCGCCTCTCATATTAATGGTTGCATCCACCTTTTGCATAGCAGTTAATAGTTAAGGCAATCACAAGATGCCTGTTTTTAATGTAAAATCCAGCATAGATATAAACTTAAGAATTCATCAGCAAAAAATAGTGTATCCTGGTTGAGCAGGCTTCTGTACTTGCCCCTGATGTACCTGCCCAGACCTGCTGTCAGAGATGGTATGTAGAGTAGATCACTTTCACACCTGATTTGGTTTGGTGATTGCTGTCAAAGGACACCAGAATATGGTAGCAAGTTCTCTGCTACTTTCCTTGGTGTATGCTCTTACTGGAGTTACAAAAAGTGATATTCAAATGTGATCAAACTATCCTCATTTATTAGTATGTTCTGCTGTCTAATTTTTGACAATCTTGTCTATGCAAGTATGCTTACTTAATAAAAAAGCAAAATCAAGAAGGCTCTTAACAGTGCTGTTCACACCTTCAGGGTAAGGGGCTGAGATGTCTGTCCCAGTTAATCCTTCACTGAGTGTTCAACAGGATGCAAAATAGGCATACAGTATGGTAGTCTGAAAGGAAATTACTTTCTTCATTTACTATGCTGAAAGTAAATGAGTTGATTTTTCAGCAACTGTGGGATTCATCTGAAATTTACATGCAGGGCCCTTTTTTACATAGAGCAAGCAAAATCCTGAATTATTCATTGGGTTTTTTTATTTCTTTCAGTGGTTGGTTATCCTGGAAAGGAGGAAACTGGAGTTTATTCTACAGGCAGTCTCTCTTTATTGCTGTAATGGGAACATTGCACTAGTAGTTATAGTTTTACTAATTATACTTACTCATTTGTTTTAATTCTCATAAGAAGAATTTTATTTGAGTTGGTTTTACTGCTTGACACTGTAGCTAAATTATGAATCGTATGCAGGAAAGAGGTCAGATCTACTTGTGTGATCTTGTCCCTGATTCTCTATTAGGTTCCTGGGAGGTTCGTTCTGAAAGAAGGCTCAGTCATTTTGAATGATTCAAACAATCTACAGACCTGTGCTTGTGCAGTGCAGATACACACATTATGGGAAAAAACGGTAGAAGGATTTCTAGCCCTCCTACTGGTTGCATCTTGCTATCACAGTTGTTTTGTTTTATTGCTTTGTTAATAAAATCTTTAATTTCTTTCTGTCAAGTCAATTCTCACTAATAAATGTAGAGAACTGCTCTATTTTGTTCTGATTAGAAATGATGTTTTATTTTTTTAAAGTAAGAAATGGGCTTGTTCTTTCTTCACAGCAACTGTAGACCCAGATTCAAAATGCTTCTAAGGGAAGATGTTCTCTTCATTGGTTTAAGCAGACCTTGGATCAGGCTTGTTACTAACAAACCTCAGAATGTGAACATACCAGCAAAATCCTAATCCTGATTCTACATTGTCATCTGATTCCTGTTGTTTTCCTAGGTAAGTTAACTTCATTTACTAATGAAGTATTGAAGGTCAAACAAAATCCCTTTAATTGCTTTAAGTTTATATGTGCACTTGCAATTCATCTAAATGTTTTAATGTGTGCAAAATCGAAATGGCTGACAGTGAGTAAGACAAAGGGCAAATAATTATACAATGTTGTGACTAACTGTGTAAAGTTCAGTGAATTTTAATAATTCTTAAACATGCAAACCTAAGTGTACCCAAGAAAGAATTTACGTTCTGTGAAAATCGCCATTCAGCGCATATGTAAAGACAGGAAGAGTTCTGTTCATGTAACGCTGTAGAAATGAGGTCACTGTTACTGCATAGTGCCAATGTTGTTGGTATGAAGGCTTTCATTAGTTGTGACAGGAGTTGATGTTGAGGCTACAAATAATTAACTCCGTAATTAACTCCTGAATATCCAGTGAGCATGAGAAGTTTCAAAGATGGCAACCACATGTGAAATTCTGTGGTAACTTTTTAACCCCAAAAGCTTCATTTTGTATTTGAAAGCAGCCAAGACTTTTAGAAGAGCAGTGCTTTTATCTGGAGTTAATGTGACCTCGTAACATCATGGGCTGGATCCTTTAGAGGATTGAATTCGTAAGACTGTTGACATTGATGAGAGTGTGCTAAAGCATACTATCTGACACTGCAGGACCTGATCTTCATAAGAATGAGATTCCTATGATGCTGTCATTACTCTAGTTACTCCCTGTGGAAAAAATCCTTTATTGATAAAGGAAATTATGAAAATAAAAATAACAGCCTATGTCTCTTGCTATGGGTGGACAGTACTAGTAGGTGTGAACATCAGTCTACTCATTTGATGAAATTAATATTGAATATTTAATAAATATTCATTATTTAATAATGCACAATAGTCTTTGTCAAGTTTTGAGACTGTTTTTCAAGATGCATGACTACTTCCACTGGGTTGTATCATATTAAATAGACCAACTCCTGTTTTCTCACTGAGAAATTCTTCTCTTAAGGAAACTGACCACTGGGTTGCTTGCTTTCTGACAGCTGTAATTCATATCTTCCCACTGTAGTGCATGCTTGAGTCTGGCAATTATCTAATTGTCTATTTTAAAAAGAGTGTGTGTATTATGCTTCACATGTTAGTAGAAATGCTTCTTGCATTGGCATTTGGGAATGTTCATTCTTTACTTTTTTCATAAATGATTTAGCAACTCTGTTATTTCTTTCATGGTCTTTATTATGCCTCCCAAAAGATTTTTCCAGAACCCTTTTCTGCTGAAGGATCACAGGAAGAAGATGAATGAAGCTTAATATTTGACTAAGAATTTACTTTAAGTCTTTTAAGCAACATTTTGTAGCCACTGTCACATCCTTAATAGTCCCAGAGGGAAGACAAAGAAGGTAGTTGATCCAAGTTGGATATGCATTTAATATCTTGTAATAGGTACTGCAAAGTAGAGACTTGGGAAACCAGCCAAATACTTTTCCTAGGAAATTTTCAGAATATGTGACAGCAGGGCCTAGACTTGACAGTAATTTACTCAACTTTGAGACTTACGTGACCCTCAGAAGCTTCTAATTCTCACTGGCTTGTGTGTCTTTGGATCCTAATCTGTTACAACTTCCCATGTAACCCTACAGTTTATCTCATTTTAGCTCCTTCATGGTTGCTGTACATATACTTTAGCCCCTACAGGAAAATACTACAAGTAGTAATGCCCCAGGGTTCTTCTGCATACAGAGAGACTTCTGAATATGTGAAGGATAAAACTACTCGGAAGAAAGTTGCTGTTTTGTCAAGATCTATCAAGTAACTAATTACTCTGACACGTACTCCTTACTGGCCCATATTCCTGCTTGTGGGATAATTCTTCACTTTTTACCAGGAGAAGGCTGAAGCAGTTATTTTTTAAACCTCATAGAAGGGAATTGGTGTCAAAGCAATGCTTAAAATTTTGGATGACTCATCACTGATATTGACAGATGCCACCTCTTCTCACAGAAATCAGACTGGAAGTTGTGCTGAGCATGCTGTCAAAATGGTACAGCCTCTGTCTTTGATGATGATGAACTGGGATAAGAACTGTGGGTCACTAGGGGTGAGTGATGTGAGCTAGAGAGATTCTTTTGGGTGTGAATTTGCATTGTGCCTGTACAAGACTTGCTGTATGCACTAGAGTGCATCATGTTTTCCTTCCTGCTAGAACCAAGTCTGAAGTTGTGTACTGGGGTGCCACTCAGGCTATTCTGTCTGTGGAATAAATGAAGGTGTTCCAGCAGCGAGCTCTCTTTGTGCACACACAGGGTGCCTAGGATTGGCAAGTGGCCTGAACTTCATTGTGGGTGAAGATACAGTGTGGGCATGTGGTCCTGAAACCGTAATAGAGTGCAGCACAACAACCCCCACTCCTCCTTCTCTGTACCTTGCTACTTGATCCTGTAAATGCACCAAATATCCCGGAATTTATAGATTATGTTAATTGCAAATTGTGGATATGAGAACAAAAGTATATTCTTAAAATGATTTGTAACGTTTTGAAAAGTTCTTTAATTCAAATTATATAGATACTTTGTTTCTGTTTTTCATGTTGCAACTATATTACTTTAGGACTTTGAATGCTGTAAGTTTACATGTTTTCTTCCAAGACCCTGAAGTGGAAGAAACTGGGGCTGAGTTTTGAATTACCTTTGATCAAATATGCATAGCAGTGTTCTTTGGGGCAAATTAGTAAAAAACTCCCTTAGCTTTTCAACACTGTGGTAATAGTACTATCAATATGATGTGGTATTGGGACACTTCATAAAGCAGCTCTTCTAGATTAAGGTATAGAGCTTTATTCCTCAAATATGTCAATGTACATGCATCTAGCGCCAGACCACAGGACACAGATATGCCTCTTTTCAGCATTCATTTTGATTAAAATACCCTTGCTCTGTATTTTGATCTGGTCCATGTAATATTTAATAGACGACAGAAAACTTTAAAAATACGTGGAGCAGGGCAAACGAATACTTGCTTGCAGGCTTTGTAGCTTTTCTGATGTGAGATCCATCTTGAGTGACCTGTTAGGACTTGTTCAGTTTGTGCCTCTGCAAGACTGTCACAGAAGTGAAATAGTACTGCATGACGTCAGGCACATTTGTCTAAATTGCCATGCTGTGGTTTGCCAGAGCATTTTCTTGTTGTGGGACAGTCAGCATAGTTTTGGGAACTATAAGAAAGAGGAAAGGGAAGGGGATTCAGAGAACTGAAATCTTACAGGATGTGGGGAAGATAATGGAATCTAATGGAATCATTTCCCTGTGTAGTATATATGACTTCTGAAGGATGAGTGAGGAATGTCCCTAACTCAGTCCTGCTTACAGAGTATCAGTCAACCAAAAAAATCACCACTCATCAAGGCTTCCAAGTCCTGAGAAGGTAGGAATTACAGCTCCTTCCTTTGCTCTGGGCCTGTGGGCTATGCTGTATTGGGCCAGGCTTATTGAGAGATTGGAGATTTTGGGGTGCCTGACGTCTTAAGCATAATTAATGAGATGCTTTTGAGAAGACAACTTCTTAGAAAATACTGGATTGCTGCCTTTCAGTGGCATCCTATTCTGTGTACTTCAGTACATTTCTAGTGTCTTCACTGCTGGTAAATTAAACCTCATATCTTACTATCAATCAGAACTGGTTAGCAAAAGTAAAAATAGGAGAACCTAGTAACGGTTCATCTTTAAACCTCTTCATACAAATCTACATGATTTGGGAATTGTGTAAAGGGATGATTTATTTTAATTTTTAGGATATAAACTCTGCCTTGAATTTTGATAGCACCCTTGAATAACAGCACATACTTTGACGTATTAGAGATTTGGGACCTACTCAAAGCAACAATTTGGTAAGCTCTGGACCTAAGCTCTTAAAAAGAAAATAACAGAAGTATTTGTACACTAGGAGACAGAACTTGTGGTTAGTTGTTATCCTCTTTAGCTTTTTAGAACTCTTGTGTCTATGCTTATCTGCTGAGCTACATCCAGGAAAGAGAAGCAAACAGTACTTTCTGGATAGCCTATTATGTGAACAAATACCAGAAGGAGAAGGAAAGATTAAGTCTGCTTCTAATCTTTTGCATTGATCATGCTTTCTATCAAAGCTGTTGTAAGAGGAATTTCCTGATGATACTGGCTTGGTTATCAGGTATATAGCTATGGTTATAGATGGTTGTCTGAAAGGGGCAGCTACAGCAAGCTAAGTAGACAGCTGGGCCTTTATAGAAAACAAATGTTTGTGTCCATGTGCATGCACTCAGATGTATGTATAGGGAAAAAATATTCCTTAAAGTAAATTAATTTCAAGGTCATTCTAGTAATGCTGTCTTACCAAATAATTTTTTTTTTTTATCCACCAGACTGAAACCAAAACATTTGAATAATTCTCCTGTAATTTTTTCCTTTTAGGAACGGACACGGAGACTGTAGAGAAGAAGGTTAAACATGTACATTGATATCCTATTCAGATTGCAGCATCTGCTGTACTTCAAAAACAACCTATTCTAAAATTGAATAACATTCTAAAAAATCTGTCAAAAGTGTTTTCCCTTGACTACATGTAAAAATTGCTGCAGATTGGTTCATATTATTGTTTTCCATATTTTAAGGGAGCAAATATGTATTCATTTGTATAGTTTGCTCTAGTACCAATGGATTGGGAATTCATGTTTGAGTACTTTGCTGAATCAAATCTTTTCAAGTAGTTTATCTTTTCAAGAATGTTAGCAAATGCTAGCTTTGAGAAGCTAGACATTTGATTAACAGGTTTTCAAGAAAGTAAATTGTTAACACTTTTCTATGGCTTTATTGAGATATAAAGTCAGATCTAACATGTTCTAACTGTAGCATAAAACCAGAAATCTTTTTTTAGCTGTATTTGTTTTTTAGGTGCTCTGAAAATAATCTGTCTCCATTCAATACAACTGGCTTGTATTATGGAGGAAAAATAAATATCCCTAAGTATTTAGGGATATACATTTGAGATAAATTACAGATTGTAAATGTAGAGATGCTGGTCTGAGTGTACTCTTGGCAGAGTATCAGCCTCTCCAACATCCAGTTAGTGTCCTCCAGCTTTTCTACTTTCTTTTTCTTTTTTGAGTAGCTTAACTGCATATTTTTTTATGAGACTGCTAGGAGGCAGACCTGAGAAATTGAACTTTTGTACAAAACGTTTATTTCATAAACTCTTGGGAACTGAGTCTATTATAAAAGCTTTTGTTATTGACATGGTTTAATGTTGCTTTTGAATATTTTAAGAAGTATCTCTGCATTAGAGATGCACTAGAAAAGATTTTATATAGTCAATCAGCTATAGAATATGTTCTAATTCTTATTAAATACTCAGATTTTATTGCAGAATAAAAATGTATTAATGGTGTAGTTTGTCTATAACTACTGTATCTGTGACAAAAATCTAAAAATCCTTGAAAGATTGTTTAGATCAGCATCATCTTCTGGGATATAAAGGAACTGCCTATATTGAAAGCTAAGCAGATTCCTTTTGTTTGAAACATCAAAGGTTTTTGTACAGACAGAGCAGTCATTTTGGGATGAGTCTGTCTCCTGAAATTCTTGGTATCTTTTCCTGTCATGGTGGCAGTAATCTGCCAAGGGGTGAGATGGACACCTGGGAACCTGACGTCTTTTGAAAGTGGTACTTACCCACTTCAGTTGCCTAACAGGAAAGCTCTTTGCAAAATATTTGTCCAAGTGATAAAACACCATAGTGTTTCTTGTGTGTTCACTACTGCTGTCTTGTGGGTTAATAGAGAATAAGAGAGAGAAGGTTGGGGGAAAGAAAAAAAGGATTGGAGCAGGACAGAAAATGGAATGCTGATAAGGACAAATGCTGATGTTGGCAAAGATGTGATGTGGTTGTGCTTTGAGTGACATTTATGGGTTATGAAATATCTGCAGAAAACCTCAGAAATAATTGAACCAGACATCTTTCAGTTCTGGTGATGTATGAGCAAAATATCCAATACTCTGTGGTTTCTACAAAAAGAAGTTTATGTTTTATTGTATAATACAGATCTAATGATGAGCTGATTTTCAAGTAATGCAAGATGCACTTTTCATATATAACTGTACAGACTGAGAGATGTTTATTCCAAATTTAAAATTTCTCGTACCCTTGGATTCCTTCCTATCCTTGTCTCTATTTAATTCCTGTTGTTTCTTTCCCTCATAGAGACTTCTTCCTTATTAAAGAAGACAAAAGACCCATAAAGATTCACATATGCCTAGCTCCTCAGAAAGGATGAAATAAGATCAGGGTAAGTGGAAAGATTTCTTTATGAAATTAAGTAACAGCGAGACTCAAATTAAGAGTTGGAAATTATTTTCTAGAAACTTGCTGCTGTGAGCTGTTGACTGTCTGGACCTATTAGCTCCCTGCTCATGGCCAGTAATAGCAGCAGAAATTTTAGAATAATTAGCATGAATGAAATGACAGATCCCAACCAACTACCAGAGCACATGTTCCTTTCCCACCTGCATTATTTCAGACTCATTCTTTTGGTATAACTTTTCCATTTTATTTCATGGTAACATGAATTCTCCTTCCTCCCTCTCCTTACAATTTACAGTTAATCCTGAAGTTATAATTACACTTCTTTTAAGAGCTTCTGGACAAATCCTATAGATTTGGATTAGGATCCGTTACAGTTAGTGTTGAATTCAGTCTGTGGGAGCAGATACAGTTTTATAATACATACTTTACTGATGACACAAACTTGATTTTTTTCAGTGCTAATTGTAGTTTGCCACAGCTAGTTGGTCAGAAGGAGCACTGTTTCTCACAATTTTCAAGAACTGTAATCGATCCCTTATTTGTTAAGGGATGAAGATTACAACAAAGCAATAGATCTGAAATTCTGCCCTGTGTGCGATGAGTTTGTACAAGGGAACTATAGAGCTATGGAAAAACTTTTATGAAAGCCCTGAATTTAGTTTCTGGGATACATTTAAAACCAGTATATATCTTCACCCTTCTGATGGTTTAAGAAATGCTTCTGTCCCAAGCTTGTATGAGGCATGGAAAGCATGCTTTTCCTTCACAGTTGTAACAGCAAGAAGTCGTTTACATGGCTGTTCCTGCTAGGGTGTTCAGTATTACTTTTGAAATGTAAAGGCGTCATCTGATTAAGTGCAATTTTGTTGATACTGATGGAACATGCCCTTTTCTGAGACAAATTATGCTTTCTTGCTTGTACACCTGTTAATATCCACTCAGTCTTCCCTTGGAATAGTTTCTTTGTATTGCTCTAATCGGGAACCATTCACTTTGCTTCTGGCACTGCTGAGAAATGCAGATATTCAAATTTGCTGTAGCAGCTTAGTTACCTCTGTGTTGCTGACATCTTAGGACGTAGCCCTTAAGCCTGTCTGAACACTGAGGATAATACAGGGAAGAAAATGTAGGTGTGGAGTGCACATCCGGATTGTTCTGGAGGAGCAAGTACTGTTATTTGCTACTGCTTGCTGTAACTCAGTATATCATTCAAAGAAACATTATTTACCTTGTTTAAACCTCGCTAGTGCTACAAATGGGTTTGCTGTTTTATCCAAGAAAGTAGTTTAACCATATAATATTCTGACACTTCTTCACAAACTGAAACTCCTAATAATTCTAGGATATTTGTATGCTTTTCCCTAAGCTCTTTAAAATGGATCCATTTCTACTCTGTGATCAGATCCATAGAATGGCACATAACTGAAACTGTAGCTGGGTGTTCAGAACTGAACCAGTATATACATTTTGAAAAGCTGTATGTATTTACCATCTTCTGTTGACTTCTGAATCATTGGTCCTGACGCACTTCTGAGAAGCTGAACATCAGCTTCTTATTTCAAACATATATCACTGTAGAGCAGTCTTTGCTTATTTGTAGACAAAACCATGGGTTTTTTTCTTTAGTTTTGTTTTCAGACTTTTTCAGTTATCATTTTAGAGGTATGTAGGGCTGAGCAAATAAGCTCTGTTTCCAAATATGTTAAAAGTTTACCAATGTGGGGGAAAATGAAGGACAAAGTATATAATCCTTGTGAGACTAATTGTTACAATGGAAACTATAATTTATTTGAATGTTACCAGATAGTGAGATAGAAAACAAAGTAAATACAAGGACTTGTAATTCATTATTTAATGATTGCAGTAAGGTCACAACAGTAGAGGAACAATAAAGACTAAGGTAAATAATGTCATTTACTTATTTATGTTCCTAGCACATGTTGCAAAATATACCTCCTTTGCTGTCCCATTAATGTGGTTGATCTGCACTAGAAACTTTGTGTTCCTGTTGAGCAGAATGTTGGCTCATGAGCATGATGCAGGGCAGTGGTACAGCAAAGTATCTTAGATACTGTTTTCTGCTGGTGATTTGCTTCAAAAATTATGTAGAAAAATGCTACTGTCTAACAGAGCCAGTGGAGAGCTATGAAGTTTTAAAGAACTGTAAATATAAATTTTTAAAAATTAGTATTCTGTATTTTGAGTGTCTGTTTTGGATTTCTTTGGCTCACATGGGGTTGTGCTGATTACTGATACTGTAAACGGGAATGACCAGCAATTCAAGTTGAGGAACATACAAAAGGTCAGAGTAATAAAGTTTACTGCCATCTTTCAGAGGTAAATGAGGCACTAAAATGCTGTCTCCTCTTTCTTGTGGTAAAGATGGAAATGAATGTCCAGTGTGCCCTTTCTTGTTCTCATTTATTTGACAGGAACAACAGGAGCTTGTTAATTCTCACCTTATAAACATGTACTTATTGGTCACTCTTTTTAAAAGAAAAAAGTAGTTTAAAAAAATTCAGCTGTCTGTCCTTCAAACTACTAAGCTGCTAAGTAAAGACAAGGAAGACAAGGGAAAGCTGCTTACATTTAAATATATTCATGAAGGAAAAGCTAAAGAAATCTGGGACTAGGAAGCTGACTAAAGGAGAATAGCACTTAGTTAAATACTCATTATGTTTTCCACAGATTATTAAAAAGCATATGGCTTTGTGAGCTAACTGTCTGGGTCCTGTGGGTTTGTGCTATTAAGCAAAAGTGTCCTGGGAAAGGGAAGGGAAACTGAAGGCTCTTTTCCCCAGACTGCAACAGCCTGCCACTGAGCCAAGCTTGATTTTATTCAATCTGAGTATTGGCTTGGATTTCTGAAAAGGAAACTTTGGAAGCCTGCCTGGTTCATCAGTAATAATTTAAGGTGCCACCACAGAGGCAAGAGGGCTTCTCAGTATTGTTTCCTGTATTTTATGATGTTGGCACTCTTCCTGAAATAATTTGAGAACTGCAAATACAATAATATTTTGGACTGTAGAAAAATAGATCTCAACAATGAAATTCTCATTTTGTTTCTTCTAGGTTTTGGTAATGTGCCTCTTCCTCAGTAAATACAACTTTTTTTTTTTTCTGGAAAAAGTCCTTAATCTGAACAGTAGCATCATTGTGTGAAGTTTATGTGGTATATATATTACAGGCTAAGAAGTGCCTGCTGGGCATTTGGGTGGTAGCTCAGCACTGAACAACAATAAGCAGTATTTAAAACAACAGAAATTCAGCATCTCTTATTCCTTTGCGGTTTAACCAGATAAATTTACTATCCTCTATCAATAGATAAATTAACTAAACAGAAATGGCTTTCAATGTTAAACTTCCCTGATCATAACTAGTTACGTGGTCCATATTAAGAAAGTTTTCTGGGAGCCCAGAAATACAAGTTACTTAGTTCTTACAGATTCCTCAGTCATATCCTGATGAAGAGAGTCTTTGGGTAGGATTGAAATTTTCTTGGTTACTTAAAAAAGATTTACTGATTATTAATTTTTATTAATAAATTTAGTATATAATGATACTAGAAAAGAAACCTGAGCAAAATTGTTTATCCCAACGTAAACAATTTTACCAATTAATTTCATGACTCCTTTTACTGTTTCTTTCTTTGCATTTCATTTTATTTCTTTCCCTCTTTGGGACAATCATAGGTATCTCTGCCTATGAAATTCCAATTTTAAGTTTTTTTAAAGTAATGAGGTGAATTTAAAAGTTTTTGACAGTAAAGCATAACATCACCTTAAATAGATGCAACTTAAAAGCAAATTCCATACTAGTTGTTTTTAACTGTAATTAGTGATGTGCTTTTCACTTTAGCTTATTATTTAGATTTCTAGGTAAGGTGGCAAATTCTAATCAGTACTCAGTTTTATTCTTTTCAACTCCTGCGGGAAAGACTTTGCTGCATAAAAACTTCTAATAGTTCTTATACAAACAAACCGCATGACATGGTTGTGATATGCCATTATTGCCTGATAGGTTCTTGTGTTTCATATCTCTCAAGATTCCTACCATCCTTTTCAGTTGACAGCCTGCATTACCATTGCAGTGCTTAAAGAAGCTCTTCCAGTTCTATCCTAAAGCCATAATTACATTTAGGCCTTGAGCCCGAGATAAGCCTGTACTAGCAAAATGTTAGTGTGTATTTTGGAAGCATAATATCAGAGTGGTGTTAACTGTGTTCATGTATTACATGTGATAGAGGCAAGCCCAGCAGACTTATTCTTCCCCAGGCAAGTTATTATCTTTATCTGATTCATTCTCCAAAGAACTGACAGGTTCAAGTGCTATTTGATAATCAGTGAAAATTGATGACAAAGTAAGTTACAAGTCCAGTTTTCCAGTCCAACAAAAGATCTTTAATATGTATAACTAAAATAAATGGAACAATTCCTATGTTGTAAACGTGTTTGCTGGATTGAAGCTCAAAAGTTTAAGAGAAATATCTTAAGGTGTGGATTTTACTGTGGCTTGTACAAATTATATGGGAAAAAAGATTTGTTTTAAAATTTTAATGGCCATATTAACTTGGTTAGCATGTACAGATGTTATACTTACATATTTTTGTTGTTCTTGATAGCAGCATAACAATATATTGCTACTTAATCTGTAAAAAAGGGAAATTTAATTGTTTAAGCTTTATTTCTGTTTTTGTCAGGAAAAAATACTTCAGTGCCTGTAGAGGTTGTAGTGAACTATGCTGTGGTTACAAATGAGTTATAGAGTTATATAGGTTAAAGAGTTTCTTCTCTGACCACTTACAGAAGTAGCAAGACTGTTTAGACAGTTCTTATCAAATACTGCTTTTCCATCTTAGCTGGAAAAAGACTGATGGATGGACATAAAGGGAAGAGAACACTGGTTTGTCCCATGCGCTCACCAGGTTTTCTGTACATCAGAGGAGACAGAGGATAAAATAGTTCAGACCAATGTTATCTTACTTTCCCCAGAGTGGAATGTGGCACATCAGAGAAAAACATGGACCACAGACCTAAAGCCTGTTCAAGTTTTTGCATGTTAAATGGTGGGGAGATGGGAGAGGAAGAGTGGAAGGCCGAGGAATTTTATTTTAATTCTACCAAAAATAGATAAAAGTTAGTCTGCTTGGGCTGAACTGTTATCCATTAACGTCGATGGAAGGCATAGGACTGGATGTATATCACAGCCTTCAGCTAGGAATGATGTGAAGTGTCTGTTAACATATTAACTAACTTTTGTAGGGTAAGGGAAGCTTAGTGATTGAACTTAACCACACATATAAGTGCTTGTAAAATATGTGTTTTTTCCCCTTTCTTTGTTTCCTAACTAACGTGAGGATTGTGATCTGTTGTTCCTAAAAATAAAATTTTTAATTTCCTTTTAGCTTGCCCAGACCTGTGTTAGCAATTTCAGAACAACTGATTGAACCTGAGGTGTTCCATTCTGTCAAGCAGTGATTCCAAATGTGACATGAATGTATTTTCTTAAGATGACTGGCCTTAATGTTTCTCTTCCTCAGGACAATGAAAAGGTAAGAAAGGCTGTCTCCATGTGGCTACCCAACTGACACCTAAAACTAAAAGTTTAGGGGTTGCTAAGGAAATATCTTTCATTGTTAGCTAGGAAAGCTTTTTGTGTGTCTTAAGATACATGTGAAAGTACATGGCCAGACTCAGGGTTGCAGAATGATGTTTAATATAGGGTGTTCAGTGAAAGAAATGAAAATGAGAGAACATTATTTCACATTACTTTTCTGGCAGAATAGTAGTGTCTTGAAAAATGTTGATTTAACAGACATGTATTTTATGTCAATCCATCAATATTTGAAGGGAAACTAGACAGGTGATCCAGCTGGCATGAAACAAGAATGTCAAGCTAGGTGGCTGGGTGTCTCTGGTTATCCAGAACTCAGTGTCCCCTAACGAGCAGATCTGCAGGCTGTCCGGCATTGAAAGTTGCCTCATGTGCTGGCTGGTAGGGACTGTGTGGCTGTCCAGTTGCACAGTAATGGGGCTTATCAAAGAGATAAAGAAAATTTTAGGTGCAAAAAGTTATCTGAGGGGTTCTTTTGAATGTGAAACCAGTATGTATATGCTTCAAATGCAGTAAAATTAAATCTGTTTTTAAAAGCTGATAGTAAAGCCAAATACAAATAAAGGAACAGCATAAAAACCCCCCATAACTTCTTTAATTAGAAATATGTTCAGTAGGTCTGATGAATTTTGCTTATTCTGGCAGTGTGCTTTTTCTCATGTCATTAGACTTCTTGTGGCTGACACCACAATATATTTAAAGGAACTGGAGTTACTAGGAAAGGCATTACACAAATATATGACTAGTATGATTTAAATCAATACAATGAGTCATAATCTCACAACAGCTGCATATATATAGTGCTTCCTTGTGTTAATTCAGGGAATTCAAATTAAATTACAGATGTAAGTAATACAGGAAAAAATGATCCTAAGCCTTGTAAGCTGAAAGCTTGTAAGATGCATAGGAAAATCTTTGAGAAAGAAACACAGTTTTTATGCTGTTGTTCTTATTGTATTATTTCGTCCTGCTAAAAATGTTCGGCTTGTAGCAAACATTTGGAAAAGGTAAAAGTAAAATTATTTCAGTACTACCTAAAACTTCCTAATATTACATAAAAAATATGAAGCTAAAATTGATTGTGCTTTTCTCTGCTTTGTTAAATTTTGAATGTGAATATATATACCTGTGTGTTTGCATTAAAATTGCTATACATATATATGCTTTTTTCTGCTGGAATAGCTTTCAAAGAGAATTGTGCATGTTCTTGTTTAAATATACAAATTGGATTCTATTTCCTTTTGATTTGAAGAAATTAGTGCTGATCCAGTAGTCATAGAAACCGCAAATAAGAACAGACTGAATATAGCCATTGGTGGAGATTCTGAATATCAAATACTGTTTTCTTAAATTCCTACCTGCATAGGAAGCTAAAGGAACACATCAGAAGAAAACTTCGTTAGCCATCTATCAAATATAGCAGCAGCGATTTGATTGTTACTGAAGTCTTAATGGTAGCAATTGTTAGGACTTAAGTAAAAGACTACTCTGCATTTACTCTCCACCCTCTCAAATGAATATTGAAGTATGTTATCTGACACTAACAAAAATCCCTCTGATTTATAACATGCTACCATTTATGCCTTACAAACCAAAGAAAGATAGAAGCTGCACATACTCTTCTGCAGTTAAATGAAAACTTTTGTTATGAGCATATGGCCTTATCTTAGTATCTGTAGTATAATAGTTGGATATTAAAACTGTATATTGGACTCTGAAAATGTAATAGGTGTATGTAAAATATGTAAACACGAATATATCAAATTTGTACTTCTAAATACTGCAGCTACAGACACAGATGAAGTAATTGTACATGAAATTAGTAATCATATGATTGTGTGGAATTACCTGATCTGATTTGCATGCTTGACTGTGAAGAATCATGAACGTGAATCAAGCTTAGTAAATAATTCATACCTTATCTCATAGCTATCTAATTTAACATAATTTTTCTTTTTTGCAATTTGTGTAGGAGTGCAGTATTCTCTTTCAACAATAACTACCAATATCTAGGAATAATTTCTGGTTTGCAAACTTTTCAGTGCATAGTAACTATTCAGTATGTGAATAGTGTTGATTAGTTCTAATTGGTCACACAAACCTCATTCTTTTTCTGTTTTTCTCACCTGATTAAAATAATGCTTGGGTGTAGAGTATGGGTGTGAGTACATGCTTTAAAAACAGGTTTTCTGCAGATATTTAATATTCTTCCCTTGCCTCTAAATCAGAGCCTTTGATGTCCTAGAGAGTCAAAATAATTGATAGTGGGGAGAGGAACTAAAGATCACCAGCTTGGTTATTTGCCATAACAAATACCTACAGTGAAAATTAGTACTGGAAAAATGTTTTTGTGGGTTTAATAGTAGACTTTGACTTCAGGTAAATAATTAGATGCTAGCAAGGTTCACAGTATTTTAGGGTACCTACTGTTATAAATTGGGCAATTACTGGCGTCTAATGATATTGCAGAAACTGCAGCAAATTTATTAATAGGGTATAGGGTTGACTACTGGGGCTTGTAAATAAAAAAAGGACTCTAAATGAGACAGTTCACTAGCAAAGTGAAGGAAAGTGTGTGAAAGGCTCTTCCACATCTATATTTGCTACATCCTTCAGAACCTTGGGGCGAAACAAAAAGAATACTAAATATAGTAAAGGATTACATTTCTGTTTCAGAAGGCTTTAAATGTAAAACTCAGTAGACAGCATTTTGAGAAACTCCTTGCAGTATGGTACAGTCCTTGAACTTTTGAAAGCCACTGTAGGAATTTTGATTACTATCTGGATTTTTTTGCAAGATTTTCATAACCAGGAATTATGTCAAAATAGGATTTGGCGGTAGGCAAGTAAGTAGCAGGATGTTAATTTCTCTCTTACTTTGATATTCCATGAAATGAGAGCTGTATAATCTTTTCATCTTTGAATTCCATAGTTATGTATTTTAGAGGTTATCTGCGTGTTCCTGACAATATTTTAAAACTGATCCAGAACACAGTCATCTTTTCATGGACTCATAGATTAAAGCTTAGTATCACAAAGTAGGACTAATTCTGTAGCAAAATTTAATTAAGTTAATGTGTCAAGCATACTTGAATTTTTCAGTGTAAATGTAGCCAGGAGTCAGCTTCTTTTGATAGTCTGAAATTTGTCAACATTGTTAAATTGGGGTTTGACTCCTGTTTATACTGGTCTGGAAGCAGAATTCATTCTGTACAGATGGAAGTATGAAAAATGCTGAATGCTTACTGACAAAAGTAGTCTCTAGTACTGAGGTATCTGCTTTCTTGGCTGGTGGAAAGGTTAGCATAGACTTCAGTGTCCTTAAGAGGGCTTGGATGGGATGACTTTGTAGTACAGAATAGGTTGGAATATGCCAAAAAGGGTATGTATTCCCACAAGCTATAGAATTTTTTTCATATAAGACAGCTGATACAGTTGCAAGAATTTCCCTAATTAATAATGGAAAAATCTGTAAAATCTTATTAGTACAGAATTTCTCTGACAAGAGAGGGATTGTTCTTTACTGGAAGAGATATTTCAAGAGAAACCAACATTCAAACAAAATTATCATTGTCTTAATTAAATGTATGTTAGCTTTATGGAGGAAAAAGGATTTTTGAAAAAGAAATATAAGCAAGCTTTGAAATAACTTTCTAATCTCAAAGATGAGGTGAAGAAATAATCCCAGAAAAATCTTCAGTTTTGCTGTTGCAGTTCAAATAGTGAAGGGACTGAAAAGCTTTTAATTGTGTATGAAGGGATTGATAGGTTGGTGTTCAGATAGAGCTCCAAGTGCTAATCTAAGATTTTAAAATATGCAAATGCTCAGTCTTAGATAGAAAACTTGTAAGAATCCAACCCTTAACTTATGTAATTTGATGTTTACTTGAAATGACTAGTGTATTCCAACTTAAGTTGTCATGTCGTAAAAACTGTCATATTTAGACCACTGACAGGCTATTGCAATTGGACGATATTTCAGGAAACTACAAGTTACAGACACATGCTCTTTTTGAGACAGAACCATTCTTAATATCAGGTGAAAGAAAGTAGGTCATAAAGATGCAAAATGCCAGTTATTTATGACATACAATGTTTTTGAAACAGTGGGTGCCCACAGCTGTGGCCTCATGTGTTTCTCTTCTCAAATACTGCAGGTCACTACTTCATATTCTGTACAAGAAAAGAATGGGACTAAGCGTTCTCTGGTGCTCTAGAACTACAAATGGCTTTCCAGATGCTACACTAAGTCACACCAGTTCTCTGTGATGTTAAATATTTCTTTATTGCAATCTCATTTGTGAAAGTAGGATGGTTCAGTCACTCTTTGAAAAAGGGAGAAGGACTTGGCCAGAATCACAGTGAGAGCTGGGTTAGTGGACAGTAGCAGACAGTGCCAATTTTCAATGCACTTCCTCAGGATGATGCTCAGAGCTATATAAAATAGGGCTGTCTTTTACACTATAAAGTCTTATGCATAATAACATAGAAATTTAATTTGCATTTTACATTCTTCTTTAAAATAAAGTATCTGATGCAAAGTCATCCAGTAAAAGATGTTTTTTTTGCTTTTGTGTATGGATAGATCTATTTATGAAGAAAGATGTCATGTATATTGAAAATATCTCCAAGCATTTTGTTGTCTTAGCTGTTTAGCTTGAAAATGGGCATTTCGTTAACAGATTTTATCAACTCTCCAGGCTGCAGTCGGGAAGCTCAGCAGGATGCAACTGAGAGTTACAGGTACTTTTTCTTGAGGAAACATATTCTACCTGTGGGCTTCATTTTAAGGTGTCATTTAAGAAATTTCTTAAATGTATGAAATGTTTTAATAGTTTGAATCCTGGTTTCCTCTAAGATTGCACTCTTTCATATGGTAAAGTGGCAGGATGAAATATTTCAAGTATGGAGCATACATAGTGTGAGCAGATTTGTAAAAAAAATTACAGCGTTAGGAATATCATAGTGAAATGTTTTGGTTTTTGGGATTCCCATAGAACAAGAGATCTAACTTCTTCCTTTGGTTTATGAGAGAGGAAATACTTTCAATCTTCTCTAGTTTCCCAGTTTAGTAAAGTGTATTCTTTTTTAAATTTTTTGCTGGTTTTTATTTGATACTTTACGAACCCTCCTGATTCTGCTGTGAACTCCTCATGTAGATTTTATTATTAATGCAAGTGTAATACTTTATTTATGTTGTCTTGTTATGAAGCCACTTGAGGAACATGATGTACATACATTCAGTGACAGTCTGGCTTGTTTATTTTGAATTTGTATCCTGAAAGGGAAGGCAAAGGGTGAAAAATCAATTTGCAGACCTTTTCACTAAGAAAATACTGCAGATAAATTATTCCACTGTAATCTACTGCTCGTGAAGGGAAGCAGCTTAGAAGAATCTTTACAACCAAGGGAATCTTAAACCCAGTGAAGCAGGTGGCTATGAAATCATCCCCACGTTAGGAAGAGAGTCTTAAAAGATTGGAATTTTAGTTAAACAAGTTTGTTTATGCGTTTTGGATGAAGAATGTAAAAATTATCCCTTCTCAGTGACATAGCTGCTGATATTGTAGTTTCACGTTTTTTCTGTGTTCCCCTTTTGCATTTTTAGAATTCCATTTGGACCTGCTGCTCTTGCTGATCAACACCCAAAACATCTGTAATATCAGTTCGGCTCTAAGAGGTCTGCAGAACTGATTGACCTGAAATATAGATATCTCTCTGGCGTGTCTCATGCTAAAAATGTGTGACATTACTGTAGCCCTTTATAGTCAGAGGTATGAAAATGATATTGCTGTCAGAAAGAATACTAAAAATGGGATTGAGTAGGCTGACACTTGTTTAGGACATCTGTTGTAGCTGTGTCAGACTAGATTAGACTGTTCAGAACAGAGAAGTAATGATCAGTTGAATTAGTTATCCTCCCTTTATTTTATAGAAACGCTTAGGGCAGGAGGGGAACTGTGAGATGCAGAAATATTCTGGCTAGGAATTGTTACTTTAAAAATAAATTAAAATTTAGACAGGTAGTATTTCCAGTCAAATTTTTGAAGTTCCCTCTCCTACTTTTTCTTCCACTTCCACTACCATTAAAACTATAAAGATCTGAAAAATCTTTTCCAAACACAAACCAGGTTATACTTAGTCTGGATAATTTCAATCATCTGATGTACAGTGTGTCTTCAGAAACAGCTGTTTCACTGCAGCTAGGAGGAGGGAACTGAAATTCAACAGGAGGAATGAGTACTCAGGCACAGGAATAACAGGGGCTTCTTAACCCTAGACATGGGAGTCTCAAGACACCACAGCTGTCACATTTTAAGTCACTTGATTTGGCAGTACATCTATTTTTCTTAATATATGTAAGTGAGGTGGGGTGAGAATCTTGCCCTCTCTCCTGCAGACAGTAATCTCCTTAGAGGACTTTCTTTCACTGTGTGTTTAGAAAGAACTGGGAACTCGAACTTCTCTTGAGCCTTTATGAATTTTAACAGATCAAGATGAACATTTACCTAGGATGATAGATATTTGGGAAATGTTAAATATAATTTTAATAAACTTGCTTATATAAATAATGTTGTGGTAGCTTTATAAATTTGTTTGGTTTTGATGTTTGTTTTTTTTTTTCCTTAAAGAAATTCCAATTTTATGGGAAAATCTCTCGTAACTGCCTGATCACATCTCCTAGTTGATTTCTGCTACTGTTTTCAACAATTTGTAGGTAACTTATTATGGACAACTTTGTTGTCGCACCTATTCTTAGAAAATGGCATAACGATTGAATATAAGCTTGTTTTAACAAATAGCATTCTGTTGATATCTTTGTGCTTTGTGTCTTTTTGGTTTTGCAAAAACATGCACCAATGTTTTGGTTTTCTCCAGAAATGTTTATAAGGGAACCAACATAGCTACCTGGAGTACCTACCATACTCCACAGAGTGATCCTGTGAGTTCTGTTAGTTTGGACTTAATTCGTTAGAAACAAGGCTGTTTTTCTGCCTGTCCTTCCTTGATCTGTGAGGAGAAAATTATGTATGCAGGGAAGCATTTCCAATTATAAATTATTCCAGGTTTTCAACTGACTGGTTTGAGGCTTCATATTCTGCTATGACTCAAAGATGAGAGGATTAAGTTAAATAAACCTTTCTTTTAGCAGCAGGTAAGCAGACAAGCGCTACAGTAAAGTAAGATGGTGACTGCAACTTAAGTGGTATTTTGCATGTATTGAAATAATTTCTCGTCAGTTACTCTGAATTTGAGAAGCAGGCCAGAGAAATAGTGGAAAAAATATTAAGCTTTTTTTAAACTTACTTTACTGTCAGTGAAGAAGCCATTCCTTATCATAGTTGGAAAAAAAAAATCCTCCACAAACATATGCATTTGAAATTGATCATGAATTTTGAATTAATAAACTTGGAAAATGCTTAATCTTAAATGGAAGACTTGTAAGAATTCAAACTTTAGCTTAAGTAATTGAATATTTGTTTGAAATTACTAGTGTATTCCTACCTGTAATGAGTTTTGCTGTGTTAATTTAAACAAGCAACGAAATAAGTGAGATGAAATAATACAGGACCACTGGTAAATTAAAGCAGACAAAAATATCTTTTGTTTGCTTTGAATAATATCAAGATCTTAAAATATTTCTTTTACTATGTCAGACTGAGATTTTCAACATAAGAGTGAGAGGGTATAGCCAGAATGTGGCGCAGTGGGGATTTGAACTCCACCATTCAAGGGGATTGCTCTAAGGTAGCCCAAGGCTTTTTAAATGCTTTTTTCCTGGCTGTCTTGAGTGAAGCAGAGCAACAAGGGGAAATATAGGGCCTGACATATTTTATAGGAGTGCTGAGGGATGGAAGGGTAACTTTTACTGGTGGAAGTAGTCCTTTTTTCCAGTCCCAACTGCTTGATGAGGTCCTGTTTCATCCCTTGTAGCTTTTCCCTTCCCAGCAGCAAAGGCAGGAGCAAGGAGGGAGTTGGCTAGGACTATGGTGGAGGGTGCTTAGGCCGTGGGCCTGGGGTGGTGTGTTGCTCCCATCACTCTATAGCACCAGGCAAGCACTTGCTTTGCCCAACCCTAGAACCAGCCTTGGTTCTACCAACCAGGTTTCTACACGCTCCTACAGATAGGTATCTTTCTATATGACCATGCACGGGTCATTCACTCACTTTAGCCTTCAGTAAATTGAAAAAAAAAAAAAATCCTTAAAAATCTGCATAATCCAGTACTTTCTTACAAATAAACCCAACCATCTCATTGAATGGTTCCTGACTGGCATAGACATGATGTTACGTGGAAAGTGGGACCACATGCAAACCAAAACTATGGGGAGAAAAGGGACCACTTGTAAGAGTTCAGATGAGTGGTATTTGGCCCTGATCTTATATGAATGTATTTTTAAAAGGCAGGACAGATTGAGTGTTAGATTAAATGTATGCTTAGCTATGTTCATGGTATCAGTGTAGCCTTATTTCTGTTTGCTGATGAATTACACAAGTAATCTACATAGCACCTATTTCTAGTACCATGCTGAAGTATTATTTCACAAATTTGCTGTTGGCCATAGTTTGTGAGCAGAAGAGAGTTCAGGGTTTTAGCAGTATCTTGATAAAACTTAAGTTTAAATCTACATATCTATGGTGTGGAGTCACGTATTAATTTTGTGAAATGTGCATAAAACTGGCAGGCAGTCAGGCCTATTAACATCATCCAGAGATTTAATCTTTTCTTTTGCAGAGATTTTTTATGGAGAGGTCTAGGTTTTCACACTGCTCTTTTCTCTAAATTTTGTGACGAAGGACAGCAAGAAGCATATTCATTCGTTTCAGTCAAAAGGATTCAGTAAGAGATCCGTGTAATTTATTTTCTGAATCCAGCTATTTCATACTAACACCTAACCATCTAACAAAAATCTGACTTTGCCTGTAAATTAAATCTATTGTTCTGTAAATGAGAGAGGAAAAAGAACTGTATGTTTTCTTGCCACGTAGCCTTATTTGAACTTTGGTGTCTTGTGATATCACGCCTAGTTTATCATGTATATTGCTACGAACGAAATCTGCAACCAGGATCAACTTACATAGTCATCAGCAGTAATTTGCAGAGTTACCTGAAAGTTAACTTTCTTAGGGGTTTGCTTTAATTTTTTCACTCACATCAAACGATTTAAACAACACTTACATTAAGGAAATGGCATTGATCTCCCATCCTCTTCTGGCCAGATTATTGTGCAGTTTAACTAATCTTGTAATTCATGCCTCTTGCACCTATCTTGTATGAAGATCAGCAAATATTTTAGGAAGAAATTAGATGTGATAAGAGCCAACAAAGCTGAAAAGGGTAGACTGTGAAACAGCAATGAGATAAGTATGCTTGGTTTTCAACAATTGCTTATAATCCCGTGGCTTTCCGTAGATACTTATAGAGCTGATTACAAATTCGTCACTTACTGTTTTGGGTTCTAGTTAATGTAAGCTAGTATATTCAGTGTGCTGACCTAAAAGGTAATATGAACAAATGAAATATTATCTAGAGCTGCAGAGATAAGAGACCCCCTCATCGTCTTCCAGTAGTTTGCAAAATTTTCAGAGGCTGTATGATAAAGCCAAACCTCTGTAGATGCTCTTCATGGAGGCTCTCTGTGAATTGAATTAGAGTATTTCCAGTATGGTGAAGGAAATGAAAGATTAAGGAAGACTCAAATGGTGGTAATCACTCTATGACCATGAAAAAATAAGGAAACAAAACCAGCCTGAATACATGGCAACTCTCACTCACCCCCAGAGAAGTTCTTTTTGTAGAATGAGGGCAGTAGTATGCTTCCTGGAGAAGAGGTGCATTCCGGGCTAAAAATGAACACTGTGAACCTGAGTTGTAAAGAGAGTGATTCCTGGACTTGCTGTAGAGGTGATCAGAATGTTTCCTGTGAACTTTTTCTTCTTTGCCACTGACCTTTTAATGAAAGATGTTAAATATTAACATTTTAACCATTTTATTTTTTCATGTAGTGTTAGCTGAAAATTCATAGTCATTACCCCAACAGTTAGGGGCATTCTATGGCTCAATAACAGTCAAAGCTTTTTTTAAAGTAATTTCTGACTTTAAAGTAATAATTCAGGACATAATTATGATACCAATTTTCATATAAACACAAACCAATTTGATTACTGTGGCAATGTTTCAAAATGTCTGGGGTTTTGGGTTTTTTAAAATTGTTTCTTTTGAAAAGAAACATTTCTTGTTCATTCAAATGAAGCAATTTCAACAATACTTTCATTAACGCAGGTTCTGCTCCATTAAGGAAGACTCTCCTCCATTTTAATTTGAAAATAAACATTTGTTTTGAAAAGACAGTGGGTATCCGAGAACTGACACAGGTTTTCCAGAGAGTTTGTGGAGTCTCCATCTTTGGAGGTATTAAAAATCTGTCTGGACATGGTCCTGGGCAACCTCTAGGTGACTCTGCTTGAGCAAGCGAGTGGCAAGATGACTTCCAGAGTTCTCTCAGCCATTCAGTGATTCTGTGAAAAGTCAGTGAATTGGTCAGTTTTGTTTGCATACTCAAAGCAACAATGCCAAAGTACATGCTGATCCTGTAGTATAGTTCTCTCTGCTTTTCACAGGCCACTTAAGGTTTGATTTTTTTTTTTCCCGTTCTTTCATTTGTCCATCTTTTTGTCTCCATTTATTCTGTGTGTCCGTCATTTCCCTTTCCATTCCATTTCCTATTTTTCTTTTTTTGTTTGTTTTTATTCAGTTGTATATTTCTTGTTCTGAATGCAGTAGGCTTGTGGCTGTCCTCTGATAAAGAATTTAAAAGCTTCTGGCTGTGATGAAAGACCAGACCCATCCTTGCAAATTTAATTCTTTACTGTGAAGAGCTTCAGGGTTTGTTGCTTTGGGAATTAAGGTTCTATCCCAAGCTCATTGAAAATTAGTGACAAAGTTTAATGACTTTAAATGCAGGATCAGTTCTTCACAAAATGCAGAAAGAGAATGATACAGCGTAGCCATCTGACTGCAAAAAGCAAAATTTGATTTGGTGTAAACCCCCTTTTTCTTTTTTCCTTATTTTTCTTCCAGGACACTCTTAAAAGTAGGAAAAAAGAAACACACAGTGGTCAACTTTCCAGAAAGCCTCATGAAGCTTGCTATTGAATAATTAATGAAAATTACTGGTATCAAAGCTTGTCAAAATTACAGCCTCCATTCCAGATTGTTATACCTTCAAATAATTTGAAATAATATCAGACATCACAACTGTAGTTTAATTAAGCTATTAATATTGCCATGGCTTTACTACTTTCTCAGTATAGGCTTGTCAGTCTTAGAAATAAACTTAATTAGTTTATACTTTCCTTCTGATTCTATTTGTTTCAGTAAATTGTAAAATGTGAGCCTAATCAACCTTCAGGCGTTCAGCTCAACTGCATTTAATTTCTTCAGTAGAGCAAGCACCTTATAATATCTGATGGGCTAAAATAGATGTTTTATTAGTTTACATTCTGAATGCACACAGGGTAAATAATGATAAACTCAGTACAGTGTGAAATGTCTAACAAAAAGTGTTGTTTCCCGAAGAATATTGGAAGATGCAGTGTAATACCCTTGTAAATTTATTCCAAGAACTGGATTTTTTTGTGTACTGTAAAAGGATGAAGAGTTGGAAGAGAAAGCTGTTAAGAATTGTTCCATATTTACTTCCCTTTTCCTTCTATGTGGCTAATATGACAACAGTACATACATCAATATGATGAGTATGCCCTAAAAATTATATAAGTGCAACCAAGATAAGGCATATCTTTTTGAAACAAGCTTCTGTTTGTTTTCCTCAAACTGCTCTGCATACTGCTCTGATGTCAGAGATTATTTGTTATAGAAAATTTCTGTAATAGTTTCTGCAATGAAATCTCTGCAAAACACTTATTCTTTTAAGATAGATATATCAGATAATTTAGTCTGCTGGTCTTTACAGCTTTTAATAATTTTATAGGCATCTACCTGTTCTAACTTTTAGAAATTCACTGTAGGCTGTTATGACATTTAGATATCTGATGATCACGACAGGATCAAGTGGTGCTTTTAAAGCTTTCTTTCGGTATTCCAATATCCTTATTTTATGCCATTTTAGAATCTTGACTGACTCATTGTTTCCTGTAGAAAAGCACTGAATCACCTTTATATTATCCAGAAATAGACCCACTAAGGTCACCCTAAGCAGCCAATAGATTCGTCAGCACTGAATAAGTACTTAGAAAAGCAAGACCTTTCAAGTAAAGGTTCAAATTCTGCTGTAACTCTTTGTTTTTGTGCCGAGCAGCTCTAAAAGGTTTTACAAGGAGATACCCTTTAGCAATGTGCAATTTACAGGTTAGGCAAAAAAAAAAAAAACAGGATGAGTTGAAGTTTGTTTTATTCAATCTTGCTGTGGCAGGACTGGATTCTTCAGAGTATTTTGTTTATGTTGTGTTACCTTTGGAGGTAGTCAGCTTCCTTACTTGTGAGCCACTTTTCTAGACTCTTGCTATCTCTACGTATGGGCCAAGTTGCATAAAGAGCAGATACTCTGGCTTTGAGACTGGCAGGAGATGGGAAGATAAGAACTTTCTCTAATTTCTTCTCTGAGAATTTAAGACTTAGGTGCACATGAATGCACCTTACCATTCAATAAAATAGATAAATGTATACTGCATCGATTAGTCCATGGGAACTATGTACATATATACTTTGACCTCTGGGCAAATGTCACTGTTTCTGTAGTTGATCTGTTTCACATTTTCTATGGTACTAGAATACTCATCCTGGTCAGTATGTTTTGTTTTAGCATTGTCTTTAACTGTTTCAAAATAAGGCAAGCATTTTTCCTCTAATGCTTTCACCTCTGAACACTTTGCTCCTTCCAAAGGAAACTTTTGCAAGTTAGAGTTCATGAAAAACAAACTTCAGGTGGAGGGGACAGTTGTTTTTGTGATGACCAACATTTCAGAAATTGCAAGGCTTTGGAAGGCAGAAATTACATTTTCTTCCCTCCTTGATTTTTAATCTTTGTTTCAGTCACCCTGGAATTAGAGGAAAATTGGAAATGTTAACAGGCTGGAACAGGATGGATGAGAGCAGTAAACATTTCACTCCTTTTATGTGTTATTTTACTCTTCAATTTCCTTTGATTTTTCTGCAGATACTGATGGAGATGTCAAATGTTTCTGGAATTTATGTGGATGACAGAACTAACACAAGGGGTAGTGTGTCTTGATTGGTAGCACATTATGTTCTAGTATTAAAGACAGACTGTTCTGGAGAGATATTTAATATTGCTAAACTATCTATTATATCATCAAAGTGACTATGATTTAAAGCAAAAAAAATTAGAGCAGTAATTAACCACTTGATCATCAGACACCATAAATTATGTTATGCTTGATGTTGGATCTGTTTGGTTTTGGTTCGGTTTTTTACAATGCCTAATCCTATAAAACAGAGGTACTTCTGGACATATGTGTTTATATGGCTTTTTATCCCATTTGCTAATTGCCAAGAGTCAAGACTCTATCGATCAACAGAAAGAATAGTCATAGAACTATAGTAATTTTTTTCCACCAGAAACTTAATAATATGGTTTTTTTGTTAACCCATAGCTGTATATAATTGAAAGTAGCTTCCGTTTAGAAGCATTTGTGTGTTCAGAGGGTGAAGTAAAAGCCCAGTTTTTACAAACGTAATAGATGTTCTCTTTCAGATGAGGAAGGCACACTGGTAATTTAATATTACAAGAAACACTGTAGAAATGGAGTCTGTTGGATCTAACAGTGAAGTTTGTCTATTGCATGTAGTAGCACTGATAGAAGCAGTCTATTGCTCAATCTAAAATGTTAATAAGTGCTTAAACCAGATGACTGTACATTTGCTTTTGCATGTCTGTGACTTGTTTTTATAACCTCTTGAACTTCTATGGCTGTTGTGGTAAGTGTATTGAAAGTTCCTGACAAATGCTGTTGGCTTTCCAGTTACACAGCTTTTTACATGTGATCTATCTGCTGAACAGACTGGCTGGTTTGATCCAAAGTTTAAGAACCTCTTGGTTCTAGACATTTGTGATTCAAGTTATTTTAATTTCTAAAACTTTATTAGGAATACCTTTAGAACTGAGAGAGACAGTTCTTTTGAAAGCAGCCTGTGCCATAGAAGGAAAGTGTAAAGGATTGCACATGCCACTTGTCTCTGAAGACTAAAGAGAGGCTGCGAGAAGAAGAAAGCCACTTTAATCCTTTAACTGGTATTTTATTTTTTGGATATCTCAGAACTCCACCCAGGTCAGGGGCATGCATAGTTACACACTAAGCATATATAAGGAAGAGGTTTCAGTCTTTAACAGATACAGTCTAAACAACTGGACAGAGCAGATAAGTGAAATCAACAGACAGAAGTAGTGTAGGAAAAGAACAAGTAGCAAAAATAGTTGCATATTTTAACATGAGTGAACTGGATTTACTGTTCTTCACATACCACTTTCTATGTCTACACCTACTGCATGTTCCATGTAGGTGATTAGTTAGCATCTCTTCAGCCTCTAAACCAAAGTTCACGTGGCATCTTTTGCTGAATAGCATCATTTAGTTTTACATTTTAAAATGTTGCTTTGTCCTCTGCAACACAAGTTGCTGATTTTCGAATGTAAAAAGTAATGATTGTGGAAATTTTTAGCACTACCTTTTGATTTACCTGAAAAATGTCAGCTTGTGTTCAGGAATGGAGACTGACTGTCTATTTCCAGCTGAATTTGCAGTTCTGCTTTCATTGTAGTAAGATATTGTCACAGATTACTGGAGTTATGTCAAAGTTAAAAGTTTCTTAAACTCAAAAAACCCCCAAACTGAACCACTAACAATGCTTTGTTATTGAATGTATTATTATTTAAGATATCCAGAGAGCTGTGAATCATTGTCTGATAAATAGGAGCGCATTACAATGACAAATATTTCAGTGTTGAGCCAATGTATTGTAACAATTTGCAATAACCCAACTTAGGAAGTGATTGTGTCAAAGAAATTATTCTTCTGGAGATACAGAATACAGTTCTAATGGAATAAAGACTGTGTGGACACACTGTTTCTTAAGCATGCTATGCTTATGTGTGGAAGATAATTTTTACTTGTATGTAGCCTTATATTCTTTTTGAATATTTAACTAGCCACCATGTCAGAGAAAGCTGCTCTGGGAGTGTGTTTTGGGGTTTTTTTTCTTCTGTTGAGTACAGATGGAGATTTCCCTCCCTAAGCAGGAGCATTTGTAGCTTTACATTAAATGGGCCTGATTTCCAAAGTGTAGGGGGCCAGAATTAATTTTTTTTTTTTACCTATTACTACATATTATTTCTACTTAGTGCTTTTAATAATGCAGTGCAAACACTGTCAACAAAAGATACTTTTGTTAATTCTGATCATTCTAGAATCTCTTTGAAGCTGCATTTCCTGTAGATGATTAATTGAAAACCAGCCATTTGTTCTTGCCCTGTAGCAATTTCAGCCTTGAAGAACTCTGAGCTGTCTAGGAATGTGTTTTTTGAAACTGAATTTCCTCCCCCGCCCATTCTCTGCCAGTCTTCCTTTCAGTCCGTGTAATTTCCTTCATATATTAGTACCTTGTACATTGCTTTACATTTTTTTTTCCTTCTGTTACACTTCATTTTTTCCAACAAGTCATGAAAATTCTGGATCTTGTGTGTTACTTTATACTCTCGTTTTGTGTAGCTTCATGCATGCAACGGATCATGGCTAATTCTGTTTTAAGGGGGTCATGCCCACCTGACTGTATGCTCACACTTGGTTCTCTTGACAATCTCAAACTGCACCCACTTCTTTTTGGTTTTGAAAATCTTGCAGTAGTAGTGTAATATCGTTCACTAGAGAGCTTATGCCCTCTAGTCTTTCCTCCCTAATGAAAGAGTTTAAATTTGATAATTTTTAGATGCTCAATTTTTTCTGAAAAGGCTATGATATAATACATATTGCTTCCAAACTTTGGAGGGATCAAAACATTGATACAAATGTCCTAATTGTAATCTATTTTTTTTTTCTGAAGCTTGCTTGAACATTTCTTAAGTTATGCTTTTCATAAAATAAACAGTCTCAATTCCTAAAGTGAGGGAGAAAGATTTCTCCATAATCTTTCCTGTGTTTCATTTATAAAAGAGAAAAATATCCATAGGCAGACCTCTTGAAGTTAGGAAAGAAAAAAACAGCAAGTCCCACCTGTCAGGTTCATGCAGTTTCTTGAGTGATCCTCTGTCAAACACCAAGTGTGTGCCAGTTTTCATGCTTACAGTATCAGGAGTATACTCAAGGACAGAGAAAATATGTAATTTCAGGGCTTCCAAGAGTTCATGTACTGTTAATTAGGACCCATATAAAAATATGGCAATTCAATTAGAAATATAGCCAGGTAAGTAAAAGCCAGGATGGGGTAGTAAAAGTCCCATTTCTGCAGTTTTCTTCGCACAGAGATCCTTATGCCTGTGCCAAGATTCATGGAGGTCATTGAGATTCTGTATGTATTGAACAGCAACAGACTCAAGCTCTAGAGACTTCTTTGATTCAGAGGTTTAGAGAAAAATTATGTGTGTGTGCATTTCTTGTTCATTTGAGCTAGGAAACGAAATATAAAGCTAATTCTTTTGAATTCTGAATCAAGTGAAGCAGTGCAAACTCAGTTGAATGAATTTTCCATGTAATTAGCTTTATCTATGAGACTATAGTGCAACACTACTTTTTGTTATACTTAACACTAAAATGTATCTACTTAATACACAGGAATTATGTGGTTTCAAAATTAATAGAGACAACCTAATTTTACAGAAATAATGCTGTATTAGTTGTTTTGTGCAAGATGGCAAATGATAATGTTAATTAAAATGGTTCATTGTTAAATAATATTTCTGTTAAATTTTATGGAAATAATTTCCTTAAATATATTTTTAACAGAGATGTATGCAGAGGCTGGAAATTATAGTTGTTAGCTTGCTCTTCTGCAAGTGTCATAAGCCTTACCAACAGGTAAGCTTTACTAAAGCAATGAATAACATTCAGCTTGAGCATCTTTGAGAGATCCAGGCTTCCAACATTGTGTGTAGAAAACAATGATTGACTGGAAGTGCCATTTTCAAACTGGTCATAGTATGTACATGCGTTGCTGAGTGATGATTTTTGACTTCAGTGGGACAATCTGCATGCTTCAGATGGGACATAAACTCGGTGTACCAAGTTTCTAGCCTGCCACTAAAATCTAAGAAGTGAATGAGTATTTTAAGGTTCAAGACTAATGTAGCAGCTAAACATGCACATCTCTGGGTTGCTCTTTTTTAGGTAGAAGAAATATATATATGAAATACATTTTTCCTCTTAAACCTCACCCATTCCTATTTACCAAGAGTAAATTACTTCAGAGACAAATTTTTCACATTTGCTTTTGGTAATCCCATGTAGGTGTTCCTGCTCCAGCAGGGGGATTGGACTGGATGATCTTTCGAGGTCCCTTCCAGTCCCCAACATTCTGTGATTCTGCATCTATCCTGTGTCCTTTCTTGCTGCATGAGTATTGAGACTAATGGGCCCTCCCCTGCATATGTTTGGCTTTGCTAGAAGCTTCCTCTGTTTTTCCAGGCACAATGTTTTTTCTCAGATGTTATCTATTTTATTGTTGTTGTTACTTTGTTGGAATTTATTTTTTATGCCAGCTTCCTATATTGATTTCTTGAACAGGACACCTGGTTTGAGTCAAATTATACATAAACATGGAGTAGGCTTCTGGTTTCCTGGAATAGCTCAAAGATGATTAAACTAAACAATAAAATCTTTAGATTGTGAATAATTTGAATTTTCTGCATTGATTAGAGACAGTGATTATTGTAATCAGTGAATTGTAAGAAGCATTTGACTGAATTGATGTAAAAATACATTTAAATATCTATCTTCTGCAAGGATATAGGGACATATCTCAGATTCCTTTGATAGATGTATTTTTTTGGAAGATGCAAGTAGTAAGTGGTCATATTTTTAGTCAACATTTTAGTTATTTTTGTAGTCATGGAAATAAAAGTGTGTAGATAAAGTGCTCAGAGTGCAAAATACTGAGAAAATGATAAAATAAGGACAATTATACAAGTATATACATTGGATAAGGGCAGTGGGTAGCTTAAAGTGAATGAACTATTTACCACAAGGGCACTGAGCACTCGCTTCTGTGAAGTGGTAAATGCAGTTACAATATTGTTTGTGTAGCAATGAAGGAACTTAACCTCAGGAGTCATAAGTGTATTCTAAACAGTCTCACCTGTGTTACCAAGCCCTCAAAATTCTACAGCAAAAAGCAAGACTCAAAATATGCCAAAAATAATCACTATTCCTGAAGACTTCACCACTGGATCTTGAGCTTTGCCTGCTAATGTACAGGAGAAGAATGGTATGGTGATTAAAGAACAAGTTTAGCACTCAAGATGCTCGAGGCTAAATTCCCAACCAGAGTAGAAATTTCTTACATGACCTCAGGCAAGTCTTTTAATCTGTGTGTGCCTCAGTGTCCTTCCACGAAAGGGATACAATGATCCTCGTACAATTTGTCTATTCCACACGTATGCATTATAAGCTTTTCAGTGTAGGGTCTGCCTCTTCCATATTTGGCACAATGATATTCTGTTTTGTGAGACAAAAGGCCCTTGTGTGCAATTAAAGCCCAGAGACAACTCTTTAATAATGTTTTCAGATGGAAAATCTTCATAACGTAGCAATAAGACTTCACAGAGTCTTCCTAAGGATTGGTCTTCCAAGCAGTTTTACCCACATAAACATGTATGGAGGGGTCAGCACATCTGTGTTCTTTACTTTCTTTGCATTGCTCACAGCCTGGTTTGGTCAGCTGGCTCTGGGCAAGTATGACACCGTATATCAAGCTTGTTGCTTTTAATGATAGCCAGGAGTCAGAAGTGCTTTTCTAAATGGCATGGTGAAATGGCAGATAGTGAGGAAGCAAATCTGAGAAGAGGTGTGTATCTGAAGATCTGTTTGCTTTTTTTCCAGCAGTTATCAATCCATGTAAGAAAAGACACTGCCTCTTCTAATGACTCTTGCCTAATTATATAGGTATTGTAATCAACAAAAAATTGCACACCACCTTTTTTGGCAAAGTTGTCATAAAAGCAGAAATATTGCTTGCCCAAAGATAGTTTGCAATGCTAGCAACATGAATCATGTTAAAAAAAGAACGATAGGTCAGCAAATTATTTCTTTCCACTGAGATGATTTCCTGCTGACTCTGACAATATCGTAACCGCAGACTCACCTGTTTTTGGAGCGCATTATGAGTTAAGATGGATCAGAAATAAACATCCATGACCTTGTTTCTCTGCTGTGATGGGAAAGAAAAGCTTCTTTCATTGTATTGTTCCACTGTAGGTCAAGTTCTCACAGAGCAGGTGTTCAGCAACCTGCAAAATGACAAGAAAGGTATTCTCAGGTCCATTTCTTGCACCAAATCTGAAGCATCATTTTAACAATGTAGGGACCTTTTTGGGACATAGATCACATTTTCTTTTTGTGATCTAGGTCCCATTCAGGTGATGGTATTTCACAGCATTACAAGCTTACCCAGGATATTTCATCTAAAAGGATATTGACTTTTAAAAAGCACCAGCTGTTCCTCAACAGCTAAACCTGCCCAAAGGTATAAAACATTCAGAATGGCAGCATAAAAATACACCATATGTTTTGAAACGCACCTGACTGCACTGGCGTTGTGTGCTGCTACTGTCAGTGCTGGACACCCTGACTTGCTTCTGAGTCATTCTTGCCAGGGAGAAGGAATATCCCATCAGAGAACTTAGTTACTTTGATACATACAGCAAGAATTTAATCTAAATTTGGACAAGTAATTTCCTTAATTCTGCTTATGTGTTAGTTATTCCATTCGCTGGATATGCAGTCTGCATCTCTGCTAATCTCCATTATCACAACGTGGAGAATGTCTATTAAAAGATGTGCTGTTTCTTCCTTTTTGAGCTTTATTGTTCCTTCTTAACTGTGAGTGCATGGCATCCTCACGTAATCTGTAACTAATTGTGCAAGAAAGACAAGCACCATGTTCTATCATTCTGTTATTCTTGTTTTAGCTATTAGTATATGTAAATTGTATTGTTCATAGGAATAAAAGACTTCTCTAGTGAGGCAAAAATACTTATTACTTTTACAATAAAAATGTTCTTGCTAAAAATAAATATGCATATATGGAAGTCATAAAAATACAGCAGAACAGTATAACATGTAGAGCACATTTATACTTGTGTCCCTTTTTAATACAGAAAAGTTATTTTTAATGCTAAAATTTTTGTCATGTGTGAATGTCTATACAGCAGTATCTTGAAACAGCATTGAAAGGCCATGAGTGTATAATTTAGTGTAACAGGTGTGCTTCTGGCACAAAAAACTATTTCACAAAGGTGGTTTAGTAATCATTGGCTGCTCATGTAAGTTTACATGGTCAGTCTAGTCATGAAAGGCAGCTGTGCAGAGCAAAGAAACTGCTACCAAGGCTGGCAACATCTGGCCCTTTGCTCAAGAACCTATTGTTCAGGCATACTAACGTGAAAAACACAAATGTTATTTCTTGCACTGTGCTTAAACTAAAACCTCAGTTATTCAGAACTGTCACACTCATAACTGTGATCACTAAATGATTTCTGAAAAAAAGAGGTGAATAGTATTTTGAAATGTGCTCACGGAATTAATACTATGTGGTTTTACTATTACATTAATACTGTAGTGACAGTGACAAAATTATAAAGCAGAAGAGTTTATGAACTGAGAGCCAGACAAACCCACATTCTTTGAGTGAGTTATTTTGCTTTTTGCAGAGACCGAGTGGTGGTGGGTTTTTTCCTGACCTAAAAAAAAAGTCACAGACAAAATCTAACTCCAGTTACAGAAAACCTAAACAAAGTCTTATAGAACAGTAATATGCTGTAGTACTTCTATACTTTTCACCTCTTTTCTGATGCACCTGTTATGGCTTAGAGGATAGATCAGAGGTTGTGCAAGTGCATCTTCAATGCTTGTTGCTTGATAGGCTGATGTGCAGAATGAGAACATGTTGGGAAGCCCATACTGTACATTACACATACTACTGCATGTGCTATTGCATTTTCAAATAGAGGTATAACCCAGGCTGCAGGAATATGTTCAGGTTGTCAGTAACCAGCATGTATCCAGAATAATTCTACTGGAGTTAATTTTAACTAAAATCACTATTTGCCCCAGAAATCCACATTTTTAGTGAAAATATTTGATTTTGCTTTCAGTAATTGTTTATTTTGAATCTGAGAGGCAATTTGGTAAATATTTATGGTAAATAAATAGCTGTTGGTGGTTAAAATTATAAGAGCAATCTGTTGTCAGCTGACGTGTTTAAACCAGCAGCATTCAATACTGGCATATTAATGCCGGAAATGCCTTCTGCACAGCTGACCTTGCCTTCAGGCAGAGCGGGGGTCTGGATGACTTCTTGAAATCAATTCTAGGCTGTTTTTTTTAATGATCCATTGCCTTCTTGTCTTCCCTGCAATGGCAGAAATGCATATTTGCTGCTACTTGCTTCCTAGGAGGACAGATGTTTTTCAAGAAGTTCTGATCTGGTATTCTGTGAGTTATCATAACAATAAAAAATGTAGAGCTAGAGATATCTGTAGTAGAAATAATAATGATCCTGATTCTTGTATCTTTGCTTATAGATATAGGAAGGCCTCAAGTAATATAAGCTTCCCATTACTGGATTACAAAACTGGTATTTTAAGTTTTTGAGTAATGTGATTGATCTTATTACTAACCCTGTGATCTGCAAACTAAACCCTTTTCAGGTACCACAGACTGGACACCCAGAAAACTTTGAATAATCTTTCGTAGGAGGTAAATGCATGCATTTTGAAATGTATGCTATTTTTGAAAACTCATTTAGAACTAAACTGAGGAAAAAAAAGTGTTTGTTTTGATTAACTTGGAAGGAGTTGCCCTGATGCGTACTGTGGATGAGGCTAGCAATATGGGGATTGCCTGATATGTCTGAAACTTTTGGTGTGCATTTGTTAGAAGAGTAGTGTATTTTAAGAGTTCTGTTTGGCATGTTGTGAGTTAAAATCCAGTGTGTTTTCAGTTGTTTACTAGTGAACTTCCCAAGAAGATACTTCATCAGGGTTTTTCCTGCACTGTAACCTAAGCTCCTCAGTGTTGTGACTGGGAAGAATGATGAGCAGGAGCAAGGAAAGATATGTGAGCCTTTATGCCCCCCCTCTTTTGAGATCCTGGTTTTCAGCTTTGCCTTAGCTCCTGGGCAGTCTCAGGAGAAAGCAGTAGGCTGTTGAGGCAGGCTTTGGATACTTAGGCAGTGTAGAACTTACGATGTAGCTCACATACAGTTAGTGGCGTATAGGGAACGTGTTGGAAAGCCTTGCACTACAGCAAACACTGTTGTGGCTGAAGGGTCAGATTTTCAAAGGCTAGATATTAGCCAGTCTGTCTTTCACTGTCTGATGTTCTTACAAGACACTCAGACTCTTGACAGTGAATTTATGTGGCAATCTGCCTGCTTTTACTTTGTTTCTTCAGGGGGGGGTTAGCCCTACTGAAATTCCAGGTCCTGGATATAAACAACTTTCTGGAGTTCCTAGTTTAAGCCTTTTGACATACCAAGGATATCTCTTACTATTCTGGGGTTTAAAAAAAATAATAAAATATTTTGTAATTAATAGTAAATTAACCTTTTGTAACGCTATACACGAAACCAGATTTTTTGTTTGTTTGTTATCGTTGCAGGTAGAAGTTAAAGAAAATCTGTGTGTGCATATATATGTGTGTGTGTGTGTATATATATATATATCTGCAAGTTGCATCCTTTCTGTTTTCTGCAAGTGATTCAGAATGTTAGCTGAGTCAGCACAGACTGAAAGAATATGATTAAAATACATCAGTGATATGTACCCTGTAGATAAGCTAATGTTCCTAATGTATTAGACTCTTCCAGAATTCCCTACTGAATGCCAAGTTTATATGTGTTGGCCCAAAAGGAAAAACAGTGTCCCACCTCCCCTCCTCAGCACACCTCTGATAATTTATTTACATTTTGATCATATAAATGAACTGTTTGTGTTCTGTTTTGAAGAAACACCGAACACTCCTGCAGAATTTTTGAGAGAGAACTTGTGAGTGATCCTACTCAGTACTTCTGTTTTTAATGTTGGAGCTAACAAACAACATAATGATTATGTGTGTTTCGTAGTTTTTAGAAGAAGGGTTTACACAGACTAAGCACACATTGAGAGTACGTGCAGTGCACATGTACTCTGTTAGCAGCTCAAGGTGAAGTAGGGATATTTTGTGGTACAACTTTGCATCGTGTTAGCACTGGGATATGCACTCAGCTGCTCAAAGTGGTTTAATTCCTGGTAGAACTGAGACTGCAGTTGTGTATCTATTTGCCACCTGGAGTACTGGCTGGAAATGTGCATGTGGGGTTCTCCAGCAGTTAGCTCTCATGCGTGATGTGCACTCAAGCATGCAGTATCAAGTCGAAACTCATTGCTAATAAAGGCACAACATGGGTGTGTTGTCCTGGAATTGTGATAGATTGCAACAAAATGAACTCTGATCCTTTCCCTTTCCCTGAGGATACCTCACTCAGTTATGTGGATGCTCCTTAAGTGATACTTAAGTCTCTTGATGGCCATTTCTGGCTACTCTAGAACACTCCATGGGTGACAACAGAGATGTTCATATAGCAGAGTCCAAGATCAGGGGAGGATAAACAGCATAAACAACTAGCCATTTTCTAAACATTATCCTGGTAAGCTTTTTAATTTAGTCCAATAAGCCTGTTAATGAAGACAGTAGCTTACAGCACTTGAGTATTAAGTAATATGAAAAGTCAAATTGGATCAATTACAAGTCTGCAATAAACACAATAAGCTGCTGTAGTGTTAATATATTTTTGAGGAAAGTGACTACATTCAACATGCCTAAAATGAAATGGCAAGAGAAGTTTCAGTTCTAATGTTCTTTTCAAAGTTTCAAGTGTGGTTAGAGCCAGCTGTTTAGGTATTTAGGAGGAGATAGTAGAGGTCTGTCTGTCCTCCGTTATTTTGATTGATGTTTTGTGTAATGGATTTGTCAAAGTAAAGATAAAATGGTAATTACAGGATGGGAGAAAGGAAAAGATAGAAGGAGCAGGACAGCCAGGTGCCAATAGCACAAACAAAACCTGGTAATGGCACAATATGACTGTTGCAACTGTATGCCCTGCTACTCCAGGGCTTTTTTTTTTTCCTTTAAATCTGTGGAGCTAGGTAAACATGAGGGAGTTTACCACTCCAAACCTATTGATAATGACTGTCTGTGTATAACCACAGAAACCCTCCTTCCTTACACGTACTCCATCTGCAGACCAGCCCTTAAACTTCTGTCGGCCTCTTTCTCCAGTTTAACTATCATAACCCCCTTCTTTATTTTTTCTATGTTTGTCTCTTTATCTTCCTCTTGTTTATTCCTGCTGCCATTTTCACTACTTTATCTTCCTCTAATCTTCCTCTCTCACATCTTCTTTTTTTCCTTTTCCTTCTCATATATGGATTTGCTCATAGGGATTTTTCACTAGCTTTATCTCCATAAAAGCCTGCTGTGATTGCAGCTGGTACACAGTAGTGTCTTTCTCCCCATGTTATCTTAGTTACTGCTGTGTGATAATCAAGGGTACATGTTGAGATTTCAGAGAACACTGTACCTCATGATAGGATACTGAACTGATGTTTCAGAAAGGACTGACAGATACTTCTGTTTCTACACATGGTTGACACTGGCAGGTATTCAGATGAGAATGGAAGGATCAAGCCCTTCCCGATAAGTATTCTGGGATGGTTTCAGAAGGATTTTCCCAATTTTAGGGAAGGAAATACAATCTATTTCAAATCTATTTTATTTTATTTTTTATTCTTTACTCTTACAGTAGTTGTAGCAGTTTGTCCCTTCAGGAAGGTTCAAAGAAAGGATCTGTGAAGTGTGTTCTTAGGATTCCAGTAGCATTCAAAGTAACTATATGGTAAAACTTCTGTCAGCTCTACATTCTGGCATCCTGGGACAGGTCTGCAAACTTCACTGTGTATTTATCCATTAATTACATTGTGATCTATCACTCTTATCAGAAGAAACAGGATGAGGACATGTCTGTTAACCAAACAAAAACGTAGTATCAAACAAAACAGTTCCCCGAGAAGTGCATTTGGCAATCCAAAGGATAGCATGGAATCCATAGTAAACAGAGCACACACTCCTCAGCAATAAATCAGCCTAAATGTACATAGGCAATTCACATTTCACTTTGTGTCACCATAGCTGTGCAAACTATTGTGCAGAAAAAAACACAATCTTGCTGCTGACTGAACTAAATAAAGCATTTACTTTGGCTGCTTGTAAATAAATGTTGTTAGATTTCCCCTATGCATTTTCAGAGTTTATTTCTAGAATGTGGTTGGTTTTCTTTTTTGGTTTTGCTGATTAATGTTAGTATTGGGCTTGGAGATGATAGAAAAATACCTTGAGCACCTTCTAGTGCAGGGGCCACACTGTGAATTAGAGTTTAGGATTCTTGGGATCTTTTTAATCATTCATTTGCTGTTTGGCATCAGTGAAGTCTCTTCTGTCTTCTACATTGCAGCTGTTTTTGCTAATTAAGGAGAGCGAGGACTGTCTTCTGTGAGGTATATTACATACCTTCTACGGGGCACTGCTGATCTTGGTTGTGATCTATGTGCAATAAAATAAACAATAATCAATTAATCAGTCTATTTCACAGTTAACTACAGTAGAGGATCACCAGCTAATGCTGAGTTGTTTGTTTTCTAGTTGTTACCATGCTGTGAAACTTGGCAGACCACCACTGACTATTTAGATGCTCAAGGTATAGTAAAGCTGTTAAACATTGCAGTCTGTTATAACTTTGACTTGCAGTTCGTTGGACCATCCTGGCTTGTTTTGTTTAAAAGTTTATCATTCTAATGGCTTATGACATACATAATGTAGATACGTGAATGTATCATCACCTGAAAATAACCATACAGGAAGGAAAATGGGGAGACCAGACAGGAGAACATTATTTTACAATTTGTAACTTGAGACAGGAAGCCCATAGACCTTAGCTAGTGTAGTAATTGAGTAAAGAAGTTGAGAAAATAGTCTAATATTATGTCTTTTCATGCTGCATCTCTGTGAAAATAGCATCATTATTATAGTAATCATAAAAATAAATGCAGTGTTGCCACTGTTTAGTAGACTCTACTATCTGCAAGAACAAGGTAATACCACAGATTTCATCAGAGGTAGAATTCCTTGCACAGTGAATACAAGCATTTCCATTAAGGCTGAAGATGAGCTACTGTGAACTCCATTTTAAAATATAGGTTACAGTTTATGCTAAATTCTTCTGCTTTTACACTTCATTGTTTTTCATTCCTCAGAATCTGACAGATGTGCATCAGGGCAAAATGCCCTGTGAAACTTCCTGCCTCAAGAATTCTAGATGGAATTGTTCCAGTTCTGCCTGTGCAGTTTCAAATACATTTATTTTCTAGCTGATTTTAAGACCAGACCACAAAGAGCTAAGCCAAGTGCACTAGAAAGCAAATTTAGGAATATGTCCTCCCTGGTTGGTGGCTGGGTATCTATTTCGTTTTCACTTTTCTCCCGATTTCCACCTTCTCCCCCCCAGTGGCACAGGGGACAGGGAGTAGGGGTTGGGGTTAGTTCATCACATGTTGTTTCTGCTGCTCCTTCCTCCTCAGGGGGAGGACTCCTTCCCCCGCACCAGTGTGGAGTCCCTCCCATGGGAGACAGTCCTCCATGAACTTCTCCAACGTGAGTCCTTCCCATGACCAGCAGGGAAAAATGTGGTGAATACAGCAAGAAAAAAAACCTGAAGTAACTTAACTTGGCATGAAAATAATAAGACCTGATATATCTTTAAATACACTGATTTGTATTTCTAATAGCATTATTTGATGAAAAACTACCTTAACACAATAGTTTTGAACTTTTCTGGTACACATACCTCTGAACATTTTTCAGTGATGGTCTGGGTCCTAATTTGTTAAATTTTACTGGCATAAGCTTGTTTCCTTTGACGTGATGTCTTGTAGACATGAAAAGTAGTCCATGGATATTCAAATATTTTCAGACTCAGGTTTTCAACCTATTTGTTCTTATTTTAAAAAAGCATTTCAAAAATAATTTTGTAATTAGATTAAGGATAAGGTTTTCTGCTCAGAGCCTTTTGTTTTAGCTCTCTACCTATTTATTACCGTCAGTGGCATTGGGAAGAGAGGAAGACTAAGAACCCCATCTTTATGCCAATTGCGCTGGCTCTTACCAAAGCAAAGGGAAAAAGCAGGACTTCAAATAAAGCAAAATGTTCTCTAGCTCAGGAACGTGTGGGCAGTCTTCCTCAGAACATCTGAACTGTGCTCTTACAGCTTCTCTGTGCCTCTGTTTCTGTAATGGTTTTAATTGGCAGATACTAATGCTTTCCTGCCCACAGGAGGAATACGAAGTTTATTCAACGTTTCTAAAAAGCTTTGAAGATGAACAAAGTTGCCCCTGCAGAGCTGTCTGTGATTTCATTAGGAAGGTGCAGCAGGGCTGAAAAATTTACTGGTTTATTTTGCTGGCAGTTAGAATAATTTTTGCTGCTTACCGGAGAAAAAGTTGGGTTTCCCCATTATTTGATGGTCTGGACTGTCCTGTGAGGCTTGAACCACAGCAGGAGGTGTGTGATGCATGAGCTGTGCTCTACAGCAGGTCTGCCAGACAAACTGTGTGTTCTCTGAAGAACCATTCCTGGCTCCCTACATGACGCATTCATTCCTAGCCTGTAACATCAGCAAATCAGGACATTGCTGTACTAGTTCATGCAAGAGGAAGTTGAAGTTAAGGCTCCAGTTTTTTCCCTTTCCTGACCACTGGTCTTATCTTGGGGCAGAGTTAACTAGCAGTTCGTATCTAACCATTCCTGTAGTCATGGCCAAATTCCATGTGTTTGTCAAAAAAGAAAGTTTTCTGCTTTTTTCCATCAGGTGATAGACCAGGTTATAATCAAAGACAAGTGATTTGCAAATATCTATCACATCTTAGTAGTGGAGAAAATTACCACTCAACTGAAATACTGTGTCCCTAGAATTCCTGTTGTTTGCTGTGCAAGACAAGCTTGTACTTATGCATTCTTTCTTTCATTTATAAAACTCTTGTATGACCTTTGTGAGGGTTTCACATCATCACTAGGCCAGACTTGGATCCCATATTACCTCAGCCAAACTAGCCATGCTGGCTGGATTCATGGCTACTTGGAAGTACTACACAAATGTTGCTTGTTTTATATTTCACATAGTTGAAGTTTTAATACTTGGGTTGATGGAACTAAGTGTTTGAAGTATCAGTGTAGAAGAATATAGTACACAAAAATATGCTAGCACATAAAGGTGCAAGCAGCTGTTGGTTTATGGACATGAGAAGAGGCAGCACTGTTTTCAAAAAGAGTACTTCAAGGAAAACACTGAAGGCAATTCTGATTGATAGAATCATTTAGTTTGGAAAAGATCTTTAAGATCATTGAGTCAAACTGTAAACCTAACACTGCCAAGTCCACCAGTAAACCATATCCCTGAGCTTACACATCTTTTAAATACCTCCAGGGATGGCAATTCAGCCACTTCCCTGGGCAGCCTGTTCCAATGTTTGCCAGCCCTTTTGTTGAAGACGTTTTTCTTAATACCCAATCTAAACCTCCCCTGATGCGACCTAGGGCCATTTCCTCTCATCCTGTCAGTTACTTGGGAGAAAAGAGTGACACCCACCTCACTACAACCTCCTTCCAGGTAGTTGTAGAGAGCCATAAAGTGTCCCTTCAGCCCCTCGGGGGAACATATTCTACACTGCACTGTTTTTACTCAGCAAAGTATCAGAACCTCCTCGCGAAGCGTAATGTCATGTTTTGGAGTTTGAGTAATGTTGCCGCGTAAAAACATGCATTTTTTGTAATCACTTAGCTTACAAGTAGGGAATAAAGTAGAGATCCATTAGTATTTTAATTCGTTGGCAGTAATAACAAATAATTATTCATTATTGCAATCACTTCTTGACATTTCTGCTGCAGAAATTTTAGTGGAACTACAAAATGTTCTCAGATATATTAGAAATCTATTGATGGATGTTCAGTTGGTATCAAGCTCTTAAAGCAAGCTGCTCTTCTGGGTTGCTGCCTAATCGGTGATTAATGAAAGCTACCATTTTGTATATGTATTTGGAAACCTGTGTTCTTGGCATTGTTGAAGTATGTAAATGTCTTCCTCAGATAAAACATGACAGACAACACCTAAAATACAAGTGCTTTGTTCTGCTACCTGTCAAATCAAGGGAAAGATCTGGATTCTTAAAGCTGTGAATTTAATTGGGAGAGGAGATGAACTGCCAAATACTCTGTACATGGTTATTTGTGACATCCTCTCAAGCCATTTTGCATAATGAAGGGCAAAACCAGCAGATGAGACATATTGATGTCATTGTCAAAAAATATAGCATATTTGTAAATGAAGACTTGTAGGCTGTTTAAAGTAAACATATTTAAAAAGCAAATACACCTTTTTTATTAAAGAAAATAAAAAGAAAAAACTAATTACCTTATTATGTGCACTACCACAGGTATGGCTGGATTCTGAAACTTCAGAAGAAGGTACTGGTTTAAAAAAATCCAATTGCTATTACTAGGTGAAATCCATGGCTGGTAATAAATGCTGGTAAGATCCTCTGAAATTAAGGGGAATTGTGGGTACTTAACACTTCCTGGAATGTGACCCAGAGTCCATAGCAATGGCCTCTTTTACTGTTGGTAGTTAAATGGTTATTCTTGCAATGGAACCGCAAGCTGTGCCAGCCATAGTGCTGCAATCATTACCTTGCAATTAATTCTTCTTTAGGGCTTTCAGAAGTAGCTCTTGAAGCTGAAAGCTGCAGCCTGCAACATATCAAGTGCTACTTTAATGAAAACTTAGATGAGTGTAAGGTCAGTCTCTCCATGGAGTGTTCTAATTAGATTTCCAGTTTCCTTTAAAAAGCAGATCACATCTGGCCAAAAGACAGAAGCCCATTGTGCCAGACGTGTAATAGCATAGGTGTTGTTTTGTACTTCTTGTCTCTGGAACATAATGACATGGAGAGTTCATTCTCTTCTATTCTTTAGTAATCTTCCATCTGTTATTGTATTTGTGTGTGCAACTGGATACAAAAGCTAATCACAAACCTCTACTTTAAAAGAGTTTTTTGCTTGCTCCCATGTCAACATTAGCTTATGCAGATGAGATTGTTGAAGCAGAAATGTTGCAAAGCAGTGTAGAGCATCGCTTCAACTGTATATGCAAGACTGGATTATTAATATCACAGCATCCATGTAAAGTAGTTGCTATAGCTTTCCAGAATATTTTCATAGCTTATTGTCCACCTTGTTATCTGCTAGGTGAGTCCTCTAGTTCCTTGGAAAGCTGTCTTTGCGTTTGCAGCAGAATTACAATATTTATGTCTTATGGAATTTAATCTGAACTCAAGGAAGAATTTGTCCCAGTGGATTTCTGATATTCCTTTCTGCAATGAGCAGTTTGGAGACAGTATTTTTGTCACTTGTGGAATAGCATGTGTTCTAACCCACAAAAGAACAAAAACTGCTTTTCTAATTTTGGAGGAGGGGGTGGAAGCATGGAGATGATATCCGGAGGTGGTATCACAGTTCTGTTGGTGGATCCTGGTGTACCAGAGAGAGAAAAGCCAGGTGTGTACCAGACTTTTCCCTTAGTAACATATACATGGCCAGACATCAATATATGGGGGTGCAGGGAAAAAAAAATCTTTGTAAAGTCTTGACTCCTTTAAAATGTCTGTAATTTCAGAAGGGCAGAATTTCACTATAGTATTTTCAAAAAAATTGAAATTACCTGAAGGGCAAATGACAGCTGTAGAGGAAACAGTCAATCCCTGCATTCTTTTTTACATAAAATTTATCTGATGCTGTTACTTATTTACTTTTGCATTGTGTCTCAATAGGACTGAAGGTAACAATTTCTCTCAAGCTGTTCATCAGAAAGGCAAATCCAAGCAAACTTTTCAAGAACTATCTTAAAATAACCAATGTTACCATGAAGAGAGACAACAGACACAGCATGACTGGACATTTGCTTTTAACGGATGCAGAACATAAGAAAACTGTACAAGAGCAGGCTGAAATGCAGAGCTGAGTTGACAGCAAGCACACTCAGAGAAGAAATCACAAACTGTTCTTCAGGAAAAGAGCAATTAATGCTTGGTACTGACACGAGTGCAGTCTTTGCCTGTCCATTCTGACATAGGGACCTTGAGGTACTGTATTCTAAGCAGTTAATAAATATTGTCTTTTCTGAAAAGGCTGTCCTGTGTCACTGTAAAATGTCTCCTGCTGCATCTGAATCATGAGAAGGCTAATTCTCGGTGGACATCCATCCTCTAAGTGAAAGAAGCCAAAGTGAGAAGTAGGGTATATGCAAAGAATCCAGTCACAATGGATCAAAAAAGTGTTGCAAAAAATAAAAGGAGTGATGATAGGTTGATTTCAGCTCAAGGAGGTGAGATTGCTGTATTGCTGTTTGAGGCAAACTGCAGAAGCTGTAAGAGCAAAATAATAGTTTAATGAGTGTGTTTGTAAACAATTGATGCTCTAGAAGGCAGTGTTGGTTTTTGGTTTTGTTTTGTTTTTTCCTATTACTTTATGTAAACACTCTCATTTAGGAAGCCTAATTGAAGCATGTGAATAGTTCCATTGAAAGTAATAAGATTAATCATGCTGGAGGCCAACCACATGGTTAAATATCTTACTGAACAGTGACTCTGGGATCTAGAAAAACATTGGTTCAGGCTTCCTCGGGGGCCTTTTGTTTTGCTGTAGTACCTCCAGAGGCAAGAATATGCAGGGTAAATTGCTAATCTGATAAATCTTGTTGCTTCCCCTAAACATCAAAACTTTGGCCTTTTTGATTTTATTCTTCAGTGCAGCCATCTTCTCCTTTATTTTATCTGTATTTTTAAATAGATTCCAAAGCTTAGAAGAGTGTTTTATAGATAAAATATTAGTTATTTATAGGTAATGGTAAAAAATGTTGTAAAATATTTATGCATATCAGAATACAAAATATATAAATATAATGAATATGTTCCTGTCAGTTAGTTGGGAAGTTAAGTAAACCTTTTACTCATCTCATACTAAGTTTTATTTTCCATATCTTTCATGCTGGAATGTATGTGATTATAACTGAAGGTGACAGTGTGGATAGTTTGTATCCTTTGGTAGAAGGCTCTTCCTATACTTTTTCATCCATTAGGTATGTGCATGATTGAGGAGATGGTTCATTCTCCAAAGAACAGAGTCTTGGGAGAAACACCACAGAACCACTTGTGTTGATGTGAAACACATGTGTGTTCCTGATGCAAGTACCAGAAAAAGTCATCTGGCTTAGTGGGAGCTGGATACTTTGTAGCCATCCCTTCAAATCTTAGTTTTGTTTTTTGTGGGCATATTCAGTGCATCTTTATTCTAACTTTGTGCCATGTGCCTTGATCTGTTTCCTAATCTCAGATTTATCTTCATTTCATTTGCACAGTGCTATTTAATCAAGAGAACATTGCATTTTCACATACAGAATTCAGAGTTTAGGTCTGTGCAGAAAACTTCTAAACACTGAACTACTTGAGGTATGTAGTCTCCTTTGTATGAATGCCTCCTTATTAGCCATGATGGCAATGCTGTTCATGAATACTGCAAATCTGTTATTCTTCAAGCAGTTACAGCACAGCTTTCAGTCTTTGCATATCTGCTAGATTTTCAAAATAAAATGTATGCATGCTAAAATGAAAGTCCCTGGTTTTAAAGGACCAGTGAGGTGCATCAATTTCTTTCTGGTTTTGAAGCCAATGAGGTGTGGATATCTCTAGGCAGCATTTCTGACCTGATGGCTTGTGAGTCTCAAACGGGGGTAAGGAAAGGGCATAAGGTATTGAAAATGATGCCACATATGAAAAGATACCCATTTGTTTCTGGCAACTTTTATACATAAGTATTTTCTGTCACAAAAGAAACATTATTTAAAAGTTTGACTTGTAAACAGGTAATTGACCTGTTTACCTGCAAACTGTGCAGACCATGCCTAACCTGTACAGTGTATATACTTTTTAGATTAAGGTTGTTTTTAAGTGAAAGGAAAGATGGTAGCCAGTTTAGAATTTGCATTTTTGGCAGCTTCACACAGGACATAGTTTGTGGTCTGGGCTGAGCTCTCCAGAGGAGACAGACTGAAGACAGGGTCACAGTTTGTGATTGATTTAATTTAATTTCATTTCATTATGTTCTTTTAGCCATATGAAAAATTTACTGGTGGTTGTTGTGCTCCAGTGTTAATGAATCTTGCAGTGAGAAATGGACCTAGGAAACCTACTGCTCATATTACACACAGGATCTAAGTGGCTCCCAAGCAATGGATGAGCAATTAATTTTGAGTCAGAAGTAGTTATGGTGTAGGAGAGAAATAATGTAATTTGCAGTAAAGGTTTTAATGCGATCCTGAGAATATTAAGTTTTGTTTTATTTGGCACTTTCAGGGGTCTCCCAGTGGAAGACTAATGTTCACAATTCAGCAAGGTTGTTGATCACTAGTGAGTAAGAAGAGCCAGTGGAATAATTAAAGCATAGGAAAAAATGTATTAAAGAGGAAGAGTTCTAGGAGCTCAATCTACTTAATCTGCCAAATTTAAGGTAAAGGGTGGTTGTATTAGTCATTACATGAGAAATATAATTTAAATGTTCTTATAATATATGAGAAATATAATTTTCCTACATAGGGCTTTCTGAAATCTATCAGGTGAAAATAAAGCAAGTTCTGATGTTTGAAATTGACAAATTGAGAATCAGGTCATTAAATAATTTTTTTAACAATTGGACCCCTGCTTGCCAGGGAAGCCATGGATTATGGTTCCCTGGACACATCTTAAATCTAGAATAGATATTGCTTCATAAAACATGAATTGCTGGATGAGGTTGGCCTTTGACTCTCAACTTTGAACCCCTGCTTTTTCAGTTTTGTGTTATTCTTGACAAGAAAGTAAGTGTTACAGGTTGGTTATGATGGTTTTGGGTGTGGGCTACTGGCCTTTAATGCATGCTTTTCTTTCCTTATGATCTACTAGGATTTTAAAAGTCTTATTTATAGAAACAAATGGCTAAAACATTCCCTTTTCCTACGTAGGAGCCAAAACACAATTGCACAGTTATCTGTATTCACTGAAGGTTATGCTAGATGTTTGATGGTTTTAATTTAAAGTGGGTTAAACTTTTGCATATTGTTTACAAATTAAGTTCTATGAAACATCCTGACTACTGTGGAAATGACAGTGATTGATGTGAAGTAACATACACACAATTAATACTGAGTGAATTGCTAATTACAGGATTGACATCTCATTTGCAATGAGATGCTGCAGGTCTCTTGCATAAAGAACTGGCAGCGTTGTCATGTTATTTCTGCATTTCCCTCAGCTTGTAGTTTGATGCCCTGTAGTTAAAGTTCAACTAAAGATTCATTCTCATCTTGTCAAAATCTCTCACAATGTAAGAAAAGCCTTAGGATGAAAGGCAAAATGGTCACTGCTCCCCAAGAATTAAGTCTCTTCTGACTCTTCCTCCTATCAAAGGAGATAAATTGTGCTACACTATTGTTACTTGTTTTATTAGTTACACCAGCTTTCTTACCCTTTCTGCTTTAATTCCCTGGCATGCAGAAAAAGTAAATAGTGCTGTTACAGAGGTAAATTATGCTGGAATCTGGCTTGAAAGGAAAGCACATTTGAAATAGTACATTTTCTTAAGGAAACCCTTGTATCTGGATAAAAGTAACATACTGAATTTCAGAACCTACATTGTGGAGTGCCCCTTAAAACAGTAGTTACATATAACAAATGCTGGGATTGGCAGATACGGACTAACCAGATGCAATCTCACAGACAGAGCACAGTTGAGCATCTGCTCACTGAGGTAATCCAGTTACCTTGCCTGGCCACACATAGACACAGAACAGTGTGGTGATTCAATGACCAGAGCAGGATTATTTGTTACAAGGTGCCTAAGGTTTGAAAGGATTTCAAAATAAATGCTGTGGTCTGGCATGTGTTGGTAGAGAAGAGGGAACAGTAAGGAAGCAGGAACACAGAGTGACAGCACTAACACTGACAATGGAACCAGAAGCTGCAGGGCAAAACCAAGACAGGCTGCGTGGGGTGTTCCCAGCACTACAGTGCTGCCACTATTTCTCAACTGACTTAACGAATAAGGAAGCCAATGGGATGTAGCCCCAGCAGCCTTGGGGGTTCTGCCTCTGGCTTTGTCAAAAACAGAGACCCTGTTTGTATAAAGAGTCTTTGGCTTAGGTGATTTCATAGATATACATATACCCTTTTTGATATGATTCCACCCTTCATCTGTTAACAATTAATTTACAAGAGTGATGTATGAACTCCAAGCAGAGTCCAGAAATGTGTAGGAGTGTGAAATATGACGAGATTCAAGTAGAAGCAGAGGAGGCTGAGCTATCATGGATATTCTAAGGCAGAAGCATTTATTTTACCTCCAGGAATAACACAGTGTGCATGTGCAGAGAAGACCTTTGCATTCCCACACGCATTCTGTCCATCTGCCCTGCCTGCAAGGAAGAAAATTCAAGCATGGCTTTTAATCACAAGACCTGCAAAATGAAAGCAGTATTTTTTTTTTTTTTTCAAGGAATGAAAAGAGGCAGCTACATTATAATTTGCATGGCTGATCTGAGACATTTAGTTTCAATGAGAGATGTAAGTGTAAGCCACTCAGTGGAACAGACTTAGATATGCTTTCTTTTGGCGTTTTTGGTGCTTGTAGCATTGCAAACACATCTTGCAGAAGGACAGTCTATCTCGGACTGCATCTTCAACATGAGTGCTTCAGTTAAATGGCTGAAGTTAGTTAAGTGGGATGAATGAGTGACCTCACAAATACGTAAAAAAACCCCCATAACTCTTTAAAAGATCTTGAGTGAGGTTTTTGTAATTGAGGGAATAAAGTCAGTAGGGTGTTCAAGTTACTCCATGCCTTACTGAGGATTGGTGGGAACAGTGGGGGACAGAAATATTGTCTTAGAAGTAATTATTCAAATGGTGGTGTGGTAATAGCTTATCACACTGATTGTGCTATTTGCTTAAAAAGTGATCCAAAATTCCTGTGTTTTATACAGAAAGCATATATAATGTCAGCTTCCCATGTCATGTAACCTTCTACCTTTCGGGTACAGTGATGATAGGAATGGAAAAGAAAAACTTTGGCTTTTCAGTGGCTATTTCATTATTCTTTCGTACAGAACCTTAGTCTTTGAGTTAGAAAAGTAACAAAATATTTTTAACAGCATAAGGTTTGAAATAAGAAGAGTATCTAATAATTGTTATCCTTTACTGGTCTTCTTAATAAGATATGGTATGAAAGGAATGCTAAGTGCTTTCAGCTTAGCAAATGGACCTCTAATTTCTTCTTCAAAAGTATCTGGTTTATTCATTCTGACAGCTAAAATGTGAAAATAGCTAATAGGACATATACTCATGTCATTAAAAAAAAATCTTTCCCTAAAAGTCAGGATCTGCCAGAAGAAGAATGTGCCCTGTATACATCAGTTCTTTTACTGTCCTAATTAATATCATAAGGAATGGAAATACCATGGTCTTCAGTGAATTTTCTAGATTAAAATATCCTTGCATAGCTGATACAGACAGGAGGGGTTTACTGATGGTAGTGGAAGAAATAGGACACACACAGACTCAGAAGAGAATTTAAGTAATTTTATGCTTACTCAACTCTGTCCAGTTTTTCCTCAGATGAAGGCCAGTAGAATATGACTTTAAGATCAGAGACAGGAGGATAAGGTGCTCATGTTTGCTGACTGAAGTTGTGGATATTTTTAATGTGATATTGACATGTTCTAGCCAAAGTAGAGCAGAGAAGCTCTGTTTTCCATACATTAATGTCGCTCAACTCACAAAAGCCATCCAGGCCTGTCAGGGAAATCGCCACTCTTCTTGTTCATACTTTCACAACAGCAACATGTCATTCCTTTAATCCCTGTAGGGGGATAAATGTTTTATGGCAGATTAGCTAACATGACATACCTAATAAGTTACTTGAAAACTAGGTCTGTTGTTGGCAGTATTTATGCTAAGCATAGTACGGGTTTATGGTAATGAAAGTGCCTGATGGGGTTGGCCCACCGCAAAGAAAGTTACTGTAAGGCTAGCAGTGATGGATGAAGCTGGAAGAGATGATGTTTAAGAAGCAGAACTGATTGCTTGACCTGAAAACAAACATACCTCCATCCATAGAAGTGAAATGTTTTTCTGCTAGGCAAGCAAACATAGAATGATAAAATCTTCCTGGTAGAGGCAGTTTATTATGGTGATAAAAGGAACATAAGAATAACAGTAATAATAAAAAAACCCCTGCACCTGGAGAATTAAAGGTTACTTACAAATAGCAGACGTGTGAGTGATCATTCTTCATGTTATTTTTGCAAAGCACTTGTATGCAGGACATGTATGCATTACATTATTAACGCATGTATTGCATATTGTCTTTGCTTGATTTTCCTTGCAGTTATGTGAAAATACCTACAATTTTAACCGAAAATAATGAGTAAACTGGATGAAGCTGAATGTGAGTTAGTGTCTTGAAGATTAGATAAAAAAGTGAAGCAAGAGAATGAATACTTTTCTCTCTTCTGTTTGGAGAGGGCAAGAACCTGTGTTCTGCTATGTAGCTCATGTTTGAGGGGAATGGAGGACACAAGTAGTTTTTACTTGAAGCTGTGCTTTTATGTGTGTTTGCATGGGACTCTGTGCTGTGTGCAGGTATAGACAGAAAACCCATATTTTTATTCAGTCTAGCTCACTAAACTACTGCCACTGATGTTAGTTGGAGTAGTGGTAGTAATGAGCTTGTCTCAAAATTAGGTTGATTACTCCAGAGAACTTGAGTTTTTTTGTATGCTAATAGTTGCAAATATGCAGTATATTGAATTTATATACACAGTTTTAATGTATTGATGAGTAAAGAGGGCATCCCAACAATATGTAAACTGGAGTCTTAATTAATAATGAATTAGTAATTAATAATTCAACTTTTAAATCCTGACTGGCTTTTTTGAAGAAGCAGGCATTCCAAGTCATCCAGTTTAAATGGGGATATACTGGAATTAGAGGGTTCAGATCTTTCAGTGCTACCCTGTCTCTAGGTGGCCTCCTAATAATTTATCTTGTGAATTTAGATCTTATTTGTCACCTTGTGCATAGATTTCATGGACTAGATCATACATGCACTCACAGAAAAACAGCGTCTGTACAGCAGGTGTAATCTATGGGGGAACAAGGATGTGACTGAACTTAGCTGTTTGGCATTATGTTGAATCATAAAACTGCTTCAAATACACACTGTTCTTTACTTATTTATTAAAAATAATTCCCTTTGAGGATCATACTTCTCCTTTCTTTGCTCATTCAAATTTGAGACCTAATTGTGAAGAAAGACTATAGCATAGGTCATCAACTGGTAAATCAAATCTGTTCACAACCAGTAAGGACCAACATATTTTATTGAAATTAAAAATATATTAATGCAATTAACATGATTAAATTATTAAAAATTACTGGAAATAGCAAATCGATATCTATTATTAATATTGAAATAAAATCATTACAGTTGTTTTATAATATTTAGGTAATGATGTAATGGTCATGTACAGCTTCTAAAAGGATATTTCTGATTAGACTGTGAAAAAAGGGCATTTCTAATAGCAGATTTTCCTGGGCAGCATATTTTCTCTGAGACATGTAGAAGTTTCTGAAGTTTGAAAAGTTACTGGGGGGTGGAGGGAAAGGTAGGATGATAAAGAGGGCTGCTGTCTGCCATCACCAGTACATTCCTCCCTGGGAACGGAATTTGAGCCAGTATACAAGAATGGTGAGGAAACTGCGTCTATGATATGGGGGGTAAATAAAGCATTAGGTCCCAACTCCAAACTTCTGTGAATAAAACAAACTTCCTTCATACCAGAAGGATGGAGTGTTGAGATCATAGAATCATAGAATCATTGGTTGGAAAAGACCTTTGAGATCACTGAGTCCAACCGTACCTGTCCACTATACATATGCCAATGAAAAATGAACACACTGGTGAACAGATTTATTCCTGAAAAGTATTTCTTTATACATACTATATAGTAGAGGAAAAATGAGAGACCATACACTTTGTCAAGCAGTATTAAAATATGTATTTCTCTAGCTGAGAGTTTGAGAGATGCCCTTTTAAATAGTTATTTCAGTATTTTATCATTTTACCACTGGCTGGTTTGATTTCCTTAACAGGTTTATTCTTTATCTGGTTCTTTTTTAACAGGTTTTCACTGTATAGCTTTGATCTGGAATAACTGGGACGGAGGCAAGTTTTTAGCAGTTCTTTTCTTACATTATAAATGGCATTTCTTTACAGATATTACTGTCACAGATATATTAAGACACCATTTTTATTAGATCTAGTCACATAACAGAACTGGAAATGCAAGTACTCAAACTCTATAAATTATGTAGATACAAGGACCAACTTTTTCTTTCAGTTTCCTGAGAACAACTGTTTTGGATAGGAATGGCAAATGAGCCAGTGCAGCTTACAGGAAAATACACTTGGCTACGTGCTATGAATGGTTAGGTATATCCATACTGATAGTACTTCAGGTCTATGCTTGATTCCCGTTGTCCTCGGTGAGCCAAAAATATATTATTCAGTCTTTTTTTGAACTGGGCCTAGCTTCATTGAAGTGCTTTGGCTACAGGTTTCTGTGTAGGTTATAAATAAGTGTTGGTATCAAAAGGAGTAGGAGGCTAAATATTTTGTTGAGTGTGAACTAAAATGCATTGGATTATGAAAGCATCTCAGGAACTCTTCCTTAGTAAGGCTTAAGTTGAAGGGAACACAAGATATTCTCAGTCAAATGAAAGTAGGTCTTAAAGAAACAAGTACCATTTATTGTTTATAAACAGGCGGCTGAGAATGTTTCAAAGTTTGAAAACTAATTCTAAGGGCAGAAAATAAGTATTTCCATTTTCTTTTTCCAAAAGTGCTAGTTCTAGTTCAGATATAGAGGAAAACTGCTGTGGGAGCAGAAACACTGGCTATGCATAAAAGCAATTGCCTTTGCAACCCTGTAAATGGATTTTTGAGAAATAGAGAAACAGGCAGAGTATGCTTTCTCTAACAGTTCCTAGTTTGATGCTTAGGTAGACAATTTAACATTTTTTTAAGAGTCATTATTAAAATAATATCTGGAAAGGACTGAAAGGTATAATCTTTCCTAAGGGAAATGCTAGTTCAACATTGTTTTCAGCCTGAACTAAAGGAAAAGTCCAAATATCAGAACTTCTTGATGAAAGGCTCAGGAAAATCTCAAATTGACAGTATTAGAATAAAAAAACCTCTAAATTGAAATGTCTTAATCTCTAAGTTGGTGTCTGCAAAGGGCTCAATGGGAAGTTCAGTTTTGGGCATTAAGCCTGATTGCTTCACGTGTGAAGGACTTTAGTTGTGGCTGGACACGGGATGCACAGTGTCCAAGCCTCCAGCGAAGGAGCTGCTGCCAGCAGTGGTCTGTGCCGCTTTTTGGAGGAGACACAGCTCCAGCCCCGTGCCCGGTGTCCACTGCTCCCACCAGCCTCCGTGGCGGGCGGGAGCTCGCAGGCTGCCTCGCCGAGGGGTGCCGGCGCTTTGGCTCCCAGGCCCCTACACGCTGTTGTAAGCGATTTAGGCACAGACAGGGCCAGAGGCAGGTCCGTGTCGTGACGCCCGCAGGGCTGCGCACGGCCGGCGCTGCGGAGCCGGGCGGAGCGAACGCTGCTGGGTCAGGGCAGGCGGGCCGCTGCCGTCCGCGCGCCGCTCCCGCTCAGCGCTGCCCTCCTCGCGCCCGCCGCCGCGCGCGCTGCCGGCGGGAGCCCCTTCCCGAAGGTTCCAGCAGCGGCAGTGCCCCCTGAGGCGCCCGCGCGCCGCCCGGTGCTGCCCGACCCAGGGCCGAGGGTCCCGGTTCAAGACTGACTTTTTAATCAGCGAGCAGGCAAGCGTGCAGCCCACGCCGGTATGTCGTGTAGGGGTTTGTGGTGAGAGCACTTGGGAGATCACTGTAGGAACAATCAGTTCCTGCATCCGTGTGTTACAGCGGGACACAGGTGGCTGAGTGAGGCAGCCTTCAGCGTGCCCTGAGCTGCAGTCTAGTGTGGGCGCTCCGGGTGTGGACACTAAGAATTTGCTGTTAATAAATCTTCCCCAAGCCCCTCCACGGTGCCACCTCCTGCCTCACGCTGCCTCCTACCTGCCCTCAGTTACTGGAAGCTGGAGTTGGGTAGTGCTTCAAAGTACATTTGTTGTACATAGCCGTATTCCTGAATGCCTCTTTGGTATGGTGGGAAGGGATGTCACTTGGAGCCCCAGAGGTGATGGCCGTGCTCTCCCGCCGAGCCCTCAGGACAGCAGTTCACGCTGCCACACGCTGTGGGTCACCTTCTGCAGTCAGGCTGGGTCAGAAAGGTTATGCTGTATGCCGTCCCGGGCCCCCCGTGTGTTTTTCTTTGGAAAGGCCACTTCCTTTGGTAAGCATAACTTTTTTTCAGCCTTCTTTATATAGCAAAGAGTATTACTTACTCTGCGTTCTTCATTTGCAGCATACAGTGTGGCTATAATTGCATGTATGTAGTAGATAGGTTACTTGTAATTTTATTGTAATTAATGCCATTGGAATTACATATATGAAATACAGAAATACTGCTTGGTTATATCTGTGGAGCTATGTTAATGTCTTTGTGAAGTGACATAGTGGCATCCTGGGCGTAACCTACTGCCATTCTGGGATTCAAGTTCAAGGTGTGAACAAGGTTTTATAGCATTTCATGTCGTATTGCTTGTTTCTCTAGTCCCATTTGCTTTTGCAGGAGTGCAAAGTGTTCAGTTGTTATCCGCATAGTTGTAGAATGAGTTATTTCACATAGTTCTGCTGAATAAAGGAAACTTTAAGGTTTATAGGTACAGTTGCTAACAATTCACTGTCTACTGTAATGGAAATAAACCTGTAGTTTAGTGTATTCATGTATTACCTCACTTCTCCCAGCTTTTAAACGGAGGGTGGGTTAGTGCCAGCATTCTGCAGCACCTCAATTTTGTCAGTACATCAGAAAAGGAAAAGTGACTTCTCGCAGAGGTTGCAATCTCTTGGCGCAGGCAGTGTGGCTTCAGGAAGTAGACAGGAATATGTTGTAATAAGGCATTCTGATCACAGACTAGGCTGCTGCTTTTGCTGTGGCTTTATTTTGCAAATGTTTTAAAGTTGTAGCCCAAAGTGGTGCCCAGTGATGCAGACTTGAAGCAAAGGCACAAGTGAAGGTGCAGCCCTATTGAACTCAGCAGGTATTTTGTCACAGGTTTTGTGGAAGGCCCTTAGAGCTAGCCTGAGCCTTGCTTTATTGTCTCAGGATTATTTCTTCTTCAGCAATGGCACTGCTTTTGGAGGAAGCTAACTAGAGTTCTATGGGAATTTTTATTAAAAGGCAAATAGTCAGTTGCGTTGTATGTGTTTATGTTTCAGGACCTTGGGTTGGTCTTTCTTTAATGTGCATCAAACAACATTTTGATGCAGTCACATAAAGCCGTTCTTGCACAATCTCACTCTGTGTAAGTATTTTCTCTAATTCTCAAGTTACCTTAATGTTTGCTGCTGACAATAATTTTTTCCTGAACAGCTTGATTTAAATGTGTGTTCATATATCTTTAAAGATATTGGGTCCCTGGTGATGTCAGTGTAAATGTTCATGTGCTGATCGAGTATTTGTCTCCGTTTATGTAAACTTGTATAAGTCTACGTTGACACGCTTAGTCTAGTCACTAGGATTCAGTCTGCATTTCTCCTCTTTATGGTGCTGTAATTTTTTTTCTAAAATGGGTGGTTTAGGATTGCTTAAAGAATCACCATCAAAGGTATTAGCAAAAGTTATTTGAATACAAATTTGTAAAAGTGCAACTCTGTAAGAGTTCGATGCAAGGTTCACCCTATTACATACTATATGGAAGAAGCATACAAAGGGAAATGGAATTAGAATCAGGTTAAAATGATTTACAGAGAGATTGGGGGAAATTGAGTCAGAATTGGGCTGGAGTGATTTATACAGGGATCAGGGAGAAAGGGTAAGGGAGGCCCTCATGTTGAGTCATGAGGTTCAGAGTGGACCCCCTTGCTTTCCAGACTCCTCCTCAGAGAGGAATCTAGGTCTGGCTGGATCCAGACTTAGTCCCAGACTTGGTCAATGGTTTATGTCTAAAGGAATATAGTTTTTTCAGTGGTAGTGATTCAGTGTGTTATTATGGGTCCCATGTAACTTTAGGGTAGCAGCAATTTAAGATTCACTGACACTGTTATGATAAATCACAAGGTTAGATTATATGATTTTCCAGTAATACTTAATCAATCAGTAATCAACAGTCAGTTATAATCAATATGGCAAAATATTTAAAGGTTCAACAAATCAAAGTTTCATAAATCAAACTGCATACATGCACAGAGATAGAGGTTAACGTATGATTAAGATGTTTCTTTCTCTGCAGATTATAGTAAATTCTTGGTACCCAATGATAATTGCTCACTCTTTTCCTTTGTTAGCTTGTGTCAGTGCATGGTTCTTTTCCCTTTGTTGACTTCTGTGTGCAGACAGTCTGAGTCATATTGCAAAATCTGCCTTAGATGTCACAAAATCTGCCCTCAGAGGAGTCCCAGCTTTGGAAGTGGGGAATATGGGGGGGCAGCCTGCTGTGATCCCAGAGAGCTGTAAAGGCCTCACTTATGATCAGTATTTATAGAGTCGCAAGATGATCGACTTTGTTCAGTACTTTTTCATTGTGGTCATAATTCTTGTCAGATAATTTTGACACCTTTCAGAGTGGGCTGTGATCCAGGCAAGAAGGGTCTCAGGTACGTCTCCCAGGGAACAGGAGTTCCAGGTGTGGTCAGGAAGTGCCTAACTCACTGTACTTGTACCCTGTTCAAAAAGTACCAGGTTGTTTCAACTCACTGCTCCAGTAGGTGAGATAAGAAAGTGGCAGATTTTCCCAGCCCACTGCATTTAATTAAAACAAGAATAATGTTGGCTGGTGTTGACATTGCAGTGTGGCCCAGGGGTGGGGGTGGGGAGTCTGCACCATCACAGCTGTAGAAATTTAGAGATCATCACTGTGGCATTTACACATTTTGCTGGTACAGGACACACACAGAACATGCGCTGGTTTTTGTCACTGACTGTCTAGTCTGTTGTTTGTACACCTCTTCCCTCAGAGGAGGCAGAGGTTCATTATGATAACGTGTTCATGCATCCAGAGGTACAACTACTTTTGAAGAAAGTAGAAATTTGCTTTAATTAGGAGCTTTTGCTTCCAAGATACACAGTAAGTTATTAACACACAAACAGGCCTCATGAGTAAAGTGAAGTATGGATTTTCTAGTGTGCTGGTATTCTCTGATAACTACCTACATGCTTGGCTTCACCTCGTGACTAATGTGATGTTTCTTCCCACAGTGTAGCAGCAGCAGCATGCCTATGAATAACTGGCTGAGCTGCTCTACATTCATACCTTTGCTTAGCTCATGGCAACTTTTCCAGGTGACAGTATCCTTCCTGAATCATGCAATTGTTCCTATACTGAGTCTAACCCATTCAGTTATTTAAATTGTTATTTCATTTTCATTCTAGTTCTTCTTGGTTTGTGCTTTATAGTACTGAATGCATTTCAGAAAACAAGCATTTGTTTTGATAGATTGGGAGCTGAAATTTTCTGTCCTAAAAGACTGTTCTGTAATTCCCCAAGGCAATGAGCCATTCTAGTTCTGGGTAATCTGTTTAGTTCTGTGGAGTTTTTTTTTTCTATATTGCAGCACTTTCTGCAAATTCTGCTCAAACATTGTGTCATTCATATGATTGGTTTCAACAAAAATGTTTGTGACGAACAGTGACTGTACATTTTTCAGCTCAGATAAGTAAGGAAAAGCCTATGAAAACTAAGCCATTTATAAAAAGCAAAACCCAAACAAAAAAACTCCACCTAACAGATTTTAGTATTGAGTCATTAATAGACTCAGAAAGTGTAAGGAAGTATCATGCCTTGAAAATTCAAGGATTACAATATTTTTGGATGGAAAAACAGAGTTCTGAGAGCACTTCAGAAAGTTGACAAATGCAATTTTTTTTTAACAGAAAGACAAAAAAATTCTCACTCCAAAAATGTCTTTCACAAGGTCCTTTCAAGTGTTCTTATAAGGGTACTTGAGTACTGCTTTGCAGAAGTGGGAGCTCCATTATGGATAACACTCAACCTTTTATCTGAAAGGCACACAACAAAATTCTGTCTCTTAAGCAGAAGAATCTAATAGCCCACATAGACTTTATGAGGATGGACAGCTGCTCTGTCAGCCCAGGGAAAAAGTTCCTCAGACCACGGGATTTGCACTTGACATATCCCGTTTGTGCTGTGTGGCATGACTGTAAGACTCTACTAGGGATAATTATTTAAAAAAATCCAAGTTGCTGCCGGGTAGAATAATGAATGGATCCGCAGTAAAATAAGCACAACACGCCTTTCATCTGATGATGTATGATGGGAAGGCTGCTGTATCTGTAATGCTAGAAAATTTCTGTGCTGCTTTGTCTGGTTTTATCGCAGCTGTGCAGAAGGAAAAATTAATAAAAGGAAAGATGTGGCTTCATGTTTAGTCACTCATCAGTCACCATCAGTTTCCACAAAAAGTTTTACTCTTTTGCAAAGTAGCATTGGTGTTTCATTTTAATATATGAGTATGTACTGACCATGATGGTGTGACTATTTTTGGAAACCACAATCAATCGAGTACTTCAGATGATAATTAAGCAGTGAAAATGGAACTATTTTTTTTTCTGACTCCTTCATTTTTAGTTTAGTTGCCTTCCACTTCCACTGTGAAGGAGGCAGAAGCTGAAGGGAGCTAGTGCTATTGCATTAGACATCTGCTTCTTCCTTTCAGAAGGGAACTCGACAGCTGCTGCTGTGCCGTCCTGTCTCTGCAGTGTATCTCAGAACCTGGTAGGAGAGGCAGGGCAGAGTAGGTTCTGATATTGTTTGGTACAAACACATAAGTGACATACTCACCTTGCGCTTATCCTTTTGTCAGAACTCAGAAAGTTGATTCATGGATGTTTCAAGTGCCGTCACAATTGTTGGTTTGGATGAGAGTGGTCCTAGTGTGGGCAGGTCATGTTAGTTGAAAAAGGCATTATGCAGTATGTCAGGGTTAGTATGTACCTGTGCTGTTAGCAGTGAGTTAAACAATAATTTTGTGAAATGGCATCATAAAATACATCTGGAAATTTAGTTTTCTTAAAACCTTTATGCACTAGGAGATTGCACTCTACTATAGGTACAGTCATACTGACATCCCCATTTTTGTCCTCTCCAACCAGCCAGATACATTTGTGCACACCTACTAATCTATACTGCAAGTTATCATAAAAGTGCTCCATAGCAGTCAGACTTTCTCTGCTTGGGGAAAGAAATGTATGGTATAAAGTGTTCTTTAGACTTCCATAATTGTGGCCATTTTTTGGATTTTGGAGTAGCAGATCAGTGAAACATCAGTTTTGTGAGAAGTTGTTCCAGCCTCAATTTATATCTGTAGACTGATGTGTTTACACAAGAACTGCCCCTAGCACTTCTCTTGCAATTTTCATTTAATGTTTCTCAGATAGAAAGTGCTTAATACAAGGATCTCGTTTATGTTGTCCTTGGTGCATGTCTTATTTATGTGTTGAAAATACAAGAGAGTTTGTCTTCTGAGAATTACAGATCATTCCTTTATCTGAGGAAATGAGTTATACTGCTCTGCTCCCTGGTGTTATGTATTTATTTGTTGCTCCAAGTAGGTTAGGCTGTATCACTATTGTTAGAACAGCTTTTTACACTTTTTAAAAATCTTTTGGGTCAATATTTCATTATTAAGAAGAAGTTTGAAGTATCTCACTCTTCAGAGGAAGACCTTAGGCAAATATAAAACACGACACTTGCATTTTGTAGTGTTGAGATATTAATGCTCCGAGTGCCTTAATGTGTGTATTGTTGGTAGGGTGCTAGCTTTACTGTTCCTGCCATCCATTACCTTAAAATTGAGAATAAATGTTTTATTTTTATAGCAAATCTATTAGGAACTTATATAATATTATAGCTTTAATCAGCAGTGCTTCAGATGATACTCCAGCTCAGTGGTAAGAGCTTGTTTTGGCTCAAGCAATATTTTCCCAAGGCATATATTAATGCATCTGCTTATTCAAAGTTGCTGTCATACTAAGAAGCATAATTACAGACTGCATGGAGACTCTTAATAAGAAAATGGTAAAAAAATATATCAGCAAGATCAAAGAAGCACCTGAAGTTAATTATAAATTATCACTGAAGTGTAGCCATCAAAATGCTTTAATTATTACTGGAGGTTAAAAAAACCCAGTATGATCTTGCATGTTGGTTAACTTTACACCAGAGTCCTTTCATTGTATTCATTTATACCTAAGATAACTGGCAGATGATTGACTTCCAGCCTAAAAGAGAGACACTAGAGATGTTGTTTGTCAAAGGCTTCTTCTGCACAGGAGGGTTATACATTTTTAAATATTCTTCACATCATTGCTGCCTCCTGCAATGAGGGTGATTAGAGAAACCCCATTAAACTAGGATATATGTTTGATAAGTAAAACTGAATTACACTGTTAAACTGTTTTTTCCATGCTGAAATAAGGAAGGTACATAGAACCTTATCATCGAGTTTGTTTCAAAGCTGACGCCCATCAGAGAACAAGTATCTCTGCTGGTCACTAGCCACTGTGTCTCAGCACTTGCAACCCAAGGTAGGTAGTGATAGCCAGACTCCAGTGAAGGCCAGAGACAGAGATGGTGAGACAGGCCTTAGGTCAAGGGTTAGCAGTTGCTATGTGATGCCACGCTACCTTCTCTAATGTAATTTGGACAGGATGGATGGTAATGGAGGAGAGAGCTGTTACTTACAGTTTTGTTCTGTTTTTGACAGAGACTAGTTCTTTGTCCGTAAGTGATGCTGTTATCCACAAAGGCCAAGTAGAAAGTTGAATAAATCCAAGCATTCTGCTTTATAATCTAGTTTGTCAAGAAATACAGGTATTTATTTGATAACTTTTCATCACCTACATTTTCTAAAACATGTTTTCTTTCAATTTAAAAAATATGAATTTATGCTTATGCTAAATGAATTATTCACAGGGAATAATTTAGCTGATGAATAGGGGAATTTTTTTTCTTGCTTATGAATCTGCGAACAGGTTATAATTAAAGCCAGTTGAAAAATTTTGAAGAAATCGAAAGTTAATTTACTGTTTTCTCTACCACTGGTTGTATGTAAGATTTCAGTGTAACTGTTGCATTTGTTTTTAAAGTACAATCTTACACACTCATTACACATGAAAAAAAAAGTTAATAGGCAAGCAAGGGTGAATAACAAATGTGTAACAAACATCTGGAATATGAACTGTATTTTGATGAAAATTTTGTGTCCATTTTGTCAAAAAGCTTGGCCAGCAAGACAACACGTTGATCTTCAGTTGCAGGATACAAGTGACTGCTGGAGTGTTTGTAGGATGTATATGTGTCTGTGTAAACAATGTAATATGTATCTTTGATAGTAAGCTACTCCCAAATGCAGAGTACAGCTGGCAACACAGCACACTTTAGCAGATGGCTAGATAGTCTAAAATATGTTCTTTTTTGGGGTCATTCTTCTGAGTTTCGAACTTACCACCGTCTCTTCAGGTTTCTGATCTTATATTTACAACTCCAGCAGTTCCAGATAGTGGTGTAAAATGTCACTGTGTTGTGCCATAATCATAGCAAGCAACTAACATGGAATCAGGCATCAGATTGAGCCATATGGTAATAAAAACTGAAGAATATATAATGATAATTCTAGTAGCTGATCTCAGGGTTTTTTTTATTTGAACAATATTGCTAATAGAGGAAAGCATATTGTTATTTATTTCTGTGGAACTAGTTATATGCATTTTTAAAAGTGTGATAACTGTTCCTTGCTCCTTGCTTTGATTCTTGTTTCTGGCTGTTGCATGCAACAGCAGTGAGTATGAATTTGCCAAGTGCCCACCTGCTAGTTTTGTGGATCATTTTCCAAGTTGTCACTAGCAGATATCAAACTAGTCAACTGCAAAAGTGCTGCAGCTAGGAAAGAGCTGGCTACTGCGGAAGAAGCTGGTTTTATTACAGTAAATGTGAAAACTGGTAGCTTCTAAAGTATACAAGACTCATTTATACTAGCACAAAGTAGAATAATTCCAGCAAAGTCAGTGGTGGTAGTCCAGTGTCAAATCAAAATGAATGCAATGAGAGTCCTTCAACAACACTTTTTTCCCTTCTTAAAATCCCTGGTGACCATCCTGAAGAAAACTTCTACTGGAAGCTAAGTTCATTAATGTTTCAAGTAGAAAATGGACTGGCATCTGCCTGACTTTCCATCCCAAACTAGAGTGGAGAAATGAAAAGTAAATTACTTTTGCTGTGTGTCAATTGATTCACAGTAATGCTGAAATTTTTAGATTCTTATATTTGAAAACTAAGCAAAAAATATCCTGAGAAGTGTTTTTAATCTTCTCAATGTGCCTCTCTAAATTTCTCACCATCTTTTATATTCTCTGTCTATATTTTATGTCAGTATTTTTTTTCTGCAGTTTTAGTCTGCATTGGTAATGTCTTTTGTTTATCTCAGCAATACAGGCGTGGACATCAAATTTTACTAAAAAGATCTTAAAATAAAAGGTTTCTGAGGCACAAGATGGCCTGCTTATGTTATAAACAAGGCTACCGTGTCAGGGTCTTGCTGGCTACTCTTTCTGGCCTCTCTGTTCCTAAATCCTGTATATTTTCCATCTCTTAGTAGTGTTTACTGGAGGGATTGATTTAATCAGACTCTTGTGCATGTTTCTGTGCCTCCCCAGTGGCAAGCTTTGTGTGCCAGGTGCATTGGCTTCATTGTCAACATGTTCAGATCCATTTTGTCTACTTTTCAGGATGATTTGGTAGATGAAGATTGTGTGCTTTTGTGATTAATACTGGAATATGTTAGTGAGGATTTTTTCTTAAGTTACATTTAATTGTTTCTATGGCCATTTTTTCTTAGCTTTTTGAAACCTGTCTGTAACTATGTTAGGGGTAAAAAATTTTAATGCAACTGGATTAAGAGACCTGGCTGTGGCTTCAAGTACATCACATTTGAAATACCAAATACATTTTTTAATTTCCATCCAAATATCAGTGATCAATGTATAGAGGAAGTAATTTTTTAGAATTTTAATAACTGTCCTATTCATTTTTCAGTTCAGACAGAATTTTTTCCAGTTCAGAACAAATTTACCTTTTTATAAAAATCTTTAATCTTCATATTCCAGGCTTGAAATAAATATGATTCAGTTTTAAGTAACATGGCATGTTAAGTTATGCTTATACTAGGCAGTTATGTGTCCTAGTTTTTAGCTTTTAGCTGTAGTATATTATATTATACTTTGTATGACATGTAAAAAGAATGTTGCAACTGTCTGAAAAACTGAGGGACCCTCATTGATAGACATACAGTTTGAACTTAAGCTGCCAAATGCCATTTATCTTCAATATCTGCTCTCAAAATGAGCTGTTGGCATTGTTTTCTCGTACTTCAGTGCCTCCCTTGTGATTAGAAAGCTAAATTTAATTCTCCTTTTGTTGTGCTGTACATGTGCTGAAAGCTGATGAGCAACAATCAATAGGACTTTCTTTAGCATAAATGCTTTTAACATAATTGCTCTGGAACCTTAAGGGGTTTGGGATATTTTTTAAAGCATGGTCTTTCATGGAGGTTGATTAAAAGAAACTGGTGTGTGCAAGTGATATTCTAATAGGAAGGTCTGATGACATTTGAGGCATGGTCAGGATGTAGTGACCTCTTCTCAGAAACAGTTGACTTGTGTTAATTATAAAGACAAATGCACTCATTCAAACTAGGCAACTTTTCTTTCACCATCCATGCCCCATTGCTTGCAGGGACCAGAGCATCCAGGTTTCATTACAACAATGCATCTTTGCCAGCTGGGAAAGAGGGACAGTAGAGCAACCAGAAGCTTCCCACTCTTCTGTTGAAAAGCAGAGGGAAACTTTCCCATCCTTTCTGTGGTAAGATCCCCTTCCTTTTGCTCCTGCTTCAGTCCAACAGACCTCATCCCTCCTGCTCCAGTATTGCTGTGATAAAAAGCACCAAGGAATTTTCAAACACAAGTAATGAGAGTGAGTGATTAGCAATTTACACTAGAGAATTGTGTAGAGTTGCACAACGGCAGCTACTTACAAAGAGAAATAGTTTTAATGAGTCCCAGAAAATCCAGGAACTAGGAGAAGCTGAGAAACCATGAGATGATGTTTTTTCAAGCTATTTATATATAAACTAGTATACTGTACCTTGAAAAAAGTATGCCATTATATTTAGGTGGATTTTAGTTTTATCAGAAACTAAACCCCTGTCAGAGTTACCACAACATTTGCTTTTTTATCCTTGTGGTTCTTTGTGAGGGTGCCCTTCCAATATAACTCTGGTACTCACAATTCGGTAGCGAAAGTGATTGTCGACGTGGAGAGAATCCAGGGCTATAGTGTAACTGCAGAACTGAAGAAAGTGCTTTTAAAGTCTAGGAGGTAAAATCTGTAACTGCTCCTTACTAAAAAGCCAGAGCAACAACAGAAGCATTTGTATTATGGCCCATTATAATCTACTGATCCCTTTCTGTTGCAAAGATGCTTTATTCATTACACAGGGAGAAAAGTAGCAGAGAAAAAAATAATGGATGGTTTTCTAACACTTTAGTGTTAGAAATTTAGTTGGTGTGAAGAAGGATGCTGGAAGCACAAGAGCCAGGTCAGTGAGGGAAAATGCCATATCAGCGAGGCAGATGAGTCGGAATGTAAGGGAAGAAAAAGGAGTAAGTGGAAACCTTGCTCGTTTTATTGCAACTATCCATCAGGTCAAATTATCTTAAACTATAATTTAAGAGTAGTTGCAAATCTGGTTAAATAACATTTCATTGAAATTTAGCTTTTCTTTAATTTCATACTGGATCATACATCTCACATTGCATTATGAAATCCAACTCGTATCCAGCTCAGAAATTCGGTCTTCCATTGCTGGTGCTGGTCTCTTGTATGTTGCATCGCATTTTCAGGAGCCTATCTTTTTTTTTTTCCTTTTGGCACGAGAAGTCTAGCAGGGTTGTCTTTTATTCTGTACAAGTAAGGAACCGGGCACAATAAAATTCTACTTCTGTCACTTGTCTTAGGGCTACCAAAACGGTACAAGTAACTTACCATGTGGTGATCTGGCCACTGACTGGACCCCTGATTTCCCTAATGCGTGTCCTCTTTATCATGCCATATTATTTCTCCAGAACTGAATTAGAAATAACATCTGATCTTTCTGACTGTTCAACAGACTGTGCAGGAAAACAGTTTTTTCACGTTTATAAACATGAACCTGCCTAAGTTATTACCCCATTATCTGTAGTGTCAGTTTCAGGGTAATTGAAATTCCATATGATCAATGATACAAGCTCTTTAAAAGCCTTTGTTAGCTGTATAAACATTGACAGATTTCTTTTTTTCATCATGCCATAGAGGTCTATAACCACTTCCATTATCTTTTTTTCACCATCCATCTGTAACCTTAATCTAAATTCTCCAATGAGGTTAGTGATTTTCATGTGTCCTTTTATTTATTAATGTATTAATGTCTTCCTTTGCTTATACTGCTGCCTTCTGTTCCTCAACAAGTCTGAGTTTTATCTAATACACATTGAAATTGGAATATCCTAGCCAGCTTTCCTATTGTGTATTTGACTACATAATCCATTCTCAAAGAATAAAAAATTTTCCACTGCAGGTAGTGTCATAATGAGCCAGTCACCACCATTGAATCTCTCTATATATTTAAGATATGTGATTTTATTCTTCTCAGTTCTACAAATGTTTACTCTCAGGTATTGTAAATATATTGCATTCATATATGCTTCTGCACTGTCTTCGCTTGCAGCCTTGCAATGTTTCTACTGTACTATATTTTCAGAAAATGAAACTCAACTCTTCTTAGGAACAATATAACTTTTAATTGCAGAACTTGGGAGCAGGGGAGGCAGCACAGAATGGAGTGGCCATTGTTGAGCTACTTATATGTCCATTCTCAGTTTGTATAACTTTTGGACTTGGATTTGTGGACTTTGTTCTTAGAGAATGAGCCCAGAGAGGAATATGTGGAAAAAATGATGGGTCATAAGTGCTAGTCAATGAGCAGAATCCTGATGGCAACTGCATGCCTCTCCTCTGCCTCTCCTCACTTCTCTGTATTTGGATGCATAACCAGAAGTTTCAACCAAAAGAAGCAGATATTTAGGGCAAAACAACTTAGGACCTGACATACTACCATAAAATTGCAGGGTTCTTTTACATCCAGTAATTTTAGTTGGGTTCTAGTAGCTGAATGCCCATTTACTACTCTAATAAGTTAGGTGACCTTCTGAAGCACATCACCCAGTTTGTTTTAATCCGTTTTATGAGCTCCAAAGACTGTCCCATAACAGCATTGCATTGTTCAGGGCTCCACTAGCATGAAAACCCAGTAAAGAATTATTGTGAGGAAGGGAATAGCTGATCAGCTTCAGGAGGGAAATGTCCATTTTCTGTGACTTTACAATAAAGTGTTCACAGAAGGGTGAAGAGGAAGTTGAAGTTTGTTGTTTCTGAAGGAGAAATGAAAAAACCTCTGACCATGTAATTTTTTTTTTCACAGAGATATGTTCAAATTTAGATTTTAAATAGGAGGGAATTAAAAGAAGAATGTAATGAAGGATGTAGTTTTATACTTAAGAGCTTTTTTGAGAGCTTTTTGCATTTGATGTTTTTAATCAATTTTCCAAGGAACAATAAACTGAAATAATTAAAGGGTACATGGAACAAATTTTTAATTTGATTAACCAAGCAAACGATGTGATTTAATATTGTCCCTTTTTCTCATGCTCACCATCGATCTCCCTTAGGTACTTTGTCTTGCATAGTACATTCCCTAGTATTGCAGAATATGTTGTTTGCTTCAAAGGCACCTTAATATGTGGGGCCCGTTATTTTGAACTTGCTGCTAATGCAATAGGAATACTAATATTTCCTGTGATCTATCATTTGATCTTCTCATTTATTGCTTCGTATTTAACTTACAAGCTCAGATGGGAATGCAAAAAAGCATTCAGAGCTCTTTTATCACTAAATAAGTAAAATACCAATAAATCAAAAATATTTGCAAACCTTTCAAGAAATTCGAATTGCAAAAAACTGAAGTGCAGCTTACAAGATCCAGTGCTAATAAATAGCTGGTTCTTCAAAGCTGCTACATGCATAATGAACATGTGCAGTCTGCATTGCAGGCTTTTGAGAAAACTATTGTAACCTGACAGCGACAGTTAAATACTTCAGTTTGCATTTCAATATACAAATAATTTATTTCAAATATCTGTAAAAAATCTTATCTTCTAAAAATTTGAGCAGTGCCTTTTCCTGTGGTGAGCAATAGCAGCATTTTAACTAGCTTAGTCTCACTAGCTCTGAGGCCTGTTGATTGCTGTGGCATTCCACTGGCAGTGGGTTTGTCTTACTTCCATAGCATTTAGATGTTGCTGTATCCAGATGACAAGCTGCTCAATGAAATTCTTTTGGTCATTTAAAAAAATGGACAAACTATTTTAAAAATTGTTTTTATGTTCAGGAAATGCAGCAGTATGTTTAGCTTGAGCTACTAGCAGCTGCACAGTAAAATGACACACTTTTCTTAGTCGAAAGAGAAAATCTTGGACTAACATCTTTGAAAATTACAGAGACATTCTGAAAAGTTTTGAACTGAAAATTGTGCTATGTCTTAGCACAGCTTGGACATCTTCCTGAAAGTCTTCTGTGATCAGTGCCGTTGAGCAGAGTGGTCATATGAGGAATGACAGTGTGCAAAAAGAGCTGCAGACCTGCAAATTGTAGTCTTGTTCATTTTACATTTAACCATCTAATTGGTTTAATCCAATTAATCTCTTATTAACATCCTGTATTGCCACTTGAGAAGGAGTAACTCTGGACAGAGTTTCATAATGATTCTGTGAAAAAAACTTCTCAGTAAACAGCTTATATTATAGAGCAATGCTATGCAAGTTCTGCAGGATGCTCTTCTGGCTTTGATCAAAATGTGTGAAGGGATAAGGCATTGTGACACTAGCTATTTTAAATGATACCTTGAATAGTCTTTGGCATAACTGATGAAGGTTCTAGTACTGTGCAGTGCACCGGAGCTGAGTAGAGTCACTGGGATCTGCAGTACCCATAAACCAGATCTGATGGCATTCTTGAATCCCTAAATTTGAAATTATGCATAGACAGTGAACTGAATCTTGTTTAAATCTACACCTTGTGTCAAGCACCTTTCTTGCTGTCTACTTTCATGCCAGGAAGAATTTCCCCCTCAGTACATATCTAAACAAGTTATAGGAAGGTCACTGTTTTCATGAATATCTGCTGTGGCAAACCTAGTGATTTAAAGCTGTGTAATATTTTTACCAGCAGGTTTCTTGCATTGTTAAGCAGAACAGAAAAGGGAGGATAAAAAGTGATTGAATAAGTATAAATTGGTGGCTCACAGATAAGTGCTGCTGGCAGTTCTGATGGTACAAGGGTAGTGAGCATGTTACTTTTCATGTATATAAAGTGGATTATTACAGGGTGAGATATTTATGCATATCTTTTAATTAAGAGACTTTGTTGAAGAATTAGTGTTTTATCTTAAAAGTGCCTATTTTTTTCTTTTTAAAGTCAAATGTTACCTAATGATTGCTGGTAGGAAGTGGGAGCTGTAGCTATTCATAAACTCAGGGGAATTCTCATTCAGCCCAAATTACTCTCTCTATTTAAGGGAAGAAAACACAGGACCTGCTCATTAAAGTCATACCTCTGTTGTATCTCTACAGCATTACTGAGATACTTTGTGCTTCATTTGATACAAAAGCTCCCTTATTTATTAGTAATTTTGTTGATATAACAGTTCTTGTGGTTCAGGTGAATCCCATGAGATGACAAAGAAAAGCACAGTTCATGAGAAGCAGAGTAAATCTTGCTGTGAAGTAGGTCAGGCAAGAGCAACGTGGAATCAGTGCAAAGTAAAAGGAGATGGGAGAGCAATATCTGTTTCAACATAAGGCAGAGTTTCATATTATATACCTATTTGACATGACAGGTCCTAGGGCTTAACTTAGATTCAAATAAGGTAATAAAAGAAAATGTGGTTTATGCGTGCGTTGTGGACAATGCTTTGTCTTTTCCAGTATTTTTTCAGTAAAAAAGTTCTCTATGCTTAGACTAAAAGTAAGAGATATTCTAGGTCAGGTCTGTAATTTTAAAAAGACAGGGAAAGCAGCTATTATTCACATGGAGTTCATTAATAAACGACAGCAGCAGTATCTGATCTGTAACAAACAGTGGAATAAATTGGTGCATTGGGACCTGAGCACTCAAAAACTAAAGTGTAGGTCTATGAGAACTATTAGCTTGATAATCAATAGTGGAGAGCAGAGAAAGGTTGACACAAGTCCCTTCTGCCAAAAAACCTTGACATTTTCTGAACTGAAAATGGGTGAGAATAAGGATGAATGTGTGTGGTTCACGTCCACCTTTGACAGAAAATCTCTGAGCCTGATAATGCACTTGACTCTTTTAAGAATGCTGAGACATGATTAAATCGTTGGACCAGTTCCGAGTGGAGAAAATGCCGAATGCTTTTTAACCAAGTTAAAAAAAATTGGATGGACCACCAGCTCTTAAGCCTCCAAATACCTTTGTCACTGAAACTTATATCCAGACATTTTAGAAAACACCTCTGTGCAGTAACAGTAATGTTCAAGGTGGACCTAGCCCATAGCAGTTTTGTTTTGATACTTCTCTATCCAGTGAGAGAAATAAATAGACAAATTAAAGGTGGAAAACACCTGCTAGGTAATACATTCAGCTCTCTCAAGACAGAAAATACAAGAAAAGTTAGTGATGTAAAACTGTTCTGACTTAATAGCAGAACTTGCCAGCACAAGATCTGTTCTGTAGGATGTCCTATGAAAAGCAGCTGTATACAGTCTGTGTTATTTCTGGGGCTCCCATTTGCAACAGGAGACTATAATTTCACTAGTAGGAGGAGAGCGTGGTAGATTCATCTTGACATGAGTTTGGTGCCAGAATGGAGACTGGTAAGCAAATCTAGTAGAATCCATGTTTTAGGCTGTTTAGCATTAAATAACATACTAATTTCTGATAATGAAGTGGAGAGACTGATGAAATGTTTTTCTAATATTTGCAATGTAATTTCAAAGGCCACTGGTAACATAGTTTGCTTAAATATTGACAGACCCAAAGTCCGACCTTAATTATCCTTTGTCTAGAGCCACTTACCTTCTGTAGCTTGGCAAGTTCTCTAGGACCAAGGAATCATTCAGATATGCTCTATCTCCAGGAGGCCTTTCCCTGGCAATTAATGACATTTTAATGAAATACCAAAAAAATATTTTTTGAGGGTGGATTGTACTAAAGGGTTTTGATTTGTGTTTCCAGAATAAAACTGGATTTTCACTCCATCTTTCTCATCCTTCCTCTTTCATCCTACCTCTCTTCCACTCCCTGGGAAGGAAAGGAAATAAAAGAACTATGTTACCAAGCAAACTGATTTTCAACTATCCAAGTACCAGCCTACGCTACACTGTAAAAGCCACATTCCATTATAAACTGGCTGCACTGATGAAAGTGCATTTTTACTTTGCTAACTCAGTCATTTATTGTGCTCCTTCAAGTGTTACTTTTTATAGCACTCTATATGCTAGGTATTTCACAGATATATATAGGATTAAATGCTAATGCAGATAACCCAAAGCACTTGGTTATAAACAATTATGCTATATAAGCATGAAGTTCACAAGACTTCTAACAAAAAATTAGAAAAAGAGGTTTTTTATCTTGCAGTGTTTCATTTTGGGCAATTTGTAAAGTTTAGATTATTCTTTCTGGGGAAAGTAGCTGATTATTTTTTTTTTTGCTACAAAAAATTTCATATTTTCTGTTCACTACTTATTACAATAATGAATTTGCTTGAATTTTGCCAAAATAATGAGTTGATACTATTAAATACAGAAGTGTAAAAAATAAAGGAACTCCATAAAATGCAGTAAAATAAAAGCTGCTGTCTTTCAGAGACAGCATAGTAGACTAGATAGGCTGTTGGAGCATGAGACTTTTGTACCCTTTAAAAATGGAAGGTTTGGGTGAAATCTCTTAAAATTGGGTGGACTAATAGGAAGAGGAAAAGTGCAGTGTGACCTTTGGAGGAAGATGCATAAATTTGTTGCTTACATATCGTGTGTTACTCATGGACGTGGTGTTTACTGATAGACATCACTGAGCCTGAAGGCAAGATGGGGCATCAGAAAAAGATTCTTGCACTAATTGTGCTAAGACCTTTACTTGGAAACAGCAAAAAAAGGCTCAGACTCCTTTTATTTTTGTTTATGCAGTATGTAAAAGTTATGCTTGGCAATACATAGAATTTATAATGAAAAATGGTTGCTTTAAATGGAAATAATTCCATTGAAAATTATGAGAGCATCCCTGTATTTCCCCTTTTCCCTCCTAAATGGGCCTTTTAGTCCCTTTGCTGAAGAAATAATGTGATTTTAAATACCCCTCGGGCAGAGTTAGACACCAGGGCGAGATTTCCTCTTTGTAAAGGTTTTAGCCACTGAACTAATGAATAAAAAGGGACAAATCATCAAAACTTTCCAGAATAAAGTTAGTCCTAGAATTGCGAAGAAAAGCATGGTGTATTGCATCAAAATACCTTCTCAGCTTTTCTTCATAACTACCTGAAGTCACCTGCCTCAGGTTGGTAGCTTTAGTGCCCTAGCAGATGACACCTATTCTCTTCACTGATGTGCGTGCAAATCAGGAGTATCCCTTGAATGCTGCAAACCCTACCTCTAGCAAGGCCCTGCTACCAAAGCACGACAGAGACCCAGGTTCTGTGACGCCTCTGTCCCCAAGGTGACACCTGTGTAACCTTAAGTTCTAACTTACACAGACAGAAAGCTTAAATGTTCCTGTGAAACTGCATCTGGCTTGCTTGAGAAACAGATTGTAAACAGAGTTCTGCTGAACTGAAGTAAGGAACTCGCATGCCTAGTTTTCCCTATGTTACTTTGTTCTACACAGGAACAAAGCTATAGCTGCTCATTTCTGATTGAGCTGACAAGTTACATGACACTGTTTCAGTCAGTATATATTTTATTTAATCTGTGAGAAGTTAAGTATTAAGCAAGATTTTTCTCTGTTACACTGTGTAAGTTTAGAGTTACTTAAACGTAACATGAAAGCATAATTTTGCCCTCAACTCAATGAGCTCTTGCTTTGTTTCCTTATTGAAGACACCTAATTTTCTTTTCTAAGAATAGTAGTGTACTTTTTGGCATTAAAAAGGTTATAATGTTTGGCATTATTAATTGAGCTGCATCACTGCTAGTAACTGGATATCATTCACACATATCTGAAATATGTTATTAGTAGGACCCATTAATTAAGTATGCCAATTTGTTTATAATTAACTGAAGAAATTTATGGCATTAGAAAAACTATTACAGTAGCTGATATAAACACATTCAGTAATGATAGCAATGCCAAGTGTAAATGCCTGTAAGAAGAATTACTGATATTAATACCACAATGCTCACTATTCATGTTTGACAGCACTATGTAGATGTGTCAGTTACTAGTTTTATGCTCTTTTAAGTCTACTTTAAATATAAACTTGCACACTATTAGCATATTTTTTAAAATGTTGCAGAAAACCATTCTAAAGCTATAAAGCTTAGTAGCACAAAATATGCATGTTGCATAATAAAGAAAATCCCAGAAATCTCACCACACTGAAATTGAAGAGAAACACTTGGATTTATCTTGCCTGTGCACATTCTGACATTATGCACTTAAAGATAGGGTGGGGAATTGTGCTTGTGAAATAACTCATCCTATTAAATGCTGAAACCAGAAAAAAAGAGATCTTGGTTTAAAAAGTGTGAAAAATGGCTCTTGCATTTGAATGTATAGGTTGAATTTTTTTAATAATTTGCTCATTAGGCAAGTGTTTCAGTTGTGTCTGAAAGCTAGCGAGAAAGTGATCTTTCATTGTGCAGCTGCTAAAAGGCAGACATTTCAGAAAAGAGAATTACTGCTTTGTCTGTGTCTTATCTATACTAGAAGTATGTTTTCCCCACCTTAATCTCAATTTACTAATGACCTTAGGTTTGTTACGTCACCTCAAGAATTTTGAGGAACTCTTTGTTGTGATTAGAACTTTTAATTGTCTTCCGCAAGGACCACTATCTAGTTGATGATTTAAACTTTACAGTTTACAGTGATGATAACTGTTAAAGGGAATGTAAAATAATTAATAAATGAAATGAATGATTGATGACAAAATTATCCTGAATGCTAGAAATACTGGAACTAAGGAGGGGAAAACATTCAGGATATAAATTAGCAAGATTTCTGTTCTGTTGGTCTTCATAGTTGGGAAAAGTAATGATGTAACAATCCGAAGATGAATGTGGATTTACCGCTGTCTTGAAATACATTTGGTTACTGGTATCGAGTTTGCAGGCAGATGCAGAGTTTACGCACTTACACACTTAGTTTTGACCTGAATTTCTCAAAAGTTTAAGTGCTGCTAATCCTACTGATTTTGAAAGGATCTCTTCATAATCAGCAGGTTTGAATGTAGGTCATTTGAATCTAAAGCAGCACAGTTAACACTGCCTACAGGAAAGGCTGAGGTTTTGGGTGACCAGGCACTTGGGATTTTTTAGTGTTATGAACTAAAACAGTGTTGGACATAGTTTTAAAACAAAATCTTTTGGAGAAAAAAAAACCCCAGGTATAAATATGTATGAATAAAATGGGAGAGATTTCCTTTCCTGTGAATCAGTACTACATAGAAATCATGTGTCTAAGCTTTGAGAGTATATTTCTGTTTCTATAATTGCATGGACAAGACTAATTATGCCTGTTACACAGAGACAAATATGCTATCTATCTATATGTGCCTTCAGTGCTTCAGCTTCTAGCTTGGAATTCTGTTCACACAAAATGAGAAAAGTAAATTCAAAGGCTTGCCTAAAAATATGTCAACAATTAAATCTGCTGCTCTCAAGGTTAAGTAATATCTCTTTCTCTCTCTGCTATGTGCAGAGATAGTGATGAAAAATGTTCTTTCCAGTGTTTCTAGTACAGACTAATTTGGCTGTGACTTTTTTTTCTGGATTATAAAATGAAACCCCTGTGGTGTTCACAGCCTGGAAAAGGAAAAGTGGTTACTGGGTGCAGTAGCAAGCGTACTCAAAAGCAAAAAAAGCCATTGCCTGTTTTTCCATTACCTAACAGCAATAACAGCCATTTCTTAGAGGGACTCATTAAAGAATACAGCAAGGCAGAAAAAAGGTAAAAGGATAAAAAAAAGTATGCATGAGAGAAACTCATGTAAAAATGCATTGAGTTGTTACAAACTGAAGAAATAAATTATGTAAATTACAAACTTAGATTTAAATTATTTTTATTTTCTCATTTATTCTATAATTATCGGAGGTTATTACCAGTTGTCCAATTGAAAAAGTTGAAATCAGTATGATCTCAGAAGGAAGCATTTGTTGTGGTTTTAGCCCTTGGTCATGCTATCTTCTCTTGACACCTGAAAGAAATGTTGCTGAAGACGAAATAATGGAAAATTGTTACGTCACAAGATTTTTCTCATCTGCCTTTCCAAAGTCTCTATGCAGTTAGAACCTAGGATGTAGGGATTCAACTGAGGACTCAGATTTAACTCACCGGAGATGAGTTTGTGGGAGGTGTCTGATTAAACTACAGTGAATCACAGAGGTGAAGGCATCTCTGTTCCTAGACCTGGGAATACCTGGACTGTAAAGCTTCACAGACATACAACAAGAAATTAAAAAAATGGAAAAGAACTGTGCTGCACCTCACTTAGACCAAGGAATTCTCCAATTCAGATGGCTCATATGCTTAATATCCCCATAAGTACTCAGTTTTCTTACTCAGAACTCTGTTAAGGACTGTGACTGCTGTTGGATGTCTCCAGCTGAAGTTTGAGTCTTTCAAGGCATTTAGAAGCCAGCTGCACTCGGTTGCTCTTGGAGAATAGTCTCACACTTTGTACCCTCACAATCATGATGGAGCAGAGGATGGATTTTAGTCTATATTTTTTATCTCCTTTTCCATCTGTCTTCACTGTCTCACTTTACCTGAGAAGACTTCTCTGATGTAATTTTCCAGCCTCTTTGCAGTGATTCAGCAGCTCACAGCAACCTGAAGAAAATCTAAGGATATAACACACATCATCTGCCAGGGTTGTCCCTTAAATAACAACTTGAGGGTACACTGCCTCTGTGATCAGAATGTCCTGTTGTGCCCCTATGCTGATTGAGAGTCTGCTTTTTATCTTTATCTCTGTTTAAATTTTTGCTGTGTGGAAAAGGCAACAGGCAGAAAGTAATTTTATTCTCTGGAGGGCAATTAGTGAATAGACTGTGATCAAAGACCTTGCGCAGCTGCACAAAAGGCTTAAGAAGAAATTTCATTTGTGCACCCTCAATCCAATAACCCATACAGAGGCCATTTTCAATATTATGTTGTGGACAAGTGTCACACCATCTTGCTGTGACCTTCAATATCTTCAAGATCTAAATCAGTAGTAACAAAATCCTGTGCCCTTTCTTGTGAAAGTTAGTTAAAAGGGAAGGAGATTTATTTCCACTAAGGTAGCAAAAATAGGAAGGTGCACCCTGGAACCACTGTGCATCTGTACACAAACCAGTGTGAGGTCTCACATTGACTCTTCTCCAGATATCTGATAGTAAGATGTTGTTTGCTTTGGATTTTTAAGTAAGAATTTCACCAGATGTTGAGAATTTCTGCTCTCCTACTTTGCTATCATTCTGTTATTCCAGGGACTGAGTGTTGATGTAGCAAACTGTCCTCTGGTTTTTAAGCACAAGGATCATAGAATCACAGAATTATTTGAATTGGATGGGACCTTTAAAGGTCATCTAGTCCAACTCTCCTGCAGTAAGCAAGGACATCTCCAACAAGATCAACCAGTCTACAGTTAAGACACACACAGCATCATAACAGATAATGGCCAGGATTTAATTTAGTTCAGTATATAAATTCTGAGATATTATACATTTTAGTATTCATTTACAAGTAATATATAGTGCCACGCATAGAGATAACTTGCTAAGCAGGTTATTTCAAGGTCTGGAAGCTGAAGTCACTTCTCATCTTTGGAGCTGATTGTCATTGCTGCTATCTTTAAGCAAAGCCTGATATCTGGCATCACTTAGCATACCTAAATAAACAAATCATGGAGCAAGTTCAAGGGGGAACATTAATATTAGAGTCATAGAGAAACTGATTATATACTGGAGCAGTAATATATGATTCTTATTTATACAATACTACTGGTGGAGATAGCAAGTTGTGAATATAGCTGTATATGCATAACAGAGATATTTTATTGCTGCAGTCACAGGATATTAATATATAACCACTGAAACAAGATTCTGGCAGTGGACATGAAATTAATCAACTAATTAGCATCAACTTCACTTTGCCACACTGAATGATTTTTATAGTGAAGTTATGTAAGAAGGGTCATAGAATCATTTAGGTTGGAAAAGACCTTTAAGATCTTCAGTCCAACTGTAAACCTAGCACTGACAAGTCCACCACTAAACCAGTCCATAAGCACCACATCTGCACATCTTTTAAATATCTCCAGGGATGGGGACTCAACCACTTCCCTGGGCAGCCTGTTCCAGTGCTGGACAACTCTTTCAGTGAAAAAGTTTTTCCTAATATCAAATCTGAACCTCCCCTGGTGCAACATGAGGCCATTTCCTCTCATCCTTTCACTTGTTACTTGGGAGAAGAGACTGAGATCCACCTCACTACAACCTCCTTTCAGGTAGTTTTAGAGAGTCATTAAATACATAAGTCCACTTTCTTTCCTCAGCCAGGTACTTCTGATGTGGAATCCTAAATGTACATTCTTGGAAACACGCATAACACTGATTGCTTTAGAAGACTTCTGTGCATGTTAGTGGGATAGCCTTGTAAGTGAATGAGTAAACTTGCTTCCTGGGCCTTTACTTCTCAGTCTTAAAATTGCCTTCTATAGAGGTAGAAGGTTAAAGCTGGGTTAAATGACTTGCAAAGAGACATTCCTTTTGGTCTCTTCATATCTCTAAGTAGTCTGTGACCAAACTGGGAAATCTGATGTGTATTTTCCATAAGCCTTTTGAGGAACTGTATGAGGGAGGACAAATTTAGGGTAGTCAAGAGGGCTTTTAATACACAGGATGGTGAACAGAATCCCATACCAATTTGTTTTCATAGGTTAAGGTAACTAGTAAGCTAGCTACTAACAAATGATGCATACATTGGCTACCATTTCCTGACTATGTTTTGTGTAAAGGTAGAATAATATTCTTTTAAAGATGCAGTCAGAGCAGTTATGATGTTCACAGTTAGGCTTTGCATATCTATGCATAATCAAGCAAGATGGTAATTTGGGTATAGTATCCATAGTAGTAGTTTTTGCGAAGTGATAGAGACATATTAACTAGCATTAAGATTTCCAAAGAAAATCATAGTTGAAAATGAGTAAAACTTGACACCTCGTTGCTGGGGAAAACCATCCTGATTTCCCTTTGAAGCGGGATAAAATATGTAAAAACTGCAACAACCAAAAAAAAAAAATGCTGAGGAGTCCAATTAATTTGAGAGTAAAATTAGCTACACAGGGTATCAGGCAGCTACCATTAACATTCAGGTTTGAAATAGTAACATATTTTTAATACTTTGCCATAAATTGCTTATACAAATACTGTTATTCATAACAGCACAGTCTTCAAGTTCCTTGCAATTTCATGGATTTTTAATGGCATTATATAGCCTTTCACTTTCCAAATTTACTGAAAGGAGAATGAGGTTAAAGAGCCAATACACTGTTATCTATGTATTGTTCACATAACGGGATATTAAAAAATACCTTAGTGATGCAAGTCAGGGGACTAATACCATGGTATTTTCAACATGCCAAATTAAGTTATGTTTCTGATTCTCTATCTTAATTTAATGGATAAAAATTACATCACACTTTACATGCAAAGAATATCCTGAGAAGTTTAAAGCTGCTCCCGGCCTGAGGAAGAATAGTGATCTTAGAGTCTAAATAAATTTTAGTTGGAATGTATTTTCTGTATTTGAAATTAATTTACTCTTAAGTATTTAAAGCAAGTCATTCTGCTGCTCTGTGTTACGGTTAGCTTGAAAACTCATATAAATGCTGCAAAGGATTTAAGTTGTCAGAACATACAGGAAAAAGATGACATGGCAACAAAATGTCAAAACACTATAAAACATTAAGATTTTCTAAGTTTTTGTTGTAGCCTCAAAATGCTAGTGATATTGAATTTATTACTAAAATTGTCATCATAATCCCCACCCCTCATTCTTCCTGCTTCTGTGATTCCTAGTCACATACTCAGTCTTGAAAGCAAATAAAAAGCCAGTACAGGCTTGGTGATTTTATGTCAGCAGCAAAGCATATCTAAACTAATATTTACTATAGTCAAAGGCAATCATGGAGTGCTTTTTTGCTTGTGGACAACTTTATTTCATGGAAAATTGTCAGACAAAGAAAATGGTTCATTGTAAACATTTTATTACAAGAGGAAAGAAAGAACACACATATATATAAAGATCTAAATATAATACATAAAGATCTTTCCTAAAGCCAGCAGCACTGTCTAGCAAATCTGTGTAACATCTCATGTGATAATTCTGAGACTTTTGAAAGAGCATGGTAACAGCAAATAAGCTAAAAAAATGAAATGGACCTGTAGTCAGCCTTATGAGAAAGCAAGTACCATTTTCTGCCGACCAACATGTTAAAGAACTATCAGGTAGCTGACAGCACTTGGGCAATTTCACTGCAATCAACAGAATTTTGTTTGCTTATAACTGGGTTGATTTTGGCTCTCTAGTATGCAGTATACACAGATTAACTGCCAATGGAGAACTTCCTGCTGCATTAGGCACAAAAATAAAGTGACTCAGGAGCTTACATTCAGCGAAAGAATTCACAGTGGATAGCGAAGCTCTTCAGCTTCTTCAGTGAATGAAATAATGCTAAATCATCACATTCAGCACCCTCTTAATTTCTTCTGGAGAGATACAGTTACAAAGAATTATTGAATGGGATTTTTTTGTCTCTGCATTTATAAAAAAGTGTTAGCTCAATAAGAAGCAATCTAGCAGGAGGGCTGACACTCAATTCTACCTGCAAAACAGGAAACACACCTTTCACGTGGATGTAATGAACTCTTCTGTTATTACAAACAACAGACATCACGGGTTTCTCAGAATATCGGAAGACCACAAATACAAAACAGTAGTAACAAAAATAAATGGAGATCCAGTTTTTACTCTTCTGTACCATCCATCCCTCTTTCTCAGGGAGTCTTACAGTTTGATATTTGAGCCACTATCTACCCTCTCAGCGAGCATTTGTGTTCCATTAACATTGGTTTTCCATGTAATGTTTTATGCAACTTACAATGCACATTCCCTCCTTGACTCGCTTTTCATGCATCTGTTGAACTAGGAAATATAGGCATGTAAACTTGGTGCCAGCACAACTGAAGAGGTCATACAGAAGCTTTAGCCCCCCCACATTAATTTATTGTTGTGTCATCAAAATGAACAATGAGAAAATACATCAATTAATCAGGAAATTAAGTCATTAGTGCTGAATGTATCTCCTCAAATGTATTATATGAGTAGATTTAACAGTTCATCTTTCTATTTCCCTGTTTTTGTTTATTTTTCAAAGTTTCTGTTCAACTAAGATTAGAATATACATGTATGGAAACTTTCATCCTCTTTCAGGTCCATATATAATTGCTTTTCAGCTTTTGAACTTCTTGAGATTCTGATAAAACATGACAGATACAGAATGTTTTCATTTTGAAAATCATCCATCAGTCTTACAGTGACAAACAGCATATGTCCATCTAAATACTATTACACATTAGTCTTTCCTTGCATTCCACTAAATCCTTGTTGGCCTGCACACTGAATTCACACCAATAGATCATAATTTGGTCATTTTGTCAGCCAAACAGTGCTTTGTCTCTGACTCCCTGGTCAGCCTGAGAGTTAATTACACTATTGTGGTGTGCTGTTACATTTTTAGTATTTGAGCCTTATAAAAATTAAGAGGCAAAAGCAAACCAGCAGTTTGTGTTGCAAGAAAAGGAGACTTCGCACATTTAACCATGCTCAAGTCAGTTTAGTTCTGTGGGAGTCCTGACACGAGTAACACTGGGAACCAATGCAGGTACTTGAACAAATAAAGCTACGTGGTGGGTTGACCTTGGCTGGACACCAGGTGCCCACCAAGCTGCTCTATCACTCCTCCTTGACTGGGCAGAGGAAGAGAAAATACAACAAAAAGCTCATGGCTTGAGATAAGGACAGGAAGATCACTCACCAATTACTGTCATGGGCAAAACAGCCTGGCATTGGACAAATTAATTTAATTTATTGCCAATCAAAAGTTAGAGTAGGATAATGAGAAATAAAACCAAATCTTAAAACACCTTCCCTCCACCCCTCCCTTCTGTCTTCCTGGGCTCAACTTCACTCCTGATTTCTTTCCCTCCTTCCCCTCAATGGTGCAGGGGGATGGGGAAGGGAGGTTGTGGTAAGTTCATCAGATGTTGTCTCTGCTGCTCCTTTGTTTTCACGCTCTTCCCCTGCTCCAGCATGGGGTCCCTCCCACAGGAGAAAATCCTCCAGCATGGGTCCTTTCTGTGGGGTGCAGTCCCTCAGGAACAGACTACTCCAGCGTGGGTCCCCCATGGGGACACAAGACCTGCCAGCAAACCTGCTCCAGCATGGGTTTCTCTCTCTGCAGGGTCCTGCCAGGGTCCTGCTCCAGCACAGGCTCTCCAGAGGGTCACAGCCTCCTTTGGGCACATCTGCCTGCTCTGCTGTGGGGTTCTCCACAGGCTGCAGATGGATCTCTACTCCATTATTAACCTTCATGGGCTGCAGGGGAATCTCTGCTCCAGCACCTGGAGTACCTCCTTCCCTTCCTTCTTCACTGACCTTGGTGTCTGCAGTTGTTTCTCTCACATCTTCTCCCTCCTCTCTTCTCTGGCTGCTGTTGCACAGCAGTTTCCCCCTCCTCTTCTCAAACACGTTGTCAGAGGCGCTACCACCGTCACTGGTGTGCTTGGCCTTGGCCAGTAGCTCTGTCAGACACAGAGGAAGCTTCTGCCATCTTCTCACAGAATCCACCTCTGTAGCACTCCCACTACCAAAACCTTACCACTCAAACACAGTGCAAGCTAAAATACTGTATATAAGCCAGTGCCTTCTCCTAGTAATTTTTAACTGCAGGTATCAGAAAACATTAAATAATCTTGAAAAAATATTTTTGCCGGAAAATCAACATGTATAGTCAGGCAAACAAAAAAAGGCTCTTTTCAATGATATTTTATAGTTAGCTTTGTTGTTAATCTTTCAACTGTAAGCCTAAACTAAAATTATTTAAAGAAACCAATCTAGATATTTCAGTGTTACATGATTTTTAAGGGTTTAAGGGAAAGCAATAGTAATTAAGAACCAAAACAATTCTATCCACATACTTGCTTTACACCCCCTCATAGCTTTAGACTCTAATGAGTCTGACCTTCATACTTGGGTTTTTTTTTTTTTCCTTTCAGTAAAGTCTAGCAAAAGTGAACATAAATCACTAATGGCTTTCTTATACTGACCTACCCACTTAAATTCAGAAGTTGTGAGATTCTTAAAAGCAGCAAACGCTTCATTAGAGCAAACACAAAAAAATTTTCAGTCCTCAGTCTCCCCAACGAAGGTTTTGTGAAAGGTCTCACACTACTGCATCTGAACGTGGGAAAACTTGCCCTATGCATCTCTCTTATTATAGTAAAACAATTTAGATCAACAGCATGGATTGTAAGCTAAACAGACCTCCAGAAGTAAATTATGAAGCAGGGGGGGAAGGAGGAGAGTTAAGAGAGCCCCAGGTGTCAGGACTTAGAGGTGATGGCCCACAGCTGGGGTGAGGTTACCGGCAGGAGGAATCAGTGCACTGTCACGGGGGCTGGAGAACAGTGCTGGTGTGGTAGAACTTTAAGGGAAAAGGTGTTGTAGGAGAGGGAAAATTAAAGCATTTGACCAATGCTTGTCAAATGACTCATTTGTCATTGTCACTGCTAGTGTGACATAGTAGTGCATATCTTCTAGTCTCACATAATTCTGAATCTTAGCTGTCCTGGTAAGAAGATTGGGTGATTCTGCACTGGAGCTAGCGACTACAACTAAGCCCTCCTGCTCTAGGAACCAGGCAGCAGAATTAGTTTAATCATAAATCCTCTCCAGTTCAGCCTGCTCCTAGACTGAAACATATATAATAGGTAAGTGTCATTGTAGTGATGGGCTAGTTATTACTTAGGAATCATTTTCTTAAGTTTCTTATGATTGTATGTACCCTTCTGCTTGTAGTAATTTTCTTTCTCATTCTCCTTGATCTGGCCTTTAAAAGTGGTATTTTCATTAAGTACTGAGTGATGATCATTTTGTTTTTAGGACCTGTTGGTTGCATTGAATTTTTTCCGTTCTTGCAAGTTGAGCTCATGCTGAGTTACTGAGAAGGCATTGCTTTGTGAGGAGATTGAAGAGAGATAATAAGGTTGGTGACTTTGATCAATATCTGTTTTTTGACTATGTTTTCCAGGCATTGCCTTTATAATTCTGGGAGTTGCAGAGTGCACAAAGCCTGAAGTTTTTTTCTTTAAGTAATGTAATTTTAGATATTGCCTTAAAATATGCTGAGGTAATTTCGAAAACCTGTGAGTACTGGATAATGTAGCCATTATTTCAGTCTTCATAAAACTTATCTATCTGATATGTGCACAAAAAAGACAAAAAAACTCACCAACAATAAGTTTCCACTTTGGTTTTTTTAATTCTCACTCCTTTACACCTGGTAAACTTCTGAAAGTAGTCTACTGAATTACTGCTCTGGCAGCAAGCTGTACAGAGCTGGGCTGCTGATCTTAATAGGGTGATGACCCCCTCATTTGTGGTTCTGGTTGTCTCATCCTAGGTAAGAAAAATAGGGGATGTTTGCCACAGCCATTCAGACTTTTTTCTGAATTTCTGATGAGTGCAGAAGTGCAAAATGAATTTAAGTATTTAAGTACTTGAAGATAAATAAGTATATCCAATTTGCTACCCTATTGTGAGAGAGAACCTTATCTTTTCCTGCTTCCCTTTCCGAGAAAGCTTTTTTCTCTCTTTCCTTTTTAAGCTCACTGAAGTAATTGTATTTGTCTTCAAACTCTGTGATTATGACTACCTCTAAGGAAAAGGCTCAAGGAGGGCAAAGATTCTTTAATCTTTGCAGATGCACAGCTGGCTTGTCACTGGTGGGCTTGTAGTGTGGATACTGTTATTTTTTTTTACTTGTTATGAAAGCTTAGTTTAGGATCTATGACTTCCTGGTTGGACAATTAATTTAGAAATAATGAATACTGCTGCAGTACAACGTAGAGTTTTAAGCTGTATAAAACTTAATATGTGTATAAAACTATGTCACAATTCTATACTGCTGCTTCTGCATTGGTGCTTTTATGGTATAATAAATTGTGAAATCAGAGACATTATTCAGGTGAAATAAGTAAAATAGGAACCTTTTTTGGAGATAGTGACTTAATACTGCTGCTACATGCTGAATTAACCATTTACTGACTTGCCCCAGGATGTCTGCTCTGGTTTTCAAGTGACAAAAAGAAAGTGGAGATTATCTCAACCTGTGTTTTCATGGCTATGTATGTGACTTAATCAGCTGAGTCAAAATGTAGAAGAAAGGAGTTAAACATAGAAAGGTTAAGGCATATGAATCCTGTAGGTGACATGATTAATAAGATGACAGCGGTATTTCACAGTGAGTAGTATGTGAATTCTGTGAGAGAGGTGGCCTTGCATTATTTAAGGCACAAATCCATTTCTTAACTATAATGCTGAACAGCTGTGGGACACACTTGTTTGTCTGCCAGTCTCTGGGCAGAAATTTTTGCCTGACCAAGTAATGAAGGACTGGGTCTAGAATTGCTGCCAAAGTGGAATATAGAGTATAAATAAGAGATGTAAAATTCCCATCTTGGTGGTCTTATTCTATCTTCCCAGATTTTGTAAACTTCAAGGAAAAACTTACTGATAAGTGTATTGAATTTTTCTACTGCCTCTTGTTTTGGTTACAGATTTTTGCATGTAAAATTGTTAAATCTACTTGTCATTCTAAAAGCTGGGCAACAAGAAAGGTTCATGTGCCCTAGTTTGGAAGAATACTTAGTCACTCTATATATTTTTTTCCACTTTCTCAATCAGAAACTGTATCATGTTCTGGTAGTGAATGTGTTTATTTTTTAAAAAAATCAATATTAACTCATATTAAATGATAACACTTAGGAAAAATGAGTCATTAAATCAACATAAGAACAATGATCACTCTTTCAGATTCACAAATCCTTTAGGTTTATTTTAAAAAACCCCACTCTTCCAATGTCAGATAACGGTAGTGTCCTTTTTAACTCATCATTATCTTGGTAAAGTCTTTCAAAGCCTCACTCAGACAGACATCAAAAAGGATCTCACCTCCAGTTTAAAAAAATTAGTTTAATTTTGGGGCAGAAAAATTTAGTATTTTCTTTGTGAATGCCAAACATTTCTACTAAACCTGGCAGGTATTTTCTAAAACAAAGAATATGGCTAATCACTGGAGTGGCTCTTGCTTTGGAAATATTACAGTTTCTGCACTGCTTAAAACACATTGTGAAACTCGCTTTAATGAATATAATTTACAGTTCTCTCTGTAGCTGGAAGAAAATGTCAATAATTTGAAGCTGTATCTCATGTGACTTCAGTCCTCCTTCCCTGGATAATATCATCTGGGATTTTTGTCTGGGATATTAACCAGGGATTTCTGTTAGGGGATTTCACATTATCCTTGTAGCTGAAAGCAAGTAGTTACATAAATCAGCTCTTGAGTACTGAAGAGTCTATTGACTCTTCAAGCAGTGATGTTTGTGTTTAGTTGCAAACATAGTGAAGCTAAAATAATCCTGGAAGCAATTATATTATTTTTCTTTACCCAACTATTTAATTGCTCAGGTGCTTTAGTCTCATGTAGTTGTAGGTAGGAAAGAAGCTACAGGAGGTGAATCTGCAACAGCCGAAGGTTTTTGTAACATCGGGCCCTCCCTCATAGGGTGAAGCGTCTTTCCTGATTTCTCTGCACACAAACCGTCTGGATTAGCATTTTATGGCTGGAGCCCTTCCTAAAGTTTTTTTATTCTTGAATTAGAATCTTACTTTTGCTTTAGTAGTGTTGGGATTTTTTTGCTGGTTTTGTTAATGATTAGATAGAATTTTGTGAGTCCAGTTCAGTGTACGTAGTCAAAGACAGTAAAAGCTGATGTGGAATGAGCTGTGAGAAAGCACATGCTCAGCCTGTAGGTTAAAGTGAAAAAAGTGAAGGTTGGATTAGGGGTTTTTTTCAGAATACATGAAAGACACAACGAAGAAACTGACTGACTTTGACTTGCAAAGGCATTTACAATTTTTTTTTCCTGTCCTAATGTTCATTTTAAAAGAATGTCGAGATTGTATCACGTAGTCATACTGTACTTACTAAAAATAGCACCTATTATCAAAGTAGCAGGATAGTAGTCAGGTCAGAATGAGGAAATGAAATATATAAAATGTGGGGCAAAACCACATGGATCAAAAAGCTCGTTACAGTCTTTTCTCTCCCTTCCAGATGTGATGTCAAGTTTTTTGTGATCCATCTCTAACCATTATAGCTTCAGTAATAACATGTAACTCAGTGTTTATTATTGATAACTGTATCGAAATAGATTGTTGCTAGGTGCTTTTTCAGAAGCACAAATGTGATCTGTATCTTCTTTCTTAATTTCATGTTTTTTAATTATAGCAAGAAAATGTAATTAAACATGCATCATGATACCAATCAGAGCTAAGAAAAATGAATTGTAAATGCTATGAGAAGAGTCTGGGGTCTGCTTATTTTTTTTTTTTTTTTAAATTAATCTGAATTAAAGAGTTGGTGTGGTCCAATAAGCTGCAAAAGTTAAGAGTGAGAAGATGGTAGTTCTTGGGAAGGAAGAATATGGACTCATGCATTGGTATGTGCTCCCTAATTTGATGGGCAGTGTGTCAGGATCTAGGAGTTAATATACTGCATGTGTCAGATCTATGCAGGTCCTTGGGTGTAAATATGGAGGATATGCAGAGATGTGCTGTCTGAGGAGTTGTGCTTCTCTGCTCTTGGTTGTACTATTTGTATGATAGCTTTCTCAGTCTCTGAAATGGGCATAGTTGTTACTCTTGTGAAACGTTATTTAGATTAATTTTGGGAAGTCTTAAAATAAATGCTAAATATTATTAATACTTTAGTTTTCTTATTATAGTGCACTGAATTTAGGCTTGTATTTCCCAAGCTCATCAGCATCCTTCCTCTGACTACCCTGCGTGGCATTTCTGAACAGATTACTATTCTGCATATTTAACAGCAACCAAAAAATACTGGAATGACTTTACTGCACTTAAATAAATGGGAAAAACTGCTGCACTCAAAATATTCTATAAGAGCATTTGATGGAAGTGATACACATTTAAAATCAAATATGGTAGAAACTCAAATGAATGAAGGCAACAGTTGAAAATGATATGTAGTGGTCTCATGGGCAAATATTTTTAGTATGGCAGCATAAAATATACAAGAGTGACTGCGGTGTTTGCAGCAGCTTGGTTTATTAAGCTAATTGGTTAGCAAGTTGGGGTGCTGGTTTTATTTGACTCTTGCAGTAAGCCTGTGAATAACAATTTCTTCAGCATTAAAAACAAATAATCAAAATCCAACCAAAAATCCACAACCCCCGCCCCCCAACCAAAACAACACGATTTTATTTGAAGATACTAGTATTCCAAGCTACTTCAGAAGGAAATTGCTGTTTTCCCTCTGTGATCTCCATAGTATAAGGCACATCCAGTGGCAGAAGCACCATGGGTCCCTCCTGAAGTCCTCAGCTTTGTGATGTGGAGTTGTATTCGTAATGGCAAAGATTAAATAAGTTGTGTGGGTTGTCATGTTCCAGTAGAACACAGCCTCCTGCCAAGCTGGCTCTCAATTACAGCTTGGGAAAACAGCTTGGTGCCTGTTCTGTTTTCACAGCTTTGAAGCTCTGCCGTGGTTTACATGGCAGTGTATGCTTAGGGGGTTTTTTGTGCTTTTTGTTTTTTTTTTTTTTTAAATTTTTAAAAAAGTCATGATGTGACATTATAAAATATTCTGGAGATGCTTTTAGTTTGACTCCCTATACTAAAGTAACCTCTAGTTTTAATATGACAAAGCCCTGTTTAGATATCCTGTGATGATATCTTAGAACTGTGGTATTGTCTAAATACTTAAAAAATGAAAAAGACAGGAACAGATATGGTGAGAAGTATCAGAGGAGAAATATATGACAAAGGCCTGTTTTTTCTGAAGCACAGGATCAATTTCAAGAAACACACTGAAATAGGATTTACACCTTGATATGGCAGAAGTGATATCCTGCCACTTCATGACTTAATAAGATAAGAAAAATTGTTTTCATAAAACATGGACCATGAATGCTGGATTTATTAAAGTAGGTATTCCTCTGCATTCCCATAACCATGCTGGTAGTGACTACTTACACATTTTGGAAAAGACTGTGTTTTATGCGTATTGTTGAATTTTCTGATGCAGGTTGCTTCAAAGCTACATTAGAGTTTGAGTCCAGATTTTTGTACTCAAGTGAATAGTTTGATTTATATTCAAGGTTTTTATTTATTCACTTTAATGGAGTAGCAGATTTCACATCCAGCAAGGCTGAAAATCAAACAACAAAACATTGATTTAGGTGCAAACTCGGCACAGATGTATTCAGAATGGATTCTGCAGTCTGGCTTCATTTCTGTACCTGAAGACTACATACTGCAGGCAGTATATAAACTTTGGCATTGCCAATATTCTTTATTTTTCTTGTAACACCACACATTATAAACCAAACTTCAAGCCTTGATCTATGTACTGGATCGAAGATGCACTTTCAACATTCTAATGTTAATGTATTTCTCTTGGGAAAGTGTCACACTTCATTGCAGCAGGAAATGGCTTTCATTTCTTTTCTCTGGATCAGCTGCTCAGTTTTGTATCAATTGTTCTGCTTTTTCAGCCATTTAAGCTCATGAGTTACCCTCTTTCTTTCTCTTTTCTGAGAAATCAGAGTTGCAGCTTGCTTTCCCAAGAAGCTTAGGTAGCTTAATGGATGGAAGCCATGCAGCTAGAACTCATTCTAATGAACAATTCAAAGAAAACACCTAGCAAAACTTGTACCAATATTTCTTTTTACTGATTTAAGACAGTGTAGAATTAACCACTGGCGTGAGACTTCAGTGAAGCAGGCTAGTAACATTTGGAAGAAATTTGAGTAGAAATGTGGTAATACCACTGCAGATTCTTTTCTTAAAGCTGTGTTTGTAGAGAATGTTAACTACTGAGTGTGAGTACATCTAGTCAGCCTCAGGGACACGTTCCAGGGCGATGTGTAGACTTCCAATCCAATGTAGTGTATACTTCTTTGGCTATGACAGAAAGCCAGCTCACTTTCTGTGGCGCGTCTGAAATGAGGAAATAAGATACTGAATTAGATGATCTATTGACTTATTCTCCTGTAGCACATCAGTAATGAATTTCACTTTTTATAGCTGGAACAACTACAGGCAGCTAAGGCTGTTGTTTGGATTTTTTATATATATGAATATATATATGTTTTATGTATTTATATATAAGCACAAATTACATTTATTTTTAAGAGGTTAGTTTTATTTATTGGAAAATAGGGGCAGATGCACCAATATATCTATATCTATATATTTAATATTTTAAGGACTTTTTTGAGAGTCTTCATCTGTTTGGATTTGTACCGTATCCTTATTTGAATATATATATATCGAGCAAATAAGCAGTGCCAGCTCTTCTAGACAGATGTAATGCTCTCTGGATCTAGCAAATAACTTATCTGAACAATTACTTTCTTAAACCAAGAGGATTCTTTACCAGAAAAACAGCAGTGATGCTTTCTTTCCTACTACTGCAGTGTCAAAAACTGTTGTAAACTGTAGCTCATATTTTAAGATCAAGAGTAACTCGTTACGACTTATTGCAGGAGCAAGTGTGCCCAACTCTCTACAAGTAGTTGTGTTCTATGCTGAGGTCCCCTTAGGCTGTGGTCAAAATGTTTGCCTAAATAAACTTCAATATTTCATTTTCAGTTCTTTGACAGCTTTCATTAGACACTATGTATTTCTGGGCTAACAACATCTCAGTGAAACCTTGAAAAAGATTTTAGAGGGTATCTTAGATGTAGGATTATAATCTACATATTTGGAGATTAGAGACTGTTCTCTATGAGGTGGCTCATGCTTAAGTCTTACAGTTATGAGCACCTAAACTCTTGCCTACTCTCCAAATCTGACCCTTCCACGAGGAGCTGACTCTGTACTTTAATGTATTGGGTTTTTTGTTTTTGTTTTGTGTTTTTTAATATGAAAGAGAGTCTGTCCAGGCATGAATAAGGAAGAGTCCTAGAAGTGTAATTTGCCATATGGAAACTTCGCATTTTACTTTCATTGTGATTATCTACTTTTTTTGTCAGTCTTTTCCAGTCATTTTCTCAGCAAGATGGAAGGGATCCCACAGAAACCCTGTATCCTGGATCTCTCTGACATTTGTTAGTTTTAATGCAAACCCCCTAGATTTTAATATTAATTATTGTGTGTGAACAAGGCAAAATAATGTTGAATGTAGGCATGTAGAAGAATTGAGTTTACTCTTTCTAAAGCACAACAGTGGCCACTGGGTTTGACTGATTTCCCCAATCAGTGTGGCACTGATTGTCCCATTATTTGATGACTGTGTCATGGAAATTGGAGCTAGATGAGTTTTTATAATGCTTCAGGGTAAAATAAAGCATCTTAGGAATGGTATCATTATTCTTCTCTCTCTCATGCTGCTGAAGCTGTAGTAGGACTGTAACAACTGAACCTTGATTGAAGATTTTGACAGGCCCATCATCTGTGAGAAGAAAATGGACCCATTCTAAATTCTGACAGTATAATAAAACTGCCAGCTTAAGTAATGAAGAGGGTCATGCCTTGTCAATATTGCAATAGCATTCATAATCTGTGGCAGTCAAATCAGTGCCTATGGTAGTTTAGATGTAGTTTTCTTATGGAGCTATGGGATTTTGTTATTTAATTTTATGACACTTAGAGGGAAATGAGGCAGGAAAGAAGGTCTTTCTGTATATAAGAAGTGGAAATGGTCTTACCTTGATTTTTCTTGGGCCAGTGCCTACTCTCCCAGAAGTTGCACTGAGGTAAAGAGCACAAAGCATCTATAACCTACTTATCCCCTTGTAGATAAAGCTGGGAAGGAAATGGTCTTCCCATTTCAGGAGAGAAAAATTAGACCTTTCTTTTCTTTTCTTTTTTTTTTTTTTTTTTTTTCCTTTGAACAGTGGGAAGCTTGAAAATTCACAGCTGAGATCTACAGGTTGTTTGGTGGGTTTTTTTTTTTTTTTCAAAATTGAAAGGCTTTTTTGTTAATAACTATTATTGAACACTAAAAGCTGTACTGAGCTCAGCAACAATAGACAGAAGCAACTAGAGCTCACATCTGTTCTGTACCTCCTTATCTCTGAATACCAGTGGAATAAATGAGCAGACTCTTGTTATGATTAAGTTAAAACTGAACTTTTTTCCTACTGTTATTCAGAAAAGGGCAACCACAAAAAACTGTCTGGTTTCAGTCTTTGAGACAAGGCTATCCACAGCTGATGCCTCTGACTGAGGTAAGTTTTAGGAAATGAGAGAGTTCTCTCAGTCCCGTACCTCTGAAATGCAGATAATTCCGTAGATTCTCATTTTCTTTGTCTAAGGAACTTGCAGTATTATAAAATAATAAAAACAAAGAAATGCCTGGACCCTTACAGAGTGCCCTGTTTCTGTCGTGTAATGCAGAGGGTTATGCTGTGAAGACACAATGACTGCATGGGGCTGTATACTTCATACATTTTCTGTATTCTATATATTTTGGTTTTGATTGCACTATTGATTGCCATCTGATCAAAGCCTCAGTCACACTGTTATTTAACCCCATCACCACTGAAACAGTAAATTAAACAGAAAATCTGCCAACTGCTCACAAATGCATTTTACCACTCTTGTTAAGAATCATACCTAAATGTGCAGCTACATTTATCTATTTATGGTGTGTATTGAATTGCTTTTATCATTTGCTACATACTCTTAGTTTATTCAACAATGAGGAATATTTTCCCCAAGCGGGTGCAAGCATGTGTTTCTTAGTTTAATGTTTCTGGAGTGTGGTTAGGCTTTTTTGTAAGAAGGAAGGGACTGTCAGGAAAATTTGATGACAGAATCTATTTCATTTGTATCTGTTTCTGAAGTTAACACAGACAATATTTTTCAGTAAATTACCCTGAATGTAATGTTGCTCTATACATTTGTCTGAGATGGTATTTTGTCAAGGGACTGGTGAAAGATGAAAGTGGGGAGGAGGAAAGAGTAACTGGCTTGGCTGATCAAAGTGTATCAATTCATAAATAAGGAATGTAGCAGGTTCTGAAGATCTGAGCTGGTAGCTGGAATCCCTGGGAAGACTGGGCTGCAGTGACGGGCACAGCATCTCAGAAAAATAAGCTGTCATGCTAAAGACCCTGTTTTATAACAAATGAAATACTCCATACTACCTTGTAGCAGAATTAACTTCTGTATTTTTAGGGCCTCATTTCAAAAGATGCATTATATGTCATTTGTCTCTGCCTATCAGCTCTCTGCCTTACGTTCAAGTTCTCATTGTTTTCATCTCTTCTAGTACAGAAAGGCAGATTTCGAAGAAAATTCTGTACTGAATCACAGTGATGCACTGTAGGCTTTAGGTTGTGTGTGTGTGCATGGATTTGTTGTTAATAAGAGTAGAGGTTTTATGTCAAGCTGTTAAGGCTAGCAGGGAACTACTAATATTCCTCCTAAAAACCACTGAGTGTTGGAAAAAATGGCTTTCTTACCTTTGTGTTTGCACATCTCATTTAAATCTCCTTTCTCATTTTGGAGCAGGGATACTGGATTGAAAGGCAGTAGTTAACAAACCCGTCTGTTGATCTGATGTCCCTGTATTGTTTATAAAGACCTGTCACCCCAACTTGTTTTTATTTGCTGTGCTTTGAAGTCCTTTTCTTTAAGTGGTGTTGATAGAATTACAGATGGATAGTTTGTGACAAGACTGTTATCAAATTATCTCAGTAAGTATGTATTTTTAAAAAACTTATTCTCAGCATTTATTCAGAGGAGCATTTTATTTGCTTTAAGACACACAGCAACAGAAAAGGAAATGGTGGTGAGCAGTTATGGAGGCAAAGCTCTTAACCATTCTGTAATGCCTTCCTTGGTTTTTAGAGCATAGCAGTAATTTATTTCATTTTTACACATGTCAAAGCATTTCAGTGCTGCCATGCAACGTAGAAACAGAGCTGGTTTTGAGCAACACGCCACAGGTACAAGAATAAGTCAAACTTTGTTTTTTGATGTCCTCATAACGTAAGCTAAACCTACATGACTGTTGTGTGTGCTGTTTCTTTTAATGTAGCTCAAACTCAAACACCATAGTCTTCCCCTACGTCCCCCGCCTTTCTTTCTCTAACCATATTGCGTGTTAAATTTCTTTTCTTGTCACCAGAATGTGTTCATAGATTTTCCATTAGACACTGAGCATGGAGATTCAGAATTAGAGGGTTTTGTTTTGGGTTGATTTTTTGTTTTGGTTTTGTTCTTGGTATTAATAGCTTGTGTTTTTTTCTTTCAAATAAAATACAAGCAATGTATTACTGTTAGGGGCTTAATGTCTAAGAACAAAATGAATACTGGAAAAGTGCTGAAATATGAAGATGATTAACACAAAAAATGAGAAGTTTAACATAATTCTGATTCAGCTGGTGTATTTCAAGGAGGTCAGGGGGAAGGATAGAAGGGAAGGGTTGCATCTCTTAGCATTTTAGCAAATTGTAACTGAGTGTCCTAAATGGGCCATTTATTTATTTAAGAGCTTTGGTTAAAATTTTTAGTAATCGCTAATGACTTAAGATTTTCTTTTGAAAATGGGTCACTTTGATTTACAGGTTCAGGGTAGGTTGTAAATGCTGAATTTTTAGGGAAAGACTATTCCTGACTGAGTATGCAGGAAGCTTGGAAAGGTGGTCTGTAACAGCTTGGTGCAGGCTGTCTTGCTTTTTCCTCTAAAACAGGGTAGTTTTCACTATTGGAATTGATGTAGGCAGTTACTAGCATTTCACTTAGTTTTGTAGTTCTTAAAATGAAGCCATTTCAGAGCCTTAACTTCATTTACATCAAGAAGGAGCTACTGAAGAGGCAGCTTCCTCAACTTGCAGTTTATCTGTCAGACTTCTGGAGCTGTTTAAAATGATGCATAATCCCACCCAACAGCACTCTGTAGGTATCAATTAGTGCTTGCTGAAGTGGCACAGATTTCTCCAGGACTCTTCAAAAGTCAGTATTAATTTAGAGCACAGACTCATCCTGAATAGTAGCTTTCCATTAAGATGAGTTTCCTGCTAATTTCTGTATGAAGTTCCAAAGTTCAAACTGTTCTTTTCTCTTTTCCTAAAGACTGTGCATGACTTATTCAGCGATAGGATTTTGCAGTTCATCAGAAAGAATAGTTGAACTGCTTTCAAATGAAGATCAAACACAAATTCTGCTTGAAAGATTATGAGGAATTTTCCTTTACATTTTAGTATTCTATAGAGTTCTTGTCTTCCACACTCAGCACTGGAGATACTTGAGTGCCCTTGTACTGATCTCATCTGTGTGTGTGCTTTTCAGAATCAGTATTTTCAGTATTTTTACTTCTCAAGTGTTGATGTAGAAGCATGACTGTTAATACACTGACAAATGTAAACACTAACAAGACAGGCTGGCCTGTAGCATGTAGAGTATCTTCATTATTAATTGACAAGGAAAACTATTAATTAACAGAATTCCTCAAATACATATTTTGAAGCTTTGCTTAAGGATTACATAGCCCCTGGTATGAAATCAGAGTCTGAGGATAACAGACTCTCTTTAGGTGCTAAGAATAGAAGAGGACTGATGAGTTTTGCTTTCAGTAGCAAAAACATTCCTGTAAGATACATGTTTTCTAAAACATGTTTCAGTAACTTTGCATTCTTCACACTTCATAGGCTGATGTACAATCCAAAATGTAATATTCAGCCGCAAGTCTTACAATGCTCAGTACTTTCTAGGATCTGTGTTTAGTAGACAGGACAAGAAAGATTTCTGCTTTTTTTTTTTTTCTTTTCTTTTTTTTTTTTATCCTTCTTCTTCATGTACTTCTTCATTCAGAGCTGGAAGAAGTTGGCTGCTGTGCCATGTATCTGTAGCCTCCACTCAGACAGTGACAGAATTGATTAGGGCCTCACAGAAAGGTGACAAATATTTCTATTTGCTGTCCGGGCAATCTGCAACACTGAACAGGGACAAATTATTTGTGGGATTCTGAAATAGATGGCGAAAGCAATGGGCTTTCCTTTGCATTCCAAGGGAGTCTGAACTCTTAAGTTTGCACCTTGAGTATTTTGCCTCCACTGTATTGAGCCATCTGGAATTATTAAAAATGGTGGTTTCCCATCTGTGCCATGTTGCAAACAGCAGCACTGACTTCAGAAACAGATTCTGTATTGTTTGAACTAACAGGAGTCAGGAGGAAAGGAAGTTTTGTGGCTGGCTGGAGGTCAGACTGAGTCTGATTTCTGTTATCTGTAGTAGACTTAATGAGTGACCTTGGACAAATTATTTCCCCAGTCTGTGCTTTGTTGCTTTTTTGTTTGTTTGGGTGTGGTTTATTTTGGTTTTTTTTTTCCCCTCTTGAGTTTTTTGTTTGTGTGTTTGTCAAGCTGATAATTGTCAGCCTGGCAGGTATATTGGAGATTAGGTCATTGTAGTTTGTGGAGGAAAGGGAAGTCTTCCAGTGGAAGGAACCACTGGAGCACAGAGCTAAATCCTCTAATTAAATGCTGCAGGACAGAGACCCTGGGTTTTTATCATCGTTACTTGAGGGTGTTTTTCTGAGGGCCTGGTACTCAGAGCAGAACCCAGATTCTAGTAAGTAATTTTTCTGAGCTGAGAGTCATGCACTGTTACCTTCTCAAATTCCTAGAAGGTGCTTCTCTCTCTTGTCTTTCATAAGTTATCAAAAAGAAAATGAAACTACTAGCTAGAAGAAACAGAAATGCTAGAGAAAAGCAATGTGTTTACTCTGCATATCAAACTGTTTCTTATCACAGGTAGATTCAGTGCTGTCTGTACCCATCAAAAGTCAAGTTCTTTTGCAGCAAACACTGGCAGATACCAATTGCTCACTTTTGCTGCTGTAAAGAATACTCTTTCCATGGGTCATGTTGGATGCCAAAGGCTTCATAGCTGAATGAGGAAGGAGGAACTGGTGTTTTGCAGATGTTCAAGGGTGCATGAGATTCTCAAGACCTGTAGTTTAGAAGTCATGGTCCTTGTCCAGTTGTGTTATTGCTGTTAAGTTGTCTCCCAAGAGTATAATATAATGCATTTCCCTAGATGCTGTTCCAGCATATTTATTTTTTTAACATTAGTGCTCCTTGGATGAAGAAAGATTTTCCCACAGTTTGTTGTGGTTTTCGGTTGTTGGGATTTTTTGTTTTTTCCTTGGGTTTTTTTTCCCCTTTTTTCCTTCCTTCTTTAGATGCACAGTCTCCACCCATGTGGCTTAGAATTTTTCAAGTTCATTTGTAAAAAAAATAATTATTATTTTCAAATTCTTTTGTTGCAACTATACCTTCAGTAATTTCTTTAACACTTCTTGGAATAAATTGTGAAAATACACATCAGGAGCAAAGGGGAACAAAGCTGATACCTTCATAACTTTGAGTGTTGTATGAAGGGTGACTGTATTGAAGTGCTTTTTTTGTTGTTTTTGGACTCCTATCAGCCTCCTCTCTGAGTGTTTTTCACTAAGAATAGTAAAGAACAGTAAAGTTGTATTTACATCTTGCTTTATAACCAAAAGCAAGTAAAATCCTACATTTGTCACCTGCCCTGTTCAAATCCTATTAATTTAGGTAATGAACTGCATAGGAAATCCATCATAAATTTCCAGGTATGAACACAGTGATTTTAAATAAATAAAAAAAAGGTGAGGGGCGGAGCTATTTATGAAAAAAGAGTAAATTGGAGGGGAATAGACTATTTGTTTTGTTCTGTGCCTCAGATGAAAATAATTGGCTCATTAATCACAATATCAGCTTGCTCATTTTAGGAAGGTCAGGCTGAAGAATGAATAGAAACAAGGCACATTAGTATAGAATTTAAAAAGCTGACATTAAGGATGTCAGTGAAAGTGGCAGTGCTCAGACTGGCTGTGAGTTTGAACTTAAAAATCTGATGCCAGCTAGCAGCTTGTCTGTGTGTGAGTCATGTTGCCAACAATTTCCCTAACACAAGGAAGGAAGTTCAGGTAATCTATAATATTTTCTCCCCAAACCAAGTTACTATTTTCATTTAGGCATTCAAGTTGATTAGGTTTCTATTGCCCCACTTTTTAGGATTTTTCTTGTTAGCAAAATTACCCAAGTAGTACATATTAACACTGAAAGCTATTTCTGAAGTGGAATTAGGAAGTTCGCTGTTTCATGCTACGGAGCTGTATTCCACATAGTTCTACTGCGCATCTCAAAGGGAAATCTGATTATTTTCCTCCATAAATGGAATAGCTTTCAAAGAACTGTTAATGCTGATGAGTTCATCAAGTATTTATCATCCCAAAATCTTTCCTATCTGAAACTTCACTTAAAAGAAAAAAAAATAAATCACTACCATTTGTGTTTAAAGAGCAGATAAAAGTGCTACTGGAGATTACACTTCAAGTGCGCAGCTATAAATAGAGAAATGAGCTTTGAAGAATGGTTTTCTTGTAGTTGCTTCAAATAGAAGTGTTGATGAGCTGATTACAACGGGAACCCCAGAACTGACACTTACCTTTCATCTTTTACCTGAGTTTTCTCAGCTCTAGAATATTCAAATGACTGCATGTGTACTCTGAAATATGCGTGTGGAGTTCTACAGCATTGCTAGTCCACAGCATTTTAAAATGTTGTTTGAAGAATGAGGCTTTCTCAAGAGGGGAAAATAAGATGAATCCTAGAGCAAAAAAGTGATGAAGTAAACCTGGATTTTTTATCCCTATCTGGTACCAAGCAAGACTGGCAGAGAGCAATTCAGATAGAGTGCCTGCATCCCATGCTTCTGTCCTCAGGCAAATAATCCTGTAGACATCAGTCAGATGTCTCCTCTTTCCCTTCTGTCTTGGTTACTTCTGAAATTCCAGAGAAGTTTGTTGGCTGTGGTGTGCCAGATTTCCCTGTGTATAATAAATAAATAAATTCTCATAGGAACTGTCTTGATGAACCCTTAGCAGATGCAGGCATGAACAGTAGACAGACAACTTCCAATTCTTTGTATTCCGAAGAGCCATTTTAGTGAAGGAAATAAAACAAACAGTTCATACACATGTCATTGGTTGTAACTGGTTGTCTGAAAGAGAATGATTCCATGGATTTCAGTGGGGTTTCATTGATATAAAAAATAAGAATGCCATTTTAAGACGTTTTTTTCCTTTAGATGAGCCTAATACTTACTATTTAAGAGCAGGTTTGTATTAGTTCTTTTATTCCACTAGCACATGTTCTAGATTTCATAAAAAACATAGCAACTCCTTGGAGGTAAAAGGTACATGTAAAAAGTTTGTATGTGCTGAGAAGCAAAGTCTGAACACAATAACCTAGTTCAGGACACTTGGATGAATTTTGGAATGCTTATAGCTTAACCAGACATCACAGACGGAGGAGGCATTTTGGCAGCACACAGAGGTGGGAGTAGCAGGACGTTTAAGTGCTGGATTAAGTTGATTATCAACAGTCTTAGATTAAAACAAGACAATTGCTTCATGTCACATCTCTAAGTCATACATACTGTTTTCTTTGGAGGTTTGTAACACTTTGCAGGTCTTGTGTTAAGTCTGTGTTGTTGACACTTGTCCTAGTTAGGATTGCACTGAGTGACAAAACTCGAGTTCGTCAGGGGAGGAAAAACCTGTTGTGTTTATCTTCTGAGTCCAGGGAGCTCAGAAAAGGTGCAGTTCAAAGATCAATACCTCTAATTATGAATGAGATTCCCATTTCCCACAACAGTGGAGGGCAGCACGAGTAAGTTGTTTCTTTGCAAAAAGTTCCTTATGAATTCAGACAGACCAACTTGGGTTTGAACAGACTGAGTCAGACTGACAAGTGCTGATAACGATGATTCTTTGAAGACTTTAGATTTTACAGATAGAGGGGGGAATGTGTATTTCTACACATAAAAAGAACTCTTTGAAGAAGCCAGTAGTGTTGATAACTGGAAGATCATGCTACTTGGGAGATTGCACGCACAGCAGAAGACAGAATTAATTCCACAGGGAGATTGTCATCATCCCATAACAATGAATAAAAAATAAAAAAGCATACATTCACTATCAGTTTTTCTGTCCCTGCCTTATTTATGTTCTTCTGCAGTTACTAGCCAGAATAAAGCTAAGAACTGTGGTTTGTACTGATATATAGGGTTCAGTCGTAGATTATGGATCTGCTAAAGATCCTAGCAATAGAAAATGCCCCTTAGTTCAGTCAGTAAGCTTGCATTCTGTTCTGATGGTTCCCTGTTTAATCCTTGGAGATGTTCAAAATAGTGGTGATCAGTCATCCAGTGAGCCTTTATGAATTCTAATTAATTCGTTTTCAAACACCAGGAGGGAAATATTTTAATCTCCCTTTTTAAGACAGGGGAACTTGGAGTAAGATAAGTCGTGTACCTTGTTTGAGGTCACATACAGTCTTTGTCAGAAATTCTGGTGAGATATTTTCATAGAATCATAGAATAGTTTGGTTGGAAAAGACCATTACGATTATGTGGTCCAACTGTAAACCCAGCATTGCCAATTCACCACTAAAGCATGTCCCCAAGTACCACATCTACACGTCCTTTAAATACCTCCGGGGATGGTGACTCCACCACTTCCCTGGGCAGCCTGTTCCAGTGCTTGATAACCCTTTCAGTGAAGATTTTTTTTCTTAATATCCAATCTAAACTTCCCCAGGTGCAACTTGTGGCAACTTCTGCTCTTGGCATAAGAAGGCAACTGTACTCTCCTGTAGCAATAAGGCACACTAGGCACAGTCTAGTGATTCATTATGGTTCAGTATAAGCACTAAAATGTTTTGGAAAAAGTCTATTAACACTCTTGCCCATGTTATATCACTGAGATATCACTGAATTTTCTGTTTTTTTTTCTCCATACTTTCCCTTCTGCCTTCTAATGGTACCCATTTCTGATCCCAGAGGGCTTAGCAGAGTTTTCCAAAAGGAAACACGAAGGCAATTGACTGATAGTACAATTTTAATGTGGAATCCCGGTCTTTTAGCTGTTTTGTGGCTGTGCAGAACAGCATAACAAATGAGAATGCATGGTACTTGCAAATGCTGCTTCTCTGACTTCCTGGGGTAGGTGACAACACAAAACATGAAAAAGAATATTGAAACCCATTTTAGCTTTGTGTTTTCTAATTATTAGTGCTGAGATTCAGTGTTTAGCTTATGGAAATTAAACTGCATGAAAACTGGGTTTTATTACAGAGTTCAGACTATGCACCCCACTCAGTGTTATTTGAAACAACGAGGGAAACAAAATGCACCAGAAGAATATCACAGTGTTGTGTGGGCTCCTAATGGGCTCCTAATGACAGTGTGTGATTTAAATAAAATTGTAGTTTCATGTGTTTATCTCAGATGACATTTGATGGTGCCTAGGACACTGTATTGTGCCATGCTACATTCTGTGTCGGAACATACTTTTACTTAGCTGTACCAGGTATGCTCTGCATGATTTTTTATTTAGGGTGATAACAAGCAATTGCCTTCATGACACAGTAAGGTAGAATGTTTAAGATTGTAGACCAGTAGGTTTTCAGATTCTGTATGCTTGTTTTTTTTGATAGTGACTTATTAAGAAACCACACATATGGGAAAATAAGGGTGAGTGGACCATGGCACTCTGGTTATGCTTTTGCTTTGTTTTATTTTCCCCTTTGGTCCCATCATACCTTTGTGGGCCAGTGATTGTGTACAGACAACAAAATCAGTCTTTAATCTTGCTTGGGAAGCACCAAGTTATCTATCCCAGCTCTCAGAGCTATACAAAGTGGTGTAAACTAGACTTTGAACCATATATTTTTTTTAATTAATTACTTTCCTGCGAGTCTTTTAAAGTCTTGTTTACAATATTCCCTGTACCCAGGACAGCCATTTGCTCCCTCAGAACCTTGTTCTTTTCCCACAGGCCAACACCTTCAGCTGTCTTATTTCACTGTTTTCTGTGCCTGATCCCTTACCTTGTCCTTCTGCCCAGCTTGTTCCTTGGAACAAAGTATCTGTTCCTGTAATTGCTCCACTGCTTTGCTTTCTCTTCACTTGCCTCCAGCTGCCCTCCCCTTTCTTTATATGTTATCTATTTATTTCATGCATTCTCAGGCAGCATTTTTCAAATTAGGTGTTCTATTCTTCAGCTGATTTGTGAGCTCAATACAAGTGCAAGTAGATCAGTTGTGGCCAGAAACACAGAACTGGGGGAGTCTGGGAGCAGGTTTGAGATTTTTGTACATAAAGGAACTTGAAGACAAATATTTAACCAGAAGGAATTCAGAAGCCTTTGGTTTTAGCACTAGTGGCATCTCATCAGTTACTCTTTTTTTTTTTTTTTAAAAAAAAAACAAATAAAACACTCCCCCCCCAAAAAAAAACCCCAAATAGAAAACAAACAAAAAACTCCAAAAACCCCCACCAAACCAAAACAAACCAACAACAAAACCAGTCTGGAACTAAGGAATTTTCTTCCTCTGTTTCAGCTTTTTATTCTCCTGTCTTTCTCCTGTACCCCTGGACACCAGAGAACATAGATTAAAGTTCTCTTTCAATTCATCCTCTGTCCTATCATCCTATTTCAGCAGCCATAAATAACCTTTTCTTCAAAGGGCTTGCCCTGAGCAACAGCATTTCCTCTTCATCATGCAGGTGCCTGAATTGCTCATCCTGTTCTAATGCTGGGTAGTGTCTTTGTGTTTGAGCCTAGGTTTCTCAGAGTGAAGGCTTGTGCATTACAAACACTTCCAGGCTTTGGCAGGCTGGTGCTGTCAGCTTTTTCTCTGCTAGTCCTGCTTCCATTCAGTAGAACCACTACTGGTTTCTTTTCGGTGCAGATCTTGACAGGCTACTATGGTCATCATTTGCTTTCTTTTGAACATGAAACATCTTCATAAAGGTTCATGTTCCATTTCTGTCTTTGTTACCAACTTGGCTGGTTATACTCTTCTGGTTTTTATTTCCTTGTCCAAGTGATAACAATTATTTAGAAATGTAAGTGCAGGAATGGTTTGTGCCTGTGTATGTGTGTGCCTGCAAAGAACATCTGAGAGACAGCACCCTTCATTCTTTGTGTATGTGGTATTTCTCCCCCACTCTGGTTTTACCAGTCTTTCAAACTGTAAATGCTTCAGAGCAAGGATGATGGCTCCTTATGTATTTGTAGGACAGTGGGCATTCTGTAAGTGCTAGTGCAATAATATATATTAGAAGCATTTATCCTCAGACTGAATGGCCTGAGTGGAGGCAATTTAATGAATAATGCACTATTGTCATCCCTGGAAGGTACCAGAACTCTCCAGATCTGAATTTCTTGCTCAAATACCACTGGCAGCCCTTTCCCAACAGGCCTGTGCAGTCAGTTATATGCAGTTGCTCTGTGACTAAGCACCACCGGTCTGTAGTACTGTGAATGCACCGGATGAGTGTATGAGCTTTAGAGAATTTGAGCTGTCCACAATAAAAATCCAGTACAAATTTACAGGGCCCACTTATGTAATCATAAGAGCTTTAATCTTTGGTGTTAGCTCTAGGAGAGGGAGGAATCAGAAGTGCCATACAAAAATAGATAACCATGTAACTCTGTATCTTTTTCTTTCTAATCTCCTACTCCTAGGCCTGCTTCCCCACAAAAAAAAAATTGGTGTAAAATTGCATCTGTGTCCTGCTGTGGCAGGGATGGGAAACTATTGCTTTTTTCCTCCTGGGTTTATTTTCAAAGTCACAAGTTTAAGATATATATTTCTGTGTTCTCAAGGAGGATCTTGACAAAGTTGAGTGCTGTACTCCTGTCTGATTCTAATTCCCATTAATAGTGAAGTATGAAGTAATTCTGTACTGCTTCACTTACTTTTTTGCCAATGAAATATATATTGATGAGCTTGTCTGTCCCTTTTCCTAGAAAAGTGTAATTTTACTTATATTTCTGTCTGTAATGTACAGCATGTATGTATTTCAGTTGTCAGGTGCATTATCTGACAAGTTTTTTCTTAAACTTCCGGTTCACTGCTTGTAGATGAAACTCGGCATCTATGTGTCTGGAGGAAACAGAGAAGGGTCTTTATGGTGATGCAAACTGAACACATACTTCAAAAATAATGGTCTACTTTTTTACTCTGGGTTAGTTCATGGATTGCTGAATGGTCTGGACAAAGTGCTTAACTTCTCTATGCCTCATTTTACTCGTTGTACGGTAGAGATAAATTAGTTACCTATTTCACGGGGATGTTATAAAGACTAATAAATTATTTAGGCAGCACTTTAAGGCATTGGTATAAGTAGGTGATGAGTATTAATGATGAAGATATTCAGATGCACAAATGGCATTTGGACACTTAACAGCCATTTCTGCCTCTGAAAATTTTCCCTTGGCTATTGATGGTAGTGATTTGCTATAGCATGTGACCTGGGGGAAGCTACTTAACTTCTCTGCCAAATGGGAAGACTAATGATGTACCTCAAAGGCATTTAATCTGCAAAGAGCTTTGAAATCCTCAGATGAGAAGGGGCACTATCAGTGAGCTTATTAGAGTTGTCATAAGTCATGTGACACTTCTTGAAAATTCTTCAGCCTGTGCTTCATCTTGCAGGATAAGGAAGCTTTCTATTCCAGTTATTAATTTTATTAATTAATTAACCCATCCTATGCTAAGTTCTGAAGTTACTTGGCAGAGAACTGGACATAAGCTGAGGATATGATCCACAGTTGCCTTAGAAGTGACATTGATTTATTCTTTACATTCCTCTTATGTGACAGCTACCTACTGTATGGTAAAAGAACTGCCAAGTCAGACATTCCAGTGCCATTATTTCAAGATGCTCAGATGAGGAAACCAAGCCCAACGTCTGATTGGAAGGGGAATGGAAAAGAATGTATTAAATGTTCATTTAACATGCATCTGGCACACAACATACTAGCCACTCAAATGTTGACTGGCTGGCCACCATGACTGAAGGTAAATAGGATGGTTGACAAACACTGTGAGGTCAGTTATTCAAAATGCTTTAGAAGATGTCCAGACAATCAGAGTTGAAAACACTTGGAGTCAATAGAAAGGGGCCAAATTAGCAGCAGTGTAACTAAGAGGAGAACTTTCCTTAGCATGAATTTTAGTTTTTCTGGCCAAAGTTACACTTTGAAAAAAGATGATCAGAGAACTTCCCACATCTCTAGCACAGCACTCCACCTGCTGGCTCTGCAGTATCAGTTAACTAGCAGTGTTACTCACAGAATATCAACGTTGATGAACAGATGTTTTGGCATGGTAACAATATGAACATGCTGCCAGTATTCTTAAAAAGTAGGTCTCCTGAAACCTTTGGCTTGCAATGAAGTGCTGCACCAAACATCTGTGAGTTAGCAGAGATGGTGGCAGCAGTAGCTTTAATTTTAGCTCATGAAGTATGGTTCAACTGCAGTGACTTAGAAACAGCATGATAAAATACACTGAAGATGAGGAAACCTTTGCAAGACTGCTTTAAAAAGGTATTGTTAGGAAAGTCACTGCCCTGAAAGTTGGAAAATGGGCCTTTACTCCTTCAGAAAGAAACCTGTTTAATATAGCTGCTACTTCAGCGTGAATGGCCTTCACTGCTGATAAAAAGGGAAAACAGGCACACCTTCTTCTCCTCCAGCTCTTCTTGAGTAGTCACTGTACCTTTATGAGGGTTCACAGAGAACATACCCAGTCACATCTTCAGGAATTGCATCCCATAGTCCTGTACCTAATGATGTTTTGGTGAAGCTGAAGCTTGAAAAAGGAACCAAGTGCAGCAGAGACATTTTTCTTTTTAGAAGGATGAGCATGTGCTAAGCAAAACCTGGGTCAGGGCAGGATTCGGTGTTTAATCTACTATTAATAGAAATTAAGCACTTTATTTCCTTTGAACCTTTTGCTAATGTTTTAACATAAATTTTCACTGAGTTTTTCTTTACAAATTTCCCTTAAAGTCTGTGTAGACTGACAATTTCCACATAACAAAAACTGCAAGTGTTCTGGGTTTGGTTTCGCACAAAGCCTGCAAAGCAGATTTGGCCAATAGACAACAGTGAGTAAAATCTCAATGAGAAAAAGTCTTCACTCAGGCTTGAGCAGCTGTATGTGCCAAGGTCTTAGAAGGAATTCAGAACAATGAAGCTTGATATTCAGATGTCCTTTGATTATTTATAAACTGTGATGCCTCTTTAGTACTTCTCCGGAAACATTTTAAACCATGTAATGTCATCATATAATACAGCTGTTAATAAACAGCTTGAATTTTGGAAAAAAAGATTAAAAGCTTTTGTTCTTTTTCTTTTCTTTTTTTTTCCCTGACTAATTATGTCCACTCTCTTGACTCCAAGGTTGAAACATTGCTATGTATCCTTTCTATTGTTTAATCTATTGTAAGTGTAAAGACTTCATTATAATAATACAAAATTAAGTTCAGTGTTTCTGTGGAATTACTGCTGTACCAAAATGGTCAGCAATTGCAAGGTATCATTTCTGAAAAGGTAAATCATTGCTAAGTTCAAATAGCTGTCGTGCTTGGTCTTATATAACTTAATTAGAGACATAATTATAGAAGACTGTTAGAGACTGAATCCTCATCTCTGTCCTGGGTTCTTGCCCAATCTGTCTTTAGGAAATCTCTGAATGACTATTTGTGTATTGCTTATTTACAAAAATGTGGTGTTCTGATTCAATAGCAAATAACTGGAATTGGGTATGTTGACTTAAATGGTCTGAATGCATCACTACAGGGGAATATTTAGAAGCAAATAATTTTGGATGTTTAGTAGATCCAGCTCACAGAAGAGCATTTATGAAGTGCTCTTCATGTAGAAGGCAGTAGCATAAGTAGACTGGCTTGTCAAAGCATACTGAACAGCATACAGACTAAATACAGACGAGCTAAGGAACCTTTTATTAGATATCAGTGTCCACTGGATTGGCTACTGGGAAAAGGGGTTTGTAGGGAACGGTAGTTCATGCATATTGTATTGCTGTCTCTTCAGATGCATTTGCAAATGCTTCCCTGTATACAGCAACTGCTATAAGTAAATATATATAGTGATAAGGTATAATATATCCCATGAAACACTTCCTTACCATAATATGTTGGGGACTTTCTCCTAGAGAAAGTCATAATTGAATGCATAGGCTGTGTTAAATTACCAGTTTCTAGAATACATTAAAAAACTAAAATCATATTCTCTTGTGTTGCATAAGAAGTGACAGCGCTTGTGAAGTTGTCCCAGTACCTGTGGGAGTGATGAGTGCAGGGCTGGCCTGAAATTACTGAGCTGTCAGAATGGTTATTTGCTTAACTGCAGTGTTAGCTGTAAGAACCAACTGGATCACCACTGTGTATAACTAGTGACTATGGTGCCCTTAAGTTTCTAAGGGACATAGAATTACTTGTTTTCTAAGGTGCTATGAGTAGAGTGTGGCACTGAAAGAATCTGCAAGATAATTACAGATAATTGCCTTTGGGACTTCAAATGAAATAATGAATAACCAGAAGGCTGTGATAGCTAGTTTTCTCAGCGACCAGCTTTTAAACGTGTTATATACTTCCAAGACTGCAAAAAATCTGTGTGCAGCCCCTCTCTCCACCACACACACCCACATCCTGCAAGTTTTTTAGTCACCTCAAAATGGACTTCATATCCTATGCACTTTGTACCTGCTGTGTAGACCTAACGCTTCACCCTCAGCACCCTGTCTTATGTGTGGCACAGCCACGCTTAGGCAAGAGGTAAGACTGAACAATTTGAGAATCCCTCTCACCATTAGGAACTGTGAATCATTTTTGCAGTTTGTCATATGTGAAGCTGTTGCTCCATGTTTCTTCTGCAAGACATTGCACTTCAGAGGACAGATGTTATCCCTGTGTGTCTCGCCCTTTGCCAACAAACCTGCTTTTCCTCTCAGCACTCTTTCTCTGACCCTTTCTAAGTAGGAGGGGTGAGTGTCTGCAGCAGTAACTGTACCTAGTGCTCCCTTCCTGGGCTGTAGTAACTGTTTCAGGTGTGGTAACAAACCAGCTGCTGCGGCAGCATTCCCAGTTAGCGTAGAGTGGCTTGGGAACAACTGAATCTCTGAAGTGCAGTCTTCAACAATCACAGCATGAAGCAAAATTCAGCCCCTGCCCCATTTTTATAGGCTGGTGGATAAATAGGTAAAGGAAAGTATTTTGATGTCACTTTGTGCTATTACTGACCACTGGAACTTAAGCAGAAGACAAAAATGGACTCAAGCTACCTATGAAGTACTAGCAATGTTTCCTACCAACAAGCTGATGGATATTATTTTTATTTCAGTAGAGACAAACTTCATTTGTTGAAAAATTCTTGGGGTTTATGTATATATGTGAGCTGGAAGTTGGAGAACTATATGCCAGGACCTAAGGTATTAATTAGAATTGTTATTTTTCTCAAAAGAAAAAGGTCACCTCCCTTATACTCTTGCAGATCTCAAATACATGCTCAAGAATAACAGCTTTAACAGAGTTCAGCTCTTTATAAAGGTCTACTTAGCAATAATAAAGATATTGTTAGTCCGTGGACAAAAAGGAAATTGTATTCTATACTACAGTTCTAGTTAAAAGCAGTTGTTATGGCAACTATTACAATATCTTTATCAGTATTTCTACTGTACTTTTTGGGAGAGGCAAAAATCTCATTTGCTCAACTGGAAGTGACTGATGGAATGGAGACAGCAATGCTCCCTATTGCCAAGTAGTGAGATGAGGATTCTGGTAATGTGTTTTAAGTTAACCTCCCCCTTCCTAGGGGACAGGGAAGCAAGGGCTGCCCATCAATGCAGATAGGTTGTGCACAGATAGACATAGGATCAGAGCACAATTTCCACATCTCTCGGTTCCCAGAAAGCCTGGCTGAAAGTACAGGCCTAATTGTGAAATTAGGTTTGCATCTGGATGTGTGTCTGCAGTTTACCTGCCAGCCTGTGTGTGCTTGTTTGGCTGCAGAGTTTGACTTGGACTAATTTTTTGTTTCAGTTGGTTGTTTCCTTTTAGTTTTCAACTTTGTTTTACACTATTTTTGTGATGGTTATTACTGTAACAGTAGAGCACCTGGAGAGGTCAGAAAGGTGTTGTATAAACCACTGTTTCACAGGCACCTGTTGGCACATACCATGCCAGAGGGATTTCTGCTCAGTTTTTAAAAGCAAGGGTAATACAGGTAATATTTCTGAGTCAAACACTGGACACCTGTAAGGTGCAATGTGGAAAAGCAGCTGTTTTTTGATGGATTTCTAGCTTTGGCATTAGGAGTTCAGCACTTGATGACTGGAGGAAGGATGAAAAATGCTCAGGTTCAACAGCTGTGTGCAGATCAGCACATGCCTGTCTCGCCATACATGTTTTATGCTGTCTTTGATATCAGGAAATAAACTAGCTTTAGGCACGTGTAAGCTGGCTGATCAGCCTTTTCTTCCCCTTCCATGTTGTTTTTATGCACCTTCACTCTACCTGGATAGCTGCCTCTCGCTAGGGTAAATGTTAAGTCATCGATATCTACAATTGTGCTTTGCTTCTTCAGCTGTGAATTCCAAGGGACATTTATGATAGCAGAAGAAAGTATTCTTGTTTCCTCTCTGACATCCAAGTCTTATATTCTGTCTTTACATTGATGAGAAGTTCTAGACCTCTTCAAAGACATATCCGTGGTGTTAGTACCACTTTTATAAAGACAATAAAATATTGACTCTCTGTTTCTTTTCCCATATGCTGTGTACTATTCAAACTCTCTGTTGGATCAAAGAACTGGGGAGGGGTTTCTGGTTAATACACAGTAGTTTGGAAGACAAATGCAAAGTTTTTCACAAATTAGCATTCATGAAACCCAGTTTCTTGAATGTTTTGGAAGGTAAAAGTGAGCTTTGGGCTGCAAACAAACCTCTTTGTTCATCTCATGGTAACATCCCTTTAATGAAAAGGAGAAGAGTTATGGATAGGCATACAGAACCCCTAAGTAATGTACTGAAGAAGCTAGAAAACTTAAAACACTCACTCATGGCTTCTTGGGCATAGTGGGGGGAAAAAAGCAAAGTGCATCCTGAGCTGTAAAATTTGGGTTTGAGTAGGCTATAACTTCAATTCTCTTGTTCTTCAGTGCTTGAATAGAAAGAACTGTTAAGCACAAACTGGTGTTCCTTTAGCACAAGAGGCGGGACACAATTAATTAATTATAGCATAGCTAGCGTGCTCCTACTTTGGTCTGGAAAGATAAATTGATAAAGGAAACTGGATAGCAAAATATGCAGCATTATGTAATCACACAAGAAAGAAACTGTAGTTGCATCCAGGGATTCCTGGGAGGTGTAGTGTGGAGCAACCTGAGTCTGTGTCCCCATACCCTGGCCTATTCCCTCTTCATGCAGTCCCAGCCATGCCTGGACACAGAGGGAATTGCTGACAGTTTACACCCTTGAAGCTTCCTTCCAGCAGTCTCGCTGTCAAAAAGGCAAATTAGCAGCCATGATTATAAGAGACTATTGAACTCTGACACAGCTGATCACTTAAAAAATCTCCAGTGATACATATGTATGGGAGAGTGCTCTGTGGGGAAGAGTGCGGTGTGACTTGTCAGCAGATCTGCTGGAAAATTCAATTTCCCTGCACCTCTGACTCGCGCAGTCATCTTTAATAGTCTGTTGATTCTACAGTGCCCTTAACAGTGCCAGACATTGTATTGAGCTAAAAGAAAGGTATGGATCAGTAGGCCATAATTAAATTAATAATCAAGAGTCAGGTTTTAATAACCATGTTCCCTCTGGAAAGAATGGGACTCTTCAAGTGAGCCCACAGAAGCTGACATACAAGAAAAGATGATAGTTCTCTAGATAATTTGATTATCTGATAATATTTCTCTTTCATGAAAGGGCCCAAGAATGTTTTCCATAAAGTAGGTGATGGCTTTGGCAGACAATCTAAAGTCTCCGTGATTAGGCAGGTTTCTGAAATGACATTAGTAAACCTTGATTTGTGTGAGCTTAGATATGATACACAGTGTTCTTTTCACATCTTTTCACATAATGAAAGCTCCATGTGATTTAATCTCTCCCAAGAAACTTCAGTCAAAAGGATTTAATACCTGAAAGCATCACTTTTAAGTAGCAGAATTATTTAAATTTGTCATCCTTGACAGCAGTTATTGATTGTGAGACCAAGCAGACAACATCATGCTATGGAACAATCCAGTGGTTTAAATATGAGCTGTTAAAAGTCTGAAGTGTTATCTGGAATATTTCTGTCTCTGTGCTATTAAATTTGAGAGTAGATAGTTTTTTTCTTTAAATTGTTGACGACTAAATACACAGAGATCGTAACATTTGCCTAGGCACAATACACAGAGATTGGAAACATGGAGGTGGCAAGCATTTCATTCAGCTGCAGGCAGAAGGGTAGATATCTAATATACAGCTATCCAACGTGGCTTCCAAGTAATTTAGTGTAAGTTTGGACTCTGCTTTTTTAGAATAGGAAAGTAAGACTGATTAGAAAAGTGATACTTGCCAGAAATTCGAAGTGCTTGTGTTGTACTTTTTTCAGCTCTTTAGAAAAGTATTCTCAGCATCCCATTTGGCTGGTAAGATCATTTTTTTTTTTGCATAGGTTTATGGTGCAGGTGTGAGTTCTGAACACTCATTACATACATGTGTGAACAGGGGTTATTTCTGGAATTCAGCATGAGTCTTGCCTGAGGTGTACTTTGGGGATCCAGGCTAATTCCTCATAAGATGGAACTGATGTTCTTCCTCAGAGTCAGTGTACGTGTGCTAACCTCTCCTAGGTGAGGATTCATGCCTGTTACTAGCAGGTATTGGCACAGCAGGTTGCACAGCATTTGGGGATTCTCATGCTAGTGTTTAGCTGTGGATCTGAGTAAGACTCAGTGATCTTCAGACTGTTGGAAGTAACAGGAGCTTTCAATGTGTGATTTGTCACTGGTTTTTCAAGGTGATCTGTAGGCATATTTGAGACGTATTTTTAGTATCTCTTCTTTAATTGCGAGCATTTCCAGAGCATTTGGAACTGAAGTGTTAAAAGACTTACTTTTCACTATATAACTGAACAATGTTTAGTAGTATATAGAAAATTATAAAATAATCACAAATAACAAAAATATGATGCACAGAAAAACTGTAATAACAGAGGCTGAAGATAAGGATGTAGCCTTTGGTGGTTTGTTTTGAATTGGAATGAGGGCTCTTTTGTCAATGTCATCTGCAGCAAAATACAACGAGAAACACTTGAAATACTGCAGATTTACCAAGTTGCTGCCTTTGGCCAGAGATGCATTTTTATATCCCCAAAAGCTAAGGCATGGATTTAGCTGGACAATCTGACTCCCTTTTGTGGATAAATGAGTGAACAAGAGATTGCTGGAGAGCTGTGCTCTTGAGTTATGGAACACCTGAGTTTAGCTGCTAGAAGAGGAAGGATTTGTAGAGCTTTCTAGTAGTAGGAAAGTGTCAGCATGTTTTTAAAATTTTGTGTGCTATTGCTTATAGAAAATCCATAGCACCCATATGGAGGACCAGTGAGCAAGGATGTGAGCAGAGTTCAAAGGATGGGCTTAACCTCCTATTACTTTCTTTTAGATCTGAGCAAATTCATCACCTTCTAAACCATGGTTCAGAGTTCCCTCAGAATAATTCTTCCTCCTTTTAAAAGCTGAATGCAAATTTCATTTACCTCTGGCCCTTTGCAAGTAATACATATTTGTTATTTTCATGTCATAAGATGGAAATAAATATATTATTTTAATTGGAAAATTCTGTCCTATAATATACACACTTCAAATGAGGTGGAAATAATATATTCCAATATATATGAAATAATATACTTCACTGGAAGTAATATATTATGATGAAAAGTGTATTTCTGTGGTGTTACACGAAGTTTTCAGATGCCCTATCACAAAGATCCCCTTCTGAGACTATGCATAACAAGCCTGAATTCAGGTAAAATAGTCACTTCTACCTGACAATGCAAAGCTAATTTTATTCAATAAACAAAAATACATTGCTTTGCTGTTTCAGAATATAGCTGGGAATGACATTCCTGAGCATCATGTTTTGCACTTTTAAGTATTTTCATGATAAAAGCAAGCTGTGTAGAGGGAGAACGTAAGGAACACTGCAGCAAATCAGCAGAGAACACACTGTTATTGAAAAGCCTTAATGATTGCCTCCTGAGCCTCTGTATTAGCACAACTATTCTGTGTTCTGGTTTTGAGAAATTATTCTGACTTAACCCTGTGGAAAACCTTTAATAGTTATTTGAACAAAAGTTTTAAAGTGATAAAGGTACAGCTTTTTTGTCAGGACTTGAAACAGACGTTGTGTTGAAGGTATTCTGGGTAGCACAGTGATAAAACTGTGGTCCACGCCTTTTGTTTTGGCATCTTGTGTCCAAGTCTTTAAGACTGTGGTTGGATGAAGTGCACTTTTATGTCTTTTTTTTTGGCCAGAAAACAGTCAGTATGTGTTTACATATATGCTTATGTTTTACATATAAATTAGTATATATATTTGGTGGTGTAGATATTTATAGACACACACACATATACATAATTTAAGGTGTAAACAAAATTGTGGTGCATTCTATTGATCTGGGGGGCCTTGAAATCTCAATGTTTCCCTTTCTATCTCCAGCTGAATATTCAGTGCTACCCAGTGTAGAATGACATGTGACAGCTACTTGCTTAATTATCACTTTTGCAACTTCTGCTTGATCAACAGATATAAAAAGGCTCAGTGACGGGTGTTGACTGGTGTAACTTCTTTTTAGCAAAGACACAGAAGGCAGTACAGCTAAGGTCTGGTGTTGGATTAAATTCTGGTCTTTCAAAAAGATGAAGCCAAAATAGCTGCCTCTTCCATAGCAAAAGAGGACAATGCTAAGCTCTGTTCTGCAGTCACTCCCAACAGACGTTAGCAATCCTGGAAAGGCCATGCAGGTGCGGGCAGTCTTGAAGTCTCTTGTCTGAGTTCTAGCTGGGAATGAACAGGGATGGTCTTGATCCTCCATGGCTTTGTAAAAATAAATATGTAAACAAATAAAGGAATAAACTCCTAGAACCAGGACCTCTTCTGAAGACTGTACAGCCCAGTTCCAGAAGTATTACCTAGGAATCTCTGATACAAGCCAAGCCCTAATATCTTCTCCCCAAGGCCATGACAGCGTTCCTCCTTGCAGGCCCCATGGGAACCAAGGGGAGCAGCAGCCTTGGAACTGGTGTGTAGCAGGGCAGTGTGGTTGGACAGCAGCAGACACAGTGCTACTCTGTACGAGTTCAGTGCTTTTTCTCTGTCTGAACATGCAGTTTCCCACTTACTCATCTGAAACGCCTGTGAAAAATTAGTGCTGTTGGTCAGTGGCAGAACTTGGGAGTGTTCAAAGTGGTTCTGCATGCCACATACGGAGCCTTCTCCCACCGGGACACTGCACAAGCTCCAGTGGGCAGGAGGCTTGGCTTGCTTGTGTAGCAACCTCCTGTTTCCTCTACAGGGTGAAATTAAAGCTACTTTACCTTGTCTAGCTGTGGTGCCCTGACACTTGGGTTACTGATGCTCTTTCAGGGTTCCAACTTTAATGGGAGTTTTCACTCAACCAGGCCTGAGGGACCTCTGTTGTTGGTCCAAGTGCAGGTGTTCAGCCCATCCTTATTGTCTGTGACTGTTTTCCTGTTGTTGGCTCAGCGTTTTCTTCTCTGAGAAGCAGATGTATGGTAACTATCTATAGCTAAAAGTTGAACACATATAATTAATGTGCCATATGACTTATTAAGCAGCCCTAAGAAACAATACTGGTAGCTGGTCCTGAATGTGAAGCCAGGCTGTAAAGAACAGTTTGGCACATAACCAGCTTCAAAAGAGGTTATGACTGTTACTTACGGTAACAAACAACAGAATAAAAAGAAAAAATAGAGTACTAAAAGAGAGGGAATTACAAAGAAAAGCAGCTGGAAATAGAGGTTAGTAATCCTAGTGTTCTGGTTTATCTGTCTCATCAGACTGTTTCTCATCCCAGTCTTAGCTGAGAGGAAGTGATACGGTGTTACATTCAGACCTCCTTAAAGGTAGGGAGAAAGGCAGAGTGAATTCATACTTTTTGCTGTTGCTCTTGGATGGCACCATTTTTTACAAGTCTGGTAGCCAGGGAACGGTGCATTTAAATAAAAGAAAAAAGAAGTTGTAAGAACTATGGACAATTGGAAGGAAAGTGCAGTCAGTGTAGCAGAGGCCAACCTGTTGAGAAATGTCAGGAGGGGTTTTTTGTATTTTTATTCCAGCAGCTGCTGCTTTTCTCTTGTAGCTTTTTCTTCCTTTATTTTTAATTAATTCCCTTCTCTGCCTCACTTGAGCCCTGGGGTTGTGTCTTTGGTTTTATTTAGTAGTACTAGTGAGGAAAAGTAGGTGGGTGCATAGTTATACACCTGTACCTCTCCAGACACCACACCTCCCCACATATTTGTACACTAGTAGCTGCAGTGACCTAGATGGGTCTCCCCAGAGGGAGAAAGGAGAAAATCCTCCCTCAGGCAGCTGCGAGGGTGCAGGTAGGACTTTGTGCCACAAGTGTGGAGAATGCTGATACTCAGCAACAACTTGCCTAGGTCAGGCTTGGGTTAATGAAACAATGAAACCACCACTTAACTTCCAAAAGGATTTCCATGGAGACAGCTAGACAGTAATAGTGTTTGGACTTTTTTATTCAATAAAAGTTTGAGTTATAAATATTCTCCATTTGTTTCCTATTTACACTTGTAAAATATTTTAGGATAGCCTACCCATCACCTGTCATTCAAGGTTTCTATAAATGCCATGAAAACATCATTGTGAAATAAAAATGTCTTATTTTCAGCTCACAAACCCAATTTCCACACACTCAAAAATAAAATCCAAGGGACAAAAAAGAGGAGAGAAGGAACCGGGGGGTGAGGGGTGACAGGAATACAGTACAGCAGGCAACAATGTAGTATTTGCTACACAGTAGCAAAAGAAATGGGTAAAAAATTCAGTCTGCTATGATGACAAGCTTTTCAGGACATTTGTTATAGACCAGCGTTGTCCAGTGCATTTCTGAAGGATGAGTTGAAATCCAAATTCATTTTCATTGTTTTCCTGCAATTCCAGGCAACGCTTGGATTTTCGGTTCTGGATTGGACCTCCCTTTAAGGATGGAAAGAAAAGAAGTGTTTGGATTAAATACTGTCAACTTGTTGCATTGCTACTGTGTGATAGTATAGATTAGAGAACGTTCCAATGTCTGTCTAGTAAAGTCCACTGCTACTGTGAAAATGTTTCAGTTAGAGACAAGATAAGCACTAGGTGGGATTTGGAGTGAAGGTTCCCTTTGTCACAAGCTGGTTTAATCTCTGATGCAGTCTGGAGTAGCCTCCATTGCCTGCTTACTGTTTCAGCAAATAGAGTTTCTAGACTTGAGCTCTGTTTCTAGCTGTGTTTTTGAACCATAAGCCAAAAGCTTTCCTGTTTGCAGTTACCTAGCTTAGTGGCTCTCCTGCACCTCTGAAACATCAAAAAAAGGCAAAAGAGGACCAGTGCCTTGGCCAGGGGTGTCCTGTGTGTGGGATAAAATGCAAAAAATAGTTTGCTCTTTCAATTCTGAAATGAACTGTCTTTTCTAATCTTACGTTGCTAATGATCCCTATTGACTCTCTGTTCAATTCTCAGCTTAATACTGCTGTGTTAAAGCCCTATGTTCACTGTTGAGTTGCAGCAAATCTGAAATCACTGGGACTGACACAGTTAACTAGAGACTGAAATTACAATTAAATCAACATGGAGGTAACTTAAATTACACTTTTTTTCCTTTTAATTTTGGTTTCAGTTGGTTCTTCCACCCTCTCTCCTGTCTAATAAAGATAATAGATAACTTGTACACATTAGTGTTTGAGAAGTTTCTTCCAAGATATAGAGAGTAGAGTAATTTCACACAAAAGACTGAAAGGCTGACTTTAGTCTCTAGAGTATCTCAGACTTGTGTAGTAGAGAATTACTGGCTTAATCTGCAAATCAAAGAACGGAGTCTGTAAGTCAGTACAGCTGAAATATGGAAAGATCAGCCACATTTAAATTACTTATTTGTACAATAGGGAAAAAATAGTTGCTATTAAAAAAAAAACAAACAACAAACAAAACCAACCACCCAAACCCATACAGAAACCCCACCTCATCAGTTTTGTTCATGCCTCTGTTTATGCCTTGCATTAGAAAGTCATAACTGTGATAGATTTCTATTATAATCACAAGGATATTGGCACCAATCCCATAGAAATGCTGCGTGTGCTTCTTCCGAGAAGGCTGTTCCTCAGGCCAGGGCAGCTTGTGCCATCCAGTACAGGTTCTGCTTCGTTCAGACAGGTGACGTGTGGTCTCCTCTCCTCCTATCCTACCAGTAATACTTTGGAAGTACTTCCTCTGAGAAGTGACTTCTAAAACCATTTTTTTGGACCTTGCTAATGAAGCATAGGATTAGGTTTCTGAAAGCTTTAAATATGAACTTTTAAATATGGCTTTGGGTAAGAGAGAGACCATTTCTAGAATAATCCACAAAATTCAAAACATGAGGCTCCCATAAATCTTCCTCAGTAGGCCTATGTGCAGTCTAGGTACAATTTTCACTGATTACTAAACAGACAGGCATACAGTAGACATTTCAATATACCTCCTTAATGAAATGCTGAGTGATCTGTATTTTCCCAAGCTGTATAACTATTACTGACATTCGTATTCATAATGGTAGTTAAATTTGGGTGTCTGGTGGGAGCACAAACTCTAAGCTATCTAGAAGCAATAAAACTGCTTGATGTACAAGAAATTTGAAGAAACTAGGATGGGAAATTAGTCAAAGCTTTATTATTATTATATGGTATTTGTTCCCTTATCCTAAACACTTTTTTTTTTTCCCAAATGAATTCAGAGCTTTGAATTATATTCTTCAGATATAAAACTCTAAGGTAATGCATATTTTCTCATTGCTAAAAGAAACACCTGTGGAGTTTTTTACTTCTAGCAAAACATACAGTTTCTAGTCTGAATGAAAACTGTTGATTATGTTTTTCTCTGCATAGACTCAGTGTTGCGTGGCACCCAGGGCCAGCTTCCTGGATTTAAATTAGGAATTGGGAATTGCAGTTGACCACAAGTGTTTCTGCCTAAACCCCAAACTGAGATAAACTTCCTTGTGCTTCCAACTGATGCTGGAGATGCTTGTGTTGCTGTCACTGAAGTTTACTAGTTGTGTATCTTTCATTTATCAGTTAGTCCTTGTCTCAGTTCTGGTGTCTAAGGTATCCTCAGCTCATGTCTTGCACCAAGGAAGCAGGAGAAAGAAGTTGTCCCATTTTCTGTCTTGTTATGGGGGACTCTCGTTCAGGTCCATTACTTGCCTGATCTTTGCACCTGGGATATGAATCTGGTACGGTACTTTCAGACCTCTCCTGTAATTTCTAACTTACTAGCATAAGTGAAGGAACAGACTTAATTCTCTCCATTTTATGTAACTGTGAAATGAACTCTGTGGTGTCCATCTTGAGAACAGCTTTTATGCTTATGAAGAAGGATGAACTAGGATGCTCAGGTCTTGCTGGCTTCAGCAGCTGGGCTGGGGCAAGCACTTAGTTTGTTGGCGGCACTTTGCAAATCCCATTCTTTGGGGACTATTTTTTCTCCCCAAGAACTCTGTATGGGACCAAGTCACTTAACTTGGAGCTCTGTAAGGTAGAGGAAGCTACATCACTAAGTCTTAAATATTGCCAGGCTGAGCTGGAATTTCTGTCTGCCTGACTCCTCTTTGTTTCAGTGGTCAAGGGTTTCTTTCACTTAAATGGGCCAAATGCCTTCTATTCCCGTAGAGGATTGCCTGGTAGAGGAAGGAGGATGCTCACAATGCAGGTGCTGTTTTTCCTCTACTGTAAATCATCTAGATCACACATAAGTATTACAGTAAATGTGTTCATGCAAAATGCTTTAATACAGGTAAATACCTAAACAAAGGATAAACCACTCCTAAGGAAAAACAGAAAAAGCAAGCAACCAAAAACCCCCCACAAAACACCCACCCCCTCCTTCTCTTTTCCTGATGTGCTCTCATATGAAATTCAGCTTCTGTTTAACAGAAACAAGTGAGATAAAAAGCAGAGGAAGCTCTTTTTGATGTGCTGCAAAGCACTCTGCAGTGGCTACTGAAAATCACCCTGCTGAGTATGTTGGGGCCTGCTGTATGGAACATAAAAGAGACACCGAAGTTAAGTAGTGGCTAATATGTGTGAATTGACTGTTGTAAAGCTCAGGGATGCTTTTAGCAGGATGATTTTTTTCCCCACAAAAGAGAAACGGAAAGGCTCAAGTCCTTTTAGAAATGGAACAACTCAGCCCCTAAGAGAGGTGAGGTCTGTGCAGAACCATGGCTTAATCCCTCAGAGAGGGAGCAGGCTGCACAGCTTTGGTTCCTTTCAGTAAGCATATAAATGGAAGAATTGCTCTCAAGTACAGGGAGAAGGGGTTGTATAGTGCTTGCTTAGAATTTCCTGTTGTTAGCCTCTTAATTGTGTTAATTTTTATTTCCAACCCCCCTTCATAAGCCTAATGCAAGGCTGTGACAGGAGTATTGGTCTGTTATCTCTGGGGCAATGCAGCAAAGCCTGAACTAGCGCGGTGTTTCATCACTCAGGCACATGAGCTGAGTAACCATGGAAAGAAGGGAGCGTGCAGCACTGACGCAGTGAAAGCGAACACATTTTGCTACCTCTGATCAGCCTCCAAATTACAAAATTCCTGAATGGTTTCTGACATCTGTCATCTTAATTAGCATTTGGAACCCTAAAGCAAATGCAGGCAAAGGTGTCCTTTGACTTAATTCTTTTTTTTATAACCATTTAGTAAAACTTGTTTAAAACTCTGACAGTCATGTTTACCGCTTTCTCAGCAAAATTGTTTATTACAATACTGTGCTTCAGGCTAAGTGAAAGGCAACCTGCCTAGTTCCCTTTCCCCGTCCTAGGTAAGACCTCTACTTTCCAATTTAAAGGCAAAAAACTGATAGCCTAGGGTAACATCTTTAATCATGATACAGTAGAAGTCTCGAGAGGATAACAGGTTCCGTTTTCAGGTAGCCATCTGAGCCCTGGTCCTATACCCACTTGCAGGTATCCAATGAGTAAATACTATGAAACATCCTCTGATAATGGAATTAGACACATCATTCAACAGTAACAGCAATAAAATGTCTACATCACAACTTGTCTCATTCTACTACCAAGACTTCTGAGTGTTCAGATTTTACATAATCATAAATGCTAATTTTTTATATTGCTGCAACAAATTTTTAATACTGCAGCTGTGACAAATCAAATGCTGCAGCCTTACCTGTATGTCCAAACTAGGTTTCAGTAACTAGTGGACTGTGCAGTCATTTTCTGTTTTGTTTAATCTAGGTTGGCTACAAGAATGTAGAGCTGTCTAGGTTCTGAGCACAGCCCTCTAAAGGTGTGATAGTTAAATCTTCAGGATGTGGAAGTAGACAATACTGTTAATTAAAGTATTTAAATGAAAGTAATTAAACCTGGCAAAAGAAAATGCAGTTTCATATACAGAATGTAATTGGAATAGAAAACAAATTACAGAGAAACAGCATACAAATCAGAAATGGAATGTATGGATTTATACCTATCGGTAATATTTTCCACATATATATACAATTTTATCACAGACTTCTAACAGATTACAAAGGCCCATTGTTAATAGCAAGATTAAGAAAGTAATACTTTGCCAAGAAATAAATTCAAGTCTTCACTGAAATACAAAGAAGCTCTTCAGGATATGATAGCTGAAAACGCATTTTACTACAGAAAAAGGTGATAAAACTAAGAAAACTGAAGCAGGCTTTGGAGTAGAAGACATTAGCCAGATCAGAAAGATCATTAGGGATTTCTCAGAAAGTAAACATGAATCATTACTGTATCGGTAGCAGACAGGAAATCTTTCCACTGTATTACTAGAAAAACATGTGCAGAAACAAATATTCTCAGTATATAATATGATTTTAAAATTAATTATTGAACACTGTTTTGGGAGGGGTGGGGTGGGGTGGGCACAGAGAGTGGGAAGTAGTTTAAAAAGGAAATCTTTTATCCATACATAGCCCTGATAATTATGGCTGAATTCAGAATTTACAGCTGAATGTACTCTTTGGTTTTGTTTTGGCAACAAATCCAGATGATGATGCATTATGTTGATCTCCTAAGAGCTAGGATTACCTAGTTAAGTCCTTTGCAGAAAAGCAAAATTTAGCTTTATGCTAAATGCAGTTGATGGTGATGCGCGTGGCTCTTCTGACTACAGCTGCTGTCCTGAGTAACAAGTCAACAGGACAATTCATTTGGAAATAAACTGACAGTCATAAAAGAGTGAGCTCCAGAAATGGATGGTGGTGAGAGGAGATTCACAGGCTGACATTTTCTGGAATGTTTTTCTCTCTGTTGAAGGGAATGCCGTTTGAAAGTCTCTCTCCTGTGTCCTCCTTTTGCCATGTACCTGCTGTCCTACTCGGTAGTGCTCAGAAAATGGTAAATGCAGACCCACTATACTGAGTAGTCGCTGGCTACTTGCTGCTCTAATTTTGATACACTAAAGTTCAGAATTAGAACTTAAAAGATGTCTTTCTACACTATGTAAGTCAACAACTGCTATATTTTATACCTCCTTCTGCTAGCAGGAGTGTCAGATACAGGTAGATCCTGTGTTTCTAAACACAAAATGTGTTTGTAAAACATGCAAATAGAGCTGATGTATCCAGCACTCCCATCTTTTTTGTGAAAAGCTTAAAGAAGTTACCTTTTTCTCTTTCATTCTGAGATTGCATATAAATGACTTCTGCAAAAGCATCAGGCTTGATTTATCTGCCTTGATCTATGCTTGCTTCAAGATGTCTGAAGTAGAGAACAGAGAAAGGCAACAAAGATGCTTTAAAGTGTGATGGAATAGTCAGGTAGTGGGGAATTACAAAATATAGTAAAATGAAATAAAATTAGGACTTAGAATGTAAATGAAAATCAGTGGGATGTGACTTCAGTGACAGAATACCTGTGAATTCCAAAAGATTTATGGATTTTTGGATGAGAGAAAATACACATTCCCAAAGTGTAACTCCTTTGGAAAATAAAAATACTGAATGACAATTTTATTTCTTGTGCGTGTGGGTATATTCAATTAGTTAAGGTTTTCTAATCTGAGTGCTCAATATGAAGGCTTCCTAACTCATTGTAACCCAGAAACTGAACTGCCTGCATTGTCATTATACGCTTATGATTAAACCAATCTCTAGAGACCAAGAAATAAATTGAGTGCCAACTGAAGAAAATTAAGAAATGAATTTGCACTAGTGTTTCAATTGATCTGCATATTCTAACATGGGAATTTAGGTTGGGCTCGCTTTGGTCATGGTATCTAGTTACTGAAAATGGCTTTATCCCTAGTAACGACACAGATCTGTTAGCTGATTATAATTGATATTGGGAGTGGAATGTCCTTGCAGCTGCAGCACAAACCTTGCACAGTTTACTCTGACAATAATGGAAAGAATCTATTTTTTTGTCTGTTGAACTGGGTATGGTCACTGTCAGGTTCAGGATACCAGACTTGATTGCCTGATCATCTCACTAAGTAACAAACCCTCTTTTCTTGTCATATAGATCATTATTGCATCCTGATTTAATTGCCTTTCAAGTTAATGTTTATTTCAAATATTTGCATCTTGGATCATTGGGTGTCTCTTGGTAACCAAACCTCATTTACAAACGTATTGTTCTTGTCCCCACTGGAATCAAAGATGCAACTTCTACTGACCTGATGGGGACAGTTTTGGTTTTGTCTGGGAAGTTAGAAATAATAAAAGTAGTATGCTAAAGGTAAAAATACTTCCATTTATCTTGCAGCTGAGGAATGCAGAACCCAAGAAGTGATTGGTCCAGTAATGCAGAGGGACCAAGAACGGAGCTCACATCTCCTGAACCTCAGCCACTTCATTTGGTAAGTGTTTGTTATCAGTCAAATTGTAGAAAACATTCTGGATTTGCCCGCTGTTTTGCATGTTTGTCATTATGCTGCCATGCAGAACCCTGTCAGCAGCAGCTGTCATCTGCCATTTTTGGATGGAGCCTATCTGGACATCTGAAATTAGGAAAAACCAGGTGGGACTAGAACAAATAATTTCTTTGTAAATAAATGTGGTGTTTAAAATTATATGCTAAAATATGCAAATAGGGTATCTGTTTTGAAGGAAAAACATGGGTATGTGTTAACTTCCTTCTAAATTAATTCAGCACAAGTGTCTTTGGAGCTTAAATGTAGTCCTCAGGAGAGTAAATACTGCATAATGTGATATGCTGCAAAAGACTTGAAATGCACCCACTTAAAAGCTCATTTTACTGTCGTATTCACCCACAAACTTTCTAGCTGGCAAGTTCTACACCTAATTTGCTAAGATTAAAACTTGCTACTAGAAAATTACTTCAAATAGAAGAGTGAACTTACACAAAGAAATTTTTGTTACCACTAGCTACAGCAATAGCTGCAAGGAAATTAAACACCAGTTGTTAAAACACAATATTATATAGCAATATTTGTATTTATTTTTTTTCTGCATGTTTTGCATATACATTTTCCCATTTAAGTTGAGGTCAGGTATTCAAAATGGAGAATGGCTAAATGCTTTCAGATTTTTGTACTTCTACCCAATTCCATTCTGCATAAATAGGACTAAAGAGTTAGTAGGCTTGTAGTAAGACACAGTTCAAGGAGTATAAAAAACATATACTCTTAATACACCTGTTTTTAAAAAGTGTTTCATATGACAAGAATATTGGTGAAGTTGCACATGAAATAGGGACAATTTTACTAGAGCAAAAAGAAAACTAAAACATTAACTATCACTTTCTCATGTCTAAGCAGAACAATGATTCACATTCCTTGTCTTCCAGCTAGAACACCGTGTGCACTTAGTTAAAATATTAAGTACAGGCAAGCTGGGGTAATATTTGATCAAAGACAGGCAATAAAAATAAGTGCTGCTGATGTACTGGACTCATACACCAACACTACGCTGGGGGCCCTGGGACTTGTGGAAGTGCTCTTGTGTGGCTGGGGTTTAAAACTGAATGCTTGGCAACACTGGTTATTTAAAAATCACTAAAAATAAGGGTCTTAACTTAGCCTGTTGGCTTAATTAATTAAAGAATTAGGTTCTATTTTTCTTTATATTTCTCCTACAGGATCAAAATCTGTGTTTCTTTTAACAGGATCACAATAACTTTTTTTCTGAGCTGCCAGGCAGATAGCACTGCATAATTACAGAGCTGTATAGCATGTACAGCATGTCTTATACTGCAAATATGTATTGAGTGTATTTGCATCCTTTGGGGTTAGAAGTACAGCATAAATTCCAATTCTTGATAAATTAATGATGCTGTTTTCCAGCCTGTGGCTCTCATAATGGAAGAATATGAAGAAGTTCATGGGGACAATTGTTCCCTTAGACTCACAGCTCTACTGAAATTAATCCCTCTTGTACACCGATGTCCTTGGCTAATGTATGGTTTGAAAACTGGGAGTGGACATTAGAAGGAAGCTGCTGTTTAATGGCGTTAGCCTGCATTCCTGCACTGCCTATGCTCAGCAAGGGGGCATATGAAATTGGTACAGAGATTCTCTGCTTGCTCCACAGGCTTCTGTTTAATCCTGCAACCTGCATTCCCTTACTCATTTGGGATGTGGTTGTGGGTAACAGTTCTAGCTAGCAGTAGTATTGCACATCCTTTAATTTCATAAGATAAAGGCAGGTAAGAATAATTCAGAATGACTGTCTGTCAAAGGCCAAAATCTGTAGGAGGAACAAGATGTAAATGCTTTCAGTACTTTGAAGGTCTATTCTTTCTTTATATAGCTACAGAGAATAGCTATTTAATTTATTATCCCTCTATTTAAATTTAACCTATTTAAATGAGAGCTGCCTCATCTTGTTTATCTGTAGAATACTGTAATAACTGAGTAATTAATTTGCATACATCTGTCTTCCCCTTTCCCTTCCAAAGCAATTCCTATGATATTTGGGAAATTATACATATGGTAAGTACAGTTGTCAGCAACAAAATTTATTTACAGCTTCTCAGCATAGCATAAACTACCTCCTTTGAACACTTTGGAACTGGAAGATTTCCTGTGGAAACCTCCAGCACTGACTAGAATCACAGTTTCCATAACATGTAAAAGTAACGTTAGCAGCACAGGCAGATGTGACTGCGTGGATGTGGGTACACAACTGCGCCGAGCGTAGGCTCTGCACCGCCTCTCCCTCCCTTGAGGTCTGTGACGAGTGTCCATCCCAACAGATGCAAAATTCTCTTACCTTTTATGGCAGCCACACTGTCAGTTGAACACTTAAATTAACAAAACTTACTGTACTGAAAAAAATTCAACATAGAACAGCCTTAGAACGATTAATGTCAGGTTTTTAGCTTGGCCTCCTGTCTCTTCTTTTACCTCATTTTACAGAAAAACTTCCTTCTTTTGCCTTTGTTACACTGCTGGAGGAGTCCTAACATGCCTTAGCATACTTTCTAGATGACCTGCTGTCACCCAGGTGATGAATACAGATGAATTTCACTCGCAGGGCAGGTGTTATGTTACAGCTGCCTTTCTATCAGCAATAAACCTGAGAAATCAGACTGGACACTGAGAAACTTCTTTGAAAAAGCCAAACCAAACTGCAGCATTTAGAACGTACTATTTCTTAGTACACAGAACAAACCTGATGCTATCAAGCAGTCAGTTCAGAAGAGCATGGTTTTGTAGCCATATGCAGTTTCTGCTGAAAGATGCCCCAAGGTTTTCTGGTGATCACTTACTATTTTGCTTTAAGGTCTAATTTTGTTCTGATTAAATGAAAAAGTGGTGAGACAGACTGAACTAGGTGAACTGTCAAACCCCTAGAAGACTTTTCAGCATGAAAGTATTCCCAAAATAAGCATTCCCCTAAGAGAAGACTTGACAAACCACCTGAACAATAAAATTCTTGATGGGAGTCTTTTCAAGGCTAATTTACATAATTTGACATAATTACAGTTATAAACACTTGACAAAGCCTTGGAAGGAAAAATGTCACTGAAGCCTACATTTTACTGGGTCTCATTGCATTTGGCAGCTGTACAAAACTGTGGAGCATGGAAATTTGCTCAGATGGATGGTGATTACACAAACACTTAATACAAGCTTGGAATACTGAAGGCAAGTTCGTCCTGTGCAGAAAGAAACCACAAAGTCTCTCAAGGCCTCTGTCCAGTCACCCAGCATGATGTATAATGAAAACAGATGGAAGTACTGGTGGTGGTTCCTTCCGTCTGAATGCCCACTACACCACTGTTTTGTCCACGAGACAGCAGTGGACATCTAAGGGTCTGACTCCAGTTGCCTACACAATTGAAGTCAGACACATAACTTAAAATTTTAAAACCAAAATAAAAGGTAAATTTAAAAAAAATAAATCAAGTTTATATATATGTACACTCACACATGCTCTCTTCTAATCAATAATGCAAATAAATAAATAATTAAATAATTATATAATCGATCTAAAGAAGCAAGGAGATCACTAGCTGAGGTTGACCCCTATTTTCTTCTTTTGTCATAAAAATTTATCTCATCATTACATTTCAACAATGCAAGGGAAAAGGAGAATGTTATCTGAATAATACATTTTCCAAAAAGCTACACAGTCTTCTGTCAATCAGACTGAAGTCCATGTCCCATCACAGACTATCATGGTGCCTCTTGGAATACAGTGGAATAAAATAAGAAAGTCTCTTCCTCATTCAAATTTTAAGATACATGTCTGGAATGCAGGGCAAATACTGATTTTTGTGCTGGTCGGGGAAATCTAGTTCAATTGGTGTATCCTGCTCTGGTTGGTAAGTCTTGTTCCTACTCCCTTTCCGAGACAATTCGCTACTTGCAGTGCTGTACTTTTAATTATCTATATCATCAGACATTCGTGTCGAATGGCTAGAGAACCCAGAGAAGCCAAACCATACTTGCAGCCAAAGAAAGGTGCTATAAAAAGCTATGGCTGGCTTCTACATTTTAATTAATATTTCACGAACTTCAAGACTACATAAGCATCAATACTTACAGTTCTGCTTATTTTCAGTAGTTCTGCTTACTGCACAATATGGAAAATAAAGACCAGAGCTTTAAAAAGACTCTTTTCAGATAGACAGCTTCCAGTGTATTCACAGAAACACAACCTTTCACCAGACTAAATGAGAGCATTTCAAATGGAGCTCCTCGGCTGATCTTGGCAAGCCTTGATTACTCTCATTAGCTTTTTTTCCTACCTAATAGAACATGCAGGGGGCTATGTACTATGCTGTATGTTGAGAAATAATGGCATTTTAATTTCATTGGGTATTAACAAAATGCTTTTTGAACAGCAAGCTTTTAATTATTTCATTTGTCTCTCAATTTATCATAAGGAAAAAACTAATTAGCTTTCACTTCTCCTGGGCAGAAGTTTCTTTGTCTAGTTTGTCTTTCAGAGTCTAGTTTAACAGCACTGCACCTTCATTGGGAAACTGTATTTGGAATATGCAATGGAAATACAGACAGAAAACAAACCTGAAGTAGTTAAATACCATTTTGGAAGCTTTTAATAGTTAAATTATCAATGCATACTGCTGTCCCCCAAATTTGAGCTAACATAATTAGTACAAAGCAGCAGCGGTATTCTGGAGTAGAAACCATTAATTGTCACCAAAGTTTTGGGTTATACAGAGCAATCACTGAATGGGTGGACAGTACTAAAACATTACTGAAATACTTTTAAAATATGTTAATTATATTTTTTTTTAAATAGTACCAAAAATCCAGTGCCGAGATGGCCACAGTGAGGCCCCCTATTATGATCAAACTATTGTTACAATTTGAGAGAAGATATAATTAAAACTCTGCCCTTGAGGAGACTGGAAGTGAAAGCTGCAATGTCTTTCCAGGTGAAGGATTTAAGGTCTGCTGCTTGAGAGCTACCCTTTAAAGACAAAGATCTGGATCACTTTCAAGTATAAGTACAAATTATGTTCATAGTTTGCTTTACTGGTTACTGTCCAAATGTTCTCTGCACTAAGATAGATGCTAAACTGTATTACCAGTGTCCTAAAATATACTGATAATGGCTGTTGAAGTCAAAGAAAAAAACCAAAACAAACAAATTTGGCAGAAAAGATACTTGCAAGCCCACATGGATGATACATAAAAATTAAATGCAAGAATAAAATTACCTTAATGGTGAGCCTCAGCCCTTGGGCTGGAGTACACAACTAGATTTGTAGCCTGAAAACTGCAGAGGAGCATCTGTGACCAAACTCGCCCTGGCTATTAAGGTTTCACAGAAGATAAATCAGGTCCTTGTTTTAGACAGTTACACAATGTAATTTTATTTATCCTAAGCAACGAACATATCAATACCTGACACAGTAAACTTCCAGGGTCTTAATTCTTACCTTAGAAAAATCTTACCTTCCTTTGAAAGATCAAATTTTACTATCCTTAGCTTCTAACCATTGGAACCTGTTGTGTCTTCAGGATAACCTGTGTCCCTCTGTGGAAACACTGATATGCTGTGAGTCTCCTTGCCCCTTCCTCTTAGCTAAACTGAGTGAGGGATCTCCAAGTGCAGAAAAGTGCAGAAAGTGTTTTCTAGCCCCAGAACTTTTCTGACTTCTCTATAGTTCTCCCTTGTATTTCTACATCAGTTATGAACTGTGGACACCAGGCATAGGCTCATGTCTTACCAGCATTCTCATCACTGTGAAATCACTTCTCTGCCCTTTTTTGCACTTCTTTTTTTCTCTCTCTCTCTCTCTCTCTCACATGCACACACACATGAAAGCATTACCCTTTTAAAGTAAGGAACTGCAGAAGTAGCTCATGTGAGGCTGTTATTATCAATGACCCCCTGCTCCCTTTTCTGAGTTGCTAATTCAAAAAAAACCCAAGACAACAACAACAACAAAGCTTTCTGTTTCTTGTTCCTAAAGAGGTTACTTTGCATTTGATTCTACCAAATAACTTTTTTTTTTTTTTGATTGAGAGAATTCTGTAGCAGGCACTCTGCCTTAGAAACAAATAACAAGTTTTATAACCTCCTGAGGTAGCTGACATTGGGATCAAATGTAAACATAGCTTCCTGGCTCCATGCAAAGAAAGCAAGGCTAAATCTGGTTCTGTTCTGTTAGTAAACAGGTTACTCACACTTTGGATACAGAAACAGAGCTTTTGAACTTTCTGAAATGTCTGCTGAGTAAGAATTACCTGAGTAAACTGCCAGTAAAGCTTCATTCTCTTGGCTTTGGCATAATTGCATTCAATGAGCCTGGGCCTGCTGTTCACATCCACCAGGCATCTGTTGTCATCATCGTCGATAGTGGGACTCAGAACACCCACATGGAGCTGCTGATTGCTTGTGTAATAAACATTCTGCAACAGGAAGCACAAACAAGATTTGTGGCCTCTAGACAGAAGCAGCATTTTTACCAAAAAGCTAATGGCAAAGATAAATATGCTGAATAGCAGCAGGCTGACCCCATAGCGGCTTTTAAATTATTTCCTTTCATGCAGGAGGCAACACAACATTTAAAAAGTTGTTCTAAATTAACAATTAATTGTTACCAACAAGTAAATGTTGGTTAGTTACTTAATATAAAATATGCAAACAAAACTGATTATTGTCTCATCGTGTGCCTTTTTACTTCTGTTGCCTATGGTCCTGCTCTGTGGGTCTTCAAAGAGCAAGATGTACACCCTCTAGCAGGAAGCAGGGTTAGTTTGAGTATGGCCATCAACTCTGATCAGGCTAATACCTAATGGGAGAGGTAAGGAAGCAAACAGCAGCACAGCAGCTCAGCAGGAAGGATCACTATTTTTTATAGAACAGATAGAAAGATAAATGAAGGTTTTCTACAAACAAATGCTAAAAAATTAAATTAAAAAATAAAAAAATTGAGGCAGCAAACCATAATCTGGTATATACAATAAAAAGTTATTAGCAGTTGGTGACAGACAGATACATGGCAGGAGTGAGATCAGAATGGCCACATTTCAGGCTATTTGTTCTCATTGTATTTTGTATATGTCCATACACACAGACACAAGAGACTGGAAAAAGAGACCAGACACTGGCTGCTCTGGATTTGTAGCAAAGGAGTGCTCTCACAGGCCTCAGTGATTACACTTGGGACCAAAGGCATCTGACTGTTATATTGCACAAATCCTTTCCACTCTGTTTGACTATAAAAAGATAGGTGGGAGAATGGGAAGGAAAGTGAGCTTGCCAGATGGAGTTGATAATGTGTCCTCTTAAAGTAACAGGTTATGTATAAACCCAGAAAGATAACACAGGACTATGCCAGGATAATCTGTTTGCTAATCTCAAATAGAATTTGTTTTGCTAAATCAGACCTTTTTCTTGAGAGGACCATGAGAAAGATGAAATGGCAACATCATGCTTTAGCTGCCTTATCCGATAAGAGCAGATGTTAGACTTTGACAACTCTAAGTGGTATCAGAATCACAACAGACAAGAGCTGGACAGAAATACAACTATCTCCTGGTATCTCTTCATTGTTGTTGTAGCTTGTTTTATATGTGTGTATTCTTATTTGTGAAAACTCTGATAAAATATTAACTGCAAATAGGAGAGAAAGCAGAGAAACAGAACAAGCCAGGACTGTGGAGAGACTTGGGAGCTTAATGAAAAAACAACTTTGCTGAAATCGGTCAGTGCAGGATTTAAATACAAGTCAGAACAAATGGTGGTGTTTCTGTGCAAGACTATGTCCTCTGTGAACCCTCCTGGAACACTTCTGGGCCAGATCTGCAGCACATGTAAACTGCCATAGTTGCATAGAAGTTAATGAAATTGCCATCAATGGTTTACAGAAATCAACGGTTTGACCCCCTCCATCAAGTTTCATTCTTTTCACCCCACAGAAATGATAATAGAAATCTGAGCTGGCTGAACTGAGGTGAGTCTGGGTTTTAGGAGTTTGAATAGAGAAAAGCTGAATAGTTCAGCCATGCCCTACAGAAGAGAAGGGTCAATAGAAGGACCTAGCAGAGCCCATTTCCAACATGGTTGGTTATTACTGATTGAAGTGAACTGTAAGAACTGCCGAAGCACTAACAAGACCCCAACAGACTCCATCCGTAAGTTAGATAATTAACATTCCTGCAAACAAAATTGGTACTTTAGAAGAACAATAAACATTTAGAATGCACTTACTAGAGACAGACCAACAGCAACTATTTTAGATATTTTTAAGATCTATCCAGATGGGTTTTTTTTTGGAGAGAGGTTGAGGTAGTGATAGCAAGGCAGTAAGAGCAAGATGATCTTACAGGGGACTGTTATGACACATTGACTCTGCAGATTAACATTTTGTTTCAGCTTGTTTGTCTCTTACATAAAATTACTACTAGAAAAATGAGAGGGAAATTGTCAGTCATTTGCATTTTTTACTAATAGGAAGTGATTTTTTTAATTCCCTTTTTTCAGCACATTGTCACCACAGAAAACATGGTAGAAGACAATCAAGGGGTTTTTGCATTTTTTTCTTTTATTTTCTTAAAGATACTCATCAGTCACTGAAAACAAATGAGCAGGCTTGGCTGTGAGTCTGAGAACCTCAGCTTGTGCAAAGAAAGTAGTCAACCTGCAAACCCTGAGGGCTGAGCTGTTTTTATTAGCTCAGTCTCCTCAGCCTTTCATGGAGAGGCCTGAAGGTAATAATTTAATCTTCCTGGATAAAGCAAGCCCAATTCATAGTGCAACTCCACCAGCTTTTTTTCATGTCAAATCAGCAATGGTTCAGTCTGAGGATCTTTCTGGGGAGAGTGATGGCTCTGGCTGGGGGAATTACTCGGTTCTGTTTGTTGGCAAAACTGTACAGAAATAGAACAATCAAATGCAATTAAGCTTAATAGAGATAATTAGCAGGTTATTGCTTATCGTTAGAGAGCTCACCCTACGTACTAATATAAATTCGTTTTTCATTGTGGACCGGTTTAGAAAAAGAGGTGTGAAATCTTGTATTCTCGCCTAGTACTGGGAAAGGCACCTTTTGGCTCTTACATGGCACATAAAAATAAGCTCAAACTGAAACAAACTGTGGTATGGTGGCAGTTTGTCCTTCTAACTAGGCTCTTTCAGTATTTTGCTTTGCATATCTAGTAATATGGATATTATTTAATTATTATATATATTAATTATTAGAAGTATTTTAGTGTCTTATCCTATGATACTTTATCTTATTTCAGAATTGAGAAAATCTGGTAATAATTTCTTTCACACTATATCTCCTTGTTTCTATTTGATTATTTCAATTTTCAAAAATATTTTGCTGGGTTTCTCTATTACCTTTTTGGAATGGGCAGTAGGAGATGAACCAGCTGAGTTACATGAGCTGAATTACCATCTCAAAATGTACTTGCTCATTATGCACATATATGACTTTTTATTGATCATATTTTAAATTGACCTGCAGGTAAAATATTACCTTACAGATTAAAACCATGCTTGTATTCTATCATCTTATGTGTAGCCCTGGAAAAAATAGTTTGTACTTGTGATTTAAATCAGTTGATAAATAAATGCCCACAGCAGTATTTCTTCAAGAGGACACTTTTAACAAGTATCAAGTACACTACCTATTCTGCAGTCCACTTCAGCACAAAATGGACAACCGAGGCACTTTTGCTTGAAACACTTCAGAAGATACAGACAAAACACATTTTATCTGTTCCCACAGTATCGCAACATCACCATCAACTACCACAACAAGACAGAGATTTTGCTGTAATTTAGGAAAGTAATTTTTAAACAATCACTCCAGTACTTTCTTGGAAGTCCAAACAACTGAATATTGAATATGGACTATTAAGTCATCAGGGGAACTTTGAAAATTTTACCAAGAACTTGGACCTTTCATTTCTGCTACAACAGCGAATGTCACAGCAGTCCTCATTCAAGGGACTCAATAGCCAAACATTTGCTTGGGTCCACTGAAGTCAAGACACTTGCTCTATGCTGATTTACAGCATTCATTCAAAGTTCCTTTGCACTTTCACTGAAGACACAGCCTCAGCAAAACACAACGACACCTCTTCACATCACCATCACATGCATACTCCCTGAGGAGCTACTGAATTTCCACAGAAAAAAATCTTGCTTGGATGTTGGAACCAAAGCCCATGATTATAAAAAATATCCAAACAACAGAACAATTGCCTTGTTCTGTAACAGAATAAGCCCTCTTACATTTCATGAGTCTGTTCTAGCTCACAGCACTTTGCCACTGTTTTTGCCAATTGACGGGGCTGGCAAAAAGGACAGACACCAACTTAATACTAAAGCAAACTTACTTTACTCCAGTTTAAAATGGGGGGGAGACGGGGAAAGAAGCAGCAGCAAGGTACAGAGTTAAGCAGGGTAATGCACCTAATCATTACTACATAAGAGAAAGCATAGTGATTAAGAAACATACATCACCAATTGCCCAAATACTTATCATCATCTGCATCCTGTATATCAGCTGGAAGCCCCATCACAGCAAAGGAGCTGGACAGCCTTCCACTGGCAACTGGGAAGTCCTACGCAGTGTGTCCACTCATAGGTGAGGTCTCCATCTTTGCTGTGAGAGGGTCCTGCTTTTATGCAATCTAACAAACACATGACACAGGCAGAAAGGCACGGGAACAGCTGGTGGGCAAGTTTCACTTCACACAGGCACATCCTGGATTTGGCCAGGATCTGAGATGTGTCTGAGAAGCTACTATTCTGGTATTCTGCACCTGGCGTTGAATTATAGGAGTAAAAGTCTCACAGTCTTATTTCATGCTGACGTGATACAGGTTGGGAAAAGAATCTCACGGTCGCATTTCATGCTACTATGGTACAGGTTGGGAAGTTCACTTAAAAGTCAACTTTAATTTAAGGCTTATATTTTAAGCCTTTGTATATCAGCCACCTATTTCTTTCACCATAACAGTACTGATGTACAGCTGTGTCTCCTGGGCAACTGGAAGGGAGCTCCTTTGTTCAGGAAATCAGTTAGATTCAACAAAAGGCGCTTACCTGCTCAAAAAGTGAAATTATAAGGGTTCAGCATTACTGTCAGTTAGGAACTCTGTGAAAATGTAGGCAGGATTTGTGATCTGCAAAGGGTCAGAGTCAGCATGGGGCCGGAGCCTTAGGCACTTCCACATCTCCTTCACCCACACTCCCACCAGGTGTTTTTCAAGGGTGGCTGAGTGCAAGTCACACACTGACTGGCTGGCTCTGGAGGCTGACACTTCTGCCTGCTTTTCCTGCCCTCACTACAGGTCCAGCTGCATTCACTGTTCTCAAGAAACTTCCTCTGGACGCCTGGGGCTCACAGCAGATCAAAGTGAGGAAAAAGAAGTGGTTCAAAACAAAACCTGGTGTATTAATCTGAAGGCTTATAGCAGGCAAATTATTAAAGTAACAAGAGCTTCGTACCTGGGTCTGAACAAAAGCGTATCAGTTGCCTTCAGAGCTTGACACAGGTCTCTGCCGAAAGGTTTCCGTTCCAGTTTCTCTTGTGTTCTTAGAGAACAGCCTCGTAACTAATCACCTTCATAACTTACCTTCCTCTGGACTGTAAAACTTGGGGGTTTTTTATATGTGCTGAGAAACTTGCCCTACAAATATCCTTGTGCCTGTAAAACAGCGTCTTCCTCCAACTAAAGGGCCAATAATTCTGTGGCTTTCTTGAATTTATTTTCCTAGAAAAGTCCTATCTAAGGCTATTGCTTTATTTCCTGTTTGCTCCACATAATAATCTCTCCTGATTATTCACATTAAGACAAAATATAAGACAAGAAAACTGAAATTTGTATTAGTAAAACTAATAAAATGATTCCCCAAATCTTCAGAAGGTGAAAGTGAGATTTAGAACCACGGAATGGTTAGTGTTGGAAGGGACCTTAAAGCTCATCCAGTTCCAACCCCCCTGCCATCAGCAGGGACACCTTCCACTAGACCTGGTTGCTCAAAACCTCATCCAACCTGGCCTTGAACATTTCCAGGGAGGAGCAGCCACAGCTTCTCTGAGCAACCTGGGCCAGTGTCTCAAAACCCTCACAGTAAAGAATTTCTTCCTAATATCTCATCTAAATCTACCCTCCTCCAGTTTCAAACTGAGCCCTCATCCTATCACTACGCTCCCTGATAAAAGGTCCCTCCCCATCTTTCCTGTAGGCCCGCTTTGCATACTGGAAGGCTGCTATAAGGTCTTCCTGCTGCCTTCTCCAAGCTAAACAACCCCAACTTTTTCAGCCTGTCCTCATAGGCTAGGTGCTCCCACTCCCTGATCATTTAGTCAAAGCATACTTATTTTTTCTAATAATTTTTTTTTTAAGAACAAAATTTATTTGTCCTAAAGAGACAGCTAAAAGATGAAAACACAAATGAATGGTAGTTGAGAGTGCATAGCCTAGGATTCTTAAGAAATCTTCATGATGACTAGGAACTATCAGAGAAAATTTGGTGTCTTAAATATTTTCTCCACCTGCATTTCAGGTGAACTGGTTTGCTGTACATTACTTTTTCTATTTAATATTCAAAGCCTAACTTTCCTGATAATTTGCTTGAGCGTCTGGGAAGCTTACAATACAATATTGCATTGAAAACAAAAGCTGTGTACACAGTACTGCTACTCAGACAAATGCCAGAATAAAGGAGAAGCAGCTTCACCCTTTATTTGCTGTTGGACCAAGCCATACCCTTGCTTATTTTTTGGGGAATGCAGGGACTCCCCTTCCCTCTTGATGCAATCTCATGTAGCAAATTGGCATGGAAGAGAAAATGGAGAGTTCATTCCTGGAGTCACAGTCTCTCCTAAATCTCAATTGCTACATTCAGAACAAAGGGTCCTTTTGCCCTTCTATTCTACCTGTCTCCTCCTAGACAAATTCTGCTTTCAGCTGTAACTGAAATACCACTTGTACAGCCAGCCATCTCACTGCCTGCCAAAGAGCTCAGCCTCTGCTAAGCTACTGCTCACTGGGAAAACACGCGCACAGCACATGCAAGTGCCGGAGGCATGAAGTGGGCATAGCAAAAAGCAGATCTGCATAAGAATGCTCAGAATAGGAAAAAAATTAGTTGGTTATTTATGAAAGCTTAGAGCTGAGATAACACATACCGAATCTAGCATATGCATGTAGCAGATATTTCTTGCCTGGTGTTCGAGGTCGTCTGGCGAGATCTGGCTACCTTTGTTGACATGAGGCGAATCATGCCAAGCACAATTCCCAAAATCCCCAGTTAGTACTTCAGCTCCTTCGTGCCTAGCCAGACAGAGCAGACCAAAGGCTTGGGACAGACTTCACTGGTACAGATCAGCCAGTCAGTCAGGGCCTGGCAAACTGAAAAGTCTATTTGTTCTAGAAAATTACTAACTGGATTGCTGTGGCAGGTTTCCTGTAGGGCTAGAACAACAATTTTGGTGGGACACTCACATCTTACACACTGTGTTGCAGTACAGAACGCATCTTAAATCTGCCATGAGAACAATGAAGGCCCAGGTAATTCAGCCAATTTTTATCCCAGTGAAAATACTTCAAACACCTACACAAAACAAAATCTGCACAAGAAGCCCATGATGCTGTAGAGTACAAGAAAAAGTTAAACGAGTTCTACTTACTTGAAAACAAATACATGTCTCTGTCCTCACAATGATGTGATGTAGAGTTTGTTAATGAGAAGTTTGCCCTAAAAGGTCAAATTGTGATTCCTCTTGTAATTAACACTGAAATTCCACTGACTTTAAGTGCAATGAGATTTTTGGCTCCAAGTTTGTTATTAAACTTTGAAAAGCCACCAGAGCTGATAAAGGCTTCAGAGCTGAAGTGGGTTGCCAGTTGCAGTAAATTATTCATAGGAGCTCGTTTATCATGTAGCAAAAAGTTACAGTAAGATGTTCAACTTAACAAAAGATGATTATCTGAAGGATAAATTGCCAACTCCCCACTGGAAGTTTAAAGCAATACACACCAATTTTCAGGCTGACAGCCATTTGTAATCCTTATGGCAATGTTCCCAGATGAAATCATGCTGGAGACTGGAACATGACTCTGCATTTATAATGAGCAAACTTAATGTTCACCACCAGCAGTACTTATTTGCTATCCTGCTTTTGGCATAATAACTATGATAAGAAGCCTGATTCACCACTACTTTAATTCCATCTTTGAACCGTATTTTTCTTCAAATGAATCCATGAAGTAATTTATTGTCAAGAATAATACATTAACATGCTAGGTCCAAAGTGTCACAGCAGATTCATAATTGACTACAACTCCACCTAAAGAGCAGTCTGGTGGATTCCAGGAAATGCAGATTAAGCTAACATTGCTGTTACTTGGCTATTTCTATCATTCCTGACTTTTATTCCAGCATTTTTTGTTACATAAACACATCTGAATGAAAGAACTTTCCGACTCTGATAAGAAAACTCTCATCAGAATCTAAGTTCATTATGAGTAACACAAATACATCACTAAGATAAAAATCTAGTGTTTTCCCATTTACTATTAATGTAGGAAGTGACAGGAGAGAGAGGCTGTGCTGTCCTGTAGCCACAGTCAGCATCATCGCTGCATCTTGTGCTGTTCTAAAGGACTGACTGCTGAAGAAGTACAAGCATAGTAACACAGGCTGAGAATTAGAAAGCTACCCCTAAGCCACAGGTCAGCCTTGAAGAGCTAGTATACCCAGTGTAGCAACGCCATAATACAGGCTTAGATTGTAAAGCGTGTAAGAAGGAAATTACTCACTATTTCACGTCAGTGTTTAGATTTGTATCTACTGAATTAACTCACCAGCATACTGATTATCTGACCTACTTGCTCTTCTTCATGTCTGTGCTCTAATTAACTTCTGAACTCTAAGCAACAATCAATATTTGATAGCAATGAAACCAAGGTGCTCAGAAACTTTAAATAATATAATGTGATGCTATAAATACAGGCTTAAAGACACAAAAATGTTAAAATTTTAATAGCAAACAGACAGGAACTCAATGCTAGACTTCTTAATTTAAATTAATGAACTTATATTGCAGTGGAATACCTAATTCTGATGTTCCCTACTTTGGTATTCTGCTTTTTTTGTTTGTTTGTTTAAACAAACAAAAATCCTCTTGCTTAAGTTCCACTTTTGAAATTGAATAGAACTGTCAATTGTTGTTTTCATATATGCTTTCAATGCTTGCATCGTTTTCCTAATGCTGGTAACTACAGGATAACAAGACCTGAAGGAAATTTTACTTGATTCACTTCCTACAGCTTCTCTGGTTTTGCTCTTATCTCTGTACAAAGTTCTCCACAGCTCTTCCAAGGGAAAAAAAATTAAAAAGCAGTAAAAAAAAAAAAGAAAAAGAAAAAAAAAGGAACCTTTCTATCATGGACAACTGTGTTATTTTAAAAAAAGCATGCTGTCTTACGGCTCCCATGACTTTGTCCTATCTGAATTTTCATTTTCCCTCTCCCACCAATCCCTCTTTACCCTTCACAGTCTTCTTTTAGATTCCTAGAGAATTCCTTGTCTTTCTTACCCCGTATTTTTTTCCTTCAACACATACTCAAACACAAACTCACTCAGCCATCATCCCCATATGCTGGTCCATCCTCCTTTACACCAGAGCTGATTCCTTCTGGACAAACTAAAATCTGAGCCAGTTGATTGCCTTCTGTCTGTAAGCATTTGGTAGCTCAGCATCAACAGGTTTAAAAGCAGATTTTTACCTTTTCACAGCCACACCCAAGTGCTTCACATTACTATGGGCAGAGTCACATCCAGGTAATGATGCATTTATATAACACATTTCTTCATCTTGAACCTCTACCAAAGCAATCAAATCTTATTATACAGCCTTTTTTCCCTGCAAAACTTCTCTAAAATACAGCTTTTCCACTCAAAGTTGACCCTTGATGGCTTCCCTCAGTGATGTCAACACTAATGCCCTCTTCAAGTGCATCCTGAATGCTTTTGAAAATCTTGGGTCTCAGGCTGCCTTTCAGGAAGGCAATATCCTTCCACTTGTTCTGTTTCACATGCTGCATAAACTGCTTGTCTTCTTTTTCAAAGCCCTTCTGAACCTCTCCTCTTTTTACTTACCAGCCTAGCAAGTATCAATAGGGTCTCTTCTAACTCCTAATTAGATCAGGATTCTAGCCTTCATTGGTCACACTTTTCAAGCAAATATTCCTGGAAGCTGGTGGAAGTAATGCTGGCATCTTCCTCTGCACATTCCACTGTATTTCCCTCTTGCTCAGGTGTCTCAAAAATCACCCCAAAAAACCCCAGCCAAAAAATAATTTTGCTGATGTACCAAAAGCTTTACCCTAGAATGCTGTCAGTACCTCACAGCATTCCCTTCTCCTCTCTACCTTAAATACACTAGCCTACAAAAAGTAAAAACATTATTCCCTAGTTGTAGAGGATGTATTTCAATCAACAGTCTATCACTTCAGCTGATTTGTTTTAATCTTTATTGTTGGTGTCTCTGTAGAAACTGACAGAAGCACATGAAATTTTATCCAACCCCACCCTATCCTAAAAGCAAACTTCATTCCTGAAACATATTTAAGCCTTCCAAGGTAAGTGGAGAAATATATGTACCTTAATAGAAATGGCATTTTTCCTGCCCACCAAATGTCCTGAAGTAGTGGCTCCACTGTTTGCAGGGTGAGAGCAAATGACACTCAGAGCAAGAAGCATCTAGAATTTAAATGAAGAGTCTATATACTATGAACTCATGCAAAAACTGTAGCTTTGATCCTGCCTATCTTCATTAATAAATGGCAAAGTTCACAAAGCTCTGCAAATAAAATTGAAACGTTTCTCAGGCTGGAATACTGTGCTTACATCCCAGAGATTCCTCCTTTCTTCTGGTCCTCATTAAAAGGGCAAAGAAAGAGCATCACCTAATATATTTTCATAACGTAATTTAGTGCTAGTAGCGTTTTTTAAAGGAAAAGGTGGAAATGAGAAAGGATATTAGAAGTAACCATGCACAAAGTTTTCTTACCATGAGTACTTAAGACTTTATAGACTAGGAACAAATAAATAAATAAAACTGTTTAAAATGCAGAAAACTGCTATCATGCCAAGCAGGGCATCAGTGCCAATTCAACTGCTCCAGCTGTGTGGGAACAGCCTCACTCTGCCTGGCTGAGTGAGCGCCGTTTCTCCTGTGACCAAGAACTCTGCCAACTTTGTATTGTGCCCCTTGCACAAAACTTTGGCAAGAAATGGTAAATACTGTGATATGCAAACTCACATTGCTTAATTGTGCAAAAATAGTACAACACCTCCCCCCGTTTTCATTCATTAGGGATTGATTTCTGGGGCCCTCCATCACACTGTGAAGGCCTGCGTGTGAACTTAGGCCGCACAGGTACCCACAGGCCGAGCAGAAGAGGCTCGGCTTTTCTGAGTAACAGCTTATCAGGTGGATGAGGCAGCAAAATCAAACCAGCAACTCTAAAACCAGGTTGTTTAAATGACCTTCAAGTACACCACTGAATAGCTAAAATAGCTACACTAAGCTTCAGGCTGCCGAGGTGTCGCTAGGCTGTGAGGCTAAGCCGCCTTCATCATGAAAGACAGATTATGTCACAGATTTTTCTCCTGCATTTTCTGCCTGTTTTAGGAGCCCTTATTTTATTATCTGAGGTAGATTATCCTGTAATGGCATTGGCAGGACACAGACGTAAAGAAGAGAAAAAGCCCACTGTCTTGCTGTATAGAATTAATATGAAAACTAGGCACATCAGTCACTCATAATTAAAAGTCACTGAATATTCACAATATAAATAATACAGTTCTTTCAGGACTCTTTTTAAGTAAATTAATTTTACAACTTCCTTTTGATTGTTCCAAAATAACAACAATTACTACTGTTATCAGCATCCTAATTTGCATATGAATCCAAACACTTAAGAAGGATTATTACATTGTACCATAAACTATTTAGTGATTTGTACTATTTTGCACAGCTGTTTGTCCCCAAAATGCAAATCTGTGTCCCCAGGTGGGCCCTTTAGGACCAGATCCTCCCTAGGAGTGCAGGGGGGACAGGCACACGCTGGAGAAAGTGGTTTGGGAATGAACTGCTCCCGCCCTGCTCCTCCCCTCCTGCCCAGGGGAGGACGGCCCATGCCCAGACAGGGGAAATGCCGTGCTAAGGCATTTATCATGAAAGACCTGTTTTTGCAAGGGAATTGTTTTAACTAATTAGCATTTCTCAGATGACTTGGATCCATTTCCACTTGTGATACAAACTGTGTCCTATTCACAGAAGAACTGATCTTTATTTACATTGTTTTGATGCTTTCTTCCCTCAACAATCGACTTAATACTAATGAATTCAAACTTCCTGAGACTGCATTATCTCAAAATATGTATGTGAAGTTATTAAGAAGTGCTCTCTCAATAATACTGTTACTGACCTTACATTCTCTACAGCACATGGGGCACCAGATTTGGTCTCCTGGGTGCACAGAGTATCTCTCTGACTTGTCTGAAGCTGCTCTGCATTTAAAAACGGATCCACATTTCATGGGTGTTAGCCAGACAGCATTTCATTAGGCATTGACTGAAATCCTTGGTCCAGCCTTACTGAAATTAGAGCTTTAGTCATTGTCCTGTTAGCCTGAAGTCCTCAGAGTTTATCCTTCACTATCAGCTGGGAGGCCTCATCCCAATTGTTGTACATACTACTGAATCACAGCTGATACTGTTCTGTGCTGAAGATGAAAGTTTTATGGGTTACTCCATTTGGTTAAAGTTACATTACATCCTTAATGCTTGGCTTGCTCACTTTCAAGAGCTAAGAGCAGGTGTCAGAAATATTAGTGTTTCTTTTATATCCATCTCAATTCTTGGAGAACTTTTAGCCTGAAAAATTTAAGGATTTGGTTCTGTGTTAATATAAAACAGAAGATCTGACTAAAACCCAAAACCAATCTGAAAATCACAGCTCTGATTTACCACTACTGGCATGATCTCCTTCATATACACTGAGTTTTGTCCCTGCTCTTTGGTCACAGACCTCCATACTAAATGCAAAGTAGCACGATCTATAGAAGTTCCAGGTTTAATTTGGTAGCCTATCCCAGTTTTTTTCCATTTTAAAATTTAAACTTCATGTTATTCTAACAAAAAAATGTGAATTCATAAGCTGTACTGCTATTTTTTCCTTCCCAGACTGATGCCATCAGTGAGTCAGTCAATGCAGATCTCACAATTTTAAGGCTAATTTCAGCGTTCGCAAGCACTAAAAATAAATGTTGGATGGAATATGCACGCTGAATAAATCACTACATCTTTAACATAGCAAGAGCAACAAAGCTCCAGTGTTCGCAATCAGTGCAGTTCCCTGCTGAACAAATACAAAGTTAATATTGTAGTAACATCTGAATAACTTAAATGCATTCATCAGCTTTTTCACTTGATTGCTCCAAGCCCTTACAGCCAGCCAGCTGAGCAGATAGGCTTGGCATAGCAGAGATATCCCTGGGTAATTTGTTTAATCACATTTCAAGAGGGGAAAAAAAAAGGGGCAAAAAAGGCAAATGATTCAAGAAATTCAGCAACTATTTTAAAAACTAAAGAGTACCATTGTTGTCTTACTGTAACAATCAGTGTTATTTCTGTACATTCTAAACTGAATCAAAATTCAAAGCAGTACTAGCTGTGATGGCCACTTAGCTGACATGTTGGTAGATTTAGGAGCCAGAGAGGACTGTTAGTTTTCTTACCTGGATCTTCTATATGCCACAGGCTATACACTTCCACCTGCCTACCTCTAACTCCAATAACTGGTATCGCATTATACTGCCGTTTCCAGAATTGGATCAGCTTTGATGACTTCAGCAGTTACTGTCACTGCTTCTTATGATGGCTCGTCATCTGCTCTGGTACGATATGCACCTTATTCCTAAACTGCATCCAACTGGCTTTAATTTCTAGCTATTGGTTCTTGAAACAAAACTAAATTAAAGTCTCTAGCATCTCATATTTTATTTTGGAGAAAATAATTCTAGTGTGTAAATACAACCAGGTTTAGATTAAACTCAACTCTTGCTAAGAGCTACTTTGCTGATTTCAAATAAAGTATCTGCAAAACATAGCTCTTTCCTTGGCTTGCAAATCAATGCAGGGTTTTTTTTTTTTTCAGTTACTCATAAATATTCAATCAAGATTTTATGTGAACAAATAATTTATTATATTCTCTCGGCTTCCTCATTGGACAAATGATGGTTAATGAACAGGAGAAAAAAAAAATCCCTTGTTCACAGAAACATGCCATGGATACAATCATCCCATAAACTTTTCAGCAAAAACCCCTACTCTGCAAATGGTGAACAATGCTGAAGAGAAACTAAGCTGCAACTGCACTGCTGATCAGAATTTGAATGAATGCTATGAAAGTATTATGGCTCATGTAATTACAGAGGGAGTTAAATATGCTTTCATGGGGACTGAATTTGGTCCATGAATTCTAAATGAGCCAGTGGATGACTTCAATTAATGGAATGACTTAATAAAATTATCAATAAAACTAAAGAAATTATAAAGTGAATCTGCCATCTACAGTATTAACTGCCTTCTCTAACAGTTGTTCACATACTGTCAAGATTTTGAGAAACAAAAATCTGACCTTCAGAACTTTAACTCTGATGAAGTAACAAATGAGATAATATAACATCAATTAAAAGAATGTTTAAATTGAAAACCATTTGACAATTATTACAACATCAATCTCCAAGTGCTATTGTTAGTTTTATGCTGAATTTATATTGTAAGCAATGACTGGTTTTAAAAATGCTGATTGAAATGCCAATTTGCAGTGAGAAGAGCCATCTTTAAAATATGGATACCTCTAGTAATAGCTACATAATGTGCAACTGATCTATTCCAAATTAGTGCACTGGGTGTATGTAATAGACTACTGGAAGCCTATACTGCTGGACTGAACCAAATATGAAAGGCAGTGTTACCTTTAATCGGCTTCATGGCCAAGACGAATCTGAATCCAAAATCCAGTGCCAGGTTTATCATCTAGAAGCTCAGCAATATGTGACCTTCATGTTTTAAATTTTTTTGATATTTTAACTTGTTGAAATCCTTTTGGGCAAAACCATCCATACAAAAAATTACATACTCTTAACACAAGGAAAAAAAAAATTCCTGAAAATGTGCATTTTTATTTCCCATGTGAGAACAGTTTTGAACTATTTTACAATATTCAGGCTAACAACTCTAATCTCTTCTAAATTAAAGCACCACACAAAGGCTTGAAATGCTCTGATAATTGTAAATTCTTAGGCACTGCACTTGCTCACAAGAGCTTGTTTCAGTTTCATTTTCAATGCAGTTTTTTTTACTACAGATACTCTGGGCAGATTGCCTTAAAAACATGAACTAGGGAGGAAAGTTCTTACAGTGACCATCACAAGCGCAGTAACCATGGTTTGAATCTTATAAAATGCAAAGAAATCAAAAGATTTTGTTAACTTTAAATAGCCTGAAAACCAGCTCCTTTGATAGTCCACATACCCTCTTTTCCTGCAGCAGCCTCACCTATTTAACAAAATGCTGAATAAATAGTTTCCAAACTACAGAGACAGCAGATCTATGTCCCTCTCCTGTATCAATAGCAGACATACCAACAGTGGAAAAGATAACCAAGAAAGATTATAATGATGCTAAAGTAGGATTTAGTCATAGAGAGACGCAACAGAATTCAAGATGCAGAGGGTAACACCAAGGGCTCAGAGGCAAGCACAAAATTAAAGCAATTTAGAAAACACGCAGGGTAATAATAACATTATAAAGAAAACATGAAGTTGAAATACTTCATAAATTATTAAATAAAATTTCTGGGAAGAACCTTCTGTAATGTACAGAAATATCAACTAACCATTTTTTCTTAAAAACAAAGCCAAACCCAAAAAAACCCCAAAACCCAAACAAACAAAAAAAACCAAACCCCAACCCACAAAACCAAGAAAACCCCAACCCACAAAACCCAAACAAACGGAAAAAGCCCCAGATCTGTGAGCTGAACAGTACAACAGAGAACAGAGGTCTTAATTTATTAATCCTATTGTTTCTGTGCACGAGCATTCTTTGTGGTCCCCAGCGTACTTTTCTGTGCACTCCACAAGCTTACTTACTCCTATTTTTTGCTGACATGATGCATTATTCCTTTCTGCAGTAATGTGATGAAAGCTGTGTTTATCAGGTCTAGGTAAATCACATCAGAATTTTTGCCAGTTGAAGTTTCTATTATCACTACGGAAATCCCGCTCTACTAGGCAAAAGCTTTCTAACTGAACATCTGTGATAGCACTTTCTGAGGACCCTTCTGACATTACTTCTGGTCAGCATTTGCAGTCTTTCCTCCCATTAAAGGTCAGCTTATGCTTCTGTATCTTTTCAGCACACTGTAGTGTATGTAAAATTGCACCAGTGCTTCTGCTGTAAATTATTCAATCGGACAGCTCTCTTAAAAGAGCTCTTATCCATTCCCTTTGATTTAGAAGAATGGCTGATTGAACAGATACAGCATATTACAGACAACTGGTTTTATTCCTGTTACATTTTGTGGTTACAGGTTTTATTTACTTTTTCAAACACATGTCATCTGTGGCACTGACCAAGTTACCTTTGACTCTTCTGCTGCATCTACCTGCATAAAACAAGCAGTAATTTCTCAGTCAGAAAAATGCTTATTAGCCAATATTCATTTTAAAAAACCTTTGTTTTCATAGAGCCTTGTCTCTAAGTTTTCAAGTAATTCAAGTCCTTAATGTTTTTACTTCTGGTCCTCAATATTCATAGCAGTCAAAAGAACTGAATTACTTTTGAATTCTTGCTTTTTAGCTTCAGCTCAGATCCTGGAACCTGAATGTCAAAATTACTGCTTTAGCCAGATCACTGGTTTCAGCTTAGAGTAGTATTTTCCTTTTTCACTATTCACGCTCACCTTCAGCAGTGATCCTGTACACTAGGCAAGAATACAGATTTCAAAAGCATCCAAGACATTTTAAAGTCTTGTAATCTAGGCCATCCTATCGATACAAAGAAAAAATTTATTTCAAACAAAACCATTTCTCCAAGAGTACGTAAATGCTATATGCTCCCAAATGAGAAAATCAATGTTACTCTTAGGAAAAAAACTATTGCTTTTCAACTATTTCATTTCAGTATGGTTGGAATTTCAATTCCAAGTGATCAGTTCTCTCAATTCTCACAGGCATACACAATGTTTTTACAATACATAGTTTCAAACACAAAAATAAATAAGCAGCAATATCCATTTCATTATTTCCAAACTGAGGGATGCAGAAGATATTTCCTCTGATCCAGAATAATGCAGTTCTACAGCTAGTTTTTCTTTCCTTTTGTTTTTCATCAGTGATGTGGAACACACAAAAGACCTATCCTAGATCTGAAATCTGAAGAAGGACCTCTTGTGCTCACTGTTTTGAATTCAAGTGTCTTTTACCCTATGAACAGAGAATGATATTCACAGTGTCTGAGATGCAGTAATTCATACCAGGTAGGGCTGTAGTCATTGGTTCTGCAATCACTTGCAAGAATATGGAAGGATATGAAGGGGTCTCCCTTCTCACTTGCATTTCTCTTCTAGCAATTCTCCCAATCTGGTCTTCTGACCATGGCCCTCAACTTGAATTCCTCAAAATCTATCTGGTTTGTATTAACTCTCACATCCCTGGATGAGCTTTGTTGTTTAACTGCTTATAAACTGAGAAATGTATGAGGCAGAAGCTAATGAACAAGGCAACACAGAACTGCCCATTATTATCCCCTCGGTCACAAGTGCTTTTCAAGGTAAATCCATACTTAAAGTATCACTTCATTGACTGATGGTACTTGTTTATTATACAATAATTATAAAGAATCTCATTCTCAGCAAAGAATATTCCAAATTATCACTCAGGAGTAGTTTTAATGCAAATGGCATGCAATCATCAGTCTGCCTCCAAGATTACAGGCCTGGTTAAACAGAAGCCTTAAACACCAAACATCCAGGCTCAGGCGGTTCCCAGGATGAGGAAGAGAAGGCAGTCAGGCCTGGGGCATGCACATACTGCAACTACAAACCATCTTTTCCATGCAAAATAGGGGCACTGCTGGAAATGGACCTTTTAAGACCTAAACGTAGGACTGAAGTGTAGCTTTGCTTCAGCAAGTTCAAGAATTAAAACAGCACTTTTATCCTTTTCTGCATGAACCAGTTTGAAAAAACACCAAAAACCCCTCAACCTCACATGAACTTTATGTTTTGTACTGTTTTGCCACTACTATTCTTCTGTCTTTCCTTTCCTTTCCATTTCTCTCCTCTCACTTTGTCCCTCACTGCTATTCCACCTCCTTTCCCAATTTTCCTGTTGCCCTCTATCACCCCACTGAAGGGGGGCTGCTTCCTCACACGCCCCGGCTGTCTCCAGTGCAGTTTCTTTGGCTGCGAACTGTGGGCTGTTGTGCTTTGCCTCTGAGCTGTTCTCATGCAGTTAAAGCAACATGATTTCTATCACCACTGAGCAGTGCAGTAGGAACCTATTTTAACTACCATTGTTAACTATGTTACCTTGTTGCATTTACTGCATTAGCTATTTCAGGAGCTGCAGAAGTCAGGTTTGTTCAGCTGGTCTAAGAAGCAGCAGCACTGCACAGCAGAAGGAAGAGGCTTGATGTGACAGGCTGAGACATACACTAAAAGCCCCTTCCAAACATCTGACCATCAGCACACCAGGGGTACCAAAAACACCTTTTGGCCTTGCTTTGTGCATGTCTAACACTGCTTGATACCGGTGGTGGCTACAAGAAGTAACAGCAGATGCTCATGTGTGATAGCAATGTTCTTGCTGATGAGTCTGCTGCAGAGTTATGCCAATATACTGAATGTTGCTGTGCAGATGGGAGTAGAACTACAGTGTTGCTTTTGGACAGATGGTGACTAAGGGCAGAAATGGAAGGATGTGAAGCTTAGGAACCAATACACTCCAGCAGCAGAATCAGGGGAGGGTGAGCAGTTTTGAAAGTTATGCTGTTCAGATGCTACCACTTAGAAAGACAGAGAAGTTCTCAGCAGAATCTGTAATTATCTGGGGAACATTTTATAATGAAACCATTCTTACTAAAGATAAAGTAATAGCAATTCTTCCCTTAAATTCATGACAATGCATTGCAGGATCGCCACCCATTTTGTTTTTTTTCACTGGTGGAACATCCGAGTTGCTCTACTCGGTGGATGGTGTCCTAACTCCTGACAAAATACAGGTACCCCGGGAAGCACTCCCTGGACAGAAGGAGGGTACAAAACATACCTAATTGCAGATTCTTGTTTTTCAAGTGCCCTTTGTCTTTTCAGGCCAAGCCAGATACCCTGCTGTGAGAAATTCTTTCTCGTTAGTGGTATCAGAGGCCTAAGGAAACAGATTATGTTGTGATTTTCCATTCCTACTATTTAATCACATGTAAGATTTGCATCAGTTTTTCTATTTGTAGAACAGCACTACAAAGTAAACTGTTATTTTATGTACACAGCACTCTAAGATGCTTGCAGGAGTGATCTATGAATATGCTAATAGGGAATGGATTGCTGAAAGGTTGGGGAATCTGAATCACAGAAGCCCTGCCATCACCAATTCTGATGTCTATTTAAAAAACTGAAGTATTGCAGGGAAAATTATTTCTTATCATTTCATTGCAATATTTGAGTATATTTCCTTGCCATTTTCTACTGCTTTTAATTATGAAGCTACACATGATGTTCTCGATATTGTCTGAAAAAAATAGATTTTTAGTGTAGATGTTTAATGTCAGGTATGCAGTTCCCTTTCTGCTGACTTCAGTTATTTCTTTCTTCTATAAAACATGCTAAAAGGAAACAGTAGCCATATGTACAACATAAAGAAAGTCTCCTCCTCTTATGGGCCTTTTTGGAGGTTGTTTTTAACATCATTAGTTACAAAATTAAATACATAGTAATGGAAAGGAGAAACAACATTGTAATTATGAAAGAAGTAGAATCTTGTCAAGAAATTGCCCGTTTCCCTGCAGTCATTTATTTGCTGCTATCTCATATATACAGAACTTCATCTGACATTCAGAGGCAGTTCTTGATCTGGTGAATACTGAACTGTGCTAATTGAAGTGACTTTTGTTGTTGTTGTTTGTCTCTTAACTATAATTAAAATTTCTAATTGGAATTGACAACGGTGCCTGTAGTGTGTTGTTATCACAGATGATATGCCAGAGGAGAGTTATGGTGCCCTCCCAGAAGGTGAGGAATAATGGCTCTGGCTCACGGGTGAATTACACTGTTCCTTTGTGAACACTGAGGACCAGCTTAAAAACCTCCTGGAGGCAAGCAGTGGTTACCACGTAATTAAGTGACAAATAAGCCACAGCCCATGCAGTGAGCAAGTCTGATGGATGGGATTTTTAGATATTTTTGTCTTCATAATTCCTAATTTACTCAAGCATGATGCCACTAGTAATCAGTACTAAAGGCCTTCAGTGAAGGAAGCCAGCACAGGACACAGCTGCAGCATGTGTAACTTGGCAAGGAAGTACAGAATCACATCTGCATTTCACCAAACCCATGTTTCCAGCTCGCTATCAGTTCCAGGTACAGAGAGCAAGACTATCTTCTTGTTCTGCATTTACTTCTGAGGTATCAGGAGGATTCATTTGCTGTATAGTCAGATCACGTAACTGACAATTACATGGGTAGCACCACATTCCGTACCTTAAGTGGAGCATAATAGGGTCCTTTTGAGAAAAGAACTATAAAAGGTAGTTGGGGAAAAAAATTGAGGGATTTTTCAGTTTCGCCAGTCACTCCCACAAACACATCCATTTCCTTTATGTCACTTTTGCTTATGTTATTTTTCAGAGTTAGCTACTCTGTACATCTGTCTTTGACAAGCATGTTCTGGACCATGTAACATGATTTTTACTGTCAAGATTTGCCTAGAAACACTTTCATCTATACCGGTCCTTAGCCACTTGTGGAGATACAATGTCTTAACTCTCTTGTTGGCCAAGTTAATAAATCCACCTGTTGTGTAAGAAAACTGAAAGGCTTTGGTAATTTGGGTCTTTGGCACATACTAGAGTAACAGAACAGCAGAGACAGAACAAAATAAACTTTAGAAGAAGGGCTTTCACAAGAACAGGGACTGGAATTTGACACAGCTGCATAGTGCAAAGAAGCTGTCTGTACATTTCAGATTTGTGAAAATGAGGCAGTAAATGTATCAAGTAAAAAAGATGTTGCTTCAGATAATATATAAACAAACTGTAAGAATATATATGTATGTATGTATGCAAAATGTTTCAAAATGCCTTGTTTCATTCATATGACATGCACAGTTATAAGATCAGAAATGAAAGCTTTTATCAACAAATCTGGGTTAGTGCTGACTCATATTCCTTAAATTCTTTCCACATGAATAAGCGAACTTCATTGTCAAAGCGCTAATACACCAGTGATTCTCAGCTTATGGCAGAAATAATGTTCTAGCTTCCTATAAAAGAGCTACTAAGCAGCTTTCAGAGGTATTGTTGCAGGAAAACAATGACAGGTACAAGATGGTTCCTCCTACACAGTCTCCAAGAGCAGTGGCAATATGAGAGATCATTAGACAAACTAACCTGTGGTGTCATTCCATGGCAGATATACATGATTGGGATATTCTCTGTGTCTGGCCCTTGATCAAGGCACAAATCACTTTTCAAGGAATTCTGTAGCTAAAATAAACAGGAAAAAAAAAAGAAAAGAAATCAAGCAAGTCTTACATGAGAAAAAGATGGTGTGATTATTTGCTTTTCTTTGCAAAAACTCATATGTAGCTGAGCAAGGAAATAAACAAAATTAAAAATACTTGTTGCAGTGAGGATACTGAAGAGAAAGCACCTGGACTAAATTCTTCCCTGTAGATAGTCTAACACTACTGATTTCAATAACATTGCACAAGGTTTCATGGAGGGTAGATTTCAAAAAGCCTTCAGACATAGCAATTATTTTTCATGTATGTTTTTAAAACATTAAGTCTAATGAGTCTCTAGTACAAACTATATACAAAATACAATTTTTTTTTTCACTAGTGCAGCTAGCTGAGTTGCAAACATAGGAGAAAGCCCTATAATTAAACAGCTTTTCAGAATCACTTAGGAGAGTCTTCTGATTTCTGGAAATAATTAAAAAAAAAATCCTTTCTGCTGACACTTAGACACTTCTGGCCAATTGGTATGCACTAGCTCTTTGCATTATTCCAGGCTAACCCATGCATACCAATCTAGCTCTGAACAGACTGCAAAGCACTTGGCACTGTTCAGCACAAAGCCCTATATATTACCTGTGCAATGCTGAGACAGAATTAAGTGCTAAATTAATGAGCACAGATAGCTGGGAGGTCTTTTTAGAGTGTGAGTCCAAAGATGTGGATTTCATACCCACAGGCACGTACAAAAGTGTTCAGTGGTGTAAGAGAATTGTCTGATGGAGGCAGTGAAGAGGTGATGCGGTTTGCAGCCATCTGTGACTAACCAAGCAGTCCTGTCAGCTGCGTACAGGGGCCTCCTTTGAGGAAAACCAGTTGGTATGCTTAGAAGGGAAGTCTAGAAGTGCACTACTAGGCAAGAAGTGTGGACAAGCCAGACTGAAGTCAGGCAGTGAATAAAATCATTAACTCATCTCTACAAGATTTCCAACTCCAAACCTAAATCTAAATTCAATAATAGACAGAAAATATGCATTAGCTCTCAATACTGGCAATATGCTTAGCCGCAAGCCTGGAGAATGAAAGTTTCTTCTCTCAAAGCTTTGTATTTCTTAGCCATAAATGTAACCACAACCATGCCTCTAATTGTAAACAAGCATTAGTCACCACTCTCTATCCAAACCAATGATAAATATCAGCCTTATTAATTCATGCCTGAATCCATCACTACTTTTGGCTTTTCAAAACCTCTTCCACAAACTCAAATTCTAATGCTTGTCCCAGCTCTGATATTAGAACCTTTTCCACAACAATCCCGGTAATAAAGGAAGTAAAAAAAAAAAACAAACTAAAATCTGCCTTGAGCAACATCAGCATGCAACTTAGCTGAGAGGGCTGACCCAGCAGTAAAACAGATACAGAGACTTCACAACCTTAAACCTAACAGCAGCTGCCCAGTGATCAGGCACTACAGAAACAGAGACAAAACGCTATATTCCTTTTAACCCCAGTCCTCTTCTTATGAACCTTGAGAACAAAAAAATAAAATTAGCTCTTCAGATTTAATTTCTCAAACTCCTATCCCAATCACAACAATTAACTTAGAATATCTGTAGAGAAATCCCTGCAGAAAACAGAAAAACAAAAAAGCCACTGGCCTGTTAACTAACAACACTATTTCAAAATCTGAGGACCAGACTCTTAGGAACCATCCCTTTCCAAAATCTAGTAGCTTTGTGGCAATCAGCAATTAACTTGGGTAATGCAGTTTTAGACTACCAAGACTTAATCTTAATTACGACCCAAAATATAACAGCATCTGAAAACCAACCCCTGTGCTGAAAAGCAGAAACAGTATTAAGACGCTTGCAGTTGAAATACTGAGCCTATTTGGTTAATTCACCTGTTGCCACAAGCCTTCCAACTGACAGCTCCAGCGTATCTAAAACAGTCATACCTTTAGCTCTCCAAGTGGAATGTAAGCTATGAAGCAAACAAAAAATCAGGGAAGAAGGTAATGTGCAGCATACCTCAGCATGAACTAGAGCAGAGCAGCTGTCTCTGTCAACTAGCCAGTCGGAGAAATATTTTAACCAGGGACTTCAAGTTTATCTGTTTCTTCTACTCAGAACAAGTGTTGTCTTCATTAATTACTGCCACTGTCACACCTTTTCTCTCTCACCTTTTAAAAGTAGGAAAAGTAAAGAAGATCCTTACCACCCCGTAGGCGACAGTGTCTGAATACATTCTCATTTCTGGATACACGCTGACAAGATACCACCGAAAGGTCTTGCACTGGAGCTTTTTCCTCAAGGCCTTCCTCTCAGAAATATCACCAATATCTATTCCAGAGTCCTGGACATCACACAAAGGACAGAAAAAGCAGAAAAGACATCAGTGATACACTTCTGTGTAAACTAATCATCCAGAGTCTCCCTCATCGCAAAGATCATTATGACCTATGCTAATTATCAGCTCTGGGTTGTGGAGTGAGTCTGTTACCCTCACACACTCTGTAAGTGCCCCAATTAAATATGATACAGGTCACCATGGCCGGGTCTCTTTCTGCTCTGGTCAATGGAAACACTCCTGTTGCCTTCAGTGGGCTTCAGATCTGGCTTCCAATGAGGATCACTGTTGTGAGAATTTCCTGTCACTTTCTAAATCCAGAAGTAATTGGCAGGAAGTAGCAAGTTGCCCTAGAAACAACCGTATTGCTGGCGTCCCACTGTGGCCTAATCATTAGTGTGTGACACTTCCTGAGCATTTCTGAAGTCTGGGTGTACCGCTTCACTGCAAAGAGCAGGAGCTCTGCTCACCTTTCTGAAATATCACTTATCAAATTTCTCTTGGATTGTAAAAAGAGAATTTGCTATTTTTGTTAAAAGCAATTGCAGAATATTATTTCCCCTAATTTTTATTCTCCTTTGTACTTCTGGATAACCTAATTTCTACTTATGATAAGAGCAGATCATAAAGCATAAGTTTCATAAAGTCCTTGTATAAAAAAATCAATAATTTATCACATTAAAATCATGCAGTGGAAATTTTTAGAGAGGGATCTGAGTGCAAATCCATGGCTGGTATTTGACAGGAAGTAAAATGAGACATTTTGCTCCACACTGGGCTCTACCACTTCTGCCTCAGAACAAAATGCAGGATAAATAAATTTGCAGAAGGAAATTTTATAAATCTATCTACTTAAACAACAGCCTTTATGGGGCCATAAATGCCCCAAAGATTTTGTCAGTCACCAGATACAGTTTAAAAATAACATTGGAAGCATTTAATTTTCTCAGTTGCATATCAAAAAGGTATCTTTATAAGTATCAAGATTACTGAGCTGCTGAAGCAACAATTGCTTCTTATATCCCAAAGCACTGAATTAATGTTAATCTGGAACAAGTGTATTTTATTATGGAAGCATTTTCTAACTGAAGTAAAACTGACTTCCACATCAGGACAGTATACTAAAAAGTAGGAAACTGAGGTCTGGCATAAACAGGCATAACTCAAGTTAATCCTTAAAAATGACGATCCTCCTCCCCTCAAGCCCTACATTATTCATAAAACCTTATGTGGAACTACTTCAGCGATCGCTTTTTCCTGACTCTTCTAGCAAGTGGTTAGACAGAGGAACGTGCTCTAGGGTGCTGTGAGACAACCAGCTGATCCCACGGAGAAATCCCGCCCACGCATCGCTCTGGCTGCACCTGCACTTGCCAGTGTATTTGCCACTTGTGTGAAGTAAAAAGAGGCTGCCAGCACTCAGGTATTTGGCTTCCAGCACTAACAAGGCTTCCTGGGATCAGGTACTGAATTGCTCCAGTGCATCCCAAGTCCTTTCTCCTGTGATCCTGCAGGCACCAGCACTTGTTTCCTCACAGTTTATTGTGTAAAGTACGAAAGAGCATCTAGGACCCCAGTAATCACATCCTCCCATGCAGCTGTAGAAGGAAAATAGCTCACATGTAGCACACTGGTTTTATCACCAGCAACAACTTGGTGTGTTCCCCAAAGCTGAGACTATGATGGGAGAGGGGAAAAAAAACCAAATCAAATAAACAAAAAAAATAGGGGAGGACACATGGAGAACACAGCTTTTGCTTATGGGACTTGAAAAATCTTGCCTTTAGGTTTTAAGTGCTTCTCTGAATCTGTTTATCTCAGTAGTTACAATGCAGAAATCACCATGGTATCGGAGATCCCAATTTGAATCCCTCAGTGCTTCAGAGCCACCCACAGAGATCCCAAGAAGGCAGTCACAACACAGTGCCCGTGAGTCTAACTCCTTTTATTATTATGAGCTCTCAAAGACTAAAACCATTGGAAACATCTGACTGTGGGGCTCTCAGAGATCCGGGAATGCTTCCATGGAAAAAACAGGTCCTGTGGTTAACATTCTGGAATATTTCATGGGAAATCCTAACTATAATAACTGAATAAATTTCTGTTACCTTCACATTCCATTACCAGGGCACTATTTCATCAGCTTCCAGATAGAGAATTACTCCTGTAGTGATCCACTTGTGTAACAGTACTTGGCCATGTGATCTGTCTGTCCTCTCTGCATGTCTCTACATCTTTTTGCCTAAGCTGAAGCCAAGTTTGATTTGAAAATTGTCCCTCTTTGGTATTTCACCTTTAATTTAATCTTGAGGTAAGCAAAGATGAAACAGAAACACTGCCATCCAGTCTGATACCTAAATTTGACCTCATCCATCCCCAGCCTTTCTCATCCACCATCTCTTTGCCCCTGCCTACTGGAAGTCTGTATTATGAGTGTCCAACAAGCTTTAAGTTATTTTTTAGGTTGCTTCTTTACACTGAATACTCCGTTTCTACTGATGTTTCTATACCAGCCAGAGCCTGCACTGCTCCTAACCTTTTGATGTATAAAAGAGGACTCCCACTAATGATGTAGGTTTTCTTCACATAGACTGATTCAATTACAGTGCTTGGGAGTGTAATTTTGTACTGTATTTTCCTCCTTTCCCTTAAAAGGCCTGAGGCTTTCCTTGAACACGTACCTGTTTCCTACTGCTCTAGAATCAGTTCAGCACCTGCAAAGTTTAGCATGGGAAAGGTCTTTGGAGCTCTTCCCCTGATTCTTGGCACCAGGCCTCACACAATGAACACAAAGTTGCTTAGAGCAGCTTCAAAGTACACAACTGATTTAGGACACTCAAGCACATGTCAGGCTGTCAGAACAAAACACAGTCCCAACATTCTTCTCAGTCCTTCCCATTTTTCCACATGGCAGAAGATGGAAGCTGGGTGAACACCACCTGAATGTACCCCGCCGTAAGTCACAGACCCCATCTGACAGGAAAACCTTCCCAGAGGTGCCACACTGTGAACATCCTGCAGCAATCACGAGGTAATGAGTAGGTTCAGGCTTTGTGGGCCTGTTCCAGTTGTGAAAACTAAGCTGTTTCCCAGTATATTTTAAATAAGTATGTGGGCATGTGTGTGTTTATTTGGTTTTGTGTAGCGGTGAGAAATAGAAATGGAGGTTCTTTGTGTGACAGGTTCTGTACATACACACAGTAATAGATTTCTCCCTACAACAGAGGCATCTCATTACACTGCAGAAGAGGCTACCGCTATTGAAAGCTGATTTAGAGCTCGCTATTTCCAGCTTTTAAGTCTTCAGGATGGCTTGACAGCAGTAGCCTTTGTGAAGATGAAGAGAGAATATAATCTGCATTGCAATTTATTCAAGCAATTCAGTGCAATGATTAGTACATTTGTGGTGGGAAAATGACTGAAAATTGAAGTAGTAAGAAAACTGTTATTCCTCTTAAAAACTATGAGCAAAATCAGTTTTGGCAGTACAAGATCTACTGTGCAAAACCTTGATGCACTTTGTGACCTGAAAGAAATCAGTTCAATCCACACACTGCATTTATTTTAGCTTTGTTTAATAAAATATGTTTCCTTTGTTTAATAAATGAGTTTTAAAAATTATTATAACGGGCTTATTTTTTCCTGATCTTTTGGCACAGTCAACACTAGGTTTAACAAGTAATAATAACACCAACTTATCTTTGTATTCTTTATGAATTTGATTTCCAAATTGCATTCAAATCTCAGCTTTGCACAGGACTCAGCACCACCACCATCATATCTGGATGAATACTATACAAATATGTGTATTATACTGTACAATCCCGGTTAGCAAAGGCATTTCTACATTTTGTGTTAATGCTGTTTGCAAGTCAAAAAAATTGCAACTTGATCAATCAATTAAGACAGACCAATCTTCAGGAAAATAACAATAAAAAATAGAAACTGAAATTTAAATCTATCAGGTTAATCACAAATAAAATTAATATTAAATTGTTTTGATGTAAAGTAAGTAACCCTATCTTCTAGAAATGTCTTTATTCTTGTATGTACTGCTGTGCTACTACTCAGTATGGGGATAGTTAAAGGGTAGCTTGGATTCTGTGAACAGAAGACAACTTCTAGAAAGGTCCCTTCCCTACACTAGATCATAGAGGAATTTTTTTCCCCCGTTGCTTTCATGGTATATTATATGACTAATTCTGCAACCTGAAAAAAGGACAATGACTTCCCCACTTTGCCAAAATTGTAGCTCTCTGTGATGGTAAATAACAGACTCAAATTCAAAATGAGATGCGTAATACAGACTTGATGCTTTTTTTTTTTCCTCATTTCTGCAAATACTAGATTAAAATCTCCATGCAGAGTCACCAGTGAGGATGACTAACTTGACAAGAAATTCATTTCTAAAGAACCTGAAAACGAAGGAATTATTCTAGAATTAAGAGACAACTACATATATATTTTTTATATATAAATGTGTATGTTTAGGCATATCTTATGCCTATATGTAAGACATAAATACATACATGCATGTATACAAACAACAAACCTAGCAGAAAAATCAAAATTCAGCATAGGAACCAAAACCAAAAGGATCTAAAGTTGAAGCTTGCCACCACCAGTCTGTGTGACTCACCTCCTGGGGTATGTTCCACGCCATATAGACATGGCTCTTAAATTCATCCATCCAGACTTCAGCCACCCTTAGCGCGTTCCTCCGGACATGAGCAGTGAGATCTTCTGTGTATGGCTTATGTGCTCTTTCAATGTGGGCAATCCTGGAACAAGGTAGAACCTCAACACTTCCTCCACATTGCCATACCTAGGAGGAAAAAAAAGCCATTCTGCTAGTGAGAGCTCCCTACACCACTGCTGTCCTTTAGTAAATACACAGAAATTATTTTATTTCTATGCCTGTTATTGTTACAAAGGAGAATAACAGACTTCACTGACTCTACAGGTTTGTGCTTTGGTTTTTTTTCAGACAGTTGTGAGAAGAGAGTTATTATCTTACCATGAATTATTTCTACTACTTAACCTTACTACAGAGTTATTACATTACCAGTAGCCTCTCATCACAATCTTCCTGGATCAATTTAGCTATTCTCAAGATTATTAATAAAATAATTTCTAGGGCATCCAAAACAATAACATCTGGGTTCAAGTTTTAATGCCTTGCAGGTATCTCTCCAAGATTGTGCACAGTCCCTCTCAATGCATACAGGCACTATTCAGAATCTAGGCAGCCTTACATAAAACAGCCAATCGACTTTTTAAGATCAGTAAAGTTTCAGGTTCTAGGAAGACAAGGAATATAAATGCATCTTCTGCTTTGCTTTAAACATAGCTCAGAAAGGACTAGGTTTATTTCTTTTGAGAAGGAGTCACAAAGACTAAGACTGCCTAGTGAAAATGTTCTATGAACAATTTCAACTCACACTACTTTTATAAACTAGAATACATTTCTAATGTAGGTTGCTGTGCCTGCTCAAGTGTTTCAGTTTTGCCCACTACCGTAGTTGAGCTCATGTCCATAGTGTTAATCCTGAGTATTGCATTCATTTCCGATTTTCTCTTCTTCTGCTTTCAGCGAAAGAGAAAACCACTCTGGCAGTCCTAACAGTCAGGGAAGTACCCAAATTATTTTATGGAGAAGCTCTTTTTCTGTGTATTATGTAAACTTCCTAACAAGATCAAGGCAGCCCATTCATAATGGCTGAGTAGATGTTGCTCAGGTGAAAACCCAGACGTACTCAAACTGTTTGATCCTGCTGAATAAGTATCTCAGTATCCCAGAAGCAGGTATACTCACTGAGAAGTGACAGAGTTTGCCTTATGATACTGCTAGCAGAGATTTCTGAGGCTTGCCATCCCATACCAAGAAAGCAAGAAATGAGACCAAGGGTGCTTCTTCCTCATAGAGCTCATCCAGGAGAGAGCATATTCTGGTGTCCCTCCCAGTGGCCAGGGATGTGGGTTGGCAGAACATCATGTTCTGGAGCTGCTCTCAGACCCCTCAGGTCTGTCCACCCTATAGACATATGCTCTACTAAGGAAGTACTTTGTTTAGTCATTCATTTTATATATTTAGACATCTGGCTTGAATACAGCGTTTAGGCATTTGGCAGCTCCTGAGACCAGAAAACGTGGCATGGATTCAGAATGTTTTCAAAGCCTTTTCTGAACTGGTGCCTAATTGCATTCAGCATATGCTGGGAAAAGAGATAGCGCCTTGGTTTTCAGAGCTCTCTGGAAGATAAGCTACCCCAAGAACTTACTGATCAGTCAAGAAGGGAGCTGAAAAGACTTCAGTATGTCTCTGTGTCCAGAACTTGGAAACCGTAAGGGTAAATAAACATAACCGTTACCAACATCAGGGCAAAACTGAGATGATCATAAATATTTAAAAATAAATGGGCAATTGATCTGGCACAAGAATAAACAATCTGGAAACAGCATTTGTGTCCCATCTTTCCAAATATCAACAAAGTGGGCAATCCAGTTTAACGATCTAACAAAAATAATAGTTTGTCAAACATTTAATTCCAAATGGTTCAGCTACATTTCCTAATAAAGATTAAATGTGAAGTATCATTGGGCTTTGCTCATACAATGCCTGCTTTCAATCCAAGCTATTTCTCTGTACAGCACTGACATCCAGCTATAAATTGTTTCAGAGTTACTCACTGAGGAGTAACTGTCTAAATTAGTATCATAAAAGACAAGGAAGATGTAGAGATGGTCATAACTTAGCCTAGGACAAGACACTTCACATACCGCATGCACGGCCTCCTCTGCCTTGCCTTGCTCATTTTAACCAGGGGTGGCCTTGATCCAAGTCCAACGTATGAACAACAAATCTTTTGTGGGATTTTCAGAGTCAGGTCTGAATGCCATCTCAACAACAAGCTGAGACAAAAATTCATGGTCTATAATAAGCCAAATTTTTAGGATCTGAAAATTTGAAGAGCGGACTCATCTATAATTTTAGTACTGATTCAGTAGTCAGTAAAATCTAATTTGACTTTATAATGAAGTCGTATGTGTTTTCAAAAAACATGCTGAGATGACAAAGTCTTTAATACAGTTTGTAAATAACAATTACCCCCTACCTGAATAAACACCAATTAATCAAATCTAGTAGCCACTCCTTTCTCTCAGACACTGCCAATCTTTGTTCTATTTCAAAAGACTAATTAAGTACTCTGCAAGAACCACAGATAAACTTAAAACTTAATGCTGAGAGGCAGCTGTCAATACAGATGCTGACAGAACAGGCGGGTTGTATTAAACAGCTTCAGAAACAAATCCCGTTATTTCTAAGCAAAAATCTCCTGCAATCCTTGAACATGTGATTAGCATGCACCCAAACTGGACTAGAGATATACACTAATTGTTTCCATATACCAGGATGAATACAAGTTCTTTAATAAATGGCTTTTAAAAGAGGAAGACATGAGAAACACATGTGATCTGAAGATATGGGAGTTGTAAGTTGCAGCGCATACAGATAGAAAGCACCATCCTGACTTGCACAGACGGTCACAGCTAGGACAAGCCATCGTACCTTTCTCTCCCACAAGAGCTCTTTGCCCATAGGATTGCAGTATGATGAGAAAGCTCTTTTCTCCAAACATTCCATTGCACTTAGGGAGTGGTCAGTTGGGGGGGGGGGAAGGGATATGTTAAAGTGGGATTTTTCAAATGGCATGAAACTCCTAGAATCTCAAAGGATTCTGGATTCCCAGCTTCCCAAAACGTGCAGAATTCCCAGCCAAGGAATGAAGGGCTTTGCTTGCCATACACTAAATATTAAACACTATGCTGAACAGGGAATGTGAATACTGAACAACATCACATGATAAACTGACGGCTACAGAAAGCATTAGGGTTTTTTCAGTCTTCCCTAATCATATTTGAAGTAAGGGAATTTCTTAAAGAACACCCATCCATTCTTTCTTTCTTCCTTAGACCAACTCTCCACTTGAATGTGACCACTGCTAGCTCCCCCATCTCCTTTACTCGTGTACACAAATCCATGGTATTCCAACCGTTGTTGGAATGGTCAGATGGTTTTTCAAGACATCTTGAAAAGGTATAAATCTCACATCAAAAGCGCATAGGAGAGACTTATTAATTACTCTAAACCAACACCTTTCAGTCACAGACAATTTTAAGGTTTTTGGGTTTTTTAAATTAATATTTTAATACTAAGAAACATATTTTCTTAAAAACTCAGCTCAGAGGGAAGTTCAAAGCCTTTTAGAATGGTCTGTTGTTCATCTAATAAAATATAAAGACAAGAGACTACCTTTATAGTTAAGAAATAGTAACAGCAATTGAGGGGTCAGTTCCTCACAGCTTCACGTTTGCCCCGTGAATTTCATAGCTATTTTTTTTGTTGTCATTATTAATCTGTATCCAGGCTTTACCTATACTGAACAGCAACTTTCTAGTTCTCCACCACTGTTATTTTATGTGATGGCTATAAATAAATACAAAGGTTTTAAACCAGTGAAGCCTTTCCAAATTATTGCCCATGACTTTAGCAGGAAGCCTAAAGATTAAAGAGCTTCAAAGTCTCTTTTTAACCACATGGAATGGTTTGAAGTAAAATGTTATATCTCTGAGCATAACGTCTCCAAAATCAGTAATACTTAATGACAAATCTCCTCATACAAACTGCAAGGAAGAAACTTGATGAATTTCCTGAACTATGGCTAAAAGGAAATACAGCGCCTTTTCCTGTTGCCCATAAAGATGTTCTACCTATGGTAGCAAGAGGTGGAAATTACTAGCAACAGGCTCAATTTCCTGCCAAATCCCTAAACATACATATACACTTGTTAAAAACAACATATGTTCCATCATTGTGATACAATCAATAGCAATTCCTCAGCAGAAAGTTTGCTTTTCTTTGGAAGAATTTCTTGAGGTTCTGGTCCTGCTGGTTCACTTTGCAAAAACAGTCTTTTAGAAAAAGAAAACATCCAACTGGAGTCTCCCTTCCAAAGAGCTCTCAGAATCCACTTCAGTGTGCTTTCACTGCTCCCTTCCAAGAGGACCTTAGAAAGGGCTCTTTATTCTTTAATTTCTTGAGGAGGTTCATGTATTTGGCATAGCCCCAGGAAGGGCTTAGAGGGCTTCCTCTTCTTGAAAAGGTTCCTTCATTACTAGCAAAAGGTAGCAAAATTCCATTAAAAAATTCAAGCTATAAAGGGACAGCAGCAGTACCAAGGCAACTTCTAACACTTAACGAAAGCTGAAAGACTAAAATCAGCAAAGCCCATGACCTAATCGAAGCAAAGCAAGTGGGAGATGATAGGAACATTACATGAATACAGAAAATCTATTTGGAAAAACAAAACAAAACAAAAAACAACAAAGGAGGAGGTGGGAAATCTCTCTCCCTTTTAAAACTTCAGTTGTTATGATGCAGAGAATTTGTCTAAGCACTTCTTACCATTATTTCACTGTAGGTATATTTACATGGAAGATATAACTGGGAGGGCTGGCTCTGGAGCAGCTCCCCTCAGCGACTGAGTGTTAGTTTCCATTACATGGCATTTAAATCCCAAACTTCCACTCTGCTAAAGGGGCAAAGGACCAAAGTGGGGCAGCTACAGAAGCAGTTGCAGAGCCACGGCTCCCTTAAGCATTTTGCGAAGGTGCGAGCCCTGACACCGCTGTGCTGTCACCCCTCGCTCATTCCCACCAGCACAGTGCAGCAGTGACAGCAGTGACAGCCTTCAGCGTGCAGCAGAGACGAGTGACTCATCCTCAGAAGTGTCTAAATCAACCTGGTCACTGTTTTTTTAGTGCCAATTCCATTCACATATGGAAAATCTGTTTCACTAGACAAAACTTCTCAATTTCTATTTAGTTTTACCTTTAAATTCACATCCTTTAGTAAATCCTTTTCAATTGCATTTAAATATATTTGAATTTGCATATTTAATCAAAACAATTACAACTCAAGCTGATTCCTCTCTCAAATATTTAATTTATATTTCATTATAAAATGATATAACACTTCATTAAAAGTGTTTCTTTTTATCTCTTTAATCACTGAGTGTTCTTTTCATGATGTGGAAGCTTAATGTAATAAAAAAATAAAACCTACATGATGCTGAGCAGTTTATTAGCACAGATTGCATTCATTAAATTTACACAGATCTGCAGTTTCCCTAAGAACTGATGTGACCTTGTTTGAAACCATCATTTCATTTGGACTGCAAACAAAACTTTTTAATAATTAAGTGAATTCTCAAAAAGCTGAAGCAATTTTTAGCTTCTGTGAAGTCTGCAAATGACAAAATTAGATGAGCTCATTAAAGATGCCCTGAAGATAAAAAAATAGTCAGTGTGAATTAATTACTACTGTGGATACAAACAAATAATCACCAACATCTTTAAAATATATTTTGGGGAACAATTTAATGCAAAAAGTATTTGTGAATCATGTTAACAGCTTTGTCCATTTATAATTTAGTCATAATCAATAATGAGATTGATGCTTTACAGACAAGTATGAATAAACTATTTTTACTCAATACTATGAGCTAAGTCTGTGATCATTTGGGGTCTGCATTTTTATTTTGGTATCTTGACAGGTGACTGCAGAAAGAACAGGGAGAATGGTCAGATGCAAAGATCACTGAACTCAATGTTCATGTTTTCAGTAGCAATCAGCAGGTTTTGGATCACACCCTGAAATCTTTTGGATTGTCATGTACATTTGGGTATCTGTCTCTCTCAACCCTACAAATTATAGTCACTGGATTAAATATGATAGTCTTTATTTAGGTCATATCTCCACTGAAGTCAGATAATCTTCACTAAATAATTGCAGTAGTGACAATAAGTACTGATGGATTTGGCTAACTTTCCCCAAATTCAGCAAGAAAGCATGCACAGCTTTGCTTATTCCACTGGTCTCTAACAGCCTCCTCTCACTGAAGAAGTCTGCCCAAACAGTGGAATTAAACACAGAGTCCTGGCCTGAGCCACATCAACTCAGGATTAGAAAAATTAGAATATAGCAGACATGAAGAGAAAGAAAATACACTGCTTGCTGAAGGTATGATTCTGGTTTACTCCTTGCTTCTAGATGCTGAATGGGCTGGAAAAAGAGAATCATGTCACTGGCATGTACCCCTGCAGGGTGGGAAATTGGGGTGCAACTTAATGTCAAGGGGTGAGTGCCTGTAGTCACAGCTCAGAACAGTGTGCACAGAGCAACTGGAGACTGAAGAGAGAGATTTTAAAAATTACTTCATCTCTTGCTGAAGCCCTGTGAGGTTTTTTTAAAACTATTCTACTTATCATCATCATCATCCAAGTCTTACACTTTCAAATAAACTTATCTATTGGTGAGTGAGAATAGCTTTTTTCCATAACCAAGCTGATAATTTTAACATGAAACTTTAAGCAACCTATAAAAACACACCTCCACAATCTAAAATACTTTTAAAAAGAAATGAAAGGATTTAACATAACTAGAGCTGCTCTCAATTTAAAAAATGTAAATTATCACTGAAATCTTACTTTTGAAGTCATCATCAATTGCCTCATAGGCCTCATTTTACATTAATTGTGCCTTTAAAAAATATTCTCATTAAAAAAGTAATACATTTAAAGGTTCTTCCCATATTAAATTGTCAGTAGTTTTCTTCCTCTTTTCACTAATTGCTTCATTATGTACTTTTTAAATTGTTTTGTTCTGCAGGGATTAATTTTGTACATATCTGCAGGAGCTGTGAAACTTTTACTGTGTATTGTTCAACTACGTATATTGTGTTGCTGGTTCACAATTGCAGGAACTCCTCTATGCCTTGTGTTACTAGGAGATAACATGCTTCAAGGGTCACTGAAAGCATAAGGCTTCATTCAGTTCTTTTTCAAATGTACCTATCTCATTGCTAGGCACAGCAAATAACTGACACATAAATCACTACATTGCCAAGTTTAAGTCATGAATAGGAAGTAAAATAAATCACTTTTCATCTTAAAAGGCAAAAAAAGCAGAAAACTGAATAACTAGATCACCACTGGTTTAGTATTCATGAAACAACTTACTGCACTGCCCATCTTTTGTTTGTACCTTTTTCTCCCTACCCACAGCTGTACATAGCTTGATCAGTCTTGTTAATCTTGCACCAATACTAAAGACTTGATCAGTACCAGAAGACCAAGCTAAGAATAGAATAGAAAAGAAAAGAAGAAAATAGAACAGAATATTTTCAGTTGGAAGGGACCTACAACAATCATCTAGTCCAACTGCCTGACCACTCCAGGGCTGACCAAAAGTTAAAGCATGGTATTAAGGGCATTGTCCAAAAGCCTCTGAAACACTGACAGGCTTGGGGCATCACCTGTCTCTCTAGGAAGCCTGTTCCAGTGTCTGACCATCCTCTTGGTAAAGAAATACTTCTTAATGTCCAGTATAAACCTCCCCTGGCGCAGCTTTGGACCATTGCCACGTGTCCTGTCACTGGATACCAGGGAGATCAGGACCTCCCTCTCCACATCCCCTCCTCAGGAAGCTGTTGAGAGCAATGAGGTCACCCCTCACCCTCCTTGTCTCCAAACGAGTCAAACCCAAAGTCCTTGGTTGCTCCTAAGCACGTTCCTTCCAGCCCTTTCACCAGCTTTGTTTCCCACCTCTGGATATATTAAAGGACCTGCACATCCCGCTGAAGTTGTGAGGCCCAGAACTGTCCACAGTACTCAAGGTGAGGCCACACCAACGTGGGACAATCGCCTCTTTTGGCCGGCTGGCTGTGCTGCATTGGATGCACCCCAGGACACTGTTTGTCCTCTGGGCTGCCAGGACACACTGCTGGCTCACACTGAGCCTGCTGTCAGCCAGCACCCCCTGGTCCCTTTCTGCAGGGCTGCTCTCCAGCCACTCCTCTCCCCATTTATACTTGTGCCTGGCATTACTCCGTCCTAGGTGCAGAATCTGGCATTTTCACCTGTTACATTTCGTCCCATTAATCACAGCCCCATGCTCCAATCTATCTAGATTCCCCTGCAAGGCCTCTTGCCCCTCAAGAGAGTCAACAGCACCTCCCAGCTTGGTATCATTGCAAATTTACTAATGCAAATTACTAATGCATTCAACTCCTGTGTCCAGATCCTTGATAAATACATGGAACAGAACTGAATTAAACCCTGAGGAACACCACTGGTGACTGGCTGCCAGCCAGCTGCAGCCCCATTCACTACAACACTTTGAGCCCTGCCTTTCAGCCAATTCTTCACCCAGCACCATGAACCCACGCATCCCACAGCTGGACAAGAGGTCCAGAAGGATGCTGTGAGGGGCAGTATCAAAAGCCTTACTAAAATCCAGAGAAACTATAGCCACTGCCTTCCACTAAGCGGGTGACCTCATTGCAGAAGGGTATCGAATTAGCTGAACAGGACTCTCGCTTTGTGAGCTCACGCTGACTCTGCCCGACTGCATTATTCTTTAAATGCCTTTCAGTTTAAATGCCCAGTAGAACCTTCTCCATAATTTTTCCAGGAACTGAGGTTAGACTAACAGGTTTGTAGTTTCCTGGGTCCTCCCTCATGCCCTTCTTGTAAATGGGAGTAACACTGGCAAGCTTCCAGTCAGCAGGGACCTCCTCAGACCCCCAAGATCTTTGGTACAGATCATTTCTAGACTGAACTCTGCAAGAAAAATGTGTAAAGACCAATCAAATGTTACTTAAAAGAAGTAGCCAGTGCTCTCTTCTTAATTCACAAAATGGATAAAAGACATCTCTATTTAAAGTTTTAACATAAAGAGAAATCACTACCTTAAAAATCACTATTTAAATGTTATCTAAAAGTAGCAACTAAGGATATTCTTTTTTCTATACTTCCTTTCCCCTTTGCACATCATCAACCTAATGCTGTTGAACAGCACCTGTGATCATACACCACAGATTTTTTCTGTACAGCAAATCATTCCCTCGTGGGAAGGGCTATGGCCTACTTATTAAAATCAGTTAAAAACACAGCTTTAAGATGACAGCAAGTGACGGTAGCTGAAAGTGCAAGAATGGGGGACGTCTAGATTCATTTTCCTGAAGGGAATTTAGGGAAGATCTATATTGCTCAATGGAGTGCCATGAAAAGAACCTGTCAGCAAGGACAAAAAGGGAAGCCATGCATACGTGACACATCCTGCTGCTCACTGTCCATGCAAACAGTTCCACAATACAGCAGCTCGGTGAAAAAGCCCCTCGTTTTCTTTGTTCCCTCCTAGTCATTTCCACCTCTTGGCACATCAGCCTCTCAATTTTCCTAACACAACAGTTTGTGAGGCAGTGTGGTAAATCACAAACTGATGAACTTTAAAATTAAACCTGTAGTTTAAAAAAAAAGTTACCATGTAAAGGTTTACTTCTGAATGGGAGGTGTTCAGAAACAGTGGGCGTGGAACAGCCATTCAGACAACTATGCTGGCAAAGCCAATGCACTGCTGTGCTGCAAGAGGAGAACAAGAGGAAGGCCAGGAGAAGGAGAAAAGGTAAACCAGCATAGCTGTGTAAGCCTTGGTGTTGTGAAACTGTAACATGTGCAAAGGCTTTCCTTAATAAAAACAGACATCCATTTACATGCAATTTTTTCAAGAGTTCATATAATTCATGGCCTGTATTAGAAACATGGACAGGTAAAATTGCTGGAAACTTCTAGAGAAAGAAGAAAAAGTCCAAAATGTTTACAGATAAATATGGAGATTGGGGGGCAAATGTAACTGTCTGCACTTGCTTGTGATTATCAAGAACCACCCTCTTGCAAGGGCTTATTATAAGAAACAGATCTCAGATGAGAAACAACCAGGATACACAAACACTTTGGACTGGAAATGACTGGACATGTAAGCCACCAATAGGCTTCTATGCACCATATGAGAGGGACTGGGTTAACTAGTCATGAAGAATCGTGATCCCAGAAGCTGGTGTGGGGGAAGGTTAAAAAAGAAAAAGAAAAAAGACAGATAGTTAGAGCCAAAAGCACCTTCAAAAAATCCAACCCCCCAAAAAAACCACTCCAAAACAAACAAACAAACAAGGAAGTCCTCTGGAATTTGAGAAAAAATAGATCAGGGAGAGGCATGACAGACTTCATATCTGCTTGCTCTGCAACAGAGGGATCCTATTGTACAGACAATACCTCAAAGAACACTGGGACTATTTTCTGGTCAAATATCTCATTTCTGCATCTCTGTTCATAAACCGCAGTCCTCCAGTTGTACACCAACAGAAAAAGCATCAGCTTCGCACAAGTTCTATAGACAAACCATCAGATTAATAAGAAATGAATCAGATATATTTATTATAAAGTTATTTTATTGCAGATAGAACTAATTTCACTATGGCAATATACTGTATAAAAATAGTGTGCCATACTCAGTCTGAACTATAAATGCAATTTTCCTCCTGTGTCAGCTGATGTAAAGTCTTGATTTATTGTTTAGCAGGAGAATGATCCATTCCTTTTCCCTTAAAGAGCTCTTACCTTCTAACAAAATTTCCTCTTAGCCGTTTAACAGGGCCATTATATCCCTGTGAACACAAATTCCTCTGCAACCACAAAGTCTTTGTGACACACATAATTACATCAAAGCCTGGGCTTACATTCCCTTGACTCTGATGATGACTTAGTCTGTGACCTGAAGCAAACCATGGAATATTTGTTCGGGCATCCCTAGAAGTGGTGCAAACAACTTTGTTGTAACAGATATTCAGAAGCTTTATCAAACAAGTAGGCTGCTTTAAAAGACAAAATGTTTGCTACAGGCTTGCTCTTGATAGAAAGTCTTACGTTGACTTCAGTAGGAATTGGAATAGGCCTTTAAGAAGCCTACTGAAAACGAGACTGGAACCACCTAATGCAGGATCTAATTGATTGCCATGGATTTGTAGCAAGTACAACCCAGAAGCAAAGCCCACATAATGGTGAGAAATGCCAGCCTTACACTCACATTTTGTTTCTGCCATAAGGCACTTACCAACACCATTCCTATTTGGTCTCTTGGATAAGCAATCTGATTCCAGTTTGCCCTCCAAATGCAATCTGGTATTTAAAAGCACACTTAAGTCCATTCAGTTGAGAGTGACTGAACATAAACCAAAACAACATATTACTCATCCTAATGTAAATTTAAGAATATGATTCTGGGGCACAGTAAACAAATCTTTCAAAAATCCCAGATAAAGTAACTGAACTGCTCAAAGAGGATGCTGTCGAGTTTTGTATCAACCAGCCTGCCTTAATATTCTTACGGGGCAAATAAATAGCTTCACAAGAAAATATTTGCTTGAGGAGAAAATACAGCATTGCTTCTAAGATTCAAATTGCATTCATATTCTGTACTCACCTGTCAGCTTCTAGCTCAAGGCAACAGAACTCTATTAATATTTATTTAATAATATTTTTAAAAAGTTATTACAAGGCCACACACAAGGATAAAAATCTTAGAGAAGTTAATATAATACACCAAATTAGAGACGAATAGAGCTGAGTAGAGAAGCTAATTCATCAAAGTCAAGAGAATAATCCTCTAATCAAAGACCTGTTTTCTGTGGCTTTACCAACAATGGATGCTTCAGATACAGTTTCCAATAGCTGGGGATTTTCTTGCACTCATGTAACCTAAGTAACTAGATATTTGTGCAGATGATGGGGTGACAAAAATACCTCCTAGGAGAGGATACTGGGATAAGTCTCCATTTCGCCAGGGTCTAATTCCTGTCCTTGCACAGTGTAAACCCCATTAGTTACTGAAAACAAACCATTCAAGATTTTAGAAGATACAGTAATGGTTTCTCCTTCATAATGGAAAGAAATTCTAAATAGCTAGAAGTTGCTTCTCAGAAGCATCTCAGCTGGGAGATTAAATCTTACTTCACACCACTGAAGATGCAGCTGCTAACAAAGCAAATGGAGAGTAAAGCTTTGACTCTGTGCATGGGCACAGCAATAGCGATTTACCCCGTCCTGTCCCGCATGATGAGTTTGGCTCACAGTCGTATTACACAGTAACATCACACAGTAGTAATACACAGTAGTATTACATCCTCTGGAACAAGGATAGTAATTTAAGGATATGAGACCATGCTCTACTTCTTATGTTTAAGATAAACAGGTAGCTCAAATGATCCTAACTTGCTGCCATGTGTGGTTGAAAGTAATCTCTCCTGTTCCTGCAGATGCTTGCTCTTACATGCTTATGCATACAATTCTCCAATGAAAGAACTGACTTCCAGTGCCAACTCAAAATCAACTCCATTATATCAGGGAATTTGACACACAACATCCTACTTTCGACTAGCCTGCATACCAGGCCAGTTTGGGCACATGGTGCCTGCTTCTCCACCCCTAGGTGATAATGCATGTTACACAGCAGAACACGAGATGAAACTAGATACTTCTTAAAAAAGGCAAAGGGCAAGGAAAGTTGAAGCACAGTGAGCAATCTGTAGTCATGGATTGGAGAGCATAATTTTAAAACATAAACATTATTTATTGCACTGATCCTGTAATTATAATGCAGTTTTTGTAGAACAATTACCATCTTTATGAAGTGATTCATCATAGGCCTTGCAGTTGAAAGGAACACAGGTAATCTAGAGATGACTGTTTGGTGCTGCAGAGATGAAAATGTAGTTCAGCAGCAGAAGCAGACCATCTGGTCTGAAATCACCTGCTGACTACAGTTTTCCATGTAGCCCTATCTAAAGGAAAGGAAAGGCAGCCCCTGGGGGCTGCACCTCCAGGGACAAGTGCTTAGGAAGCACCCAGATGACACGGCTGCCCCCATAACGTGAGAGCACATTTGAAGCAGCCACCTGTATTTTGCCGAGATGTGGTGTATGGCCCCAGGTGTGCACCAGAAGCAGGTGGCTGAGGGAAGGGGCTTGCTTTTCAAGCTTAACATCTGTAGAAATAAAGCTGTGTGTGCTTCCCACAAGTTCTAACATTACACTTTAAATTAATATTCATCCTGGTATTATCTGGGATATGCTGAGAATTGTGGGAAGAGCTGGTAATAAACTGCCGAAAAATCTGTTCATTACAGCACAGTAATTTGTTTTGATATAGCCAGGAACACAGATCCAAGTCAGGATAGAGGTAGATGAGGCAGCATACATTATGCTACCTTGCACACTACAATCTGTTACAGATGAAAGTATTTTATGTAGGTCAGGCACTGCTTCCCTGGAGAGAGACAAAAAGCCATAAGGAAATCAGAACAGTGTTGGGCCTTGTTCCAGTGATCCAGTCTATCAAAGTTTCAATTATGCAGAGACTTGAATCTCTCTGCTCTTGTCTATCAAAGCACTCTTTCCAATCAACATCTGCAATGCTAAGTGTAGTGGACTGGACAGCACATATCTCAGCGTGGTGCAAAACTAGATAGAACTCCTCGCACTCACAAGGAGACAATAGTTTCTCAATTGAAAAAAGAAAATAAAAAACAAAGTGACACTTATTTTCAAGTCGTGGCAACACTGAGCTACAAAATCAGGTTTTGGGAAGAGAAGGCGGCTCTCTGGCCCTAGCAGTAAGCAGAATTGCAGTACTGAAAGAAGCAGTCTTGCACTTCTCTCTCCCTTCCCTTAAAACTGCGCTCTGATGTAACCAGGAGGGCACCTGCGCTTCAGTTTTGCTGCAGTAACACTTTATTTCTGACAGGGGGTACAAAAAGAACTTCAGGAACCCAGAAGCAGACATTAGTATCTGTTCTTATATCTTACAGTCTCAGCAGAATTCTCTATTTTTAAAATAGATTTTTTTTTTTTTGCTATTGAATAACAAAATGCTTTTATTCTGGCAACTAGAAAGCACAAAATACAAGCTTCCACTAACACTGCATAGTAGAATTCAGAATTTAATTTTTTAACACACATCATACAATTTTTCTTTACCACTTATCTATTTAAGAATTTCTCTTGTATCAAAAACCTGAGGGATTCTCAAACAGAACAGCACTGTATTTTCAGAATGGTATTAAGCTGTGACGAGGCATAGAAAGAAGTACACAAATCACACACAGTACTGCATACAGTAAACAGATGAAGAGCATATAATGGAAGAAGAATATATGTGCACTTATACAATTTACTAATATCCTAATTCCCTTCCAGAGGGGAGGCAGCATAAATGCCTGTATATTCCAGTTTGCTTCATAGTGATTTTCCTTATTTAAATAAACCAAGTAATCTAGAAAGGCTTTTCCCATTATGTCCGTGAGAAACTATCCTCCTTGGCATTCTAGCATTGCTACTCGAATGAAAGAATAATACAAAATTCTGTATTTCTATCCTTATCCCAGATAAATTCTTTAAAAAGACAGAGGAGATTTTGCACTTTCCCTGCTCCCTGCCTCCCCTTCCCTCCTCAAATACAACAGTTTATACCATTACAGAGCTGTGGATCTCCTTTGCATGCCATCATCCATAATTTTTTTCCCTGCAATAAGAAGCAAGTTGTATTTTAAACGTAAGCCACCAGTTTTGATTGGTTATGTTACTTACCCTGATTCCAAGCTCCACATTTTCTCCTCCATACACTTCCATGCCTTCATCCAGTAAGCCAATCTCTTGGAAATATTCTCTATCTACTATGAAGCATCCAATCAATGCAGGACTTCTGGAAGAATAAAACAGCAGCAACAAAAATTAGCAGATAGGATATGAACAATTTTATTTTTCAGAAACAGATTATATTTATAATTGCTGGGTCAAATGTTACATCAAGACAGATTCTTAGGGAGGTGTTTGTCAAACAGATTTATCCATCTTTTCTTCTAATGTTCTTGATTTTATGGTGAAATAAGCACCACTGAAGGAAAATAGACTCAAAATGACTGGACATACATATTCACCAGAACAAGAAGGATTTCAGCACTAACAATACAAGATCCAGGAGCTCCAACCTTGCTTCTGAGGTATCAGCTTTTCTAGCCTCTGTCCCTGCTATGTCCTCCAGTTTGTTGTCTGACAATTAACAAGGATACCCAATGATGCAGTCTTGTGTGTTTAGCCAGAAGCTAGGTTCATCTACAGCTAATTGTGTCTATAAGCTTATGTAAAAGAAGATATTATTTCTTGAATAGGAACTTCCAGGTCAGGTTTTGCTATACAGAATCAAGAAGTGGCTGCCCTTACCAGCATACTGTAACACTAGTCCACTGTCCTGAGACAAATTTAAACAAGTCACATATCTTCACCAAATCAGTAAGCTCTATTTATGTCATGACCTGAATTAGCCAACTTTTATTATGCAGAGCCAATCTTAATAAGGTAAGAGTTCAGGTACAGAAAGCACAGTTTTACCTTTATGAGATGCAGTGGAGGAGAATATAGAGTAATTTAGCCTTTTCATTTTTCTCCTACCTTATAGTCCACAATGGCAAGAAATAAAAATGTCTTTTCTGATTGTTATGCTGGTGTCAGGAATTCTGGTAACAACAGGATATTAATTAGCAATACAGGGGAAATAATCCTGCATTTACTGGTAACATTCAAGCTGCAGTAAGTGTAGACATCTGCTTTCAAATAGATTATAGGATGTCTTAATTACAAATTGTACAATTCTACAGGAATCTATACATTTATGTCTTTAACTTGAAGTGCTATAGTTCTCACTTTATAACAATGAAATACTGTTTCTGATGCATTTATTAATGAAGAAAATAGCAGTTAACATCACTTCAAAATTATGCTGCTTTCATGACAAAGTACTCTTGCTTTTGGTGTTGTTTTTAAAGTATTTGTCAGAGTATCTGCTTCCCTTTGTTATAATTCAAGAAGCATATTGGAGGCATGATAGAAGCCATCAATCAATACTTGTGGGGTTTTTTTGATCATTTTAATTATCCAGCACATGCAGACAGCGTATTGCACTGAATAAAAGGGAACAAACTTATACATCCAGTATTCATAAAGCACATTTACTCCACAATCCTCACACAGAACAGAGTTCTGAGGTAACAAGGAAAAGTAGATTTGCTCTTTATTCTGACTTTAAACACTTTTAGTTTAAAAAGTCACCATAATTAATATAGAAGGTTTGCCTCTCCAGGTCTTGGCAGAATATTTCAAAGCATTTTCATAATGTTAACAGAGTTCATTAACACTGAGAACCTTTTCTAGTGATGTGGAAATTTCCACCCCTTTTTATATATGTCTGTGGCAAACCTGTGAATTTTTATCTCCTACTTTCCAATTCCGAGTCCTGTTCTAATGACCAGGATATGGGTCAGCGCAGCTCAGAGTGTCTAAGGTGAAAGCTCCCAAAAAAGGCTGTCTGCCTGAAAAACAGAACTACTGGATGAAAGATACCTCTTACACTGACTGCATGGAGGCTGACTGATAGTGACCCACTCACACCACCATTGCTATTTAAGGTTCTGCTCTGCAGCTGGTGAAAATCGTCTCCACATTTACTTTCTGCAGAGCTAGAGTATAGGTACCAGTGACGACCTTGGTATGAATGCATAGCCAGGGGAATGGCCTGGAATCACAGCAGAGCTGCTGAGGGGATTCAGAGGCATCTACTCCTCCCCCAGAGACAAGGGTATTGTTCTGTACCAGCCCAACAATACTGTAGACATGATAAGAAAGTACAGAGCTATACTGTACCAAAGCAAGGATCTAATACGGTCTTTGCTCACACACTGTCAGTGGACCAGCATTAACTCCTAGGCCACAACACAGCTGTAAAGCTTTGTGACAATATTATAAAGAATCCAACTGTCAGATCAGTTCTGTCCATATAATGCATTTGTGAAGAAAATTCTGTTTCTGGGCCATTACCACTAAATCAGCAGACAAGGCATTTGGAGAAAGCAGTGTGGCTGAACATTCAAGACTACCATTTCACTTCAGCTGTGTGTTTTGCCCCATGCTAATAACAAGAAAACCTATTTAAAAAGATCTACTGAACACAGGAGTTTTCTTGATGGTTGTGTAGGGGTCAAGGACAAAAGCTGAACAAGGCAGCTCAAGGACATTTAACATCTAGTTTAACATTACAGTCAGTAAAACCTATTACATCGCTGAGACCATTCACCATCTGTCATATTTAGATAGCATTGCCAGTGACACATTAATCTAGGTCACAGTTGCATGTTACCTTATTGGAGCAGTTGTGTTCTCCAGTTTCCACCATGACTTAGGAGGGTTCAGATATCGGCACCACAGCTCCCAGTCAAACCCCTGAGCTGAGAGGGGATACTCCTCTATTTCAAAATTATCATACTTAATGTTATCAAATGATGGAGAAATTACTCTCTTTCTGTTTTCTTTTATTCTAGTGAGCACTGGTTCCGCCCTAAGGAAAAAAAATGTTAAGAGTAGGTCAATAGAAGCATAGCACTGATGGAAATAGTGGCTTATGCTGTATATTTCAGAAGGAGCAAAGTCTATAGTTGTTACTCATTCAGAGCTCCCTTTGCTTTGAGATGGAGTTTTGACAGAGCAGGAACTGCCACAAAATAACACATTGCAATATTTTCTCTAGGGTGCCCTATTATTAACCTTGATGTTAGCTGGTGAATGGAACAAAAGAGTATCTGCTTATCACAGAGCATTTACACCCTTGCTACCAAATAACAATAACGATAACTTCAGGCTCTAAGAATTATCAAGGACATCAAGATCAGAGTTAATAACAGATCTATCCTAGGGACAGGAGCTCCTGCCTTTTTACCATCTTTTTGACTCAAGAAGCAACAGAGATATTAAATCCAGACTGAACAAGTTAAAATACATGGTTGTAGTTATACGCTACTTTTGCACAGAGTGGCAACCTCAGTGCCAAAATGACACTTCTTTCTTTACACCATAGAATATAAACACTCTATATGCAAGAGAAACTCCATTCAGGAATTTATAAACAGTGCTTGGAAAAGGTCTCTTGGTCAGAGAAATTCAAGGAGACACATACCACCCCACATTGAATTCCACATGGGCATCAAAGAGAGCAACTACTGGTGCTGTGGCTGCTCTCCATCCGCTAACTCGAGATCGAATCAGCCCCTCTTGTTTGCTGTGCCGAACAACCTTGATGAAACCAGGCTTGTGGGCATTCACTTCATCAACATACTTCTTTAGTTTCTCCTTGAGTTCTTCTGTGGAAAGGAAAGAATTAGATGTTAATAAAAAGTATCAGCTTGACAAGATGTAAAAACCTGTTTTTTCAGCTAAACAGGAATCTTCACACCTGGAAATAATCCCTTTAGATTTAACTACTAAGAATTCTCAAATAGTCAGGTCTAAAAGGAGGCAAACAAAAAGGATAAGGGTCATAAATTATATAGTAATAAAAAATGCCAGATGTAACCATTTAGCCTACATGACTGATATCAGAATCCTGCCACTGTTTAATGCTAACATGTCACAAATAAAGCACTCAGTCATGAAGTACCATAGCTACATTAGTGCATATTATGTTACTATAGCAACAAACAAGATAACTATCTTATATTTCCAGAAAAATATGTCCAAGTATTATCCATGAACTTTCTTTACCAATATTTCTAGAAAAAAAAAGTATTACCAAAATGAATTATTTTATTTTTTCCATTTTTATTTCTAAACTTTGACAATTCTTTTCTATCTTGTAAAAAGTTCCATGACTTCTGCTCTCTTCTCAGCAGATCAAAGACCAGTAGAAGTACTGGAGCAGAATCATTCCTGATTTAAATATGATAAGTTTTAAATCAAAGCTATCATATCTCTGGTTTAAAGACAACTGCATGAGAAAATACAATACATAGAGCTGAAATATGCTGTTCACTATTATTACTAACCAAAACCACTGTTCTCTACAATTCCTTATTAGCATTGCTATGTTCTGTTTCTGTTATGGTACCATTCAGAATTCCCTTGGTGTTATTAAGTTCTCTTTCTTCCAAATCTCTTCAACAAATCCAGAAATGTCTTTGCTGAGATGCAGAATAATGCTCCTGTGGTTACAGTGCTAGACTGGATATCATCAAATCAGCACTAAAAGCCCAATGCTGCCTAGCCCCTTCCATGAAATCTTCAGCAAGCCACTTAACTTCTCCATAATCAATTTCCCATCTGCAAAATGGGATCACCACACTTATTTCTTCTTTTCAGACTACTTGCATAAATGAACTCTCTGCAGGGAAGCGAGAGAATTCCGAAGGGTTGTGCTGATACTTACACAGTTTTTCATAAAGAACAAGAATTTAAAAGAAAATATCTGATGACCCTGTCCACCACAGTATTTAAACTGCACCTATATTTTAGGAATTGGCTCAATATATTCCTGAAACTTTCCACATGACATTGTCAATATCTCTTCAAATTGTTTATCTATGACTGCATCACCTTGAATAAACAATATGCACAGCATAAAGCACTATGCTACTTTGTATTACATTTGCTGCATATGGATCAATACGCTTTTTTTCCTTTATAGTCAAAAAATCATATTCAGGTTATTTATCATGCTTGTGCAAAGCCATGCGTTCTTGTTGTTCATCCCTCAACACATCAAGATATGTAGCAAGCACAAAATGACCAAACCAACCTCTAGCTAACAACACTTTAAATTCAAAAGAAGACATTTATGTTACTGAAATTGTGCCCACCTAAAACCAGCGCAAAACAGTCCTTTATTCCCAAAATGTACCATGGTGGAGGGTGAGTATCAAAACATGAAGACCAAAGCTTTGTTCTCGGTGTAAGTGGCTGTTACAGCTTTGCAGTCCCAGGAAGCTTTATTTGCCACAACAATGTAGCATCACCACTGATGATACAATACAGAAAAGGAAAACAGGCTCTCATCAAGGACCTGAGAATCAGTACCCTTGATAGAGTCATTGTTCTCTCAGTCACCTTCGTTTTTAGCAAGTGGGCTATTCTCACTCCTGTCATATACTTTTCCTAATGTGGACTGACTTTATAAGCTTGAGTAAACACAAAATCTTTTCCGTAGTACAGAAATAGGTGGAAACGGAACAGAACCCAAATCTTGGCTTGCCATCAGCATGACTTCAGCTGCACAGTATAGCTGTGACATTTACTAGGCAGTACATACTTCTAAGTTTCTGGTTAGACTGCAGCTTTTTGCAAATGAAGCAGCCTGAAAGAGTCTCAGGAGAACCTTGTAGGCTTGTTTGTGGTCAGTCAGTACGGAGGAACCCTTCCCTGGACTTCAATACCAGCCTCAGGAGGCAGAGGAAAGTGCTGCATTTTACCTAATCTTCAATATTGGCCCATAAGCAGTAACTTGCTCTGCAGCATGTCCACAGGAGACAAAGCAATATTTTTCAGTCAGGCATATTCTGGCCTTTGTAATTTAAAACAGATTAGCATTGCTTTGCAAAGGCAGAGTGCTGAGCAGAGCATTATGTGCATCCTTTGTCTTACAAAACCTACTGGGCAGACTCTCCCAGAAGAAAAGATAAGTCTACTAAAAAAAAAAGGTATCATTTTCACTCAGCCACAGGACACAGCAGATATGTAAATGAAGTTAAGAGTCACTATTTTGGGAAAAACATTAAAGATGCCCTAGCAGGATACTTAAGTCAGTTTTTTTCATGCATTCCAGATTTTCCTGAGTTTTAGATGAGACGTGCGAGTTCAGTTGTCTTTGACAGTTTTAGAGCACCCTGCCCAACTGGACTGAATGATGGGACACTATCCCTAGAACTGATCATACACTTTGAGATGGCACCGATGGTCTTCAACAATATATTTTTAACCCATGCTCTTTTTTTTTTCCCCACTTCAGATACATTGCCTGAATAAAAAAGTATTTTTTACCAATTATTGTGCTTCACAGCTTTATGCCACCATAGGGAGAAGAAAGGGAATGAGCAAATGTGTCATCTTCAATACACTGTTGACTCAGTTTCTAATTATGGAAACAAAGAGGTTTATAAAGATAGATGTGTTTGCCTTTCAGCGCTGAATCTCTCAAGTAAGGACTCAATTTGACTAAGCTGAACAAGTATCTGCAATTGGAGAGAAAGAGCAGCCATATAGGGAACAGGAAAATGGTGCTGATCTGGCACTTGGGAATGTTCCCTTCCACCACCTCTCTCTATATGGTACCGATGTCTGGAGAGCACAGCACACCCCTCCTTATAAATGTAGAAAACAATTAATGTGCCATAATTATGTTTAACAGTAACATATTTAAGTTCTAATACTTCTAAGAGGTTGGTTGGTTGTTTTTAACAAATCCACAAAGATTTTGTTTGGCAGGTTTCCCTATTCAGCACGACAAAGCAGTTCTAAAGAATTCATGCAACTCTGCCTTCTTAGGAAGAGGCAGAAGCAGAGCAGGATGGAGGCAGGGAGCATAAGGGGTCAGAAGACATCAGCCACCCCAAAGCAAGAGAGATTGTATATGAAGGGATCATTAAAATCCCTTTCAGGATATGGTCTGAGAGAACGGTGGGCTTGAGAGGCCCCGGCAATGCCACTGCTCTCCTTGCACTACTGCAGCTTGTGCGAGTGGCCAGTCCCAGCTCAGAGGGGCCATCTGGACCACTGCCCTGCCCCCTCTTCAAATGCTGGGGGGTCGTGGCAGGCCATTCAACATGGAAAAGATTTCTCACATATGCCCCAGGGAGTGTCTCAGAAGAAAAGCCTTCTACAGATCATGCTCTTCATCCAGTCACACACAAGTGACCTAGATGTTATATGCCCTCACTCTCCCTCAACTGGGAATTCACCAGGCTAGATACTCAGCGATGGACAGTGCCTTAGCCCCCCACTGCAGTGTCCCACAGCAGCTGTGCGTCTGTCCTCACACTTCAGTTTTTAAAGTTATCGATACAAATAGTGTTGCCATAAATAGTGAATTACTGCCTCACCTTCATAGAGGAGAAGCTTAAAAAACAGTCATTTAAGCCTCACTTTCAATAACTTCCATGCTTTAATGTACTCCCATTCTGAGTGCTTAAATGAGTCTTCACATCTCGGAACAACTACATTTTGTAAAGTTTGACACTCGTGCTTTGCTCAGACAGATGCATTTTACTGACTTTTTAAAACTCTTCCTAGCTGCAAGCCTGTCAACAGAGCTAAAATAATAAATAAATACATGAATAAATAAATAAGCTCTCTTATAACTTGATGCATTTTCTAAAGACTAAAAGCCCGTGCTGACTTTGGCACAGCAGAACACACGCTCGATGTTATTGCCATCTCTGCAAGCCTTGTGCTTTTACCTTTAGGGAAAAATTTATTTCCATGTCAAAGGCCCAGGAATTACCATGCTCCTCTTTAACCTTAGCACTTGGCATAAACATGGATTCTTTCACTGTGAAGGGAAAGAAATTAGTTTTCAATACCAAATGAGGTTTAACGTAACAATTGTCCTTCCTGTGCCAGAAATTGTGGATTGACACATTATATGAAAGGGCCAAATCCTGCCAATTCATTATTTTTACGCTGTAGCTTTGTGTGTTCATTGAGCTGCCTAGAAGGCACACTCTGGTCCCCAGGTAAAGAACCATGTTGGATATTTTCCTGGATCATAAAGGGCACTTTTAAAGGAAAACCATGCTAGCAGCTGCAGGAATACAGCAGAGCTACTGCTTGTTTCAGAGCCAAGAGACCACTGGTCAGTTTGCTCCTGGCAATGATCCCAGGGCTTTCCTGAAGGCCCTGTGCAGTAGGTCAGAATGGGATCCACTGTCTTGCACCACGGCAAACCAGCCAGCTGGCAGAGCACAGTCAGTACAGCACGAGAGCTGCTGCCAGACTAGGAGCATCTCATCAGGTACATCTTGCTTCTGCATGAAAGGCAAGTAAATTGGCAAAAAGACAGAATTCGCACAAACCAATTAATTTTAATCCAAGATTTTTCCATTTTCTTTATCCGATTAGTTGTGGCCCAAAGTCTTAGGAACAGGAAAAGCTACTTTTCCACTCTTCCAATGACAATTTCATAGCCTTTAGAAAAACAGAATGTATTAACATAGCTAACTTACTTTCTGGCAAATAAAAGAAGTCTGTTACACCAGATTCGCTGCAAAAAAAACCGCTCTCTCCCTCTCAGTCACTCTGTAAACATACAGTCTGAGTTCATATAATAACTTGAATTCATGGCAGCAGCTAGGCACCTAAGAAAAACTGTTTGTTGCACTTTATCTAACAGGCTTGTACATTGGATTAGGTAACTTATTTCGTATGCAGCTCAGTGCTTCGTAATTTTTGTTTTCCTTTCCTCTAGTCCTTTATCTTTCATGCTCAAGTGATCACCTCTCATCTCTGTAGCAGAAGCAGATAATTCCAAATGGAAAATATTTATAACCAGATAGAGGCATGTCATTTGTAATGCACATGTGTATATAGAATGTTTGCAACAGAGGGTAACAATGCACAAACAGATAATGAGGGCCTGCTGTGCACACGTATTTAATAACCTCATGTTATCTGATAATAGATAAACCACCCAAGGGAAATTACCAACATGATGCAAGGAATTGATCTGGACAGACTTCAAAAACAAAAAAGCAGCATAGTCCTTTCCCTCCCATTACTATACCTAACTTGTATTGTTGACAGAGATGCATAATCTAATCTCAGAAGTTCAGGCTATCCACATGTAAAGCCCGATAGCGTAATGAACTTTCACAGCCACAACCTTTGCATTCAGCAATCCAAAATCTCAGCTGCTGTCAAACCTCTCCCAGTCTATTAAGATAAACGAGGCCTACAATAATTCATTCCAGCTCACACCTCAGACTACAAGCCAAGGATTTATTTAGTGAAGCACATGAACAGCACTGTTCCCCCACAATAAAAGCAGAAAAAAATATACATTTCCCCTCTCAGTCCCTACACACAAATACACACTCTTTCAGTTGCCCAGGAGAATCTAGTACAGAGGACTGGGAAGCACACATTGCTTTCCAAGGGCTGGACGGGGGCTGCTTTCATCTGTTCTCAAGTCTTCTCACAAACATCATGTCTGTGCATGGAAAGAGCTTAGGTGGACACTTCACTGAATCCTCTCGCTGGTTGTAATGCCCTGGAAATCGGACAACCCAAGAACCACGTACCAGCAAATCACTTCACTTAAAACAGTAATCAGTAAGCTAGGAGACCTCCCAACACAAAACAGGCTTTGCAGAAGCAATCTGTACCAGCAGCTATTCCTTGGACAATCTAACAGACACGTAAACTACTTGGGCTCATTTCATTTTTTTCCTAAATGATGCATAGCTCCAATTCCAGCCATGAAAGTGGGATGCTACCTTCCCGATCATTAAGTCCTATCTAGAAATATCTCTGCATCTTCATAAATCCCAACAGTATGAAAAGAACAATAAAAATAATCCTTTGGAAACTGTGGCAGCTGAACACCATGTTATGGAGGAGAGGGATACTGGAGAAAGAAATATTACATCTGTTATCTTTTTGTTAGTACTATACTCCTGTAGTAATGTCATTATAATACGGGCTGTAAATCCCTTTTATTATTTATTATTGTTCAAAGACAGCACTCAATTTCTGTCCTAGGGTGCATCCTGTCATAATTATCACTGAGCCCACATTCTAGCAGCAGTGTGTCTTGCAGAAGTTTACAAGAGAGAGAGATAAAATGAGATGTCGGATCACACCAGAGGTTGCAATAGAGGTCTCCCTGCAGTGTTACTGTGCTCCCAGGGCAGCACAGTAACACTGCAGGATCTCCCTGAAGCTGTGATTCTGCAGTTTGAGCCATGGCCCATATGGAGCCCAGAGAACTCTGTGCAGATGCAAGAGCTCATCCACATCACTGGGGCAGGATTAAGAGGCAGCTGATATACAGAGCCCTTGTCAATGCCAACAGACATGCATCACAACAAAGGAATTAAACACAGCCATTCCACTCCCCTAACAATGGGAGAGACTCACATGCTTACCTCTGAGTTCAGAGTAAAGTTTACTAAAGGTAAGTGCTAACGGCAAGAGAGGAAAACAACATAAATCCGCTCCCAGGTGAACATTCCTTCAAGCCCTTTAATGAATTTAAGTGTATGTGGCAAGGCAGGACTAATAAAAAAAGCTCAAAATGTCTTTTCTGAGATTGCAAAATTCCTGAATTAGAAAGTTCAGAACTGACAAGAAAAGCAAGTTGGGTGTGTGCACACAAACACAAGCTAAAAAATAGAACAGAGACTTTCCAAGCATGCCAATAGTTACCAACTGCCATACAAACACCTAAGCAAGGGGAGAGAGCTGGTGATGTATCTCTTCATGGCAATACCTAGAACCCTTCTAACAGAAAGGTGTTTGTGTATTCAAAATATCTTCAAACACAGACCTGTAATTATGTAATCTGAATTCTTGCACTCAACTTTCCGACAGCTGGATGCTTGAATTACTCTCAGCAGGAGCACTATTCCACTCCAGTTTACTGTGTATGACTGCTTCCCATTTAGAGACTGTTAGTGGATATATTATGGCTACAGTGATGTGATCACAACAGTGGTTAAACCTGGTCAGGAACAAACACTATCACTGAAATCAGATATTCATATCATATCTAATGCAAGAACAACTTCTGATGTTTATTTGGATACAATAGTTTTAGAAAGGGGCCACAGAGTGAAGAAGTACACAAGCACCAAGACCGTGCATTAAAGCTGACACAGTGAATACATTACACTGCTGAAATAACCACTGCCAAAATTCTAAATTCATAATTTCATTTCTTGGTGTTCCTGGATTAATCTGTAAAATGTCCTTTAAATGTTAAAGAGAAGTGCCTGAGAAATGCATTCTAGTCCCAGCTGGACAGCAGCTGCTTCCAGTAGTCCAAGTGGCTTTTTTTCTTTTTTAATATACAGTATTTAATTCTAATCTAATTCTTGGATGTCTATAGAACAGAAAAATCACTATTGAGAACAAGAAACCAAATGCCTGAACAAAGCCAGAGCAGACTGTATAAGAAAAACACAATCTGAAGAGCACATTAGAAATACTCTGTATTTCTATAACAATAAGACACAGCAAGCCACTTGCTGTACTGAAAACTTGATAAATAATCATGACTCCAAGAAACCGTGTGGCAGTTCATGTTGTGGTGACAGATTCATAAGGAAAAGGAAACTTAAAAAAACCCAAACATTAAAACACAATAGTGCAAGTGTAACTACTTTATTTCTGGAGCGGGTTCTGAGGAAATCAGTCACATACGTTGCATTAAAAATGGAATATGCAAAGATGCAGTTAGAAATGCATGGAACAGAGCTGCTTATGTTCCTCAATAGACGAAACCTCTCTCAACAGCAAGGAAGCTGAGAATGGGACTATAAAAGGAAGAGGAAACAAAGTAATCACAGAATACTTCTGGTTGGAAGAGACCTTCATTTTCTCAACAAATGCAGTAAAATTTAAATGTCTTCATGAAGAGCTCCCAGCATAATTTTTACTGACATTATTATTTTTTATACACATTATACTTCTGAATCCTGAAAATTATATAAAATATTGCTTGGGAATTTTAAGGTCTTTTCCAGGAGACCTTTTTGTGAAGGACTGTTAGCACTAAGTACTGTCTGTATCTCACTTGGCTAGCCCTGATGTGGTCTGTAGCACTGTAAATCTACTAGACTTCAGTTATTACAGGGATTCAAAGGCACAAAACTGTCACCTCCTATCCCATTCTTCCAGTATACTGTTTGACCTTTTATTGTGAGCAATGATTTTTTACAGACATGGGCTAATTTCCTTGAACTGGATTTTGATTTGCAATTTGATTTGCAGTATACACACATTTTTCAGAACAGTTACTGCCTGACTTCTCAGATTTAAACCTTTTAGCATCTTCCAAAGAATGCTTCTTGTGCAGCTAAATTTCATAATGAAATTCCATGATTAAATTCTCTCCAACTACAAGCATTAAATTTCTACCTTGTCTGCATACTGGAATATGTTGTATTGAAAACCACTTGACAACTTCAGACTGGGTAATGATCTCATTTTCCTATATGGCATTCATCTTGGTTAACATTAGAGAGTTGTTATACAGCTATAGTCTTATTATTATGTCACAGGAGGAGGCTGCTCCAGAAGCTAGTAAACTCAGAGTTACAATATCCAAATCTTTAAAATACTGAACAGTATTTATTCCACAGAAATTTTGGTGATCTTTCCAAAGCTTAAAAAGCCTCAGACATGGGTCTCTTAGAAAGCTGAACAGCACAAAGCTCCTCCGGGCATGTGGCTCCTCCATCTTCACGGGCTGTGAACCTTTTTACGCATATTCTCCACACACAATTCAAACGGACTGCAGAGCCTGACTGATTGTTTTTCTTCCATATACAGTGATCTCTGTTTAAAAGCACATCTCAGAAAAATTTGGTAATGTGGATACATTCAATGTTTACCAACTATTTTGAATATTACAACATGAGAGATACTAAAGATACCTCCAGTTCTGCCTACTGGCACAGGAACATTCACAAGACAGTTAAGGGCTTTCAGAGGATCCGTTTTTTTCCATATTTGTCGAAGCCTCACAAAAGTTTGAGGTCAGAAATTATTTATGGTAGAATAAAAATAAATCCACCAAATACAGAAAGAACTTTTTATTACTGGTTGCAACTTTTCCACCTTCCCTTCAACAGGAAGAAAACTCCTGAGATCTTTTTATGACAGTCAGAAACTGTAACAGGTTTCTCAGAATATTAAATCCCTGCCCTGAAAATCCACATGCTGACTAACCACTGACTGTTTATGAACTGCACCTTAGAACTCTTCCATTTAATAACCCAAAATAGTTGCACAAATAGAGACTCAAATACTGCAGCACTGAATGGATTTTAAGGGACCATCTGGTCCTTCTTCTTGCCCCAACAAAGAGGGAATGTTTCAGTTAATCCCAACAGAAGCTTGTCCCATCTCTTTTTAGGTTTGCTCAGCAAATATTGTCCCATGCTTTTTATAGATGGATGAAATTAAGCATAAAGACAAATATATTAACAGTACACATTAGTTTGTTATCTGGCACAGTTAAAAATCACGATACTCCAAACCTACAGTGATTAAATCTAGATATTTGCGTTTGAAACCATAAAAACAACTTGCTTCACAGTAACTACTTACGAGAACCACGAGCCACAAAACAAACGAACGGCAATGAAAGATCTAAAACTCCTCCCGCAACTCTCCACTGACAAGAATATTTTTTCCTCATAAATCTGAAGACCAAGAGGAACTCTTGGGTAACAAGCCCTTTTGAGCATTCCTAAACAGTAACATATCTCAGACAGAAAATTCATTGCAGCAATTTTGCTTTTAGAGTTGGTATTTCAGGATCACCTTCTGATGGGGGAGATGGAATGACAGATAGCGGCATCTCCCATCCCAAGATGGAAGATCTTTTATTGAACAGAAGCTCACGGGAAAAGGCAGGATCCTCCCACGAGCAACACTGAACAGTCACACCAGCAGCCTGGGGGGATGAGAGCTGCAGCAATTTGGCAAGGTGGGTAGCTGGCTCTAAAGACTACACAGTCATCGGTAACATTTTAAAACCAGCTTTTATACAGAACACAGGAAAACTGTCCAAATTTGCTCACTGACAAATCACTTGAACACAACCAAAAAAAAAAAGCAAAGAATTAGTTTGGGAAAAAATACTTCAAATACTAAACTGCAAGAGAAATACAGGGAAGGTGTTAAGGTGTAAACTATCAATTTCAATAAAAGGAGAAAAAAAAAAAAAATCATTTAAGACTTAAAAGTTAAACCAGAAAAAAACCCAAAAACATCAAATCACACCACAGACATAACTGATTGAGGGAAGGGTATTTTACAGCCCATGAAAAATCAAATTTTACTAAAATCGGCTGACTATGAATAAAACTGATCTATGCTCAGACAAAAAGTCTACAGCTCTATTGTGATTTGCATTGATTTCTCCTTCAGAGAAAAAATAATGTTATTTCAATTATTCTGAATTATGTTAAAAAGATGGAGTGACAAGAATCTGTAGCTTGTGTAGTAAATATTCCAGGTAGTTGTCACAGTACTTGCATCTCTTGGATTTTCTGATTTTTTTTTTTTTCATGTGTATACCAACTCAGTGGTAAACTAGCACTGTTTATGGAAGCCAAGACATTGATGCTCCTATTCATGACTTATGGTACCATATAGTGTAAATATTTTCATTTAATGTAATGGCATTAAGGAGGATGGGATCCATTATAAGTCTAATTGCTAAATAACACCTTAAACAAGGAGTATCTCACTGTTTCCATGTGATGTCTCACAAAATAATAAAAATCATGCAACTAAATCTGGCTTACCATCTATTATAAATATAGGATACTGGCTATGAGCAATTAGGCTCTATGATTAGGGTGATGAACAAAACAGGACAGTTAAAAGGGTTCTTTTCAAAAGGGGACTGGACTTAAAGTGAGACTGTCTTGAGCAGACTTGTTCCCATTTTTACATCTGTGCCAGGAGCAGCACAACAACAAATTAGTTTACTAACAGAAATGCCAAATAAACACATTGAGGAGCCTGGAACCTGACTCCAAGGGACAGATCTGAGCAAACACTAATTCCTCAAGCCTTTCTCAGCAGCTTTTATATCCTAGGGAGAAAGGAAGGAATATCCTGCACGGTCACAACAGCTATCTGTCATTGCTGCTCCCTGTCCTGGGAAGGCTCACCTATTCCAAGCAGCATGTGCAGAGTACATCCCCTACCACTCCTAGTCCTCCTGCATGCTCCTGTCCACTTACTGCGCTCGCTAGGCAGTTCACTCACAGAAACAACGTACATTTCTCTCTCCCAAGGAGATGAATAGTTGGAATCAGAATTGCACTAAAGTACATGTTGCAGAACATTTGCACAGAAATCTGACTAAATTTTTCCACAAGAATACCAGGCAGAGCACTGGTGGTGCCTCATACTACCAAAGAAACACAGAAGTATTAGGCAGCTATGCAGGTACTCTCAGCATTAATGTATAGTACCTATCTTGGAAATTTTAGAAATTAAGAAGTGCCAGGCCAAGAATCTGTTCAACACTGCCTTCAGAACTGGCTACTTATTCTGTATAATTTGTGTGTTTCTCAGCTGTCACTAGTCCCTTCTGGGATGCTACTGAGCCCTTGGGCCAAAGCTTATGTCAACAAGGGTTCTGCTGTTAACAGGATAATGCAGGCCGTTTACTCCTCAATTTCAACAATATCTTTAACAAAATTATCCAAAACTCACAAAGAATGTGCTTCCATTTCTAAAAGAATATCTTAAAAAATAGGAACATATTTATTTTATAATTACTGATTTTTTTATGGGCCTTTTTTAGTCAGGAAACTACTGAAAAGATAACTGATTACACAGGTAACTACATGATACTGAAAGTGGTATCAAACTTTAAAAATATAATATAAAAGCAGAGAAAACACTTTTCCCCTATCACAGTCAGTTATATAAATCACAGGAATTTCTACTGTAACGGGGACATATGGCATAGAAAGAAATGTAGTTTTCACACTGATAGGAATGTTTAAAAATTGCCAGAATCAGAAATCCACCTAGTTCAAGTGGAGATGGGTAGGTGGGGGAAGTTAAGGCAGCAGAAAACACGGCTCTGATAACCAGAGTAACCTGCTGCAATTAAAAGTTTCTGAGTGTGGACTGAAACTCATTTGAAATAAAAATCGATCTCCAGCATACAGCGTTGCTAACTCAGGCTGTATCTGGTATAAATTAAGTGATCATTGTTCTGGATTAAATGAATCGCCCCCATTACTGCTCCAATAAAAAGAGGAAAGTCAGCCCGAGCAGCAGTGCAGCAGAGGACAGTCCACCCAGAGAGCCTGGCATTTTTCAAGAGAATACCATACATGATCTCTGAACCCAGGGGTGTGTACAACAATGTGCAGCAACATAAAAATTAATGCAATTTGTGCAGTATTTTTTGTCATATATCAGGGCTGAGTCTCAGTACATCAGATCCTGTGTGAGCGATATAAATCACACACTGCTGGTTTTCATATTACTTTGATAACTTTGATAATCCAATCCCAGGAAGTCAAATGAACTATTGAACATACATCTTCTTTACAGTTCTACTAAATAATCCCTCTACTTTATTTCTTCCTGACCTGAAGTCGATTGAGCTACTGTGCAGTAATCCACGGTTGATTAAACTCAGTTTGATATATTCTGATGCAACAGGCATATTTTTCTAGGGCACTTTTGATTATAAAGAAAGCTGATGAGTCTCTTCTTTTCCATTTTACTGTAGCTAAGTCATCTCTCTCAGTGCTCCTAGTTTAGGGCCATAAAATAAAGGTTAGTTTAACAGACCATTTTATTAACTCACCTCCCCTGAGGTTTTTCTTTTTAGATATTTTAAAACATCTCACTTCCCAATTTCTGTGCTTATTAATGAAGTGCTAAAAAGAGCAAATATTGGACATGGCTAACCTATGCTGAACATGCAGTCAGAATTAAGGATCTCTGAAAGTGACTGAGGCTTAGTTTTGCATTCATCTTCCTGGTAAGTGTCCGCAGACCAGTCCCTCAGATAAGAACTTTTATGAGCTGAAACTTCTGATAATAACTGACAGGATCACAGAGGTTTGTTCCATCCATCTGGGAAGACAACACTTCCTTTTCATGATGAACCATTTCTAATTTGAGGAGGTGGGATACACAAGCTTCTATCACTTCCATCTACCTAAGATCACAGAAAGATTGGATTTCCCTCATTTTATGGTAACACTCTTTGGACTAGTTGTCCGACTTTATGGATAATAATTTTCTGTGTCATAAGAAAGAACCTACATCACTCTGTAGAACGCAACCTACTAATGAAAAAGGAAGTTCAAGGAGACAGTCAACACCTTTCAAGATCAACACTTAAACTAAAAACAAAATCCAAAAGCCTTAGACATTTAGTAGAGCTGTAGTGCTGAAATAAGCAAAGGGTTAAAAAGCTCTTTCTACAGGAAAAGAAAAGGTAGAACAAACCCCAAAACTTTTAAAAGTAAGGGAATATCCTCTTTCTCCCCTTTCCATTTGTAAGAATAATTTTCAACTGAGAGCTTTCATGTATCTAATCTTATTCTTTAGATTTTATATCATGCCTAGTTTAATCTCAGCATCACTTTGAGAAAGACAGCACACTACAACTTAGAGAGAGTTGTTTATGATGAAAGCTTGAACACTACGACTGTACCATTCTCACCTCAGGGACTATCAATGTACATCTGCAAAACCAACAGAAAATCCAATTCTACAGTCTGCAGTAAAATGGTAATTTTGACTGCCTTAAACTGGATTTCCTGGTCTATTCTGCTGAAGTGCTCATGCCTGCATGATGCCTGAAGCTTTGTAGAATATTCCAGGCTGCAGTAGGACCATCTAAGAGAGAAACACAGAATACTTCACATGCTCAACGTATTTTCAAGGATATGAACTACTAATATTTCCTGCCATCAAACTCTTTCCAGAGCTCCTGCGGGGGCAAACAATAATAGAGCCACTAATTTAGATTTCATATGCAAAGTCAAGAGAAGAGTCGATCAGTGAAAGTTTAGTCAGAGTTGCATAAAATCCGGCTACATGAATACCCAGCAACGTGTAAAGTACTGCTATATCACCATATAACAACTGATCTTTTCAGGCTTGTAGGATAAAACTAAATTACAAATTCTCTTATTTCATCTGACACGCTTCTCTTCCTCTGATCTATGCAACCATTCTCCTGGTATGCCATCTATGTCCACATGTGATGATGCTCTCCTTACCAAGCCATTGAGGCTTCCTGTAACTTCATTATTTTCTGCTGTTATTCTCTTCAGGAGGACATAACTGCTGAAGCAAAGAGACACACTAAATGAAAATTTCAAAAGTCAGCCAATATTTACCTCAGATAGCTCCAGCAACGTGCAGATTTAGGGAGGAAAAAAAAAAAAGGGCAAAATAACCTTGACAGTGTTTTCAGTGTTTTTCTTGCTCTTACACAGTCTTTGGGCTCCCCAGGAGAAGAAAATTCTGGACAAAGCTTCATTTCTCAGTCATAAAAATCTCCCTTTCTTTTACACAGCCTACCTTTTTTCTTTGCTGTACTACAGCTAAATCATTCCCCTCTGATATGAAAGCATGTTGCCTTGCTTCTGCCTACTGCCTTCTTCCTTGCCTCTCTCAAACTCTCCAGTTTGCTAGAGATGCTGGTAAACAATAACTATGAATTCTTAACCTCTCTGCTCAATTTCTGGCAAAAATAAACTTTCCTCAAGTCTCTTTTCTAACACTGGACCAATGCTCTAAGTTGAGCTTCCATAAGACTTATTCCTAGCTAAATGGGAATCTTCAGTGTCCAGCGGTTCTCCAGCTTCCCACATCTCGGAGAAAGTTTTCACAGAGACAACAATTTGATGGTTGTCTTGATGGCAAGAATCCACCTTGGACACAAGGCATTTCAGAGGTTGTCATGGCACATCCTCATTCAGTTCTTGTCCTATAACAATGCTGCGTGGCACAAATACCATTAATGAAATTAATGTTATTTGTGAAACATGTTTTGTCTTAGATTGGGGGAGTCTCAGTACGTAAGATTCTGCCTGTGAGATATAAACCATACACACAGTCACACAACACTTGCCACAGTATTCCTTAAGCTTTATCTCTCTGTATGTGGATATTACTCATAGAGTAATAATAATATTACAAGGCAGGGAGACATAGTCACTTATTTGACATGAAGATGTAAGTACTTTTTTCAGGTACTGACATTGCACTTGTTCATGGTAATAAAAAATAGGAATTATTGTTTATTTGCTGGTACAGGAGCTGTCGACTTGTTTTGTTGCTGGCAAATGAACTGTCAACTTGTTTTCCATTTTAGAGGACCTTCTTGTTCTCTTTCTGTTTTATGTATCCGAGTAAGGATTGAGATTAGGGGCAACAGGTCAGAAAGAACAATCATTCCATAGCACATAAAACTGATAGACCATGTATTTAGCGATAGAAATAGCTTTAACCTTCCTAAAACTTCACCATAATTCGATTAGGTATATGGTATTTTTTACACTTTCATAAAGCATTAATGCTGTTTGCATCTCATATTTTTTCTTTTTTAAAAAATTTAGTTTTTACTTTATTTTTCCTGTATGCAAATATTTTTTCTACTGTATGCAAATCTGCTGATATTTGTACTGCCTCAAACAGAAGATGGCAGCTTTGGAAACATTAAACAATGCTTAGACAGGCGTTGGGCCAAAGGAGCGTGTCAGTTAGGAGCAAAGGAACAACGCAGCAGATGACAGTAAGCTATCTTGAGAGAACTGAGAGCACTTAGCAATTCCATCAAGATTTTTTCTGCTGCCAAATGAAAACAACAATGATTCATACTGCCATATTATTTAGCATTCATCATGATTCTAAATCATTTATTGGAGAGTTTACACTGCAGTGCAGACAAACCTTGTTAAATTTAATGAAAGGCAAATTGTCCTTTGAGTTGGCATCAAAAACACTGTGAGAAAGCTTTGGAGCATTTACCATTCCTCTCAAATTACATTTGAAGGGAAACTAATATTTTAACAAAAAAATAATCATCATAGGTTTATTCACAAATTCCATTGCAAAATTCTGTAGAGATGTGGAAGGAGGCTAATGGGGAGTACAGCTCCTGGCAGGTCCCCCAGTCAGAAGTCTTCACCTGTCAGACTGCCAGGAGAGTAAGGTTTGCCCTGTCCTGTATGAAGTAGGTTGCAGAACTTACTCAAAAAACTAATAGATTTGTAGACATTTGTGAAGATCATAAAGAACATGAAGGGTGATTTTTTAGTACACAACCTGCACCTCCTTCTGTATGGACTCACATCTACTTATGTCTCTACCCAGACTCTCAAAACAGACTTCCAGTAAGTGGTGTTAACAAGGACTGTGGTTATGGAGGCCCAAGAAAAACAAAACATCTTTTGCAAATAAACTGGGTGAGGAAAAACAAGCAGAAATTTTCACTCTCTCACAGCCTAACCTCTAAGTCTTCATTTTTCCCATGTTAATTCCATCATTGTAAATAGAAATTTTAGCTTTTACACCTAGTTTCATCACAGTTCCCATAAAGTTTTAAAGAGAGCCTCCTCAAAGCTTCCCAGGCTGCAACTTGAAGCATACTACTTAAAATATCTTACTTTTCCAGTGCAAAAAGAAAGAACATTTGAGTAATGACCCCAAAAATAACTAACAGTGAACAAGTGAAGTCAAGTAATTTAAAATTTGGTCATCCAATATACTTGAAGAACACTTTCAAAAATTAAATGCCAAACATATCTACAGAAAAAGTATGCCAAAAGAAAAGCCAACATTAATTGTTTTTTTTTTAATTATTATTCTTCACAATTTTATCATTTGGTGACACAAACACCCTTAAAGACTTGCTTAGGCAAATCTCTTACCATGCCTTGGACCCTTCAGCATATTAAGAATTTTCAGGTTCTATCACAAAGTTGAAGTGTTTGAAATTATCAGCACTAGCAGGAAGTTTTGCCACCAGATTAAGTTAAGAAATCAGTATTAATTTTAAGAAAGCTATCTTTTTATTCATTTTTCTTTTTAAGAAAAGTATGCTTGGGTTAGAAAGAAAAGGTAAATTTTAATAAAATTCATTTAAAAGACAATTTGTATTTCTTGCTTTATACAGGACACAATCTTTTAACTCCTTTGCCTAACACTACAGTGTATTTTCCCTCCCCCTGTCAAACTCTTGCAATTTTAAGTACCGTTCTCTTGATAAGGAAAGGGAAAGAAACGCTTTAAAAAGTCATTCAGGCTCTTAACAGCTGACATTACTAGAATATCTCAAATAAAAATTCTACTGGATGCATGGAGTTCTCTGGATACTTTATGGAAAAAAATGTCAAAAGGAAATTATCTGATCAAACCCGAGCTCCCTTACTGACATCAACAGATACTGGCACTCCTCTCACAAGATCTCCATGACTGTCACTGCACCGGATCTACACGTATGGCTGCTACTTAAACTCAGTGAGATGCGTTTGAGAACATTATCAACAGAAACCATTCAAGCATTCTTGAAGGCAAATAATCCCACAAACACGACAGACGGGAAAAAATGGAAACAAAAGTTTTTTCAATGAAGCAATTTCTCAGACATCTCTAGTAATTAATTTTAAAGCTGAAATTACAGTGGCAGTTCTGAGAAGTGGACCAAGGCAGCACTGAGACGCTGGCATTCTCAGAGTCAGGATGGCACCAGCCCACAGCACTTCCAACACACAGAGGGTGAACCCCTCCTTGCTACCAGAAGAGCTTAAAACTAGCCTGTTCTTACTGAATTTGAGTGCAGTCCAACGCTGTGGGCCACATATGGTTTCTGAATCACACCTTACACAGGTGATGGTATTTCCTGTAAGTTGGCCCAAATCACTCTTCCAAAAGATTCCAAAGTGCCAATGTGCAGATATTTATCATCACCTAGAAACCTCAGTGGCATTGTCTTTATTGGGATTTGATATGATCAGTAACCCGAGAGCACATGTGACTGCTCACATTAAGGATCGTGTCATTAGCGGATGGCAGAACAGACGTGGGGATGAAGAACAAGAAAATACTCACTGTGCATTGCACTACTTGACATATATATATAGGGTACACAGTATATTATGAAATAGATACATAGTACGAATTGGTGCACTGTGACTCAAGCTAAAACAAAACCACAATGAAAAAATGCCAGTATAGCTTTCAGTTTCATTTGTTATATAAAAATTCCCCTTAAAAAAACCCAATAAAGTTGTAAAACTCCAGCTGAAATCATCTGTGGATTTTGTTTCCTGGCTCCAGTTTTTCCACATTTCCTGTATTGTACTTCAGATGCTTCACTCTACTACCTTCCATTAGGATTAAATATGTCATGAGATGACACTTAAATTAGTTCCTCCCACGCTGAAATCAGATACATTATTATTCCAATCTTAAAACTTAGTTTAATGGCAATGGGCTTGTCTTATTAGGAAAAAAAAAAGAATTATCTGGTGATAAGTTTTGGAATTGCTTAAAATAACTTTTTCTCTATTCTGCTGCCTACATTACACGGCAAGTACGAACAATGCTGGTTTTAGAAGTGACTGCTCTGTTCTCTCAGACTTGCTATACTGAATCTGACACAGAAAAAGGTATTTATTAGACTGCAACGCTGCAAGCAGTGTTGGGACTGAATGAGTTAAATTACCTCATGGATGGCATAAAAGATAAGACAACCACATATTAATTTTCAGCAACTGCTGGCTAGGCAAGTTCACTGTATTATATGAACATTTGAATCAAAAACTCTGATGTCAGGAGATGGCAAAAAAAGCTCTGCTGCTCACTGATGACCCAGTGGGGACAGAGGTTATGCTATCAGCTTGCACACACACTGCAACTTTGATTTTCCAACCATACACACTGAACTATGCTATATTGCAGATTATTAAGATAAGTCTCCTTTTGAAAGGCCACTTTTTCACTGCAAACACCTGCTTGGCACACACTTCCCCAGAGGCACACAGTCCATCAGATGAGTGAGTTCTCTGAGATGCACCAGAAGAGCCACACTGAGTGGTCCTGCAGCCCCACCTCACCCTCACAGCGCTGGAGCTTTCCTGACCTTCCAGAAAACAAAAACTAAAGACCTTCCACATTGGTAATAAAGAATGGAGAATGTGACAGTTCTCATTATAAAACAAAGCAAACTGCCTGCTGGTTATCCAACAGCTTTCATACAACTCCCATTACAATGTTAGAAAAACTCCAGTCTTGCCTCCAGCAAGGGATGCTATCCTCACTCCCACGGGCAACTCAAGGCAACATTTGAGTCTGCCACTGTATGGAGTTCAGATATGGGAGAGTTAGAAACACTCATCTAAAAGAATACAATGTAATTATTTTTAAAGTAAAAGAAAATGGAAAAATATATCTGAAAATGAGGTGTAGGAGAAAGAACAGAAGAAAATTAGACAATGATAAAAATATGCCACAGCAGAATATGGCTTGGGGGGAGAAGGGAGGGAGGAATGAGTCAGGCAAGGGTTTAACTGATGTGGCTAAAGGCAAGGGGGAGCTGAATGATGAGATGGGAAAAACGGAGGAGAGGGGTTTATGAGAAAGAGCAGCAAATACTGGAATGGAGGAGATAGGGAGAAGACAAGAGAAGCAGGTACACTGAGGAAAAGGAAAGGGGACTGGAGGAATAAAGAGCAAGGATATAGACCTTTGGATGAAAAAAGAAGGAATGAACAGGAGGAGAAAAAGGTTTGAAAAGTAATAAATCACAGCAAAAAAGGGGTAAGAATAGTTGGAACAGACAGTCTTCTTCATTGGCAGTGTCTCTTCCTTTTCTGCTCTGTTGCTCACTTCCCTCTGATATCCTACTCCACAACCTCTTCCCTGTAAAGCAGGAATCAAACACCATGCCACAGAAATCTGTAGCCACTCTAGGACATCATCTTCAGGATCTACTGTCTTTATACAATCACACAGTCCGTTTACATTAGTGGTTCTTTATCTTTTCTAGAAGAGTTCTGAAATGCATGGGGAGCCATCACTGGGACATGAACCAAAGTGTCCACATACTCTATTTCCTCACACCTCAGAATATGAACGACATTCCTCATTGTGCTGACTTCTGCTGACTGCTGGAACAGATGACCAGTGGACCAGGTTTTGCTTCTGGTTATTTTCTTCTTTCAGATCTGCATCTTTCAGATGCATCCCCAGTAGCTGGCACGCAACTGACACACCTCACTGCCATCCTAGCATCCACACAGAACAGGTAGCAGTAAACATATGCTCAAAGAATTGTCTGCATTTATTCAAGTTTCAGCGCTAAATGTTACTATGCAAGTAAACTGCATAGTTTGTAACAGCAGCTAACGTTGTTCTCAACTCTATGACAGAGACGGATTTCCTGGTCTATACATAAACATATGCTGTTCAGCATCTGACTGCTAACCAGCATTACACACCCTCCTTCATGTCAATCCCTGCCAACACTACCGAAGGTTCGCTTGTGCAAAGACTGTGTACAATAAGGATTTCAGCACCAAGACCTTTAGCCCATGGGAGAAATTAATCTCAGATAAAGCAAAGTCTTCACAATGCATAAACCATGGCCCAAAAGTGAATGCAGGTTTGAACAAAGTCTGGTTTTTTTCCTTGTTTTTAAACATTTTTATTTTGCCCGCATTAAGGTAAGAGAACAAGAAGACAAACAGAAGGGCAGCAAGTCCTAAACTTTTCGCTATGAGATTGTTATTAATATGTTTTTAAAATCAACATTCATAGTTGTCTGGTCTACAAGTAAGTCTTCAAATTATGCTGTAATATGAAATCTAGCAAGCATTTGAACAGTACTTCTGAGATTTATTCATCACTGCTTTTGTAAAGAACAAAAAAATCAGACAGTCTTCTGTTCCCAAACATCTCTTAAAAATAACCAAAGAAGAAATATATCTTTCTAATGAAAAGCTCTGGATGCTTTTTGAAAAGCTTCTTTTATTCAGAGTTTTAAGGACAATGTTGCAAAGCTCTCAAAGGTGATACAGTTGCATCTGACCCACTTTCTACCAGCCTGTGCTAATTCTCTCCAACACTGCAAGTCATAAAATTAGCATCCTGTGATATCCGGCATTATTACTGCAATTCAATAGCCGTCATCATGGAAATCTCAGGACAAAATGAGAATCATTAAACTGAACACATTAGAATTTTTCATTCATAAGTAATGGTTCAAAGAAAAAGGAAGAAACCTTATGAAACCTGAGCCTCTACTGCAATGTTTCTTATTAACTTTAATATGAAAAAATGACATAGAGGGTAAGAATTACTGCTATAATACAAAATATTGTAAGGTATACTCTGGACACACTAATACATACTGCTTCCTCATGAACCTGAACACTTCATGGCTAACAATGAGGTTTTTAGAGAGATTTCAAATCATCATAAATTGTATCTTCAAGAGGTGCTTCATAATACAGCAAAAAGACTCAAAAGTCAAGACAGGGCCCCAGTGGCACAGAAGGTCACCACCCTGTCCCCAGAGGGCAGGATGCAACAAGCAGAGTGTGAACAAAACTCTAGGCCAGCAGTCTCCAGGTCAGGCAATGCCTTTCTAATACATTTCTGAGGTCTAATTAACTATCAGCAGTGGTGGGCATGCTCACTTGAAGTTTTTTTTAAAGTATCTTCTCTGCAAATTCCTCCCCTCAATTGCATTGAGTCAGCTGGAAAACTGCTACTTCTGAAGGCAAAAATAAGTGAATTAATTTATTGCCAAGTTATAAACTAATGAGTATATTATCTCTGAAAACTAAACAGTGCTTCTGAGGAAGATGGGAAAGATTCTCATCTGAGAGACAGCACTTAAAACCACAGTAAAACAGCTGAAATCAGTGCAGTTGCTCTATTTCACATGAATGCAAATGAGACCCAAATGAACAACACTGATATTCGGGTTGGGGTTTTTTTCATTCGTCTTTTGTTCTCATTATACAGCACGCAGGCAGTCACTGAAATGCACTTTTTTAAACTTTCAATTAAATTAAATTTTAATACTAATGTTCCTAACAGTATTTCAGTGTTATGCTTCAAATTCCACTGAAAAAGATGGTATGGTGTAATACACACATTAAGCCATACAAATGGCTTTATTAAAATAAAGAATCAAAATTTGGGGATCTGTTAAATCTATTTTCTGCTTTTAAATGGCACACACTGGCATTTCCACAGTTTCCTAACTTGAAACATTTACTTAAAAAAAGGGAAACTTCACAAAGAGACTAATTGAGGTTTCCTGAAACATAACTAAGAACTTGAAAAACTGCACTGAAGTTTAGAGAAAGTCATAGATGATTTGCTTGACATACCCTGAAGTGCATGAAATAAAATACTATAGCTTATATTGTTCAAGGCAAACATACAGACTTTGTCCATACACTTGAATATAAGGTTTCTGAAATTAGCCTTTCAGAATTTTAAAAAGTAACTAGTTCTTCCACTGTCCTTTTCTAAAACAGAGATCTCCTGAAATTAGAGAGGAATTCGGGTATTCATTGCTAGATGCAGAATTTGGCCCACAGCAAGAATTTATACCAATTTACCAGTTTATTGCTTCCCTTCAGAAGCAGAAAATTTTGGTGCCCTCCTCTGGTGCCAATCACTGTATCTGCTTTTCTTTAACCCACTGTGCTATGTGAATAGTGTAAGAGACTCAAAATAAAACACGTGTTCATTTGCACTCTGCCTCATCACTGCTCTCACTTTTTCTTTCTCGTCACTTCCCATAGTGTGGATGTTTCTTGCCTGTGAAATCCATGGCTGTAGCATCACAGGAAAAAAACCTGAAAAATCTTACAGAGTTACAGAAGTTGCCATCCCCAGCGAAAGCCTGGGAGTACATACTGCGTATAATTAGGATTCTGACAGGTCTCTGTGAGAAGCAGAGTCTGGAGCCAGATGCAAGCACAAAGCAAGCTTCTGCCCCCTCAGGTAACGTTACAGGGAAACCCAGAGTAACCCACTTATCTTACAAGCAGCAACACTTGCGAGCTAAAGAGCAACTAACAAAAACATAGAATGACACTAAATATAAAGGATTAGTTTCAGCAATGCTAGAAGGGAAGAAAAAAAATGGAAACAGAATATTGTAACAGCAAAAGTAAATTGTAAAATAAATATTTCAGGATTTAAACTAATAATAGAAAAGCCCATAAATCATCTTTACAATCGCTCCCTTTCCTCCCAAACATCCATCCTCTCCAAATGGATGCCTATTACCAGGTCTTCAGCATACACTATGGGATAAAGAGGACTGTAGGAATCTAATTTACTGCTGCAGGGAGGAGATGCCAGAGAAAGGGTTAGAGGAGTAGCAGAAAATCCTGGAGAGAGCTGAATTTTTCTAGGAGACAAAGTATCACCCTGCACAGTGTGATTTGTACAGAATGACATGTAACACCAAGTCAAAACAGCCAAACCAAAGGTGACCTTCCTCAATTTCTGTCTTCCCGTTTGGGGCCAGGAACCTAAGGATTTAAGGCACTGGTGGGTAAGAAAGGCAAGTCTGAATAAAAGGCACAGCCAACTATAAAAATATGATACTATACAGTACCAACACTGGTATCAACACAAAAAGCAACTGAACAGGCTAAGTGGTTCCTGGGATTTCTTATCTATTTCAGGTAAGAAATAATAAAAAAGACTAATTTTGAGAAGCCCACAGAGCACAGTGGAAAGGGTATTTGTTAGTGAGCTCGTGACAATGATGACAGGCTCTCAGAAGCACTGATGTTTCCAACATTGCTCTGCAATGCACCCAATGGAATAATTGTCTGTGAATTATAGAAAATCAGACTTAAATTCTAGAAATCTCTTTTTTCAGCCAGATTATTTTTATTCTTCTATGGCTGCCTTGTGGCCAGTTCCTCCATGTCCAGAGGCCTCAGGCCCTGCAGCACCTCCTGGCATCACAGTAACTGTACCTGAAACTGTAACTGAGAGATGCAGGAATGAATTTCTACAAACACATTCTAGAGTTCAAGTCTGTCAGTCAAAGCTGTATTGCAATTTCCAACCCCTCCCCATGAAACTGCCACGAACTGCAGGAGAGAGTGGGCAAAAATTAAGGCCAGCAAGAGTACATCAGTAAAACCATGCCAAATGACTGAACTACATGCTGAAGCAAACCAGAAGTCTACCTCAGTTCACGAGGTGTTTCTGAATCACATATATGCGTGTGTACACGTTGATTTTGTTGGGGTTTTTTTCTTTTACTTTGCTCATAGATTACTGTTTCATGTGATTTTTTGTTTACTTCTTTGCATTGTTACTTCATAAATTGTGCCATAAACTAAGAAAAACAATGCATGAATCCTGAAGTGCATAGCCTGGGGTGGGAAGCTTATTTCTTTGTTCCCCAGTAAGATGCTTTTCTGCACAAATCTGAGATACACTTATGGTCAGCCGTGAGTCACAGGATCTGGATACAGGAATCATGTAACAGCTGTAATGATGGCAAGGATAAGAGAAGCCTTTTGTTCAGCATTTTCCTCCAACAGGATAAATTCAGATTTGCCTTGTATTTTAGGAATGCACAATTAACCTCCTAGCAGAGCAAAATTTTTTTTATGTTCAGCATTCTGTGCTTATTAAAATTTCCTCACTGAAGTTACCAGAAAACAAGACTTGTAAATAATGCCTGGCACGGCCTCACTGACAAACACCTAGGCAGCACTGAGCAATCAGACACGGGCAGTCCAGCCCTTCAGATCATGGAAAGCAAAATATGAGTACATACAGTAGAAAAGCAGTGAGGTAAATGCTGCCAATGAGGAGAGGGGAGGAGAAATGGAAATCTAAAGGAGATGTCTAAGAAACACGGAAAGATGTTTTATACAAAAGAGAAAGAACATGCATGCAATCACACAACTGAAACAGGAGGAGCACAGAAAGCATATAAGCTTGAAAGCACCCTAAAGTACTAAAACTTCTTAGGTCTTTCATCTACTGTTACACTCAAACTTCTGCTTACTAGACACCTTAAACATATAAAACCAGCATCCTATCTTTGTATACACTCTTTTTAACATGCCCCACTTAGGCATATTTGAAGACAGCCCAGCAAGACTGCGGGATGAAGGGAGAAAATACATTGACAACATTTGAAATGCCAATGGGATGAGCAGGAGCTAAAATTCAAGGATCTCATTTATGATCCATCCTTTAGAGGAGGGGAAAAAGAAAAAAAAAAATTGAACAAAAATCTCTTACCGTTATTACTGTTATCATCAACTAAAATAATCTCTTTGAGCAGGTGAGCAGGAGTCCGGTCAATGGCTGAATGAATGGAGCGCAGAATCACCGAGAGAGCTTCATTAACAAATATGAATACAATGCTGACCTCAGGAAGCCTGTCAGGAAATGTAAGGTTTCTGCACCTGAAGAAAAAGATTTAAAAAAAGAAAAAAAAAAAGGAAAAAAAAGATGAAAACTGTTGGAAGTCAAGATGTCAACACAAACTGTTTCATAGAAATCTATCCCCAGCCACAAGCATGATAAAAGAGTTTTTGTAGGCGTGGATCAGAAGGTCCCCATAGCTGTTCAGAACACATATAGGCAAGAAACAGATTAATTACCATCTAAAAAAAGGAATCCCTGAAAACAATCTCTTGAATCTGCCTGTGCAACCAAGGCCTAAAGTGGGCTCACATTTCCACCCAAGGCCCAAAACACTGACAATTAGTTTGTAAACCAGATGAAAACTCTTCTTTAAATGCAGCTTCCAACAGCTGTTGTTCACAATGTCCTTCTGAACAGTGCAGACAGGAATAAACAGAGTTAGACCCTTACTTTAAAAAGTGTCTTCTTAATAGTCACGTTAATTGTTTTTGCTACAGAATCTACCATCTATCTCAGTCACAATCAGAGGTTTCTTTCTCAACTCAATAACAACACAGTAAAAGATCCAGCTTCGAAGTACATCCTGCTACAAAAGCTAGGATGGACAGTGCAGCCAGAAAAACATGTAAAAGAATGGAAAACATCTGTAAGCTCAGTCAAGAGGTTTAATCAGAATGAGAAATACTCTTGTAATAGCTTGTGGAAGTGTCATTGTGTCATTTATAATCAATTCCCCCCCCCCCCTTTTTATCTTTAAAGTGAACGCCAATTCATTAAAGACATCATAATAAAATTTCACTAATGTTTGAAAATCAGATTCTCATCAAGTCTTATATTTGGACATCTTCTATAGCTGGCCTTTAAAAGCAGGTACAGTCATGATTCTTACTGGTTTTGAGGAATTTTGCTGGCAATCAAAATTTTCTAAGAAGGATTGATCGATAGATTCACAAAGGAAATCTAAATAAAAATCTACATATTGCATCTTTCTGCAAAGTAACACATAACCTGTATAGGACATAGCTGCCCAGAAGCACATATACAACACAGGAAAGGAGACACTACGAGAGGCAGAGGGAGCTGCCATCTCTTCCAGAAGACAATGAGAGCAAGGTAGCACTGGTTTTCTCTTTTAGCCAATAGTTCAGTAGTTCAGACCTTCAACCAGGACAGAAGGAGCATGAGTTCAATCTTCTCTGATCTCCCCAGAGAGCTATCCAACTACTTGCCAGCTCAGTGTGATTATTTTCAGTCTCCCTTTTCAGAGTCATTCCACTTTCTGTGAAGCAATTAAATGTACGTTAAGCTGGAGTGATACCAACTAAGTCTCTCTAGCCTTGTATTTAGGGCAAATTCCTTGGAGAAAGGACCCATACTGCAGTACCCATTCCCATGGATGTTCGTGCATTTCAAACCCTGGAATTCACTCTTTATGGTTAGCCCAATCTTCTAGATGATAATGTCACAGTAACTCTTGCAACGTCTTTTTTTCTTTCTTTTGCAAGCTAATATTTACTGTTTTAACTTAAGAAGTGCTGCTTTGGCTGAAGGAATAAAGGCACCTTCACATAGCCTGCAAATTAGGTGTCAGGACACTTTATTGGGAAGCAATACAGAATCAGAGAATGGTTGATGTTGGAATGGGCCTCCAGAGGTTATCCTGTCCAAACCCCTGCCCAAGCAAGGTCACCTACAGCCAGCTGCCCAGGACCCTATCCAGAGAGCTTATGGGTATCTCCAAGGATGGAGACTCTACAACCTCTGTGAGTAGCCTGTGTCACTGCTTGGTCACCCTCACAGTAAAAAACTTTCAGTTTGTGCCCGTTGTCTCTGGTCCTATCACTGGACACCAGTGGAAAGAGCCTGGCTCCGTCCTCTTTGCAGCTTCCCTTCATTTATTTATATATATTGATGACACCCTCCTGAGCTTCCTCTTCTCTAGGCCAAACAGTCCCAACCCTACATACACACGTAAGGTTTCAAGTCTTCTCAAGGAGAAAAGGTAGTTCTCCACACCTGCCTCCTGAACCCTAGAGCGAGTATTTTAACCCCTGAAATAATTCATTAAAGAAATCTCATCTTTGGTGGTGAACAATCTCTTAAAGCACTGCTTAAAAACACTGCATAGATGACCAAGTAGGTGAAGCAGGCATAAATGGACTTGAGTTCAGCACTGTCAAATCTGAAGTGAATCTTTGGCAAATCTGAGTTTTATGTGTGACCAGGGTTAAGTGCCATCTGAAAACAGGATTTTCAAGGTGTATATGTCAGGCTCAAGGTGTCTGGGAAGCCCCTGTACTTATGACCACACTACATTTTTAAATACTAACCCTCACAGTTTTCCAAAAGATGGTAATATCACTACAGATCCAGCTCCTTGAAGAACAGACCTGTTCATGGCACTCAGTGTGTGGGCATATGCATGTCATTCTGCAATGACAAAAGACATTCCATATGCAATCTGGACACTATTACTTTGTGGACATAATCTCTTACATGCAAGTTAGATGTACAAATTTGCATGGGCATAATGAGAAATTACTAGCAAAATTCTAGGCTCCTGTATATCTTTAAAACAAAGTTATGACATTTCTGTTTGATTAAACTTCATCCAAGGTTTCAAAATCAGGCTTCAAATGGACTATGAACTAGTTAACAGGCTTCAACGTACTGAAATAAATCTCAGTATTAGTCTGTAAAGAACCTACAAAGCCTGTTTTTCTAGTGATTCACTTGCAGACAAAATGCAGAGATACAAAATGGTTCAACAAACAAAGCTACAGTCAACCTATCTTTTAGCTGTCTAGCTTAGGCACAGTAATATTTGTTATCCTCAGCAATACTGATGTACAAGTGGTAAGATGTGTCACCTAGCAGATAAACGTCAACACGGCGATTTGGGAAATAATTTAAATGGCTATGAAAATATACTGAAAACAGTTCAAAGAAGTTGCTTCCTTAAAAACTGGGTTTTTTTTCTCCTCCGTCAATTAAGCCAACATTAAGATAAATGTAAAACATACTTTTGAAGAAATCAGTGACAAACTATATTCCAAAACATTACAGATGACAAAAACAACCCCCAAAACACTGCTGTCCTCCCATAAATCCATGCATAAACTGAAATGTTCAAACAAAATTCCTACTTCTGATACGTTTGTTCTTCCATTCATTTAAAGGTAATTACATGTATTGTTTTTTCCTACCTGCATTCATTTATATCTTTTCAAATTAGATCACATTGGACAAGATTTTCCCTTATCTGGCACTTTGTACAAGAAGAGAGCACAATGTTTAATGCTACGAATATCATTTGACTCCCTTTTTGCCCCACTGTACATTAAAAGATAACTATACAAGAGAACAGAATAAGGCTCTCATTGTGTCTAATTTCTTTAGTCTTTCCAAATGGATTAATTTTCAATGAGGGTACATCCTTAAATTGTGTTAATGGTTTATTTTTTCCATTCAGATTCAATTTATCATCTGTACTTTCAGCTTGAATTCACCTCTTTTATAATGAGTGCAGTTTTTAAAAAATGCATTTTCCTGCCTACATTGTTTTTGATATTAGGATGATGGCAATAAAAATTATCTATTTTTAATTTAAATAAATCAGAATTAAACCCACACACCTCGGATCATGCACAGAATGCAGAGCACTTGAGCAAGTTCACAAGTATGTCTGTCTTCCTCTTTACGCCAAGTTTTACAAGGAATAAAAATTCCCTAATCCCAGGAATGAAGAAGAAATAGCCACAGAGAAAGGGTGCAGGTGTAAGTGTATAAAACATGCTGAGGGGGTAAAAAGGGAGGAAACTGTGGATCAAAATCTCAGATCCATTAAGCCCCAAGAACTGAATAGTTGCGTGGCAACCAGCAACGCACAGTTTCAATGACAGCTCTGCCTCAGACTCACCCAGGGGCCTTGGACAAGACCCTTAACCTGCCCCTGCACAAAGTGAGGCTCTCGCTAAAGAACCAAATCCACAAAGTACAGAGTGTATTTCAGTATTATGACTAAGTGATTTTTAAATACAAATACTATTTAGAATTGCCATAATGAGTATCACCTCAGTGTAGCTAAAAAAGTTACTTCTAGCAACCTACCCCGCTAAATTACATTGGGCTAATAACACTAAAGTAACAGTTGTCATGGTTACTGGAAATTTGGAGAAACTCCTGGTGTTCTATTTCAAGCACAACTCTGGTAAATGGAGGACAGAATACATTATTATGAATCTTCTTTCAAATATTTGTCCATTCCTCTAGAATACAGGCACTGTGATAAGACAATTTAGCCAGTTGCATTAAAATTAGTTTAGTTAACTCAGCAGTAAGAACAACAGAACAAGAGTGATTTCCTGTATTAATCACTTATCTCTGAGACCTTTTACAAATATGCATATAAATTATAAAAAATAATTATTTTCTGCAATTTTTGAGAACCTTTCAGTAAGAGTTACAAGGGTATCGCAGCCACCATGGCAACAGAACACATTTTGTGTTTTAATCACTAAATTATGTCATCTGTTCCACTTTTTTATTTTTTTTTAAACACAGGATACTATAAAGCATATTACTAAAATATTTGAGGTTAAATTATTGTTTTAAGAACATACATGGGAGGGAGCTTTAGTTCCAACAGAGCAAGAATTTCTCAGAAGCAGAAACTGAATTGTACTTTCTTCAAGATCTGGTAACTTTTTGTCATCAGTCAAAATGACAAATGGAAGTTCAAAATGTACGAGAGGAAAAAAAAAATCCCATTCCGGCATAAATGAAATAAATAGCAATAAAATTCTTGCAAAATAACTGTCTTGTAAGAATTCCAGCTCAACTACTTACATTTATAATTTGTGATCATTCTTCATTTTTCCTTTTGCTATTATCAGTATTTTAAGTGTTAATTGACCTACACTAACAAAGTTGGCACTGAAAAACACATAAATTTTTTTTTTTCCTGATCTGGGTATTACAATCTATTATAACAGAATTATAGCTAGCAAGACAGTATTTCTGCTGCAGATCTAGAAATCCCTGTTTGAGGTCATCATCTTGTATTATGAGAAAGCCAAGGCAGGCCTACAATTACGTAAGGAATAAATATAGAATTCCCATATATATGCGTGTGTGTGTGTGTGTGTGTGTGTGTGTATGTAAGCAAACATGGCTAACTTTTTTTTTCTCCTGGCACCAATCTCTAAAAACAAACAAAAGATTGTAATAAAGAAAGATTAGATAACAGGCAGGGAAGTTAATAAATATGCAGATAAATTCCAATATTGTAACACAAAAGTGATTAGTTCTTGGTCTCCTAAGCATCTTACAGCATAGATTTAATTGTAACAGATTGATTCTCCACTCCTTTTAATAAAACCTATTCATACTGATAAAATTACACAATAAAGATCCATTTTTTTATTGGTACGTAAAACCAAGACCTTTCTCTGAATTAAGCATTAAGAACAGTAAGCTGGGAGATGACAATCTCAATAAAATTCATTTTTGGATGAACACAAGAAGAATTCTGTAGAGCTATTTGGCCAAAAATTGTTAGCCTCTCCTAGCATTATGCCAGGGATTATTCTGAGTATGTTTTAGTGTAAATGCATGCCAAGTGAAAGAGCATTCACATGTTAGGACACATTAAAAAGAGACTGAGACAGAGAAAACGAGAATGAGTGTGTGCAGATTACTGCACTGCATCTTCTTCCAGTTAAAGGAGACAATGGGGAAGATCAAAACCAACACCATTATTAACTTTGGTTATTATAGCAGCTTGGAGACTGCACCTGATTTGATATCATTGCTAGTGCTATTAAATCCTTCTAGAGCAGCCATTTGAGGAGATACATTCAGACAGGACAAACTGAAGCACAGATCAGAATCACAGAGGGTGGCCACTCAGGCAGTACACACCACTGCTATGATTCAATCTGAAGGCAGGCAAAAGTGAAACAAGAAAAATAGAATCAAAGGTAGAGAGATGAGTAAAGGAGAGCAGGAAATATGACAGAATTAAGCATTAGGTATTAACAAGAATGCTGAATAATTTGGTAATTTTAGGGCTTCTGTCCAAAACAATACAACAGGTAAGATACAAGGCTTTTGTGCTCTTTTTAAAGGATTCCTTTGAAACATCAAATACAACATGCAATATTTATGCTACCTTTCAGGAGGAGAAACAATATAACTCAGTCAGAAATGAACATGGAGCCCTATCTGTCACTAACATAAACCCAGCAAAACAGAAGTGTTTCACAGACACATGTGGAATCAAATCTTTACAGAATGCAAGTCTGTAGGAGCTGGCTTTTGGGGAGAACCAGAACCGACATGCAAATGCCCAACCTGAACCTCACATTTTGAGATCTCATGGTTTTCTTACATCAGTGTTAATAAAGGAAGACCTCCAGGTTTATAGTTCTGATGTCTTGCACACTACATCCAGGACTGCATATACCACCATAATGCTGATGGACATTTTGGACAGATGTATACACATAAACACCTTTTGTCCTACAACCCATCACTCCCTTCAACCAGGGAATGCTTAATTTTTCTCCCTTGTAGTCATATTTGCACTCAGTGGCTTTCCCACCTGCTCTGTGCCCATTTTATCACAAACCTAATTCTACTGCTCTCCAAGGCTTCTACCGTTATTCCTTGCTGAACTGAGCCTCAAAGCAATGCAGTTTGGGACTGATGAACTCTTTGAAACAAGAAGTACTTACAAAATGGCCAAAGCCTTTCTCTGCACAGGAAACAAGACCTCCTCTGTGCTTGTCAAGATGCCAAACTGCACTCACTCAGCCAGGAAAAGGGCAAACCTGCTACAAGCCAAATGCTATACCATACTAGTCTCCTTCTCTGGAGACATTCAAAACCTGCCTGGACACCTTCCTGTGTGATCTCATGTAGGTGTTCCTGCTCCAGCAGGGGGATTGGACTGGATGATCTTTCAAAGTCCCTTCCAATCCCTGACATTCTGTGATTCTGTGAAGAAAAAAAATCTTAGCTTTAAATGTTTCTTATCCCCCTCCATCTTTCCTGCCTTTGCTTCTTCATACAAATAGTGGTTTTACCAATGCAAAAGAAGTTTTGTTGACTGCAGCTACACCAACTGAAAAAGTTGCTTTACGCCTACTGTTCAGCCTCTTCGTATCACACGGGCTGTGCAGGAGCAAAACTCTGCAAAATAGTTCCTCTGCTGGGGTCCTGCTGCACACCTCTTTTTCCACTACCCCTCACTCTCTCATCACATAAGCAAATAAGAATGTTATCTCTCCTTCCCACATATGCTTCAGCTCAGTGGATCACGCAACAAAAAATTTACAAGCCAACAAAGTAGAACCCTAAATGCATCCACTGGAAAGGAGATTTGGTACACAGCTTTGGGATCCTTAAACAACCTAAGTTTTAATAATGCCTGTTTGTGTGAGCTTGTCCAACATTTCACTCATGACAAGCTTTGTGGGTACTGCCTGCCCTACTTAAAGTAATGAGCACAACAGAATTATAATTAACACAGAAGTATTATCCTGTTCCTGCACACCATAAGGGCAACATTGCCTTCCTCAATGCTTCCAAGCTCATTAGAGCCAGTAGTTACTCGTTAGTCTGCGATGTAGATATGTTACAGGCTAACAGATGCATGTAAGGGTAGTCAACAGCAAATCACCCAGTTCCAGCAGCAGAAAATAAGTGGAGGCTTTGGGAGAGACAGTAAAAAACATACTCCACAATACTGCTTGTACCATTTACAGTGTACTGCAGAAATGGAGCCTACTTCAGGATATAACAATTACTTCAAGAGGCTGGGATATCCAGGGGAATTATTTATTATCATCTGTATTATATCAGATTGTTTTGAACTGTGCTGGGGACTCCACTGTGCTAGTAATCAAATTCTGACATTTTATCACAGGACATAAGGGTCATGGCTGTGCAGAGGGTTAAAAACTACTCTGCAGTACCTAAACATGAGAAGGTCCCACTGCAAGGTGTGACAACTGCCACAGTTTACCCAACTGGAATGTGCTGGATGTTTCCATCTGACTGATGGTCATTTTTCCCCAGAGAAGCCAGAGTTCAGGGGCTTGGCCAGAGTGCACTGCCCTAACTACTAAATATGGTCTCCCACCTCAATGTGCATGCCAGCAACATTGGAGAACTGGGCAAGGTGGAATAATTGCTCTCTCCTCCTCATGTGTTGTGGTTCAGCAATCTCCAATTGTCCTCTGGTTTTCTCATGGCATTAAATATTGACAATATCAACCCTAGAAAATCCTCTATGCTGCAATACAGGCTTATTTCATATGTGAAGTGGTCTTTCTCACTGCAGAACCTTGCAAAGAAATGCTAAGCTCCTCTGCTAAGTTCTTTTGATGTGAAGTGTCAGAGCACTGCAGGCAGAAAGAGGGTCAAGGATGAGTCTTATCAGCATGACATAAAAGGGGCTACTAACACCACGCACTCTTGGCAGATCACTTAATTCTCCCAGTCTCTGCTGGGGCCAACCATATCTGAATTACATTAGACTTCAGTTAGGTGTATATTTCTGTTGTCTTTCCAATTTGCTATACTTCATATGCTAGGTTATGAATAGAGACAATAGACAACAACTGAGCCCAGACACACCTGTATGAACTCCAATCCTTTAGCTACCTGCCCACGAGCCTTTGCTGGGATTCCAGTGTCATGCTGGCTCTTCCATAACCTAAATCCAGGCTAATGAGCTTGGTTAGACCTAGCCTAACCCTGTCCAGAGCTATTGTGGTGCCTCTGTCCTATCTGCGCTTTCGTGCCTTTCTAGTCAGAACAGGAATACCACAACTGACACAGCTCCAGCAAAGTTCATTAACTCTTTCTCCACGCCACTTGCTGTGTGCCCTCCTCAGACCAAGCCCTCCTTGGCTTTCATGCTATGCTGCTTGAGCCTAGTGTCTGTCCATAGATAATTTAACACATCTATGTAAACTCTGGAAGTGACTATTGAAACTGGCTTTAAAAACAGGTGCTGCAAATCCTAAAATTTGATTATTATAGTGGAAAATACACTCTTGCAGGGTAGTTTTTTTCTGTACAATAGCCATGCATGTGCTGTCACACAAATGAGAATTTGCATATCAGCACTGGGAATTCTTTATTCAGCAGCATGCTTTTCAGAATATCCTGTAGCTCTGTACTCCACAGGGTGCTGCATATACAGCAAACAGTGTACATGCTACCTGACAACACTCTTCATTTCCCTCAGTAACAGCACTTACTACATTTCGGTGTGAGACATGCTGCTAACTATGACAAAAAGGGGGTGGTGTGGAAATCTTCCTGAGCTACCAGTACCAAGCCATTATTTTGTAGGCATGAATCCTGTGGTGGGTTAACCCACCCCCTGCCACACAATCACAATACAATCACTAAACATATTGCAATCTCTAACATGTTTCTGGCAGGTAGTTAACTAAGGATCAAAAATTTCACAGAAATTAGGACCATGATTCATTTCTAACTGGAGTTTCTCTTAAAATCCCAACCTAATTTATTTCTTTCAGCTACAGTAACATCTATTTTCTCTTTTTAATTTTTAAAACCCATAGTTTTAAAAAATTTAGATTTAAATCATTCAAGAGTCATTTAAAAAGAGATATAAAACCAGCTATATTTCTGCCATTGATATCTTGTTACTTACAGAAGAGTTATTTTTTCCTCTAAACTAGTTTACAATTAAAAAAAAAAAAAGAAAAAGATTGTCCCTACATACAGGTGATTTAACCAAAATACAAATATAATTGTACGGACCTTGATTTCCTTAAGTCATTATTTCAGCAAATCCACAACACAAATATTTCTAAAATGTGATATATAAAAATATATAGCATAAATATATTTAAAATTGCTAAACTCTTGCCTGGAATGCTGTTCATATCTTTTCATTAATATCAGACAACTTAATACAGGGTAAAATCTACTCCTTTAGTTATTAAAACATTTGGTTAAAGTAAGTGAATAAGGTCACATCTGGATTGCTTTTGGAATTGGCAAGGAACTAAGAAGCCTTTCACATCTTGGTTACTGGTTCAATTCAGTAAGTACCCATGATGTTTATGTTAAAGATTTATGTTTTTTAAATGAGCTGCAAAAAAGCAGTTTTCCCTCCACTCATTTCCCCATCCCCAGAGCTGCTGTTTGTTCAAAGGATCAGCTGTATTACCAAGGCTGAAAAAAAGTTGAGCATTAACTGTCTCTGTGAATGGTCCTACCAGAACAGGCCTTAAATGCACTAAAAGGAAGGTTGTTCACTCCCTTGGTCCCATCCATCTCACCAGGCCATTGTGGAATAACAGTGGATGTATTTACCCTGCCTGACATGCATGCAGAGAACAGTCCAGTAAAGGAGGCTCCACGGGCTTCCAGATGATATACACTGCTTGACTAAATTGCATATTTCACCACTAGAACTCAATAATTTCACCTGCTTTCTGATCTTTATCAGACAGTTCTGGGATTTCAAAAGAGCAATTCTTATTTTCTTCCAATCTTAGTCAGATGTTATGATAAAAGAAATTTAACAGAAACAAGTTAAATGCAATTTAAAGTAGGCGTGTGTACAATTACGAATTGTAGGCGAGATTAAGGTTCCACAGGATCCTGGGGAACTTTTAATGGATACTTAGTAGGATTTTAATAGGACTTAATTTGGGCACTCTGGTGTTTCACAAGACATTTGAAACTTACAACCTTCATATATTTGATAGAAATTACTCATTCTGGCCATTGTATGTAATGTAACCTACCTTCTAGATGATCACACAAGACAAGACTTCCAGGTGAAACAGGACTAGGAGACTCTACAAGGCAGGGCCTACAATGCTGGACTGAACTAGAGCACTTACCCGTTGGGCCTAAGGTCAGGCAGGGGCCTGTCCAGGGGCAGGCGATCGCTCAGGTAAGCGTTGTAGCCGTAATACTGGAACTGCTTAAGCGCGATACGTCTGTTTTCAGGACTGAGATCCTGGCCCCAGTGAGCAAAGAGAGATGAGTCAGTGAATGCTTCAGCAGGATTTTCTTCCAGTTTTGGTGGAGCTTCTACAAAAGACAAAAAGAAACAATTTTGGACTTTTGTTGCAACAGGCTCTAGGGTATTTTATTTTAAAAAGCATAACTCGAGGGAGAACATCACACAGAACAGCACATGCTGCCAGCTTACAGCAGCCTCTAAGCCTTCACATAACACGCCCTCACATATCTCTTGTGGCGGTGTAACCATTAGAACCTAAGGCTCAAAATTTAATATTCAAAATACAGTTAGTTAAAAACAATTCTTTTTCATCACAATCAAACTAAAGGCCAGGACTAATAAATCTAAATTAATTAAATTTCAAAAGGATTCTTATCAGACAACAAGAATGGTATTTTGTTTTCATATACAAACTATTTAATTTCAGCCAGAATTATCTTGCAAGAAAAGGATTAAAGTTTTGAAGGGGAAAACAAAGGAAGAGAAGAGAGAGTCTGTACAGAACACACAAAAAGGCTGCTGCAGTCTGTGTGTAAAATAAGTTCTCTGAAAGTAGAGATTCAACAGATAGAAAAAATTCACTGCACTTGGCAGCCATGTGTAAATAGCAAACCAGTTTCAGCCACACAATAATTTTCTGGTCCAGTTTACCCATTCAGCCTATTTGACTTTGTAATCCATATTTAGGTGTGTGCAATGATGTCACTTTGTAATATCCCTGTCATTACAAAGTGCTTTTGTTCCACAAGGCCACATCTCTGGCTGCTATAACAAATAGAGAAGATGGGAAATTATATACCTAGAACTTACTTTAAAAAGAGTTCTAGTACAATGAAATCAGAGCATTTGTTCTCAATATTCAGTTGCTCTGGAAGTCTGTTCAAGATGGCTGTGAGGCTCTCTGTAACAGCCCCATCTCACCCCTCCTACCCGCCCTGCAGTCTTTACTCAGGTGACCACACAATCTAACCCAGAGAACCCTCCCCTCTCTGTAAACACTTGATGACATACAGTACACTAATAAAGAAAGATCAAATGCTCTACTTGATCTCAATTTCTCATCATAAACTAGTGACTCAAAGAAAAAAAGTCTTCATTTTCTAGAAGTCCTAATTATTTATAAACAGTCCCCATAGCCATTAACAACTAACCAACTAAATAAAAACTCATTTCTGAAGAGCTGTACTCACAAACCATAACTGTTTGGTCACACTGAGATTTATGAAAATAAAAGTGAATCTTTGCAAAGTCTTCAAATGTGTCCAATAGTCAGAAATCTCAAATGTGTCCAAAGTCCTTCCCAGTACCCACACAGTCACCAACAGACCTGACAGCTGGCTTTCGCTAGCTGCATGCAGACACCTAAAGAGAACGGTTTATGTAGTATGTACCACCTGAACCATGACTCCCAAACAATGCCAGGAAGCACATTATTTGATCTCTTACTAAAAGGAACCTAAAATACAAAAACATAAATAGAGGAGATTCAATGACGGTTCAAGATGTTTTGCTTTCCCCCCTGACAATACTGACAGGAAACTGATGATGCTTCCCTGCACTGCATTCCAATCTCTGTAAATACGCAGCGTTTCTCTACTTGTCCAAGTGCTGCCTCCCAGCCTGAACCCTGGAACTGGCTCCACTGCCTCAAAGGTGAAAGCCACTGTAAATCCTCAGTCAAATGGGGAAACTTATTTGACAGGTCCTGCTACCACACAGACAAACGTGACAGAATGGAGCTGGTGAGTTTGCATACAACTCTGCAATGGAAATGAAGAAAGCTTGATAAATCCAGATTGTTTTAGAAGGTCCTAACTTGAGAAAGGCAGACTAGTTTTTAAATACCAGTCCAAAAATCACAGGAATGGGGAAAGTCGCAGGTATCTCTATCTGTTAAGTTTGACAACTATGTGATCTCCACAAAAATAACTTGAATTTACACAAAGAATCTCACACACTATCTTCACAACATAAGAGATATTTAGATCAGGTACATTCCTGATCCTGGCCAGTAGAAATAATGTTGTTTAGAACTTCTCAAGAACATGTATATTCATTCATACTAATCAAGAAAACTAGGCAGGTATTTGTTGAACCCGTTATGTGTTACATTAATCTGGATTCTCCAAATCAAGCACACTTTCCTTGAAGATTTTAACTTTTATATTTATTATTACACTTATGGCAGAAGACTGTAGGATCCACTCGCAAGCAAACAGCACACCATGCTGAAGCATGAAGACATCTGAATAAAAATAAGACTCATGGTAAGACTGGTGAATACATATGCATTTTTAATTACAGGCAGTTCCAAGGACAATTTTCCATGGATGAAGAGACATCCCAGAAACAACCACCTTCAGAGAATCACACTCACAAAGACATCTATTGAATTTTGTCTAATGATTTTGTGGGCAAGAGTATTTCTTAAAGTGATCCATGAATCTCTTTCTGGTTTCAGAATGAAGGAGCACTCAGTAATCCAGGTTCTATCTGCAAGACTAAGATTTTCCAGCAATGGATATCTGTGAATTAAGCTTAAAAGCTCTTAGAAACCACTTGCCAAATGCAGCCATTTTTTTTTTTAATACTAAGCAAATGTTATTTCAATATGTTGTTCTACAGGAAAAAAGCATTAGCAAGAACTTTCAATGACAATTCCAATCAATGGAATTAAGCACACATCTCTGATGACAAAGTCATTCTTTCCTTTATTTGGCTGAAAGCCCCTGGGGGAAGTGACTTTATTCAGGCAGTCTCTCACAAGAAATAAAAACAATTATTATAAGACCATCAGCTGCCTTTTGACTAGTCAACAAGCATATTCAATGCTCTAGTGTCTGAAAACAGACCTTGGCCTGAAGTCTCACAGTGAGTTCTCCTTACCACTTGCTCCTACAATTGCAGAATGATGATGGGAAGCTGAGGCTCAAAGGTGAGCCAGTAAGTAGTACTGCCTGAAGCAATACTAAGGTAGGCACATTTATCTGCTCAGTTATTACTAAAAAGGAAAGATCAGTTCAATTTTTCCTGTGGGAAGAATCTCACCACATGCAGGACATTGCTGCAAATGTTAACACAGGGTCTTCTCTACATTAACTTTTCACATCATGCAAAGAGCAGCACTGTTCACAGACATGAGGCTGGTACTAACTCGTGGCAGACTGACACTTTGCCATTAAATCAATTGGCATCAGAGATAAATCACACAGGTATCACCTGGCTGTACACCTGGGCTGAAGAATTCTCCTTCCAGAAGCCTGGCTGGTCATGGCATCAGCATGGGGTTGGTCACACACTCCTTACCTGAGTCATAACACCTCACAGCTTGTTCTCCATAAACATCTGTGTGTCTTTAGCTCATACTTTCTGGATCATGTCTACTAGTTATGCAATCAGTATTAATATAAAATCTATTAATTCATCTGATCTCACTGACTGCAGCCTCCAAGATGGAAATTCACTCTCTCCCTTCTATTGCTCATTATATAGAATAAGTCAGAGACACCAAATCAGAAGACAACACTGAGATTCAGATTGTACAAAACATGAAACCAATTATCTCCTAGTAATAAAAGATATTTTTATTAGTAACTGAAGTTTGAATGAACTTGCGTTAATACTGACCTTGTAATGAAACACACACACACAGGTGTCAATAGCCTTTTCTAGTGCACTGGGTACAAATACCAAGGTCTGGTAGCAGAAGGACTGCAGGAGTGGCCTTTGCAGGAGAAGGTCGGGGCTGCCCTGTACCAGACACAGCCACTTCCCTCACAGACTCACTGCTGGCCAGAGCTGAGCCCCTCAGTGAAACTGGTGGGACTTCTGTGAAAAAATACTTAAGAAAGGGCAGAAAATGACAAGGAAGAGGGAATAAGGGTACAAGGGAGCAGCAAAGAGAAAAGAGAGGAAGCAAAGAAATGAGAAAAGACCAAGGTGAGGGGAGTAGGATGTGCCCCATGTTGTCTTTGTTTCCTAATACCCAAGTTAGTAATTAAATGTCTGCGCTAATTGGTAATAAATTAAATACTTGCTTTCTTCAGCGGGTGTACAACCAAGCAGCAAACAGACAACAAAAAGTCTATCCCGTATCATTAGTAAGACCTGCAGACAAGCAATGTGTTAGAAGAAACAAGAAAAGACCTCGATGGCTATCCCATCAAGTTATGCGTTTCCTGCTACTGATCTCACGTGCTGTAGTGTACCTACAGTGCATCCCTTTCCTTCCTCTCCCTTCCTTCATTCCTTATCTATTCACAACCTACGCTTACTTTGTTAGTTTTTCTCAATACACATTTGTCTCTGACAGTTTTCATAAGGTAACTCATACAACTGGTACTCAAAGAACAGTATGATAAAAAAATTGATCAGACAGTAAGGAATACAGGAAAGGATTTTCTTGATTACCACCAAGCATATTTCTAGCATCATTTGCTAAAAGCTAATAATGACACAGGAATCATTCTGCCCACCATGAAAATGCAATTATTTCCAGGGTAGTATAGGAAAACCACTTAATTTACAACAGCGTTCTTTAGTTGTGAAAGGAAGAAAACAAAGACTATTGTGTCAAACCATAATTGTAGTACTCTTTAAGCATCTTGGCAAAATATAATTATTTAATATTTGCATAATGTAGTTATTTCATTAAATGAGGATATTTTCTACCTAACAAATGCTTATCTATTTCAGAACCACAAATGGCACCTCTAACAGCACTGATGCATTGGCTACACAAAGGTTTATCAGTACATTGCATAACTTCTCTCCGGTTTATGACTGATGCTAAATTGACTCTGCTGCGATGAAGAAGAAACTGAAGGAACTTTCCCACACAACTTCAGCAGCCTGCAGATTCTTGAGATAATAATAAAGCAGCTCACAGCACCTTTATGTGTTTGATTGTCTCTGATGGTACTTCGGGAATTGTTTCAGAATTTTAAGTACCAACTTTTTCATAGGCCTAATTGCCTCACACTCTGGCTCCTAGCACTCAAAAAAAAAAAAAAAAAAAAAATCTATATTTGACTTCCTGCAGGCAGTAGTTTTTCAGCTTTCTGTGGAAGGAAGGATTCCTTTCATCCTCTTCCTCTACATCTGCCCTTCATCTGTTAGCCAATCTATACCCTCTACACCCTCCCACCAGAGGCTATTCTACGCAACAGGTCAAAATCCCAGAGTTGCATTGGGTCATAGAGCCTTGATAGAGTTTCTAGAGGTGTGAAAACTTTACCTAAATTTTGTCACACAGGAAGGTATCCAGACGAAGATCGCACTTTCAAAGTCTACTGCGATTAATGCAAATGCATTATCAGCATCCTTAATAATTACAGTCTGACAATTCCTGTCTCAGAGGGCTGACCTCATGCAGGACACTTACAAATCCTCTATCAGATGCACGAACCTCTGAAATGAAAACACTACCTCCTCGTTTGTACAGCATGATGAAACACCACCAAGCAACGGCAGAAGCAGCTCACCAATAAGCAGCACTGCAGCAGCGATGGAGAAAGGGATACTCAGAAGACAAAGATCGGAAGTTACAGTAACAGTTGATAGAGCTTCCCTCAGAAAGGTTGTTTTATGTATTTTCTCTCGCCCCCCCAAAAATCACAACAGTGCTGATGAGGTGTCAACTTCAAAAGTGTTTTGTGCCGAAAAGTTAATTTCACTGTTTTGAATATTCAAATTAAGTTAAATCCTCTTGTCAGAGTCTAGTTTTGTTCCCAAAGAACTGACTTTAATGGAAGTGCACCTAAGAAAAAAGTATCTAAGTGGGTTAAATTCTGCTACCTGCTCACTTACAGCTCAGCAAGTCATACTGATATTGCCGGGATTCCTCAAAGAGGCTGACAGAGCCTGTCAGAGTCTGTCTGCACAGAGTACGAGAGCAACAACGCTCTAATCTTTAAAAAAAAAAAATCTGATCCAAACAACATACAAAACACACAACCACCCTGAGAGGATTAACTCAGCATCCAGTCTTTGCATATTCCAGCACACTCTCCAGTTAGTGTTAACACTGGGCAGATCAGACAGGGAATGGGAAAAAAATAACTCCCAAAAAAGGTGATCCTTTCCTGAAAAGCTGGCAAGAAGCCATGGTAATACTTCAAATAGTATACAATCAGCACAAAACTTTACAGATTAAACTTTATATGACAACACTTAGAGACGGAAATGCCAAAAACTCTCTCAACAAATTTTTTACATTATTGAGGACTTGAAACACAATTTATTATTATTAATGGATATGTTACCACTATTGCATTTTAGTGCAGCCAACACACATACGTAATGGTAAGCTACTAGAGTGCTGCTAACATTTACTTTCATTTGTTTCTAAAAAAAACAAAATCTCCTGGAGAAATTTGATATTTTCCTGGGAAATAATTCCATGCTTATTGTGTGTATTAAGGTGGGAATTCAGTCCGTTTCTGCTGCTTAGCAGAAGCCCCTTCTCTCCCCGAAGTCACTTTGAAGATCTAGAAACATAAGCATCAGACTGTATTTTCTCTGTATGAATGACACAAATAGATTAAACTAAGAGCCAGACAGAGCTCTTTGGAATCTTCACACCCACACCAAAGTGCTCTGTGGGCTTTTTTTTCTCTTTCATTTTTGGCCCAATAGGCCAGCCTGGAACCCTGTGCCCTCGGGAAGCCCAGGACAGACCCAGCTGGGTGTCCCCCGGAGCCAGAGCCCGAGCAGCTCCCCAGGGCAGACGTGCCACCTGCCTCCACAGTGTTCTGCTCTAGACTCATCCTGCCTGGACTCTCCCATTAACTGTCCATTAGACAAGTCTGTGGGAAGCTAACTATTCATCAAATACACGCTCATAAAGGCATTAAGTTCATTGTGCCACACATCCTCAATAATGTACTCATTTGTAATTTCCTTTCAGGGACTTTTTATCAGAAATATCAGGGTATATTAGCTGTTTGGTGATACAAAGATCCATAAGATCTTTGTATTCAAATTAAAAAGTTCTTATTATCAAGTCTTCCCAGATCTGAAATAATGAAATGAGTGAGTGCATTGCAAGAGACTGAAAAAAGGGATGCTAACATGTACTAACTCCAAGTCAAGGACAGCAATTCAAGTTCTTACACATCAAGTGGACAGCCTGAGTATAGCAAGTTTGGTTTTCAGGTAGAAAAAAGATGTTTGAAAATGACTCTCAAAATGTGCTCAGCACTAGAGTGTAAGAAACAGGAAAATTTGTTTTCTAAAAGAAATCTGAAGTTTTTAAGACTTCTTAAGAACTTCTTGAAGAACTCTCAGAACTGAAAGTAGCGAACTTATAAACTGCTAATTAATCAGCACATTCTATTACACAGGTTATTTCCCAAGGGTAAGAAAACATATAAGAGAAAAATAAAGCTATTATTGTATCATCAAGGAAACACTAAACAATATTGCGTGGCTGCACACAAACAACACTTTATAGGAACAAGGTCTGGGTAAGGGCTCTATATTTCTCCTGTATACACTAGAACCAGTCTCTTCTGATCTGAAAATGCTATAAATCCTGTTGTTTCTAATAGATATCTTCTCACTATTAGCCTGTTAAATCCCCCTCTAGCCATAACTGTGCTATGGATATGAATCAGGTTAGACAGGTCCCTGCATCATTCTGGCAAAGTTAACAAAGTTACTGCAAACCTGGACAACCTGAAACTAGGGTAAAAGCTTTTAACTTACTAGAAATTATCGAAGGAAATATGTATTTCCAAGTACAATCAATTTCCTCTGATGATATTTACCAGATAAAGACATAGAGCTCTCTAAGAGGTACCAATTCTGCACTTTCAAGGCTTTCTGTATCACTTGACACCAATATATTGACAGAGACCAATTCCGTCTTCTCAGATGGGTAAAAGGCCAATTTGCAGAAAATACACTACAAGGACACTGAAGGCTAAGGAGTACCATGCTCCAAATCTCCAGACTTTCTAAAACACATTTTTATGGCTGTCTACAGCAATGCCTCTCTGCATTCCTCATATTTGCAAACTAGATTTTAAAAAAGCATCAACTCATTTAAAGAAACACATAATTACTTAACTACGGGCCTTCAAGATAAAGGATGGTCAGAAGAATTATTTATTAACTATCACTTAAAAGACTGCTGTTGTCTTCATTCCAAGAATATATTTTAAACTGCAAAATTATTTTTTTCATTTCAAAAACTTCTGTCCTTAAAGCACTAACTTAAGGTCAATTCTCATTTAAAAGGTGACATTCAGATTCTGTAGATACTTTGCATTTAATATATACAACTATTTCTCCTGGGTCAAATTATCAATATTGAGGACTGCTATATTATTTAGAACTTCCACTCCCACACCCATTAAAATCCATACCTCCTCCTTTTATTCTTTGTTGAGGAGTTGACATGTTGGTCATGTAATGCTCTGAGCAAATTCCAACACAACAAAAACTCTCCATGCCAGAACTCCTCCTGCAACTGGCACTGAATGCCATTTCATGTTTTCCTAACTTGCCTTGTTCCGTTCTTGCACATTGTTAAAAAAAAAGAACTGCATTTTGCAGTACATGTTAAAGAGAAGACTGCACCCAGCAGCAAATGCATTTTTACTCTCATGTTGCTGCTACTCTGGAAAGTCTTCCGAGTGCTCTGATAAACATAATTACATTTCACATTCTCTTGTGTTTTCCAGCAAAAAAAAAACCCCAACCCATACAACAGATAATAGCCTGGAAAGATGCTACTAATAACTACTGTGGAACAGCTTAACTTCTAGACACTTCATGATCTTATCACACCCACACCCACACCCTTCAGGTGGGACAGGAGTGACACTCAGACGTGAGCACACCCATTATCAGCCAGGCAAGAGAAAATGTAAAGGGCAGAGACTGCCTTGGATTCTGTACCCCACGGTGCCTCCCACGCTGCCTGCTGCAAGGACGCGCCTTCTTTCACTTGCTCAAACAGTGCCCTAGGCCTGACCTTCCCCTCTAAACAATTCAGAAAAATGTCTTCCTCTTTACCAATATTATGCAGCAAGAGCATCTCTGCAGGATACAAACCACTGAGGTTCACTGCTCTCTCCTGTGTAAAGGGATCTGAATGTACATGAAGGCTGTACTGGGACTCATGATAAAGCTGCTTAAATGACTGAGAGCACAAGTGCTGCTACTGATTTGTACCACATAAAGATCTAGAAGAACATTTTAAATAGTCTATTATAGGAGAAATTCTCATCTCAGCTAGATTAAAATGAACAGGAGTAGAATTTGCTTAGATGTAAAAAGCTGCCAAAGGATACCACAGTTACATTTCATGTAGTTGCACAGAAGTATTTTCTATCGGTTCTTCTGTTCCACTGTAAAAGAGCAGAGTCGGACTGGGATCCTATAGTCTGTGCATTAAAGAAAGAAGTGCGTTTAGCAGACATCTCATATACATATAATCCCAGACAGGTGGTTACTAATCCTAACTGTTCTAAATAGAAACAGAATTATCCAGGAGTGTTAGCAAACATCAGCAAAATGTCTAAAAACTGGGGTGACAAAAACAGACTTCCACCAATTTTGTGGAACACCTGTAATAATAGAAGACCAGAGATTTTATTATTATATTATTTATTATCATTACTTTTAGCAGAGACTATTAGGAGAGAGAGCAGGAGAATATACTCTGATAAAACACCAGAGAATTGTGAGACATTCAATTCTGAATTTCCATAATGCTTTTAGGAACTGTTACGCATGATAAAAGATTTCATCAGTCCTGAGGGTATGTCCAAAATGAAACACAGTGTTTTTCCCATTTGCTCCACCTGCCCAGCAGGTGTTTGAAATCTGCAGGGCTTGCAAGTTAATTACTGATGAGTCACTAGGGTGGGATGGGCTAATTAAACTCTATTTGAAAAAGAATGAACAAATCATTTTACTAAAGATTTTCCACATCCACAGTGGAAGTAATTTTCTCTAACAGAAAATGAAGATTCTTAACAGTTTGTTTCCAATTAATCTTTACTCCTGGAGAAAAGCTGCCCTTTAATACTTTGAGGCTTAAACACAGTTGGTATAGATTGACAAAAATCAGTAAAGGCTCCAGGAATTTTGTAAACAAATCCTAGCTCAAGGCAATGCCAGAGAATGAAATTTCTTACCTGGAAAATGGAATCTAGGATATTTTAATCCAATGTTTTGTTTTACCTGAGTTGTCTTCTAAATGCAATCTCTGAAAAAGGAGTAATTTTGAGAGAAATTGAAGCCAATTAGAAAGTGGGAGGTAATTTCCCTGGCAGGAGAACTAAAGCTCATTGTGTTAGTCCTAATCATCATCCCCAAACCTTAGCTGGAAAAGCTTCCTCAAGAAGCCCCACACAATGTTCCATTGTGTCACTGGGGAACAGTGACTCAGTAAGCCTGCTGAGAAGGCATGGCTTTCTCCATTAGCAGAGCCACATTTTAGCTGGGAACACTGCAATGCATCTACTTCTCTTTCCACCTGACTACAACACGCACATGGAATCGATCCATCCCTCCATACTGTTCACTCAAGACTTTATCAGGGTCATCTTGAGATCAAGTCATGTCATGGTTGCTTCTCTGCCCCATACTGATGTTTAGTTAATGGTCACTGTCTGAAAGAGGTCAGAAGGTGCACAAGGGAGTTGGAGATTTAACTCCAGGGTCACTTTTGCATTTTAAGGTAATTTACCAGAAAAATCTGTCTTCTTTTTAAGAGCTTAGTGATCCTAGACAGCAAGTTTTTGGTTATGTTACCCAGGACCAGCAAGCTTGCCAATGCTTACCCAAACACTGCTGAAAAGAAGCAGGAACTGATGTCAAGAAAACTCCTACACTAGTTTCACTCCATCTTACTTTCAGAACAGTGGCCTGCTAAAAGGTTCAGCGAAGGAGTGCTTCTATTATTAGCATCTCTCTGCAGCTGTACCTATGCCAATGCAGGAGTTTAAAAATACATGCAAGGAAATACTGATGAGACCTTTCTCATCTCATATAATTTACATGAGAGTAGGTTAATCAGAATCAGAGAACTGAGCACAATCTTTTATGGTTTCTTCTCCAGTGAGTGTTACAGAAGGTTCTGTCCCTTCAGTCATTTGCTCTGATAGCACTTTCTTGTTTACGTGCTTTCCTGCCAAGGGCCTAGCAAGCTGTGGAGGATCAGATGTCTGTCTATCCATCACCACTTTTTTGGCTTCTCCAGTTCCCCAGTGCTCTCAGAAATGGAACGGCAGATACCAGATTTCCACTTGTTTAGGTCCTCAGCTTCACCTACAGTCAATGAAAGATTTGCCACTGTTTTTTTCCTGTATACTCTCCAGGTTAATTTTACACGGTTTTTATAAGCAGAACTTTCTACTTTTGTTGATGGTGTGTTCTCCCTTTTTCATCGGTTCCTCCTGACATCTGTACTTCCTCTCTTTGCTCTGCTTTCAAACTGCTGCAAAGAGTAACAACCTATGGGCACATGGAGAGTGCAAAGCTGCCTAACACCAGGTAAGTTACTTCGATACCAAAACATCTCTACCTTAAAAAAAGGTGCCTAGCCGTCAACGCAAAGAGCTATTCCCAAGCCAGCCTGTTGCCTCAGACCAGACGAAAAAAGAGAAAATACTGAAACCTAAGAGCCAAACTGTCCACAACTGCAAGCACATGCTTTGGCTTCCCATGGAGGATGATGGTTGCACTGGGAACTTACTCTCAGGGAAATTTTCTCCTGTTGCTGGTCATAGTAGCCTTTAACAGTGGCAAAGGAAAAAGAGGATTTGATTTTCTGCCAAAAATAATTCCCTAATTATCTTTGTACAACTGAGCACTTACAGAAAAGCCAGAATATTCTCCCTGTGGATCTCATCTCGCCATTGTAAAACAGGGACAGCATTGCTTCCCCTCCTTTCAGGAGTATTACAATAAAGCTACACTGCTGAGCTACTCAGTACCAGCCATCACCGAAATGTCTATAAAAACAATAAAAATCCTCTTTCCTCTCATTAGCAAAGGTGTTAAGAGCAGCCATTTTTCACAAATTCCTCTGCATCAGCAGACAGCCTGCATCATCAACAATCTTCAATGACTTGTTGTCCCTGTCCCACAAGAAGTTAATACTGAAGACGCTGGTTTCACTGTTTCCGAGCCACTTGCCTCTGTATCACTCTCTGTATCACAAGGAGCAGACGTTTATGACAATTCCACTTCCTTAACTAGTAACAGCAGATTTGTTTTGTGCATCAGGAGATTAACTAGATTTTCAGACCTCTTTCAAGTTTGGATTGTGAGGAATATTTAATATTTCAGTAGAACTATCTTCCCCGCCGAGAGTCACGTGGACTCAGCTATTCATTGTCCTACAGCCTGATAAAACTTTGGTTCTATGAACAACAAATGTTAAATTGTTAACCAAGACAGCACCTGTTCCCAACTGACCTAATTGTACAGTGTGTAAAGAAGCAAAAATGCTAATTTTCAAGTTAGAATATATTATACTCAAATAATTCTGTTCAGGCAAAATCCCTTCTTTAAATTATACCTTTTAGCACTAACAAAATGTGCACTTCTTTGCTTAATTATACAGCTTGCTTTACCCCTCTCTTTTCCCATTCCCTCTTTTTGTTTTTTCTTGCTCAGAGGTACACAAACCATCTGTGCAGCTAACATGGTCTAATAACTATCTGCAAATCTGTTTCCTTGACAGTGACATTACCAAAGCTGGAAGGCCAAACAGTGCCAGCTGCTTCCAGGAGTGCAGGCTGGCACATCACAAGGTCTCCTTGATTTGATCACTCCCTGTCCTTCTACATGGACAACACATGAAAATACCATAAGACTCCACAGGTCCCATACTTCTGCTTGGGTCAAACTTTTGTGCACTTTTTTTTTTAATTTTATAAAACCAGAGCATAGTATTTGAGCTTAAATGCCAGTATTTCAAATAGTTAAGTTTCACATCTCTCATTTCTTTGAGAGAATGTCCAGTAGACATCAGACCCATACTGAGAAAACTTCTGAAGAACAATTTTTTCCAGTGACTTCAATAAAATCTATTTTAAATAGAAATATGGGCACTTATTCTCAACATACTGCCCAGTAAACGTATTTTCCATATATGTTGCACTTTGCTAAAATCTGGGCTTTTAAAACTATTTTTCTTTATTGACAAAGTGAAAAATCTTCATCTCAAAAAGGTTAATAAGTGTTATGATTTGTTCTTATAATGCTAGACCATTAAAAACTTTTCTGAACTCTTACTGAAAAGATACTTAAATTTTATTCTTGTGACACTTGCATAATATAGAAACCTAAGCTTATTTTTATTGCTTTTAAAATATTATTTAAATGTTTGGAATAATTAAAAAAACTCCAGGGGATTTACAGTCACCATCTCTGAAGAGGAAGATTGCAGGGTCAAAAGAATATATCTTTAGCTGACAAAAAAACCAAAGCATGTTTATACAGCCTCTGAAAGTGTCTGTCTTCATTTAAATTTTTACACTGTTTTCTCTTAGATTATATTTTAGGAATCTGGTTTAGAGAGTTACATGACATACTTCATGTTAATTTTTAAATGCACAAATGATAATATCCGAAGTGACATGTTACTTATACAGTCATACTACCAGCCAGAACATCTCTCTAGTAAATAAGTCTATTTGTACTATAAGAGAAACACTGACATTATCTTACTTTGAATACACCTGGTGTAAAGACGACTTGCAGCGTCACAAGAAAGTACAAGTGTTGAAACTGCAGCAAGAAGAGCCCTGTTCCATAAAACATGATGGTAACTTCCTTTGAACCTACATTTCCTATTGATAACATTAGTCTCAGATTAACCCTAAGTATTTGGATATATCTTAATACATCTCTTACAATATATTGCTGTTTGTGTAGGGAATGGCAGAAGCAGGGGACAGGTCAGAGCAAGAACAGAAAGCACTTTCATTACATTCCCTCCAACATACTAACCAGCACAGCAGAGCTCCTGCACGGAACGTGATAAATTTGCAGGGAAAAGAAAGTCATAAATCTGTTTTCTCTTGGAGCAAAAGCACCCTCTACATGCCGTCTCAAGTTTTCAGCAATGACTACTTAGATCCTCCTACTGGGGACCAACTCTGCCCTTGCTAATTTTTAATTTAAATAAGTACTAATTTCTAAACCACACCTTTGAGGCAAACAGTCCTTAATGGTGGAGACAAAACATAAAGGGATATTGGCACAGTTATTCCTGCATTGTTTTAACATTTAAGGAAAAGGAGTTAATTCTTTCACAAATATCAGTTAGATGAACAGCTTTACATGAAGTATATTCAGAATACAAGGCTTACGATAAGATACACTATATATCTTCCTAAGTGGCAATAAGACATATTGATAGAAGAAAATTGTGCTGGAAACCATGGTATAGCTCAAAACTTTGTTTCACTTGTGACTGACTGATAGATGATTGTGTCTTCCCGAAGCTTAACTAGATTTGTAAGGTCTGCCTTTTAACATGATCAGCTGTTTGTCTTCTAGTCTTACCTGACAAATAAAATTAAGTAGTTTGGATTTATGCTAGCTTCTTCATGGAATTTCCATTTATAAACACAGGATTCAAATTTTCTTATTTAATATTTCCCATTAGAAAAGAGCAAGAGAATGAGGAATGAGATTTTGTTGTATTTGTCACATAATTCTATTTGATATCATTCCTCTTTCAGTGATTTCTATCTGCATAATTTAATAGTTCATTACCATGTTACAACCACGGAATCTCAAATAGCCGGTAACAATCATATTTCAGAACCCGTTAGCATTCACTTGCTCCAGTCCTGTTCTTCCAATCTTCCATCTGAGCCACTTCCTGCTGGTCAGTGCTGGGGGAAAGTATTAATAGTATCATGATAGCAGAGTAGAAAACTTGTGTCATATCATCCAACATCCCAAATGTTCAGGTGGATGTTTCCAACCAGCCTAAAGAGGTTTCTGCAGCTTTTAGTAACACTGCATATTAGACTCCATGTGCATTACTTAAAAACAGCCATACAGGTTAAGTTGTTGAGGCTTCTCTCTTTTCAATTATTTAAAAGAATGCCTTTCCCTGTAAGGGAATTAGCTCTATTTCTTTTATCTCAGATGCTGCCCCTATCATACTGTACCTATTAAATAGAACCTCAAGAGTATAAGCACACTCAGCTGAGTATGAAAACACAGATTCCTCGACCAGGAAACCAAGCCAGATTTTCTGGCCCCACCTCATTTTTTTCCCTCTTCTTCCTGAGAGTAGCTTCCATACAAGTCATTGTAATAAGCTGAAATATTTTTCCTCTGCTACTTTGTAGAAACTAGCTCCAGAGGACCGAAGGCCCCACAAGGATGTTTGCAATTTCATCATAATTGCTGTTGATTCTCCATGATAAATCCAAGCAAACTCAGGATTCCTTCCAAGGCCAGGGAGGCCGGTATGAATTATTGTTAAAGATTAATGCATATTTACACAAAGGCCTATCTATTAATTTATTCCCTCAGATCAAGAAAGCTAATGACTCTGTAGCTGGTGGGTCTCCAGTTTCCATTCACACCAATATTTTTTGATACACAAACCTGCCCTTTTCACAGCTTATCTTACACTCAGCATTTAATGCAAAATTGACTAGGATATGTTTTCCTATTGCAGTCCTAGAGTAATTTTGGGGGTTTTTGTTGTTGTTGTTTTGGTTTGGGGTTTTTTGTTTTTTGGGTTTTTTTTTTTTGGTTAAAAGCTATTTCATAGAATATCTCAAGTTGGAGGGACCCTTAACGATCACCTAGTTCACCCGTTCCTCGCAGGAATACCTCCTAACACTAAACCACATGACCAAGAGCCTCGTCCAGATGCTCCTTGAACTCTGAAAGGCTCAGTGCCCTGACCCCTCCCTGGGGAGCCTGTGCCAGTGACTGACCACACCTCTGTTTACCTCAGAGAAAGTGACTTTGCAAAAATACAGCTTGCAATGCTACTATCTCCGAATCTGTAATATATAGAATAACGTGACTGTCAGGTGGTCTTTACTACATCCTGCAGACTGCCATGACCTACAACCTCACTGAATGTTAGTTTCCTGGTCATATACGCTTCCATCAACATTGAAATGCAGCTACTTTTCTGAATGTGTGAAAAAAGTAGATGGACATCAGGTAGAAAGGTATCAGCAAGTTTATTTTAAGTAAATAAACCACTGTAACCAAAGACATTGGAAAAAAAAATTGGATGAGAGCCACAGGAAAATATTGGGGTTTATAAAAAAACCCCCGAACCGCCATTTTTAAAGCTACATATATTGGAGGTCTATTATATAGCAATTTAGATATATATTAATATATGTTTTACTGATTACACACCTTATAATCCATTATGATATTCTAATATTAAGGCTTTATAACCCAGATTTTAAAACATAATTTGGAATAGTAAAGGGTAGGTATAGCTGCAACATGCCTACAGTTTCTACAATGAAAGCATTTTTCTAACCAGTTAAAATTCACTGAAGCAAATATATTGATGGAAGTGTTTAGCTTACACATAGACGGGATTAATTATTTGGATGAAAATCTTCCCAAAAACTTTTAGAAAGAACATTACTCTTTCTATGAAATATCAGACTGTTCTCTTAAAAAATGGAAGCCTTCATGAAAAGCCAATGAGAAACTACTGAATGAGAATTTAGATTAGGTTTGAGAATTCTGCCTTCAAGTTAGGAAAACCATTTGCATTCCTAACAGCCACCACCAGCACTATAAAGCTCATTACTTAACGAGGGCAATCTAGCCAGTAAAACCAACTCCGAAGAAATAGCTTTTAAGTTGAGAATGCTCTCTGGTGACACACTACTGATGATGATTTTTATGTCAATGGCTATGAGAGGTGCAAAACATGAAAAAGGCAGAGAATTTATCTGCAAGGTCGGACTATCAGATGTACAGAGTACTCCCCAGAATACAAAGGAAAAGATTACTTGATTTTAGTAGTTATCAAGTGCAATTATCTATTCTGTACTTTACAAAAATTAAAGTGATCCATTAAAGAAAGTATTAAAAACATTTTCCATGAGTTTGATGATGCTATTTATGCCTCTTTTAAGAGTCCATAAAACAACTTGTGAAACTATGGTCTCCCATACTGAGCAACTTGGCGATGATGCTGATGCATCAGCTTACTAATTAGCACATACTCTGCAACTGCAGTTATGTTTTGCTTCTTTTTAAATGTCTTTGTACAATGGAAGTATCTCTATAGTTCTGTGATGTTCTCAATATGCAGTTAAAATCTTTATCATATTTATTAACTATCCCAAAGACAACAATCTTCCCGCAGAGTATCATTGTTAATTTATATTACCCAAGCACAACTCTAACTTGGAAATTTTACTTGATGGATATTACCTATGGAATATTGGTATCTACTGGGACAAAGTTTCATACCATTTTAAAGGTTTGACATGATAATAAGCAAAGCACCACAAAACAACAAGGTATGCTGGCACTTTTCTGTAGAATCTGAAACAAATAAGTTTACCTCCCAAAAGCAGAAAAGCTGCTTTTATCGTCCTTCAGAAATTTCTGTGAAAATCTCTCCCTCTTTCTCCCCAGCTCTGAGTACGTTACTAGGATTCCTGCTTTTCCACATGCACTACAGAACCATCATCCCACCGTTCTCCCAGCTAGTCTTCAGTTTGCAGAAATACTTCACAGTCATAATATTTGTTTATAAACTTCCTTATCCTCTTACTTGAACTTCTGTCCTCCACTTGAAGCTTCTCTCTTCACAAATACAGCTCTCTGCAATAGTGTCCTCTGGCACACACAGCTGGTTAGGCTGGCTTTCTCATGGTTCTTTTCTTTGATTCTCTTGTCAGGTTTCCAGTCTCTTTTGGAACGATGCCTGTTCTTCCCTGAAGAGATCAGGGCCCTATTTTGGTACCTGTACTTGCTTTGTACACTATTCAAAAAACACAGTGGCCAAAATACCTCTGGAAAGGGTTGGAGAAGATTTCCAGTGGCACAAAATCAACACAGGAAGATGATAAATCCTTTGCTTCCCAGTACAAAGAGACTCTCTGACTACTCCAGCTTAAAAAAATCATTTTAGATCACAGAGAAGCTCAGACTCAATGTGTACATTAAGAGAGAGAGGCACATTGGCTTCTCTTTCCCTTCAGGGTCTGTCTTCTGCAACTGCTGTATCCCCTAAAGGAGCCACCAGAGAAAACAGCTCTGGGGTTTTTTTAGCTCTTGTGCAGATTCCTGCCATCTACAGCTCCTCTTTCCATGAACAGAAGTGCATTAATTTCCACTGGACCCTGTGGACAAGGACAGGTGCAATGTGATACCAAGGTAACAGTCCTGTCCGACTTGCCAGAAGACCTTGTCTTCATGCACGGACAGAACTTTGAGGGTACCTTTCTGAAAACTCAGTGCTTCTTGTTAAAATACTCTGCCAAATCCCACAAGACATGCTGAACAAGACCCAGTACTGAATAGAAAGTAGTGTTAAGGGCACTAGGATGCCTAGGACCAGCTAACGATTGTGCTTATTTGCAAAAAGTTTTTATAATTTATTACTTCTTCTGATTAAGAAGAAGAGAAATGATTCATATTTTATTATCTGCTTAAATTCTTGCATAGTCATCGCTCCTGCTAGCAAACAAAACTTGTAACAAATAGCTTTCAAGAAGGTACTGGCGAACTAAGAAGGACTGACAACCTAAGAAAAAGTGACAACAGAATGAAGTCATCTTCCATAAGACACACTTGGCTTGTGAAGCTGTGCCACAAACACACATCAATTTGGCAGACGGCTGGAAGAAGCAGCTGATGTAGACAGATAACCTATTAACTCTTCTGAAGTATCTTGAAGGTCAACCAAATACCCACAGTGATTTTGAGGTGTTTTGATAACTAGGTAACCCTCCCGCAGAGAGCAACAGCAGTGATCACAGCAGCATCAGGTCTTGACACAAGCATTTAACAAGTAACCTTGTTTTCACTAACTGATCCGAGTGTGACTTGTGTGAGTCAAATTTGCTGGGTTGGATTCAGTTTTGATCCTTTCAACCCATAATCCATGCATAACAATAAACACAAGCTTAATGGTCCACCAAAACATTTTGACTTCCATGCACAAAGCTGAATTCATTCATTATCTGTAGCACTGCTAAACCCTCACTGCTCAGCAACTGGATTAGGAATGAATTTTGGCAAATGCTCTGAGGAACGACAGATTCCAATGCTCTCTTATAGTCTCAAGTATCAAGACAGACGTTCTTAGTTTCTCTGCATCAAACATACATGTCAGCAACCTCCATACAGCTCAGCTGTCCTTGTGCTCCTAATGACACCCACTGGGAGCTGGAATGCACAGCCTCATCCAGTATTCCCTACAGCAAAACAAAGACATTGATTTTCCAGTTCAAGCAATAGCAGCAGGTTGCTTCAGTTTCCTGCCCACTTTTATCTTCAGCAAAACGTTTGTGTCTTTACAGCTATTAACCTCATCACTGCATGACATTAAATATTGCTTTATTTTTCCTTTTTAATAGAAAGCTCGGTATTTCTCTAATACTTAGCTTGTTGTTTTTTAGTGATAAAATATCACCTATCAGTGCTCAGATAAAGAAAAGAGCTCTTCTATCCAAGATCTCTTTTCTGAAACTCCAGGTATGTTTAGCATGTGATTCACATATTGTAAGTGATTAAAACAGAAATGTCTTCAGCCTCAAGCAGTAAACAGAGCTTTCCAAAAATGAAGCCTGCTGTTGCTGCTGAACTGACCAATAATTAGCACATAGTATTGGCACTGATAAGGCAACAAATTTAAATCCTTTAAATCAACAGTTTCTTTGGTATGGGCTAGAAGAGAGATTTTTCTACTTTAGCTTTTCTTGCTCCTGATATTTATGTTAAAAAACTAACCTGGGACCAGAAATAGAGAAGAAATGCTGAAAGAGTAAATGAGATACAGCAACTGAAGTGAAAGAGCCTCAAGCATACTGCAGCTGTACCTACCTAACAGCTCTCTTCTCAATCTGTTGGACTCTGCAAGGCTGTCAAATCAAAATTTAGCATCTTCTAAGAAAAACCCAAGAGTTCCCTCCACACTTGGAAATAAAATTTTTAGCTGAGTGGATATGCGTATTTATACTTTTTTAAAAAAAAAACACCTAGGTTTGTTTAAAGCATTGTCATCTGCAGTTTTCAGAAGATCAAATGGAATAACAAAAACTCAAGAAAGATTACCATCAGCCCAGAGAGTTTACAAAATGGAGAGTGAGTTGTGAGTAGAGGAGGTTATAAATTATACAGTGGTTTTTTTCTTTCATACACTGAAGAATAACCTCAATCAGATGCCTCGCCTGTCAGGAACAGAAACTCTGGCTCTGCTTCTTGACAGCCACAGATGGTAATGGACAGCCTCATCTCAGCAAGCCTTTCTAGAAATGGATTCCTCTAATGTTGACTATCACCCAGCCATGGCATCTGCCAGCCCCATTCTGTCCCAAATTCCCCTACCTCGAGCAGCAAATGCTGAGCGAGGTCCTGGACCACTGAAAATCCGTACTCGGCCAGCCTCACAGAGACAGGACAGTGATGTTTGATAGACTGAAGTGGGATTCCAATGCTATTCACAGCACAACTGCGTATTCCACATCCTCACTTCTTCAAATACCTTTCTAGAGATTATATACATATTTTTTAAAGCTTTTCAGTATCTAAGGCATAACCCTTGAGAATAAAATAGCTTCCTATCCCCAGGAGTACACACAGAATTTTCTGCTGTGTTCTTTTTAGAGTACATCATGGCAGTAGGGCTTTGAGCGCACTTCAAACCAGGCAGTTTTGCTTAATAAAGAGCACACAATATGGAAAGCCTTGTACTCTACTCCAGCTGTGCTTTATCCATACCTCTCTTGTCAGGAAAAGAAACACCTGTTTCTGTTAGAAACACCCCTTCCCAAACCAGGAGATCAGCAAAACACTCCATAGTGACAGCCATAGGACAAAGCTCACAGAAACGCCTCTGAAAGCTGAGCAGCTCAGCATGGGCTTCCATTCTCTTCCCCATCTGTCTCTTGGTTTTGTGGGTTTTTTAATAACAATTCACAAATCCAGAAGGGTTGACAACATAGTGAAAATGGTTCTTCCTCAGAAAGTGCTCATCAGTTACTGTGTACAATTTTTATTACATTGGTACTGGCATTTAATACTCAATAAATCTGCAGCCCTTCTGTGGAGCTCCACCTTACAGTTAAACTCGGACTTCCTTTCTTTTGATACTTGTTGAGGTTTTCCAGGGACCAGGAGTTGGTTCCATATCTGGCACTTAATTATCATGCAAGCCACTTGCATACACTCCTTCCTGCTGTCAAGGTGAATCAAGAAAGAAAGGATTAAAAAAAAAATTGTCCTAAGAATCTTTCACTAAATTTCACAGCTGTTTTTCTCCCAACACTCAAAATCAAACTGTGTGCCATTCCATTCAGCTGCAGCTTGTAACTTCCCCAACAACAGTCACTGTGAACTGAGTGAAGACTGACAGCTCTCCCAGCTAGATCATCTGGTGCAAGTTCATCAGGAGACCCGGTGGGGAAGGGTCAGGGGACACTGCTGATTGACAGCTGTCTCTCAAAATGGGGTGACAGAATAACTTCTCAGGTAAGAATTCCTGCACAGAAGCAACCCTGTGAGGCGGTGAAGGCCAAGCATCAATGTGTAATGGCTAGGAGGGTTCTGAGAAAGAGGACTTCTACAATTCAACTCAGAATTCTTTTACCCTGGGGGAAATGTTCAGATGACTTTCAACTGGCAGATCTCCCTGAAGCAGAGCACTACACAGGGGTTTGTTGCAGGACTCGGTGCTAAGCACTCTGAAATCACTGAGATGGGACAAAAAGGAGAATTTAGTTGAGTCACTTAAAATTGGGAGCACACGAATGATTCCAGAAGACTTTTTATTCAACACATAATTAAGTTATTGATAACTGTTGACAGAATTAAGCCACAGAGGCAATTCTCTGCAACGTTTTTTCATTTTCTTCTAGATGTCAAAAATTAGTTACACCCAGTTAATTTGATCTACAGTGGATTTTCAGAGAAGCCAAAGAGCATATATGCCTGCAACAGAGGGTTTGGCCTCTTCAGAGACCTGTCAAACCATCCCATCTCAACGGATATGGCAGCAGACACAGTGGTGGTGGAAGCTGTCTGCCGTATCTCACAGAGCACAGAGCAGGAGGAGTCTCAGTAGTTTGCAGAAGACCAAGCTGGAACAGAACGCGAGTCCACGGGAGCCTGAGCAAGGGGAGCAGCCCAGGGATTACTTCCTACACAAGCTTAGGATTTGAGATAGGGGTTGCAAACCACAGAGAGCAGAGGTTAACAGCATCAAACCTGGGATCTCCAGGCTTAGAACAAGGACTAGAATAAAGTTCCAAGAAGAAAGACAACTGTATTTAAAAAAATAAAATGAAATAAAAAAATAAAGGAGTCAGCTTCCTCATGAGACGTATGTGATGGTGAGTGATTATGAGTAACAGCAGTATGTTGACAGCCTGCAGAGTCAAACAGACTGGATCACACCGTACCACAGTGCCCCACCATTACTGGTTGATATAGTAGAAGGGATCCTTAACTTTTCAGTTACTTTGAATAAACAATATGGAGACTTCTTTTTTTAAAAAAGACTAATAGATGTTTTGCTGCTGATTCTGAACCAATAGTTTGTTTTACAGAAGCTTCAACCTTTCATCTTCTCTGTCAGTTATGAACTGGAAAACCACATTTCTAGATTCTCAGCTGTTGGAAACTGGCACTGCTCCAGCACAGAAACAGCCTAATTCCTGCTAAGACTACAGATGACGTGACCCCTTCACATAGAGGATGACAGTGAATGAAGAGTGAAATGTGACAGCTGATTAATTCCTTGGGGTTAGCTTCTGTTCCAAGCCAGAAATGAAGCATATGCAGTGCTTCATATGCTTGCAATGTATGAGACATAGGAAATCCAACTCCTGCTTTATTGTGAGCTTTCTGTTCCTTAGTCATGTTTCTTCTAGCCACAAACACCTAAATTCATGACACTGCAGCTTTCCTTAAGAAAAGAAAATTTCTAGCACTCTGACCACAGAGTAAATCTCTGAGTTCTAAAATGTGTAACAGAGAGCTCACAAATTAAAATGCATCATGTAAACTCAGTATTTTTAAACTATAACTCTTTTGGTCAACCTTGTGATTCAGGTATTTGACTAAAAATACTTAGACTGTATAATGCTATACTTATCAACAGCAATATTTCATTTGGGCATACAACTTGCTCACAATTAAACACCAAACTTGACTCTAGGTTGTAAAGAGATTAAATTTAACTATATTCCCTCCAGAAGCCACTTTTAGCTTTTAGTACAGTACTCAGCATTAACATGTCATTACTGAGATGTGAAGCACCCATTCTTCCTCGAAGAGACTCTGTAATTCATTTTCTGAAACAACAGCATGAACATACCAGACAAGTTTTGCATACTGGTAAGTTGTCATCTTGACTATTTATTCACTTGCCTGTGCCAGATTCCCTTCGTATAAAGGTTCCCAACTTTAATATGTCTCCATAACCGCATCATTCCTCCCTGCTCTGACCACAGCAGTACCTTGCTCTCTCTGCTCTCACCCAGTCTCTCTTTAGCCCTACCTCTCACCCCTCAGGACAAATCCTGAGGGCATCCTGTGCCAAGATGAAGAATACTGCAGCCTTTTTGTTCTCTCTGCCAGTCTCCACCTCGTTTTTGGCAATACCTATCTGTGCAGTTCACAAAACATTTGGCAAGAGCACACTGATTTTCTGCCTGGTTCTTTGTTATTTATGCTACAGTAGGACAAGCAGTTCTTCACAGACAGCTAAAGCCATTTCAAAATGTCCCCGGGAGAGGGCTCATAACCTAACCCTAGCCCACGTACCGATCATCGAGGGAAGGTGTTCAAGAGACCTGATTACTTGCTCACATGACAAGCTTTCTACCTGCCTCAGCTTACTCTCTCCAACAGCAAGCACTTAGTGCTGTTTACATGTAAAATTACATTTGCCCCAGCAGGCCCACAGGCAGATTCACTGCTTCACATCTTTGTGTTGCTATTTTAAATGTGTTCTTTCATTGAATTCTATTCAATTTCATAATCTCCTTGCAAACACAATTGTATTATCACTGCATTTAGCAACACTTAAAATACAGAGATCATCTGTCTACTACATAATGAATACTATTATAATATGATTTATACAACTGAGTAAAAAAAAAAAAAGCTACTGTGAGCAAACAAGTTGTTATGCCACAATCATCAGCAAATTCATTAAATAAACCCTTCCCAAGTTTTCAGTCAGAAAAAGCAACTTACAATAAAAATGATCTGAAAGTTGTGGGGCCTGCTCTACTCATAGTAATTCTGTTCTGTAATATTATTACATTGTCCTGCACTGTTTGTAACAGTCATCTGCATCACATAACACAGTATAAACCAGGCATCTACCTGGTTCTGTAGCTCCACTTTCCAGTGGTAGAGATGGCAAAATTATTGGTCAACGTCAGTGCCAATAACTATTTTATAATTAACATAAATCTTCTTGATTAAAATAGAAGGATAGACTAACATTCAGGAAATAACATTCAATTAGTGGTTCATACAATATCTTGGCAAGTAAAACAAAGATATCATACCTCATTGTAGCTTTAGCTTTTCAAGTAGAAAGCTGTAGCTTCCAACAGCTTTCTTGCTGAAACAGTTAGGAGCACTTGTGCAACGAGATGTGATATACTGTCACCAGTGGCCGTGACTGAAGAACACCAACTGAAACGGCTGCTTTGGATAGAAGGCAACAAAACAGCAGGCCCTGTCACGGCATTCCAATCTGAACAGTGTGAGCGAGCAAGCACCTGGCCCAGGATGGAGAACACAACATTAAAGGCTACCCTAAGCCTTTAATAATGTATTTTTGATAGCAGCACTACAAGTATTCCACCAGGGACACCGAGTCTGTAGGCAATACAACATTTCACCTTGCACTTTGCTATTCATGTGTGTACTCTATGCCAAGTGGTCACTGCACAATTCATTCAGAATCAGCTACCGTTACACAACTTCAAACACAAAGCACAAGACAACAGAATGTTCAAAGACAGAACTGACCCTAAAACACCAGAGAAGATACTAAACTAGTATGATGGCATGCTATTAATAAAGCGAATAATTAATTTTAATTCACCTTATAAAAGAAATAATGTGCAGATATATCTTTCCGCAAGACAAAATAATTATTCATTTAAAAAAATCTTACATAGAATAATTTTTTTCAGTACACATGACAAAGGCATTGTGCTAGATTTTTACTTTGAAGCATGTTAATGATGGAGACAAAGCATATAAATGAATGCTTATTGATGCCTATTATTTAGGGATAATAATACTACTTATTTTACTGACTCGTCTTGCTATTATTCAAGTAGATTTCTTAATGCTAAAATCTGACATTTTATCAAAAGAGTAAAATACTGGGCATATTCAAGTAATCAAAAAACTTCCCTATAGAAGTCTAGCCCTGGAGATTCAGTTACACAGCCACGCAGTTCAGATTTCATTGTAACTCAGTTTTGATGCCCTCTACAGGATCACAGTCAAGGGCTCAATTTCATTTTGCACACTCAGTTTCCAAGGAAGACTCCACATGGAAATACAGAATTCCTCTATTTTTTTAATTGTATAAATTGTTACAGACTATACAGTCTGGATTGATTTTTCTGATTTGACTATCTTCCCCAAGGACTACATAAATGCAACAAACCTTCAGGCTACGTATATGTTGCTACTGTTTTCCTTTTCCAAATGCCAAGACTTTGATTAATTTTATTCTAATTATCACACACAAACTGGAGCTCATCCAAAATGTGAACAAAAACCACAAAGACTGTTTCATCCACCAAAAAAAAAAAAAAGTAATTATGAATATTTGTAAAGGGAAAGCAACATCTATGGAGTTTCTTTTTTAATTAAATATTTAAAGCAGTCTAACAAATATACAAGCTTCTATTTTACCTGTAACTATAATCTATCAGAAAATTTTCAGTAAAATGTGTTGCAAGACAATAATGACTCATCAGAAAGAACTAAAACTTTTGCTGAAATATATTCAGTCATGATACTCCATCAAGAACGATTTCTGAGCTCTAGAAGCAAAAATTTTCATCAATGCCCAAAAGATGTTAAAATTCTAAACTAAAAGAAGAAAAAAAGAAAGATTAGAGATTTAAAATTGCATCCCACATGACTACTATGACTATTGTTTGGTTACTATGTGAAAAATCAACCTATTCTCAAACCCCTTTTTCAAGAGTTTTTGCCATTTATCATTAAAGTAATTAAATGAAAACTTCTGCAATCTCTGAAAGCTTCTGGTAATTACAAAAATGACTTCTGCATACCTCTGCTTATACAGTGAAAAATATTAAGAGGGAGGTGTGCTAGCAGATACCGCTCTATCCATTTTAAAATAATGTTGAACTCAGTGAAATAAATCTTTCTCAATAAGCAATGCTTTAAAAGCTAAATTACAGCTGGAGTATGTAATGAAGAGATAAAACTCGCTGAATAAGAATCAAAATTAATATAAAGAAATTAAGTTATAATTGCTTAAGGAGAGGGAACTATCTAACTTTATGAGACAGTTACAAAAGGCAAATCGCAGTATCACAGAATCACAGAATGCTGTGAGTTGGAAGGGACCCACAGGGATCGTCGAATCCAACTCTTAGTAGTTTCACAAAACTCTTGTTCAGAGCCTGCTCTTCTAATCTCAAAACTTCCAAGGACCCAAAGCAGAACTTGTGTACATTTTAGGACAATGCACAGAATCTGATCCCACCAAATCAGATTTTATAGAAGTCTTAATTTTGAACTGATTATGTACTTTCCAAAGCACTGACAACACTGCCACAGGGTACGCATGAGTAGCATAAATCAATTCAGGAAATTAAACAGCAGTATCTTTCCTGTCACCCAGGAGAAACAGCAATGCACTGTACTTTTATGTAGGTTATTTTAAAGATCCAACTTGCCTATTTTATGGATTTTTTCAAGGTAATGAAGCTCAAAGAAAATTATCTTTTTTATTAACCAAACTTGTCTGCTTTTCATAAACGCAACCAACTGCTACAGAAATGAGTAGAACGAGATGTGCAGAATGGGTACGATTCCTGAGACTTGGGTGTTGTGTATTTCTCAGGTACTGGGAGAACACTACTGCCACATCCTCTGGCTCAAATTAAACCATGAACTCTTACACATATGAGCAGTAATGAGAAAGCAATTCACAAATTTCCAGCTTACTACTGGGTGGCAGGCCAGCACCTGCCAACTGGTGTTGGCATCAGACTCTGCATACACATTACAGAATGTATTAATTATATAACTTGAAATACATACTCCTCCTTAAAAGTTATACAGACATTCATCTAGGCATACTAATACAGGTTTATTCTTTCTCTGTAACACAGCTCTAAAGACTATGTATTTCCATAGATGACTCTGCCAGAATTTTTATTGGACATGCACGGTTTTAGTCCTTTGTCTTACTCAAAGGTTGCACATGACAGAAGGTCCCTGATCTGAACATCAGTGCCTTGAATCAAAGAGAATGACTGGATGCAAATCCCACTGACAGTAACAAAAAAAAATCTTAGGAGGTGTTGAGTACTGAGAGCAATGCAAGACAGGAATGCTTAGGCTCTCTGAAAATAACAACCCACCAGGTGGGGCAACCACTGATGTTACATAGCATCTTTGGATGCTCTGAATCACCAGCTAACATCTTGCTGACACTTCAAGGCAGAATGAACTGAACTTCTTATCACAGTCAAGCTCTACAAAGCCAGGCTCCCCAGGCAAATTTTCAGTTGCAGCTTGTAGTCCAGCTGAGAACCAGCACCCTGAAATATAAGATTCCATTCAATGTTGGTTTTATTTCCATCTTGAGAAATGCATTAGCGTTCAGGCAGCCCCACTGCTGCCTTTACTGACTGCCTTAATCCAACAGCTCTTCTTCCCCTCTGTGAATGCACATACTCTTTTCTTCCACCAGCTCCGCAGTTTTATGATCAAAGAAATTAATCTAGACCATGTTGCCATTATTCAGAGACACAAGTACAGCGTTCTTAACATCAGGGCAGTACTTCAATCTTGCAGCCATAATCCAGACCACAAGAGATTCCCTCTCACCTGATACACTGTTTTACCACAGCAAAACTCTGCTCCTCAGGGTCATATACCAAACGCCTAGTCTGCAGTCTGACAGATACATCCAGAAAGAACCAAAATTAATCTTCTAGAGAACAGCAGCTGGGAAAGAACTAATGGAATTTCACTCTCATTGCAGAAACTTATACAGACTGTGCCATACCACAGGAACTAGGTGGACCTTAAATCCTAGCTAGCAAGATGGGAGAAAAGGAAGAATCTTGTAGTGAATGCTCAAATTAATCAAGTGTCTGCATTCATTTCTTCTGAGATTTGACTGTTTTGCTTCAAAAGGATCTGTAACCTCAGGAAACTGGAAGAGAAAGTAGTTTTAAAAATCTTTCAGACAAAAAAAAAATAAATCTCATTTTCTTTCAGTCAGTATGAACAGTACAGATACATTCATATGGATTAAGCCAAAAGTATCTATAGAACATGAAGACCAGCATAGATTTTCAAAACACTGCTTCTGTGATAAAGTAGCTATTTCTGGAGAGAGAGGTATTTTCATATGTTATTTTCTTTTCTATAGCTTTTGGTTCTCTGCAAAAACAAGTATTTCTTTCAATTGTGTTTTTTCTTTTATCATATTGCATCTTTTTTCTCCCTTCTTCTTCTCCCAAAATGTCTAGGCCAGAGCTTTCAACAGAAAAAGGGAGCGCATTTTCACATATTTGAAAAAGAGACAATATTGGAATAAACCCTTAACAACATAAATTAAACTTAAAATATTTTCTTTGACAATTTTCCACATAAAATGTTAAAAAGCAAGATAAAAGTACCTGGAAAGGTAAACATCTAAAGGAAAACACTGGAGGTAAAATAAAATTAAAACATGGTTATTTCATTTCCTTTTCCCATAACCTCAGCAGATAATTGATATTACTACTGAAAAGCTTGAAACTGTACATTTTCCTTTGTCTATTGCTGCAGTAATCCAATAGAAAGAGTTTGCCTAATTTCAAATAAAACATATGAAGTCTTGCCTTGTTTTCCTTTTCTGCAAGGCATTGGGATTATCTGTTTAAGTACCCTGAAGCTCTCTTTTTGACTCTGTCCATTCACCTGGAACGATGGTAGTGAGACATCAGTATTGTTGAGATGAGAAACTGCCATTTCATTTCATGAATACTGAGACAAAGCAACAGGAAGGATGGAATTTAGGGCTTGGTTTTAGGGCCAGTGCTGTTTAATGTTTTCATAAATGATCTGGATGCAGGAATCAAATGTACATTAAGTTAGTTTGCCAATTATACTAAACTAGGAGGAGCTGTGGGCTCCCTCAAGGGTAGAGAGTCCTTACAGAGAGACCTGCATAGACTAGAGAGCTGGCAACCACCAACAGTATGAAATTTAACAAGAGCAAGCACCCAATTCTGCATCAATTCTGCATCTGGCATGGGGTAATCCTGCTTATACATACAAACTGGGGGACAAGACACTGGAAGGCAGCCTCCCAAAGAGATCTGGGGGTCTGGGTTGATAGCAAGCTGAATATGAGTCAACAGCACGACCTGGCAGTCAAAAGGGCCAACTGTGTCCTGGGGCACATCACACACAGCATAGCTGGCCAGTGAGGGAGGTGACTGTCCCACTCTACACTGCACTGGTGCAGCCCCACCAAGTATAACAAGGTAACATTGCCCTGTGGGGTCATTCCAGAAGGAAAGAGGTGTCTCTGCTTTACCTACTTATTGCTACTTTAGTGCGTACTTAGCTGTGTCAGCACCAGAAGAGAGTAACCTATGTCACACAGCTCATTACCACGGGCTGGTTTAGGCAAACAGTATACATGAACTCACAAGCAGAACAGATGCCTTCAGGTTCATCGAGGGGTTATTTTCACTGTGTGTGGTATCCACCTCGGCATTTCCTTTAAACACTAATTGCTGAAAGCCAGAAGAATATTCCAGGGAAACTGCCACTTAATACATTTTTTCTTTCCTCCATATGCATTGGCAGCTGCCAGAGACAGGGCAACAGACTAGAAAACCTTAGCAGGATTAGCTTTATATTCATTGTGTAATCATTATGCCATGTATTACACACTGTACAATAGAGTGCTCATCACACAACACACACACCATGTAACACACTGACAATTTCAGAAGCTCTATATAACTATGCAATGGAACCTATCAACCAAAATCCATGCAGCAAACTCTGATCCTGGGAAATACATGTGATTAAGCATTTTTAAAAGTAACAAAGTAAAAAAGAAAATTATGAATAGAAGCTTGATCTGCTTTTGCTTAGTAATCAACATTTTTTGACACCAAGAATCAGATATGCAAAAGCTGTAGCTGAAATCCCAGAATTCTATTTCATCAGAAGATCTGTCCAGAGAAACGCAAGCCCCTTTGTTTCTCATGCAATGCTGATCATGCACAAACTTCTGACACACCAGTTGTAGGTACTTACAGAGACTTAATTCAGAAAAGTAACATTCTACTCCTGTGTACTGGCCTGAAAGAGGCTAAATAAAAATGTACATGATTTCACTTTATCTGAGATGGGAGAGCTATTAGTGTGTTTTGTTATAATAATGAGTTAGAATTTAGTTGTATTTCTGTTACTTTGCACTTTAGTGAGACAGAGGTATTAACTGTTCACAACAGTGAGGTATTCACTGATGAGAGCATTAGTAATGAAGCCAAATAAGCAGAGCACCACATCATCTCTTTTCAGGTTTACACAAGGCATCCTTTTGAATCTCTGTACTGTACTTCCTTAGTGAGGCTGTGCCAAAAGGTCAGAGCATGACAGGTATTAAAGAGGGTAATTATTATGACTTGGTTGTGCCTTACGTTCTCTATAAGGTAAAACGTAAGGGCATGTCAGAGAAAGAGGTCAGCTGTAATCAGCGAGTGAGGAAGCAATCTGTGGAGTGTGCTGTGGTGTTTCAGATCGACTCAGATTACATTAATCTGTGTGACCTGCCTGCAGTGACTCCTGCCACATGACACAGAAAATAGTCAGCACCGGGAGCTGCAAGAAGATGTCTTCAAGTTCCTGCAGATTAATGCTTTCACAGGAGGCAAGGGGGGAGGCACTCAGCACATCACCTCATAAGAAGCAGAACTGACAGCATAAATAAAATAGATTTCCAAGCAAAGTACATCTTACTGAATTTATATGTCACTTGGGTATGCTTGCATTCAAACACAAGCCAACAGCGACTTGCTTTTATGCCTTTCTGCGTACGACTTTCTGTGGTTCTGAGACAAGTTTAGTAACAACGTCTTAAGGATGCAAATATAAAACACCTCTTGTTTTCAAAGGGAACTCTCACCTCCTTCTTGAATAGAGGCCCACTGAAGGGCTTTCATTAATAAATTTCATTCTGGAAATCCCAAGGCCATTGCCGAATGAACAGCAAGCACCTTTCAGAGATGGTACATCAGTAAACCTTTCCCTGTCTCCATGAACAAAGAAACGCACGCAGCCAAAGAGCTGCAAGGGGGGCAGTCACACTCACAAGTGTGCTACTGCATTTGTATAAATAGCTTTCCATTAAGTGCCATTAAAAACACTCATAAAATCCAGTTTATATTCCCGCAATGTGCTTCAATTCCCCATTTAAGCTTGGTTTATACATACAAGGTTTTTTCTCTTAGGCAAACAGAGAGATGACTTTCAGTTTCCTCATGGAATTCCACATGCCAAACTCTCTACAACCCAGGACATTATTACATGCAGCTTCATGCCAGAATGTTAAATTACTGATCTGAGCCTTCATTTTTTCTGCACTCACCAACCTCCATCTGAAACAGATCCAACTATTCAATGCCTTTCCATATTTAGTTTTTTCTAGGATCCAAGTTCCTTGGATCCCATGTTCCAGCTGGGATTTATTTTTAGTGCAGGTGACATTTGTTCCAAGAGTCACAACACGCAGAGACCTGGATCTAGTGCATACTACAGTTAGCATTCATTTCCCAGTAAAGCTTACAGTTAAGGAATACGCTTGGTACAGGACCATTTCTGTGGACAATGCTGGATTGCATTTAGTATTTTCACTAAACTACATATGGAGAATACAATAATTATATTAATTTGTGAGAACAGGTACCTGATGAACCACTAGGGTTAAAAGGGTTGGAATTCATGCCTATTCTGTTCAGGTTCAAACCTTCAATTTCCATATTTTACAGCAAAATAGCATAGTGGAAATTTTCCTGCTAGCTTAGTTTCCCATTATTACAATTTTCAAAACTCATTCTTTATCTCTCACTGCACAAACAACAAGAATTTTTTTTTTCTTTAAAAAATAATAATGAATTTCCTTCTTCAAAATACAAAGCAACAGTAAAATAGAAGATGTAAACACACAGAATTGTCAGCTTCAAAAGACAGATGAATCCTATATTGCCCTGAGGAAGACTATTTGGGGACAGGACTCAGGTGACTTTCCTTTAAAATATTCTTAAGTCTGGATGAGTCTTTGAAAACATACTGATAAGCAGAGCAGGGTGAGGATACAACAGATAAATTTCCTTTCCTGGGTTATATGAGGGGTTGTCTTGCCTTCTGGCTTCTGAAAGAAAGAAGTTTTCAGCCCTGATTTATCCATTTGCCACTTTACAGGGCAAAGTAGTTCAAGTGAGCACAGGGTAAACTTGCCTGACTGCTTCCAAAGCACACAAAAACTTTTATTCCATTAGAAACTGATAAAAACAAGTTTGTCCTGCTGTTGCCACATCGGTTGCAAGACATTTATAAGATATACCCATAATTCAGAGGAAGGCATCAGGGTCTGGAAAGTCCCATGAATTTATTCAGTCAATGGGATTATTTAACAGCTCCCTGTATTTCAGCATACCATTTCTCCACAAGCAGAGCAGCAGGCAAGGTCCATTTCTGTCAGTGCCCTCAGAGGCTGGGATTCCTCAGGAGAAATCCCATCTCTTTGAAGTGTGTGACTGCTACACTGCTCTGCGTCTAGATTCGTAGCTGGCACAAAGCTGAATCGTTCCACCTAATTCTGTGAAACTACACAGAGAGCCTGATGGGAGCCCACTCTGTCTAAATAAGTAGTAAATAACTTACAGTGTAGTACAGCATAAAGGTTTTATATGTATTTATTCAAAGTGAGCTATATAACTGACTCTTGCTTCATAAATTCACAAGGTGAGTAGCACACTCATCAAAAATGCATATCCATTAACATTTTTCTTCAGAAATGTTTATGTGGTACACAAAAATCTACGTGAGAATTGCAAGATATACTGGCTGAAATTCATTAGAAACAACGCTGGTTGATTAGATTGCTCTTTATCTATGCCAGTTAAGGATTTTTATATCATCCATTTTACTACAGTCATCTGGATTTAACAAAGCTGCTGTTAGAGGAGTTAAAATACTTTTCTCTCACCTTTTGCAGAAAATGGTTTACTAATAAATCAGACTCATGCATAGAAAGAGTGCACATACAATAAAGTATTTTGCATCCATGAAACTGTCCTGTGGCCACCTGTTCAGAACACTTGGTTCTGATTTTGTTTTAGAAAAAAAATAGCCAAGAAACTCATATATTTTTCAATCCAAGCCCATATAAATTCTTCTCCTTAAAGAGCACAAAGACACCAGGGCAAACATTTTGTGTCCAAACCGAGTAGGTCAGATTAGTAGTGGGTTTTATCCAACTAAATGGTAAAGGAAATGATGTATGAACAAGAAAACTGTGATGCAGCCATAGATCACTTCTGACACTTTCAATTAAGGTTTTGTTTACTTAAGCACTTACAAATTTTAATGAACTGCTTTGCAAAAAAATAATTAAAAGATTTTCAGCTTTCTTAAATTGTCTGACTACTCCATAAAATGTGTTGCATTTTTATTTTATTGTTTTCACACATTTCACTCCCAGATAACTGCACTCAAGAGTAATACTAAATCCTGATGCTGAATTCTTTGCAAACTAAGTGCTCTACACGGAGTTTGCTCTTCTTTTAATTAGACACTTGCACTTCAAGATTTTTAAATTAAAAACCATGATGAATTTGCATTATTAACATATTTTTTTAAAAATTCTATTTCAAGAAGAGAAGATTATTCCATCTACAGAAATATATCTAGTAAGAACTGAAAAGTAGCTTTACAACCGAAACTTTCCATAATTAAAGCAGAACATAAGTAAATGCCTATTGTGAACTTCAACATAATAGTTTCATCTGGAAATGCTCTCCTTCCTGGTATTTACTGAGAATGTGTGCCACCACGATATAGGAAAAATCTTCATGGTATTTGCTATATTCATGTTACAGTAGTACTTGTAAATACACTACATCTCTGAACGTGCTATTTTGAAAGCATCTGTTCTGTCTTTCCTTCCAAAACAATTTTCATTCCAGCTACTCTGGAATTGATCAATTACCTTCAGAATGAAAACCCACCTGTTGGGGAGAGGGAGTGGAGAGGCAAAATGCAATTTTATTTGTATTTATTCTCAGATGCATCAAACATGTAGAATGCTTTCCCAGTCACAGGCTGGTTTGATAGCTGATAATGAGATCCACCAGAAATAAGAATCAGCACAAAACACACAGCTTGAGACAACTTTGTTTCAGAAACTGAAAACAAAACAAATGAAGACGACTCTACAAACAGCAGGCCTGACAATTTAATTCACCCTGCAGCACCTCACACTGCATTTCCTTCTTCTGGAACCAACACCACCAAACCAAAAGGAATCCAAACTTCATGGACTGCACTAAAACTATGACTAGTCTGACAACAGACATGTATAAAACCATGTACTTTCTTACTGTAGTAGTAGTTCATAACCTCCTCAAGAGGCACACACCTGATAACTAAACCTCTCTGAAATGCACTAGCATTATGCTAGCAGAATAGGGGCAGCACAGCAAAATACGACACTAAAAAGCTCCTCTCTCTCCAGTAGCATATGAACCCTTCAAGCTTTCCCTAGACTTCAGTTTAAAGACTCAGAATTAACAGAGTTACATGCCTCAAACTAATTAATACATTCTGAAAACTCCCATCAAGATAAAGTTCTCATGGTATCAAAATCATTACACTGACAGATTGAGGCCTCAATCTTACACTGTCATTAACGATATCCAAATACAACATCCAGTGTACAACTCTTATGGTCAACTTGAAGTGCCTCAGATGCACAAGCACCAAAGCCTCATCCCAGAGATTTTTTACACCTTGCTGTAAGTCCTTAGCACCATGTGTTGTCATTTAATTCTGCCTGGGGAGATTGAATTCTATGCACTAAGCCCATTAGAAACTATTTGCAGTATTAGCTGAAGTACAGGACTAACTCTATGATTAAAAATGTGCAATTATTGTATTTCAATGACAATTTTTTACTTGAAAGAAAACAACACAAACTGCAGGCATCCACTCCAAGGGTATTTCACAATTCCAGCATTTACAAACATCATTTCTTTCAACAAGGTTTAATGTCCCTCTTGGAGTTGGTTCAGGAAATTTGCCCAGGTTTAATTCACTGAAAACACAGGGGATTTGAGTCTTTGTATAAATATTCCAACAGTTTTGCATTTCCTATTAAATGGCAATACATTTCTACCCCATCCAAAACAAGAATAAGAGAGTACCTATTCTCATCAAGATGCAGTATGCTCTTCAAAACAATGACCTTGCTTTTATTCATTTCAATATAAACTTGAAAATAGTTTAATTAAATAGTGACCAACATTATAATAATTTCAAATGTACTTTTCTCAATATTTCTCAAACACAGCCTGAAGAGTATGCTTGTTAAAAAAACAGGAACATGTAATTTGTGGGTTAAGTCCCATTGATAAATCAAAAAGAGGAGTGCTAAATTACTTTGCAAAATCAGAGATGTTGTTATCTCTAGGGCAATTAATTTTATTTTCCAAGAAGCGCGTTCTCTGACTAAATTCATGTGCATTTATGGTTTTCCAGACACTATCCTGATCTATCCCCTACTTACTCACAACTAAATACAATAGCTAAGACCCAAGGAAAAAAAAAGTCCTCTCCTTGCTTATTATCTTGCTGCTGTTAGCGACACTGCAGCTATCAGGGAGCCAACAGCACGTTTCATGTTTCAGAATCTCTGTGCACATTTAATGCAAGAGAGATGGAGCTTGGTAGCAGGAGGCACAGAGCCGGGGGGTTCATGAGCAATGACCAGCTTTGGGCCCTCTCCATGCCTTGCCCCAACTCACTCAAGCAGCATTACTTTGCAAGGTGAGCGGGCGACGTCTCCGCTGTGCACTATTCTGTGGCCACATTATGGGGCACGGCATTAGTTAATTCCACTCAAAATACTTCATGTCTCAACAGGTTAAGGATGGGCCAAAGGCCAGCTGCATAAATTGCTGCTGCTATACTTCAACCAAAAGCAGTGGAGGACATGGAGGTCTCTCACTTTACACAAGGGATTTATAAAAAATCAAAACCAAGCAAAGAAGGAAAAAACCACCCCAATCAAAAGCTACATGCAGCTTTCATTCTGGAAAACAAAAAGTCTTCACAGAATATAGATTTGGGCCAATGTCTCTAGTTATTATTTTCTTTCTCAGGAACACTGACGTACCATACAAATATTACAGAATTAATTCCACCAGTAAATTTAAGCCTCCTGCTTCCAGAAAGGTTGATTACAAAAAGATATTTATGCTGGCTTGGAAAGCAGTCAGACACAATAGAAATGTCTACAGAGATTTCACAACCATATCCAAGACCTTGGACAGTTTGATGCGCTCTCTACAACGCAGCCTTCCAAATCCACCATCAATATAAACTGAAAGCTCCTTATCTTTGTGCTGTGTAGAGAATTATTTAACCTCTGTAATAATGCCTTCACTTAGCTTTGAAAGATCATTAATGAAGGCAGTTAGTACATTACCCTCAGAAATACTATTAAAGCATACATTTATTCATGCATAAGGTTGACACTGCAACTCTTAATACTACAGTGTACTGTTTTGCTAGTCAAAAATTTTCAGAAGTGTTTAAAAATTTACTTAACAGTTGCCTACAGAAAGAGTCCACAATCATTTTTATTCACTTCTCATTAAAGTCTGAAATTCTAACTACATGGTATCATTTTGTGCCCTTTTTTAACCATCTAAGATAGGAGATGTATATTTTACATAATTTACTACTAGTGTCAACATGCTGACATACCACAATATTTTTTGCCTGAAAAACACTACTTTGTTCCTTGTGTTTATGCAATTTCGCAAGTTTTTTCATTAAGCAGAGGGTTTTTTCCTTCCTATTTCTCACACAAATTTATTATTAAAGTTACCCAGCACAGCAATTTTATTTTAGTTGATGCTACTCAAATAGAGACCACCAGACTAAGCAATGCCAGGCTCTGAGCAGCTGAAGAATAGCTAACGCTAGCAGTACAGGCTGAATGCCTTGTAGACTGAATAATCCATTGCTTTTAAAAACTTTATATGCATAGATACAGCCACACCTTAATAATCTCCACTCTGGTTAAATATAACTCCTAATTATCTCTATAAGTGCTTCTTATATCCATTTATGCTTGCTGAAATCAACAAAGTCTTTAAGTACCCAGTATACCCAGAATGACATCAAGCCATACTCTGAGTAAGCTGGACTGCTGTTCATACTTGAAGACTGTTAACTGGATGAGCATCAGAGACCAGTTTCCTCCAAAATCATCAGTGGGGCTAAGGCATCTGAGCCACGCCTTCAAAGACAGCTGAGCTCATCTCCCAGTCACCCCAGGCTGTTGTGTGTCATAGCTGACTTTCCAACAGGGATTCAACTATGCTTCTTCCTTAACCCTGAGCCACTGCAATCACATAACTGAGATGGAGTGCCTAATTAGTTCTGGAAATGGTAGAACTCCAGAAAGAGCAGGTTGGCTTGTAACGCCTGAGACAGACTTCATGAGAAACAGGTACTCTCTGAGTATGAGCTGGCTCGCTGAACTAAGGAACTCAAAAACAGTTTATGGAAATTAATGGTCTGACACCCTTAAAATGTTTTCAGATTTGCAACAGTTGTTCCATAACTGCTCAATTGCCATCCTGGAACCACTCAGTTGCAAGTGACCTGGAGTAAAAATCCTGAAACTGGACAATAGTTGCTTGTTATTACAAAAATACTAAGAGTAAGTCAGCCCACTGAACCATCTCCAAGTTGCATATGGGTCTGGGCTGATATAAATGGCACATGGGAAATAGCTGCTATTTGTTAATGACTTAAATCATCACTGTAAACTGACACTGCTCTCACACAAGTGTCAAGACTATTATTCAATATTATAAACAAAATCCAATGGAGTTACAATATCAGACAAGATTTTTGGTCAATCAGCTCCAGTATGCTGCCTTTGGAAGAAAACCAGTTTTTGTTTGCAATGTACCTAACCAGCCTTCAGTCGAACTGCCACTCCCTACTCTCCATGCTGACTTCTTTCCACAAACACATCCTCATTCCACTGGGAAAATTCTGCAGTTGCAGCATATTGGAAAGGGACTACAGTGCAGGAACAGACAAGTCTTTCCTCAGTCCAGAAGGGACTGTGGTCCTTCTGCATGCTGTGGATAGGGCAAATTAACTCCAATAAAAGAGGATAGTGGCCAGTGTAAATTTTATTGCTGAGAAGCTAAAAGTGCATTCAAATAAACAGTATTTAGAGCAAAAGCTCATCAATTAGCTCTTCTCAAACAAAACTTTAATATCTACTTAAACTCGGCTCTGCAAGCACTGGCTGACATGAAAAGCCAGGTAAGCATTGCCAACTATGAGGAAAAAGTATCAGTACCCTCAACAACTGTGGAAAAGGAGATACGACTTTCTGAAAATCATTTATTTTCTCTTTTAAAAAAGGAATCAATTGAAGCAAGACATTAAAAACAATTTGACTAGCTTTCTCTGAAACACAGACTTGGGCAAAACTTATTTCCCATTTATTAGACTAAACAAGTCTTAAGTACTTGTTATGTACATTAGATTGCATCCAATCTCCTCCCTTGACTTGTACAGCTCAAGAGGTCTGCCCTTTGGAACACCATCTTCTATGCTACTGTAAAATAAGCATGAAACAATCAACAGCTTTAATCTGTGACTGATGTAATGTGTGATTCTGACTGGCACTGCCCTTTGGTCCTAACAAGATTCTCACTGCCCGGCGCACAGGGCAGCATAAGCCGAGTGGCTGAACTAATCAGCGGGTGCTTTCAGCTGGCCCGGGAAATGGCGAGTAAGGCGACAGCTTTGCCTCTGCTGCACACATCCAGCTCCCCAGACACCAGGCCCTGGCAGCAATGCATCCATTTAACAGCGCTGGGACCCTTATTTGACACAGGCAATACAGCAAACACCAGGAGAGATCCGGGACACAGATACATTCACAAAAATATTTTGTTCCAGTAGCTTTTTGATTCAGCAATAATGCAAAATACACCCATCAAAAATGAACTAAGGCCTGCTGCAATTAAGAGGATGATATATTTAGATAGCAATTCGTAATTTTGCTCTTCTAGCTATGCCCAGACAGACACGGCTGGCTGTACCTTACAAAGCTGAATTAGGTTGTTAATCTAAAAGAGGGGAAATTAAAATTGGCCAGCAGGGTTGCTTCTGATGATTCCACCTCCATTAGACATAATTATTCCAGATCCCAGCACCACAGTTTGAAGATACAGATGTCAACTTAGTGATTCCCAACAGCTCACCAGTTTACTTTGCTCTTATGCTTTATGAGGCATGCATGCTCTGCGCAGGAATGTTTGGGCGTCTTAAGAAAAGTTTCCCTCACCATGCGCTGGCTGCAGGAAGCTGGCTTTTACCCATGGATGGCAGATGGCATCATCAAAGCAGCACAGCTGCACCATAAGTAACTCCTACACTAAATGAATTACTGCCTCTGCTAATGGGAGTCACTGTCTCAGAAATTAAAACAACAGAATCCAAAGGCAATGGAAAGGCAACCAGGCAGCAGTGGGAAGGACTGGACTACCTTATTTTCTCCATTGCACATCCCTGGTAAATCTGTCAAACAGTAAGTGTCCCCAAACTGAGCAGACTCCCACACCACCAGCTGGAGGAGGCAACGTGTTCAGTCACTTTTTGAGCCCGTGGACTGAAGCCCTAAGCTGTCCAGTGCTGCTGTGTTTTTTCTAGCAACAGAAAAACGCTGTGTCACTGCTGATACAGGGCAGGATCCTTGTTCTCCAATTTTATTACTGCAATACCTATCAAGAATTTTCTTAACCACTGCTCAAAACAGTGGTGTCCTACTGCTGGGCTGCTCTCAGATACAAAGGATCAGTCTGGTCACCACAGTAGCCACCTCAGTGCTCCATCCAATTCTATAAAACACTATGTGCCCACTTTGCCTCATGTCACCACCTGCAGTGGGGATAAAGTCAGTAACAACTGCTCTTACAGACTGAGAAACTGGGGAAAGCAGCAGGGCAGAACCAGGCAGTGGCTTGTACAGTCACGCAGTAAAACAACGTGTGGCTGGTTCCCATTTCTCTCCTCCAAAAGCCAGAAAAGTCTGCCTCAATTTCCTTCATTGTCTTTTATGTTTTGGAATTTTTCTCTCATATCTACATCCCCAAAAAGACTCATCTGTTCTTAGGCAAAACGATCAGGAACTAGAAAATAATGCTTCAGATGTGTTATCGACAGCTGCCGCTGCTCCAACTGGACAAACATTCATTTTCAATTTGCTGGATTTCAGGAGGAAAAATAAGTTATTGCAGGAATAACTAACAGACCAGTTTAATTTTATTGGATTAAAAAAAAAAAAAAAAGCACAGCTGGATGCAAAGGCATACATCTCAAAAAGCCACTATGTCTTATGTAATTCCCTTCAAGGTTTTTGTTTGTATAAACTATTTACTTTTCAAGACTATTATGATCTATAAAAGTAAAAGCACTAGAGCCATTCTTACGGTAAATTCACCACAAGTAACAACTCAGTTTCTTCATGGGAAAGACAACAAAAGCAGTGCTTTTAATTTATAGCATTATTTTAACATTTAACTCATTTGGAACAATGTCTTCCACGCCCTTCTACTGATCCAAGGACCCTTATACCTGCAAAACATCATACTTCAGTTTCATGCACAAAGGCATTTTATAGGAGTTCTTTATACAGGCTAAGCCCAGAAAGTCCCACTGCTCATTAAGTTCCACCTCCCACACAGCAGCTCTCTCGCCTCACTCAGGTTTGCACCGACCTCAGTAACTTGCAGTGTACCTTAAAGAGTCTTTCCTAAGCTTAACCCAGACCAGGCTTTACCCTGTAAATTCTGCATCAAACTCAATGTTTCAGCTATGGCAGTCTTTACTTCAGGACAAAAAGCATCAAGGACTAAAGTTAAACTTAAAAAACACTTCTGTTATTTACTCTGATCATTAAAACTTGGTCTATCTGACTTCACTTAGTCTAAGGTTCAAACCTTTGCGTATTGCTATGCTTTTTATCTAATGAACATACAATAAGCTCTCACTCATTTAAACACCCTGGGAAAGGATGATAAGGTCATCCTTTTACCTGTGTTTTTGAACTAAAAAATAGACTTAATTTCAAGTCTCTGACTTTAAAAGACATTGCTAGTCACGTGTCCTAGGCCTTTGGTAATTTGTAACACCAACACAGCAAACAAAAACATTTGACAAAAATCAACCTTGATATCACAGCTTCACCCTCAGGAAAAAAAGCTTCATAAACAATCCCCTGCGTAGCAAATGCGGGGCTATTCTTATGTCACAGGCCTGACAGTGCGTATTAAGCAAAAACAAGAATAGATGAAAGTCTGCCTTTGATTTCTTTTTCCCTGGTATCAATCCAAAGCCAATGCCAGTGCTGGAAAGAAAAAACAAACTGAATTCTCTGCTGACCATTATTTCTTCAACAAAATTGTTAACCAGATTTTTATCGCTGAGCATTTACATTGCACAAGCCAGAACTAAAGAACCACCTCACTTGGCAAATCGGATTGCTGGCCTTTTCCAATAGCCACTTGCTAATTTTAAAGACATCACTGTTAATAACTGATGCTTTCTCTTCCTAGAAATAATTTGCAACACATGCAAAGATATTAATCCAGTACTTGTTTTTCAAGTCGCAGATGTAATGATGCTGAAATAGCTAGAGCAAAAGTAAAAAAGCAACCCAATATCACTAGTTAGCTCTTCATTTTGCATAAATATGGGTATTCTCACTGTAAAGCTAATACTGGCAATGAGAGCCATAAAAATCTCTTCCTAACAATTCAAAAATATTCCATTTCCCATTCTCAAGATGAGAAAATTAAAATCAAAACCAAGAGAAGGAGAGTAAAAATGTTGATTTGCTGTTATTGTTGGTTTTAATGTGACCTTGAAAACAAACTATCTGTTCCTGCTCCTTAGGTTTGACATCTCTCATTTTCACTGACTTTCCTTACTAGCAATTTTTCTTCCTGTTTAGTAAGCAACCAAACAGTGGCGACAAACTTTTCTACAGCTTCTGATGTTTCTTAAATGCCATGTTTATAAATGTAACTGCAGATACAAATTACTCTTGCCATCTGTCCCTTAAAATGCAAGGCTGCCCTTTAAATGTTTATTTTACCTGAAGTTCATCCGTGCTCTGGAAGTTAATGAGCTCCCTGAAACGCTTTCATAAATACTTTCCTTTCTACAGCATTTCTTTCTATAGAAAGTGTCTGGGGAATGTCTATAACGATCAGTCACGTGTAGGAAAAGCCACAGCCTTTTACCAATTTGTGTCGTAAAACTAGAGTGAGATTCTTTGCAGCAGTGGCATACAGGGTGAGACAGCACGCAGACTAATTGACAAGAGCCATTTCTTTCCCACATGCAAAATACACACAATAAGAAGAATGAGGAAGGGAGTTACCTTTACTTCCAGGGTATGTGTCTGTTGGCAGCAACCCAGCCTCGTACTCTATTGGCCTACCAAAGCTATTTAGCAACACCCCTGCTCCCATTTAAACCTCACAAACAAACCAAGGTGGAAACTACTAATTTTCTCGGTGGGAACAGCTTAGAGATGTTTGTTGCATATTTGTTGTCAAACATTCTTCAGAAATAAAAAAAACTTTATTTTTTAATGCCTACCTTCTATACAGGCAGCATTCTTTAGTACAAATGAGAACAGTGACTTGAGGTAAGCTATGCACAAACCCAGGGTGGTCTCATGTGCGACAAATAGTTGGAAGTGACCCTGGTTGTAGCTTAGGCCTGGGCTATATCTATCTGTGTGTGTCTCCTGGAGGGAGGAAGATGTTGTTTGTGAACTAATAATTATACTTCATGAAGTCCTGTACAACCTTCTTTCTTTTAACCATGGGAGATGCCTTCAGAGCAGACAGATAATTCTGGAGGGGTAAAGAACAGCCCGAGGGGCTCTCATGAGCAAACCTGAAGAATGCCAGTCTGCTCATCAGCTGTTGCTGTAAATTAATTTGGCTTCAGAACTATTTTGCAACAGGAAAGAAGATGAGTGTCACAAACCAGATTCAGGATGTATGTAAACCCTCTTCAGGTCAACTAAACTGCCCTCATTTTCCTCAGTTCGGGACAAAAACGCAGCAACAAATTTTGCTTTTAAGTTTTATCTATGCAGTCATATTCCCTTCAATGGCATCGCGTGGGAATAATTACACTAAAATTTGGTTCAGTGCATAGGAATCTCAAGATAGTTGTTTTGGTTTTTTTTTTCATGTGGAGAGCAATCAAGGGAAACTAATTTTAAAGACTATTTTGACACCATGTTTGTAATGGGAATAATGTTACGATTTTAGATCTTTCCCCCCCACCCCCCATTCCGACCCTGACAGACATCTTTCTGGACTGTAGGCCACTTGAGAATATGTGCATAATGCTCATCCTGTGAGCAACCCCACCGACATGAGAAACCTCAAAGACAACCACTTGACTAAGGCACTGCTTATTAGCAACACATCTTTTGGAAAGCAAAATGAGAAGAGGAATGGAAGCTAAAGGAAAAGCTCTAGTATTTTTACATAAGTTTTGAAATAAGTACGAGTGTAACTTTAAAGGTCAATACAACTATTATGGTTAGGCTGCATATCACAAAAATAATTATTATGATGCACCTGCCCCTACACATAATCTAGTTGTCTTATAACAAAGCAGGTTTTCTGCTGGAGTCCTCATTCAGATAGCACTGGTGAGAATATACCTGTAACCCTGCATACCAAATTGAATGTCCCAGCCACAGAGCTGACAATGGTTTACTGAGAACACAAAACAATGTAATAAAATCAGAAAGTCAATTTCCTCCCCTATGTAAAGCATAAAAGGAAGCAAATAGATCTGCTAAAGACAAGGTACAAATAACCCAGAGGAACAGGAGAGTTATATACCCACCGGTGATGGGAGTCTCTATTGACTTTAAAAAGGCCATTGGATGTGAGCAGTAAAGACTCCATTGCAGCTTTTATATGGATTAGCTCTGTTATACACCAAAAATGATCGTCTGTGCATGTATGTGGGAGCCTGGGAAATTAAAAAAAATAATTTTTAAAAAATGGCTTGACATGTCAGCTGTGATCACTGTCTATTTTTAAGACTATTTATGGAAGGGCAATTCAGGGTTTAATATAAAATGGGCAAACCTAGCTATGTATGTTAAATTCGTCAGTCCTTCATGTACAGTGGTAACTCTGGTGTGTACTCAGCACTACCTAAATTCAAGACTGTTCATAATTTATCAGAGAAGAGAATAAATTGAAACACTCACAAAAAAGTGTGAAGACTTGTTGAAGAACAGTTTACTAAAAATTTCAGTAATACAATCTCAGGTCCTTTGCCCTCTATAAAGTCTACCTGCAAACTGTTCTCCACGAGATCTGTTCTCTCTCTTGGCTGCTTAGTGCTGCTAGTGAAGACATGCTTTTGAAGGACAGTTCACAGAACAGCCTGCTTGTTTCATGCTAAGAGCCAAAAACTCAAACCAATTTGGTCTCAGTAATTCAGAAGATGAGTCAAATAAAGGGCAAAAAAAGGAAAAAGAAGTATAAATAAATGGATCCATAATGACCAGAACTAATGACACCTAGTTTCCCTCCACCTTTTGTTTGGTGTTTTGATTCTGTAATAAGATAGAAGCTCTAGCTAAGCCTGCTTGTCAGCTAAGGCACTTACAGTGTGTATGTGTGTCCAAACTCGTGTTCTCAGTGCGAGCTCACACTGCAACGTTTTCTGCAACAGGACAACATCAGGAGGCCGTTCCACACCTGGCCAACTATTTTGCAAAAGCAGTAAGAACTCAGCATCTTTGAGATCTCCTCTTTGTAAAGTTCAGCCCAAAATCAACTAGCCAAGTTCAAAAGTTCCTGTATGTACACATGTTTTTATACTCATAGGCAACCTTACTGCTTCAGGACACTAAACTGCACTTTTTCTACTTTTCCTTAATGGTGAAAACCAGAAAACTCTCCACCTTTAAAAAAAATAAATAATAATTTAAAAAATCCTCATTCCCATGATATAATGCGTTTTGCAATTACAGCAATATCATCTTTACAGACTGACTTGATGAAAACAGGTAAGATTGTCTGCACCTCTTGAACTTTGAAGTATAAATCAAGTCAAAGAGTGGGGAAAATATCTCTGTCCTCTACTTACATATTAAGCAGCCATTCTTGAAATGGGAAACATTAATGTACTTGGTAATTGAATTTGAAGAAGTGAAGAAGAGCTGAAGGTTAAGTAAATGTCTTGTCTTCTCTCCTACATCCCATACTAGCTACACCAATATTTGCCATTTGCCCAGTGTATACAATTGGTTAGGAAAGGGATAAAAAGGTGTTGATGAAGGTCAGAACAAGCAGTCAGACCTGAAGGGAAAAAAACCAGCCCATAAGCTTATAATTTACAGTTAAACCTGCAGACAATAATAAGCCATTCTGCAGAGAGATCTGATTCATGTTCAGACATCTTAAGTGTTGTAAGTAACAACTTGTCTGTATGTTGCTGGCTCTCATTTCCAGGCTTCTCACCACTGGCAACACATGCATTGAACGTTGCAAAAACAACTGCTGGCAACTCAAGACTGTCAACTGCAAACATAGCAGACACTGCAAAAACACTGCAAGCTCCTCAACATTTAGCCTTCCAGCTTGAGAGCATGTAGCCCACATATAATCAACCTTTAAACTGTATTCTGTCAAGCAAACATAAAACAGACTGAAGAAAAGATGATCTGCAGGCAGAAATGTAGATCAGCTTTCTCCAAAGAAAAAACCCAAATGAAAGGAAATGCTAAAAACATAAAGACATCAAGTTTCTGTAACTGAAGACAGGCAACATGTTCAGCTGCAACAATAATTTTAAGAAATACATCAGTAGCTTCATAGTCTCTTAGTATGCTTTTTAATATTTCTAGTGCTTTGGTGCTCCAGATCAGCGACCCATTCTGTACACAGAAAAGACAGGAAAAATCTTTTGATCTTTCTAAATTAACAACAACAATTGCAATAACACTGATGCTGGATTATTAATAAATTTTTCTGAGAAGGGCAAAAGCTATTCAAAAAACTGTCAAGGACAGCTCCCTAGCATCATTTTTTCATAAATCCTTCATTGGGTGCTGACATCTAATACTGGTCTGGTCTCAGCCTGCCCAACATATTATTCCTGTCTTCACTGGCCTTAACATATCTTACAGCAACAACAAGAGACTTCAGTAAGGATTTGGGTCCTCTTTATGGCAATACATCTCTCAATTTCTTCTAATAGGTCTCATGTAAACTTCTGCAGGAAGGTGCCTGCTAACACTCCCAGAGAATAGCAATCAACAGGTCACAACCCAGTTTGTCACCTAACAAAATGAAAAGAAGCCCAAAATCAGATTGTGATCCAAGAGAGTATTCTGTTACTCATCAACATTTGAGGTTCCAGAAAAAGAACAAGGAGAAAAAGCACCCATTCAAGCTACAAAAAGTTCATTCCTCTCGTAACACTTTGGCTAGTTTTTTCTTGTCCATTAAGATGAGTTTAATTCTCATTTTACTCCAGATCCTGTATACCAACAGTTAAAGCTAACACAGAAATGATGCACTCAGCTCTTCCATAGGCTAAAAATAAGTTATACTGTAACAGCCTTCATAAATAAATCCTGAAGACCCTCTTAGGCCCCCACTCAAATACATTTTCTAGGACCTTAACAAGGGCATGATGCAGAAACAATCTAGTCCATCAGCTCCTGCTGTGAATGACAACACTTGAGTACTCTACCTTCTACAATTTTAAAGCATGTTAGGGAGGCTCATCCTCCCTGGTATATCCTCCTCGCATACCTCGGATGACTTGCTAATTAGCTGTCCACTCTGTTTCTCTGCATTTCATGCAATATGTTAAACTAGAAAAGTAACAAAAATTTGGAATATAAAAAAATAATAAAAAGGGGCATTTTGAGGAAGCACTTCATGTAACAAGCTGCTTTTGCTTAGTGACAACTATTCTTTGTGGGTTATTTTTCCACTTATTACCGTAACACTGCTGCCAAATCAATGTCAAGGAATAGCAGGAAAGGATAACTAAACACACAGACAGAAAAAGAAGAAAGGTCTATCTTGAAATCATAGCAGGTCTTACGTTATTTCTTTTGGCTTCACAGATTCAAGACAGATTTCAGCAAAGTATAATTGTTCTAATAATTCTGCATTACTAAAACAGGCCAGTTGTAAAGTAACACATGGTACTGTGCACTCTGATGCAATTAGCATTGTTCAGAAAATTTGTTCATAGTACTATACCTCTTTAAAATAGGTGGAAAAGGCAAAACCAAACAGTAGTAGTTACGCAGCCGTATGCTATTTGTCCGTTGTCTTCCAGGCCTCAGTCCAAAAACCCCTTTCAATAGCAGCTTAACTTCATAGCTACTCACACACTTAAAGTCAGCAAAAGCACTCATCTATCTTAAAATGAAAATAATTAAATATTTTATTACATCAAGGCAGGCCTTAATCAACAAATAATTATCCAAACATCTTTATTTCAATCATCTATAATGAGTTACTTTCTGCAGTGCTGCTACCATAGGTTACAGAGACCATCCTGGGAAGAGAGCTGCAGTTTTTGTTTAGCAGCATGCTTGAAGGTGTTCAGAATATGGCTTTGTACGTTTTCTAACATTATGTTTTCCAACATTTCATTTATCTCATCTGGGATATCAAATGACAGGCACCAGAACACCACAATAATGTTTGCTTTTGCAAAGAACAGTGACACCCTTTCCTCTCAAGCTCACAAATCTACAGATCAACAGTTAGCAGTGTCTTCCTCCACAGGTTCCCACACAAAATAAAAATAAAAGTGGATCTCCAACACACAGAATGAGAGAAAAAATGGCATTGCAACAAGAGCAATGAGATGCTGAATGCAAAGCCTGCACTGCAACCTCTCAGCCCCAGAATTATACCTTCAGTGCACTGAGGCTTCTCCATTGCTTCCAGGAATGAAGGGCAGCACATTATTAATAACAGCCTAAGGCAAATGGAATGACACCTCACCAGCATTCTCCTGCAGACATCACTGCCTTCTCACTCACACTACTACTTACTTATGCTTTTTTTTTTTTTTTATATCTTTTGCAAAATTTAATGTACATTTAGATCAAACATGTGTGAGGGCATTACACAGCAAAATCTCAGCCAGGCTGTGTTTCTGTGCAAGCATTCATCTTCCCTACAGGAAACCTTTTAGGTGGATCCAGCCTTACCTTCTCCTCCATAGTGAAATCTCACAAAAAAGCAGGTTTTTTAGTTTTCCAGATGATATTTTTAGCAAATATATTTTCATCCTTTGTTGCAGAGAGCAGGTTATATGAAAAGAATATGTGAAGAAATGCATTTTGAGAAACAAAGACTAATAAAATTCAAAGCCATAAAAAAGCCATTTGAAATAGAGGTCTAACAACATCTAGGGAAGACTGCAGCTTAACTTCATTTACTCTTCACTCCTAAACTTTAGAGATATTTGAAACATAGTTCTGACTGACAAAAATTCAGAGTCCCTAGTGATGCATATTCAAGAGTCACTGAGACAGTAATATCATTTTTATGTAATATAAAGCATCATCAAGAAAGTCACACTGAAGAGTGAGTCACCCTCTTCTGCATGCCACTCTTAGCTGTCAATGCTAGCATTAGCTACATAAAGAAAGATATAGTATTTCAAAATGCATTTAAATGAGAGGTTCTTTGAGCAAAACTTGAATAGGCACAGGTAAGATTTACATGATACAGGGATGGGTCTGATCCAGTACAGCCTTTCTAATGTTCATAGGTAATGAAAAGCAGTGTGACAGGAAAACAGACTGGATAGAAATACTATAAAGAGCACCATACCACTGCCTACAAAAAATACAATCCAGATGGAAATCTCCAAAATTTCTCAGAATCTGTCACCAAACAGCATCTGATTCAAAACTGCTTTCAAATCTAATGAAAGTTAGTGGCAATGTGACAAAGTCCAACTGGCCTCAGCCTATCACCATGTGAAGAGAGAGATAAGGTGTCCTTCTGTGGGCTAGCATGACTGTTGAAAGGAACTGTGAACATAGCAAGGTCAATAATAAAATACCCTCTAATCTTATCTGCATTCTTTTCTGTCCTCTTGCCCATCCACCTGCTTGATTCATTTGCACACTATGATTTGTTTGTTGTAGTGTAAATTGTTCAGGGTAGGAACTGTCACTGATGTTTGTAGAAGGCTTCACACAGTAGGTAGCATTCAGGGGAAGCTTCTGGCTTCTACCAAAATAGGAATGATAGAAAATAAGACAGGATTGCAGCTAAGAGTAATGGCATGTTGGTATTCTTAATTCTCTAAAAGCAGCATTAGACCTAAAGTGAGCAGCAGAAAGAATGCTGAAAATGTAATGCAGAAAAAAGCGTTTTACCTCTGACACATGGCTACACACCTGACACTTTAGCCCTTTCTTAAAACTCACTTTTTCCAAAAGGTAATTTGTTCATGCTCCACAGCTTCACTTATTCTATAACAACAAAAAAATCAGCTGCATAACAAATTCCAAGTTTAGTTTTTATTGTTAACTGAATGTTCATCATCCCCAGAAACATCCCAATTTCTCTCCCGATTTCTTCTCTCTTCCACATCTCTTGTTGCTCCATTTCATCTTCAGCCTAACTCAATACAGTAAATCCATCAAAAGGGCTCTTCTATTTCTGCCTGTGAGGTAAACTTAAGACCTGAGCCACTGTTAATCCAGTTTAATTCATGTTAATATGCACAGAAGGCAATAAAATTGGCATAGTAATAGGACATCACAGTAAAACAAGGGGATCTTTGCTGCCACTGACTCCAAATGAAGATTAGATTTACATTTTTTTGTAGCCTTGTGTTCATAGCATTTCTAACTTCAATATTCTGAAGTTTTCTTTATTGCTCATAGAAAAGTCCAAGTTTAGTGTTTCCTCAGATCTCAGTTTTGTTTAGCATTCTTACATCTCAGGAAGCAAGTACAAAAATTAGCCATGGGACATTGTTTTGTCTCTGTTCCGAATGTTCAAAGACAATTTACAGAAGAAACACTGTGGTCTCTCTTTAAAGCACATCACTGTGCTATCAGTGAAAACTGTGTTATCAGTGCTTAAGGAAAAAAAAAAAAAATCTTCTTGCTGCATGACTTTGTTTCCATCATAATATATGAAAAAGTCAAAATAACACACTTCTAAAAGCCTCTTTGAAAAACAACATCTCTACGTGTTCTGGTGATATTCTTAGAAAGTCAGAGATGATGTTAATATGCTTAAATTCTCATATACCAGTACAGAAATTAAGGAGACATGTAATTTCATCCATCTTTGTCTAGTTACACCAATTCCCATTAGCTCTAAATTACAAGTGAACACTGCTGTCTCATATAGCTCTCAGATTTCTGAATATCTTACAAATATTTTCAAAATTTCATTAAGTTTTTGGGCCTTATTATTCTTCAAATCCTATCTGTGCCCTATCACTTATGTGTTACCAAATGGGAGCAGATTCCAACAGCTTTGTATTACTGTAACATCACAAAACGTTCTTGAAATTGGTGTTAGTGACTCTACTCTCCAGCAAAAAATTAAACAAGAGTAGCATAGCAGAGGGGAATTAAACTCTCAATCTCAGTTCAACAAAAAGCCAAATCTGCTTCCCTTCCTGCCCTTTCTAAACTCTGAGATTTGTGTCCAAGTAATCTTTTGGAGAAGATCACTCAGAAAATAATTTTCAAATCCTCTGGCATACAAGGTCTGAAAATAACATGGCTAAAGAGAACTTGTCTGGTTTGTCTCCCAAACACAACGGTGCTATTGTTTTTCTTCACTCCTACTCTAGTTTCAAACAAAGCTTTCTCTTTGCAGTGGCATAAAAGTTAGTGTATCTTCTTCTGTCATACACAGCATTTTTAGCATACTTTAAAATAATAAAGTCAGCATAATATTACATGACCTGCTACTTATTAGCAGTTTTTAACACTCTATTCTCATTCTGAAGATCATCCATACATCTCTCTGGAATAAGTGCAAGCAACCACAGAAGTAAAAAAAATCCTCTTCAGATCTCAAGTCTTCATCCTTTGCTACACAACCTTTTTGTAACATTTTTATTTTAAAAATAAAGGAGATAATATTTGCCTTTGGAAAGCAATTAGCAAGAAACAGCAGCTACATGGTCAAAGTAAGCAACATTAGTTATGAACAACTAACTGGCTAATAAAACAAGAAGATTTGGTTGCCACACAAACAGAATAACAAAGATAAAGCTCTCAGAGCAGTTTCATTAAAGCTCTAGAATACCTCATGCTATCAGAGGGAAAATGTCAGCAAGGAGAAGCTTATAAACAAAAAAGATAAGTGGATTCTAGTTAACACTGACAACTTGAAGGCTATCAATATTTCCTATGTATGGTCTCACTTGATTTAGTGAAACCCATGACCAAAAGTAGTAAATAAATAAACCAAACTGCACTAAGCTTTCATTCTTCCTCTCTCACCCTCTCTTTTTACAAATGCAGAGCTCTGGCTCCCTCCCCAAGCCTGCCAAAGTGGTAACTCAAATCGATTTCTGAAGTCTCAGGCAAAACACTTTCATGGACAGGAACTGGGGATGGATGCCCTAGGTGAGCACAGACTGCCAGAGCGGTGAACAGCCATGGAACCTGCACCTCGATTTCCCCGAGCAGTCTGGGGAAGCCTAGCTGACAACACAGCTTGTCCTGTCTGCCGGGGAGTGGGAACAATAAGGCACCATCTGTCCCCCGTCTCATTCAGAAGTGCAGGCATCTGAGATGAAGGATCCAGTCAGAGCACCAGGAAACCATTGCAGCAGGGAGCTAAATCCATACTGATGAGCACAGTGTTACACTTCACCTCCTTGAGGCACTATGGGCCTGAGCTGAGAGAGTTTCTGTTTCAGGCCAGTGATGTCTGCTGTCCTCAAGCCATGCATTGGGCTTTGCACTAATGATGTATAAAGAAAACTCTCATAACTACAGCACACTGCTTGTCAAACACTATCTAGCTGTCTGTCACCAGTCACAAAAATCCAGTGATCTGATCGGATACTCTTGGCAAAAATATATACAGAGAAATAATAAAAACCCAAAACACCCAAAACCAAACACTCTCGGCATTTATACACCACTTAAATAACATAAAGCATTTTTATATACAGGAATTTACAAACAGAATGCATTTGTCCTATGGGTGGATACAGTGAGAAAAGAGGGCGTTTTACACAGCCCTTATGGTAACACAGAGGTCAAGAATGAATCCAGAGCATAACAAAGCCACGAGAAAATTCAAAGACCACACTCACTGCATTTACTCGTATACAGCAGCTGTTGAGCTCCTCAGCTTAAAATTAAAAACTGTTTATAAGGAATTATTACAAAACTCAGGAAGGAAAATGTTATGTTAAAATAAGGTAATTTGAAGACTCAACTCATCTGTTGCCTACAGGTATTCTTAAGCAATGTCATTCAACATACTTTGTAATTCAAAAATATTAGAAGATGGTAACTTTCCTTAGCCTCCCATTTCATCACCAGTGTCTCCTGCTGTACTCCAGATGTGTGGTAGTTTAAACAAAGCAAAAAATGCATATGGCCAAAGTATTTGATCTCTGGACACAGATCTACCCTACCTCAGCTACCAGTGTTTGCATCTCCATCTGAATGCTGCTAAGGAATGAAACATCAGACCTTACAATGAGAACCCTGAAGACCTGTTCAAACACAGGGCTACCTCTGCAGGATTTTTGCATCACCCTGACTGAGAAGAAGCAGTGCTGTAATTAGGACATAATTTATCCAATCAAAGAAAGGTAATTTGCTTTCATTTTTTGTAAATGGAAGGAGAGAGGCAACAGTTGAGGAAAGAATTGAATACTGACCCTGTCACAACTTTTTTTTCCATAGCAATGAAAAAAACATTCTTTCAGAAAATTATGGGGTTGAGCCAGCAAATTTAGCATTTGTATAATAAAGATCCAGCAGGTTACACCCTACAGAGTATACAGGGAACTATATTACTATAGGGAAATGTTCCATATAGAAGATAACCTTGCTGGAGTACTCTCTGCAGAACAACTCAAGAGTGAAGATAATCAAAGATGTCATTATTCATAAAAAATATCTATATATATCCATAGTTGAAAAGAAATGTGAGGAAAACATGATAAAAAATTACATTACGTAGGAAAAGATATTATATGTCTATATGACTAATATATTAATATATGCATATTATAATTTAGATGTAATGTATTATCATTATAAATATATGGATATATTTGTATATGTTATATTATATATATTAAAAATATATATGTAACAGGAAGAAAAGTGATGCAAAATTGCAGTGCAACAAGCAGTCATTTTCTAGGCAAACACCCAGCAGGTAAAAGACATTAAGGCCCAAGAAATCTTAAAGAAAGATTCAGTACATTTTTTTCACAGCATCACATTAGATTAGCAGTGTAAACAACTGCAAATAGATAAAAGGCTGAATGTGGAAATCAATATTCTCAGTCAAAACAATAAGGAGGGACTATCAGGCTTATGGAATACAGCTGCAGCTCTGTATATTAATTCAGACATGCTGCTGTCAGTGTCCAGTGACGCTGAAAACAAGGATTGACTTGTTTTCCTCAGCACTGTCAAAGACTAGCTGTATTTTACCTACCACCACTGTGAACCTTTGAGAAATATGCTTACAGCACCCTTTTAGTAACTTAAAATCTGCAAGCCAGCTTTATAGCAAGGCAAAGGATGACAGAATAATTCATCAGAATATTTCATAAATATCATGTACAAGAGAAGTCCTGTAAGTCTGCAATATAAATTTCCAAATATTTTTATAATATTGATCACAGAAACATCCTCAAACTACAGATTCAGTAACCACATGGTTACCTTATTCAAGATGCCAGATGGAGTTTTCTGTTCCATCTTCTTCCTGAGCCATATCTTGACACTAGGTGCTGCCTGGCACTGCCAGTTTAACTCTAAGAATCTCATTTGATTCCACAGATCTCTTAACAATTTCTGAAAAAATCTTTTATGTATGCAAATCTCAAGGATCAGTTTAAACACAGCTACAGATTTGCATCATCATATCTGGAAAGACTCTCACATCTGAAATTGTGGAAGGAAAAATAACTCCTTTGCCCCTCCTGCCTCCCTAAACCAAACAAACCCAACCTGACATTTCCAATTAATCCTTCCTTTCCTCAGAAGGTGAAAAACCACCAGTCACAAACTAATAGGGAGTTTATTACCAGCCTTCTAAGACAGACTGTGGAAGCTTTGGGAGTTTGCCAATTTTCAGTAATTTTTATGATGATTTATGATTACCAAGTATAGAGTCAAACACTGAATGAGTGAAAAAGTAGGTTGATCTTCTTACTAATTGCTTACCGAAAGTTTTGTCTCAAACTTCTGGTTTTAAATGCCACTGACTATCTACACAAATTTTTACAGAAGCTATAATTATTATTTTGTACTGAAATTTTCAGGTTAATAAACTGAAAAAAGTTCAACAGTAACATTTGGCAGGAAAGCATGCCTTTTTTTTCTACAAAGTTAAGAGAGCATAAGAAAGAATGCATCATTCTAACTATCATTCCTTTTAAAAAGTTGAAAACTAAAAAATTGCCTGACAATTTAAAAATATCTCCTTGTTAAAAAAATTACAGATGCCACTCAAACGCTATAGAATGGAAAAAAATGCAGACCATCTGGATTTTCTTCATAAAACTACTTCTTTTTTCTTTAATATCTTTACTAAGCATGAACTCTAATTGTTTGTATAACAAGTGCTACTGGTTTCCACTGAGATACCTGTATCACCAGACAAATTCTTTTTTTCTAATAATCAATGTCAAGTATTTTACTCATGGTGCAACTGACTGGGTAATTCTGTGTAGCCAGAAAACACACCATTACAATGGTATTTTGGAAACAGAAGCAAGGTTGAAACAAAAAAACCCAGAGCTTCAGTAACATCAGGATGCAGGTCTGAGGGGTCTTCTTTCTTTCTTTATGGTTTTGCTTTCAAATTCTTTATTTCAAATAATAGTTTCTATTCAACGTGATTATGTATTCACCCCTTACTACACCTTTGATAAAGTTACACAAGAGTAAATACATTTTCATCTCTCTGCCTATGCCATTACTCTATTATTTTTCATCACCATTTTCCAAACAATACAACATTCAAGAACCTAACAGTAAGAATCTAAAGAGAGCAAAGCCGAGTCTGTAAATGATCTGTCTCCTCACTGATAGGCGAGAGTCCTCCATCCTTTCTCACATGGTGCTCCACGTGCTCTGTAACAGCCAGCCTGATTTCAGAGAGAATGCTTTCAGACAGAAGCATACCAGTGGGTTCTTAGAACCATTAAGGTTGGAAAAGACCTCCAAGATCATAAAGTCCAACCGTCAACCCAACACCACCATGCCCTGAAGTGCCATGTCTACACGTTTTCTGAACACCTCCAGGGAAGGTGACTCCACCACTTCCCTGGGCAGCCTGTTCCAGTGCTTGACAACTCTTTTGGTGAAGAATTTTTTCCTAATATCCAATTGCACTTTTCCATGCCAGCTTACCCTTATCCACATACAGCTTCTGAAAGCAGAGCAACAACCAACTTGCTCTAGCAGTCAGGCACGCTCCTCTAGCCTCCTCTCCCCATCCTAGGCTGTTACACTTGGAAACTGTTACACGCTCAGGTACAACAGCCTTTCCTCCTTCTTCGCCAGGTAACATTGCCACAGGGAAATGACTGCAAAGCAGGGCACAACCAAGCTGGTAAAAGCAGACTCAACAATCCCAGATGTAGTGTTAGGCCACACGTTTCAGACTGTGGCAAAACACACGAGCAGCCAGTGCTCACTGTTGTGGATCAGTCTGCAAGGCTTAGCCAGGAACTGGGTTAGAGTTACATAAACCCTAATTCAGAAAGGATTTCAGCTTCATTGTCCGGTTCAGCTAACACAATTACAGAAGCAGCTTTGTCAATACACTGAAAAGATTTATCCTTTGCAAATGTTTCTGTTGCATTTAGAGTCAGGAGGGAATTAGGACAGAGACAAATGATGCCCACTGTGTGGGTGAAGTTTACAAAAAGATGCAGATATGCAGAGGAGTTTGGATTCACGCTGACACACCATGAATGATGAGGAAGTGAACTCTACTACATTTACAGTGGGGAAAAGAAAAAAAAAAATCCATGCTTTTTCCCCAAAAGCTGTCAGTATTGAATGTTGACTGAAATGCAGGGGTTATGAAATATAACTTTGAAAAGTGACAGCTGCGATGAAAGTCTAAGCTGGCCATTTATCTTAAACCGCAAAAGCATTTTAAGCAAACTAACCAATTGGTTAAAAAAGCACAAAGAACAACAACTACAAAAAGCTACAGCATTCTCAGCTTTTATTTTTGTTATGTTTTTGTTATGAGGTTTGAATGCCTCGGGAGATGTGTAACCAAGCAAAAGGCCTCAAAGAAAAAGCTACAGACTCTCTTTCACAACATGATCTGCTAGCCAGCACATCTTTAATATCCACATATATATTGCCCCACAGGATTTGCAAACAGCATTCTGTCACACAGAAAACCTGTCTGATCACCTCTGAGTAAAGAGAGGGCAGATTCCAACTTCAGCACCTGTTACTGGACTTTACAAGCTAAGCCTAAATGTCTCCTAAATTCTCCATCTTTCACTTGTTCAAGGCACTGCCTATTCCACAGCAAGAAGGACCTGGACTCTGCCTGCGTGAGGTTACAGAGACAAGAAAACAGGTAAGAGCTTTGGTTAAATTAGGTAAGATACAATATTATCAAGCCAAATAACACTGATATTTAACATATGTTAATATTCAAATCCATAATGCTGTTCTCTCACATATATTGTTTAAAAGCTATTTTGACTAGGAAAGGAATAATTGTACCATTCTATGGAAACATACAACTGATTTATACATGCAAGGTCTGCTTGATGCAAGAGGCTTCTGGAGCGCAGTTTTACAAGTAGGTTCTGTGAAAAAAAAAAAATATATATATATATACACGAAAAATCACGTATATCAATCCCAATTATGAGGGATCCCAATCAGAACTCACCTATCTCCAACCTTTGGCATATTTGAAACACAAAGCATTGCTATTTCTAGTGCTACTGAAGGTCTACACATATTTATAGATCTCTGAAAGACACAGATATTACAAAGTAACACAGAGAACTAGCCAGAAATGGCTTCACAGCAGTTTGCCTTTAAGTTTCATATCTGCTATATTCAAATAATTGTCATGCATGCAAAGCTGCCTGGCATGCCTTTCATTTGGGGCCTAGAATGGGCTGCAGGAACACACTCTTACAAAACGCATTAGCACGTTCATGATGGGTCTCTTGAGTATTCTTTCTCACAACACAAAAAATAATTATCAATTTTCACCTACTTCTATAATTATAAAAATTGATTAACATTCTTGCTCTCCAGTACTGGTCATAGCACAGCTCTTGATGACCACAAAGAGATTCCCCTGCAACACACAATGAAATCTATCTCCTGTTTAGCCACTGCATTCCTACATCATTACTCCTCTTTTCTAACCGGAACCATATTTAATAGACTTCTGAGCAGAAGACTTGGGGGGGTCTGAATGACGATGGAAAAACATGTAACTGAGAGAAGAGCCAACAGCTAACCACAGTAAAGGCACACCAGTGAGTCCTGTTAGGATACCATATAAGAATTTAACATTCTCTCATGAAAGAAGCAAAAATTTTACATGTAGGGAGGTCAGGCAGAGAGATCAAGGTCCTTAAAAGTCTATGGCAGAACTGATACAAACCTGAACACACACCTTCTGTCATCACTTGAACCAACCTTCAGGTTTCTGGTTTTGGGTCTTAAAAATTCTTCAGAGAAAAGGGAAAAAAAAGTGGTATTGCCTGGATACATGAGAAAAGTAGAAAGACATGTAAGGCAGCTGTAGGAGTATTAGCAGATCCTGAGAGTAAAGATAAAACAAGAAAAAGTACACATTACTTTGAGTCTTAGAAAAGTCTGGATTTAACTCAAAGGAAAGAAGGCTGAGGGTTCCTGGTCACTGTAGTGGATTTGATGCTAACTGAACTACAAAGCCATGAAACTTGGTTTCTGTTCACATCAAATCACACTAAACATACATTTTACTATGGGATGAAGTTCAGCTGCTTAATCTGCAAAGCAACGCAATTTTTTGCCATTATGTATGTACTGCCAAAAACATTGTCTACTTCATTTTAACACATTTTCGCCACCTTGAAAGCTATCAGGAAAGGAGACTATCAACTTGAAAAACTAATGTGCTCAAAACACTATGAGTAAAATTATCTTCTGAGAAGAACAAAGCTCTGACTGCATTTCTAGTTTAAATATGCCTGAATTTGTTGTAACAAATCCAGTGATTTCTCTATAGTGTGACTTCCCATACCTTATGGTTTCAGCCACATAGACATATTCCAGGTTTAAGATGCAGCTAATTAGAGGCAAACTACCCCAACACTAAAAAGGAAAATAAAGGAGATTCGTTAACAGTAATTAACCATGACAGAGGAGCTGATAAACAAACATACATAAAAATCTGCAGCTTAAAAAGGTAAGAGAGTAAATTCTCCTTTCAGAAGTGAGAAAATACGTTTCTGAGAACCCCATAATGTGAATGGAAGTAGTAGGGCACCAAGATTCCTGTGGAAGAAATCTTATAAATAATTGTGAGATGATCATTGAACATTGGATGGAGTCTCAATTCAAGCAGACACCAGTGGGACATGTTAGCCATTTACTAAGCTAACATCTGATCTCCAGAAGCCAAGTTTTCCCCCGATATATTGCAGTCTTTAAGATCAAGCTATTTGAATTTAGTCTCAGAAGTTTTAGCCTGAAGGCTTACTGGTGTCACAGCTATTTTAAAATAGGGAACAGCACTGCAGCATAAACACCTGCCAGCTAAACTGACAGCTCTTCAAAGATGTCTCTGGACACCAGTCTCAAAAGAGCTAATAGCAGCTGAGTTAAGCTGGAGGTTCACAAATGGGCCACATGAAGAGCCCGACATACACAGACAGCTACCTCTCAGCATCAAGTTTCACTGTCAATGAGCTTCAGAAAAGCAAATTATATACGATCACATTCCTGCACTCAGCAAATAATTTCTCATAGCAATTAATTATTCAGTAAGAATCTATAAATCATGTCCCACATTTCACTAACGCACACATCTTGATTTGTCAGTCATCTCAGTATACAACCCCCAGTCAAGCACACACGTAACACGGTATTATTGCTACAGAAGCAGCCCCAACAACCACCGTGACTTTCCTAAGCTAGAGGCACAAATGTAACGTGGTGTCATCTGGCAGATACCAGTGGTGTGACATTACAGCTGAGTGAAGCAATGACAAGTATGCATCCTCTGTAGTTACCTCCAAACATACCAGCCTATGAATCTAGAGAGGTATGAAACCAAAACTACGAGTATCTTCTAGGAATACTGAGGAACTGGCTGCAAAATGAGTATCGTCCCACTCAGTGAACCCGACTGTTCTGAACTTTCCCTTAGCATTTTTAATTAAACAGTGACAATAATTGAAAACAAAATTTTTCATCCATTTGAACTAAATCCACAAGTCCTCCACAGAGCCATAACAGGCAAATGACAGGAATAGTGTGGCATTCCCTGCCTTCTCATGTTCTTTGTTAATAACCTACTTTACCACACGTAAAGTGAGGCTACACTTCTTTAACCAACTCTTTTCCGAGAGACCACTATCTACTTAAAAATTTATGCAAAGTTATTAAGTTTTGCAATGGTAAAAGGGCTAAAGTGCAGTAGAGAAATCAACTGCAAGATTCTGGGGCAAAATTCACATGTTTCAGTTATTCCTACCAAAATAAGCTGAATGCACAATTTCTTTAAGCCAAACAAATACCATTTTGTGTAACTTTCAAAATAAATGGAGCCTTTAAATTATATACTGCCTTTTCTGTTTTTTGCTCTTCCCCAATATTGACACAAAGAGATGTAAATCCAGTCAGAGCAGTGATTCTGTGGCTGGGAAACCGCACAGAGGTGCAAGACAAAACCAAGAACTGGCCAGTATGGAACAAGTAAGAGACAATGCAGAGCAGATACAGAATTTCTCAAAAAAGATTTGGTTTTTTTGGTTCCTCCATGACAGACATTTAAATACAGAAAACTGGATGTTAATAACAATGTAATTTGGCAGCAAAAATTATTAAAAAGAGAGGCTGAGTGGCATGAAGACCCACCAAGCAAGCTGCACAAACTTCTTATCTTGCAGCAGAAAGCATAACCAACCGGGTCACGAACAAGAAGCTGCTCGTGAGCAGCACCATTGGTTACTCTGCTTGTGCAGCCAAACGCAATCTTGCTCACTGTTATTTAATCTGGCAACACATCAAAGCACTCCATGCCACTGGAAAAATTCAGAGTCTTACTTGCTATTACTGCCCACCCATAATGACTGCTGTAGCAAATGACCTGGAACACTGAAAAATAAGCCTAAGCAGAGCTGTTACTACCACCTTACGTAACCACGGCAGAACTTGAGTACTTGTGCTCATTCCCTCAACCCGAGGTCTCTGCCACAGCTACAGCAGCTGCACGTTCACCCCTTAACAAAAATACCCGCTGAAGCGCATTCCTGCTTTGAGAGACCAGACAGTAGCTCATCCAGCTGTTCCAACATTATTTATGTGATGGTTTTTGTTCTATCATCTCCTGCTCTGCAAATTTGATGATTCTGGTTTATCAGGACTCAAAAGAAATGCTGGATAATGTGAAAAAAATATGTAGCTATTTTAAAATTGAATGCTTTAGAAACCTGAGGTAATTTCATTAATAACTGTTTACATTCATTTGTAAAAGCATATATGCAGTACAAACTCCTAATTAAACAAATTAATGTTGCTGTGCTATCACAAAATATTTTTTATGGCTCAGTTACAGCAGTCAAAAATCTCTACTGTAAGGATGTAACAAGAACAACAACAAACCTACATAGCAAAAACATTCTGTGCTTTCAATGGGTTGCTATGGAAATATTTTTCCTTCTGTAATATCGAAGTAGCTTCACACACCGAAGGAGAAGATTGGTTGCTCAGTTGTTAATTTGATTTACTTTCAGAAGCTTTCTCTATTTACATAGCTTGTTATCTATGATAATAAGCTAAGACCCTCATTACACAACAATCCAAAAAATCTCTTACAAGTTAGTATAAATAAATTTTTAAAATCTAAATTGACAACTGGGAAGATAAAGCAGGTAAAAATGCAAGTTACATCCCAGAAAAATGGAATGTCATCAGTCGGAGAAGTTCTGCAGTTTGGTAGAAATCTACCAAGTTCACAAAACAATTTCTCAGCTCAGTGCAAAATGCGCATTTCAAGGCTAGGCTCTCAAAAACAGTTAAGGGGGAAAAATAGAATATCAGAAAACATACCTTGTCATGAATAATTTCTTTGACTGTAAGTGGTTCAGCAATGCTCAGGTATATGCAGAAGGTTTGGAAAGCAATAGAAAAACAAGCCCACTTCAGCATGGTTACTGTTTCACAATAACACAGGATAACTCAAAGGTGGTGAGATGTGATGGCAATTAAACACATCAACTGAGAGCCCAGAGACTCAGATGTGCAGCACTTTTATAGCCATCCTCAGCCATACCACATCTACACCCACACATCTCTGCTCCCTAGCAGAAAAACGACAACAAACAGCAACTTCCTATTTCAGGAGGAATGGTGTGAGAATAAATACATTACAAAGGCGAGGCATTCAGACATCATAATAGTGGGAGTAAACACATCCCTAAAAGAGGCAGAAGAGGTAGTGGGGTACTTGTATGTACTTATTCCTTTCCCTTCCTGTATCTCTGAACAGCTAAGCACGTTTGAGAGCGAACACTGTATCTCTAAAAATAGCGCACAATTCCACACTGTCCAAGTTCCCAAGTATGTTCCAAAAGCATGTGGGAGTTTCACTACAGAAGAAGATAACCCAAAACTCACAGACAGCTATTCCCAAAACGGCTGAAGTGGTTAGAGACCCAGCTGTGCTTCATGTCCCCCTCCCAGCATCTGCCACCCCCAAAGAGCCCACGGTCTCTCAGGACTGGGTACATCTCCTCTTCCATTCCTGTTAAAAGCATAGTGACTTTCACAACAGTCAAGGACCATCACTGCTTCAGCTATCACCTACAAATCTGCTCTTCAAAACTACAGGCCCTGTCTGTGAAGGATATTTTGTTTTGATGACTCATTCCTCCCCAAATTTACTTTTACTGGTGGTGTAGAGCACTATGAAGATTTAAATGGAAAAAAACCCAACAAACGAACAAAAAAACCCCCCAAACAACCAAGCAAACTAGTAAAATGCCTGCAACTTCTGGACCTTTTCAGAAGCCAGACTCACAGACAGCTGCTGATATAGCTACTATGAAGCCTAGTGCATTAAACACCTTTTTCAGGTCCCTTTTTAGATTAGAAATTGAAAACCTACCCTAAGAGAATCACTGCATCAAATTTTAACAGAGTTTAAGAGAGGAAGTAATACTGCTTAAAAGTCAAATATTTGCTTTATTTTTTGAATTACTGAGGACAAGTACAATATTTAAATATGCATTTCAACAGGTATCAGAAGCAATATATTGATGATTGCCTAATATTTAACACACTTCAAATCAAAACACTAGAAAAATGTCTATCTGATGTTCTAATTACATAGAATAGCCACCCCATTAACCACTGAAACCTAAGGACCTTGGCAAATGAAAATGCAAATAGGTGCAGCAGGGCAGAACGGAGATCAAACAGCAGCTTGGGTGTAACGTGTTCAAGTAGTGCCTCACAACGCCCTTACTAACAAGGCTGCTCTTTGGAAGCCCCAGAACTCAGCTCTGTCCCAGCTTGTACCTTCCTGTGAGCATTTAACTCAGGTGAGTGTTTGCCAAAGTTTGAACGCGACTGTCAGAGGCGTTGCCCACCAGCATGAACGGCAGCGGTGCAACCAAGCATCTCCACAAGTCACAAGGTCAGTTTCCCTCAAAGTTCTCCATAACTAAACCACGTCAATCTGAAAGATCTGCTTCACCACAGGAATAAATGCAGACGGTTTTAGAGACTGGATTCACAAACTGTATTTTCTTTAACACTCCATCCCTCAACAAACTAGTTCCTTTACAAGCATCCATAAATTAAGGTGCAAAAGCTCCGTCTCAAGCAGATCACTACTAAAGCACTGTATTGTAACCATGAGATCACCCTGCACCAGACTAACGTTACAGTAGTAAAATGATTTTGTCACACAGGAATATTAATAGATAATAGTAACTACAGGTAAACAGTTACACATTTCATATATGCATCCAAAATGTATATATTAAATATTTGTAGAATAAAGACTATTACTACAAGCTATTTTTTCTGACGAAGTAGTTTCATGTAAAAGATGTCATTGCCAATTTTGTTGCTATCCATAACGCTGTGGTAAGACCATGCAAAGAGGAAACCAGGACAACTGTATAAAAAGGGACTCAGATGCTTTAAAACCACAAACTAAAAGATCAGTCTCATTCTCTGTGCATACAACTTCCACTGCAGGCGACAGCAGTACTTTAATTACAAGACCTGCAAGACCAGACTCCAAGATCATGTACAAGCACAAGGGAGATGCAGGGTTCAAAAAAAACTCTAAGTCCTCGCTGTTATTAAACTAAGAGTCTCGGGTTTTAGGTACTAACCTAGATATCGCAGCACGTAGAGAATTAACTGATTTGCACTCTATAAATACAAAGAATACTGGGGACATTTGTTTTATTACAAACATGATTAGAAAGCAGGTTTTATTTTTGTGCAGTCTTAGCTGCTGGAAGGATAGTGTCAATTCTGTTAGTAAGAATAAAGGCAACGTTTTGCAAACAACCTGAACTTCCTTTAAAAACCAAATACGTAGTCATATGTTTTTCCCTTGACTTTATTAATAGTCAATACCATTAAAATACTAAAATTCCCAGGCTTTGAATGATTTTCTTAGAGAAGCCACTTCCTTCCCAAGCCCAATCTGCAAATTTTCAGTTTGCCAAAATTGTAGCATCAAAATAAAACTAATTTTCTTAGAGAATTCATACCTTCTTGCAGGTGAATGCAGGTTGTTTGTTTAATTAAGTCAGGGGGCTGGAAACAGTTGGCTACAAGCCAGCACTGCCCAATTACTTAACCTAAGAATGCAGCAGTGAGGAGAATGTCAACAAACAGCAGTCAGGAGGAAAGCAAACAAAAGGGAACCCTACATCAACCACAGCACTTTTTAATTTTTTTTTTATTCTGTCTATAGGGGCATTCATTATATTTTACATCAATATTAAATTCAGAATTTATACTTGTTTTTCAGGTGTTGCTGGGATAAAAATCTCAAGGGTTTATCATCCATGCACTGACAGCCAGCAGGACCTGAAGGATGAAGGACAAAAGAAGGAGAAAAATTGCAGAAGACATTAATCTACAGAAAATCCCACGAGACAAGGTCAGTACATCGGTCATTGTCTGTCTGAGGTGAGAAATTCAATAAGGTAAGAGGATAGCAAATCTCCTGATGAATCTTTGTAACATCTTTCATTTCAATAACAACTTTCATGGCTGGCACAAGGTAAAACACTTTGTGATAAGCAGCTCTTGGAAAGTGCCAGACAGCTGCAGTTGCCAACCTCAAAATAACTGGAAATTGTCTATTGCCTTGAAACGTCTCCCAGAATTTGGCAATTCTACAAGATTTTCATAGGAAAGCCCCAACCAACTGTGCAGAACTAGTTTCTTCACACAAATTGTTTATTGATATCCCAATACTCTCAGGGGTCCCCATCACATCCAGGGACCATTATATGCTGTCAGGTATGGCTACACAGGTGAAGAGCAGCTCTTCTTCCTTAATGTCATACACAAAGAACACAACCTGTTTCTGAACTAAGAACCTTTTACTGCCACTTTCTTCCACACAGAGCTCAGTAAGAGCTTGTGTTTCTTTAGTCCCATCAAACCAAGAAATTCAACAAATGAAGTAGACTTTAGAGTTCATTCCCAACAATTGAAATTCCTAAAACAGTATCTTGCTGTATCTTCCAGGAACAGGCAGCCAATTAAAAAAAAAAAATCTTTAGTGGCCTAAAGTAGAAATGTCAGACAGACACACTTTCCTTTTCCCCCTATTTCAAAATAGTGGGGCAGGAAGCTTCCATTAGGAAACAAATAAAAGGGACTGAATTTAATAATCTGACCTAATCAACAAAACTTTTGAAATTAAATGAAGTCATGATGTCACATCTGCCCACTGAAAAACAGGATATTTGTTTTCTATGGGATGAGTTACCAATTTCTTGGATGGCCTTAATTTCACACCAGCAAACATCATCACATACTTTTTTTTTCCACTGATGCATCTAATGCCATTAAGAGTTTGGAATATCATGAACTGAACTAATTCCATACTGAAGGAGCCCTGAGGAAAAAAAAAATTGTCAAAGGCTGCATGCTCACAAAACTTTTAGATTAAAATTCTGGCGGCAACCTCTGGACAATCATCTGTGCTGTGGGCACATATAAAAATCTCATAGAAGAGTTCAAATTTGAATTCATTCATTCTGTGATGTCCTTAAATTAAGTATTCTTATTTAATATTAAATTAATCCTAGGACCAGAAAAACTCCTTTATGAGTTAACACACCACATTTTGTTTTCCCCATAGTTTAACTGCCCCTGATTAGAATCTTTCATATAACAAGCAGCCGCTGTTTAACTGTTAGTATACAAGCACAGTTAAGCGGATAGAACCCACCAGCTTTAGTTTGCCCAGTGCCTCAAGTTATGTGTCCATCCCACCTGAAGATGTGCAACGTGTAAGAATCTTGCTTCTCTCTCTTTGATTTTTTTTTTCAGTGAAACATTCCATTTTATGTGGAGTCATTCTAGAATTAAACAAACATACTGAATAAAACTAACCTGACACAGAAAAACTTTAAAAAGGATCTTCAGGGAAATTTTTAAAAATATGAAAGATAAATATTTAATAAAAAGGCACTGAGGTGAGACTTGCATGACCTTCAGACTCTCTCCTGTCATAAACACATCAAAAACTGTAATTTGACATTGCCAAGGCAGGTAACAAGTTATGACAACCAGTTGGCAACTATGCACAACGTTATGCTATTCTAAAGCACAGGCCTATTTATATTCATTTTTTCATCACCCAGTCCAGCTCATTAGATTGTTTTATTTGCAAATTTAAATATATATATATACACTTATGGAATTTCATTAAATCCAGGCTTTCTAAAGTGCAGGCTACCACTGTAACCCCCCTTCTTAGATTACACTGATTGTAAAGGAGTATTTAAAACCCAACAGTGAGAAGCCCAAACTAGGTGAGAACAGGCTGGTCTGCTGGTAGGGCGCAGGGCGAAGCTGGCTCTCCAGAGGCAGGGATGCCCCCATCCCTGGGGTCAGCAGCCTGCCCGGGCATACAGCAGCACAACACAGCCGCTCTCCTCTGGTATCAGAGCTGCACAGCCAGCCCAGGCGCCCTGTCACCACCGCACGCCGCGAACGAAGCCTGAGCTCTCCGGGAGCAGGCACGCACACCAGGATTTCTGAAGGCCTACAACAACGAGGCCTGAATTGGTAAAGGCTTCAATTTACTGCCACTACAATGACTGTAATATAAAATCCTGATAATTAAAAAGACAGACTGATTTACACCCAGCATAATGTATTCTTCCCTATGTAGACTAAAATCTATTTTTCACTTGATCTGAAGAAAGCTGGAGTCTATCTAAAAACTTTTAAAATATGTTAATTACAACATATCAGCTGCTTCTAAGTTCATCATTGTTTTGTGGGGTTTTATCCTCCCTAAAAACAATATGCACATTCAAACGCTGGTGTATGGTATTGGCTTGAAGAATAGCTGCACTTTTGGATCTCCAAGGGGTAAGACATGACACACAGAATACTAAAACAACCTTAAGAGAGGTTCAGGTTATCTATGAAACAGTTCAAGCTTTTTGTCCCATTTTGGATGCAAGATAAAGCCTTTAAAAAGAAAAAAACCCATCCATAATCTTTACATTACAAATTCCTTCTAAATGGCAGCATTTAAATGCTTTACTTTTTCCTTCCATTTTTATTATTTTCCCGGCTTTCATTTTTTAATGGAATGAATAAATCATTTAGTGTTTTAGTTCCATGGGATCAGTAACCCCAGACTCAAGTCTAATTAGGTTGTTTTCAAAGCGTGTGACTTCCTTTTTCCATTATATAAACAGAGGATGGCAACCACCCAAATTACACCAAAAGTACCTGTAACAGCCAAAATCTGCTTCCCACTGAAGTCAAGGGTCCTGAACCTTTGTGCTTTGCATTTTCACTTTCCCCACACAGCCAGAGAAAGGACAACATGTTCACTTCACACAGCCACTCCTCACCAGCAGCGACTATCACCTGGGTAAGTGAAGCGCACTTCAGCTCTAAGCTACGAACCAGAAGCCCGCGCTGCCTCTGTCCCTGCTGTGCCACAGACAGAAGAGTTCCTATTCCTAGTAACTTCCAACATAAAGAACAAAAACCAACATAGCCCTCCTGTTCATGGATAATTCTTTATACTATCAGGATTTTTTTCATGCTAAGATGTAACCTAACTGTAAGCTTGCACCAGAACACGCTGACCTGACCCTGACACTACCGTAACGCTCCTGCTAACCCTCCACTGGGCTCCTTTCCATCTCACCTCTTGCCTCAAGCTGGGAGCTGTCAAACTGCTTTACCTGAAAGCTCTTTAGGTTCCAAAGGATAATACCTATCATGAAGTTCTATGTACCAATTTATATATAAATCTCATATAAATCACATGCCAAATATCACCAAAAAAACTTTAGAATTCAAAATTAAAGAAGAAAAAAAAAAGTGAGAATTTGTGCCACATGCACAACATATCATCTCTGTGATGCTGCACTGAATATGCACAAAATAAATGAACCTAATTTAATATTCCTAGTACCCAGTGGAACCAGCAGCCTGAAGGAAAAGCTAGAACTGAAGCATTACTATAAATTGTTTTTTAGCACTCATAATGGCTTGTCCCTCAAAATTCCCAAATGGCAACAGAAATAATTTCCTGTACTACTTATATAATAAAAATTAATATCACCAATCTGCCCAGAAATATTTTGTTTGCTTACCAGCCTCCTGTCTTATGTATTATTTTCTGATCCAGATTCTGCCCCACTACTACAGCTGTGCATAACACATCCCAAATCTAATGTTTAAGAGGGGTTTCTTTAACGAGCCTTAGTATCCCAAGGAAAAGGCTCAATACAATGAAGACAGTTAACTACCAGTCAAGTAGGGGATTATTATAGATGCAGCTAGAACACAGAGCCATTATGTCAATGCATTTATATATACTTTCACATCTTCAGCTATATTCATGCTAAAATGCTGAGATAAACATCTTTGGACTGTATTTATTTCAACAATGCAGCTTATATATCGCTGGTTGAGTCAATCTAGAAAAGCTACATCTCACAAGAAGAGCTAACATCTAACATAACAACAAAACATTGGTTAGTTCATACAGAGAAGAAAAAACAAGCTTCATTTACTTAGTTCCTGTAAAGCACTCATTTAGAACCAGTAATGTTAAAGTTATCATGTAAGATAGTTACTCAAGCTAAACAAAATAGTCAAATGTTAGTGTGACCCAAAGTCATACAAACTACTAACCAAAACCATATTAGAATGAATTTGAAGCAGTTAGGTTTAAGTATACATCGCCTTTAAAAATTAAGCTATTCATTTTCCTTTTATCTTTTCTTTTCCTTTTTCCAAACAAGAAATGAGGTTTTGTAATTTCCATTATCTTTCCCATCTTCTACGTCTTCAAGCAAAATTCAACCATTTAGGATAACCATCAGCAGATCTTTGCAAGGAATTAGCAGAAGATCCAAGTACATTTAATTGTCACTGAATTCTTACTACAAAACTTTGTGCTAAGGTAGGTTCAATCTCATAGAAACTTGGAAAGAAAAGCAAGAGACTACAGAGAAACAAAAAATCCTCTGCAGAACTGAGACTTCCTTGTCCTCCTCTTTCCTCTTTATGGACAGCACCATACAACATAGAAATGGAGAGAAATACCCTTACTGATAACTTTAATTCAACACTGGCCTAGAACAGCAAATCATGATGAACCTCACACATGCAAGTAATAAAAGTGAGAAATATTAAACGCATGCCACTCCCAGAAACTGCTCCACTGTTCCCAAGCTACAATGACTCCATCGTGCATTCAATGCAGAAGAAATTCAATTTAAAAGTCAATTCCAGGCCAGGCATACCTTTTAAAATATATTCTGGCCTTCACAAAGTCAATGAAAGGAGGGGACAGACTCTTGGCCAAGTTTGTGGATTTGTTGTAGGGTTTTTTTTCCCCTTAAGTTGTGATCGACTTAAAAACCTCAGGCAAAATTCTAAAAGCTATCACAGTAAAACTACTGACTGGATGCAGTAAATGTACTGGGAAGAAAGCAAACTCCTAGTACGTGTTTTTGTCCAGTCTGTTGGACAAATGTATTTGGGTGTGGATATTTTTCTTTCCCTCTTCCTCTCAGCTGCACAAGTAAATGAAGATATAGAAATGCTGCATTGACCTTCTCTCTCCAAGATGGTCATTTCGTAAAAATGTTTTTCAAAGTTTACCTTGGACTTTTTGGCAAGGGAACAAATGCATTTTTCCTGGGGTGAATGACTAACACTTGCCCTTTCCATCTTAACTGGCACACAGGGATAAGCTGAATTCACCAATTCTACTGTCGTAATAAATTTTAACTATGTTTTGCACACACATTAATTTTCTTATTCTTACATGACTGAGAAATGAAAACTTGTAAGAAGAAGGAAAATACTACATGCTCATAATAATCTAGAATACACAGAATAAAGCACCCAGGTTTTTCTGTATTCATAAAAACTCAACAGTGGCTGCTCCAGCCATAGCTTTCCAAAAATTACTGAAGGAACAAGCTACAGATTGGTCTGGAAAAACAAGAGGGTGTGAGTGCAATTAATTCCTATTAAAATGCACAGTGGTGGAGGTTATACTAGTCTCACTACTTCTTTACTGAACAAGTCAGCAGGAGTCACTAGGATTATCGAGAGTAAAGTACTATGCAATTCAGAAAAGAGAATACTTTGTCTGGAAAACTTCCAGGCCCAATAAAAAGAAAATAAATGGAAATAAATAACTTTTAGTAGGGACTTGTGCATGATGGGAGGTTAATCTAATGCTGCATACATTTTCCAGATCAGAAAAATCAAATATGAAAATCTTGGATGCTTATATTCTGGAGAGTCATTAAAGGAACCTCTATGCATGGAAGAAGAAATGGATTTACAGAATGAGCATTTCCATTAATTCAATTCCCTTCTCAGTAAAGCCCATTTAGGGGTTCTTTTGATTTGGAACACTTACTCTGAACTGTACAGAAGCACTTCTCCAGTAAATCTGCAGAACAAAGAGCTGACACCCCTGACTTTGTAGCTCAAGGCATACAATGAAGCCAGCTGAAGAATCAATAGCTTGAATCATTCCATTAGAAGGAAAATGTTGAAGGAACTGAGGCCCTTAGCACAAACTTAATGGAATTAAGATATTAACAAAGTAAACAGCAACCCAGCTCTTCTATAAGTTATACTGCAGTTCTGAGTAAACACCATCTTACTCAGATGAAGGCACAAGGGTCAATGTTTCAGGGATTTCAGAGGCAGTGGGAGGAAGGAAAGAGTTTTTGCATTTAAGCACATATTAGAAATTCCTGGAGAGACACATGTTAATAATTAAACAGAGCTCCTGGGCTGAAAACCCCCATCAATGATATACATTAAGGTCAAACATTCGTTGAAAAATTGGCAAATGCGGGTTTCAGAGGTTATTTATTCACACATAATTTATATTTACACCCCCTTGTATCTGTCATTACTGTATCAAATTAATGCTAACTTGGAGCCTTCTTAAACCGTAGTTCCTTTCAGTGTTATGTTTAAAGCCTGTAGTCATGTACAAAATATTCCTGGTTACCTACCAGAATTTTGTTTATTGTTCCTCTAGTCAAAGATTTAAGGGTTTGATTTGTTGGGTTTTTTTGTTGATCTACATGTAGAGAATTTAATGAAAGTGAAATTTTAAAAGAAAAATAATTGCCTTTTGTCAATAAGTTGCTAGGCAATTCAAGCTAGACATGAATTAAATTGGATTTTACTGTTTTAAGTACCATCTTACCCTAAAGAACAGGAGTTCTTCTTCATGTATAGAACTGTTACTATTCTTAATAGTTCTGTTGCCTTTTCAGTGATTTTTCAGGCTTCATTTGAGGAAGTTCTAACAAGATATAAAACCTTTGGTATAGCTCTAAATTAAATTACAGGAAATAACAGAAAGTATATACTTTACAAAGCAACCACAATGTAGTCAGCAAATAAAATAAGATTTTTTAGAAGTTTCAATCATTGTCAAGACAATTCATAACTATACAAAGGCTTGCTAGCTGAAATTTTCCAATGTAATACAAAGTAGCAGAGCTGACAGCACCAGAAATCGATGAATTATCAGAGTTTCCCTTGCAGTGCCAGACTTCACAGCTTTTTTTTTTTTTTTTTTTTTAAATGAACAGGATATGGTAACACCATTCTGCAAATGTGCCTGCTTAACCAGCTTGAAATAGCACATAAATTCAAAAAGGTAGAATAAAACTACCTCTGTACCACAAAATGCTGCTTAAAAAAAAAAACAACCCAAAAACCCACAAAACACCCCCACATCATCTTTCATGAAAATCGTTATTTCTTATTTACTGTTTTAAAAGTACAAGGTAGTATTCCCTCTACAATGCAAAGCAAGAAAAGGAACTTCATCCAACCTAGTGATAGAAAAGAACAGAAGGGCCCCAGTCCCAATGTCAGTGTCAGGGCCTACATACAAAACTGCCACAAGGTCAACTGGCATTTTAGCAAAGCAGCTAGCACATAATTTGATCCTAAGAAAGAGGAGATAAATATATCCCCTGACAAAGGTTCCCAACAAAAACAGGGAAAGAATATCCATTATCAAAGCAAAAAATACATTTTTAGAAATGTAATAGCGCTTATCTTCCAGCTGCAAACATTCTTCCAGCAATTCTGTTCATTGCAGAAGGCCCCAAACAGTGTCAAGTTTCTGTGCTGTTTCATAAAAATATTCATACACAGGCTGATTACAATGTATCCCAAACACAATTTGCCATATAAATATAATGACTGATTGGATTTGACAAGCCTCCTTCTAGATTAGTAAACACTGAAGCTTTTGTTTAGCATTATTAATGAGCTCAGCAAGCCAAATGTGTCACCTGTGCCAGAATGAAAGAAAAATCATCCCCACCTGCTGGCAGAACAACCACCAGTAACATCAAAAGGAGGCAGGACCATTAATTGAAAGAATTAATCTAGATCCCACCTATTGAAAGTGGCAGGCTTTCACCAGACACTCATCTTTCCTGTAACTGATTACTCTATTAGCAATAATGATCCTGTTCTCATTGTGTGGAGATCCAAACTGAAATCTGGAATAGCTTTCTGCAATCTAAGAACTGCAAATCCAGATGGATAATTTCCCCTCCAGACTGGTCCAGAGGCCTCCTGGAATTGTACCTTAACATACCGAGTGAAGACAGCATTAACTACACTGAAAATACATTTATGTGCCATAAAGCTGACTTAAATTTAAGAATAATTAGGAAACACAGGTGTCAGGGAATAGCACATCAAACTTTTTAACTGCAGCTGGGGCACCAGCAAGTCTTACTGACATTCTTACCTTCCTCCACCCAGTGGCAGTTAAGAACACTCCTGAAAATCTGTTCCCAAGTTCACGTTCCTGTAGAATGGCAAATGATTATATAAAAATCAACTGGTTAACGTACGCAGTGAAGTAGTGCTCTGAAGTATGCCAAAATGCCATCCTCAGCTGTGAAATGCTCATTTATTATAGAAAGGTATCACACATCCTAAGCAAACAGGAAAGATCTTCAGATGGTGAAAATTACTCTCCGTGGATTTTAACACTGAAACTTTTATGTATCATACCTACCTAGGACCACGAGAGGCTTTGCAAGCCACAAAGAAAAGTAATTAACTGTGACAGTAGCTGTTCTACCTTCTAAAGTGATACATCTACATATTCCTACAGCAAAACAAATCCTTTATAAAGTATTCCGCAGGCCACTGAACAATGTATCTGAAGATTTTTTTTCCAAACTGGGTCTTCTGAAGCTTCACACTGGTTAAACGTATGTTTTTACACAGCTATTACATACACACATACACTCACACGTATAAATATTCATTAGGGCTTCACAACAGTTTCTGCACAGAATTATTCTTTCCTTTTTCTACATCTTACCTACCACTCAGAAAACCTACCTGCCTCCAGACTGTATGTGCACATACCAACACATACACTAAAGATCTCTAGCGTGATTATCAAATACCAGTGACATTCTGATGCAATAGGTGAGTCTCGGACTAAAGCCCACGTGGCCACACAGAGAATCAAGTAATTTGAAGGTAATCAGTCCATAGGGACAATATATGTTTTGACATTTCTAAGCTTACAATAATTAAGCCCAAACCCTGTTAAAAGCACACCCCTTTCCACTGACTGATGCTCCCAAGCTCTGCAAGTACACACATGCAGCCTGACAATTTCCCATCTAGATTTCACTTATTTTTATATTTTCATCCTTGCAAATGGGGCAGCAGGCTTCTGAAACTCCCACTCCCAGAGATGCTGGATCTCAACAATCACTGTACTCCCTCATCACTACCTTTAAAAGACCATATGATCCTTCATCACCAAAGGAAATCCTGAAGCTATGGAAAACGTACGGTCAGCTCAGAAGAGATTCTGCACACATATGAAGATACCAAATTACACTTTTTGTCTCATTTATTAATACTGCTGCTAATTTTGCTGTGTCCCAGTTTTTCAGCCATCTGCAATCAGAATTCAGTTTAGCTGATAAAAAAAGCAAATGCACTGCAGTACAAATCAGGAAGTTGCAGTCATATTAGGAGAATGAAGAGTCCCTTTTCTGCACAGGAATTCTTTCCAAGAAGCTTAGAAAGGACCTAGGACACAATTAAATAAACCAGATCACTGAGCACAAGAACAGATAATGCCGGTTTTCCACTGGACTTACTTCTGGGGTTATGTGAGCTCTTTTGAAAACTTTCCAATGTTTAGGAAATTACTGGGGGCAGGTGTGGGTGTTCTTTTCCAAGCACATTCTCTGATAGTGAATATTAATAAATGCAGCTTTTTGACCAGCACGAGGAGAGTGCCTACAGAGCCTGCCTCTGTTACCTGTGGGAGACTCAGACAGACTCATAATCATTTCCAAGACTTTTAACCTCCGATTATCATCAATTTTGACTACTAGATTCCAAAGTTCCTCAAAAGGTAGACTGATGAACAAAACACTTTTTTCTTATTAATTCAGATTCAGAAGTAAAAAATAGAAAGGTTATGAGAAAACACAGCAGGTATTTGATTCCTCTTTTAATGCCAATATTACTAGTATGTACTACAGTACATTTACAACTTTCAAATCCAAGGTAAAATAGTTATATCTGAAGTGGGCAAATAAGCAAAGAGTGAATGTGAACTGGCCACGGGCAGACGCACCTCCACTGACACAAGGGAATTATAACATACTGCTGACACAAGCTCTGAATTTGTCCTAGAAAGCAACAGTACTTAGTACAACTGTCAGCCCTTGTGCTCTAGAGAAACACAACCACGAAGATTTAATCACTACTGACCCTCAGTTCAGGCAGTTGCTGAGGCAGTAATACACAGTCCAGCTAACTGTGTGCTAACTAGGCTACTGATAGCCACCAACTGCACAGACAAAGAGCCCACCTTCTGTGACAGGGACATCACTCCTCTCCTATTGGAGTGACACCTCTACTCCTGAATGATTTAGGCCAAGACAAACCAAGTATCTGTCTGTAAACAGAAAGTTCGTAATTGTGTTACTAAATAGTAGGACAGCAGTGGAATCTAATGACGTCACAGTTGTCCGAGGAAGCATCAACATCCTTACAGTAATTTTTACATTTTCTGTTTATTTTTTAAAAATATTATGGACTATACACAATAGATTTATATACACATGTATACACACATGTACATAAGATAGGGAAGAAAAGTACTGCAAATAGTATAACTACCAGGGTGTGTCTCATCTGTATTGTAACACTAGTGACAAACGTGGGAAAACTGAGGTATGTCTTAACCAATTTAAGAGATTATTATTTTTTTCTTGGAAAGGTAACATGCATTAAAGGAGGTTAAGCATTGAGGCTTCACAGTCATACTTGAAGGTAATCCTAAAGAAAGAAAATATGTTGAAGAAGTAGAATTAACTTGAACACAAGTTTCACAGAAAGACACTCTGTTACAAGTCAACACTATAGCAAGATCATTGTCCCTCTGATGAGTTTCTTCAACAAGAGCCTGCAGCACCACGGAGGAAGTCTGCCACCACTTGCAAGGGTCAACCATTATTTCTGGGTTCTTTTCTTTTTAGTGAAGTGGATCAAGTTGATGGGGAAAAATGAATTTTCATTCCCATTTAGGCTATTTGATATTGTAAGTGCTCACTGAAATTTGGCTGATTACATAAGTTTCACAAAGCTTTTGAGCAGCCGCTTAGTCTTTTTTCAGAAATCTCTGTTTAACCTTTTTTTCAAAGAGACAGGCAGCATGAGAACTCCTACACATTCGTAAGAGACATCCCAAGATTGAATTTACCTTTTCCTAACCACTTTTATCCATACGTTCCCAAAGTCCCCTAGCTGAAAACTTCTAACTTATGATACAGATCCACAGTATTTAAAGAGTGGAGTTAATATAGGCATAAAAATAACACTCAAAAACAAAGTAAGACATTAGGAGAGTTTGGAAACAAACAAACAAACAAACAAAAATAAAACAAAACCACAAAAAACCACTCTTCTGCTCTTCACTGGGCCATAAGCACATCCTGCCAAATGGTGCTGCTGCAATGTTTCAAACTACTTAAATTTTCATCCATATTCTAAAATGCTTGACTGCAACCTTGTTTGCATCTCTAGTTAACCCATTTTAGTTTATATTTTGGTTTTGGAGCTGCTAAGGCAAGCTGTAACAAAAACACTGCTAGACATAAGAGATCTTGAAAACAGATATCCCACACAGTGCCAGGAAAAGTTATGTGGCCAAAACACCATGCTCACGTCTCAATTTTCCTACAGGTAAATATCATGACTGATACTTTAACTTGTCCACTGAAGGAGAATATACGACTCCTTATGAAGCTTGAACCGAAAGATATGAAATTTAAACAAGTGCAAGCTCCTTCAGCCAGGGCCTTCTACTCCCAGTGTCGCTGGCACTGTCTGGGGTGGTTGCAGGTTTCAGCCGCGGCAGGAAAGGAGGGGTTTGTGCCGGCAGCATTCCAGCTGTGCCAGAGCTGTTGAGAACCTCATCAGTTTACCTCAAGAGGGCTAATCCCCATCTTGCTGCTTTCACTATTCCCGGGTGTAAACCAGGAGTGACTCAAGCACTGTATTTATACAGGTGTGCAGTTCAGTGAGAAGAAACACCCCACAAAGAGGGAGCTTCTGTTTATCTTCCTTCCTAAGAAACAAAAAAAAATATGATATGGTTTATCATATTTATATTTCAGTCTTTAGAAAATCATTGTGCTTTATACACTTCACGGACTGAAGAAAGGCATGAATACGATTTAATAAAGTTGCCTTTTTTCTTTTTTTCTTTAATTTAAAAAACACAGCTACTCATTCTGATGAAATGAGTAGGATTTCTCCCGAGTTTATTTTAAATTCAGTGAAAAGGGTATTTTTTTTTTTTCCACCTTGTGTTGAATTAGCCCTTGTAGGTAAATTGCTTGAATAAGCCATGCTTGTTGGATGATAATTGAATGAGCTTGGGGAATTTTGCAAGTTCCAGGTGTCGAGGAGTTGGGAGAAAATAACATCTGTTCTCATCAAACAGCAGAAAGGCAAATTCAAAGTCACTCTTGATAAATCTGGAGCGTGAACATTAAATACAGACTAAAAAAGCTATGTTAAAACCATTTTTTTTTAAGTAAAAATATGCCTTTTTATTAGCTCAATGTAGCAAAACTAAGCTGCTACACCCTACATTGTTTTTTTTGTTTGGGTTTTTTTTTTGTCATATCTTGCACTGGCACAATTTGTCATTGTGGCTGAAGCTTTTAGATTCTCTCCACCATGTTCATTGTAAAAGCAGCCAGACAATTATATGGCTCCACACTGATGTGCAAGAGCAGTCTGGCTAGCTAGGTGCCACAGCACAAGTTTTAAAATCAGCCAGCCAGCAGAGAGCACACTGCTAAGTATGTGCCATTGCCTGTACTTTTACACAGTGTTTTACATAAGTCCTTTAATAACTATATTGTTTTTTATATTTGTGGACACAGATTCTTCTTTCCCATCTCCTTCTCTATGCTTCAGAACCAGTTACTTCCATGATGATATGAGAAAAGTAAGTCCAGAGATGTGAGGCAACTAAGAGCCACTCTTCTTTATCCCAGCCTGGCCCCTGGGTACCCAGGGCAGAATTCTGAGGCAGCAGAGAGAGAGGACAGAGAAAATGAGTTATTGCTTTTTTTACTGTTCTGCAAAGATTATCCTGCTCACTTCCAAGCCTCACAATACCTCAGATGTATGAATTACTGCAGCATGGCAGTGACAGCAATTTACATGACTCCAGCAGAGGAAAGAATTCAGAGCAAGAAATTCAGGTACATTCACACTGGCTGAGAACTCAGTCCAAGGACCCTCTATTATATGGAAAAAACATCATCATCATCATCATCATATATCCATTATCTAAAGGTTTTTAATGTAAGGGAAAATCTCAAGACAAAACAGCCCCTACCAGGACTCACTTGTTCTCACTTTCACATAAAGACCTCATAACTTCTTAGGAGCAGAAAGGGTGCAAATGCCCAGTACCTGCATAGATGGCTTTACTGTTTGAAGTCTGTCTTAACTGGACAGTTAAAATGACAATCAGTTGCAGGAGAAGCAAATATCCAGAACTACCTTCCACTGAATCTGTGCTGACACACACAGTATTGAGTAATTTTTCCTCCCTGTACCTTCTTTCCCTAGGGCAGCTAATTGACCTTTTCTGGACTATATACGGCATTCTTACCTGGCAAAATGGCCACAAAAGCTATGTTAAACACACAAGCTCTTTGTCTTAACTTGCCAAGAAACTTACTCTCTATTGTTGTCCCAACACTGCAAACATACTGAGTTCTTGTTCATATGAGCGTGTCCAAAACTTCAGCACAGCCACTCACAGCCTAAAAGCTGCTCACACAAAGATAGTAACAAAGTATAATCAGAAAATCATTGGTGAGTATAAAAAAAGTAATTAAAAAAAAAAAATCACTCTCTGTGATCATGACAGTTTTGTATTTACCACTTGATTATATTAACAAAGCTTGGGAGGATGAGGATTGCTCTATAACCTCCACTGATGAACACAGAGCCAGCGACTGCGATCAGCATGTTTCACTGCTGGCAGCCACGCAGAGAGTCTTTGGGCTGAATGGCTGATCTTCCATCAATCCCCCTGTAACTGGCACAGGTGGTAAACACACACCACACGGAACAGAGTTTGTGACAACACCTATACATTACATCATCTGGTACCTCTGTGCTTTTTTGCTGTGGTCAATGTCTCTTTCTCCCCAGTACAAAGACAATACCAGTATGCAACCAGGTATTGCAACCTTCTGCTGTACTGTAACAGAAGCTTTTGTTTCCCTCTTTGTCTCAGAACACAAATAAGAACATTCTTTGAAATATATTTAGACTAAATTTTTTTTTTGTTAATTTTAAAGAATGCTGCCAATCTGTTTTTAGCAGACAGTTTGCTATTTAATGTCTTTAGGCAAGGCAGAAAAGCTTTAATCAACAGAATCAAAAGAAATGTTGAGAAATTACATGCAATTTTACAAAATCAAAGGCATTTCCTACATACTGTCAAGTAGGCAAAAACATACTGACATGTTGTTACTGCAAGGAGCCAAGGTATGTTTCACACATTATGACATTAGATTTCCTTTTATGTGGTTTCAAGTCTCCTGGACTCCTCATGACAAGGAATTTTACTCTCCCATAAATTAAAAAATTTCTCCAACAACAGCTTATTTCTTAATTATGAAAAAAGAATCCAGGGCTAAACAATTAAAACTCTACTCTCAAGAGCCAGAAGTGGCAACATAAAGCTTTACCTTTGCTTACTTCTCCAAATGAGGAATCAATAGCGTGGCTCCCCACTCACTATATGACCCAGCATTATACCTGCCTCTACAGCAGTCAATCATCCTGGAAACAGTCTCCACTAATAACTGATGAAACATGGTTCACTCCAGCCATCAGCTATCACTCAATTACTGCAGAGAACACTAACAACTGTCTGAAAACCTGATTCTTACGCACTTCAGGCAATACTTCTGTCCTCTGCACTTCCAGACTGCAGGAGTCTGTTCCTGTTGCCACTCGACTGAGACACAAACATGCTCCCACTTGCTCTAATCAAGGTCTTGCTTCAGAGCTTGTATTACCATTTACAAACTCTTCCATGTCAGCCCATATCAGGCAATGGTGAAAACCCTTCCTGTCTTCAAGACAAGACAAATGGATCCTTAGTGTAACCATTAAAAACACATACCTATATTTATAGAGAGAGATACTATTATTGCTATATAGAGAATATTTTTAGTATATTAAATATTTGTATATATATTTCCATATTCATTTGCATGCAAATTTTTTCTCAGCACTTAAATGAAAATTGAGTAGTAGAATTAGCACTATGAAGGTGCTTTTAAACCATTTTCATGTAAGAAAGACATAAGTTGTGCTGAAAAACTCATGTATATTGACAGAATTGCATTTATATGAAGTACAACAATAAATCAATGAGACTAAAATGTTTCTATACCAAAAGCATTCCTGTTACAGTGCCTGCATTTAGAAAAATGAAAGCTGCAAGTGGGAATGATCTATCCAAACCTAAGTCCTCTGTCATCATTTTGCTACTGCTTTTTCTGCCCTTGCTTTTTTAGTGCATAAATTCACTAGTCTTCTTGGAGTTATGTATGGCTTCATATATCCCTTTGGAACTTGTGGGGGTTTTTTATTGTGAGTTTGCTTGTTTTATGTCTAACAGTTTTAAATGAATTTTAAAGTTAAACAGCTTTATGACCATGTGAAAATATTAGCTAAACACAAGATTAAAATATCTCTATTTATTACATCTACGTTTAACGATGTCATAATCCTTTATGGCTGACATCATCTTGTAAAGTCACAGAGTACTAATTCTACTGCCTCTTGAAAAACCAGGATCAAAACAACAATACACAATTGCAATATTGGAGACCAAAAGCAATACAATTTTGGTGCCAAGACCAGCACCTTGCTTACGATATTCTGACTGTAAGCAAGGCAAATATTTCTCGCTTCATGAAAGATACTACACTTTTAAAAGTCTATATAAACTATATCAAACAGATTTACGTCTTGCATTTTTTAATACCAGATTTGGCTTTAATTAACCCAAGCAAATATTTGTAATAATCTACAAGATTTGAAACTGGTTGTGAGAGCAACAAGAAAGTAAAAGGCTTCCAGAGTAGAATCAGAAATGGTGCCTCTCTTCTTTCCACTCCATGGAAACTCAATAACACTAGTTTCACCAGTTTCACTAACACTAGTGGACACTCAATAGTTTCCACTCAATAACTGCAGTTTCATATTAACTAAAAATGGATAAAACATTCGGGTACTCTTACGCAAGAGTACTCTTTTCTATAAAGCTTTTTCTATATTTGTCTCCTCCTTGGCCCTCGTCATCCTCCAAACTATTACACATGAAGTGAACACATCTTCTAATCAGAAATACCATAGAAATTACAGCCCACCACTCCCCCACCCTTCACTTGAGCAACTTAAAATATTCCTGTTAGCACAAGTCGAAGAGGGGAATGCTGGCGTTGTGTGATCATGCAATGTACAGTCAGTAAAATTACAAATACCTCAGAGAAAAACAAACAAATAGAACAAAGTTATTTTAAAAACTACTCTGTGCTCTCTTCTGCAAGCCATATTTATTCTGTGCACAGAGAAATCCCAAAAGGTGTTTTCTCTAACCATAACTTTATTGCAATGATAATCCTGTAATGGATGGGTACAAATTCACTGAGTCTGCTGTGCCGGAAAAGTTTATCTGACAGTTTTTCTTTTACCTACGGCATGCCAACCCTTCTTGCAAAGCCTCTGGCAAGTCATGACTCGATGCAGAAAGAAAAGCTTCAAAGGAATTTGAATCCACACACAAGCAGGGATAGGTAATTCACTGCATTAGTTGGATGATTCATGAACCAGATCTCTAGCTAGATCCATATTACATACGGGCAAGTAACACAGCCTAAAAATCTGTATTATCTCCCTAAAATTAAGACTAGAATGACAACCTATCTATGAAGAAAAAAACAGAAATACTATATCTTTTTATTACAATCTTCAGAAAGCTGCTTATAGAAATCCTCTTTTGTCAGAGATCACCTGTGACAGCTCTAATAAAAGGAAAATTCAAACATTCCCATTTAAAATAAGAGGTTTGATTTAGGAACTAGGAAACAGGAAAAACAAAACTGCAATAGGATTTGCAAGCCCCCACCAACATTAGTGAGACAAAGTCACTGAGATCACAAATTTTCAAGATATAAGCAGAGAATTAAGCAATTATGTGGTATTTAAGATGTACTAATTATAACATTCACTTTGGGAGACATCTAATCTCATACTACAGAGCTCATGTCAGCCTCAAATTCATATCAGTGAGGCCAAGATCTACGTAGGAGAACAGATGTGGCTACTACACAACACTGCAACGTTTGCCTCCTGCAGGATTCACGCACTCTCTCTGGGCTGTTACTAATGGGAGAAGAGGAGATTTTCTGTGTCATTTATCTGAGCGACTCCAGCAGCGAGTCAAACCTGCCACCAACAGTCTGGATAAATTTGGCCATATCAATTCTCTACATTCCTGTACCCTGCCCAGCTCCTGCAGATCTTATCCATGGAGATGAAGATCTCTGAGTCAAGAGTTCCACTACACATTTGTACAGCGCTGATCACAAGGCAGCTGGGATTTCAGCTAGTTGCCACAGTGTCATCGTGACAGAAATAAGAAATAATAAAATACATATAATTTAAGTAGAGAATATAGTAAGAATCCGTTATGTACTGAGAAGACACATTTTGGCATTTTAAAGGCAGAAAATTTCAAGGCAGAAACGTGGACCTTCTATCTCCATATTAAAAAAAGAAATTAGAGTATTCTCATTTGTTCATTTTCAAAGCCAAGTAGAGGAGGTGCTGGAAAGCTATAATAATTACAGTCATGGTTTTGGCTCCTAAGGATCTCTGCCTTTGCCTCAGGAAACTCAGGATATCATGTTAAAAATAGCACCTTGGTTACAAAACAGGGTGTAGCAGAGAAAATTTATGAAGCAAACGGAAACAATGTTGTTACACAGAGAACACATCTGCACTGCACAACTGCAGTCAGAATATGTTTTATGGCAAGAGCAGCATGAAGCATTAAGCTTCAGGTACCTGGCAATTTCAGTGTCTACTCAGCATACCTGTCCACACTGTCCCACCAAACAGCCTGTTACTGAGCTCTCTCTCAAGCCCCTAAAATAAAGGAGCCCAGAAGTTTCTAAAGAGGCAACAGAGGTAGCACTGGAAGGCCAAGGGCAGCATGGAAAGATTCCTCCACAGATGATGGAAGTGTCATTGGGCTCTGACCATAATATGGCTTAGTGAACAAAACAACAGGACCAGAAGACATTTTTAAATACAAATAAATAAGGGAAATTAAAAGGAAAATAATATAGCAGACAAATTAAAAAGAATTCTTCTCAGAGGAGGCATGACAAGATATGAAGTCAGTTTTCACTTTTGCATTAAACAGAAATTTAATTTCAATAAAAGAGTAATTTTGCTAGTTGTGGATCAGTAAATTGCTACACTTTTTATCAGCAGCAACACAATATCTGCTCTGGACTCAGGGGCAATCCCAAAACACCACAGCAGGGTGTATTAAATCCAGTCTCCAATCTCTGGGCCAAGCAGAGCTAACAACATAATCTCACAGCTGGGATAAACAAGGACAGCTGTTAACCGGCTGTAAGAGACTGAAAGAGTTAAGGCACTGAGTTGAGTCTAGAACCTTAAGCAGAATAGCCATCTCCATCCCTGCACAGCCCACAAATCACCTGCTCAGAGGCTGCAGGACACAATCCACCCTTCCACTGATGCTGTGCCATTATGCACAGATAACAAACACCAACAAAAACCAACTTTTTCAGAGAAAAGGTAAAATTCTTCAGCTTAGTAATAACAGAACTTGTGGAGGGCACAGAAGTCACAATTTCCAGCTTCTGCTCCCAATTCATTTTTTAACCCTTTGTTGAAGACTTTAATGTAAACTACAAAAATTGTCTAGCTTGAAGGAAACAGAGTCCAGGTCAAAAGACATAATGTTAAAAAAAAAAAAAAGCGCTGGTATGTTATTCCCATTGTATAAACCTGAAGTATGAATAGTCTACTTGACAACTAGGAAAGAAAAAAAGAAAATAATTAATTCTGAAAAAGCAACTTGAATTATGAAAGGAATCATTTAATCTCCATCAATAAAATATAGTTACCTTAATAAGGCCAGACTATCACTTCAGTTTTGGCCCCTGCATCCTAACCATGACAAAATAAACCCTTGGTGGAAGAATCATCAAGAAAGAATATAACTGGAAGAGAAATACAGATATTAAAAGCACTAAAAAGTCAACTTTAGTAACAGTAATAATAAATTATCAAGTTGTAATCAACATAACCAATATCATTAAGTCTTCAGTAGATGGTCCTTGAAATACCTGAACCTCCATCAATGCTTGAAAATTTACAGCAACTTAAGAGTCAGTCTTCTTGTTTAAATCACTATATTACAACTTTCTTTAGTGCACTCATTCCTAAACACAGAACAAGAAATTAAATTCAAATTAATCTGCACTGACACATAGCAATCTAGAATTACTTGAGAAGTCACAGTCTCAAGACAAAAATAATGGTTTAATCCTGCATATGTTATATATCCAAGTGGTTCCTTCTCTTGCAAGTAGTTACATTGGGACAGTGGGTCTCTTTGCCTGTACAGAGACTGTAAATATAGGGCCCTCTGTAGCAAAGCAAGAGCTGTGTTCCCAGAGCTACTGCCTACTGCTGATTTGTTTCTCAGTAGAATAAATACACTGTGGTGAGTGATAAACATGCCTAATTGCTTTTGAGCTTGAGGGAAATAAGCTAAGGGAATTTAACAATTAATTATTCCCTAAAGGGAAGCACCATAAGAGTAAGATTCATGGTAGAGTGGCCATGAGAATCCTATTGAGCCTGACTTTACCAATTCAGCTAACTAGTCAGGCTGCAAAGGACAGCCATCACAAACCAGAGGTTTATCTTCCACATTCTTCTTCATGCTTGAGATCAAGAAATAAATAAAGAGTAGATATCAGACATAGGATTTACTTATCCAAATTTTTACACAGCTAAAATTAAGAAACTGGGTTGACCTAGTTCCCAAACTCTAAACATGCAATTTCTGAAAGCAAATCGTTCCACCCAAACACCTGTCCAAGATACAGGGAATGAATCACACTGGAGATCTCTCCCTTCCCTAACTGACCACAAAGCCTGACCAGATATACAACTACAGGACAGCTAACATTAGCTGAAGTAAATCCACAGAGTAAATTATTCTAAGCAGCAGGTAGAGAGAAAATACATACATCATCTCTCTTACAAACTTTCCCAACTAAGTCCACACAGTGCTTCTCATTGCATTTAGGACAACAGCTGTAGCTGCTTGCAAATATGAGGGACCAAAGTTCTGAACATAGGTGTCTCAGTAACCATCCATTGGCCTTAGCCAAGAATTCAACTGGTCCAGAAGTGAACTGTGTGTTTACAACTTTAATTTAGATCTTCTCTATGTATTAACTGAATGTAATTTATTAATTTTGTTTAGGTCCCAAGATGGAGGTGAGGGCAATGAAGTAAGTACATTTCATAGATTTCATAGTCCATAATCTTTTAAAATAATGCAAACATCATCTGATTAAAATTAGGAAGGCCAAAAAATATTAAAATGATGTCGCATAATAAGAAAAACAGGCCAGCACACATGAGGTGTTTCAAGGAATAGCAGCTTAACCATAGCACAGCTTTTCAAGGAAAAGGTTCAATTCATCACCCATGGTGGTGGCCTAAAGCTAGGTGTCAGAAAACAGTAAATTGCTCTCTTCGTCCCAGTGTTTTTGCTCTTGTCATCGTACCACAGTACTTGGTGTAAGAGCAGCCTGCCTGCTCACACATTCTTCCAACTCCACATGCAACTTAGGGCAGTTTTTTAGTGACAGAGCCAATGCATAATAAGTTATTGAGATGAATGATGTGTTGTGATCTGTCTGAAGCACTCCAGTATTGATTTTAATAAAATGAGAGTGTTTGGAGTTTTCTGAACCAGTATGTTCCTTGTGAACTCAACAGAAAACACTGTTTTCAAATAAAATTTCAAATAAAATAGAGAAAAATTTATTTGAAATTCTAGGTTGGAACCACAGATACTGCATTATAACAAAATATTCATCAGCCTTAGCCCTCCAAAGTATACTTTCTGGTAATAAAGCTCAACAGGACTAGATCATACCTGTGCCACACACCTTTGTTAGACATTAAAAAGACTGCATTTTACATTATCCATCTGGTCTTTTCCTCATTTCTTTCACACACATAAAAATACACACACACAATTAATCTCAAAAAATACACTGTCTTGTTTGCAAACTCAAAAATAAGTAGAAACTAGAAGTTTCTAACTAAAAGGGTTGCCTGTTAGCATTAAATGTGTGCCTCCTCCTAAAGACTGGGGAAGGGAATCTCTTTAGTACTAGCTAGGTAGCATTCGGATGTAATTAACACCTGGGTAGCATTCAGATGTAATTAACACCACAGTCACCACAACACATTGCCAGAAAAGCATGCAGGTCACCATCACTGCAAAGATGTAAAGTGATTTGACCAAAACCATCTTATAAACTGTGGCAGGCCACAAGCCAAGAATTCATGGTTCCCAGGCGTAAGCTCCAGTTCCAGCATCTGCAAAATACTTCATTCTGCAACCCACACTGCCCAACAGACCGCAACGCTGCCCGTCCTGCCCCAGACCGCAACGCTGCCCGTCCTGCCCCAGACCGCAACGCTGCCCATCCTGCCCAACAGACCGCAACGCTGCCCATCCTGCCCCAGACCGCAACGCTGCCCGTCCTGCCCAACAGACCGCAACGCTGCCCGTCCTGCCCCAGACCGCAACGCTGCCCGTCCTGCCCCAGACCGCAACGCTGCCCATCCTGCCCAACAGACCGCAACGCTGCCCGTCCTGCCCAACAGACCGCAACGCTGCCCATCCTGCCCCAGACCGCAACGCTGCCCGTCCTGCCCCAGACCGCAACGCTGCCCGTCCTGCCCAACAGACCGCAACGCTGCCCGTCCTGCCCCAGACCGCAACGCTGCCTGTCCTGCCCCAGACCACAACGCTGCCCGTCCTGCCCCAGACCGCAACGCTGCCCGTCCTGCCGCAGAAGTCAGCATACAGACACATGACTTGCACAGCACACCCATAGGCTACACGACAAATTAACACATAATGAGGAAAGAAGGAAGCAGAGAAGTACCATCCAGGCAGAGCAGACACACATGCTCTTATTCCAGTTCCAGCACCGAGCAAACGCATGCAGAGAAATGATTATCCTTCAACATTTGCAGAAGTGTGAATATACAGCAGTGTAAGATGTGCAATATGGCACATACATACTTGTGCTTTCAAACTTTTCCATTCTGGGCCAATACCAGTACCAATATTGCCCTTTCCATACTGTTCTTTCCGAACACGAGGCATGTATGCTTTCATTCTCTCTGAACTTACCTGGAAATCTCTTTTTAGTCTGATATTTTTTCTTGTCATGAAAGCATCTTTTTAAAAATACATACTTTAAAAAGTGTTTTATATGAAGGCATCTCTTACTCCTTCTCATTTCCAAGACACCTGATAAAATATTACAAGACTGCAATTTATATGCTAAAGGAATTCCCAGATGGCATCTAATTAAACAATTCAATCAGAATACAAATTAAAATTAAATATTAGCATAACCCCATGTGTAAAATGCAGCAGTCAAAGCTCTCTGGTATTTGCAGGATATCCCATGGAATGCAATTGAATTACTCGTGCTAATTTCATGCCTGTTCAGCATGAACATCTGAGCTATTGACACCCTCTCTCCTACATAAAAAAGAACTGATCCAAGGAAAAGTTTAATAGCAAGCTACAGATAACACTTATAACCTTGTCCAGAACCATTACAGCAGCTGGTTTACCCAACTAATCGCAATTCATCTCAAACTTATAATTTCTTAAAACTGACCTTCAAGCTCATCTCAAACCCAGTCAAGTTTGGCACATTCCTTCCAACAACTTCAGTGAGTTTTGCACCATGACCCAGAATTCACAGCATCCCACAGTGCTAAGCAAAATCTGATCAAAATAACATCTTATTCATCAATCTCAGACATAGCAACTCCTTGAGAACCCCAGTTATTACAATCTGGCAAGTAAAAACACAGAAAATCCACTTAAGGATAACAATCTGTGATTTTTATTTTATTTGTTAATCTTAAAGAGTAAGTGGTTTCAATAAGGTATGAGAACTTTGTAAACTTTTTTTTTCCCCTAAATATATTTTAGTACTTATTACCAAACTATTCAATTTTTAGAAGACTCTCTTCAACTTTCATACAAATGTTAGTTAAGGAAAATATCTTCTGATTTGGTTTATGCATAGTCACAAAAAGTCACAAAAAAAGTTTACGTCCAATCCATGCTATGCTCTCCCCTGATTTAGGTATACCTTTCTCTGCTACTCTGAGAACCACTGACCAAAGAAACATACTGATATGGACACTATTATTTTCCTTGAAAAGTAGTAAGAGTATTGGAGCTTCACACCAACAAACCTGAAGGAGTTACACTTCCACCTCATATGGAAAGTTAATTAATTTCATGTATCTAACTTTTAACAGCACCTTTTGAAAAATCCCTGCCTTCATGCACGCTTCCACAGTGCACTCCACTGGCACATAGACAACAATATATTTCCTTTTTAAAGTTCATTTCAGGAATCAAGAAAAACTTAAAAGACTGTGTGTGAGAACTTAAAACTTGCAGAAGCTGCTAAACTCATCAGCCAGGAAAAAAGTAGTATTTTACCAATTTACCCAAGATGACAGGACTATCTGAGAAATTAAGGCATCCATAAACTGAATGGTGATGTGTCACATTTTTAAAAAGTATTAATACAAGTCACAGCAAAGTAGCTGGGCTTTAACAGTGCTGCACACTTATGAGTATTGACAAGCAGGGGAAGCCAAATTAATACATGATTAGCCATGCTGCCTGCTGCAACTTCTTCATATTCCCAAAAGACCAGTTGGCCAAAGCTGCCTGGAAGCAAGTGAGATTTTTTGCACTTGCTATATGTATCCTTTACCAGATGGTTTGCTCTCCCTTTTCAGACTTAGGAGGGACTACAACTGGGATCTGAACACTCAGTAGAGGTTATACAGCAACAGTGGAAGATGGTCCCTCTAGATTTTGTAAGACCTCTTATCCACCACCACCCTCAGCCTCCTTACTATCTAACACACTTAGGAGACTGAGGGAATGACTGTCTGATGCCTTGCAGATGATGAAAATGCAAAGGAAGATGTTAAAAATCACCCAGCAAAGCTAAATCACGTAAAATCCCAAACTCCCAGAAAATAATCACATTCTCCCCCACTGATTGCCCACTTCAACCCTTCTCCCAGAGCTCCTATTAAAAGGAGATCAAATTAAAAAGCCATTAGACAAATGAGAGATTGCCCCAGTTATAATCCCAAGTGGCTCCCAGCATTACAGCAGCACTAAGGGAAAACCTTGAGCACAGCAGGACACACATAGAATCTCAGCACAGATTAGCAGAGTCAATTTTACAGAGGCAGGAGAACAAAAATTCCCCTTGCAGCAACCCAGGCTGGAAAAGAAAAATAACTAATACAAAACAATGACGGGAACAGCAAGACGGGAAGGGATTTCCCGCCGAGCGCTCTCCGCAGACCCCCTACCTTCAGCAAGATACAGAGAGGCACGGAGCCGGGATCACGTTTATTACAGCACCAGGCCGAGCACGGCCCGGCGGGGCTGCCCAGTGCGCGGATGCTGGAGCCGAGCCGCCCCGGAGACCCCCGCTGCCGGGCTCCCCTCGGCACCGAGCCCCCCACAGCCCGGGCTCCCCCCGGCACCGAGCCCTCCGCCGCTCCCCCGCGCGGAGGGATGGGAGCGGACAGGCACCCCCGCGCCGCCCGCCTCCGCCGCTCCTCTCGCCGGGCTCCGGCGAGGGGACTCCCACACGCACCGCAGCCTCCGCGCAGCCCCCGGCTCTTCCGGGCTGAGGAACGGCGCTCTCCGGTCGCGACAGAAATGTCACACGCACAGACAAACGCGGCGGGAGGGGATGGAGACTGCACACGGCAAGCGGCGGGCCGGGGAGGGGAGAGCAAGCGGGGTAAGGTGGTACCTTGGATGTGCTGCTTGATGACATTTTCCAAATGGTCCAGCCTTTCTATAATCCTTAAAGTGTCTCCTTTGTCTTCCTCTAACTTTTTTTCTGAGATCGGCTCCTGCACTTTCACATAAACACTGGCAATGTAGTTGGTGACCCAGCCCACGTAGAGCAGGCAGACGATGTTAGTCATTCCACTCAAAATCACGCAAGTGGACACTAAAGTTTTGGTTTTCCTGGTGCACACCATCCTGAGATCCCTCCATATAGCTCCAAAAATCCTGTGATCCAGAAAACAAAAAAAATAAACTGCGATAAAAATAAATCCTTTCCCCCCCGCCCCTTTCCCGAAACGAAGATCGCTCAGAAGTCAGTAAATTTCCATGCAAAAAGTTCTCTAATCCACAGAATAAAAATATTTGTCGCCTACCTAGAAGGAGAGGTGGGGGTGGGGAGGGCAGATAATGAGAATCCTGGATTTTAGTACATTAAAATAGCTGAAACTTTGCGGTAGCAGTGCCGAGAGCAGAGCAGCACGGCGCGCCCGCCGCCGGGCTGCCCGCCGCTCTCAGGCACCGGCTGCTGCCACGGGCATCAGGGACGCGAGCAGCGCAGCGCCCAAGTGCCGCAAACTTTGTTCCCCCCGACGCCGCTTCCCACCGCAACCGGCCACAGCTCCCGAATCAGACCCCGGGAGCAGCCTGCGGAGAGCGGGGCTGGCTCGGCCGCGGACTGACAGCCCCCTCCTCCAATGCCGAGCCTGCTCTGGCACGGGGCTTGCTGCCACCGCCGTATGGCCGGCGGGGACCCGCGCGGGGCGGGGTTACCGCGGGGCCCACCTGCTCCCGCACACACACTAACACACACACGCACAGAGGGGCGGCGGGGCCCCTCCGCCGTGCTGCAAGCCGGGGCGGGAGGGCGGGGACGCGGCCTGCCCGCTATTTCTGGAGCTGGCGGCAGAGCATCGCCAGCCGGGCTGGGGAGACTCGGCCGGCAGCTCCCGCCGGCTGCTCGGTGAGGGCAAAGCCGCCGGTGGCAGCAAGACGTGTGCTTGCACAGCCAGCCATTTGCCTGGAGACCCGACTTTGGCTCCTTGGAGCTACCGCTCCCACCGCCCCAGGTACGTGCGACCACCCACTACTCCAGTATGTCCGTCTTGTAGCCTGTTTGCGTGCCCCCTCCCCGGGAGGCTGCTTTATGAATAGCTAATTGTTGCTTGCAACCACGCCAGCAAGCCCCAGCGTCCATCCATCGGCTGCCCCACTTCCACAGGAACATTGCAGTGTGCCCTCTCCAGAATTAGCTTCGGTATCAGAACTCCCAGTTCAGTTCACCACGTCCATGCTGCCTTCCTCTCTTCACATTTTACATGCACTTTTGGAAACACTAAGGAGGCAAATTCCTCTCAATGTGAAATCACCCTGATTTGAGAGAAGATACAATAAACTCCTCCATTCCTATTAGATAAGGAATTTCAGACTAAATGAGATCATTTGATAGTCTCCAGACAGAAATAAAACATTAGCATGACCAAGATTAGGAACAATGAGGCAGCTGTTAATTAACACACTAAAAATTATTTTAAGTGCTTATTACTCAGTGCAAGCAAGAAGTAACCAATGCTGTGGATCACACTGCAGTTTTACACACGGAGTAAATATAAATTCATCATGTTTCATTAGTCACCCTCCACAACTGATCACTATACTGGGGTTATCCTGTGTACAGAGAGCACAGGAGATACCAGGACTTACTACTTTGAAGCATACATGTGTGAGCATTCAAACTCTGCAATACCTTGCATGTACATTTCAATATCTTAATGGAAATAGAAGTAGATTATTTGTCTTAAGGGTTTAGGCTTGTATTTTTAAATTAATTATAAGCAAAACCCAGTATTCAAGAAAGAAGGCAGGCAACTGTCCTGCCAAAAGGCACAATGACTTCTTCCTTTCCATCAGTTGGTACTCCATAGAAACTAAAAACTACAGATACTAAAACACACACAAAAACAGCACCAATAGAGGCTGCAGTAAGCTCTGCCAACAAAGCTCAAAAAACAAACTGCCTCCTCGGTCTTCTGAGCCTCTCTGAAAACTAACTGACATTTTGGCCAATTTATAAATACTTCCCCAGCGATACACTAAAGGAGGCTAGCCCAATGGAACTCATTTGGAAATTACAAAAATATAACTCAAGGTGTTTCAATGTGAAAAGGAGTACATGTTCACATTTTAAGAAAAAAAACAACACTTTTAGTAATACAGGAAAGTTTGCTAGACAAGCTTTATAAAAGGCAAAATATTGACAGAATACACTAATACGGCTCCACCGCATAAGTCAATGATCCTGCTTGGTCTACGAGCAGCCGGTCTACAGCATCATTTATTTTCCTATTTCCTATCTTGTACTTCAGTGTTACAGCTCCACATCTGGCAGCAACCAACAGCAGTGAGTGTGTATCACTGCAGCCTTTAATAATAGCATTATCCAGACCTGATACAATCTTTGTAAACTCTGCCTGCAGTCACAAAATACAAATTCTTCAGCTCTGGCAATTTAGGTACAATCCAGGATTTAGACTGGACTTTTCAATTTAAAGCAAAACTTATCTGAAATCAATCCAGACAAGGGATGAGTAACAAACATTAAGCAGTCATACTTTCCATGGAAGTTTATAAAATATTAACAAACAACTAACTGCTTTTATAAACAAATATGAACAGTACTCGTTACTAATGGCTGTCAGCACATCTGTCAGTGACATAAAGGTTTGAAAAAAGATGGCTAATGTGTCTCACAGGCCTAATGGGTTGCTGTAACACACATGATTGATTAACCTTTTATTATGGTAACTATTAATAGCTCATTAGCCCTTTGCTCCCAACAGTTTTCTGATCATGTTTAAAATATATCTTAATTTATAACTATATTCTCATGCTACCGAAGCTGCACTCCTCAATAGTAGAACACTAATTCCCTGTCTCCTCATTTGAGCCCTGATTTCACTGAAGCTAGTGTTAAAACTGACTTCATAGCAAAACCTCCAGCTGCTTTAATAGATGAAAAAATACACTTGCTTTCATGTCTCTGATAATAATATTCTGGACTAGTCTCTTTAGAAGTGTTCTTTTATGAGTATATACAAAGTTGGAGGTATCCAAGTGTATGCCATTTGGAAATTGGTAGGTTTTGTCATTTGGATTTATTGTATGTTATTACAATCCAGATGACAGCCCTTTGTGCAAGGTATTGCACAAATACATGAGCAGTCCACCACTTTTATAATTTAATTGGAACAAAAACAGAAAAAGGAACAATAGGAGAACAGAAATGCTGCCAGCCTCACATTATAGTTGGGGAGAAGATCTGGTGATAAAAACCCTAAGCAGTTCCTTTTTTGAACATTTAAATTATGGGGAGCACAAAGGTGGATGAGATTTGTTGCCTTAAAGCACAGTGGTGTTTTTGAAAGTTCTGCTTCAGGTATTTAAACTTGAGGCAGTACAATCTACTGCAGAGGTCATTAAACCAGGTGTCTGATTTCATCCTTCTGATACTGATCTGCTATGTCTTGCTATGCAAACTATCTCACTTCTCTTTCATTCTAGACAATGGAAAAATAATTTCTTAAAATTTGTATGTATCACAGGCTTCAATATGAATTGCCCCCAACTACACTGTTGTAATAAGACACTATTTCAACTAGTGCTGAGGAAATATTAACCTCACAACCTAGTAAATACAGCCAACAGTTTATCTTGCATTAAAGTGTTCTGTAAAGACAGTAATTCAATTAGTATTTCTTACCTAATGTTACAGGTCAAGGAAGGGAAGTGATGGAAAGAAAGATATGTTTAAGGACTACATTTTTATTGGTGCATTTTGATGTGGGCTAAAACACTTTAAGTAGTAAGAGGGTCCTTGAAAAAAGCAGTAGCAAAACATCAGAACCAACAGTATTTACTTCCCATTTTACACCTTGTTAGAAATCAATGGAAAAACTTCACTTTTTAGCATTATTTCAATTGCATTCTATTCAGATTGTTAGCTGAAATCCTTTTAGTTTGTGGAGATACAATCTTCCTTGTTATCTAGTCTGAGTAGATTCTCTTCTATTATTCCCTTCCTCTCCCCCACAGTGATTCCATCTTTGATTTGGAAAGATGATAAAAAATTCCAAAGGCACTCAAGAATCAACACTGCATTTTTACATTGTGGAGAGAGATGACCAAATACATGGAGAAAAGCCTGAATTACCCAGAGTAGGTCATTTAAAAATAAATTCTGATGTCCAAGTCTGCACAGAAATGAATCAAAACCAATCCATCTCTTGAGCAGAGATTACCCCTTCTGCAGATGAGCTCTTCCCAACAATTCAAGTTATGAAGCTGGTTTTTTTTAGCTCCCCAAAAAAGGTAGTTTTCTGTATTTTGAAGGTAAAGGTTATAAGTCCAGTCCCCAGGGAATTGATCCAATGATCTTTGGTATCTATTGTTCTTAGTCATCCCTCACAAAATTTAAACCAATCTTAAAACTTGAATTAAATCTTAAAAAGACATATGCGGGTATTGCAGAGACGCCTTTTCATATTCTGGAGCTGGGTTTTAAAGCATAAGATTTGTTATATGGATGTTGTAGACAATGAACATGAAGTGAATGCAAAAAAAAAAAAGAAAAAGGAAGGAAAATATGAAAAAGCTGAATGGATGAAAAGTGGAGTGGAGGAAGACAATAAAAATAAAAATTGCTTTTTCCTTGTTATGCTAGGATACGTTATCCTGATGTTTATTCTTCCACCATTTTCTCTCTTCCCCACCCCTCCTACTATCTCTCCTGCCTTCTTTGGGTCCATATCTGCTCTCTTCCTTTTTTGCTATTCCCTGTTATCCTTCCTCTCCCTCATTTAAAAATAACCACTTCTAAGTTTATGCTAGTTCTGTTACACATCACCCTTTGTGACATTTTTATGAATCATCAGTTCATTTAGGTTATGCAGAACTCCTCATTTTTCACTGCTTGGCAAAGACATGCTGCAGTCTCCCAAAGAGGAAAGGTAATGTGGTGCCCAACTCAGACATCCAGTGGCATTTGGGTAACTTAACATCCATAAAGCATCATTTCAAAATCATTCACCTAGCACTGAAAGGAAGGAATGAAACAATACAGAAGATACAGAAATGAGAGAGTATGTACTATTTCAAGTTGAAAACTGAACTGTATCTCAATCCTCTGAATTGAGCTCTCGCTGCACATAAAGCAGTGAGAAAACACCTCATGCAAAGGAAACTGAACAGAGCTAGAAGAGCCATTAAAACATCTAATGGAAACTTATGTACAAAAGCAACCTGCAAGAGACAAGGGCACAGGGTGCTTGTTGTCTTCGCCTTCATCACTAGATTCATGCCTTAAAAGACATCTTCCATTCCCCTTATACAGTTGCTACAAAATTTATGTCTGTATTTTTTGTTTCCACATGGCATTTTCCCTTCTCAGTGTTTGCCAGATTTATCTTGTCCATTTGTCCTTCCAAAATGTTTTCCCATTCAGAACATCTAAAATCACTTTACACTTTAATTAATCTCTGCTACGCTGTTTTATTAGTTACTTTTATGCACTGGTATGATTCACCAGTATGAGTAAAAGATGCAACATATGGTCCTTTGCAAGTGGCACATCTACAGCTACTCAGAGAAGCATTATGTTCTGTTCTTTTCAAAGCTGTCATGTGTCTACCTCCAACCCTCCCAGTGACAGCCCTCTCCCTAAGCAACTTCAAGCATCTTCACTTTTGGATGTTAAACCTTGGATACATTTGAAACAAATTTCCAGAGATTGCAGCCCACCCAATCTCTGAATCTTTTTATATTCAGAAGCAAAAAAATATTAAACACAAAGCCATTTTTGACATCTAAAAATCTTGGCTTTCTCAACCCAGTTCTCAGTGCTGTTTTTTTGCTGTCTTTAACTATAATAACACAAATCATTGTACTATGTCAACCAAAACCTGATGTAGCTGAATATCCTATTTCCAAATTCTGTCTAGCTCTGAAGAGTCAGGGACAAGAACAGTCCTTTTGCCAGGCTTTGCCTGGCACTGCTTGAACACATTTAATGACTTAAAGCCTTTCATGTTGGAGATTGCAAGCAAGCAATTGCTTACACTAGCTACGTAAGCAATTACAGATTCACAAATTAATCCCTTTTTGAACCTCAGTTTTCCCATATTCCAAGGAAATGTGAACAGTCACTTTGCAGTCATCTTTCCATCTGTGATCGTATAGGTCTATCATATTCCTTCCTAGATGCTCTTGGCCAGTCTGAGACTCTTCTATGCAGCCCCTTCTCACATGACAGGAACTCCATACTTCAATTACTTTTTGTCCTTTTCTACTTTCACCTTTTTTTTTTCTTTTTGAGATGGGATGACATGATTGATGCATCATTTCATATGTTATCTGGTTCCCAGCTCCTTCCTTTATAAGTACTAACACTGTTAGCTCCCTCAGCTGTCACCAAGCCTCAAGTTAACCTCAGCGAACAAGTCAAAGATCTCCTCCTCAGTTATACAAATATAAAGCCCAGTAAAAACTAGATGTAGTATTGTTGGTCTTTCTAAGTGTAGGCTAGCTCACATTTTGCTATTTCATCTACTTGTCATTCAGGGTCATGGATTCTCCAACCTTTTGCAGTTAGCTTTAGAAATTACTATAGTGAACATGATATCCTCATTATTAACATGCTTTTATGATGATGCCTAGGTATGCCGAACAACACCGATCCAAAGCTCCCCTACTCATGACTGTCTTCTTTTTGGAAAATAATTATTTCTTCCTATTCTTTGTTCTTTATGTCTTAATCAGTTTTTAATGCATGAATGGAGCTTCTCCTTATGCATAGTGGCTATCAAGGGCTTTTGGAGAGCAAACTCCTAGGAAGGCTTTGCAGTGCAAGTACCAATTAAATCCAGCATCAACTGTATCACCATTATCTATATGTTTTCTTATGTTTCAAAAAATAAGTAAATGGGTGGTGACTTCCTTCAATTGCTCACAAGAAAACTATTTGTCTAGATAGAAGAAATAATCACCCTCTGTCTTACACAAGAAATAATCACCCTCTGTCTTACAACAGTAAGAGGAAAAGAAGCATTGCAGATTTTTAGGCTTCTTAAAGGAATTTTTTCTTTCTTGAGGCTTAGAGCTTCATTGTGTTTCAGAGGAATGGACACTGAAGCATTCAAGAATATTGTGTCAGCGTAAAGACAGGTAATAAAAACCACTATTGAGTTAAGAGGTAGAACCTCAGAAATGGCCGAAAACTCAAAACAGATATCACAGGGAAGGAAGATTAAACTAATTGTCTTTTCAAATCTCAATTGATGGTTAGGAAAAAAAAAATAACTTCTGTAGGCTCAGTTTATTGTTCAACCAGAAATTATAAAGAATCTGGATCATTCTGCTTTACTGCTTTAATGCTAGGTAGGACAGACACCCTTGAAGGACAATGCTGGTGAAATCAGTTGGTTTAATTCTTACATTTCACAACCAACATTATGCCAGTCTTTTCAAAGATGAGCTTTGGCCAGCTGTCCTTCAGCCAATGGTTAGAGTAAATGCACAAGACCCTCTGTTGATGTTCTTTTGCCAAACTCATATCCAAGCATGTAATTCAGCTAAAACATAGATTTTATAATTTGAGATCGCTTAGACAGTTTTCTAGATAACACCTTCTTTCATCAGCTACTGCAGCCACAGCTTAAGCAAACCAACAAATTACATCAAAATACCTACAGTATGTTAGTAATTCATTCTCTTTTTTAGGGAGATGAAAAAGTCTTCAGTTTGGGGTGTGTTTCTGTTTGGTTTTGTTTTTGTTTTTTACATGATTTTATGATGTTCAGGAGTAAACTCTTTTCTGAACCATTCACTGCATAAAAACCACAGTAACAACAACCCTGAAACATACAAAAACACCCTTGTGCCACTTTTAAACAAAACTGACTCCACAACAAGAAAGCTTTTAGTCCAGCTTAGTATTATAACAACTCTCACAGTATGAGGAGAGATGGAAGTTTTTATTTGATTAGGCCTGGAATATCACACTAGTCTGTGCTGCAAGAATGTCTAACAAAAGGAAGCAACATATTAATACTTCCAAAGGACTTTTCTTTTTGTTTTAAAAAAAGAGACACTTACAAAAGTTATCTAAGTAATCCAAAAGGAAGCATGCAGAGGAAGCAATGGATTACAGCCAAGAGTTATTTCAACAGCCAGTACAGTACCAGCCAGTACAGCTCATCCAGTATATGATTCAGAAATTTATGTAAGTCTTTAGTCCTTCATGTAGCACTCCTGATTTTAGAACTGCTAAAAAGAATATTTCAAAAAATCAACCTCAGACAACTTATAACTCCCTTTTTTTTAAAAAAAAAAAAAAGGGAAAGATTGGTACTCATTAAAAAAAAAAAAAAGTTTTAAGAATCTCTTATGAAGTTCAAACCAGATTCTTTCCTTACTAAATAACAAGATTCCAGATGGTATACATTTGAGTCATAAGGACATACTCTTTTGATGTGCAACAATCACATACCTTGCATTTTGCTCAGTGGAATACATTTGCTCTATGGGCTTCAGCATAACAAATCAAGCTCAACCCCTTCCATCTCAGAACTGTTCAAAACTGCAGAGGTATTAAGTTACAACATGGCAGTAAAGTTCATTTTTAATGCAGTCCCTTATCTCAACCTGTCACCCTGGGGTAGGCTTGTATCAACTGCATCTTCCAAAAGAAGTTCAGAAGAGCATTTATGATTAGATTATAAGCACAACAGGCTTCCATATAACCACTGGCTTCAGTATGCTTGCATCAGTTAAAGTTAAATGTTCCTAGTTTACATTTTCAGAATCTGTGGCTCTAAAAAGCACTTTAAAAATACCATTAATGAAAACTTGCATTCCTCTGGGAACAGACAGGAAATATTTCTTCTGTCACACCTTCATGGAGACACAAATCAAAAGATCTCAGTGTCTGATACAAGACAGACATTAAGAAGTTCAACACAGATTACTAACATCCTTCAACACATTGAGCTGAAGCACAAACAGGTTCATGTTTCAAGAGCAAAGATCCAAGCATTGAAGCATGAATAGTTCATGAATGTGAACTATTGAGATTCAACAGATCTGAACCACCGCAATCTTAGTGTTTACTTCTAAAAATTGTCTTTGTCTTCCTGAAAAATCAGGTCTTTCATTCTACGTTATACCTTGCACAAGTAGCAGCAGTGTCCCAATACGCCAAAGGAACAATAGCCTTTGAACTCTGGATGAAGAGAAAGTAACTACCTACTGAAAAATTTTGTGAAGTCTGCAATGCAATTTGGAGATGTTACATCAAAACAATAACCCCAGCCCCATTAGACATTGGTTTCAAAAATTAAAAACACAGCATTAGTGAGAATTATTTGTATAAAGGAAGAAAGGCCTGAGGGACCTAGGCTTGACCAAATCTCTGAATGGCCCATATAAAGAAACAAATTCTAGGTTATTGAGATAATCAAAACCAATCAGGCACTAGCAAAGGGATTTAACAGATCAAAGAAAGCTTGAAGCATGAAGTAGCATTAACTTTTATAGAGACTCACTGTATCGCCTTGAATCTAAAGTATTCTAAGTTGGTCAAAAAGAAAAAAGCCAAGGAAAAAAATACTTTGGTACTCATAACACAAGGAAACGAAGCACCAGTTTCACTGAGATTTTGCCTAGACTAAAAGGACTGGGCCATTAAAGGTGTAAGCATGAAAAGGTAGAGTGAAAACAACCAACAGGAGGATTTTAGAGGGAAAAGTTATCACGCGGCTGGAAATATTGCCATAACTGTGCAAAAACTCTGGATGACAACTCGAGGTGGTTGTGAGTCATTTGAAGCAAGGGAGAACATTGTTTCGTTGCAGTTCTGTGGGCTGATGATACAACAGGTAGAAATAAAATGCTGTTACATAACCTGGAAGATTTCCAGTCTGGAAGCTGGCTTTAGACACATTCAATTCTAGGCTCCAGTTGTAACATTACTTACAGCTTAATTTACAGCTTGAATTTTTATCTGCACAACACAGACACACTCCACAGCTTCTTTACACCAAATAAAAGCTACAAAATGTATTTTGTAACAGGCACTCAGCAGTTCACTAACCCACAGCTTTTTCTCTAATGATCACGACAGGATTATGAAAATGCCTAGACTTTTTTGACTGGAGGAATGCAAGGGAATACATAATTTTTTTTTTTTTTTTTTTTTTTTTTGATGTGCTCAAGTGGTTTCACCCTTCCTTGTATTGTCTTTTCTAATCAAGATCAGAATCAAACAGGACTCATATTGTCATTATGGCTGCCATTTAGTTTGTTGCCAAATACCGGATGTCAGAAAAACATCAAACTATTTATGCCTTTGTTGGTCTTAAATAGCCTGCACACTAAAAAAAAAATAAAATAAAAATTGCATACTTTTATAAAGCTCAAGACAGGAAAGGACATGAATTTCCATTTGCCTCTGCTAATGCCAGCTCACAGTATGCCCAGTCACACAGTAAGTTATCATCAATTAGCAATACTAAAGATCTTCTAAAGAAGCAAGCAGCTGGATTTCCCTGCGTAGGCATCCCAGTTTATCTTCCTGTTCATTAGAGTATTTGCTTCATATGTGCTGGAACAGTCCCTTCCAAATTCCTTTCTGCCCTACAGAGAACTTCCACAAAAACACGACTGCTGTGGAAAAGTAGCGTAAAGCGTCATTGCTAGTAACTTCCTAACTGACAACAGCCCCTCTCCTGCATCCGGACTTTCCTTCTCAGTGGAAGTCCCTTAGGAGCAGGATGATATAGATTCAAAATTCATATACTGATTTGCATGGTAAACAATCCATATAAAGAATATTTTAAGCTCTTGCAGTGGAAAGTACAGAGCAAAGGGTAGACAGAACGTGGAGAATTATGAGAAAAGACAGGAAATAACTCACCCAGTAAGGAAAGGGAAAAAAACAAGATAAAATAAAATTCTACACTTAGTATTAAGAGTTCACTAGTGACATAAGATACAACTCTATCGTTTGTTTGGGTTTTTTTTCTTGAAAAAGAAGGACCACTAGAAGGACTAAAGAGAAGCATCTAATCTGCTGTTTATTTTCTGGTGATACTCATTTATTTTACTTTCCACTATAAAAGACTTGGGAAAAAAAACAAAAACAAAACAAAACAAACAAAAAAAACCACAAAAAAACCAACAAAAACAAAACAAAAAAAAACCCTACAAAACCAACCATGCTTCAATGTAATTTTTCCCCCAGCTCAAGCAATTTCCACCAGTTTTAACTTAGATTTATCTATCGCATACTGAGCATTATTTCATTAAAATGCTGTGTTCTGAGGATGAGTCATCAGTCAAATTATATTTCTGTAAAATATCTGCAGAACTCAGTGATGCCAGGCAGCAGAATACGCTGCTAGCTGTTAAGAGCAGTAATAATTCTAGTTGCCATTTTTGATGATAGTAAAAATAGGTAGCCAGAATTTGGGAGTTATTATCATTGGGGTCCTTGTAAAGCAGGACCTTCTGTTTGCTACTCAGAATCTGAACAGGAGTTCGTTATTATCCATTTCTCTCAGCAGATCTGATTTCATGCTTGTAAGTGCATTCTGATCCATTCTGATAATCAAATGGCATTTAAAACACTCAGCATACAGCAATAAGGTTTATGACTGTGGTGCTTTGTACTAGGACATCTGTCACTAACATGTTTTAAAGACAGTTTGTGGCAGAGAACTCATGAGACAAGCAATACTTCTATCATGCTAGCAACTTAGATCTGTTGGATTTTCCAGAAAAGTCAAACTGACATCACCCTATAATAGATCTACTATCTTGAAAGTTCAATTGCAAGGTCCTTTTTACACAGCCTGAACATAGAATTTAAATGTTCTGAAACCTTCAAGGGCAATATAAATGCCAAGCCCCTCAGAAAACTTTGGAAAAAGTAAGTCCTCCTGGACTCACTTTTATTTTTTTTCCCTTCCTTGTTATTTTTTATTAGGAATTATAGGAAATAACTTTCCTTGTTATTTTTGTTATTTTCCTTAAAGCAAAACAACTTAATAGCTGTGGCAAATGCAAAGGGAGGAGTAAAAGCAAAGTGCTGCAAGCTTCCTTCATTAAAGCATGTTTTCCAGTTCTCTCTGTCTGCTAAGAGAGCCTAGAAATACCTCTACAGTGTCAACATTGCTTCATTATTTTTGTTTTGTTTAAATGAGGCAACAGACATCAATCCAGCAGCAAGCAAGAAATAATCCTTTCTCCTCTGGCATGTGGGTATATGCAATGACATAGCTTAAATTTTGGCTAACAGATCAAAAATTGTATCATTATGGGGTGGGCTGACCCTGGCTGGATGCCAGGTGCCCACCAAAGCTGCTCTGTCCCTCCCCTTCTAAGCTGGACAGGGGAGAGAAAAAATAAAGAAAGGCTCGTGGGTGGAGATAAGGACGGAGAGATCACTCAGCAATTACTGTCACAGGCAAAACAGACTCAACTTGGGGAAATTAGTTTAGTTTATTACCAATCAAAATGAGAACAGGATAATGAGAAAATAAAAAACAAATCTTAAACCACCTTCCCCTCAACGCCTCCCTTCTTCCCAGGCTTAACTTTACTCCTGATTTCTCTGCCTCCTCCACCTCTGTGGCACAGGGGGACAGGAACAGGGTTTGCAGTCAGTTCATCACAGAGTCTCTGCTCCTTCCTCCTCAGGGGGAGGCTCCTCACACTCTTTCCCTGCTCCAGCACAGAGTCCCTCCCATGAGAGACAGTTCTCCATTAAGTTCTCCAATATGAGTCCTTCCTGTGGGCTGCAGTTCCTCACTAACTGCCCCCTTCTATGTGGTGCAGTCCTTCAGGAACAGACTGCTCCAGTGTGAGTCCCCCACGGGGTCACAAGTCCTGCCAGCAAACCTGCTCCAGCGTGGGCTCCTCTTTCTACAGTGCCATAGGTCCTGCCAGGAGCCTGCTGCAGCATGGGCTTCCCACCTGTTGTGGTGTGGGGTCCTCCACAGGCTGGAGGTGGACATCTGCTCCACCATGGACCTCCATGGGCTGCAGGGGACAGCCCGCCACAGGTTGCAGGGAAATCTCTGCTCTGGCAGACAAATAAAAAAAAACCAACAGGGAAGACCTCTCAAACTCTGCAACTCCAATTAACTCTCTACTTTCATTCATTCAATATAAGAATCACCGAAGTTCCTATGAATGCCGCCTTCTAACTTGCGTCACTGGCAGTAGGAATCTAGAACCCCTACTGAGATTTTGCTAGATACCATTGCAAAAGCTGCATTTTTTTTTTCTTCCTGCTAGATAAATATCTAGCAGAGCTGAAAGAGAATACAGATGGAGGATAAAGGAGGCTTAACACCATTAATTCATGCATCACTGCCGTTGGGCTTTGCTGAGCATTTCACTAGACTGCTTTCTTTCCAGTAGGCTAACACAATGACTCTGCATCAGAGACCAATAATTTAATTAACTGGTTAAAGCTGGTTGGGTTGGAACGTGAAAGATTTGTCAAGACTGTAAATTAGAGGGTGTATATTTACACAGTTTTCTCCAATACTGAAGTAGAGTTCATTCATAAAGAAACTTAATGGACAGTAAATTTTATTGCATCCCTTAATGAAAATTTTTTTCCAAACATATTTAGCTGACAGCTCAAGTATGAAGAAAGGGATTCTACAATCACTAAGCTGCAGAAGTACTCTTCAGGAATCTAAAGTTACATGTTTGTCCTTTTCTGGTTACAAGAAAGTCTTTATCTTATAGCATTATCTTTCCCAGAGGGCAGTTTCCACTAACACCATGTAAACATGAAATCCATGTTCACTGGCTGTAAACATTTCTGCTTTTCTCTCCTAGTTGCAGCTGGAAAAAGAAAGTTTTCTTATTTTAGACTAATAGGATTGTCCAGCAGAGAATTGCAATATTGTTAAACCTGGGATTGCTCTGAAACACCAAAAACCTATTTTAACGGAATGCCCTTTCAGATCAAGCCTATAGGGTCTTAGATTGAAACCATGACCCTCTTACTTTTTTACATATTATGTTTCTTTTGTGACACTAAAGTATGCCTTCTGTGGCTATTAATCCCTCTCAAACAAACCAAAAAAAAAAAAAAAAAAAAAAAAAGGATCTGAAAAACCTGCAAGGAATTAGAACAGGAAAAACATATAACTACATCAAAGTTACTTCAAATGAAAAGTAGCTTCTCCTAGCTTTTGTTGCATTTGGTATTCAACACATTCGGGCAACAAAGCATTCATTTGCACTTGTTTGCTATGAAGATTATTTATGTTCTGAGCACCCACCTACACTGTAGAACAGGTCTAAAGGATACAGAGTATCCAGCTCTTTGTTCCTTGATTCTAGCTATCAAAGACTTAAGTTTTCATTTGTGAGGCTACCAAAGAAAAACTAGCTCATAGAAAATATTTGGAATTTATCTTCCGAAATAACATTGAAAAAAAAAAAAAAATGAAGTCAGTTAAGCCCAGAATGGCATTAACCATGTAAGTGTCCTAGAGGTGACACTGCACACTTGTAAAGCCGAAGTGTGCCCACCACCTACGCTGACGGCTGCTGTTACCAGGTTTTGCTATGCCCTGCTGAGCGCAGATGTGCGTTATACAACTGTTCAGTCACAGGAGAACCATGGCAGCACGCTGGGAGCCACCAGCCTGGGAGATGGACAGATGCCTCATTCATCCAACTTCCAATGGCTGATAAATCAAATCTTCAAATTCTGCCCTATCAACAGATCTCTCATGCTGAAGCCTTTTGTTATTCCCTACTAGTGTTCAGAGCCCAAATCAATGTATATACTGGTTTTTGTCATACAGAGGATGTTACCATACCAGTCTTTAGAAAGGCAAGAGACAGAACATGCCTCTCCTTCCCAAAGACTTCTGTTCCCAAGAACCATCCCTGCAGGGTTTTGCTGTTGCTTCACATAGAAGGTTTCGGCAAGTTGAACTCTTTGCAAGATAGCCATAGCTGACAATCACAAAACCAACACAGGTTTCTTCCTCATCCTTCCCTCCTACTCCAAATTAATCAGCTGGAATACCCAGGCTTTTACACTAGGATATGGTGATGACTGAAGTCTATGCACATACTCATCATCAGGCAACACACAATGAATTCACTGTGGTGAACACAGGATGGACCTAGAGATATATCTATAATTTAAGACAGTGAAAGAGTTTCACTTCCTCCAGGCTGGGAAAATCTTATGGAAAGATTTTGCCTTTGAAACCAGCAAACATGGAAAAATTACTACTTAGCAGCCAATAATTAAAAGACAATTACACACTGACAAGCAAGATGATAGCATTTCCTTGATGGTTTTATATAAAAATTAAGACAGAAACCCAAAGAACTTCTCCATCGTTATTTTAGTGCTAGATTCAGCACCCTTTTATTAACATTTTCTTCAGTAGATATTAAATGTGACAAATGTCATGTTCTCAAGTTACTGAAGGCTGCTTTTCTATCACTTCCAGATTAAGTTCAGTTGATTGTTGGGCAGATGGTGAGAAAGAGGGTGCATAATGTGTTCTTGATCTGACTGACACAGATTATACTCTTCAAGCAGTACAAGCAGCACTTTGATACACCATTTCCTCATCCAGGGCCACCAGACAAGGAAGGCTCCTTAGTTACATTAACACTGCTTCCCTAGTAAACTGTATTTCAATTATTATGCAAGCCACAGAAGTCTATTTTAAGATTCTTTGCTTTTATTACAGCACATACAGAGGAGGTTCTCTCCTGACATTTGAATAATCTGTCTTCACGTAGCAGGTGTGTTTTTCTTTCAGAACTTTTTTAATAACCTCCTGAAAAATCATCAGGAGAATTGGAAGAGAATGAACTAGAATTATGCTGATGGGTGTATATATATATATATAGTTTAACAGTGCCCAAGAACGGTGCCATATGAAAAAAAAAGCATTAAAGCCACACTTATGGCAAAGTAAACAAATCAAGGGAGAACATCTACACATTTCATTTTCAGGACAGCACACAGCTCCCATACTCTGTTCCTTCTTGTCCTAATGGAAATAGCCTAAGAGTTGAAGCAACCTTGGTATCACTCACCACTCCAGCTAGAACCCAGCTTCTGGTTGCAGAGATCTCTTCCAGCCAGAATAATGGAGGTATGCGATGTCGCTGCCTCAGAGGAACACAGCTACTATCAGACAGATGTTCCTCCTTCAGACATGCAGTGAAATAGATCCTATCACAGGCAGTTAATATGCATTCCTCAGGATCTTAAAAGCATTTGGCATTTTTCTCTGGCAAGCATCTCAGAAGTCAGTGAACACATCCTAGCTGAGGAAATGTTTTGAGAAGCAAGCAACAGATGTAGCCCACATCCTGATAGAGCATGCTTGACTGTTACCAATTAGTTGTAAGGGTTTTGTTCAAAATACAACCCATTGCGTAGTCCTTCTTAAGTTCTCTGCAACTGGATGGTTCAGACTGACAAAAATAGAAAGCAGAAAAAAGAAAAATGAGCTTCAAAAACTCCGTAGAAAAATGAGCTTAGCTGGGCTAAGGGAATATGCCACACTTTTATATGACTCTAAGCCAACTTGATGAGATTCATTTCCAATAATCTCACATTCAGCTTTATGACAATCTATGACCTCCAGGCCTTGCATCAGTAGGTGGTTCAAGCAGTCTGAATAAGGAGAAAAATCCATAAATTATTTGATTTTTCTAGCTCAGAGCTTTGGCCACATGCCCAGTGAGCTCTCAATTATTTTAAGTCATTCAGTTACAGCAATGAAAATATCTCCTCATTAATAAGATAAGAACTAGATGTTTAAGTGCCAGTTTACATTCTTAGGAAGGACAGAATATCACCAATTTGCTGACAGCAGAAACACTGGAAATCAACCTCTGCCCCTCCTCTGAACACGATCAGGATGATCTCATCAATGCCCAAAGCCATTAGACCAAAAAGACTACATTCTTACAAGAATATTTGGGCTCAAAAATATTTACACTTCCTGATCAGTGGAGGACTTGATCATACCTGTAGTATTAGCTAAGCTGAGGCAAGTGGATTCCTGCCTTCAAGACAAGGACACTATATGCATGGTAACCACCAGCAGCACTGACACAGGCAGGTTACTAACAACTTGGGCAACAGCAGGAACCTCTCAGAGGGAATTCTGAAGTTTCTTCACACTCAGTATTTTGTACCAGTGTTGGGGGGCTGAAAATCTGTAGACATCTTGCATACTGTAGACCTTCCCACTTCTTTTAACTTTGCACTGTCTACCTTTGCAAGACAACTATCGTGCCTTTTCTACAGTTTCTGCCCCTCTATTTTGCGCCAGATTCCAAGTGACTGAAAGGTACACGTCTGTCTCAACGCCACGTATATTCATTTGTTGCCAGTGGCAGCATGGACTTCTTTCTCTGCAAGTCTGGGCACAACTTAGCAGGTAAGTGATTGCAGCAACAGGATCCTAAAATAAGCCTCCTTCCAGAGATGATCTTAGGCTATTCCCAGATGTAATGTTTGACACTTGTGCCTCATGACTTGACCAGTATGCCTATTGTCTCCTATTTCACAGGTATGTGCACTCATGTAATCATAAATCATGCCCATCTTGTAAGGGGATGAAGGAGAGAGAATGGACAGGCCACAAAACTTGCAGATTTTGGTGCTCAAGGAAAGGCAACGCAAGACAAGAACACAATGACTCAAAGTTCTGAAGATTTAAGAAGTTTTATGGTATGGTTCAGCTAAAACTAAGAACTAAGGACTTGAATACTCACCGCATTTTCGTTACTGTAGGACACCATTAGCTGAAATAGAGGAGGGAAATAGCAGGTGCATTCTTTATAAGGAGTCATTAGCTGACACAAAGGTAAAAACACAACTGCAACTGAAACTGCTATTTGACCAGTTAGCACTGGTGATGTATAACACACAGGCACCTGCAAGGGGGTCTATTTTAAGAATGCTTGCTTTAAGAGTGAAGATTTCTAATCATGATGTTCTCCATGCTTCCAGACAACTGCAGTTTCCCCTTATGAAGAAAAGCTTCCCTTTACCTTCTGCTAAAAAGATCCCCAAAGATATGTTAATTTTTCTTTAATGTATTATCTCTTCTATCATCACAGCTGTCATACCTGCTTTTTCCTCAAGGACTGATGCAGTTGCAAATACTTTTCTGCATCCCATGATAGATTTTATTAATGACATCAAACACTCTTTCATGCTTTGCCTTGTTATTAAGTTCTGTGGTGGTAGCAGATATTGCATTCCTTTGTGTAAGTTCTGTAATTTTTCAGAGTTTTGATAAGGCCATTAATCACACCATGACTATGATAATCCAGACTACACTGGTGTCCAAGACAATGCTAACAATAACTGCTCTTTAGTAACCGTTCTACTTTGCCTAATACTTATTTGTAAGCAGATTTTCTCTGCTTAGATATTCACCTTTTTAACAAATATGGGAGAAGATGAGGAATAAAGTGACATGGTTGTATTTCAGTAAAATTGCTTCTGAAGAGTCAGAGTAGGGCTGACCTTATGAGCACAGCATCTCATTATGTGCTAATTGACCTCACATCCTAGTGACTTCACTGGCAGTTCAAAATCTACATCATCTGGCAATACTTAGACTTGTATGATGCAAAGCACTTGAAAATTCAGAAATGAAAAGGAATATCAATAGCACTGAATTCTTTGCTCCTCTGGATGGTAGCCTGACACTCCAAACCTTCTGCTGACTGCAAGTACCTGTGGTCCTTGTATTTGCTAACCAAAATGCTGGCTTCTTTCAAAATAGCTTCTGAAAGGTCAACACTACAGAAATCACCTGGCCAAAGAGCACAAACAAGCAGCATTTGGCATTCTGCTCTTCCCATTTCATGTTTTGCTCTTCATTTATCTCTTGAAGTTTTCAGGTTTTGCACTGTTCCGATTGAGTACTGAGTACTATTGAGAAGTACAATTCAAAATTATGTATTTTAGTATTATTTTGTTCTGCACCTCACCACCAACAGAGGACACATACATGCCTGTATGCATACCCATATATAAAGCACGGGCACTGTGTTATCTATGACCTGAAGCACTTTGAAATCCTCAAAAAAACCCAAGGAATGTAGTACTGGGAAAGAAAACACAGACTGAATCCATTTCCTTCTTGCAGCCGAGGTTTGCTTCCTTTGTAGCACCTACAGCCACCTACTTTATTTTAGATGCCTGAAGTGCAGAGATTACTTATCCCTAGATAAAGTGCAGTCAGCACTTCAGAGGATTAAAACCCAGCAGGTGTTAACTGCAGCAGGGTACAAAAGGAGCCCTGTACATTATACCTGCATATAGCCAGCCTGCTGCAGGAGATAATTTATGGGTAAGGCAGTACAACTCCTGGGAGTCCAACTCCTTTCCTAAGCCCACAAAGTGTTTAATACACTGTGTCTGAATAACACAGGTCAGAACAGATCTTTCTTTGGCCTAGTACCTGTCCTCTACAGCAGCCAACAGCTCATAGCCCAGAAAAAGCACATAGGGAGCACAAAAGAGTATTTTTTTTTTTCCTCCAAAATATTCTTCCAGCCTCCAGATATTTACGATAGGCAGAGTTCCAGAGTCAAAGGTGGTTCTCTGGTGTCCTACAGCCCTGACTGAATCTCCCAGAAACACAGGAAATTATAAAAGTAACCTGGAATGTAGAGAAGACTCAACCCTTGACAAGCAAGTTCAATTCATATGCACAAAGCAGCTTCTCTCCGTAGTTCTGTTCCTATCTCCCAACCTTCCACCATCCGATGCGTTTAGCTGTATTAGAGAACAAGCCAGCAAGCATTCTCTAGCCATCACCTCAGTCACCTCTTCCCTTGTTCAGAGACAATGTTTAGGGCACATACACACATCGGAACTAAAGCTACGGTTGACCTTTTTGTAGGTATGGGTTTACAGCAAGACAAGAAGCACACTCATGATGTACATTTATCACACAAGTCTGTAACAGTCAAGTTATTTCAGTGCTCTCTTTATTGCAGCTTACTGTACTTGGAAACAGGCAATATATTTTTTCATGTTTAAGTTAACTCTACTAGTTACTCCACATTTAATTTTTCTTCAAAGAGCTCCATAATACTAGCTCATTATAGAAGTCTCCAGATAGCCAGCTTTGGTTTTGTGGAGAGGAAGAAGCAAACATGTTTGTTTTGCTTCATTGTACAACAAAGCTTAGTATTAAATTGTTTTTTAAATATTAATAGCGTTCACACATAATCTACCTAGTGTTTAATAGTACAACGGTTAAAACAGATCCTTCTCTGCCTCTCTTATGGCTGTAATTCTGTTCTCAGGCAGCCCAAAGTACATTAACTGTGTGACTGGAAACAGGATTAGGTGTTCTGCCTGTAAAAAGGTAAAAGCATGTCCTTCCTGTAGCATTTCATAAAGCTACCTCTCTGGTAAAGCATAAGTAATATTACGATAGACTTAAGTTACACTAAGAGCAGGTGATCCAACAGACAGGGACAGAAGTCACTTGGACCTAGATGCCAAAGGACTGGGCATAACACACCAGGGAGAGACTGAGATTCAAACATTCAAATTTTTTGTGTGAAAATTCAATGCAGCTATTAGAACATAAGCCTACATCTGATTTGATACAGAAACAGGAAAACAAACATAAAAGATGGTATGTGCAAATATTCCAGAAATACAGTAAATTATTAAAGTAATCTGGAATGTAGAGAAGACCCAACTCTTGACAACAGCTAGGTTAACCATAATCAAGATGTGCTCCATATTGTTATTCCTCTGGAATGTTAACCTTACTAAGCATTCATAAATTTGGGAAATCTGCCCATCAGTTATGCAGTTCATGCTTTCGTAACATCAACAACATCTAAAAAAAGAGAAAGAAAGAAAAGTAACCCCAAGCATACTATTTTATTTAGAGCTGTATAAGTGGTCCTGATAGCAGACTACTCTTCCTGGAAGTCAAATCACTGAAAGCTCTACAGAATCAAACAGACATTACATGACTGATCCTCCTCTCACTTCCCTTTCAGAATAATAAAAAAAGTGCTATTTAGAATCAGTTTCTTCAATTTGGAAAAATGGAAGGGGAAGAATGGACTTCAGAAACCTTTGCAGTTCCGAGACCCCATCCCCAGTTACCCACACAATATATGAATAAAACCAAGAAGATCACGCAGTAATAGAACATGCAAGTCCTAGATCATACTTTTGTGAATAGGAGCCAGATTTATTCGAACACAAGCTAGAATTAGAAAAATAGCAGATGGCCACCCGCAGCATCATTGAAATGCCAACAGCATGCTTTGAAATGTTGAGTTAATGCTTAAAAGAAGGTTTTAGAGTTGGAATAGATTCGCTAGGGATGACAGGAAACCTGGTTCAGACACAGCAACTCGGATTACGTTCAGAAATTGACTGGATGCCATTAGCTAGCTGCATTTTTTTGGCATTTTCCTCACATCAGAAGGCTGCTTTAGGTGTTCCTCTGGTAGTTAAAACTGAATTGTTTTCTTTAAGCTATCCTCACTTTAGACCAGTTTCTCTTGCCCGGCTTGAAAAAACACCTCACATCCTCCTCTCCAGTCCTACCACCCAGGTCTGAAGTCAGTTTTACTTCAAATGTAATAATTTCATAACCTCATTCTCACTCTGCTGTGGGTCCCAACATTTGCAAGCAAGACCCCTCATAAAGACTAAGGCATAATATTAATTTGCCTTCTAGGCCATATCCATATTAATGAAGAGGATAAAGACATTAATAAAACTATTACAGATGGAGATCCTTGATTTTAGTGTCCTTTGTAGAGACTGAATTCAGTCAATTCCCCACAGGCTTCCTGATAAGGCCAAACCACCTTTTCAAACTGTCCACCAAGAGTTTCTTCTATTTTCTGTGAGAAACAAACCTTTTTGGGGAATGAGGGGAAGAACTCAACCTTCCATACCCCGCATTCTCCTTTTTAAAGCCTGTTACAGAACTAAAAGTAAACAACAAGATAGAACTTCTTTCCTCTCCACATACTACCACCAGACAAATTCAAAAACCACCCTGGGAATGTTGATATTACCATGTCTTTGTGTAAGGACAAACAGCACAGGAAAGCCTTACTTTAAAGCTGTGATAAGTGCTTTTCATTCCTCTCAAAAGTCAAGGCTTTTATGTTTATTAAAGCTCGCTTCCAGCTTGAAGGCAAAGGGGCATCAAAAATGGAAGTTGAACCCAGAACGCGGGAGTAGAAGCCCCAGACAGCACTGGGAGTGTAACGCGGGCTGTGCTCACACGCGGTACCGGAGCAGTTCCAAGCGCCTCACACACACTCTTACCAAGTTCGAAGCGCAGCGCTGGCCCCTCCCGCCGAGCGCGGCCCGGAGCTACCGCCGCCCCTCAGCCCAGCGCGCAGGCCGCCCGCCGGCGCCATCTTGCGGCCCTTGTCCGGATTTACCGGCGCCGGTGGGCGGGCCCGTTGGTAGCGGCAGCTTCCCGCGGAGCTCCAGCCCAGGGCAGGCCGGCGTGTCCAGACCCCGCAGAAGGCTGCCAGCCCCGTCCGAGGGCGGGCCAGGCGGGCACGGCGCCCGGAGAAGCTGCAAGAGGGTGGGCAACGGGCAGCTTCCGCGGCCTCTGTGCGCCATGCTCTGCCGCCTCACACACACACAGCCCTGCTCCCTCGCCGTCAAGCGGCAGCCGCCTGCCCTCACTGTGCAGGAGAATGTCTCATCCCGCTGCCCTTGGCCTGTCACACAGGGAAGTCCTCACCACAAAGCACTATTGAAACGCTAAAGCAAAACACTTCACTTCCACTCTAGGGATGAAAAGAGGATTGATCTTACTGCCCCCCATAATTCTGCCTCATCACCTACCAGCAACTTCTCGTGGAAGCACAGGTGCTTTCTCTCCTCTGAAATCATACGTGACTCCATCTTTCTGGGTCAAAAATGTCCTTCTGGAGCTTCAGGCAAAGCAGCAAGACCTCTAACAACCTTCTTTGTCAAGACCGTGCTTCTTTCTGAAGCAAAAGCGAGGGAGCCCTTCCTCAGGCCTTAAGTTGTGGCAGGTGTGGGGACAGGTGTGGGGCAGCCCAGAAAGTTCTGGAAGCAGAAGGCCAGGTGGGCCCGGCCGTTGGCCCAGCTGCGCCCTGCACACAGGTGCACATGTTTTGCTGGATACCCCTAAGCAAACACAAAGCACATGGTTTAACTTAACTGCAGTGGACGCAAAGCAAAAATAAAGTTTTTTTTTTTCTCTAGGGCAGTTGCTGAATTCAGGACCCTCAGCACACTGCAAAATACAAAATGGTGCTGTAGAGACAACAGAATTTGTCTGTATAGACAAAGTGTCATTAATGTGGTAATACTGCTTGTTACTTCTGAGTCTGGCACAGGAGAGGTTTAAGGTTCTCCTCTTCAAGTTTCTTGCCATTCTGCTCCCATACCAGGCTCTATAAATAATTATTTGCACGTGTTTTCTTTTTTTGTGCTTTTCTGTAGAGATAGATTTGTCCTAGTTAGTATTTCTCAAGGTACAGCTTTTTCAGCAGACAGTCAGCAAGACTAACATTAAAGTCAGGTCACAATTTCCATTACAAACACTGATTTCCAGAATCTTACTACCCTTGAATAAAAATGCCCTGCAAGCAGAAATAAAACTCTGTGGAAAGCAAGGAAAGAACTAGAACAGATGCCCAGTTTTGCACCTACTACCACTGGTTTTATGAACCTATTTCCACTTTTCACCAGTCAATAATATGAACCTTTAAAAATTGTAATTTCCCAGCACAAGGCAGAGACATTGTGCAGATGACGTCCGAGTGCCTATCACAAGGGACTGGCAGCTGCAACCAAACCCTGGCAGCCACTATGGTGCAGTGCCGACGGGACAGTTTGTACTGTTTAAACAAACACACAAATGAAGGGTTGTTTTAGGAAAAAAAAATGAGAAGTATTTGAGCACTCCAAACATAAAATTCTCATTTAATAGTGGGAAGTGTTGCATGTCCTTCCAACATACAGGCACAATGCCACAACTTTAACTGGCTGCTTAATTTTCTCTCTAATGCCTAAATGTATGTGATGGACGTATGGTGCTGTATCACCTTCAGCTGGGAATTGCCTTAACTTTATTGTTTTCTGTCACAGTCTGGATGCTCTTCCAGTGTTATAGTGATTGTGAAAGATCAGTAGAGAGGATTACTTTGAAAGTCTGAAATAGAAAAAATCCACGAGGGAACTTGAAACAACAGTAAACCTGAGACCTATTGTACGGCACAAAATATCTCATGAAAACAGGAGAAAGCCTCTCAATTGTGAAAAATAATGAGAGAGCAATGCCACTACAGGACCACTGCCAGAAGACATTTAAGAAAGAATCAGAAAAGATAAGTACCCAGCTTTTGGGCAGCATTTTGTTACAAGGGTCCCATCCTTGTGGATCGATGCGATGCTTATTGTCGGCAGAGATTATGTGTTACCACTGTTGCTGTTACAGGGGACATCTCAAATGCATTTTCATTGTTTTTTCCTTCTAAATTAAAATTGGTGTGCAAAGACTGTGGTCCCAATTCAACAGGAACATAAGCAGCACAGTACTATGCATTTACAACACATCTATGATGAACAAGCATCCTTTGGGCACAGTTTAATCACATCCATGATGCCAGTGCCAGCCCAAGGGGCAGTACTACTCTGCCTACTAGACACTTCTATCCCTTCTCTGGTTCTAATATCAACATTTATCAATTGACCTGTCAGTAGTATTTTTTGGTTTTGAGTTTCACCATAATGCAATATAAATGACAGAAGCAGCATACAGGAGGTGAGTGGGAACTGGACCCCAGCTTTTAGCAGCAGCACAGAAACCAGTTGTGAAACTGTCTCATACCTAGAAAACAGGAAGCAACATTTGTCAAGGCAGATGGTGCCTTTTATTAGATGATCTAATGCAGCTGGGAAAAAACTAGCAGTTTCAAATACTTAAGCCCTTCATCAAGAAACCTATCTGCCGAGGAATGGATGTGCCAGTTAGTTTAACACTGGAAAAGGCAGTTACCTGTCAAAACCAACCAAAAACTTCAGTAAGTCTTTAGGCCAGGAAGTGAAAATGACCCCACAGCCTGGTAACTGGTTGATTTGTTTGTAAGACCAAGTGCAGTTCCTGTTGCAATTAGTATTAAGTTATTCTATATATAGTGTAGGTATTTCAAGTGGAGAATACAGAAAACTTGCAACAGAATATTCTTGATCCTATTTGCTAACATACTCTCCAGAGGGACACAGATTCTGTCTCCAAATTGGATGAGCAAATGAATTAAGCTTCTCTTTTCTTGTGCTAAGAAGGTGAAACAAGCTTGTGCTGTTCAGTATCTATTGGGTGTTGCCACCTCCCTTGTGTTTCCAGGAGGGCTGTGCAAGTAGGAAAGAGAGGAAAATACATGACTTGTAAAACTCACAACAGCTTTGATTTGGTAAAAACACCATGATGTTCAAGCGATAAGCAGTTTTTCACATGAACAGTGACTGAAGCTTAGTGGATCCTGACCTTGACTGGGTTACGTAGCAGCTACTGTCTCATGGGAGAAAGCTCTTGTGAACAGTTTGTAAGTGCATGAACCTGTTCTTTCAGCTACTCAATTTCTCCTCTTTTATCTCTTGCCTGTCCTCAAGGTTATTCAGTTCCTCTTTATCACACTGTAATTCTCTTGCACAGTAACAATGTTTCCCAGCTGCATGCCAACAGCAGGTTTCATTAGCAAACTCTTCATTATTGCACAAAGGTCATTAATGAAAACATCACATGTTTGGCCTGAAGAAAATTCCTTGAAGAGCTCTAGTAACAAACTCCCTCTAGCCTCATAACTCCTCTTAAGGAGGTGCCAACCTCACCTTACATCCTTAAATCCCAAAGCTTAATTATAATACATGGTGTGCAATTTATCTTAATCTGCTAAGTACAGAATTAATAGTGCACTGTAATACTATAGTGAGCCATACTTGCAGAGAGGGGTAGATTTCTTCAAATGCAGCATGTCTATCCTAATGCTTGCATCTAAGCAAGGAAAACATGATGGCCTAAGCCAATAATAATTTGCCAGAGGACTAAAAGGGAAAACATTTGATTTATATCAGAATCAGACAAGATAAACTGACCTGAAATATAGTAGTCTGAGTAAAAGCCACACATAGAATCTGATTCCAGCATCAAAAAGGCAAAAATAATACTGATTATGAATTTATCAGGAAATAATAAAGAAAATGCTTGTTTTTCAAGCAAAAATCTGTATGTATCACACACTTTTATTAAAAATAACAGTGGATATGGATTAATGAATTAGTCAACTGTATTAATCAAAGAGAATATTTTATTATTATGCAAAATCAAACAAAAGGCCTCTTTAGACTTGTGTTGCATGCCAAGTAATTAGCACAACCACCACCCACTTGGACAGCTGAAAAAGAGAATACTCATGAGCCAGAACACCCAATGGAGGGAATATTTTTGGTCTAGTCACCAACTGGTTCTTGGAGGTATGCAAAGGAGTTTTCATAACCAGGGTGAATCACTGTCTGGGTTATCTGCAGCCCCTAAAATGAGTAAGGTATCACATCTCTCACTGTGTGACAATTACCAAAAGTACAAGACACACTAAATTTATTTAACAGCTACTGCAAGTAAGCAGAGAGACTGAGTTCCTGCATTGTTTCCTGATGCTGTTAGATCAGAATCATCTTCACTCTGCTTCATCCTCTTGTGCCATTATCACCTTTTTTCTGTTTGTTTTGTTTAATTCCTGGCAGATTTTTAAACTGCTTTATTCTACACTATATTTAATAGTAGGTTAGCTTAATAAAACATGGTTGATTTGTATTCACAGGATTAGGTCTTCTTTCTAGTCTGTTGTCTAAAAGATATCTGGCAAGCTTATTTGGGGCACATCCTGAAAAGCACTGTTTATGTTGGGCAAAATAATAAGTAACTCAAGACAAATGTAGTTGTATGCAAAAAGCACACCAGAAGCTTCATTTAATTTGCTATTCTGTGTATTATAAACACACATACACACCCAAGTGAAAAAAGAACATGCAGATCACTATTCAAAAATGAAAAAAAAAAAACATTATGAAGAATACAGTATCATTAGGCTAAGCTTTCTTAAATATGTTCTTGTATTACTTATAAGAATAATTAACAAGAATAAGAAAGGTACAGACAAAAATTAATGAATTAGGAAAGACCAGGATTAAGATTGTGCATATTCATTATGATATACATCTTTACTACATGCACATCTACTATTTTATCTCCATGACTCATGCCTTATTCGGAGTTAAGGCAGATTGATTGCTCTCTTACTGAGCTGCTATCCACTATTTGATTTTGTTCTTACTTGTTCAGTGGGCAAAAGCCAGTACTGTTCTCAGCACACACTATTCCATTACTGCTTTAAAGGAGGAATATTGGACATGAGTGGGTATGAACCTTCCTCCTCTCCTCTCACATACAAATGATTTCACAGCAGCGAAGGCATGTCTGTACCATGCAATGGCGCATAATCCAGGGTTAATTCGACTATTCCAGTAACTCCACAGCAAACAGAGCTCAGGCTGTCCACATCAAAGGACAAACTCACTTGAGTACCCAGGGCAGGTTAGAGCAGCACCATGCCCATACTGGAACACTTGGCTCCTAGCACTGATAATCAGAGCTGACACGCTGTCCTGCTTGCAGTGCCAAACACGGCTGAGAAACGTCTTTTGCGCTGCACTGATATGGAGAGACCTGACGGGCTCTCAGCCTCACGCCTGGTTATCATAGGGAGGATGAAATCTACAGAAAGTTTTATCCCTTAAACTCTATGGCCACACATGAACTTTGATACTGTTGACACTTACAAAACAAAATATTTTATAAAAAGCATTAAGGAAGAGATCAAAATTAGTATGCTTTAATTAGAGTGGTTTAATCCAAATGGCATTTCTGGTGGAAGGGGTGAGATTTTTCAGAGAAGCTCTAGAACTAGAGAGACTGTTTTATTGGTCTACACATTAAAAATTAATGGCGAGACACTGGACAGTTCATAAGACACTTTATCTGAATCAGGCCTTGAATGACTAGCCCCAGATACTCTTGACCAGCAAACCCTCTTGATATTACAACGTATGGTATACCACAGACTTTTTTACTGGTAAATCTAAGAGGCCCTCTTATTAATGCAGTTCCTTAAAACAGGAACTTCTTGCTTCTTAATAAGCAGATAAACACGCTTAAATGTCTGGAACACAATAGAAAATTATGATCTTTGGTGACATCTGATGGAAGAATCAAATTAGGTTTTTCTCATCCCATTCATTGTCATATAGTAGGGGTCACACACCTGTAAGGCATGGTGGGTAACTGATATTTAGTCATGTCCTCATTGACAATGTCTATTTCATGTAAGTGAACATACTCATTTGTTAAAAATGCTTGAATTGGCTTTAAGTAATAAAAAAGTAGTGTTGGGAACGCTGTGGTCACGTTAAAGATATTCTTAAACCCTTAAATAACAATTAGTATGTTTATATGTTACACACTCCATTACATGTATAATTTTAATTTATAATATATTTTTTGAAAACAGGTACTCAGTAGACCTCTGAATATGCTAAGAGAACTGAAGGTCAGCCTGCAGCACCCCAGGGATCCATGCAGTGTTTCACAAGCATGCTATGAAGGACACAATAGTAGCATTGTTGCTTCTTGGTATTCTGCAATGGTGGAGAGCTTATTGGATTTTTCTCACTCGCCTGTCATACTCTAAGGGTTTCTAGATCATTAATGATCAATAAACTCGTTTAGATAAGAATGGTAATTCAAGACAACTGAAAAACATATACGCTTCCTTAATGGGTCTGTGGTATTAGTTGCAAATGGATTTGCTGTTTAACCCTCCCCTGAGTAGTAAATGTGCTATTTGAAGAGCACATTTTAGAAGACTAGAGATGCTAGCTTTGATGATTCCATAACAACTGGAGTATAGTATTTGGTTTACTTGTCCAAGCACTTTACAAATATGCTTCCTTCAAATTTATCAACTTTACTAAGATCCTGAGCTCTGTTTAGACCTTTTGACCTCATTGTAACTTAATAGTTACCACAGCAGCTTCTGCAGTTACAAATGTAAGTGTTCTCTCTTAAGGAGCTGCTGGGTTATCAGTGTTGCCAAAGGTTATTTATAAGTCCAAAGCAGGCAAAACCTAAGATCCAAGAACAGAGAGTCCTTATTGACCATACATTTAAAGCCACCTTCAATCTCTGCTTTATGCTCACCATCCCTTTTGCCCATCATCTATGCCTCCTGCACACGTGCAGTGACGACAGGCACAGATCTGGAGTCAGACCAATTGTGAAAGAAGCAGGTATGGGGTCCACAACTAACAGCCTAGAAGGCCAGGTGGTCAGCTGCATGTAGGAAGGACTGCCATGGCAGCCCCACACAACAAAATACCCATAAGGAATTGCTTTCTTTTCTATATTACACGTACTCTTTGCTCCTGCATATGCCACAGACATTTCACACGCACATGATTCTGTCTCCATCCATACTTCCAGCTGCTTTGCTGCTTTCTACATATGGGACGCCTCCAAAATTCCTTTATCATCTGGTCTACGCAACACCCAGTCTTTCCTCACCAACAATATGCACACTACGTGATTATACATACGCTGCTGTGCACTCCCTTCTTATTTTACCTTCTTCCTGGAGAAACATCAGAATTTATTTCCCTAGTGACTCCCGAAAATACAAATTTTTCTCTTGCTTTAGACTAATGAAAACAAGGCAGGCAAAAGTTGCCATGGGTGAGACCGCATGTCAGGTGTGAGTACCTGGTAATCACAGGCACCTTCAGCCAATTCAGGGAACTGAAAGGGTCTCTGGGAAACTATGTTTTCTCTTTTTTCTCATATGTTTCTCCAGTTCTGATGGAGATCTTTTTCCCCAACAGTTTATCTATATGCTCAGTGATCTTAATCTTTATTATCAAGTTTACCATCTTCTGAAGGATGGAAGTCAGGCTCATGGTCCATCATTCCTGGCATCCTTTCCAGTGTCATTTTTTTAGACAGGACTGACTTCTGCAATATTCCTGCTTTTCTTATATTGAAATATTTTTTTAACTATGAATTTTTTGTGTCTTATGCAAGGTGCTCCTCAAATTCTCTTAGCCTTCTTTATTCCCTGATCACATTTCATCTGCCATGAGTTATGGACTTCCCTGTTCTCTTCTGGAGGACAAACTCTGTATTATAAATGCCAGTCCTTTCTACATGATAATCACCTTAATTTTCTATTGAGCCATGTAGGGTTTTTACTGGACCACTCTGCTTTCTTTTCAAATTTCAGCAGAGTTTGTCTTGAATTCTAATACAGTATTTTTTAAAGTGTCTAGGCTACCTCTAGGCTTCTTGCCTTAATGCTTTATCTTCTTTTTGACCAGTTGCCTTATTAGTATGCAGTTCCCTTTCTTTAAATTGAACACTTGTATTCTGGATTTATTTTGTTTAGTCTCTCCTGCTGCAGTCTTAAAACTAATCATATTGTAACTGCTATTACAGATCAGCTCTCCCACATACCTCTTTAGCTGGTCCTGTGCACTATTCAGGACCAAAGCCAGAACAGATCTTTTCTGGGACTGAAGACTACATGTTCTAGAAAATGGCTATTTACTACCTCCAAAAAAAAAATATTTCTATGGATTTTTTATCCTGCCATAGATGATGAGACATTAACTGTGTTAGTAGCTGAAACATCCCAATATTAGTACCTGTCCTGAATGTGCAGGTTGTCTAAACTTCACATTGCTGATCAATATCCTGTATCTGTATCCTGATTGGGGGTGGGGGTAATAATAAAATCCTAACGCTATCTTTTTATTACCAGAGTGTGATATTTCCACCCACAGGGAATTCATACTGTTTTTTCTTTTTCAATAATAATTTCATTGTTACACTTCATTTTAGTCTCCCAAAACAATGTCACTCCTCCACCTGCACATCTTATTCTGTCAATTTGTGTAAAATTCATAGTCTGGGACCATCACATCCACCAATTACCCTCTTCCTGCATGGTCTCGGAGCTGCTTCTCTGTCAGGCTCATCATATGAAACCAAGCATCCCAGTTCTCCCATCTCATTTTCCAGGCTTCTAGCACTGGCAAGTTTTGCCCTTGGTCTGTTGCCAGCCATACTGGACACGTCAACTGATGTAGGAAGGAGTCTGATTTGTTTTCCCTACTTATTGCAGTTATGCTGCTTTCTTCTCACTGCCCATCAGGCACGGCCATTTTGGGGGATCACAGCCATCTGACATCTGTGCTCCTCTACATCTGTTAGCCTCCCCACAGTTTTTAACACTAAGTTCTTAGGGCCAGCAGCCTGGCTCCTTTCTAACCAGGTTTCAACCCTTCCTTCCTGCTCCTCCTCTTCTGAAATGCTCCCCAGTTCTTAATGTATGTAAATCTCCTATCCTGACACCTAAACTAAATTTCTAACTGAATATTATGTTAATTTCTGTTCATGAACAACAGTTGATCATCTTCTTAAAAACTCCCCATTACTACAGATTAAGCTGCCTCTATAGCAAAGAATTTCTAAAATGACTGAATTTTATGAAAGGTTATTAACAGACAGCTGCCAGATTATTAGCAGGCAGCTCAAGTATCCTATTTATCTAGAAAATAACAGTATCAACACTGCAGTGCAAGCTTTTCCTGTACAACTCTATCAATTTATCTCCATCATGCCCAGGAGAAATTCCAGTAGGGAAAAGGGATTGTAATGAGTCCCATGAAGCCTCATTCATGCTAAGCTGTTACAGATGATGATTCAGAGAGGACAAAAGGATGTGGGGCAGCATCCAAAAGCTGGGTAATAAAGTGTTTTTAAAAAAGCACTTGTTTGCTAAGTTCACATAAACAACAGGCAAAACCCCCCATATTCACTGGTCCTTCAGCTTCAACTTACAGGGTGACAACCACACTTCAGAATGCCTTTTCTTTTTTGAGGTTTTTTTCGTCTCTTCCATCTTGCCTCATTTATCAGTGTATATACAAATACATTTTGAACAACCTAAATTTTTGTCAGAATCTACTTGTATAACAAACAACAAGCAGACACTATCCCAATGCTCTGAATGGCTGCCTAGTTAAGGAAACTGCAGTCACTAAGCTCACTGCTCCAAGCAGTCTCATGTGCTTTATAACCTACAGTACTGGCACAACCCAACCCACCAGGAGACCAAGAGACACATCCCTGTCTGCTCTCTGCAATACCCTAATTGCACTGCTGAAAATAGCACTTTCCTGAAGAGGCAGATTTGTCTAATGCAGAACACGGGGGGAATGGCAAGGGATAATATTAGAGAAGTGAATTATGTGTCAAAAGCAAATAAAGGAACAACAACTGTGTCTCTCTCTGCAATCACAGGAAAATAATTATGTGCATTACATTCATTTGTTCCCTTTAGTGTTACTGCAGAAGTTATATAAAAGTTCTTACTAATTTTATTTAAATTCTATGTAGGCATAAAAGGATTCATCCTGACATTATGATAAATGATGAAACATAACATTAACATAAGCTTATTTATATTAGAAACTCTCCTGACAGAGTACATGTTTCTTCATTTTATGTTTTTACATTTTCTCTTTCCAAGACACTCAGCCAGATCTCCCATCAATTACACCCAGGCAAAAGAATAAATTCAATAAAGTCTGTATAAATTCTAACTAAACGGCAGTATGTAATAGTAAGCTGATTTTGACAAAATGAGTAGAACAGAATGATAAAATTTAAAATCAAAGTTATCTATATTATCTGAGGAAAAGACTACTAGTTTTAGAACAGATAGCACAGTATATATGATTCCTGCTACTCGACTATGCAAAATCACTTGTGTTAACAGGAGGAATCTGGCTGTGTTTGTTCAGTTGAACTTAACAAGAAGGGACTTTTCCTTTGCTGTATCTCTACTGCCCACTGTTGAAAACCAAGCTCCAACAAGAACTCTGCTTTCCTACAGGCTCCCCTTTGCTCTACCTCGGACCCTGGCACTGTTGTTCTGCAGCTCATAACTACAGCTTGGAAGTCTCCTGGACAGTATGGTGAAGTCTACCCACTTGATTCAGGTAACCTTACTACTGCGTGGTAAAGGAAAAATAGTCTACCACTACCTTAAACCAATGGTCATACAGTAGAGCAACTTAAGCATCACAGACAAAAGCCTCAAGCTCCTTCCAAAAAGAACTGCATTGACACATTTGTTCCAGAAGTAAGCTCCACTCAAGGAAAGACAAGCAAATCCTAGAGTACAGTGGTAAGTCAACTTAAACAGTGGCAGAAATATTCTGTGTAACTCCCAAGAATATTTGGTTTGATTTCTCACCCTTTTGGGAATTAGAATTTAACAAGCCTAACATGGACCTTTTTTAAAAAAAAAAATGCCTTTTACCTCTTAAACTATAGTGCAGTTATTTTGTTTAACAGCAATGTAAAAACAAAGCAAGTTAAATATAGGATTAGCAGATGACAGCTCTTCAAAAATATTCTCATTAAAGTTGCTCAGAGCACTAGAAACAGATTTTCTGTTTTAAAAATTAAGTTTCAGGGAAAGCTTCTTCCCTCTTACCATATCTTTGAGGACCTGTGAATACTGTTGTGGGTGGCAGTGTGTTGGCAAAGCACATGCCAGCAAACTGCCTCCCCTCACAGAAGTGATTGATTTATCAGTTTAATAGAGCTGTAAATTGAGATAAATGTTCCTGGTAAGCCTTAGCAGTGAACTACAAGCAAATAATAGGCAACAAGCTCTGATGCAGAACTGAAAATATAAGTACTTGTAAAATACAGCATATGTTACATTTTCCTGTCAGCAGCCCACAGAAAATCTGACCACTGTGATTTCCAGCTACATGACACAGTCCTTGAATTCTGGTGGCAGAGCCTTATAACATTAATGTTGGGTGCCCTTACTCTCATCTGTAGGGAGCACCCACAGGGTTTTTATTACATTTTGCTCCATTAAAAACAGAAGGAAGACAGTACAAGGGAGCTAAAAACAGTGCTACAATGCACCAAAACAAGAAAGGATCCTCCAGCAATATAGCAAAAGCAAAATTTTTTGCAATCACTTGGTGCTTCCATATTTACAGAATTCAGAAATCTACCAATGTCTGTAATTGTTTGTATAAGATATAAAGTGCTAGTAATTCCTTTATAATTCCCAAAAGATTCCCTAAGTACTTTTCTCCCTCCATCTAAATACGTCACTGCCATGCCACCTGCCTTTTTTTTCTTTGCAAGACTGTTTCTGGCATATCATGCCATTTCTGTCGAGAGCTTCTCCTTCCTCCTTCCCATCCTTGCAAATTTAACAGGACATTTGCTAGTTAACTCTTCTATACTGTGAAATAGAGAAAGCAAGCTGCATTGGAAAAGGATAGATGTTATCTAGCAGCCTGCAGCAGAAAATTACCACCTGCACACAGGCTTCAACCTGTAAACATCTGTAAGACAGTAAAGGTTTTCGAGGGATAAATTCAGTTCTCACTCATGGTTAATTGTATTTTTGTAACACACAAACTAGTTTCTAGTAAAACTTGTGCCATGACATAAATATTTGAGATTCTGTTTTTAAGAGTTATTAAAATTGGAGAACTCGAGGCATTTTGGAGATACAAGTTGGGGTGGGGAGAGTTTAACTTTAGATGAGAATTCTGTTTCAATTACCTAACAATATTCAGCTTGAGTTTGATGTACTTTTTTTGTTCCAGGTTTGCTTCAACATTGAAGCAAATATTTTATTTTTATTGCAAATAATAATAAGTTTTCCTTCAAAATGGGAAAGAGGGTGAGTTTTAGCACAAATATTGTTAAAAATATTATTTTTTGTGGTTGAAACTAATTGTCATTAAAAAAGTTTAGTCTCGAATTTAATTTCAATTAGTATTTGAAAAGAAAAAGCATTTAGTTGAAAAACTTCCAACTGTTTCTAAGTCTCACACAACTGGAACACCAGACCCCTGTTCTATCTTTCACTAAATACTGGCAAACGCAGCAAGAAAAAGGCCAAATACTCATTCATACTCAGCAATACCTCCGTAGGTCTTCAAATCCTTTCCCAGGAGCTGTGGCTTTAGAAACAAGTCAGGCACATCTTCTGCAACCTTGTCTGCAGCCCAGGGGATATAAAAAGACAAGAATCACATGGGATTGGCCTCATAATATTGGCTTTTGCTCCTGTGGTTGCTTTTGTTTTTAAAGCAGTGATTGTCCTTAATGTATCTGTTGTAATAGCCAAGAACATAGCACAGTATGGACTTTGCCTTATCTCCTGCTGCAAGGCCAGAGCAATGAAGGAAAAGTGGCTTCACCCTGCCAGCTTGTTTAAATCCTGAAATGCCTTCTAGAGATCGACCTTCGTTAGCTTTTGCATACCCTCTGACCCCCTGAAGGTCTTTCAAATGTTCAACTTCAAAGTGCAGTCTTTTCACTATGATGTCAACTCTCTATCCCTTCCTGCCACAATTTGTAGAAATTTTTTACACAATATTTAATTAGAAGTCTGAGCTCTGTACTCACCAGAAATAGAAGTCAAATAACACTGATCTGCTTCACAGGAACAACTTGTTTTCACTACTGAACAAAATCACAAAACCCCCAAAATGCACGAGCTTCCAAAGTCCCTATTATGTCCACGAAAGTCAGCAGTCTTCTGTATTTAAAAGCAATTCAACATATTTCAAGAGTGTTAAAATGCTTCTTTCTTCTTCTGGTGGTCTAGGAGCACACGCGTGTCTAGTGTCTGTCTATTGGATTAAATGTTTAGCATGCATTAAGTGTTACTGAAGAAGCAAACACTGAACTCCGGCACTTGATGACTTTGCCTAAGTATTTTCCTTGCCTTGCCCTTCTCTGTTAGAATTAAATCAGTAGGCTTTACCCATAGCCTTTCTTTTCTAGAAAATAATCAGACTGAAATTAGTTTTTCCACAGTGGAGATAAATAAGATCAACTTCAGTGAGAAGGCTACATCCCATGAAATTAAACTTGTTTACTTGCTTCAGTCTTTTAAAGTATTGTGGCAGCAAATTTTAAAGTATTGATACAGCAAATGATCTACCAAGCAGAGCCCAGACAAAAGTGATGCGTGCCCAAGCTTTACAGTGATACAGTCTCTGTACACCTGACAGCCGTGTCTACTGCTGCCTCCTAGGACTACACACTACTTGGAAGCAGTAACTCAATGCAGCTAGGATTAAATTCTCTAGTTTCTCAGATTTTTGTCTCAGGGGCACATTTAAAAGTAACCACTTAATGAACTTGAAAGAGAAACTGTTCATTCTACAATCCTATTTACCGTAAGTTTAGCAGTTTTTCAGAAAAATGTCATTTTCCTGAATCAACTTACACACTGTCTAGACCATTACAAACTTAGAATCTCATTTCATCTTAAAAAAAAAAAAAAAATCAAACTTACTGAGCCAAGTCAATAAATAATGCTGTTCAGTATGGTCAATAAATAACCAATTTAGCTCCTTTCCAAACCCATTTACAAGTAATCACGCAGACATTAAGCAGTTTTATAACTGATACCTAATGGCTTCATAATAATAATACATTTATTAGAGTTAGTAATTCCTGTTATGCTAGTAAATGGACTAGCATGGTTCATCACCATCCCTAATAGTCTCTTTATGAACTAAAAGGGAGGCTGTTAGGGACTGATTGGTACACCACATGAACAACGCTCCCTTAATGCACTGTCATTTCTGGGGAATAATGTTCAAACATAGATGTCATGGGCCTGTTGTGTCACATTATGACAGATTCATTCTCCCAAGTTTTGTCTGAAGAGCTCAGTGACTGCAGCAGACTGAAACATGGAGAAAACTAGAAATCTTTACCAAAAAAAGTACAACAATAAGGTATTATCCATGGATATCATCCCTCGTGAAAACTCTTTCTGCCACTGCATTTCCCAAGGAAACATGCAGAGTCCGTTTGTGGGTGACGCCGTGTTTCCTCCTAGACCCCGGCACAGGCTTAGTTAGCCCTAGCGCATGCTCTATGTGCAAGAACCCCCTTCCAGGCCCAGGGAAACAGCTGTAGCACAGTATACTTCAGCTACATTCCCATCTCACCCTTGGGCCATTATTTTTCTTATACTGCCATATGTTCTTCATGTCAGAGCTAGAACTAGGGCTGGTATGAGCCATTACATGAGGTACCCTCTCCAGTCTTTGAAAAACAGCCATGGGCAAGGATATATACTAAGCTGTTTCCTCTCTCTAAGGTCCCTTTTATATTGCCAGAGCTGGGGATTTTGCATACAAGTCCTTTCTATTTCACTTTTAGAGAATATTATTTGGCATTGATTATGTCAAGATCTCATTTTTCCCTTACTGATTGCTAAAACTTCTTTAAAAATGCTAAAAAATCCTTCTCACTTAAGCTTCTCTTCATATACCTTGAAATAGAAAAAAGTATTTTAAAAACAAATTTCACAAGCTTGTGGCCATTTAACTAGTACATTGAATGTAAAGAATATAGATGGGAAGATTGGTTTTTTTGTCTGCTATCTCCTATTGTTTTATCATAGAATCACAGAATGTTTTGGGTTGGAAGGAACCTGCAGAGGCCATCTAGTCCAGCCCCCCTGCAGTGAGCAGGGACATCTTTAGCAGAGCAGGTTGCTCAGAGCCCCATCAAGTCTGACCTTGAATATCTCCAGGGATGGGGCATCTGCCACCTCTCTGAGCAACCTGTTCCAATCATCTACCAGCCTCATAATTTTTTCTTAATATGCAACCTAAATCTACCCTTTTCTAGTTTAAAACCATTACCCTTCGTTCTACTGCTACATGCCCTTGCGAACAGTTCTTCCCCCGCTTTCTTATAGCACCTTTCAGGTACTGGAAGGCCGCTATATAAGGTCCTCCCGGAGCCTTCCCTTCTCCAGGATGAACAGCCCCAGCTTTCTCAGCCTGTCCTCACAGGAGAGGTGCTCCAGCCCTTTGATGATTTTTGTGGCCCTCTTCTGGACATGCTCCAACAGGCACACGTCCTTCTTGTGTTGAGGGCTCCAAAACTGGATGCACATAGCTTAAACATTTTTAGCTATGTGCATCTGAAGCAGAGGCTTGTAAAAGCCCTTCATGTCATCAGTGCAGAACATCAGCAATATCCTGGACATGGGCTTGTCTAGCCACAAGTGGCCACTCTGCTGAGAGCAAGGAAAGTGACTCACTATCCTCTGATGCCTTGTAGAATCACCTCTGGTGACTCTGAAGGGAATTACCATATTTTTTACTGACAAGGCATATAAAAGATATGAGAAAGAAACAATACTGCATCAGTGTCAATAGCAATAGCAATTACTTGCTTAATCTGGTGGTAGCCTGAGGTAGGGAATGTCACTGAAAGCTTACCTTTAGAATATTGCATTTGCAGGCAAAGCCTTGTCAGTTGACAGTCTCATTTATGGTTTCATATCTCTAATCTATCACTGAAAAAAAGTTTTATTAAAAGTAACTGACAATATCATTCCCTTCCTCATCACAATTCTAGCCTGAATCCCTGTCTATAACAGATATACTGAAATCATCTTACTTGGGATAGCGTTTTCTGAGGAAAAAAACTGTACCAATGCTGCCCACACCCTTCCTCCTCCTGCTTCACCTGACTGTCCCTGAGTAACCATTCATAAGAACAACAATATTAAGTCAAAATGTAGAATTTAAGGCCTGTTCACCCCTTACTTGAATAAGTCCCAGTGAGGGGCTGTAGCATGAGGGTTAAGCACAGGCTTGCACAGCCCCTGCTCCAGGCCATGCTCTGACAGGGACTGCTGGGACCAGGGCAGCCACCAGCCTGGCTGGCAGCACACAGCCTGGGCACTCTGGCAATTGCCCAGATGGATTTTGGTATGGGCCTGGCCCAGCTCCTCCTGTCCTTGTTGGCTTGGGTCACAAACCTGACCAAAGGCTAAGAAACTCAGTGGAAAGAGATGTCCTCAATGTTCCCCGTTCCTTCTTTTTTTTCCAGCTAAAACATAAATGGGATTTTGGCATTGTAATCTTTGCCAGTCAATGTCATTAGTATAGATCAGGAAAGCAGCTTTCACAAGGCAGGACATGGTTTTGCTTTGGCTGCTCAAGCTAACCTGATTTTGAGCTGAGCATTGCTAAGCTGAACTGATTTTGGTGGAAGCTCTGCCTGAGTGAAGAATGCTGTGTAAACTAAAGTCGAATGACCCCCTTCATTTATTCATTTGAAGCTACCTTTTAATTACTGTGATTAAAATATCAGAAGCTTTTAAATAAAAAAAATGCAGTTATATTAGCAAAACACTAATAAATATAGAAAATATCCAAACAAGGAGGAGTATGAGCTGCATGACAGACAAGGTCCTCTCCATGTCCAAAATTCCTGTGATGTGATATTAAGACGGTGACTTGTGACTAGCGTGTATTTTGAATAAGAGACTCCCTTTTTGTTTTAAAGAATAATGCTTCTTGAAGATGATTCCAGAGTCTCTTACCAGGAATGCATTTCTTATGAGCTGAACTAATTCTTGCTGACTTTAACAAATAGTCATCAGTCACACAAAACATGTTCCCCAGAGAATCAAACAGCCAATGAAACTTCACATAGCTCTAGAATTTATGTCCTTAAAATACACATTAAGTATTTCAAGCCAGTTCTAAGATGTTTTAGACCATAAAGTCTGCTTTCAGCTATTGTAAATCATTGGCCCTGCTTTACAAGCAACATTGTTTTACAGGTTTATATCTCAACTATAAAAACATGCTCCAGGCTAAAGCTCAGTATAAAAAGGTCTCAGCTAAAGGGTAATACTTTTTTATTACAACTTTTTTCTACTTTGTTTAGCTATTTAAGATTACAGGTGTCTTAAAAAAAAATTGTAAGATTATTACTAACCCCAGAGGTTGATTTATACTCTAAATTTCAGGGAAGAAAAAGGCAATCCAGATTAAAAAAAAATACTAATAAAAAAAATCCCACAACAAAATCCCCCACACACAAATACTGGAACTATGAGTTTTACATGGTCAAGGTTTTAGATTTTTAAGATAATGTATTAGGACATATTTTTAAAAGAGCTGTAACTTACCATGCACTTCAGACCATACAAAAAGAAGTAATGTACTTAATGTATTACCATTACATACTGGGAGATCTGCAACAGAGTGCTCCATTAGTGCACCTCTACATACTGACAATTTGGAGTTCTTCAAGGCCTGGAAAACAACTAAAGTTGTTCGATCTGTTTGTTTCAGCCAATGCAAATTTTAGAGGTTACTTGACCTTAATATACAAATACATACCCAGGGTTAATAGGCCAAACCCAAGAATCTAGTTCAAAGAGGCATGCCAGGTACCAAGAGGTATTCTCATAGACAAGGGTAAGCACCGTTAGATTGCAGATAAAATGCAAGGTTGATTGACTATTGAAACAACTTGCTTGTGATTTTCTTGCAAGTCAGGATTTCATTCTTCATACACAGGTGACCCAAAGCTTTTACAGAAATGTAATACCCTACAGAGAATATAATATTTCAAGATCTCTGAAAACAGATCTGTGATGCATAAACAGAGAGAAACAACTCTCAGAAAAGTTCTTTGCATACAGGCCTATGTTCAGAATGAAAACAGACAATACTTCACTCAAATCTGAAACTAAACTCTTGAGATTCAATTTAGTACTGTGTGTAAAGTCCCACTGTTGCAAACATGCATGATTTTTTCCCCACCTCATAGGCACCACTTTTAGAAACACTTCCCTAAATTTGGAAGAAGATAAGAAAGAATGAAATATCTGCAACCTTCCCAGCGAGCATTGCTTGGGCAAGCTCAGAACTAATTTAACATTCTCGGAAGCAGGAAAACATTCAGCTCACTGACAATCAGTAAAGTCTGATTAAGGGAAGGCAAAGTTCAGCAACTTGAGCTCAGTTTTATGTTCAACTATTTGTCTCATGAAAGCTAAATGGGAGTTAATGCCTATAGGGAAAAATAAGAATTATTAATATTAAGTTATATGAAATTACTGTAAAAAGAGAGTTGGGGTTGGTTTGGAGTTTTTTCCTAACAAGTGCAGATGAGATATTGTTGGGAAAAGTAGACATATGCTTTTCCTCCTGTCTTATCCAGAGTGAGTGGAATTACTGTATTTTCTTAAGTTTCTGGACAAGTGGAAGCTGTACTGTTGATTGAAGAGACAACACAGTAAGTTTACTCAGTAGAAAACATATGCCTCAGAGATCCTGGACATCCACAAATCCATAATGCCTTTTCCACATTCATTTAATTTTGAAACCTTTTGGCCTTACTGTTCAGTTACTACATAGTTACTCTAGGCATACAGGGTAGACTAACACTTTCAAGAAACATCTGAGTTGTTGCTTCTACATTTAAGATGACTGAGAAAACAATTCTAGTTCTAATGTTTATACAAATAGTTCAAATGCTGATCAGCTTCTCACCCCACAAGCCTCACAAGGGTAATTTATATGTCTTTCAGAATCATATGGTCATAGGTGTTACAGACAAGCCACTTACACCCTGCTATTCACATCCTCTACAGTAATGTTTCCCTGATGTTTACTACTAGCTCTCAAATACCTGGCAGCCCACCACATACCATCATCATCTAAATATTAACTAAAAATACAGAACAGCAATATGTTTCCATGGATCAATAACAGAGCGCTTATGCCTCTAGACTAGCAACATTAGGAAGACCATTCTGTACATCCAGTTTTGCCCAGTCTACTCCAAAAAACCCACAATCAAACCAAAACATACCACAAAATCCTGTGGACAACGTACAAAGAAAATTACTTCTTTATGAAAAACTTCCTCCTGATCTGTGCAATATTAACCTGCAAAACAACATCGGTGATGCTCCTTTTACTTTATATACAGTCATCAAGCTTTGACTTAATTATTGTTAAAATTAACATATCCAACTAAACCAATACATTTACTATCTATTAGTTGCTATGACACATGGATAACAACAGCAGTGATTTCACAGGCAGCATGTGCCACACCAGATACTACACCAGGATTTACCCAAAGAGGTTAAATTTGTCTTTGGGTGTTCAATAATTATTATAGGAACAGTATTAAAAGTTGATGGAACCTGAAGGAGGAAAAAGTTAGGATTTTCAATGGCAATCTGACTTCATTCATGAGAGTGAAATCTACTGATTATTAAAACTGGAAAGGAGAAAAGCCATTATAGGGGCTCCCTGGTTTCCACCTTTAAATCCCATCACTGGTAGCATCTAGCTCTTATCAGTCCTGCTCAGAGCAGTAAACCCATCATTTTTAGAAAACTCAGACAGACAATGCATGACCCAGGTGATAACTGGTTCAAATGCCTTTGGTTAGAGTGCCCACTTCAGCGTTCCCAGGGAAAGCACTCATCACTCAAGTTGTACAGACTTATGTGGGACTGTTTCCACAAACCTTAGTGCAGAATGATACTGGGCAGAGACTTCTCCAACATGACTAAAGAAGCTTAACTAAAAAGGAAGCAGGAATAGGAAAGATTCCTCATTCATTTTATTTATCATTGCTGTTCTTTCTGTACATTGCATCTGGACACTGTTTTAAACCACTCTGTTGTTAAGTCTTTTTCTGCTCAGTGAGGAGGACATAATTTTAATCACTGAGATGAAGTTACAGTTAAGTTAAAACAGCTCAGCCCCACTATGGGTGAGAAGCATTTCTCTGATGCTCTGTCAGAGGGAGTTCTAAAAAACTACTGCTCCCCTAACAACAAGGCTAAAATGATGAAGGTGCTCAGACTGAAATACACCATTTTGCTTAATTCAATTTCCAAATCTCATCAGGAATGGAATACAAGCACAGACGCTATTTGAACTAATGTGAACAGAAACGCACACAGAAAGAAATGACTCATAGGAGAGACTCAAGGACCCAGGAGAGATTGTAATGCTGTATCTAATTTTGGAAACACTTGATGATTTGTATCTCCTCTTTCAATGCCAATGGAAATAATGAAAGTTAATACCAGGTGCACCAATGCTTCCTGGCAGTTTTGACCTTTAAAAGAAAGACCTTGGATTTACAGATGACAAGATTAATTGCAAGCACACCGCACAACAGTAAGCTTCTGACTTTCAGACTCACTAAGATTTACTGGAATACCCCAGACCATACAGCAATATTTCAACACCTGCAGGAAGGGAAGTTTTACTAACAAACATCCCTGTCTGCAATTTTTACCAGTAATTCCTGAGACCTTTTTCTGCCTTCAAAAAAATGTTAATGAACATGATGTAAATTTATAAAATTTTTTCTCATAAGACTCATTAGCATTACACATTGCAAATCTAATTTTAAGGCCTTTTCAGTTGCACATAAACCTAGTATAAATATAAACATGAAGCAAATGTGGACCACCTGATTTAAAGTCTAGAGCAGTTAATGACTTCTGGCAAGCAAAACCAATTTAAACACTTGTCCAAGAACTTACTTTTCTGTTGTTTCCTTTTGAATGCACTTACCTTACTAAACTCACCTGAGTTACAGCTGTAGGTAAAAATTTACTGTATTTTTGAGACATATGTTCTGCTAACTCACACTAGAGTAGAACTTGTAAAATGTGGAAGACCTACAGATTCACAGTAGTTAAGGTCCAACTCTTAAAATCCTCAGCTTATAGCTAAGGATTTAAATTGCAGGCACAGCCAACCAACTTTTTCAGCAACTACGCACTTTGAAGTATTGCTGTGGAGTTTATCTGTGAGAGTTATAGAATCATAGAAGGGTTTGGGTTGGAAGGGACCTTTAAAGGTCATCTACTCCAATAAACCCCTGGGACATCCTCAACCAGATCAGGTTGCTCAGAGTCCCATCCAGCCTGACCTTGAATGTTTCCAGGGATGGGGCATCTACCACCTTCTCTGGGCAACCTGTGCCAGTGTTTCACCACCCTCATCGTAAAAAAATATCCTCTTTATATCTGGTCTGAATCTACTCTTTTAGTTTAAAACCATTGCCCTTTGTCCTATCACTACAGGCCCTACCAAAAAGTCTGTCCCCACTCTCTTATAAACCCCCTTTAATAAGGGTTAAAAATAAATCCTGGAGACATCCCATTTGTAAATTGGGACACCAGCTATCACGTACATCTGAAGTGTATCTGTACACCAGACAAGAGCAAGTCTGTATTTGGAACTGTTATTACACATGCACAGATATACAGGGTGCTGATTTACTTTACAATCAATATGAACAATATATCAGGTCTAGACTGGATAAGCAATGCAGCATGCTGAACCAGACTTCTCAGTGCCAGTTTCAGAACTTTTTCTCTCTCCTTTTCATTTTAACAGCTTTTGTTCTAGATCTCCTAGTGTTATCTCTGGCCTTTCTGAGACCTGGAGAATGAGATATGCTTTAATTTCTGTTCTTTTCCCACAAATCTCCTGAATATCATGGTTTTTCTTAACACGTATGGCCATGATTGAAAGAAGATTGATTACAAAAGTGAAATGCCAGAACTTGAACAGCCCAGAAACTTTATGAAGTCCAGCTTGCATTCAATTACACTGAAAACAATACACTGCATATTTCTATATACGTTTGAATTTGCCTTCAGTTACTCTCAAACTTCTTTTCTCCCAGTTAAATAAATATGCTCTCACAGTCAAACCTAAAAGAAGTCCTAGAACAGCATGTAGCCTCTGGACTCCACAGGGGGCCACCCAGTGTCTTGAACATGCTGTAAATCAGATCCTAGAAGAGCCTGTTGAGAGCTAACTTCTTTTCTTTACCACAGAATGGCCCATAGGCCTCTAGAACTAAAGTACTATTAAAAAAAAACCCCAAACAAACAAACAACACCCCCCCTCAAAAAAAAAACCCCAACAAAACCCACAGAACTTTATTTTCACATTTATAGGGGATAGAATTTTTCATATATTAAGGCATTTTAAAAGCAATACATATTTTTTAAAACGTAATTTACCTGATCTTGATAACCAAATAAATATACGTGTAACAATGTGAAAACTTTACACCTTAGACTGCTATGATCAATTTACATCCAGATATCAACTGCAGAGCAAAAATATTTTCAAAACAGCATCTACCTATCTCAAAGACTTGCACAGGATTTTTCTTTAAGCCTGACTTCTTTAAAACACTGTGACACATGCTTAACTTCAGAAAGCCAGACAGTTATAAGGGAAGCCAGCAGTAACATGATGTTGAGAATCAAATACATGTTTAAGCACTTTCCCAAGGAAGGTAGGTCCAGCAGGATCCTATTGATATTTCTAGAAGTTATTTGGATGTCACAGGAACATTGCATTCTGAAAGAGAGAAACCTCAAAACTCTGCTTCTTTGTTTTCATTTAAGGCTGTCTCTGCTGATGTGACCATTAACATCAGTGGCAGTGATGCAAAATTGTCTTGGTATCAAAGATTTTCTGGATGTGGTGGTGTCCTTTCATACCATTTTTCTAACTCTACCACTACACTTGATACTGGTTCAGCAGAAAAAGTTCATACTGGTATCAGACATTTACTCAACAGAAACCTTGGTAGTAAGAAAATTTATGAATGTTGCTAAAATGCCTTAAGGTAATGTTTAGAGGGATGATCACACACCCAACTTGTTCCACATCTACAGTGTTATTCCCAGAACACACCATGTTTCAAAGTTCAGTAAAATATCATGAAGAGATGTGAGTTTTCAGAAGCAGCGTGCTATGTACCAATCACTCCACAGGCTTTTGAATATTAGTACTTCATTTGTAAAGACATACAGTAGCTATTTTCTTAACTCACCTAACCATTCCTACAGAAAAATTATGGAATAATATGGATCCAATACATTTATGAAACTTATCTTAAGAACTGAAGAATACACTGGCTTGTAATCAGTCAAATATATAATAAGCATGGTCCTAATTCCATCACAGAAGCCTGATAATGTTTTACTGTATCAGATCTAGAATTAATCTGAGTAAAATTTTGTTCAAGAAGTTACAGTAGTGATAGTGCTATGAACAATCTTTGGGCATGTAAGAAGATAGAATGTTTGTTAACTTTTATTGATATTTGTCTATTTTTGCGCTATAAAAATATTCCCACAATGTTGTGGTTCCTCATTTCTAGAATAGTGAGGAAACATTTCTAGAACAATGCTTCCAGAGTTCAATAAATAATAGCCCTTGTTTAATAACTTCCACTGTTTAATAAATAATGGATAATACTTAATCCTGATTTGGCTGTGTGACAGAAAAATCTCATTTGGAACCCTAGTTTGATCCTATTCAGAATCTGCTCTTCTTAGAGATGAGTGCAAGTGTTTACACACCTTGGTATGTCTCTCTGACTACAGGTAGTCAGAAAGACTCTGTACTAACTGTACTGTTTGCATCCAAATACCAAAAAAAAAAGACACTGCTTAGTCCAAGCCAGCACATAGCTCAATTACATTTTACCCTAAAATCAGGCCCATGAAAGTAAATGAATGTCATTTTCACAATGTACTTCACCTTCCACAGCCAGATCTGGCCAGATCCACCTCCCTTTCACTTGTTCCACAATATTGACTGGCAAGTAGAAATTGCTACAGGCAAAAAATTGTAGGCCTCAGAACAATCCTACTCTTTTCCCCTTCATAGTAAATTAGAAAAACAAAAAGCCATAGCCCACAAAGATATTATTCATTTCTTTTATTAACTGAAAAGTAAGATACAAGGCGCCTAGCAGACCCTGCACCACAAGAGAAAAGATATAAATTATGGAAACTAAAGCTAAAAATCAATATGCTGCTGTTCTGAAAGACTGTGCTCGATTTTAAAAACAGAGTAGTTCTTGCTGAATGTTTAATTAGCTATAGACTGTTAAAGAAGGATTCCAGACCATCTGGAGCCTATTTTGTAACTTGATCTGGAAACCTCTAGCTCAAAAATAATCCCTGTGGCAAGGCGCAAACATACATATCACAAGCTCATCAGCAAGTTTTTGGTACAAACTTAGATAAAAATATGCCACCTTTACTCCTGTGAAATATGAGGAAAAACAAACAAACAAAACCTCCAAACACATCCCAGTGAAATACCAAAACACTAGAAACAGTTGGAGAAGCAAGGTATAATTTCTTAAAAGATCAACATGAGAAGATGAAGGTTTAGACTAAAAAGCCTGATGAGCAGCTTTAGCTTCTAAACATTAAAAGACAGTTATTCAACATTGTCAGATAATCACCACAGAGATACATCTTCTGAGCTTTTACAGGAAGCTCATTACAGGATCTACAATATTGGCAGAGAAACAGAAGCTCCCATTGCACCGGAGTTAAAAAAAAATAGAGCACCTCACAGAAACGGAACAAAAGTTGTCCTAAAATAGAACTTGGAACGATGCCATAGGTAATAGCTATAAATACAGAACACACTGACATACTAAACATGCTCTTTCAATAGAATTTTAACCAGAAGGGAAAAGGAGGCAAGTCTTGACACAGATTTTGGTCACCATCAGCAGTACAAAGAAAACTGAAATCATTCTAGACAACGACTAGTGAAAGTTGTTTTGTTTTAATTATGTTGGATCAGACTCAAAGACATCCTCCCTGTTTCTACACTGGGAATGGAAGAATTAACAAGTTGTGTCTTAGAACTAGAAACACAATTTATGCACGATATATGAATTAAAGTCCAGCTGGTGCAGTATCTCCAAGGGTGACGAGCAAATAATGTTCCAGAGATGGTATAAAAAGCTCTTATTAAGCAGTTGACATACAGTCTACATAAAAGATCAGACCAGACCTTTCCAGAGTATATTTCCTAGTTTTTAATAAAGATGGTACTCCAGGAATCTAAATGAGGACTGAAAGCATAAGTGAGCTCATTTTGGCATTGGAAAGGGTTTTCAGAAAGTAAGTAAATGAAAAAAGCTATACAATACAAACTAACTGCCTATTAAAAAAGATGCATTCTGAAGAGATACATCTTCAGAAATGAAGGTATCTCTAACCTGGCCCATGACTGAGTGATATGATCAGGCAGAAACTTCCCAGAGAGTGTGATAGGCCAACTTCCCATCCTCTTCCTTCCAATTAAGAAGTGCAGCCTGTGCTCACAGCATAAGATACAGGTGTGGATGTGCATTTTCCCATTTAGACTGGGGCTGCATCTGGCTTTGCACATGGTGACATAGAGTATTCCAAGCACAAAATACATTTCCTTATAACCCTAGGTATGTTGTGAACTACAAACGTCGTATTTAGAGCTGTTCAAGAACTGTGAAAACTGTTTTTAGTAAAACCTTTTGAAAAACTCCCATTTCCACAAAAAAATATTGACAACATAACTGATAAATCAAGATCCTTATCAAGCCTCTTTCAGTGCTTTACACAAATTCCAAACATCCCTGTAGTTCAGCAATTCACCTGCATGACCAGTTTTAAATGGCATACAGATGATCTTTGAGGGATGATGTGTGTGTGAATAGAAGAATGGAGCTATACAAAGCAGAACGTGTAAAGAGGGAGGATTCAAACCATTTATCTCCCAAAACTCCAGAGATGCAAATTAGTCTCAAGATTCTTAATACAAAAAAAGATTCTTACACTTCCTTTTACAAATTTTCTTAATGTTAAATAAGATTAAATATCTGTCACAGACATTTGTGTAGATTATTTTAGCTTCATTTAACATATTACTGTGCAGAAGTATAATGCAACAGACCCTAAAGGCAAGATTTTCTGTTTTACTGATTTGCAAGGATGTTGCACATTACAATTAATTTATAAAATAATTTTTTCCAAAATAGTTTCATACTGATGAACATTTCCTTGGAAAAGTTCACAGAAGAAACATTACACGGGTCACCCGATAGGAACTCTGTTTCCACAGTGCTCTGCATCACATCACTAAGGATTCTCCATTTTACTCGTTCTTTAATTTCTTCAGCAGTAACAGTGTCACTGCATCCAACCTCTAAACACAGAGAATTTGGAGAACAAAAAATTCACAATATTCAAGTCAGTTACTTACACTACATTTAACTCATAGAGGAGGAGGAAAGGCAGATTACAGTTGCTCTACTAAAATTCAAGAGGAGGAACAGTCACAAGCTATCTCCAAACTTGTACCAGTCTGAGCATCAGTTCATACAGCACAATACCTCAAGTTGCAAAGCCCCAGCTCTCAGCAGCCCAGTCTCCCTAAGAGTTCATGTATTGAGGTTCCTTAACAGAGCAGTTCATGACTGTTGCTGTGACGCTCAAAATAAATACTTTTTTACCTGTGGCACCAATTTGCAGTCATTCAGTTTCAGCTGACATAATTGAGAACTGATCTCTGCATCACTTAGTTTTATAAAGACTATGAAAATTTGACCTCCCAACTGTTGCAGCTCCTAGACCAATATTTTAGCATGTAACTTAATTATTCAGGCTAGGAATGGCAGCAGCCCAAAAGCTCACACATGGTCCTTCTGCCACCTGAGCTCCACAGGTTCCCAGCAGCTTCTGGTGAAGAGCTGGGAATAATATGCTTGCAAACATCCCCAGCAGGTATGACCAGAGCTCATGAGTGAGCATGCCAGCACTTCTGATGCACTTCAAGTGCCTTGGGAACAGTCACAAGGAAAACAGATCCTCCATGCGGAGTCTGCAGACCTCCTTGTTCAAAGGTGCCTAAAGCCACAGATATTCAAGCGGATGAATCAATGTATATTGGCTTTATTGGGGAGTCAGTAACAATTTTTCTTTTGTATTTTTCTCATTCCTGTACTAACTTCTGTAGGAATTACAGATGCTTACTTTGGCTTTTCAGATACCTATTGGAAAGTTTTCATGGTTGGGAGGGTTTTGGAGAAACAGAAAGCTTCATTCATCCAGTAAAACCCTGCCTATTACCTTAAAAGCTTACCTGCTGCATCTCACAGATCTGAGGACAAATGGCAGCAGAACTCATCAAGAGCCATTGCTAGTTTATATTGCAATGCAGTCACAAATATGGTGCAAAGGAAGCAAACGTTGCTCCTTTCCTTCCTAAAAGAGCACTGTCATTAAAAAACTCAGAACAGAAAGCTCAAATACTGGAACCAGCCTCGTGTTACAACAGGCCATGTCATTTATGAGACACCGTCATGGAAACAAGTCTGACTATGATTTTTTTTTTTGGTATTCACTGCTTCTCTTCCTTTAGTGCTCTATAGAAAATACTAATGCAGTAAGACCAAAAAAAGCAATAATAATATTATAACAATATTTAAAGCAGTTTCATTTGTTTCAGAAGGAATTAAAATAAGACAATTATTTAAAAGCCAGCTGCAAAAAGATAATGCCTACAAATAACGTAAGGAAAAGAAAACTACATAAAAAATGGAGCCTTAGGTCATTAATTTCTTGACTCACTTTTGAATGTTGCAAAAAATGGTTTGATCATTTTAGAATTTATGTATCTGTCCATGTATATTTCTATTTTAGTAAGCTAAAGTCAAACTGATAAATTCATATAGCTTAAAGCTAAAGTAACACCAGCAAAAATTGCTAAGACAGTAAAATAAAATAAAAAACCCTAAGCAACTCTCTCAGGGTGAGGTCAGACATTTTCTCCAGCTGTATCATTTTTTTCCTCTAAATTTTCTTTTTATTGATTTCCTATGCTTACAAAGGATCTGGCTTTTGAAAAACATTAGTCTCTGCAAATAGATATTCTATTCCAAAAGAAAGAAAAATATAGGGAGACCAGAAGTCATCACCTAAGTAACAGAAATGTAAAAGACAGATGCAAAAATATCTATGTGAGACAAACACTATTTTACCCACATCTCTAGTTTTTTCATTATACAAATCACAAACAAGCAAGGCACTATGACAAACCCAGCAACTGGGAGCAATTCCATACTTGGAAACATTTAATCACTTGACAGAGGCCAGTCATGCGATATTTAGTTTTTATTCCTAGCACATAAAACATAAAATCCCTTCTTTAAAATGGTATTTGGAATTTACTGAGGCCACTTACAAATCTGAATACTTAAAACTGCCCATTAAGGTATACTTGAGCAGAAGAAAATGTCCACTGCCTTCATTAGGTTCCATTAAATCTTACCTATTTACAAATACACCTCTGTGGCTTCTACAGCTCTGACATGCACTGAAAGGGACAGCAATACTCCCATGATCTATTTCTGTAATAAAAATAATGGACAAGCAGCCACATAATGCAAAGATATAATTCTGCCAAAGGTTCTAGCGATATAAACCACAAGAACAAAGCCCTGGGAGCATCACTACAGTTAAGAGTATCTTGGTACTTTTGTGATAAACTCTGATGTACGGTTCAGGCATGCTAAACTGCAAGAGGCTGCAACTTCTTCTAAAGGACAGGCTAGATGTAAATCCTTACACACAACAGAAGAGCCAGAAATAAATCACATCATTTGGAACCGAGTGTTAAACAAGGAATATACAGCTATTTCAAGGACATGGGCTTTGGAGGGGGGGAGATGCTGCTTCCTTTAGTTGCATGCTTCCTGAAAAATGAGTGCTTTTTTTTTTTTAATGAAATGACAGTTGTTCTGTGCAATTACGTCCACACATACTTCTCAGCAGATGGCCAAGGCATCTGTACTGTTTTAAGCTCGCTTCAAAATTTTAACAGGTTCACTTGATGGATCTGCATTCTTCCCTCTCCTTTGGCACACTAATTTCATCACTCCCAGCAATGGGTTTACTCAGCACTTCATAGACATGCCACAACTTGACAGCTATACAATTTACTCTTACTAACAGCAGAACTAAATGCACTTATGTCCCATTATACTTACCAAAGTCTGTCTTGGCCTGAGATTATAGGAGCATTAAAATTTCTATTTTCCTGCAAAAGAGTGAACTTAAAATTGACTAATTTTCCTTCTTTTAAAGGGACCTTATTTCTGGTGCTTGATTTAAGGACCACTTTTCTTTTGTAAGGCAAGCTGATGCAGACTAGCATTAATGATTGTTTGGTACAGTGCCTTTCATTGCATTCATCTTGCCATTTGTTTTCTTCAGCATGTATGACAAATAAGCCCAAGTCCCAAGCGGGACATTTACAACTAAACAGCAGCAGCAAATAAAAACAGATCAAGTTTTTCATAGAATGCAATGATACAGCTCACTAGTGTCAGTGCAGCAGCATGCATTTTCCTCAGCAAAAAAAGTAATCCTGTGTTTTTAGCCAGAGGACAGCTACAGGATTGTATGCTCAACGGGTTAAATAACACCAACAGTACTTTTGGTTCATTGTGTACTGGAAAGGACATTCTTGCAGGGGACATCTTCCCAAATCTACTATTCATGCAGATCCCTGGGATGAACATGAACCTCCATTTATTGTAAAACAGCAGGTAATGAATAATCTCACATCTTCACTCATTAGACTCACTGTTAAAATGGAACTGTAAGGGACGGACTATCACTCTTCTAACCATTTTTTGCCTGTTTCAATGATAGATACATAAAAAGTGGATGTATCCTGGGAAAACTTTTACTTCTCCCATTTAATCTGAGCACGCTCAGCAATTTTTTAAAGATATGACCCAAACCCTACTAAACTTAACACAGAATTTTCCATTGAAAATTCTCAGCAAGCTTTGAATCAGACCTGTAAATTAGATTCCAATCCCTTGGAATCCCAGCATGCATGGGATTTATGGTCTATACAGTCTATCCTTGCAAAATTAGGACACTGTGAACTCAGTGTTTTATGCATCTTAAAAGAACTGCCAACATATCATTCAAACTATGCTGTTCACTTGAACATATCCTTGAACCCGTGGTTATTTGTCTACCTAATTTCACTGTAACTGACCCCTCGCCCTTGATGATGATTCCTTCATCACAGCAGTTCTAGGCCACTCATCTCTCTGTTAGAGTATGAAGCTCAGGAACAAGAGAGTAAAAAATTATTTGGCCATTTAGTCTCAGACTAATAATTTAAAATGCAGTTTTAGCAATTTTTTCTTATATTCTATGAAAGCAAGTAAAAGATGAATGGTCAGCAATAGTCATCCTTGACTATTATAATATGGAATATCTAGCCAATATTTAAGGAGTATACATGTTCATATGCAGAGAGAAAAAAAATTAACTGAATTTTTCCCTAACTCTCCCAGTTTAGCCATAACATCAATTTATATCATACTCAGTGATATCACACTTCAAACCAAAGTGACCGAACATATCACATACCAGCCCCTCAGCTTTACTGTTCAGATACTGATTTAAGCAAACACACCAAAACCACTGATTTTCACAGAGTTAATGCTCTTCCTTGTGTGATCAACAGAAGTCTAAAGGAAAGATATAAATCAGGAACTTCAAACTATCATGAGTAGAACACTAATCCCAGGCTAGGTCCACCTTGAGCAGGAGCAGCTGGTTCAGTACTCTAACCCTCATTCAACCAAATTTTTTACCATGAATATGATGGCATACTTGGGGAAAAATGTAAACAGGACAGAATTTTTGCAAAAGCCACAGTTACTGAAAGAGAAAAAGAACAGCTAAGTACTTCTTGTTTGAGTAGCTATTTGACCGGTATATTTGATTGACATCATGGGATAAATTTCTGTTTGGAAAATAAAACACTTTACTGGACCCAGCTGGCATTACAAGAGAATTCAGGTTCCAATTATATCTACTTGCAAATTACTGATCTCCTGTCAGGGTGACTTTGCTATTCTTTGATATTCTGCTTTCCAGCTGCAGAGATTTTCCTTGTTTTGAGCTTCAAAGCTTCCAGAGGGTTGCAGTGAGGTTTCTGTACTGGAGGCTCCCATTTGGTGCCTCTAGGTTTTCCACTATGTTTTCTAACAAACAGATCTGATTTTAATTAAGGGAAGTAAAGAAACATCAGATGCTCTATAATTATACAGATCCCTGGTCAAATCTTCTGTCAGCAAAAACCCAGTGGCAATAAAACATTGGCTTAAAACTCAACAGCAAAACACAACCAGGATTATACAGAGGGAGTGAAACACCCTTGGTTCAAAGAAGCTTGTGATGCATTTTGAGTCTTCTACATCTCCTTCAGGTAAAAATACTCATTTACTAAAACTCTAGTGATACACTCAGTGAATCTTTTTTCAAATATGACTTATGCCTACTAGGTTCTAGTTAAGAAAGTCAAAATTAATATAGAAGCTGTCCAATACTTGCACCTATTTAGCATCTAAATAACTTGTAGTTCATTACAAGTATATTAGACTAACATAAGCGTTGTGATAAACTGATGTATTGTTGGAATTAACACAAAAAGAATTACTTATAACTTTGCCAAAAGTAGAAAAAGAGCATGAGAATGATCACATTTAAAATAAAAGTTACAGCAAAAAAAAAGACATTGAGACTTCCTTATAACTAGGCACTTTTGACAGCTGTCTACTAGTTGGGATTTACTGCTATGTATTCTGGAAAGAATCCATCATTTAACATTTATGTTAGTTTACGTTTGTTTAGAAGTCCTTCATCCTGTTTGCTTGACTGACATGCCCCTTTCCTCAGATCAGCCAGGGAGATCATTATTTAATTGAAAACAACCTCAATTTGCAAATTACCTGTATCTAATGGGGCTTTATTTCATTACCATACTGGCTGCAATTCCAAGTCAACATTAATTATCCACATAGTTCCATTTTAATGCAAACAACTATGCATTGCTGAGGGGTTATTTATAATATCCTAAATATTTTACTCTGGGAAAATATGAGCACTTTTGCCTAGAAAAAAATACAAAAAAACCCTACACCATCCTGTATTATATAAAGATATGAAAATCTGAATTCAAGACTTCCTTGCCTACAACAATGTAGGATATACAATTAAAAAGCCATCTGTCCCAAGTGTTACACGAGGATGTATTATTTCACTTCATATCTGCTTCCTCACCATATCAAGAGCCTATCTAGCCATGATCTTTCATAACAAACTGTTGTTTGCTTTCTTCCCATCTTCAAGTCCTAAAGAGCCAATTACTGCAGCCTGTCATTAACCCATTTCCAACCTGAGCCACACAAACATCAGAGTCAGACCTCATTTTTCCACACTGCTGTGGGGGCGGGTGAGACCAAAGGGACTACAGTGAGACAAAGTACATCCTTCCACACATCTGTCTCAAATCCAGTGCTTCTCCAAGTCCAAGTGACACAATGTCCTGCATGATGAACAGGGTGACATATTTATTGTTCTTTCATCTGTAAAGACAGTAAAAATTCTACTAACAATAAAACAAAACTAAACAGCTCTATTAAGTTCACTACTATTTGCAACTCCACTGCATTTACAGGCCGAATGCCCACCCAGCCTGGACAATCAGCTTCAGGGCTGACTTCCAGATTTCTCTTTGGGATTAAGGTCCATACATTAACCCAGAATCTGTGATGTAACCAGCTGTTTTCCAAATTATATTTTTGTTCTGCTGGCTTGCTTACAGGTCTAGAACAGATAACCATTATAGTTCATTGCTTTCAGTTTTCATCTTTGTATGGACAAGCTCCTGTTTTCCACATTTAATGGAATCTTTGTGGATTAATGCCCTTCAGCTCCTATCCTGGTTCCTCTCTCCAACAACAGAACCTTACCAGGTGGGTCTGTCCCACCTGAAAAAGTTAACTGATAGCAAAAATGCAGCAAGTATGCTTAATAATCTTTTTGTAGCATGTCCCTTTATAAAAATTCTTTAAGACAAGCAAGGCAAGTGAAGTACTTAAATTTTAAACCAAACACTGAAGATTTCTTAAGAAGTTTTTCTTATATGGGTCACTGCCCATGAACTATTAGAAAGTAACCCATCCAATTTATTTTGAATGAGCCTTGGCAAATACTCAGTCAGAACACTCAAAAATCTCACTGAATGCCAGAGGCTCTTTTCCATTTCCCGTATTTGGTACATTTCACACCTTCCTCAGGATGCTTATTTAAGGACAGGACAGCACCTCAAACTGCTTTATCGGGAGCCAACCATTCAGAGACTGAAATTTTAGTGCCAGCATTCTGCAACCAACAAGTTATAAGCCAGGAAATCTAAACTAAATAATTCACTCAGTAGCAGTGTTGACTTTAGCAAGTGCACAAACCCACCAGAATCCAGACAGGAATTGTTTGTAACTCACCATGGTAACAGTGCACCAAGGCCAGCTATAAAAACTCACCCCTCCCCACAAGATGATATATTTTGCAATAATAAACAGAGTATCAACAACCCTCTCTCTAGCCCCCTTTCAATTCTAAAGCAGATTTCTATACATGCTTTGAAAACAACACCTAGGTTGTTCGTGGTTTGGGTTTGTTGGGTTTTTTTTAATTTCTCTTTCTGTACTTCATTGAAACACTGAATAGCTCTCTGTGCAGCCCCTCTATAGATCAGAAACAGGCCAAGCCTGCTCCCACTAATGTTACCAGAAGCCTTGCAATTGAGTTCAAGGGGGAAGAGAATCAAGCCCTGTAGAGTGTGGTAGTATGTTGATAAGCACAATAATATTTGTTTCACCTTCACCCACTTTAACCTCTTCAAAAGTTTAAATTTATGGGCAACGGTGTCTGCTACTCTCAAAGGGATTTTGCAAATGCATAGCATCAATCTGTCACTTGATTTTCCACTTGAGCTATCATATACAATGAGACAAAAAGAGGCAGTAAGGTATGTTGGTAATGACTTCCACTGATAAATCCATACATATTTTACATGGGAGTGTGACTCCTACACACATTAGGCTCTTATTCCCACAAAAGCTGATTTGCATCTCGTTGACTTTCTTCCAGATGGTGACCAGAAAGTGCACCACTAACACAAGACACCCTCAACATTATAATAGCCTCAATATGGCTTTTGGATTTATGACCAAATCAGCCCATTAGTATATAGCTCCATTGTAATACAACGGTAAATGTAATTACATGAGATAAAGGCTATCCTTCAGCAAGGACAGCTGTATAGCACTAGCATTTTTTCTTGCCTGATTCAGCATATGTTATTTTATTCATACATTTTTAAATAGGAAACAATAAAAATGTCTGTGTCACATCATAGTATAAATTAAACATCCACTACACATTTTCTCTGATGACTCTCCTTGCTCTGAGTCCATACTTATCTTTTGGCTTTACATTATAAATACTTATGATACAGTCATTTATTATAAAAAAATATGACTTCACATTTCTTTCTAATGTCTCATCAAAGATGAAAGCAATCAAGAACTGCATCCTTTTGTGCTTCTATGCACAGAATCTATACTTGCTGCAAGCTGTACCTCCAAAGTGTATTGTAGTGATTCTAGTTCAAGCATGTTTAAAGTAATGCATCTATTAATGCTCAGGTATGGTTTTTCTGTCCATACTGACAGAGACTATTAAAAAATTAATCTTACTTTAAGCCATTCATCAATAGTCATGCAATCCCTTGTTTTAATTAATGAGCCATTTTTTATCAATTATGTAATGTTTGGTGTCTTTAATGTTCTAACATCTCAGTAGTAGCATATTCAGAAAGTAGTTCACATTCAATTAGCTCAAAGCCTTCACATTTACATATTAATCTTTGCTTTATAAATCACACAGAAAGGTACTTGAAAGGCTAGGAGTGCTTTGATCTTCTTGAAAAGTGAAAATGTTAGGATTATTAGATTTTGAAAGCCTTTTGGGCAATAGTTTTAAGATCACTGATCCTCATATATTTTTTCCCTAGAACTCTTATTTCTTTATTAAGAAAGCTGACTTTAAAGAGTTTGATTCTATTACTGGTGCAATCATATAAACCAGATTGAGGCTGTACAGCCTACAGTATTGCATAGCAAAGAAATAGTCTAAAATGACATATTTTTCAAAGCAAAATTTTAAACACACTCAGGATTAAAGCACAATATTGATTTTTCTGCTTGTATGACTATGGCAGAGACATTTCCTTTCCTAGCAGAAAAGAGGCGTAAATGATGGGAGGGACTACCTTGATCACTGAGCTGAGTTTTCCCTGAAGCCCCAAACATACATAGTAGACATTAAATGAAAATTTATCAACACTAATTCTGCCCATACATACATAAACAGCAGCTGAAAAACACTCATAGCCTGTAAAGTATATCTTTAGTATAAAAAATGAAAAAACCCAAACCCTCCAGACATCACACAAAAATAAAGAGGAAGCATACTCAGCAGCACTATAGGTCTGGCACTGTCAGGGAGTTACAGTGAAGCAGTTGAACTAAGCCAGGAAGTGAACTTTACTTCACCAAACAGAAGAACACAGAAAAATAAAAAACCCAATATCCTCTGCCAGTGCAAAGAAGGATGAGAGATTGGGAAGAAGATAATTCCTTACTCCTCTCAAATCTAGCCACTGCAAGCCAGATGGTATTGCCAAGCATGGGTGGAAAACATAAATGGGATACTGAAAATTTCCTACAGGAATGACAGTATAGCATGTTCAGATACCCATCTTTAGTTCCCAGTAAAGATAAAACAAAGAAACAACAAATGTAATTGTGGAAAAATAAGAATTCACAGAAGGGGAAAGAATCCTTCTTCGATCCTTCAGGTGGCAATTAGTGGCAATCCTCAACTAATAGATAATTGATTAAAAACAAAATACACTCAGTTTACCAACCCCTCCTAATCTATTTAAAATATTCAAGAGCTTTCTAGCCAGTCATATAACTCCTACCTTGAATTCATCAAGATCCATTTTCAAATTCTATGTTCCTTAGCTTTTTGCTCTTCTTCAAAGTTAATTTCTTAACTTCACTTCTCCTGGTTACAAATTCAGTACTGGTGCTGAAATAGCAATGAAAGCATTGCACAGATCACAGAATCACAGTTCTTCCATCCTTACTAATGGATTAGTTTAAGAACATTCAATAGCACAGAATATTGGAAATCTGTAAACTTAATTGTATTTTAAATTAACAAGAGGTATTTCATTACTATCAAAATTTTACTCATGGCTTCCAAACACTAGGTGACTGGACTATAAATTACCTAAAACAATACTTTAAAATGAGGCCTCAGAAAGTACAAGACATTATATAGAAAATATAAGTAAGAGCTAAACACAACTCTCCCCTAGACCTCACTGTCTGCCTTTTCCAGACAACAATGCAATCTAAAATAAAAACAAACTTTCCCATCACCTCTTCTCCACCAAGCCAACCAGACACATCTATAAGTCTGATTTGTCCCCTGAGGAGCAGACAGTTTTATCTTAGTTTTTCATCCTCATTGTTTTATGCGAGCTTTATCCTGAGTTGCAATGTTGCTTCTCATTTCCTGTTCCCTAAATAAACAGAAAATTAGGTTCTCAGTGGAGATCCCCAGTCCTATCTCCTTTCCTTCCTGCCAAAAATAACTTGTTTCAGTGAGCTCACTGGAACCATCACAATGCTCAGATTTAGCAAGGCTCTGTTTTTATAGCCTGTATGTTACCATATATATTGCAGTTACCATATATATTACAACTTAAAAATGTACACACCAAACAGAACAGATACTAATCTCAAACATGCTCATATAAAATCTTTGCAAGAAATAGCTCATGTTTTTCTGACATTTTTCTGCTCTAAGTTTATTCCACATTGACTGCAGCAGAAAGTGGAATCTGGCCCAAAGACTAGTTCTAAGAAATCCTTTCCTTTACTAGTAGAACATTGTTATTCACAACAAATGTTTCTCTAATTATGTTTTTGAGCAAAAGTATTAATGACATTTTGGCCATATGTCTACTTACCTATTTCAGAAGTTGTTTTATTTTGACACATTTGTATTATATAACAGTCAGAAATTTTGATTAAAAGTTTGGGTCTTCAATACATCTTATTTGCAGTAAAATAGAAGCCAAATGCAAACCCATGCAATGATTCTGAGCAGTACTCTGCTGCTGAAAAGCATTTTTTTTAACACTACAACGTAACATGGTTTTGAAAAATCTATTTTCTAATGGTTCACTTTATCAAGCTATGAACCAACTGAAATTAAATGTTCATCTCTGCCTATCTTTGTAGGCAGAGATAAATCCTTAAAACATGGAGAAGTAAAATAAGATGGGAATTTGAAGCAGAACATTTCAGTGTTTCTGAGTGAGAGGCAAATTTTGGTCATCTGGCCATATTCAGCACTATCTTTGCAAATTCTTTCATGACTGAAGTGAGGTATTGGAAAAGGAGATCCTTCTACTTCTTTTTATGTTACTTCTGATAATTTTTAGTCAATCAACATGGCTTTCAAGAGTGGCAAACAACTACAAAGCTATCCTATGAAAATTGATACACAGATCATAATATAAACCTGCATGAATATTATTCTAAGACTGCAAGTACATAGGCCATACTAAAAATGAGAATAAAAACAAAATTCAGCATTTAATGAAACCATTTGAGCCGCATATCATCTTTGTTACACGCTTTTCTATTATGTTCTCTCTATACTTAGAGGGAATAACATTACCTCTTTTCTTTCTTATTGTGCTTTGTATTAAACATGTGCAAAAAGTGTGGACCTTGGAGTCCTTAAAAATGAAATCTTCTATTTCTTTATGGGTCAGGTAGACACAAATACTTATGGAATCAACGGATGTGACAAAAGCTACATCATCAAAGTTTAGTTTTTGTCTTACAAGTGCCACTATAAAGGTTAAGAGTACCTCATTCACCAGTGTCTTTCAAGTATCCTTCTAAATAGCCCTGAAAAACACAGTAAAAGCCAAACGTATTTTAAATACTTTCTAAAGAAATAAATTGACTTAAACATGTACATCAATACTTCTAGAATAAAGGACCACATACATTGCCACTGCTGGTTAAACCAGTGAGACCCATTTATAACAAGAATTATCATCCACTAGGAAGAGGAGAAATTAATTTCATACAGTCTACTAAAAAAATAGCTTCTGACTTTTAATGGTATGGCTTAGATTTGAATGTGATCAATACTGCATTTCATCACCAATAACCTAAATTATTTAGCTTCCTTAAACTATTTCTCTTAATTTTCTGCTCCAGGCTAGCCCTTGAATTATCTTTCTCTTTAAAGCAGAATGTCTTTCAATTTCCTTTGAAAGTGGATAAGGCTAGACTTGTTCTACTGCCAGGATGAGTAAGTGAGGAGGCAAGCAGCACAAGGCTCACGGAGAATATCACAGGCTTTATGTGACTAGGAGGTTAGATTCATGCTCCCTCTCTTTTTTAACCAAAGAGAGTTGGAATGATGGAGGTGTGCTGACCTGCAGAGGCCAAAACAACTTCCAGTGTTTGAACTTACTTTTCTGAAGCTCTCACACACGGCTCTCCACGTGTTCCAGTTCAGTTCTCACAACATCCCAGTAGATATGTTAAAGTAGAGACACCAGCTCCTACAAATAAAGATGCCACCATGTATATTTCTTCTATTTACCTAGACTCTATGCTGGGGTAGGAAGGAAAGAACAGAATTCAGTATTCTTTATTGCACAAGGGCGTGGCTTCATTTTCTTCATATCATTAATACTATAGCTTTCTTCCTGCAGCAATTTCACAAAACACATTCAAAGTAACACAAGTAAATGATGCTAATGGTAAATTAGTGTTTGGGAGGCTGTACTGTGAATCACTAAAGATTAGCAGAACTGCACCAATAAAAATCCCTAGGTACATTAAGGAGAAATTAAATACTCCTTTCATACCTTCCAGTTTGGGAAAGTATAAAGATATGAATTTTAATATCCCTAAATATTAAGTCAAGTGACTTTGGCTGTTAGCAGAGAGTTATATTTGCAGACTAAGCCTACCTTAGTCTTAGAAGTGCAAACTAAAAGACAACTTCTCAGTAAAATTGTATCTTAGTGTATGGGATTTTGAGAAACTAAAAAAAAGGTAAGCTTATTTTTCTTGTGTTTGGCATAAAATCTTCAAGAAAATGAAAATGTAAGACTAAATCTTTTTTTGTTGAAATGTTATAACATACCACTGAATATTTACTTGAAATAATAACCACTGCTACTCAGGATAGCAAAGCATATTTTCCTCAGTATTTTAAGTATAAAAGTTAAATTTCTCTAGGCAATTATGGAAAATGTTTTCCTGATTCAAGAATGAAAATGGTCTTGTCAGCATTTTTGCCTAGTGGAATATCTGAACAGAGTTATAAAATGGCTGTATAAGTTAGAAAATACTACCCTTCAGCTCACAACTCATGCTGTAAAATCAGAAACACAGGCAAAGTAATAATTAAAAGAAAAAAAATACATATCTATATTCTTGGGAAGCTCAGCTGCATCCAAGCCAGCCAAGTGAGGATTTCTGTATTTCCAAGCTTTTTATTCCTTATGGGTAAGGCCAAATTGGTAGACCTCTTTTGAGAATCAGAAATAAACCTGATGTAAATCCTTTAGAAGTCAATCAGTGCTGCTCTGAAATCAGTTAAAGAGATTGTCCAGAGCTAACTGAAGATCAATGCTTCTAATGGTTCAAACAGCAGCTCTTTCATAATTTTTGATTATTTATATAGGGAACAAAATACAGAATAACTTTATTAATCTTTCTTATTTGCTCTTCCTATCTCCTTACAGGACTTATTCTGAAAACCTGACTCAGCTATTGACTTCAAAGAGAGTAGGATCAAGCCCTGAAAGAATAAAAACACTCAGTGGACAGGAAGGGAAAAATATGTTAATCTGAAATTAAAATTCCTTTAAGATATTTCTGTCTAGTGCAATTGAAACATCAAATTCGAAGTCTGCAGCTGAACTCTCTGAAATGTAACTACAGTATTAACCGGACTCACTAAAATAATGACAAAGAATCAAAATAACGATATAGTTTCAATACAATTCACAAAACTCATCGAGTCCTTGTAACTTATTTTCACCACAAAGCCTGCAAACAGAGCAGCAAATGAATGAAGCTCATTCAGTGCAGGACAGATGATGATATGTAAATTCAGATAACACAAATGAACACATCTGTCAGAGTTTCTCACATAAGGGATAAAATGGAAATATTAAAAACTTCAAGACATCCTGAATGGTGCAGGCATTTTTATTCCTTGAAGCAATGCTGCCATCTTGTGAGGGAAACACTTAAACTAAAATTTTAGTTTTCTTGATTTATCCTAAGTGACTAGGGGTTTACAAGACACAGAGGGACACAAACTGGAAACAGACTGAGCGCAGACTTTGCTCTCCCTCCACACAAATAGGTCTTTGTCTGAAAACATAGTGGAGAAGGTAAGCAATACTGCCCAAGAACTAAGAATTCTTAAAATTAAGCTCTATCTTAGTTTAATTCAGTAGCAAGCAGAACAGTCCCTGTTAAAAGTTGATGAATTCCACTCCCTTTCTTTTAGCTTTCATTATGCAACTAGTATCTTGCATTGCTTGATTGGAAAATCCAAGCAATTTCAAAAAATGGATTTTGCAAGGTCAGATATTTAATTCAGTTCTCGAAGTTATGTACATCCATCCTTGCCATTAGGGATGAAGGGAGAGGGTGCCATTTAAAGGAACAAAGTATTTTATTAAGTCATTGACCAAATAGCAATTCATTGTATACAGAGAGACATTTCCACTTGTGTTTTCTCACCAGGAAGTCAGAAGTGTGTACTCATGTCCTTCCTCTTTAATTTCTATGCACACACAGAGATTTCAAGACAAGAATTATGACCATTTACAGTTGGATTGAATTCAATAGCACCGGCTAAAGAAACACCAACTGCTATTCAAACTATAGTGAAATTCTGTAACAATGTTTTTACAGCTGAAAATGCAACTTCAACAAGTGTTACACGCCCTCAGCAGCAATCCGTTCTGCAAACCAATAAGGTAACTTTAATAAGATCAATATATTCTGACTTCACCTTTGTGAATAGAATGTTTCGATTTCCTATTTCCATGTTTGAAATGTGTAATGCAGCAAACAAAATTTTAAAATGCTTCATTTTATCAAAGTGAAAGTAAGAAAAAAAATTATAGTACTACAACGACCATATGCCATAGAGTCCACATGCATATTCAACTTTCACCTGGGAATACTGAAAATCTCCTAAAACTACTTTTATTAGCATGTCTAAAGATTTCCTGTGTTGCTAGAAAAAAATCACCTGTTCTTTCTTGCTGCAAAATTCATGTCTTCCTGCAAACCTCTCGCTCCAGAAACAGCTTCATGCTATTTGGGTTTAGAGTCGTAGCTACAGACAGTAACCTCTCCACTCTCCCAATATGTAAATTTGTTATAACATATTAAAAGGGGTTATTAAAATAATTCCTTTTGCAGGTGTTGCTAAAATGAAGCTGTTAAAGCTGAGGCAACTGGCTAGTAGACAGAGGACTACGGGTTTCTATCATTGCTGCATAATGTTAGATTTTATTCTTGCTCTGTCAGTCTGTTACAGCTCTGGGTCTTCATTTATTCCTTTGAAAAACAGTATAAAACATTATCTTGCTATGTGTACTTGAGTAACACATCTATTTACACAAATGTAAAATGCTTTGGTATCTCTGAAGGAAAGGCACTACAGCCTCAATTATCAGACATTTTGGCGCTCACTAGTTGAAAGCTAGGTGTAACATCACCGCCCCAGCATGCATCGGGTAAGACAAGAACAGCTTTTCCTACCTCCCTGCTCGTGCAGAAGAACAGGCAGAGGAGGGAAAATTCTACCCTAGGCTTCCCAAAGAAGAGTTCTTCACTAAGAACTGTAAACCAGAAAATCTGGCCCTGTATAATTAGAAAATGTTTTTGTTGTTTGAATTAGCATCAGGATCTGCTCTTAGCAATTACTTGGAAGTATTCTGAATCAAGAGACACTACCTTTGTAGTTAGTTTTATAACAGCCCAAGATGTGGCTCCTGTATGTATACACTGTGCTTCCCTCAAACTATTAAAAGCAATAAGGCTTATCTAACTGACAAACTAAGAACATCTCCAGAGTCAGAAAATGCCCAGTGGAGGAATCAGCTAGTAGAGTCTGGGTGTCACTACACACCCCCCACTCCATCTCTGCAGCCTTCAGTTCACTGTCAGCCCCAAGAAGACACCTTCCTAAATTGCCACTAACAGCTCTGACATCCTGAACGACCCAAACTCTGCTCCAAGCAGTGCCAGAAGTTTGGGAGCCAGAACAAGAACTGAGGGTTCCGAATTCCTGAGCTCCTCTGAGCTGATCTAATCTTCCTGCATGCATTCTCATGTCAGAACCACGTTTTTTTTGGCAAGCAGTGAACATGCACAACACTTAACTGAAGTGAAAAGAGGCTGAAAAGACCAAACTACTTCCAGTGTTACAAAATTGTACTTCTATTATTGTTTCCTTCAAAGTCTTTTTTTTTTTTTTTTTCTTCTTCTTTTGAAGGAGTGCCAGCTATGGCTGATAATTCTCACAAATTATGAAAAGGTATATTCTTATAACACATCTTAACTTGCTGATGTTGTAGAATGAAGCACAGAGGTCTCTGAACATTATTGTGCAGAAGGCTTGGGGAGAATACAGACCTCAGTACGATAGAACAAGCATTATTTATCTCTGCTAGAGGTGTAATAATTTAAATGTAAGAGCGTACTTCTTTCCAACCCACTCACTACATTCTACTATACTGAAATAAGTCAGCCTTGACAACCTCCAGTGGATCCATGTAAATACATTCCTTTCAGTTTGCTCAGCAGTGGAACAACGAGGATGTTTTAGTCTTATTTAATTCCTGGTGGGTTCCCCCCCACCCTGGTTTCTGGCAGTGGATTCATGCATGGTGTTCTAGAAAACTCAACATCTGAATCACCTTCCACTGTAAATAAACAAGATTCATCAAGCAATACCTGAACAGTTTACCTCATTAAATACCTGTGACTCTGAAATAACTTTCTCTATTATCAGAACTACTGTATATTGCTTCAGTTTTCAAATTCATACAAGCTCCCCTCAGGCTTCCTTCACTGAATTCAAGGCTTGAGCTTCAAGTTTTCATTTCCAGTGCTGCTAGAGCAGATGACAAAAGAGACACTGTACTGCCAGTACAGCTGTTTATTCCAGTGGTATTGGCTACTAGTAAACAACCAGAGACATCCTTATGCAATTTCCTGTTCTCAAACCTCGCTCGGACTCCACCACCAAAACAGCTCACAGCAGAATCACAAACTTCCTGTTTGCAAGGTGTCTGACACCTAGAGATGCCTCTGTAATTCAGTGTGTTAGGTTTATCTTTCTCAGCAACAAAAGACTGTTGTGATAAAGAAAGGAGGCAGAGATAGTATTGCTTGACTTAATGTTTTAGTATTTTTATAATATAGTAGATTTCTTATCAAAAGATTTCTTAATTATCACTATCTACCGCAGTACCAAGAAGTAGCTCTACTGCTTTTGCCTTCATTCCTGTAAAGGGCAATGGAGAATTGTTTTGGTTCTTCCCAGAATGTCTTGGGACACAAATACTTCCCCCCACCACCAAAAAAAAAGAAGAAAAAAAAAAAAAGCAGCTGGACTGCATCGTGCTTTTTCTTTCAAAGATGTTTATTCCTTTTATGATCAGTGTTATGGCCACCCATGCATAACCTCCATGCATCCAGGTTCTCTTTCATTTGATAGAGATTTGAATTAATTTTCCTTTCTTCTCCCTTAGTCTCCCATTCTTTTCCAAACTTTATCAATTTGCCTTTCACTTTGCCATGTCCTTTTCTGGAGGGTTGTCTATCACCAAGCTAAGCTTCAAATTCACATAAAATAAGCAAGTTTAGTATCTTCTTTTGGATTGGATTTACCTGTGAGAGCTCAGGAAAAGAGAAAACTCTTGAAATTAATGTGAAAAAAAACCTGGTATATACAGTAACTTGCAAAATTTCAAGTGTCATGGATTTCACTGTGTGTAGTAATGTCTAATGTTCACACACAGCTACGTCATGCTGTTCCCAGACCTGAAATTTCCATATTCTTTTTACACGCTTTCTGATGATATAATGTTCACTAAGCACAAGGAAACACTATTAATACGATGTTAGAGCATATTATTAAAATGAAAATAGTCTCTCTGCATACCCAGAAAGATGTTAACTTACTCACAGCGAGACTCTTAGGACAGTGACAGAGGAAAGTAATTGTGCTCTCAAGAAAATCTGAAATGTTATGTTGTGTTTTGGGTTTTGTTTTTTTTTTTTAAGATTAAGACATGTTATAAACTCAAAGAAAGTAAAGGACATCATGCTGCAGTTAACATTTCACAACAGGATTCTAACATCTAGCTTCTTTTAATGTACAGATACATCACCTCATTTAAAGTGGAAAAAACTGCCCAAGTTACTCTCAGTTTTGGAAACCAAAGATTTCCATCTCCAGGTTCAAAATAGCAGCACTCATCTATACTCTATCTCAGAACTGGCATACTTGATACAAACCTCTAAGTTTAGACAGTTCAGCTATGATAGAACATGTTTGCTAACTAGTACTAGGTAATGTTAATAAATAAAATGCATGCAATAAGTAAAAGCATCCCACCCTTAAAAATGTAAGAAAATGCAAAATAGCAAATGAAATATAAGGGGATAGTTCAAAATCATAACTCTCAGCTATTTCCAAGATTTAAGCCTGCAGCAACACTCAGATACATTAAACATCTTCTGTATTTAACAGTAACAGTTACAGACTCCTGAAAAGGAGACAAGCAAATAGTCATGGGAACAACATGACTAAACAACATAATCATGTATTCAAAACCATACTTCTCGCATCTCAAGCCTTCATGCAGAAGAAGTGAGTACTGCATAACAAACACCAGCTTGTTTTTTACTTCCTATCTAGCTCCAGTTCTGCCTGTGAATGTCCCACAGGTACTACGGTTTTAACAAGATTTCTTCATACTGCATATTAGTACCAAACTAACTCTGTGGTTGAAACAACGTTTTACAACATAACATTGCCCAGAAAAAAAAAACATTAAATAATTCAAATGCACTGAGTGGTGTCATTCTCAAGTCACACAATGGATGTGGAATAGACAGCATAGCAAAAGTGACTCGTAATTACTCTGAAACTTCCCAGAATATTCACTTCTACTGGAGATTTTAAAAAATAGCCTGTCCACTTTAATTCTTACTGCTTTCACTTCTTCCCCTTCCTTAAATTAAAAAAAAAAGCTAGTTACTTCAAGCTAAGGTAAAGCCATAGTTTAAGCAGCCAAAGCACCAGAATCCAACTAGTGAGGCTTTGAGAATTCTTATGCCATTAACTTCTCACTTCCAAAAATTAAATCACAAAAACACCTTCAAAACATCTTTCATGAATATTATTTTATTAATTTTAACATAGAAATTCTTGGTTTTATTAAATGTTTACCAAAAGTTGCCATTTCAATTTTCAAGAGACACCATAAAACTAATATTATTGCTGAGGAATGTACAAAAGGACCCTAAAGACTCTGTTAAATATAGTTTGGCTGTAAGAAATGTGGTAATCAAAAAGGATAATAGTCCTTGTATGTGACTGCAGGCAGCAACTACCATCCCAAGGCTGCCAATAACATGAATGTTTTTATGAGGTAGTTAAAGATTCATTAACCTTTTCATGCCTGAAACAAGTATATTACATTAGCGCCATCCTGAATAAATTCAAAGACATGAAAATAAATAACATGGGAATACAAAGAGCAGAGTAACAGAAGGCCACAATAGTTTCAGCCTGTCTTTTAAAAAATCTGGCACCAGCAAGAACAGGAAGAGGCTGAAGGAGTAGCGATAAAATAAGGAAGACCAGACTGAAGGATTGTCAGAGTATTAGCAAAAATTTTGCAGTTAGAAACATATTTTACAGTCAGGCTTTTCTTTTTCCTAGAATTCAGCAGTCAGAACAGACAAAAAAAACCCTAAAACACAAACATGACTGACTTTATCTTTGCTTATGACTGCTTGGGGCAGTTTTGATGGTAACCCTCCGATGATCTGAGGCTTGCACTTCCCCAGTTCGGAAACCCTCCTAGACTTCAAACCAAACCAAACCTGCAATACAACCCAGGTCTTGGGTGCAGAAGAGGATGGGGGCTTTATTGCATATGCAAGTTTTCCTGTACACAGAAGTGAACCCAGAACATCAAAAATTTCATGGATGCTTTTGGCTTGCTCTTATCCTTGTAGAGAGCATTCCCATCCCCAAGTCTGGAATTTGATTTCCAGTAAGTATTTCCATTTCTGATGGTATCAAAAGCACAGTTCTAAAATTGGTTTGGCCTGCTTAATGTAAATGTTTTGCAACCATAAGGAACACAAAACCAGCATAAATGCAAAAGCATAGGGCATGAAAGACACACATTTCCCGTGCAAGGACTGGCACAGATTAATTACATATGTAAACCACTGTGGTAAATACCACAGTACTATTATTATTCTATGAGACTGGCATTGAGACCCTTTTAATTCACACACCCCTGCATTCCATGGATGCACCCTGAATTACTAACCAGCCCAACAAAAAACCCCAGTGAGCCCTCATCCTTTAACATCGCCATATAGAAGAACCCTCTGCTGAAGAACTAAGTCTTGTGAATGGATTTGGATCCAATCCAAATGATCTGGAATTTGTCTCTACCTATCTGGACATCTCTGCTCAACATGCTTACATCTAACAGGTCCAATTAACAAGCCTGGTTTAAATCACAGGTGACAGGCAAATGGATAAGCATCTAACTTATAACAGCTGACACAATTCATTGCAAATAAGTAACAGAATGAAAATAAATTTACTTCCCATGCTAAGAGCAAATAGGAGATTCAAATTAGCAAAAATGTGCACACATTTCAAAGTTCTGCAGCCAAGTCTTCTAACCAAAATGTTGAGGAAACACATCTGCTCTTCAGAGGCATCTTACAAAGGCAATGTTGACAAACAACGACAGTAGTTACAAATATTTTTAATTATTTTATCCATGTTAATTCAGTCCAACCAACAGAGGTACTCTGAACATTTAAAGAAAAAGTGAATTAAAAAAACCCCAAACATTAAAATTGACATACAAATGAACAAAATGAGTGTTTTTAGAAATGACATTCTTAAGACTCTCACTAGGTAGTTCATTGCCTCAATCTTTCACTCAGAAGAGAGACTACCAGTTCCACAAGATTACTTTATCAGCGTAGACCCCACACGCTGACAGGGTACTCGCAGTCAGGTCTGAATACAAAACACAGCAGTCAAGAGCCAGTAGCATTCCCTTATATATCACCCAAGCAAAACAAGAGACAGCTCGCTGGGAGATTTCAAAGGGCATTTTACCAACGTCATGACGCCCTGTACACAAGTCCCTGCCCAGCTTGACTCACACTGTGTCCACACTGACATTCCCTGCACTCACCCTGTGACAGCATTCCCCTTGCCTCCAGTGCTAGCAGCTGCTCTAGACTGGCAGCTGACATTTTAAATGCTATGTAAGACCTCTGGCAGCTCCCCTTGCTGCTGCCAAAGGTAAAGCTACATTAATTCATGCAAGAAAAAGCTTAGCAACCCCCACAGCAGACTAGCCCTTAAAGCCCAAGAAAGCTGCAAGATGTTCAGGAGACTATTGCAAAACAAGGGCAAGGTTGAGCCTGGAGAACCAGCAGGACGTCTGAGACCAAGCCTCCCAACAGCTATGCCCATACAACCTAAAAGCTACTTTAGGGACGCCTCATTGTGGGACACACTGAGCCCGAGCCTTTGTGGGGACAAAATGACATCTTACAAAGAAAATGTGAAGAAAAATATGTTTCATCCAGGGGAAGGCCACCTAGGAACTTAAATCTGGGATGAAGGAATGTTCCCTATGTGCTAGGGCTTGCCGAGGATGGGAAACCACTTCCTGCTTGTCCAAAGAGCTGTGAACAGTATAATTAGCACTTGCTCGTAATATTAAACGTCACCAGATTTAATCTGAAGGGTCACTGGGAACCCCAAATGCAAACCTGAACTATTTAACTCCCCTGCACCTAAAGGCAGCTATAAATACTTTGAGTGTCTATACTGAGAGCAGCCCCATGTGAAACTAAGCTACTCTATTTTTGCACATTACATAGTCTTATTTAGTGCTGCCTTTGCACTCTCCAACAACAATTCCTCGTGTGTGATGTGTTAATTCAATGTTTTTAAATATACTGCCTATGTCACTGTGAGCTTTTTTTGAATCACTGAAATAACTAAACCATTCTGGTGACTGACATTACCATCACGATATATGCATTCAAAGCAACTCTCCTTCCTTCTTGTTTTCCCACAGGTAAGCCTGTGCTGTACTGCTGTGCACACAGATGTCTTGCTGCCCCCCCAGCCTTAGAGGAGGGGGTTAGATAACACACCAGCCCATACTGCAGAAAGGATGTACGCAGCACACCCTGTTAGTCTGCACATTTCAAGAGACAGCAGATTTCCAAGCTACTGCACACATTTAAGACAGACAAGTTACAGTCTGGCCATGAGCCTAAGCCTGCAAACACCGTGTGAGATTTGCCTGGATCTCACAAACTCTACATGATACCAGCCCGTATCTGTTTCCAAACTCTCACTGCACAAACTGGAAGCTGAGCTGCTAGTGAGTGTGTTTTACTCCCAATGACACCAGGGAGGTTTTAACAAGTGCATCAAGAGGTCAAACACCCTGGAACTCTGTTTTGTTTAGACTACTAATGCTAGGAACTGCTCTGTAGTTTTAAGTACACAATGTTGAAAATAATAAGTCAAGCTGATAACAGAATTCAGTGTTAATAAAGGAACTCATGGTCCTGCAAAACTCTGCAGGATTTCTGTTTCTCTTCACAATTGTCATTTCAGCCTCAAACTCCTTTGGGAATTCATACATAAGATTAATGCTACCACAGGAAAGAAAACTGACTGCCTAAGCTAATACCTGAACACTCAGTGGCTTGAAAAAAAAGAGTAAAAAGATAATCTCTAACAGAAATGTCAATGAATCTTGGCTGCCGATTTACAATTAATTAAAATAATCCCCCACTGGTTTTGATTAAAAAGGTCTTGGCATGAATTACCGTGTCAGAGGACAGAAAAGCACTTGCATGCTCATAAAGATTACAGCAGAAAACACTGTTTAAGAACAGCGGAACACGATGTTTAGCACTGAATTTAAAACAGATTTTTTCTTAATCTTGTTAAGTTCAACTTCAGAGGGCTGCTTACCTACCTACTAGACCCAAAAGACTATTTGCTACAATGGTCTTTCTAAAGCAAAATAACACTTTTTCTACAGTAAATTTCCTATTTCAAGCTTTAATTTCCCACAGCATTCTCAACTCTTAGAAACTGATTTTTTTATTTTCTAAAATTCTGTATACACCTCTTTAGACCTGAAGACTATAATCTCTGCCTTTTTTTGTTAGACTAGACATCATAGAAAATTATTTAATGATTCCTTACCTTTAAATAAATACCTTGATTCCAGCACTTAACACACTCAAGAAACAGTCCAAAATGCTAAAATAGGAAAGCCCCTTTCTAACAACAGTTACAGAAGAATTAAAAACAACCAGTGTTCCCTTTTTAAAGATCTTAGTTTGTTCTTTAGCCTTTTATTGGCTTGCTTCATATTAAGGGAGTGAAGATCAAAAAAATTGAAATCTAGCAAAAAGCACCTTTAAAGATGCAGAATTCTGTAATTCTCCCTTCTTTACCTTGAACTCATTCTACCTTTTCTCCCCAATATTCCTGTTCTCCCTTCACCCTACCTTCACTCCATCTATATAAGGACCAGATTTACTGTTGTTTTTTGTTTGGTGTTTTTTCATTTGTTTGGGTTTTTTTGTTTTGTTTTGGGTCTTTTTCCTCATTGAAAGGACTGGATGGTGCAGTCAGTAGGCTGCAGATTTTCAGAGAAATGCTTCAAGATGTCCTGTGCAATTCTGGAAAAGTTACTTGAGGCTCAAATAGCAAAGAAACCAGCAGTGCAATGAACTGCTGGACTGTGATACCCTGAACTTTCACACATCTCTTCTTCTATCAGTAGATGTGGTGAACTTGCCAAAGACTGAAAAGGGGAGAGGCCTTCAGTTGGTTTTCCTTGAAGTGCTGACAATGCAGAAGAGCTCTAAAAACACTGTGTCAGCACTGGCTACATTTCTACTGCTGGCAAACAGAGAATGGCTATGTCATTTTGATAATCCATCAGCAACTTGCCAATGGTTGCAAACATCAGGATTGGGTTTTGGTTTGGTTTGGTTTGTTTGGGGTTTTTTGGTATGTGCCTGTGTGATTTTGTTTGGGTTTTTTTTAACAGAACAATACAGAAGAAAACAAGCACTGCAATGCTGGCTCTACATACAAGACCACCAACCTCTGAAACAGGAAATGAATCTCCCACCAACAGTCTATTTGAAAAATTAAAACTGAAGTGTCTGAGACAAGACATCCCAAATCAATGGTATTGGTCTACACAATCCTCTTTAATAGGCTTTCTATTTCAAACAGGAAGGATAATATTACTTTGGGAAAGATGACATCAGTTTGCATTCTGACATTTACTTGTACTTAAGATTTTGCACCCCTAACGCCCTCTTAGCATGTAACTGTGCATATGAAAGAGCTACACAGCAGCGCTCTCTCCACGTAGTTTTTAAAACTCTTTTCATTATTCATCAAATCTTGGATACGGATGTTGGGACAGGAGTCAAGGAATTCTTACAGAGGAAAAAATATTAAAGCGCAAACTTTAAAGAGGCTGCAGAAGGGGGGAGGTATCCTGTTCCCCCAGACTAATTTAAAAGTTCATAATCTCTTATAATGAAGGCCTGCTATTTACTCTAGCATACCTATACTGCATAACTACATTGTCATTAATATGACGCATATATTAGTGTGATAAGTGCTGTATTGCCTACAACTAGCCAAGTGTCATGGACTGAAAACTGACACACTTCAGCACTTGTGACTCTTATGAATGCATCTCTGAACAATAGTTTGACCATCAACAGCCTAAGAAATTTACTTGTAACTGCAAATCCAGCATCATTTTTAGTCTGAGATACCAATTTTTCTTCTTCACACTAATAACAAGTTAAACCTGTGGTATGTTAAATCAGTCTTTACATAAGGCTACGATTCCCCTCATGAAACTCAAGTTTTGAATATTCCTCTTTAAGAAGTCTCATGTAAAGAGATTAAATACTGTAGCATCTACAAATTACAAAAGCTCCTGGAGATTTAATTATTAACTAGAGATTATTACTCCATTAAAGATGTTTCATGCACACATGCTACGTTAGATGTTTGCACAGTCTTAAAGGTTGGCAAGAGGATCTAACAGACTATTTCTTTAAAAAACAAACTCCTGATTCTTATCTAGTAGACACGTACTTGTGGTAGCTACCTCTTTATCCCAACTGAACAATATATTTTAATTAAAGGCATTGAGTCTCATAGCTTTGCCCCTTGTTAACTACAAAGGACAGCAAAAAAAGCCCATAAGAACATAACACTTCAGCAAGTCACCACAGTGTTCAAAAGTAACATCTCTAAAAGCTTCTTGATCATGAATTCTGGATTCCTTGCAGAACAGAGGAAGAATCCCCCAAGTTGCAGAAGTTTTGGTGTGTGTCCCCTACTAAAAAGGGGAGGGGGGACCAAAAAAAAGTAACACCAGGCCCATCAGTTACATACCACTGTTGGAGGCTCCCTGCCAGAGCTCTGATGATTTTATCACCTTCTATTGCAAGCATATGTCTCTGTTCTGGCTCTTCAACTGAAGTACTTGCTCACTAGTCTCGTGGATCTTCAGACACCACCGGACAACAGATCACCAGGCAGCTGTGCCTCTTCAAATATCTACAAATGTTGATATCATTTTTAATTTCTTCTGCAATTATTGCTTTTCTCACAGCAAGATGGTTACAAAAGTCCCCCCCAAAAACCCCCAACTAAATCTCAAACCTTTTAATCAACAGCATAGCTGATAAACATTAATAAAAAACCTTTTTTCTAAAAGATATCAGTTCATTAATTCCTATTTTTCCTATTAATTTCTACCTTCTTTTCTATTAAAAAATGCAACTATTTTACATACTTTTCCTTCTTGTAGGAGGGTAGCCCTACACAACCTTGTGCTTAACATAAAGTATTATTAAAAGCAAGGGACTTTCAGGTTCCTGCCTTGAAGGTTGATTTCACCATGTTAGGCTCAAATTTCTCACTAAGGTGAGGGGCTTTCAGGTGCTACATATTTTAAAACTAGAGGGCAAGAGCTCCTGCCTCAAAGAACCTCCTGACCTTTACTATATAAATAACTTGACTCCCTTAAGTTATATAACCAAAACCAGGTCAGGAACACACTGAAAAATTGTTTCAAGTAAGTTTTCAGCAAAGACATTTCTGTGTTCAGTTTGTTGAGCAGAATTTTTAAAAAATTATAACACATAGCACCTACCACAGCACGCTTGCTAGATGAAAATAGAACTACTGAAGTTGTTATTCACAGAAATTATCACAGAGGCCTTTTTAAAGTGTTAAAATACTATACTAATGTAAATACTATAAATCTTGATATTATATCCTGACTCCAAACCGTGCTACTTATCTCACCTCTGAGAAAGCCCAGTGATGGAGAGAAACCTGAAAAGTTACATACTTTAAACATGAAAAGAGAGATTTCAATTTTAGTAAAACCTCACAATAGATTTCCAATAATTTTCAGTAGAATGGATTTCAAAAATTACCCACAAGACACAAGGTTTCTTGGACACAAAACCAAAGAGTATCCTCAATACTGCATTTTTCCACAAGAGGACACTAAAATAATGGGAAAATAGTTGTACAAAAACGTACAACTATCATGTATCACTCCTCTTCATTAGTTAAGTAGAATGCTTTTCACTTAAAAGATATTTTACAGTGAAGTAGACATTAATGTAGGATTACTTTTCTTCTAACATCCATTTTTGTCACTCCAGTGATTCATATTTGGCTTTTAGTATGCCTTAGGTGGTATGAAAACAAGATATGTCATATATTTAAGCCTGCTGTAGACAAAAATCAAGTGATGCCACAGAAATATCCTTGCATTTCATTTAAAAGTGAACTATTAGCCCTAAATTTACTGGGAAGCCAGCACATGCTTAACATTACAGTAGGCCTACAAAGAATAACTTGGGCACCAAGAAGAGCATTACCAGGATCAGGCCGCCCTCACTCTTCCACGACTTCTGCTTGTCTCCTAACCCCCCAGCCATCACCACCAAACCCCACCAAGGTGTGAGGAAAAAAGTGACTGAAACAAAGTGAAACTGCAGCCCCTGCGCCCCTTGGCTCTGGCAAGGCCCCCTCACCGCCGGTGGAGCTGCAGGAAGGAGAGCGGACCCCTGCGGTGTGTGGGGGGGTGGCTCTCATGGCTGCCCTTCCCTCAGGACAGCGGCCAAGCACCTGAGCACCTTGAGGGCCCGGCTGACCCTGCTCTCACAGCTGGGGAAGGCCCCCACGCCCACGGAAGGCCATTATAATCTCTGTCTCACACCTGCAGGCCATCGTCCCGCACCTGCTGCCTCCTCACGCACCCACTGCAACCCAATTTTAATCACTTGTTACTTTCTCCCGCGCCCGCTGCAAGCCCTGGGGACCCCACCGCCACAGGGGGGTGAGGACACACGTGGCGGCAGCGGGCTTACGGCGAACGGCGGGGGGAGGCTGGCGACCCCCGAGCGCGGGGCACGGCGGCGGCCGGGAGGACGGGACAGCGCGGCTCTGCCGTGGCCGCCCGCGCGGATTACACGCTGCGCCTCGCACACCGCTCCTCGTACTTAACAACTGCGCACCTCAGCGCGGCAAGCCCGGCGCTGGGCGGGGGAACGGCTGCCGCGCACGGTCAGCAGCGGCCACTGGGGCGAAGCCGAGGCGCCTACAGGAGGCGCCGCGGAAGGGCTCGCTCCGTTCTCGCGAGAGCGGTGCCGGCGGCCATTTTCCCCATTGATTGGCGTCGGGAAGGGGCGGGGGCTGTGTCGCTGCCCTCTCCAGCTGGGGCGGTGGCGGAGGAGGGGAAGGAGGATGAGCCGCTGCCGTTCCTCCGCCTCTCGCTGCTGACGACGACGCTCAGCTCAGCTTGTTGCGGGCCCAGCGCCGCGCCACCGGCCATGGTGCCCAGCGAGGAGAACCAGCTCGTCCCCAAAGAGGTGAGACGGAGCGGAGTCGGGGCGGGGGAAGCCTCGGGCCGGTCGTTGCAGGGGAACGCGGCGGTGGCCCCTGCGGCGTGCGGGAGGCCCGGCCTGCCAGGGCCGACCGGGGAGGGGGGGGAGGTGGAGGAGGCCCGGCCTGGCCTGGCTCGGCTTCGCTGTGTCGGTGCGAGGCCCAGCGGGAGGGAGGGCCCGTCTTTGTGAAGGGGCCGGGCGGCCCTTGGCCCGCGGGGGGCCGGGCCAGGGGTTCATGGTGGTGCGCGGGGGAGGGGGAGGGTGAGGCTTTTCCATGCGGGCTGCTGCGGGGAGGAGGCGGCCGGGGCCGAGCCGGGGCTGCGCGAGGCCCCGGCGGCGGCCCGACAGTTGCACCTGTCCGTGTGGCGGCACGCGGGGAGGCCGGGCCGGCCTGGCGGTGGGGCCGGGGCTGGGCCGGCGGCGTCTGCGCTCGGCCGTGGGCCGGGCCGCTCCCCGTGCCAGAGGTCTTGTGCGGAGCCCAGCGGGAGGGCGGCCCGCCTCCGGGCTCTGGGAGAGCGGCGGCGCCGGGAAAGGGCCGTGAGCGGAGAGGGCAGAGCACCGAGCAGGCTCCGGCGGCGAGGCGGCTCTGTGGGTGCCCGTGGGCGTCCTCGGTTGGGGAAGGGGTCCGGCGTGCGAAATAGCAGCCGGGGGGCCCGCTCCCCAGTTCGTGGGGCGGTTCCGTGCCTGCCCGGCGCCGGTACGAAGCGCTGCAGCAAACGGGCGATAGTGCCTGCGGTGGGCGCCGGGGAGAATGTGTCCCGGCTCAGCAGTGGATTGAGTTTCCTTTATTGCGGGTCCCTCATCTCTCCTCTGCTGCAGGAGGAAGGGAGAGGGCGTGTTTTTGGTCATGGGCTAAAGATAAGAGCCTTCGTGAAAGAGGAAGGCTAAGCCTCTGTCCTGCAGCGATAGGCAAATGACACGTGTCAAGTAAGAGTGATACTGTTCAGGGAAAGGAGTCTTCGAGTGGTGACCCGAAATGTTTGGAAACGGTTACTGGTAGAGTAACATTAGCAGAAGCTTAATTTCATGAGCAGATTCACTTACATATTCAGACAACTTTTCTGTTGGTTTTACTCTTCTGATAAATTACTCAAACCCTTCCTGGTGTTGGTCATCAAGTGTTAGTGGTTTCTTTCATCTGCCCGTTCCATCCTGTATTGTTATGGGAATTTTCATGAGACAAGGACTTCAATTTTGAAGAATTTAGCAAAATGAAGTGCTTGTCCTGAAGTAGTATCCTCGAACAGAACTGCAAAACAAATACCAATACTGAATTTTAGAAACAAATTTTTGTTCGTACAGTTGTACAGGTTAGTACAGGGTGTACGTAGGACAGAGGTAACTTTAGCTCTTGTTTACTTTCTTAAAATACTATGGTTTAAAGGACTGTGTTAAGTCTTTTTACAGGAAAGAGAAATCTCCAAAAACTTCAAACAAGGGATGGTAGCTAGTATGCTTAAATGCTTGCTATTAAAAAAAAATACAAAACCATAAGACTGGGGTAGAAGATAGTAGCTGGTAGACTTAAATATTTCATTTTTAAAACAAGCAAACAGAGAGATAAAGGAGACTGGCGGGAGAAACCTTGTGGCATTAGTTGTAGTTAGCTGGAACACACAAGGTGTTTAATAAAAGCAGCTAGCTGAGGCTGTTTCTTTAGTTATATGTATTAATAGTATCCCTGTTGGCTTTAAAGTTGTGTTCAGAATATACATATGATTCAGATGTGTATTTTTAACTGACTCATTGGACTAGGATTTTGAATGTGCTTTTGTCTGTAGGGAGGGGAAGTGTGGGTAAAGGAAGGTGAATACAAATTATTATAGATATGGATATCTTAAACACACAATATGAAATCTATAAACTTTGTGCATTGATAATGCTAGAGTAAGTTGCTTTTCCTCAGCAAGTTTTCTCTAGTTTTTTATTGTGCCCCTATGTGTAAACAAAATTGAACAGAATATAAGTGTTAAACCCATCTGGTAATATACATACACACACATATATATTGTAATAGAAGTTTATCTTCAGCTTTTCCAGTGTTTTTCAGTATATCCTAATTTTTATTTCAGTAATAGGAAGCTTAACAAATGTTATGCTACTAAGTCCTTCTGAGATGCAGTAATAGTCTCATTACAGAGAACACTGAGTTATGGGTAAACAGAATTCTCCAGGTCTCTGAGTTCTCAACAGCCTTCTCATAAATATCCCTATTATACCATGAGCAGCAGCTGGAGGGAAAGCAGATCATTTGGAGTTTCAGCTCTTCCCTTTAGGGATGGATAAAGGATTACAGTTCATGGTTTTTGTCCCTTCCCAATGGGCTGAGAGGTATCGGTTGTGTAGCTCACTGTCTTGTGCTGTTTCAGAGATTAAACTGGGTTGTGAACCAATGTCTGCTGAAGATGAGTACACAACCATGTTTTTCCTTTCAGTTCCAGTGTAAAAGAGCAGGGAGAAATGTAACATTGTGTGCTTTAGCCTGATCTAGGGAATGACTAATCATCTAAAGGAGTGGATGGGAAAAGAATTTTAGTTCTTGTCTGCAAGCTTACATGATGCTGTGTTAGGAGATGTATCTATAACATTAGCAGCCTCTGTGTTTTAAGAATGGAAAGATAGATATTAGGTTTTTTATAAATCTTCAGTTTTTGTTTGTAGGTGTATAATATATAATATATCTATAATCTGTGTATGCTAACAGGAGCTCAGATTGATATTTTTTAAGTATACTGCATGGATTTTTTCATTAGCTTTTGTAAAGAGTAATAGCATGCTTTCATGGATAAAAAATACTAGTAATTTCACTGTTGCACTTAGGATGTCTTTTATTAGTCTCTTAGGAAAATTTTTCTTTTGGATATTGCATAGGTTCAGCTGCATCTCTGAAATACAGGTAGTCGAGGCCTTGTTATTTTCTCTTGCTCATAACATTGGCGTAAAGTCCTTTTTTTTTTCATTTGTAACATGTATAAAAGCAGTTTCTAATAACCCAATGTTGGGATTTCTTTTTACATTAAGATTTTTGTCCAAGTTATGCAGACCTTTAATAAATCTGTTCTTACATCTCTACCACTGCATAACGCTTTCCCAACTGTTCCTGTAGTTGTGTGACCAGTAATTCCTTATGATGGGGGCAATGAGAATCCTTGTTTGCTAGATCTGGGATTCAGCATGAACTGGTCCACGTTCCTTTTCCTTCCAGTTCTCAATTCCTTTTCTCTGTTCATCTGAAAGATAAATCATTCAGTTTAGTATTCTTTTATATCCAATAAAACAGCAAGCATTGGGTAACAAAGAAGACATTGCTGCACCCTGGTAGTAAATGTTAAGCTCATTCTTTAAAAATTGCTTTGTTTTTAGGCATCACTTTTCCCCCGTTAGTCTAGTAAAACAGTAACCCTGAGGAGGGAAAGGGAATAGTGTAAGTAAGATAATAATGGAAATAAGAAGAAATTGGTGTTATTAGAAGGGAAAACACTTTTACGGCTTTCAGTGTTTCTGAGAGGAAAAGTAGACATGCGACTTACTTTGGGCAAATATACCTCAAAGTGAAAATAATAAAATACTCTAATCCACACAGTTGATGGGAAAGTTAGATGTGTATGTCTGTTTACTGGTAATGTAGGTGAACTGTACTAAGCTTTTTCTTGAAAATCAGGATGTACCAGAACTTGGTGAATATTGCCCAGAATTGGTCAGAATATAAAAATTGTGTTTTTTCTATGAGGTTTTTGAAGTATCTGTGCCACTAATTAAATAAATGCTGTGCAGGTACTTTCTCAGCATGTTCCATCATGAACTATCCAAAGTACACCTGTCAGAGTATGTATATGCTTTTTACTTGCTGCCGTTAAATCAAAGAAGGTACTGCCAGTTCTATGTCAGCTAACTAATGTGAGTCTTTTAATCCCTACACTGATGAATCTATTTTAATCTTCTGCACTGAACAAATAAAATAAGTTTCTTGATGAGTATTGCTCTGACTTCTTCATGAGAAGAGCAGAAATCTGATCAAGATACTTCACAGTTCTGTTTAGTAAAGGGATGCTGTTCTTTCCAATCCTTGTTCTTTCATTCCTGTGTATTAAGAGATTACACAAGTGGTTAGAGCTTGTGTAATATATCATTTTTTTCCTACTTCCCTTCTGGTGTCCTCCTGTAAAACATAAAGGTGTAATTGTGACAAATAGAGAAACTGACTACTTCATTGACTGGGCAGATAGTCTGGAAATCAAATTTAGGAAACAAACAGAAAATCCACACAGAATTCCACCAAGTCATTTGTTTCTTGCAAACAGACACTTTCTGAATGATATTCTGGTAGTAATTTAGATTGGTGAATAAGGCATGAGAGTAAAATGCAGGCACTTTCTCTGCTTAGTTCAACCACTGGGCTTCTCAGTCACAGTTTCGTTCCCCTTGCTGTATATATCTGGATATTTAATCTGTAGTATAAGAAAGATAATCAGGATAATTATCTAATAGCACCTTGAAATAATCTCATTAAAAGTTTTTGCCTAAGAGGTACCAGCTACCTGTTAGCTTGTACTTGGTACTGAAACTTCACTACTAGCTAAAGTTATTACTCAGTAGAATCATCTGAGAACTAAATAACATATCACTGTAGTTACGGTTTTTGTTGTGGAAGTGTGGTTTTCTCTAGTGTTTTATGGGTCACTGGTGGTTAAAGTTTCTAAAGCAAATGAGTACAGTAGTATAATTCTTTTTTTCTTTGTTTTTGTGCAGTTAAACACTATTTCTTAAACTAGTAATGAACTTTTCCCTAAACTGCAAAGTAGTTAAATGGAGGCAGAGAATACTTGAAAAATCTGTCAGTGTTGCCTTCTACACTGTCTTTCTTGAGCTCAGAATTTCCGTATACCACAAAAAAGTTACTAGTGCATTGTTCATTACCATTTTTAAATAGATAAAGTTCACTAATTGTGTATTCTGTTGTTTTTAAAACCTAAGTACCTGTCAATTTAGATCAATGCAGCCTTGCATCGTAGTTTTAAAATATGAATTGTCATATCACTGATGAAAATAATTTTATCTGACTTCCTTTTGCTGGTAGAATGTATTGATATTAATAGAAGATTAAAACCTGCAGTCACTTACTGAAATAGTATTGACTTTGTGTTACCTTTGACTTACAGGTTTTAGTCCTGTCAGAATTAAACACGGGGGGAGTTAGTATTTGAAACTTTTGTCCCGGTACAGTACAATTGATACAGTAATGCACTAAAATATGTACAGATGTTCATATATCCAGTCACAGTTCCACTCTTTCTTTTGTATTTGCAAATATAGTGGGGTTTATGTAAGAAACTGTGAAAATTATGTCTCTAGAAAACTGAATGATTGAGTTACATATACATATTCAGCCTTTTTATTCAGTTTGAAAAAGTTTTTGATTCCTTTTGTGAAAACTTATAGTTCATCCCTTTGAGAATTAATACAGTATACCTTCAGGTGAGCTGACTTATTAGCATTTTGTTATTTTTCTTGTCTTGAACAAAATAGCCTCAAAACAATGCCACTAGTAAGTGAAGAACTGGTAATTGAAAATACTAGGGTTTTTTGTAAACTTCTGATAAAATGATAACCAATTTGATCATAGTTTCAGCCACTGTGAAGTGTGTAGTATTTTCTTTGGTTTTTGCAATGTTTGGCATGTAATCAGCTTGCACTGAACAAATGCTCTTGCACAGCATTGGCAGATGAAATAACTTTAAAAAGGACATTAAGGAATGAAATTATTAAAAATCGCTTGTTTCCATTTAATCTTTGAGATTGTGACCACAAGGATACTTTAGGTGCTTCTGGAAAATGACAACAAATTATTTTTACATTGGCAGTCCTGTGAATAACTTAGAACTGATCATTTTGCTGCAATCAGGTATATCTTCTCAATCACATGTGATGAAAGCCTTTTAACTAACATGAGGAAGCATGCATGGATTCCATAGGATTGGTGAGTGCTCTAATTTTGAAGCTGTGGGAGAAAAATACTTGACACAATACGAAAGTTTTCATTGTAAATGTCTGAAAACAGATGTAAATAGCTTTTTTGAAGAAGTTTGGCAGAGTGCTGCAGGAGCTAAAGGAATAGAAGGCAGGTATGTTTACTGATTTGTATAGGTATTATGTTAAGATCAGTAGCAATGACTGAAGGAAAAGAAAAAATAGCAGATATAGCAACCTTAAGTACTACCTTTTTTGTAAATAAAATATTTTCATTAGTTAATATATGGAAAAATCATCAAAGTCCTTCCTCATATATACATTGTCAAATCTATACCTTCTTATGGAGACATTGTACTTCAGAGTTCCGCGTTCTTCCTGCAGCCCTTTGCCATGGTGGTAGCAGGTAGAGTTTATGTCCAGGCTTCATGAGTGCTTTCCTTGTTAACTGTCATCCTTCCTGCTGTGCAGTATTGCTAGTGAACTACACAAAGAATCCCTGCTGGCCCACCTCACTATTCAGCTTTTGTTTATCCTTCCCCAGCAGCAGGTGGACAGTTTAAAGTTAGAGAATTATTAAAGAGTCAGAAATTACCCCTGTATTCACATCCTTTAATCTCTAAACTGTAGAAAAAAATTAACTTTTTGGCATGCGTCTGTTGGTGATTTTATAATAAAGTAAACCTTCATTTCAAAATTGACCAAAAGAGAAAACTTAATATTTTTGCTTAGACTCTTAATTTGTTTTTATGCTAACATTGCATTTGTAACTTAGTCCTCCAGAAAGTCCTTTAGAATATTAGCAGCATGGGAAGATGTTTCAATAAAGTTCATGGTGGTTCTGTACTTGAAGGAATGGAGGCCAAGTGTGAAGGCACATCCACTGCTTCTGTGACTCTCCATAGGAAACAAATGGTGTGATTATAGCTTACTATATAAAAGTGTAATTAGTATCTTGTGATGTTCTTGCATCCCCTTTTTTCAGATTTTTTTTTTTTGAAGGAAAAACAAGGAACATGATGATTAAGAAGGCGGAGACAAGATGCAAACAAAAGGAAGCCATATAAAGATGAGGCTGTTTCAGATCTGAATGTAAAGTTCGTACTGTAATGAATGTATAGAGGCAGGCAGATAGTTTGCAAATCTGTCACAGAATCCTAGAATACCAGGTTGGAGGGGACCTCAAGGATCATCTGGTCCAACCACAAGCACTGTCTAGACAAGATGGCCCAGCACCCTGTCCAGCTGAATCTTAAGTGTCAAATGTTCAGAAATCCACCACTTCCCCGGGGAGATGATTCCAATGGCTGATTGTTCTCGCTGTGAACATTTTCCTGCTTGTGTGCAATCGGAATCTCTGCAGGAGTAACTTGTACACATTGCCCCTCATCTTTTCCATGTGACTCCTTGTAGAAAGAGAACTTTATTTACATTTCACTCTCACAGTTCTTTTAGTCTGGTTACAAAAACCCTTGGAAATTAAACAATTCAGGGTTATAAGATAAAAGAAAATACAATCAGTTGAAATTAAAACCTTTAAGAATAAGAGTGAAATACTCAAAATGTTCAGTGGTTAAGAGAAAACTATTTAGATTTTAAAACTCAATTTGTTAGTAGTGTGGATGTATTCTTACTCCTTAATTTAATAACAGGAAACTTTGTTAGAGTTCTTGTATATGTAAGCATGACCAGGAAATGTTTGTATTCTTTTGTTATTGACAGTTACTACGTTTGATTTTCTTTTTTTAAGGGAAGTAATTAATCTTGAATCACCTTAATTTGCCATATTTAAAAGACTATTAGGAGATAAGCATATGAAGATTGGCTCTTCGAGATGCTAAGTAAGGCATATTTAATGTCTTTTGAAATACAGAACTTGGGTGGAAAATAGCCTTTGTAAAACTGAAAAGTAAATGTTTTGATCTCTATTTCAGATGTCCCCAGACACATGCCCCCCTGCTATGCCCTTTTCTGTAGTCTCTTGAGCACCCTGGATGCATATACTTTTCTCTGTCTCCATATCAACTTTTTCTGATTGTTGTTTCTATTCTTTTATAGTGTTCTGGGTTGTTTTTTTTGTTGTGGTGTTCTTTTTGTTTTTGTTGTTTGTTGTTGGTTTTTTACAAATGACCCAGTACTCTACAATAGTAGAAACAAACTCTCAAAGGTAAATGCTAGCCTCATAGCATACTCTGTTTCTGAGGCCTAGTGATATTTTTGAGCATATTTATAAAGTTGGAAGTATTAGACTTTGAATATATTATAAAAATAATTTGTCCGTATGCATTTTACAGGAGTGACAGTTAACAGCTGGCATGCAACTCTTGTTTCAGTGAGGTGGCAAACACTTTTGTTAATTTTCTTTAATTAAAATTTTGTTACTAGAGAAGCATTTCTGAGGAGGTGGTCTTTGGAAACAACAAATGAATCCGTGGTCTCCATGAAGCAGAGAAAAAAGTAAAACATACCGCTTTTTCCAGAAGGAACAAGATCAGTGGCCTGCTACCAAAATTTATTCTGTACCTCTTCACCTCCTTTCTGCATTGGGTCATCCACCGTAGGAAAGCATTCTTAGGGTTCACTTAGCCAGGGCTGTTAGTCTCACTGTGGACACAGCCTTCTTCCATCTTCTGCAGCAGTTAATCCTGTATCTACAGCAGGCTGGAAAACAGGGTCAGCGTGGGGTGAGGGCGAAGGCAGTAGAATTGCTGCAGTAATTCCACTTTTTGCTCCTCTAGGCCATTCAAGGTCGAAGGGGGAGTTACACCTCTTGTCCTATGAGCAGCACTGATGTTTACAGAAACTCATACCTAAGGATGGAGGGTGTCATTTCAGTCTTTAAGGATACCAAAGTTGCAGTATGTCCAGGTGGTGTTGGTATTTAGTAATTTAAGTACTACTGCATATAATACATGCATCTAAAATACTATTACTGCTCCTTCTCCTCCTCTGCTGAGATCTTTGTGATCTTGAAGAAGTTAATGGGTATTAAAAATTGATAAGTAATGAGGATGAAAATGCAAAAAATAAAGCCATGTTTCAGTTATGCCAAATTAAAACAATAATGATATCACTTTTAAGATTTTTTTTTTTTTTAAGTCACCCTGTTGTGTGTTAGCCCTGGTAGGCAGCTAAGCAGCACGCAGCCACTCACTCACTTCCCCCAGTGGGACAGAGGAAGAGTAAAAGCAAGAAAACTGGGGAGGTCAAGATAAAATTGTTTAATATGTGAAGGACAAATAGAGTAGAGGAAAAAAACCAAACCAAAACAAAAAACAAACAAGGGATGCAAGGACAATGTCCTGCAGGTAGACCAATGCTCAGTCAATTCCCAAGCCAAGATCAAACCTAACTAAACCTCCCTCTTTTCTCTCTTGTTGCTGAGCATGACATTACGTGGCACAGAGTATCACTTTAGTTAGTTTGCGTCATCTGCCTGGTTGTGTCTCCTCTTCTGCACACCCCAGCCTATTCACTCAGGGGGCAGAGAAGGAATTGAAGAAGGCCTTGATGCTCTGCAAACTCTGTTCAACAAGAGCTAGAACACTGTTGTGTTATCAGCATTTTTCCAGTCACAGATCTGAAACAGCGCCTGAAGGGATTCTGTGAAGAAAGTTACCTCTACCCCAGCCTGGCTCAGTATGCACCCTTTTGGTAGTTTTCCTTCCTATTTTCCAGTCTTGTTCCTAGTAAAGAAGACAGACTGAAAGGGCTTCCATAATCCTTGTGAATACTTGAGATCCATCCTGGGGGCAGAGGGGAAGGAGGGGGCAAAGGTTCAATAATTAGTAAAGTGGTCAGAGTCAGGGTATATATTCTTGAATGTGGATGGTATTTTTTTCCTCACTAGTAGTGGGACAGAAAACTTCTGTTAAGTGTCACTAGCTTCAAAGCACCTTTGTTGGATTTTGCCTGAAGTCTTTCCAGGTATAATGAAGAATTTGAAGTTGAGGATAAAGTGTGTTATTCAGGTACTTACAAACCTGATACCACAGTCAGTCAGATTCAAAATTAAATGATTATGTCTAAAGGTGGTTCAGAATTATTTTGCCTCAGGAAATGTTCCAGCACAAGATATATCAAGTTAACAGCTCAAAATGATTATCTTTATTGAGACCTCCTGGGATCAGTATTTAGAAAAAGCGTATTCAGTTTGCCACAAGTGTACTATAAAATACTTCTCTGTAAAGTATGTTTTGGTTCAGGCATTTGTAATAGAATTCTAGTGCACTGTTCCCTCATTAACTCAAATTTGGCTGTAGTGAGATACCTGTGTTGAGCAACAACTCACAGTGTTCTGACAGAATTAGTCTAGTAAACTGTCTTTCAAAAATAAGTTGCCTCTTTCCTCTAAAATAAAGCCAAATGTGAGTCCGATTTCTCTTTTCTTCAGTAGATGAGTAACAACAGCAGTGTCCAAAGTGATGGACACCACCTGCTCAGTGCTTTGCTCATTCCAAGGACCTTTACTGTATCTTTTTTACTTCCCCAGGGAGTGACCTGCTCACCTGGCTGTATTGGGGAAACTGGCCTTTGAATCTGAATTTTCTTGGGCTGGGAAAAGCATGGAGTGTGACTAGCCCGGTTGTGAGGAAGCGAGCTGTGGATGGTAACAAATCTGAAGTCCATAGTTCAAAGTGCACAGGCTAAAGAGAGATTTTTAGAGTGGAGATGGTAACATAGCTCTCTCTGATTATTCTCTCCTTACTTGCTGTGTATTTAAAAGTCTTTGACCTTCACATTTTGTGCAGAACACAGTACTGTCAGCATGTATCCAGTGTGGTGTTTAATGGGCTGGACCTCATGGAGTAAGTGAAGGAATCCCTGAAGTATGATTGTGGTTTCTCAAGGAGCTGATTTAATAGCAATTTATCATGGCTGAGAAAGAGTTGAAACAAACTTCTGTTCAGTTGAACTGTAGTTAATGTCTGTTTCTTTGCAATGGTACTTCAGAAGTGAAGTGTGTAAGTGCAGGTTACTTTTTTTGTGACTGAAGCTACCGGATCTCACTTTGTACTTGCTGGAAATGCACACCCAGTCAGGTACACAAGCTTGGAATGTACACTCCAAAGTCTGACCAGCAGTAGTGTTAGGCAGCAGTCACTTGTGTACGTTTCATATGGTCATGTCAAGTTGCTGAAGCTACATGAAGTTTGAGAATTGCTGTCTTGGGCTTAATCATACAAATCATTTTGTGAATGCAACTGCTGCTTGCTGCTGATCACTTTGTCTTTCTTCTGTATTGCAGTGATTTGTGAGAATTATTTATGGGGTGTGGACATGTAGGAACATCTCTACTGGTGATCATTTTAAGTCTCAATAGGCCATTAACTTTATTTGGCAGTCAAACTTAATGCATGTGTTATTTAAACTCTTGACCTGAAACTTGTGATTTTACTTACTGGTTCATGCTGTCAATATTTTTGCCTGTTGGAAATAATTGCAATTTGGAAACACTGGTTAGAATTTACATAAAGTCTGAGCTTAGCTTTAGATTTCACTTTCAATCTCTGAAAATAATTTTATAAAAAAGAACAGAAACAGGAGTTAAAATCTCAGGAGAATCTTCTATCATTTGAAAAATAAAATGTTTCTACTGGTTTGTCCTCATAAGGTTAGTAAAATGCTGTAGAATTTTAATGAACTCAGTGGTTCAAAGCTGGGAAAAAATAGCAAGTTACATCTAAAAAAAAAAAATAGCAAGTTACATCTAAAAAAAAATAGCAAGTTACATCTAAATGCAGTGTTAAAACCACTACAGTTTTGCATTTGAATATTGTTTTGACAGATCTAATAACACTACTTTTTTTTTTTTGTTCCTCTGTTTTCAACAAATACAGAACCTGTATGGTCAAAGCTAATGTCTCAGTCTTGCAGACAGCACTACTAACTTCTTCCTTTGTTAGTATATGCAGAATTAAAGCTTGAATTACTTCAGTATGCTTTATGCTCTGCTATTTACACATGTAATCTTTTATGTAAAAAAGATGAAATATTTTTTAGAAAGTTACGTGGGGTGAATGCTGATGTAGAATGGTGTCTAGGATGTCCACCCATGTCAGACCTGTGTATTGATTGTGTGTTTTTATCATAAAGGGTCTTTTGCAAATCTGGTCTAATACATAGTCAGAAATTTTCTATTTGCTGGTTTGGGAACATTCTCCTTTCTAGAAATGAAAGAGTGTAAAAAAATTAAGTGATTTGGGATGAAAATGCCAGCACTTCAATATTTTTAAAAGATTAACATTTGACATGACAATTTCAAATATTCATTGACCAAAATACTAGCTTGAGAAGACTTTTGTGGTAAAATAATTCTAGGATAGTTTCCTAACTTGTAGCCTTAAGCAGCAGTTTGCATTTGCCCTTTTAGATACTTACTCAGTTGAGGGTCTGCAACTTGTTTTACTAGTGGTGTGCATACTACGTTATGGTCCGGCAAAGTAGCAACATCTGGCTTTGAGGACTTCTCACAAGTACCAAATAGATGTGCTTGCTACCTGAGTAGTTGCTCTTATGTCTTCTGGGAAAAGGAGGATATTTTTATATGTACCTGTGAATGTATGTTAGTTTGAAATCCCTGAGCTATGTAGTTAATGCACTTACCTATTTTGTGAGGTGCAATAAATAATTGGTTTGTTGAATTCCAGAGTAATTTTTATCAGGGTAAAATTTAGATAACTTCATATGTTGTATAATCTTTGTTCTCTTAAAAGTACTTTAAAGCATAAATTTCTATGGCGAAAGGAGCTTTTCTGTAAAATATAGAATTGAACTAGTGTTTATTATAAAATATATTCATATAGAGCGCTAGATTAAATGCCCTAATTGATAAGTAGGGAATGCTGTATTTGAAAGACTGACGCATCTGTGTGATTTTATGATTTGTCTAGTCAGAGCAGCTTAAAGTTCTTAGTTAATTCTAAAACTCCTGAACATCATATAAACAATATAATTTATAAATTTGATCTGTTTGATGTGTTATGTGGAATATTGAAAATCGAGTTTTGCCATTCAGAATCTGTTTACAGCAAAATAACTCTTGAAAATTTTCCAGCAGTCCTTCACTGGGAAATCAAGAGCTGAGAACCCAGCATAAGAGTTTTCTTGTAAAAGAAGCAACCTGTACATATTTCTGTCCAGTTCAGGTGATGCCTGGAGCCTGTCCTCACCTTCCACCCCTCACTGCATTCACCCAGTAAAGTAGCACACTACAAACTTACGTGTCTCTGTGTATACTGGACTTAACTTGCCTGTCTCTGGAGAGAAGGAATTGAGTCTGAAATAAGGAGTCTTTGGAGACACCAATTAGGAGGAGAATTGGAAGGCTTAAGTCTTCAGCACAGGGCAATATACTGATGACTATCATGTAAGTCAGCAGTTTCAAAATTATGCTTCAGGGACTCTATTAACCTTTAAGACACTCTAGCAAAATGTATGTAACTATCAGTTGAGAACAGGTAAAACTGGTAAGCAACAAAACATTTAAATTGTGGTGGTGTTTGTTTTCTGTTTCTTCTTTTTCTTCCTTTTTTTATTTTTAAAACCTCTATAAAATCTGAAATTGCAAACTGGTATGTAAAGAAAACAGTTGCTAGATACAGTTACTAATCTTGGATTAGTAGAACTTCAGAACTGGAACTTCAACTCTCTGTAAGCAAAGGAGGAAATCTCACCTTATGTGTCATCCTGCTGAGAAGTTAAATGCAGTGGGCTAAAAGTTTGGGCTATTTTTCTAGGTCATTTGGTGGGGCAAATAGGGCACGTCAGTAAAAGTTGCATCAGGATTTCATGTTTTGATAATCTTGACTGAGGGCACAGTTGAAGAAATTTGGAAAAGAGCAATGATGCTGTTAGCATCTTCATTCTTGCTTCATGTTTTTCATTTCTAGTATAGTACAAAGTTCAAAGCTTCAGATTCAGAAGCTAGTTTATGTTATGGTTGTCCGTAGTCAGAATGCAGTTGTACAGCTAATGTTTATTGTTGCATTTTTTGGTGGTACAACAGAGATACTGAGGCAGGCTTTATGAAAGAACTTTTGGGGTAAGAAAAGTCAGTAACTTCATTGGTTTGTTGCCTTCAGCTGAATGCTTCAAAATGGGTTCATATTAATAAAAACTTTCCTACAGGAAATAAGTCAGGCATGAAGGAACAGTTTCATACAAAACTGGATAGCTTCATAATTTATAAATGCAGTAATAAACGGAATTATAGGGTTATATGCTAATTTAGGCTTGAGCCATTTGAGGTAAAATGTTTACCTATGTCTGGAGGGCTTTTTAATATAATGAAGGAATTTGTTAGTATTAATTCATATCTTGAATTGTTGATGTTTTCTTATCTACTCACTGCTTTTTTACTTTATGAAATGTAGTCTATCGTGTATTACAACTTAACTAACATTTTATGTAACATTGCTCCTACAAAAAGTTAAATGTTAAAATAATGTGCACCAAACTTCATGTTAATAGAGAACTTAGTACAATACTTGGAGGCTATTCCTTTTAAAGCTATTCTGTGAATGGTGACTCAGTAATAAATTTTTACTTATACTATAAAACTGACTTTATGCAAAAAACCCTGTCAATTTCAAAAATTATGACTTACTAATTTTGTTTTTATATACTATAGGATATGTTTTGGAGTTGCAGACAAAGTATCTTTGCTGAAATGAAGAAGAAATTTGCACAGGTAGACAGATGAAATCAACTTTAGAAAATGATAATCAAGATACATAGTAATGGCATGATGCTGCAGCTTTTGTTTATTTCTTAACATGAGCATGAGATACTGAATTTTTTGTGCATGTTCTTGAATACAAAGATTATGTACCTATTAAATGCAGTCTTAACAGTAGAAGCTTCAAACTGAGTATGTGTTCATATGCTTTTACATTGGTGTGTGGATTTTTGGCCTTCAGTAGCTTTTTACTTAAAAAAATTGAATTGTGTAGCTGTCATAACATCAAATTATGTAATGATTAAAATCGGTTTGTGTTTACTTTGTAGACTCAGTTTGATAACAGCCTGTCAAAATAGTTTGGAGTCCTATCATTGGCCAGTATTGCCTTTTACACTGTTTTTCTAGTAAAGTAGCCACAAACAAGATGTTTGCATTGTTGTGTGATAGTTCAGGTGGTATACGTGAATGCTTGTCATGAATGGAGTTGGACTGAGGTTATTTTTACTTTTTCTATTTATTATCAACAACTTGAAGCAGTGGCAGCACAGATGATGGCTTAATACCCTTTGCTATACTAACCCTGAGTTAAACCAGTTCAGCCTGTCAGAATTACATCTGTGAACAAGGAAGAGAGGATTTGTCTGACATGGAACATCCAGCAACCCAACCAGCAAATCTTCTCTAATCTTCTATAATTTGTCCACTTAATGGTATTTCCATCCGTCAGATACTGTGTCTAATTGTTTTCAGTAGCAGCTCCAATATAAGTCACAACTGATTCACTATCAAAGGTAGTGAGAAGGTGTGAGTAGGAGAAGTTGAGTGTACAGGTATCCTTTGCAGGGAGGAGGGAAGTTAAGGTCTTGGTTATGTAAGGGCAGTAGGACAAGGAATCGATTCTCTAATTGAGAACTTCTGTTCCTGACATGATCATATACGGTAGCAGGTCAAGTTGTAGGATCAGTGGGAATCATTAAGTCTGAATTAATTTACACTTTCCTAGATGAAGCTGTATGAATAGTAGCAAATGCCTCTTAACCTCTCTGCACTGTTCTATAGGGGAGGGTGGGCTTCGACCCAGAGCAAGCCTCTACCATGGCTGGGCAATCTGGGTCATCAGTGTAGGCTGATTTTATGAGTTTGGGTTTTAGCTGCCTCTCATCTCCTAAAAAATCAAGAAAGTAGACCACTGAATGAGCTTCATCTTCTGTTTTGTAACCACACAATGAAAGAGACAGTTTGTGTGCTTGTTGTTTATCCAAAAGATGAAGTGTTACAGATTTGCTGGAAGTGGTGCCTTGAATCTTTTTGAGCATGCAGTTAATGAAGATTTCCACACAGGGCATTACATTTGATAAACATAGAGATATTGGACTTTAAAAATCTTAAGAAAAATCACAGTGTAAAGCAAACTTAATGTTATAAAGATTGGGGGGAGTGTAGTTTCTTTGCCTTTCTCCGACAGCTTTATTCTGATGATGATAAGAATAGACACCAGAGATAACATTTTATTTTACAGTTGCTTGAAGACTGTTAGCTGATCTTGAAATTCTGCAAAATAAAGAGATGCAGCATCAGCTAAAATGGTTCTGTTCCTTTTTAAAGGGTTTAGTGATGTAAGAGCTCTCACAAGGGACTAGACCAGTTTGGTGGTGGTGATCTGTGTTGTGAGGCTGGTTGTGTAGAAATACAAGGGGTGCTGAAGTTGCTTAGAACTTCTTTATAGTTATTCTCTGGAATACAATTGTGACATGACTCTCAGTTTTAATGTGAACACAGTTCTTAGTATTTATTAATGTTTTTATCCACTGAAAATCATGATAGTAGCACTGCATGTATCTTTACCATTTTAGATTATATGCCATTTAGGCATGGACTGAGATTTGGGTGCTCTGACATGCATTATTAATGCTTTCTCTATGTTACAAGTTGAAAAGGCTGAGTCCTTGGGGACTAATTATTCCTTTTACTGACTTGATGTTTTCTTGTGTGACCTGTATTTAAATATTAGTTATTCCTTACTGTTCTACAGCTTTGGATAATTGAGAGAATTAATTGATTGTGCTTAGACTTTTGACTTCTGGGTTTTCAGTATTGGAAAGTGTTGGGAAATGCCACTTTCTTGGCTTACCTAGGTCCATAAAATTCTATCACTATTGCATTGCCACCTTTATTTAAGATTACTACTTCTCTGGTATCAGATATATTGATGTTGCTGTTTAAAATATCTTTACTTTTCTAGTAGCCATTTGGCAATGTTAATTTGTTTTTATTCAGGCAGAAGAATTTCTCCTGTGACTCATGCAGCAGCAGAATCAGTAGAAGAAAGTTGGTGGCTCGCTTATGAAACTTATGATTACGAGCTTGTTTAATGGTCAGCTTCCAAGATTATTTGGAAGCTTGCAGATCATCTGGGTTGCATTCCTAGAAATCACAAAGGGTATACTTCTACCTCAGCAGGATTTATGATTGTGTCAAAGCAAAGTATGAGCTTGAAATGGTGATTTAAAGTCTATACCTGATTTGAAGCAGTCTTCTATCTGCTTACTGGCTGAAATACTGTGCAGGACTTGAGCAGTTTATCTCTCTACACAGTGATCCACCCATCCAAATTCTTCCTTGTTTTATAAAAATGGAGCTTGTTTTTACATAAGTTTTCCAAAACTGAAAGTTTCTTAATTTTCTTCTGACTGCTTTCAAAAAGTCCACTTTTAGGATCCTTAGGTTGTAAAAGTGTACCACATTTCACTGGTGAAGTCTTGATTTTTCAATTAAACTCCAAAATGTTCTTAGCTTTACTCATTCATTGTTGCCTGCTGTCATTTCAGGTGGAAAGTGCTGCTGAGGAACCCAGGGTGCTTTGTATAATCCAAGATACTACAAATTCCAAGACAGTGAATGAGCGTGTTACTTTGAACCTACCAGCTTCCACGCCACTTAAAAGGCTGTTTGCAGATGTGGCTTCGAAAGTGGGCTATGTGAATGGAACTTTTGATTTAGTGTGGGGAAATGGAGATAATGTAACTGATACGGTATGGAAAAAGTGCTTTTTATTTCCTCTTGACAGCAAACATTTAAATCTTCACACTATAGAAGGTGTTATCTGTATTGTGTAGTACTTGATTCTTGTAAAAATGTGTTCTCACTTAATTCCTGTAAAAATTTATAGTAGGTGTACCAGAGCACTGAAACTATTATTTTGATTTGGCTGAATTTTATTTTGTATTCTATCTACATTTTAGTCTCCAAATGTGCTCTTAATTGATATATGTATTTAATCATTAAACAAAATAATGTGATCATTCTAGTGTAATGCTAGTTTTCAGTGTCATATATTTTTAATGATAACACCTGTGATAATTAGTCTCCTTTATCCTGTAGTCTTGTTTGAGAAATGCTTCCTCCTCAACAGAAGCATGCTGTGTAGTGACTTCCCGTTCTTATGATTAGTGTAACTTCTGTGCTTGCTTGTAAATTGGTGTTGGTTTTAGTTAATGATTTCTGTAGATGCACCTAGAAAACATCTAAAGATTTCTTAAGAACTAGTTTCTATTTCAGGTCATGTTTATGCTTGCTGAACTTTTTTTTTCCCTTAAAAAAAAAAAGTGTATGCAGGCTATATAGGACACTAGATAGTTTGATGTTCTGCAAGAAACTTCTAGACCACTGTCTTTACTCCTGAGTAGATTAACCAGCTTCTAAGTATTAAACTCTACTGTAATACTTAATTTACACTGTTTCCTAAACTGTTCCCAAGTTCTTTCAGCATTAGTAATGAGTATGTGTTGTTCATACTGGATAATTATTTTCATTTCATCTTAGTGTGTCAGAAGCTACTTCAAGCCATATACTTGGATGGAATCTGTTAATTGTGTATAATTCTGGTTGTATTTCTTTTTTTAAAAAAAAGGTGTTGTTTTTTTGTTTTTGTTCTTGGATTTTTTTTTTTTTAGCAGACTCCAATAGATCAGAATAGTGACAAACCTATTATTGATGCTGGTTTTGAGCCAGGGAGGAAGAACTTTCTGCATTTGACAGACAAGGATGGTGAGCAGCCTCATATAATGCCAGTAAGTAAATCTTTGCTCAGCTACATAAGCTATAGTGTTGAGGGGAGGGAGTTGTATGTTTTGTATATTGCTTTTGTGAGGTCAGAAAATTAAATAAAATGGGGCTGTAAATTTTGTACAGTTAGCTTGTTCAGGAACCTTCTCAACAGACTTTTAGACTGCTGTTTCACACTTCTGGGTTTCTCCTGAGTAGGACCAATTCTGTTAGTAATGATTTGCTGTCACTTTTTATTCATGCTTGTCAAATATTTACATACTGCTTTGCTGTGAGTAATTTTCTAAGGTTATATGATTAATTAATCTTTGACATGTTTCGAGATAAGTCTTAACAATACAGGTTTAATCATGTACCTAATCCTTTTCCTCTGGGTGTTTGAAAGCAGTATTAGGCCACTCTGACAGAATTGGCAGAAATGGCAGTCCTGTTTCAACAGCAGTTACCTACTTCCAAGTTTATCTTTAAGGAAAAAAATATAAACTATATGCAAAAGAAGAGTTGTCGGCATTGCTAGAAACAACTGTCTGCCATAGCAAAATATTTGGAATTTCCTATTTCTCAAATATGCATTGCATTGAAAAATAAACATAGCTGCACTTTATTTAAATCAGGGATTGGATAGACTAGTAATATATTAAGATTTATTACAGCTCTCATGTCAGCATGATGCTGGACTACTTAGCCTTTTTTGTGGACTTAATTGTCTGAAAATCAGAAAATAACCCTCACATTTAAATAATCGTGCACAAGGTCAGAATTTGAGGGTGATTCTGAAACAGTATTGAGTTGTAATTTTTTTTATATGTAAAAAACCCACCTAATTCTGTATTTCAGTGCAGAAAACTTGAGACATAGGAGTTGTTGAATTGCAGACTTGCTTGTGGTATGCATTATGGTACTTTATTTCATTATACAGTATTCTAAAGGACATTTGCTTCCACTAATGCAAAGAATGATTTCTCTAGGTGTTGAGAATTTGGGACGCAGAATTAAAGTTACTCAAGCAACTGTATACCTGCAGTATTGTAAAATCTTTCTGATAGTGTAACAAAATTCACTTCTTAGCCATGAGAGAAAGTAGTAAAACTTGCAGGTGCTTTATTAAATATTTGTTGTCTTAATTTTTGCATAAACCCAGTGTATTGATGTTTTTAGGAGGAGTCGGGTACAACAGATGACAGTGTGCAAGACAGATTTATAGGCCCTCTGCCAAGAGAAGGCTCTGTTGGCTGTACCAATGACTATGTCAGTCAAAGCTACTCTTATTCTTCAGTGCTGAGCAAATCGGAGACAGGTATAGTGTTCTTTCTTGTAAGGGCAATGCTAACTTGTTGTTATTTTAGCCTATTTTCAATTTGCAGCACTTCAAGATTTTTTTTTTCTAAGTACATTGCAATTTATTTTTAAAAGCCCACATCACTACTACATTCTCCCTCATGTTTTCTACAATATTCTCATATGGCTTTGGGAACAGAGGAGCTGTATCCCATCCTTGTGACAGCGCAGTTCAAATTCTCTGGGGCCCTCCTTTTCAGTATTAACCTGCTGCTGCGTCCCTAGTGGAGTAGTCAGGATTGTATTATCCAAAGTGTTCGCCTCAAGCTGTGTGTTCACTCACAGCTTAATGAGTACTTGATACTCTGTTATAGAGGGGCTGTTGCCAAATCTCTGCATGCTCTGTGTTAACTGAAGTCTTCCTTCTGTAGCCCCCAGTTGCAGTTTCTCTGCCTGCCCCATGATTCCCCAGGAGGTTCATCCTCCGCTGCTGGGTCCCTGCGAGCCAGGAGCCTCCCTTTGGAAGGGCAGCAGGGCTCTGCCTGGCTGAGGAGCACAGGCAGATCCCAGGGGGCGCTGGGTACCTCTGCTCTGCAGGGGCAGGAGGAGACAGCAGGTTAGAGCTCAGTAATGAGACAAACTCCTGATACAAAACTTGCTGAGCAGACACAAAGATGATGTATTGCACCAATTCAGGCATGTTCAAGGTTTTTTTTGAGAGATAAGGAAGTTTATCTGCCACATACCTTTTCATCATTTAATGTAACTGTGAAAAGATGATCCGCATAGAGTACAGCAATAAATAAAATACACGTGTTTTAACTCAGTCTCCTCACAGAAATTGCCTGTGTTTTGCATGGAGTAGCAGCCTTTTTATTACTAGTATGGAACTGAAATTTTTTAATACTAAGAGCTTCAGAGTATAAATAGACATATTTAATTTTTTTATTACACTATGCTTCAATATATGCTGCTTACTTATCTACTGTTAATATATGTTTTGGAGAAAACCTTAAAATTACAGTAAGATTAATATTAGTAATTAGTTCCCCTTCCAGCTAATAAAAATTACACTGATTTTTAATATCTGTTTTAATTGGTTTTAGAAAATACATGTGTGGACACTATAGAGATTTTTTTTTAATATTTAGAGTTCTGAGATGATAATACAAACCAGTACAGATACACATTGTATTCACATTATAACTAGGATATTTTTTAGTTGACATCAGGCAATAAGTACGATAATACACAATTGTTTCTCAACAAATTCTAGTTTCTTATGTAAAATATTTAAATCTACTATTAAATTATTTACAGTTACTTACATACCCATTGGTGCAGTATTCAACATTAGTTATTGGTTATTATTGTGAAACACAATTCATGATCACTAAAATAGCTTCCCATCATTCAGGGAAATTATTTCTGTTGTGTAAACTACTTTCTCTTGCTCTTGGAAATGAGCAATTGTAATATTCTCTCAATTTTTATAGTGTAAATAACAGTATATGACAACAGATGGATACAGTTCTTAAATAAATATTATCACAGAATTGTTTTCTTGTTAAATGTTTTCACTCTTAAGGTGATTTTTCCATCTCATTCTTGTGTTTTTAGGTTATGTGGGGCTAGTAAATCAAGCAATGACTTGCTACTTGAACAGCCTTCTACAAACACTTTTCATGACTCCCGAATTTAGAAATGCGTTATATAAGTGAGTATATGCAATCAAAACCTGTCCTTAAGTTTGTGCTGGTATGCATTGGTAGGTGACTCTTCTGCGTTACTCCTGTCAAAATTTCCTTTTTTGGATACTAAAAAGCTTAATTGAAGTCAAGCTGGATGGACTATTATATCTGCTCAAAAGCTTTGGATTTTTAGTAAAATGCCAAGATACGTTATTGGCTGTGCGTGGACGAGCTTTTTAAAGAATTTTCCCCACCTCAAAAACATCAAAATTGAAATTAATTTTGATACTAAGTGTAGTTCAGGTCTGTATTTCTGCAGTGAATGGCTTCAAAATTATTTCGTTTGTTTGTCTTAGATTAGTACATTTAAAGAATAGTATTGCCATTTATTGCAGAAAAGGAAAGCAATTTTGTTTGACTTTTCCCAAGAAAATGTAATCTGTAGATTTTTGTAATCTGATACACCTCTTGAAATATAATAAATGCTGATTTAAATGCCTTTTTGAGTAATGTTTATAAAGCATTTCTAATTGTCAAACATCTTGTGTTGTGAATAGATGGGAATTTGAAGAATCTGAAGAAGACCCTGTGACGAGTATCCCCTACCAGCTTCAAAGACTGTTTGTTTTACTGCAAACCAGCAAAAAAAGAGCAATTGAAACAACAGATGTTACACGGAGTTTTGGATGGGATAGTAGTGAGGGTAATATGCAGCTACTAAGCTTGTGTTATTTTCTTCAGCAGTTGCCTGTTAGGGACCTAAACTGCTGTTGAGGGGGAAAATATTGCAATTATTAAAAATAGTTACTAGAATCTAGTTTGTTTCAATTGAAACATTAGCATAAGTGGATACTTTGTTGCTGTGTGTGTTTGATTTTTAAAGAAATTGTGAACTTTAGGCTTTTAAGGGAAAAAGCATTATATTTTTTGTAATTAAGCTATCATTACAGTTGTTAATTGTTTTTAAAGAAGTCGCTCTTTATGAGAAACTTGCATCTCTTGAATCACAAATGTTAAATGCATATGTTCCACTTAATTAGAAAATAATGTGGATAATTGATTAAAATTAAACACTGTATTTGTCTTGACACTTCTGTAGTGAAATTTTGCCCCGTAGCCTCCTGATCTTTCCATGAAGTCATCACATGATGATAAGGATTTGGATTTTGGAGTCCTTACACTTAGAAAGAAAAAAAAAAAGAGTTTTAGAGAATCAGTACAGAATGGGAAATAAGTTTGAACCAGTTTATTTTATAACAGTGCATATTAGCATTTTTCTATTTTTTTTATATCCTCTTGCTTACATATGGAATTCTTGTTTATGCATAAACATTGTGAGCAATTTGGCTGCTTATTTTTTGAAGTTAACTTGAGGGGCAGCTGCTTGTGGACTTGAACACTGGCCGGGTAGTGAATAATGTAGTAAGTAATAGGTGCAGACTTAAAAAAACTGGTAGCTTTTTAGGAAGTATTCTTGGGCTACAGTTAGTATTGGGGCTAACGACATCTCTTGTTTTAATTAAGATTAATTTAAATTTCCAACAGCATGGCAGCAGCATGATGTACAGGAGCTTTGTAGAGTCATGTTTGACGCTTTGGAGCAGAAATGGAAGCAAACAGAACAGGTAATTCTATAAAAACTTTTTTCCATTCAGTTGGTAATCTGGTATTGTTGTGGGGTTTTGTTGTTTTTAAGGATGATTGTGAAAATTTTTAACTGAATTTTAAATACAAGGTTATTGAAAGTCTGCAATAGTTGGCAGTTTTCTTGTTAGACGCAATGGTTAAGCTACTGTAATGTGTGACTTTCAGGAGTGTGTTGGCTATGTTTTTCTCCCCTAATTAAAAGTGGAATATTCTGAACTCTGGATATTTAGTCTTTCTTTGAAGCACAGAAAGTGATTGTGTAACTCTCCTTCTGTGATAGCTTCCTCGCTGTCAGTATTTATTGGCTACGTTGCAGGCTCTTGCAGCTCTAGCCCCCTCTTCTGATGTAGGAGGAAGATAGGAATACGTTCATAACACATGCTGCATTCTGATATGTGGCCAGCTTGTTATGGGCCAATTTACAGATTCGTAGATTGGCAAATGCTTCCTCTGCCTTTTGCACCTGCCTCTGGAGACACAGGGAAGAACTGCAGTACCAGTCTGTTAACAATGTCTGCAAGATCTGGCTTATTTTAAGACATAAACTTCCAATTTTGGTAGTTTTGTAATCATGCTGAAGATGTGACTGTATATTGTGAAGCTTAAACAATGTTGTTTGAGAAGCTCATTTGATATGTGTTTTGTGCAGTGGTGGGGCAAGGGAAGGCAAGAAATCAAGAGATGGGTGTCCATCTGGGGAATGGTATTCTAAATGTGTAGCTAAGCAATTAAGATTTAATTTTTGAAGGGCATTTTCTTTTAAAACTAAAGAAAGGAAACATGTTCTGTTTCATTTGTTAAAAGCTCTTTTAAATATTTGTTTGTTTCAGGCTGATCTTATAAATCAACTGTATCAAGGCAAACTGAAGGACTATGTGAGATGTCTAGAATGTGGCTATGAAGGCTGGAGAATCGACACATACCTGGATATTCCTTTGGTGATCCGGCCGTATGGCTCCAACCAGGCGTTTGCTAGCGTGGTGTGTACTGTTATGCTGACTGATAGTGCATCCATACACACATAGAATACATAATGCGACAGTGGTATAATTTTTTACATGGTAAGTATCATCCTAGATACTCCATCTTGGGGTGTTCGTCTTTGTGCAGTGAACCAGCTAGCAAGTTCTAGAAGAATTTTTTTTGGCTTTTTGGTTTTGTTTTTTTTCTGTTTTTTCTTTTGCCCTTCAATGAGTCCTACTGGTGCATGTATAAGGGGAGGGGAGATGCAACTTTATTGCATTAGGGCTGCAGTAATCAATTATTTTCTTCCTGATAAAATCTTCAGCCTTTATCCAAGATATTTTTATGAGGTCACTTAAGTTTTATTTGGGTTGTTCTCTTTATTGATACATCTGCTAAATTTTCATAGCATTGTGGAAAATCGTAGTGAAAGAACAAAACATTGATTTAGAATTTTAGTTTAATTACCATGTTGTTACTGTGCTTTCTAGAGTTCACTTCTCAAATATCATGCTTTTAACAAGCAATTTAATTATAATTAAAAAGTTATATTTTACATCAGTGTTCTTGGTCACTTTTGCTCCAGCATTACTGATGTTGGCAAGCATATATATTGCTTGGTAAATACAAGGGGTTTTGTTTTATTTTTTCCACCCCCCCTGAAAAGAAGTGATTGCACACTGTGAAATTCCACAGTTGTGGCTTAAAATACCTGTACTATGGATGAAGCATGAGAAAGAATAAGGATAAATCAAATAAGTCTTTCAGTAAAGGTAGTTTTAAAAAAACCAAAACCACTTGTTGTGTAATTGGCTTACCGGGATTATGTATTATATATAAAGTATTTTTCCTTTAGTATTTAGTAGGCTGGCAATATTTTTTACGTACTAATAGTCTGTGACTCTTAACAGTAATTCTGTTAAGAATTGTTAGTATTAGGTTAAACTGCAATGCAGGTTCAAAGTACTTCAGAATTTAAAACTTTAAGTGTCAATCCTGAAGTAGTAAAGATGAGGAACATTGATCTCCCAAAAAAGATTCAAGTTAGTAAAGTCCTTTGAATTCTTTTTAAGATTGCATTAAAAATTTCTAGTGCTATCCAGCTAATTAAAGCTGTATTTTGAGCTGCCATTCCATTGATACAGATTGAAGTTTTATATAGATGACTTCCCTTTCACCTTTTAAAGCTCATTTCTAGAAATATTCACTAAACCAAAATGCTTTGTTGTAATTTTTATTCAATTTTTTTATCTATTAAAGTAATGAAACTATTGAGTTCACGTAGCTGTATTCTGCATTGAATAATGCATCGTATGCCTCAAATATAAATATTTTTCTTTAGCAGAATGCTAGAAAAAAACCTTTGTATATTTGTGAAAACACAAAGCTTGAACAATTACAAACTTAACTATCAGATTACTTTTAGTAGTATTTGATATCTTTCCTGTAAATCAACATTTACCGGGTTTGCTACATTGAGGAAAGTAGTTTCAAGATTTTTGTAACAGAGAGTTACATGGTTGCAATTTGTATTGATGCTTCAATTTTTGAGCTTTTTTAATTCATATTCTGATTATATTCAGTTTATTCTCCTCCCTGCATTTGTATTATCTATAGCAGATGTAATTTTTAGTTTTGTAGTCTTCAACAGTGGGGAGATATGGAGGATACTTGCTTTTGGAGAAGGGAAAAATCGCCTGTTTCTAAATGGAATTCTCTGAAGGTAGTATCCTCCATTGATCCATAGATGGTGGTGATTTATTAGGTGTAGGTAAAAGGGTGTGAGTGAGAGATCAAAAACTTCACACATGCGCTAATAGGGCTTATAGAAGGGAATGTAAAACTTTTTAGACCTTGCTAGTCAGCTCCTGAGGGAACTTGCAGCAGGCGACACAACCCAAGATAGGGGATCTAAGGAGGATACTACCTTCAAAGAACTCTAGTTAGAGGTAAGTGATTTTCCATTACTTTCTAATAAGAGAGAATGGATGTATGAGCTTTAAGTAAGGTTAATCTGTAGAATGCCACATAAAGTGTATTATCCCACTGTTCGACATTGTGTACTACCAAAAAACGTAGATACATACCTAAAATGTTGCATTTTTCTATAAATTCATATGTATTACGTCTTACATACATGAGCACATTGGAGAACTGGGAAGGATGTTGTGCTTTATTTCCTAATGTGAAGTAATTCTGAAGTTCTTCAGTATGTTTTTAAGTTTTGCATTTTGAAACTTTTTTCTGATTCCCTACTTCCATCGCTCAAGTCTGTGTAGTCAGACTACATAGCTGCAAACTCCTTTGGGCATCTCTGGGGCACGGAGATCTTGTCAGCATGTATCTCAAGATAGTTTCTGGAAAAGAATTTACATTATCTGCATTGTTCAAGGGCATGGTTTTAAAAAACTGGAATCAGTCTTTTTTTGAGGTCAGTAGAAACGTAGACATAAAAATATATAGCTTATTTCAGTGACATAAACAGGAGCAGCAATTCAAGTACTGATTTTTGTAGGTATCTCTTGTATGGATGCCTGAATTTAACAACTTTAGACATAAGCTAAAAAGATGGCAGTGGTTTGGCTTTTTTTTTGACTGCAGAGCAAAAGATTTTGCAAGATGAACAGCTGAGAGAAGAGTGGTTGCGATGGGGAACTAGCTGGCATGCTGAAATTATGTTACTAGAAAACAGTGGAAATTGCTTTGTAATACCAGAAGACTGGTAATAATACAAGTATTCTGCGGATGCAGCAAGTCCAGTTCTGTTTCATTAAGTATGGTTAGATTTCACCATCTTTAGAATCAGAATTGCAGAATGTTTTGGGTTGGAAGGGACCTTCAGTGGTCATCTAGTCCAACCCCCCTGCAGTGAGCAGGTTGCTCAGAGCCCCATCAAGCCTGACCTTGAATATCTCCAGGGACAGGGCCTCCACTACCTTTCTGGGCAACCTGTTCCAATGATCCACCACCCTCATATTGAAGAACTTTTTTCTTTGCATGTTTAACATCTTTGCATGTTAGCTTTTCTTTTGAGGGTGTAAGGATGCATACAAATCGACCTTTTTGGGGCAGAAATTAATATGGACTTCTGCGTGAACAAACTTTGTAGTGTCATTGCCAGACAAACTGTTGAAGGCAGTGATACTTTTTTTAAACTAGATTAGTAGCAACAGAAGTCTTGTATTTTTAGTTGAGCATATTCTTTGCACATGGTAAAACTAGATGAGTTCTGAAAATCTGATATGGCAATTAGTTTATCTTTTTTCCATAAACAGTTTTGCCTAATTGCTATTTATTGTGTAAGTTGTCATAAAGATTCTACTTGCTCCTGTTCACAGGTTTTATATAAATGCTTGCAGTAAGTTAACTGTCAAGCTGCTGACTATTTCATAACACATTTTTGTGGAGAAGACTGTGTCCTAAGTCACTGTGTTTAGCCAGGCAATAGTTACTTTGAACTGTTTGTTATGGCATTTCAGTATGCTAAGCATTATGCATCTTGTAATCAGGATATTAAAAACTGGAACTTGGCTGGACAAGACCCTGAGCAATGCACTTTTAAGTTGGACCTGCTTTAAGCAGGGAATTAAGATCAGGTGATCTCCAGAAGTCTATTTCAGCCTCTATTATTCTTTTGATTCTATGAACTTTAAAAAAGCCTGTAAATAGCCTTTGCTAGACTAATCTATTGTCTGACCATTTATGGTATGTATTGAAGTATGTGTTGGGAATGATGGAAATGCTGAGTAGCTCTGAGACTACATAGTAGTTTCCTCTTTGAAGATAACCTCAGAGGTAACATTTACTCGAAAATTAGAGTTGCACAAAAATGAGGGATATCACGCAATAGGTTGGGCAGTGTAAAAGCTTTGTCGCTGGTTTTCCTCAGTAAGCCATTGGAGTAGAAAACGGTGACCTGCATTAGAATAGGAATTCTATTAAGAAACATCCTAATCAATAGAACTAACTTTGGTGTAAAGACATAGGAGAAAACTTCAGGAGACAAAAAATGAGTAAACCTGAGGAACAGCTATATTCCTTATACAAGGAGTGAAAAATACATGGATGTTCATATAGCTCAAAAATACTGAAGTTCTCAAGAGTTTTAATCAGGTTTTTCAAAGCACAGCTCACTTTATGTGGTAAGCAGCAAAACCACAGGGGTAATGTAGTAATACTCCATTCGGTTTTTGAAGGTCTGAAGGATCATTGCTTTTTTCCACATGTAAAAATTTTTAGTATGTTTCCTTGTTAAATTGCACATCACATGAGTCTACATAGCCATTACATGATAGTTTATGTCCCCTCATTCATCTATTCCCCATTCATTCATATTAATGCATGAATTCAACTTTTTTCTTACACTCAAAATATATTTTTATTGCTTTAACTGGTACTTGCTTCATAAGAGATTGTTCTGTGGTTATTATGTGATGTCTTCTAGGTTTCATGTTTTCTGTGTTAGTTATTAAGTTTTTTGCTTTCATTTACATAGTTCTGAATATTAATTCCTTAATTAGTTTATAGAATAGTCAAAATGCAGTAATCCATTTCTTTCCCTTTTTTAAGCAGGGTTATGGCTTGCTTGGTCTTCTTTCTTACATTTTAGAATGAGATTCCTCACATTTCAATGCATAATCTTACTAGACATTAACTGTTGCCCTTGAGTAAAAAGCAACTCAGCCTCTGTAGCGTTTGGGAAGTAAATATGTAGATAGTAGTCCAGTTTAAACTCTGAAGTGTTTTCATGTGTCTAGAGATTTCGCTGCCCAAGAGCTGTGGTTTCAGGGTTGTTCAAGGGTTGGATCCAAAAATGGTAAAGTGAGATGACTGCCTTCAATGTGCAGTGGTCATATTCAGTCTGGCACACTTTTCATTTGTGAGTAGTTGTGACCTGGAATACAGTCCTTTCTCTTAGAACAACAACAGGCCTTTTGTGAAACATTTGTTTTATTACTGGTTTTGCTGCTTCCCCAAGTTCTCAGAAAGAAGGGAAGGCTTTTTGAAGAACTTAGCATGTCCTTGATTTCCACCCAGTGTGACTTATCAAACATGATTTAGAGAGTGATCTTAAATTCTGTGCCAGCCACATTACAGCTGGTGTGTTTACTCTGCCCAGTTAAGCTCCTTCTTATTCAGACTTCAGGGAAAAGCTACACTCCTTCAGGAGAGATTATGCTTTTTAAAGCATTATTTCTGTTGATCTTTGCTTTAAACTGAATGTCCAAATATGCAAGTGCTATTTGTTTTCACCTCCATAGCTGAACAGGAAACTTCTGGATTCCACTTGGAGTTCAGAAACCCAAAGCCTATCAGCTTGCAAGGTGACTGGGTTAAAGGTTTTAACTTGTAAAATCACGGTAAAATTCTTCACTGAATCCATCTCAATATTCTTAGTGAATTTTGTTTGAACAGCTTCCTTCTCAAGTATATACAACTGTGGAATATCATTGTTGCAAGTTATGTTAGGAGGAGGGCTAATGATCAGTTTGGTTATGTTTTGAATATTCTTTGCAGTAGTGAGGAGCAAATTAGAAATCATTAAGCTCCTAGATTTAAGGATTAGTGACAGAACTTTTAGGCTGCTACTAGAAGACAAAGTTCCAGTTACCAGTCAGTCACTTGTTAAGGTTTGTTCTAGGAGCCTAGTTCTGTCTTTATAGGAGATGGCCATGTCTCATTCTCGCTCCTTTGGGAGTGGAGCTCAAAACTCTTTTTTTCTTTTTTTCTTTTTTTTTTTCCCCATTTTCACACCTTTCATTTAAAAGAAATATTACCTTCAAATGTAGTTTCATAGTCCCTTTGTAGAATGGGACTCAGGCTGTTTTCAGGCAGGGCTCCGGGGAGAGGAACCGAGTAACATTATTTTTTCCTCCTGCCTCCCTCCACCCCAGTAATCCTTGGATAGTATCTGTAGGTAAAAACACTTCTTGAAATACAGAAGAACCATCTCAAAATTTTGGGAGGACAGGACCAAAATGCATTTTCACAGGAGTTGATTGAACAGATGTGACTAAATGTGATGTGCAAGATAGCAGGAGTAAATGTCATTTTATGTTTGTTTAAAAAAAAAAAAGGACGATTTGGATTCATCAAATACTGAATGGAATGTAGTTAGCAGTAATTTGTAGCTTGACTGTTTAATCTTGGGCTGAGTAGAAGTTTGTCAATCGAATTTTGGTTGTAGATTTAGTTGAAGTACTTTGTATATGTTTGCAATTTCATTGTAAATATATTGTTCTGATTTATACCTACATAGTAAACATTTTTTTAAAAATCAAGTGGTATCTTTTTATTATTAGGAAGAAGCACTGCATGCTTTCATTCAGCCTGAGATTCTTGATGGCCCCAATCAGTATTTTTGTGAACGATGTAAGAAGAAATGTGATGCAAGGAAGGTAAAGACTGTCCAAATCTTTTGTGAAAATGACTTTTAGTAAACACCAGTCCTGACAATAGTAGCATAATCTTGTCTTTGCCTTATTTAGGGTCTGCGGTTCTTGCATTTTCCATATCTGCTGACACTGCAGCTGAAGAGGTTTGACTTCGATTACACCACTATGCACAGAATTAAACTCAATGATCGCATGACTTTTCCTGAAGAGTTAGACATGAGTGTCTTCATAGATGTTGACGAAGAGGTAAAGTGTTTGGTTTCAGAGAAAAGTCTTTAACTTTCTTGAAGTTTCTCATTAAGAAAATTAAAATGTCAGTCTAATAAACTAATAAACTCATTTTAACAGTATTATTTGTCTACATAAAACGTTCTTTAGCTGTAGCAGTGTTTTATTTCGAACCGTTTAAATCTGTCCATGTAGATTTTTGTTATATTGAAAAAGAAGTATGTTCACTAATCACTGTAGGGTTTCCATGCTTCAATAAGAAGCTGTTTATGATTTCTTACATTTTCACATGAGTGATTTAAAAGCACAAATCTCAAGGCTTCTATGTATACTGCAAATCCAGAATGAAACGTGTTTCTTAAACTTGCATCTGAATCTGTTTTGGTCACAAGAGGAGATGTAAAGTTTTGAAACTCTGAACACTGAGGTTAGTCCAGAAAACATTAATAGTTAATTCTTTTCCTCTGACTCTCAATGTAATGTATGCTGTAGAAATGAGACTTGTAAATTTTTTTTCCACTTCTTACCTTCTGGCTTTTGACTCTTCTGGTTTTGGCCAAAATTCATTTTGTGCCTTTATTTTCACTGAAAAGTATTTAATGTGCCTTCTGCATTAATAACTAAATTATTCCTCTAATTCCATTCCTGAAAACATTATGTCACTTTGCTAGCTTCTAGTGATGTAAGAGAAATACTGCCTTGATATGGAGAGGCTTTTCTGGCTCTATACAAACCATTGGTTTATGAAGTATGCCAGTTAAGCAATTTGATACCTCTCAAAGTGTTACTGGGGGGCTAAATGAGAATGACGATTGAACTGGGAGAACAGAACTTAAGACAAAATTAATAACTGTCAGAAAATCAAAAGAATTATCCAGAGGAAAGAGGATTAGGTAAGAGATGGATATACTGACTTGTACTAAATGAATTGCATTCACAGTGTTGTTGACATCATGCTTTTAAGCTAATAGAGCATTAATCCGTCTTACTGTACTACCTTGATTCTGTCCAATGAGTTGAAATGGATACAAAATTCTTTGTGGATGAAAATATTTCCAGTCCAATAACTTCTGATTAACAGGGCAATGTTATAGTAGGATTTGTTATCTGATATCAGATTTCCAGGTATTTAATTGAATTAACTAGTAAATGGAACAGGGTAGTAACAGATACCTGGTTTCATGCTTAAGATTGTAATTACCACTCAGTTGCACACAAGACATGAAAATATTGATCTAAGAGATGGACTGAAGACAGTTGCTAACAGAAACAAGTCAGATCTCGATGCTGAATTGCAGAGGCCTCTTCAGTTTGTGCAAAGTTTCATTGTTTTGCAGATTGTAATTTTTTCATATTGTTATTTCTTTTTGTGTGTAACTTCAAATGTTGCATAATATTAGTATGTGTGTCTTATTTTTAAGAAGTCTCCTCAGACTGAGAGTTGCACTGATAGTGGAGCTGAAAATGAAGGCAGCTGTCACAGTGATCAAATGAGCAATGATTTTTCTAATGATGATGGAGTTGATGAAGGAATCTGCCTCGAAAGCAATAGTGCAGCAGAAAGAATTTCTAAAGCTGGCAGTGAAAAGGTATGTTTAAAAAAATACTATATTGGATCTGGTTGGGATGGAGTTAATTTTCTTCACAGCAACCTGTATGGTGCTTGGTTTTGGATTTGTGACTAAAACAGCATTGACAGCACACCAGTGTGTTAATTCTTGCTGAACACAGTTGCACAGCACCAAGGCTTTCTCTGTTTATCACTCTGCCCTTGTAAATGAGTAGGGCTAGGGCGTGGGCAAGAGGCTGGAAGGGGGACATAGCTGGACCAACTGACCTGAGTTTTGCAGAGGGATATTCCATGCCATATTCCCTGATGTGTAATGTTGTGCTCAGCAGTAAAAAATGGGGGTTTTCCAAAGTAGTTGATGCTCAGAGACTAGTTGGGCGTTGGTCTGCAGGCGGGAGACAGTGAGTAATTGCTGTTGCATCGCTGCATCTTTTTTGTCCCCCCTCTTTCCTTCACTTACTAAACTGTCATTCTCTCCAACCACAAGTTTTCTCACTTTTGCTCTTCTGGTTCTCTCTACTATCCCACTCAAGGGGAGGAGTGAGTGACTGAGTGCTTAGTTGCTGGCCAGGGTCAAACTGACACAAATGTAAATTATAAAAATGTAAATAATTCTGATATTGTGGGTGGGAGAATGGGAGAGTGTACTTGTATTCAAATTCCAAAAATTGACACTACAGCAAAAGAAAGCTTGCAGAGATCTTTGAGAAGCCTGATTGAGTTTTCTTGCCAATACAAAATTAGTCAAAAGTCTTGAGTTCTATGGTAATGTTTACGATGTATACTTAATCCAGCGAACTCATCTGAAATTTGGCCAATAGCTTTTATTCAGACTTGTTAGGAAGCTGTTTGGCTGTAACTGTTAACTTTCATAAATATTTAAAAGCTGACATGCATTTTAATCTGTGCATCTGTCCCTGTTTACATTTACATTAAACCATTTGAGAGGGTTTTTTGATAAATGTTCTGAATACTGTCAGTCTTAGCTAGAGGAAAAAAAGAGAAAATAATCCAGTCACTTTACTGGAACAGGGACAGAATATTGTAATGTATCTGTCATGTAAGCGTCATGTCCTAGTATTGACAGTAGCCTTGGCCAGTTAATTCTTACTATTGTTGTCAAGGCAAACTAGCTGTCAAGCCATGTTGTTATTAGCTTTTGGGTTTGGGTGTCTTAATGATAGGTGCAGTATACACTGAGAATTTACAGAGCATTTCCTCTATATAATCTAAAAATATGTAATTCTTGTAATACTTGTATGAGTCAATATTGTTCAGTTATACTTTTTTACTGTATACACAAAACTGAAGGTATGTCCTTAGTGCCCTTTACTTCCATCCTTTTAGCTATGAAAAGAAAGGTTTATGACTGCAAGCTCATGAGTGGTGTGAGAAATTAATTCATAGTGCTGAAAAACATTCTATGCATTGCTGTTGTGCAGTATGCATTAAGGGGCAAAAAGCAATCTTCAAGAATACAGAGAAGGATGATAGCAAATAAGTAGACTTTGTAGCTACAGGCAAGTTTGTCATTACTTCTGTTTCTTGTGTGGAGGTGTTTAATAGCTATCTAGCATAGGAATTCATTAATTCAGAGCTTGTACATGGAAGTAACAGAAGTGCCTTAAATTTAAAAAATGTTTAGATTCTTTTTTCTCTCTCTTCCCACCAGCAAAAGGGCATATTCCTCTTTACTTCCATTTTTATTTTACATACTCTTGTATAATGTCTAGCATATCAGAGCTCTGATATTGTTCAGTGTCTCTTGCAGTAATGCATTTCTGTTACAGATCTGTTTTGTAACATGCAACTATTTATATATTTGGGTTCTTGTGATTGTTTTAAAACTTTTTAAAATTATAGTTTGGTTACTATTCTTAATGTATATCACACCTTTTTCTTCTCTCTCCAGAGTTCTTTACTGTATGAGCTGTTTTCTGTTATGGTTCATTCTGGAAGTGCTGCTGGTGGCCATTACTATGCCTGTATAAAATCTTTTAGTGATGATCAGTGGTACAGCTTTAATGATCAGCATGTTAGCAAGGTAAAAATAGTATTTTTTGTTGTCTTGTGTACTCATAGAAGAACAATTAAGTTTGTGTTTTGCATGTGATTTTTTCACTTATATATAATGAAGCTGGTTTTATGCACAGGTATTTCAAGCATTTATCTTGTTTCATATTCTCATCCTAATGTCCTGTCATATATATATGTTTCACTCATTAGCTTAACCAATTTCTAGATACACACTTTTGTGTACAGGACAGACTACTGTTAAACCTGTCCTTCTGATGCATTTCAAGTGTTACATGTTACTGCAGTCAAGAACTTGTATAGTGATTTTCTAGGAAGTTACTACTTAAAAACAAACAAACAATAAGATTATGTTTACATTCATTGTAAAATGAAGAGGCAGATCACTTTGAAACAGTTTTTTTTTGCAGTCAGCAAATACGCAGAAATATTTTTAAAATTAGAATGAATATTGTGTATTAATTATGTAATGTCATTTTACCTAAAGAGAATAAATGCATCTCTTTTAGTGCAAGTTTCTCAAATAATCATTAAATTGATTTTCTGTTAGATAACTCAGGAAGATATTAAGAAGACATATGGTGGATCTTCTGGAAGCAGAGGCTATTATTCCAGTGCTTTTGCTAGGTTAGTAGTACTGTAATACTTCTGGTAGTGTTTCAGTGTGATGAATGGCCAAGATGCATGTGCTTAACACGCTAGCTTAAAATTAATAGGAGATGCTCCAAATAGTTGTAAAACTATCCTGACTACTTTTTCAGATCATTAAAATAATGTGTTATTTATTCTTCAAAATTTTTTTGGTTAGTGTGTTGCTAAGATACATGTGACATAGCTCCTTACTGAAAAAAACACCACACCGAAACAATATTTCAAGTCAGTATTGTTCTTCTATCTGGTAAATTTGGATAACTGTTCTTTTCTCCACCAGCTCCACAAATGCATACATGCTGATATATAGACTGAAGGATCCAACAAGAAATGCAAGTAAGTTTTGCTGTTCTTCACTGGTAAGATTCTGTTGTGGAATAAGCAGCTGTTTTACATGTGATGAGTCCTAATTGCTGTGGGGATGGTGATAATAGTATTTTTAGGGTAAACTAAAGTGACTTTCATATAGGAAGCTTTTATGGATTCTTCTTTAAACTTGAAACATTACGTGTTCTGTTTATCTCTTTATGAGACAAAAATCTCATTAAGTACACTAATTGTATTAAGTGCAATATTTATTTTATCACAATATTGACTATATCTTATGACTTTTATTATCAGCCAATTCACTTTCTAGAACAGAATTTACCTTTATTGTAAAAACAAGTTCAAGTGAAGTCATCAATCTTGATGTATTTCTTTACAACAGCAAAGCTTCCTTTACCAATACCAGAATATTAATCTTCTGCTAATAGCATTTTCTTGTGTATAATTAGGGGGAATAAAAGACTGACTTTGGTTTCATTTAAATAATGAAATAGAGAACAGAACATGGTATAGTGGGAAATTTGGGTAGAGAAGAGAGGGAAGAAAGATGACTATTAAATATACCCATAATTCCTAAGATGTTGCCCCCTATGGAAAATATTTTTTAAAACTATTATTTTGTTGTTACTGACAGAGTTTCTCGAAGCACATGAGTATCCAGAGCATATTAAACAATTGGTACAGAAAGAGAGAGAATTGGAAGAACAAGAAAAGAGGCAGCGTGAAATTGAGCGCAACACTTGCAAGGTTAGAATTTCTGCTGAATAAATTTTTTTTACTACAATAAAAGGGCTCTTGTGTAAGCGTATTTGTATTAATAACTCTTTTAAATGAATTGAACACCTATTGGAAGCTTGTACACAGTGGAGGTGTCTGTTAGAGGTATTCAGAAGAGACTTTTGTTGTGTTCATGTCTTCCATGTGAATTTGAATTGGTATTAAAACCAAAGCAAAACTACAGTTAGTCTGACATCACTTGATTGCAGAAAAATGATTTCAAAAGAGCATGTAACGCTGTAAGTTAGGTGTTTCATGCCATTATATCTTTTCATATTGTGAAATATTCTTTTTTTTTTTGTGAAATTATGTTTCTTAAACTGATTTAAAATAATTATTTGGCAGAAAGAGTGGAATCTTTTTGCAACCATAGAATCAGTAGTAACAAATGAAATATGACATCTGTGACTTACAAGCATGACAGCTGGTCTACCTAGGAATCAAGTGATTGTTTTATTAGAAGGTTCTCTATGGTTGCAAAGCATGTAACTGCATGTGAAAAAGGAATTTCACATTTGTTATTCTATGTGCATTTTGTTTTAGAGGATTTGCACACTGTGTACAGTTTAAAGATGTTCTGGTCATAGATGTTGTACCCTAGCTTGCAAAAAGATACAGGTATACATATATATGTGCTAGTGCTATCTGCTATGCCTTTTCTATCTGCAGTTGTGTAACCAGTAAAATGAAACTGTCCTACAGCTGGAGTAGAGCTGAAAGTGTATTTTTATATTAGATTGCTTGATTATAAGGTTGTAAATTTAAATGTACTGTAATATGAAGGGTATTTTCAAATACCTTAATGATCACTTCCTTTTGTATTGCATAGATTAAACTGTTTTGCATGCATCCTACAAAACAAATAATGATGGAGAACAAATTAGAGGTTCATAAGGACAGGACACTGAAGGAAGCTGTGGAAATAGCTTACAAGGTATGCTATGCATAATGGAATAGTTTAATTGTTAGGTGTAATTTTTCCTGCTGTTGTGCATCTTCAGTTTTTAAGCTTATGATGCTGTGGGAGTGTTTGGGGGATTGACTGTGTTTTTTTTGTTGTGGGGTGTTTCTTGGGGGTTGTTTTTGGGGTTTTGTGTGTTTTTATTGATTTGGGGTTTTTTTGTTGTTTTCGGAGCTGCTTTTTTTTTTTTAAGATGTGTTCTAGTTGGCAGTTATTGACCAAATTTTCTGCTAGTAGCCATCAGATGATTCCTAATTGGAATGATATAGCCTGCCCTTTTAAAAACCAGTATGACTTTACATACCCCTATTTTAAAATCAATGACAGCTGCTGTTAGACTCGCCATAGCCTCAGTAAGTCAAAAGAATTCTGAACGCTTACGTTTGTATTGCAGTAAAAGTGTTGCAGTAGATATGTAATAAGAAAATTCTTTCAAGAGACTTCCTGCATAACTAATACAGTAATATCAGTGGGCACCAAAGGATCTGTTGATCTTTGCCTTCCACAAACAGGTAGCAGTTGAAGACATCTATTCTTGCTTAACTTCTTGAACAATTTAGTCCTTGCCGTATATGTCTTTGGCTGGGAGAGTACCAGAAAGACAGTTACAGACTTGGAATGTGTTAACATCTCCTTGAAATGTATGAAAGATAATTAATGGATATGACTTCCTCAGGCCTCTAAGATGCTATTTGATGCAACTGATAGGCAGTGTATTCCTCTGAATAGTTTTCTGGCACCTGTCTTCCTGTGCTTACATATGTACTCTTCAAACTTCCTCAAACTTCTCTGCACTTTGATGCAAGTCTCTTTTTATTTTGAAAGCATATATATATGTATTACATGTGTATGTATGTAATATATATGATGTATACAGATGTTTTTTCAAAAAACAAATTGAAATTAATTAATTAAAAGGATTCCTAGATGTATGTGTACTGAAATATTTCTACTTTATAAGAGAAAAAGTAAACTCGCAAATAAACCTTTATTAAAAGTTTGGGGGTTTTTTTTCCTCTGTGTGTGTGCATGATGTAGCTAATGGATTTGGAAGAGGCTGTTCCTTTGGATTGCTGTCGTCTTGTCAAATACGATGAGTTTCATGACTACTTGGAACGGTCTTACGAAGGAGAAGAGGACACACCAATGGGTTTATTACTTGGAGGTGTCAAATCAACATATATGTTTGACTTACTGTTGGAAACAAGAAGACCTGACCAAATTTTCCAGTGCTATAAACCTGGTGGTAAGAAATGTAATTGCATAAAGACAAAGATAAACTAAAATTGTGTATTGGGTAACGGCATGAAAATAAAGCTTTAATTGCAGTGTGTGAAAGAAGAAAAACTTTGTGCAATATTTCATGAGGTTGGTACTCAGGACTGCTTAGTGTCCTGTGTTGCAAACTCATTTCTAATTGAAGCAGTTCTAAGGTAGACTAAAATTTGTCAAACTGGAACATTTTTGCCTCTTTGGCATTATAATTGGTCTGAAAATGAAATTATGAAATTGGTCTGCTTTTCAAATTCGTTACTGTTAGTATTTAATGCAACCCTGTAATCAGTACATTGAACAAGTGTATGTGTGTTTTCTTTGCATGTTGGGTTCTTTCTTAGAGATATAATATATATATATATATGTTTTTTTCTGTTTCCTCTTACCTGCAGAAGTCATGGTGAGGGTTCATGTAGTTGACCTGAAGACTGAATCTGTTGCTCCTCCAATAAGCGTACGAGCTTATTTGAATCAAACAGTTTCAGAATTTAAACAGCTAATTTCAAAGGTAATTTACAGTCATTAAGTACTTGTATTACAGTCTTCTCATTCATTCTGTCTGTGGAAATGTGTCATAATTTAAATAACTAAAACATGAGCCTGCACCTTTTGCAATTCAAACTGTGTGTCAGGTCGAATAAGGTTAATTTAGTTGTTGCAATTGAGCTTGTCTATCTGCTCGCTGCTGCTAAGAGCAGCAATCTGTTTCTCACTTCCATCCAGAATTCTACCCTGGCTTTTGCACAAATTTAGCCACTGTCTGGCCATATTACTTGAAAACTTACCAGATAATTAGTTTTTTGGGGAAGGTGAAGAGTCGGGTTCATGTTCTTTCGGGTTAGTAACTTGAACCACCTCACTGAGTATCCAGTCAGTGACAGAACTACTGAACTGTTACCATATAACTGAACCAACATTTGACTTCCCCGTTTGGCTTCAGTAATTGAAATTAATATCCTAAAACCCCTCCTTTTCATCCTAGCAGCCCCTTGTTACTAAGATGCAGATTGATTTTTACATGATTTTAAACCATGGGATGTTACTGCTTCCATTGAATTGGAAGACAGACATTTTACATAGTCAGTTCTGTGTAATATAGTTCAATGATGGGTATAACTTCACAATATTTGTTACAAAACATGATTTTAGTAATTTGAATTGTCTAATTAAGAATTAAGTGAAGTATGTGCAAAACCTGATGCTCGAGAATATCTTTTATTTTCAGTTGGTTCATACCCTGAATAATAAAACCAATTCCCTGTATTACTGGTCATTAACAATTTGCCAGTTCTCTGCAAAGCCAGGCCATCTTAAGTCTACTGACCTTTTGGAAAAGCTAATGCTACACATCAAAGGGTGGAGGAAAGGAACTGAGACTGAAAGATTTGGGAGGTTTTCCCCCTCAGTGTGTTTTGCAATTTATATGTCAATAAACAAACCTTCTCCTTTCCCCATGAATAATCTTAAAAAATGAAATACGTGTTCCAGTATTTGAAATTGCACATAATGCCCATGTTGCCTTACTGTCAATGTCTGATTTTAGGCTACACACCTGCCTGCCGAGACCATGCGGGTGGTATTAGAACGTTGCTACAATGACTTGCGTCTGCTGAATGTTTCCAGCAAAACACTGAAAGCTGAAGGCTTTTTTAGAAGCAACAAGGTATGCTCTGGTTTTTTTTTTAAATTGTTCATTTTGTATATTTGTAGCCTTCTCTCTTGTGTTGTAAAAGGTATGATATCTGTATAGAATTTATAAAGGGTAACTGCCACGTATTTCACTTTGTAGTGTGTCAGGTTTTTTAACTAGCAAGTATTGTGGTGCTGATGAACGCTGTAGGCTATGTATGAAACAGAGTGTACATTACAGGAGGAACAGATTTAGAATTGGACATCTGGTGGATACTCTGGTTCAAATGAAGGTGAGGTTAGCCACCTTATGATGAAGATTTTTAAAAGCCAGCCCTCCTTAGGCAACAAAGGTTGGCATATTACTACGAAACCTGCCTAATTTGTTTTCTAAACCTTCTGAACAGCTGTGCCTGCTCTCAGTATTAAAGTTCTTAAAAAAACAAATTTCAGAAGTAAGAGCAAGTTTTGGTGGATTTTTGTCTTAAATTCAATATTTTTTACTATGCAAATTCCCCCTAGCCAAACTGATACTGTTTGTCCAAAAAGACTTCTTACAAATCATTCCAATAATAGTTGTATAATGCGTTCAGAAAAAGAGTAACTTATACTTAAAATGACATCTGTAGCATTGCCCTTTTTACTACTGTGGTAATAGTACATCTTTCAAAACATTTTGCACATCCTCTGTCTCTGAAATGTAAGCTCCAGAACACACTATCCTCGATGAAGAAAGATTTAGCAAAGGCTTTGATGGCTTATAGCTGAGCAAAGAAATGGCCTTGACTTGTTACTCAGTTACTTCAAGCCCATTCCCATTGTCACTATAACACAGTGGCCTCTGGCAAAGGGAAAAGAGGCCACTTTATTCACTTGTATTCTAATTTGCTCTATATGATTCTATACTAGAAAATAAAGACAGACTGCCAACTTTAGTTGTAGTGCTCATTGCTACCATAACTAGTGTTGGTGTACAAGTGAAGGGTGAACATGAAGTTATACATAAATATACTTCTGAACATAAAAATGTGTACTGCAGCTGGTCAGTCTGGTTACAGTTCAATCTTAATGTGATTATGAAAATAAGTAAAAGTGAAATTATTAAAATACAGACTCCTTAGTCTTTTTTTTCTAAATATGGATTTTAATTTTTCTAAAAGGTGATGTTTCTTAGGGACGTCATTTCTAATGTGTGCTCAATCCTTTCTGTCTGCTATTGTTGCTTTTACTTTTATTTAAAATGACACTACATGATGAAACTTTTATTTATGTTCAGGTATTTATTGAAAGCTCAGAGTCTTTAGATCGTCACGTGGCATACACAGATTCTCATTTATGGAAACTTCTGGATCGTCATGCAAATACAATCAGACTGTATGTTTCATTACCAGAGCAATCACCTGGATCTCAGTTTAGACGAGCAGTTTATCAGAAGTCTAGCGGAGATTCAGGCAACTTGGATGAAGCCTGTGAAAGAGTGAAAGGGCCTGTAGGTAATATGAAATCTGTAGAGGCAATTCTGGAAGAAAGCACTGAAAAGCTGAAAAGCTTGTCATTGCAGCAGCAGCAGGAGGGGGATAATGGAGACAGCAGCAAAAGCACAGAAGCCAGTGATTTTGAAAACATTGAATCACCTTTAAATGAAATAGACTCTTCAGCATCAGCAGAAAACAGAGAACTTGAAAACCAAATTCAGATTTCCGATCCAGAAAATCTCCAGTCTGAGGAACGGTCCGATTCAGATGTGAATAACGACAGGAGTACCAGTTCAGTGGACAGTGACATCCTCAGTTCCAGTCATAGCAGTGATACTTTATGCAATGTGGACAATGCCCCACTTCCCCTAGCAAATGGACTTGATTCTCACAGTATCACGAGTAGTAGGCGATCAAAAGCAAATCAGGGGAAGAAAGAAACGTGGGACACAGCAGAAGAAGATTCTGGAACAGATAGTGAATACGATGAAAGTGGCAAGAGCAGAGGAGAAGTACAATATATGTACTTCAAGTCAGAACCCTACACTGCGGATGAAGGTTCGGGAGAAGGGCAAAAATGTATGTAATTTTTTTTTCTAATAATCCAGCCTTTGTTGCTATTTAATTCATATGCTGTGTTAAAAAGTCTAATGCCAGTATTGAAAAACTTGATTATACGTCAAATTAAAACTAATGGAAATGCAGAGACAGGATGTGGTGTCATGTTCAGAAAAAATCTAGCCTATTTTTGATCTTGTAATAAGTGATTACATACTTGAAGTGTCTTGCTTTTTTGTTTTCAAGGAAATGAAAAGCTCCCTCTCCAATACATCTGTTTCCTTATATTGAAAGTGTTTTCCTAGAGAGTCAACTGAGTTGTCTTCCAGTGAAAGGGGAATAGTTGTATCTGCTGCTGATGATTCCCCTGTTTCAGAATGCAGTTATTTTGCTGTGGCTCACAGAGCAATAATTCTGTTAACATTTAGATTGACAAACCTGAAAACTCCTAGTTGTTTCACTGTAAAGAAAATTCAAATATACTTGATAATGATCATTTAATTCAGTAGACTGTTGCTTTTCATTGGCTGAAGTACATTATTGTGCAACAAAGTGTATGGCTGACATGAAAATGTCCAAACACGTTCAGTGTAAGAGCGCAGGTAGTATATTAATTGTCATAAAGAGAAATAATTTAAACAATGCTCAGTACCTGTTTGTGTTTTATAACTGACAAAAGAATAATTAAAGAATGGCAGGCTATAAGATAAATATTTTGAAAGGCAAAAGTTTTCCTCTCAATCCAGAAATCCTGATGTAATAATAACAAATAAAGAGCAAAATATTTTTTGCTGAAAACTTTTGTGAACAACATTTTTATTTTTAAAACCATAGAGAAATTTAATTGCAGCTATTAAATTTTTAATAAAGTTACTGCTTTAGCCTGGAAGGATCTTTCTTTTAGGCTAATCTTGAACTACTCTAATTTTTTCCCTTTTTTTTGTGGGACTAGCTGGATGCAGGAATTATTTGTTTACAGTAATTTTGATGCTTTCATATTATGCTGTATAAATTATTATCCTGAGGGAAAGGCTTTTGTGTATTTTTAGTAGACAACAGGAACAAATTTGTAGTTCGGATAATTTATTTGTTCAGTTTGAATATTTTGAATAGCATTTTTTATTCTAATGAGTCATGACACAGTATAATAATATTGTAGTTTGCAGTGTAGTCCAAATCACATGTATTAGGAAACAGAATTTCTGAAGATTAACTATGGGTTTTCCTTAATGACAAAATTATTCCATGAAAAAGTCCCTTAAACTAGACTTGAGCTTGCCTTCTGATACCCTGTGGCCCTCCAGAACAGAGTTAGCCAAACTAGATATGTGTTCCAGGAGTATCTACCCCTAAGCACTTAAAATACAGCAAAGCTCTTCAAGGTTACAGTAATACACTCAGATAAAATGTAAATGTGGCCATGAACTATAATTCTGACTTTTCAGTACTGTTTTGCTGCAAGTAGTAACTGTGAATATATGAAAATAATACACTAGAGTGCTTCTTTTTTGGTAACATGATGTTTCATACCATTTTTATCTTTATCTTTGCTTAGGGCTGATGGTGCATGTTGATAAAAGAATTACGCTGTCTGCCTTCAAGCAGCACTTGGAGCCTTTTGTTGGAGTTCCATCTTCTCACTTCAAAGTCTTCAGAGTCTACGCCAGCAATCAGGAGTTTGAGAGTGTTCGGCTGAATGAGACACTTTCATCATTTTCTGATGACAATAAGGTTATTCAGAAGTTATTTTGAATAATTGAAAAATATATTGGTACAATATAGACAAACATAAGAACACCATTTACAACTTTTTATTAACTTGCCAGGTGAAATCATTACATCGATCTTGGTAGGGTGTTACAAAATGTAATTTTGATTTTGATATCAGTTCTAACAGATACTCCTTTTTCCAACTAGATAACTATTAGACTTGGAAGAGCCCTTAAGAAGGGTGAATACAGAGTCAAAGTCTATCAACTTTTGGTAAATGAGCCAGAGGTAAGGTGTTGAATATTTCAAAATTGATTCATGAAAATTCTAATATGTGCTTTGGCCAAGGTTTTATTCTGAAACCTTGGGGGAGAAAAAGTCCCTCTTTTCTCTGCATTTTTCTGCAATTTTTCCTGGATTTAGAAAGGGAACTAGAGATTATTTCTGTTTATGCTGCTCCAAGTATACAAGTGGAATATGATCTATTCTCTCTTAAGTGTCTCTGTTTCTGCAGTGTAAATGGGGGACAAATGAAATTAATTGTTTCTTTGTTTTCCTTAAATGTGTGATAGTCGTGTAGAATTCTTTCCAAATAAGAAACTGGTTTTGCTCATGGCTGCAGTTTTTGGTTATACTTTACTGATACAATTGTCACATTCATGCACTGCAGTGCTTATCGGGGTGCTTAGCTGGATAATAGTTCTTTCTGCATAAGACAAGCCTGAAACAAAAATGCCTCTCTTGCAATAATGCAGCTCGCTTCCTTGTTACATCTTTTGTAGCATGGAAAGTATAAAAGTGATTTTACTATAAAATAACTTCCAGTCATGGGGTTCTGGTCTGTCTGACCAATGAAAGCCAAGAAAGTGCCATTTTTATTATCATGTGGCTTATTTAATTTAAAAGCTCCTTTCAGATTTGTTTAGAATGTTAGTATAATGGTAGCAATTAGTAATAGAGACACTACTAACCCAGGACACTATTTCCGCAGTGGCATGTGCTCAGAGTCCTTAAGTGACCTGCCAAAGGGCTGCTGCTGCACAAATTAATTAAACCTAATTTTAATCAATTAATTGTCTATCTTGTTTATGAAAAGCATTCTAGTGGTCATTGCTAGGTGGGTGGGACTGGTCACAGAACATACACAGGAGACAAACCTGCTTTTTTCTGTTCAAAAGATTTGTCTTTAATAATTTTCTGTTTATGTTCACAGCCATGCAAGTTTCTTCTAGATGCAGTTTTTGCTAAAGGAATGACTGTCCGACAGTCAAAAGAGGAGCTGCTTCCTCAGCTTCGAGAACAATGTGGCCTAGACTTGACAATTGACAGGTAAAGAGATTGCAATCCACAGAAGTTACTTGATTAAATATTACTTAAAAATGTGTGGGTTTTTTCTCTTGTGGAGAAAGGAAGTTATGAAAGGAGCAGAAGGAAGTTATTGTGGTCTTTAAATCAGATTGTGAATACAAACATTAGTTTAGGAATTCTTGGCTTTTATTTCAGGTAGAATGATACAGGGAATAATATTTACATAGAATTGCCCGTGTGCAACATGTCTACAAGTTTTGATCTGAGAAATTTGATTCTAAGGATGATTTTCTTCAGAAAGAAGAACTTTAAGTAAATCAGTTTATAAAAAAGCCACCTTCTCTCTAGATGCAGGCTCAGTGTAGGTCACTGCAGCAAACTGCCTCTTGCATTATCGTAGGGTGTGTGTACAGCACTGATCCAGCACTGTCTTCCCTTTGCCTGTAATCTGTTACCTCATCAAGGCTGAACCTGCTTTGAGGCCTTGATTGCAAATACTGCGCTGTCAGTTACTAGAGATGCGGTGTATGTACTGTGGAATAGCTGGAGTCTGTACTCACTGGAATGATGTGGTAAGCAAGCTGGGGGGACCTTGATATATGCCGAAAATCAGGCTGGAGTAAAATGTTGGAAGGCAAGTGTTGGCCCTTTCCTGTTGAGAAAAGGAGTAGAAACCTAGATCTGGACCAGGTTTTTCTCATTTCCTTACCATGGCTGAACCAAATAATTTTTGACTGCTCTACTTGGGTTATGTTCTCTAGTGCCCTATAATTATGGGGCACAGCACAAAGTTTATGTCTGCTTTTGTGTGGAGAAACCATTACAATTAAAGTTTTGTACTCATGCTTAATCTCAGTTTTAGTTTTTCATACCTTTATTTGCCTCTATATCTAAATCAAAGTTCATCCTTTTATATTGTCACTGGATTGATGCAGTAGAACTAAGTACATAAATCGGACACCGATCCTCTTCTAATCATCCACCTCTCCCCTTCTTCCCCAATTGCACTGCCAAGAAAAAAAAGAGGATGAAAAAAAGATGGGGGGGAATAAAAGAAAGAAGAGGAGCAGCAAAGTTGTCAGAAGTGTTTGGGAATATTCTGTTTTCTTATCCTAAATAGGAAACTGCTGTCTGTCTCAAGCATACAGGCATAACACAGGCTTGTGTTCCTTGCGTTTATGAATGATGCAGCACTAAGAGCCAGTAGTAATACCTTGCTGTCAGGACTATTTCAGAACATTAAAACTCATTCCTGATAAACCTAACCAAACCTTGTATTTCAGTTTTGTCAGAAAATACCCAGTTTTGATCTCTGGCAGTGGTAGGTGTTTATGAGCAGATAAAAACTGGAGTGTTCTCTTTTGTGATGTATTTACAGGTTTCGCCTACGAAAGAAAACCTGGAAGAATCCAGGCACTGTGTTTCTAGATTATCACATCTATGAAGAAGATATCAATATTTCAAGCAATTGGGAGGTCTTCCTGGAAATACTTGATGGTAATAATAACAGTGTCAAGAGAAAGTAAAGATAATATTAGAGATTTTTTTTTTCCTTTTATTTAAAGACTGTTACTGACATTTAATAGTATTTTATTAGAAAAAAAAATAGAAGCATGAAGAATTAAACATAATAAATCTTTGTATGAAGCTGGAGAGGGAGTTGTGCAAGTGCAGGATTCCTGTGACTGCCATATGCTAAAGCTGTAATAACAGTACTGTTTTGTAGGTTTACTGGAATCTTTTGGACATACTGTAGTACTGTAGGCAGTGTTCTGCACGTGCAGTTTTTTCATTGTACATAAAAACTGTAGCAATGCCTATACATTAGGCTTTTATTTGTATTTAAGTTTTGGACAAGTGATGTTTGTAGTTAGCTGAAATATATGTATGTGTGTGTATATACATAATACATATGTAATTTGTTTTTAAAGTCAGCACAGCTGTTCAGTCATTCAGTATTTTTCAGACAGGAGTGAAAAAACACTCCTGTCACGAAGTACTAACTTTTTGAAGAGAACTTGGTCATCAGAACGTCTTTGGATCACATGTTAGGGAGCAGATTGTTTCTTAAATTCTGCTTAAATATCATTAAAAATATGGCATTTCTTAAGCTGTCCTTTGTATATACACTTAAAATTTGGTTTCTGAATGCAAAAGCATAACTTAAGGGGGGAAAAATAGGTCATGATGGTTCTCCTCTAGATTAACATTCTGCTAATGGATAGATTAAGAACGTGAATTCCATTCACACATGAACTTTCTTCACAAGCATGCTTGGCTTAAGAAGTCTCATTTAGCTCTTACTCCAGTATTTTGGTAGCTGTGGTTTTTCTTGGTGTTTTTAACAAAATTGTGCCAATGCAAATACAAAGATTTGAAATTACCATGGGAGGTTCAGGAGGTCTCCGTATTCCTGTAGACATGTATCAGATCACACTTCAGTTAAAACTTTGCAGTTTTAAATATTTTTTGATTAGTTTTAGATTAATTGCTGTACTGTTTCTGTAGTGAGTAAGTCTTGGATGTACTACACTTTAAACCACTGCAGCCCACCTAGTTTACAGACATGCCATATTGTAGACTACAGGGCTCCCAAGTATTCTGTCATATCTTGTATAAGTGTCTAGCTTTGCATAAAAGGTGCTACTTTAATCCAGCTGCAGAAGATGCAACTAGATACCACTATATTCTTTGGAAATTAAGTTGTATCTACCTGCTGCTACCTCTGAGGTTTTTGGAAGAGTGTAAAGGTAACTGCTTTAAGTTGGGGTCTCTAAGGCCTTCCACCATCTCCAGTGCTTTCACCCATCTTTGAGTATTCTTATGCTATGGAAAACCCCTCATTTTAAATATGCTATTTTATGATGCTAATATAATAAATTTCATTCTTTCCTAGGAATAGAAAAGATGAAATCTATGTCACAACTTGCTGTTTTATCAAGACGGTGGAGGCCATCAGAGATGAAACTAGATTCTTTCCAGGAAGTAGTGCTAGAAAGCAGCAGTGTTGAAGAATTAAAAGAGAAGGTAAAATGTGTACCATGATGCAAGTTTCTTGTGGCTTCCGAGAGCCTTATTGGTGTCCTCTGTTGGGAAGCACAGAAATGTCATAGCTACAAAAATATTGTTGCATGGTGATTATTTCTTTTCCCAGGAACTGAAAAGCTTCCCATGCTGTTACCAAAGCTGTATGAGTTATCAGCTTTAGTTCTTAGTTTCAGATAATGGTCTGGTATCAAAGCATTCAGGTGAACGCATGCAAAAAAACAAACAAAAAAAACCCCTCTTGAAGTTTAAGAAGGATAATGTTGTCTGTGTCCCCTAGCCTTGAAAAACACATGTGAAAGAAAAGCTGAACTATTGTCACTTTGTTTTCTCAAGCCAGTATTTTGGTGTTCCAAAATACCAAACCTCTCAGCCTCTTCAGATTTGAATTTGACAGCTTTTGCTCAGGGATAATGTAACTGTACCAAATAGATTGGACTATATTTTGATTGGAAAGAACTATGCCTTTGCTGTGGTTTTTTCCTTAAGGCCAGACCCCTCTAACAGGTAAGCAGACATGTGCTGTCCTGTCAGAAATCTGGAGTGGAAGTGAGTCTCATATTCAGACTGTTTTATTAATCTAGTATATTGCGGGGTTCTGCTCTTAGAGAAATGGTTATTTCTATGTAGCAACACCCAGATTTAAGAAGGCCACCTTGGATGTTGAGGACAGCAAAAGCCCTAGTATCAGTGAGGTCTGACAAAGTCTTACCTAACTAAACTCGGCATTTGTAAGGCAGGGGTTAGTTTGTATGCTGGGAAGAGGAACGTTGTTCAGCCTCCATAGACTGCAGCAGCCTTGAACCTGTATGTACAAAGGTTGAGCTATGGACCGATTTCTTTTATTCTTCAGGTAGAAATGAAGCCACAACTTGCATGCAGTCTTCAAGATGTTGTCTTCACTTGTATTTGAAGAAAGAGTTGTCTCTGTTTTCCTAAGAATTAATGTGCAGGGAGCAATTTTAGCAGCATTCTCCCCAAGAGACCTTAAATCTTTTTATTCCCACCAGTAATAAGAAATGTGAATTTGACACAGCTGTAGTAACAGATGTGTTCAGCCAGCTCTTCTCTTTAGCAGTGTTGGGCTAATACATTTGTCTGGCTTTTCTCACCATCAGCTTAATTTGAACACATCTGTTCTAACAGCTGATTTGAAGGAGGCAAGAATCCTAGAGAGTAAATTAGCAGCCACAGCTAAACTCAGGTTGAAGTTAGTGTCTACGTTGCCACAGAGATGAGACTGCAGCCTGCTCTTGAGTTAAGGGCGAGGCAGCAATGAGCCTGCGTGCACCAGGAGGCTGCTCGGCAGAGGGAGGGCTCCACCAAGGGTGCCAGGCACAGCTAGGTGACCATGTCACTGGTGCCAGGACTGGGCAGTGGCAGCAGGGGATGGGGATGGATCCTGCACTCTGTGCATGGCAGGGGCAGTTGCAAGGCAGAAAAGCAGCCACTGGTGTGTGATGGGGAATTGTGAGGTTGTTATGGGGGGAAGTGCAGGTGTATGCAGATGGGTTTGTCATGCATGTGGTAGGGCTTTGCCTGCTCCCAGGTTGAATTGATGATCACAGCTTTCATTTCATACAGGGAAACTGCTGAGGGCCAACTGACGGGCATGAAGGTTTAACATGAGGCAGTTGGTCTCTTTGTATCTTGGAACTTGGATGTTAATAATTAATTGTTTCTATTAACTTTCTTTGTATCAGCCCTTCACTGTTAAGAGAAGTGTAACCACAGCAAGTGTTGCTTGTGACACTAGTAACTTCAGAATTGTAAAAAATTTGTACCTTATCACTAATTTTGTACAAATACTTTGGATCATTTGAGGACTCTTGAATATTTTAATTGACTTCTAGATTTGGCAGGTCTATGACTTTACATAGATACTGTGTAATGTTGTTGTGAAATAGTATTAAATGCACCGTTTTACTTCGCTTTACAGCTGAGTGAAATAAGTGGAATACCCTTAGAAAACATAGAATTTGCAAAGGTAAGATTTTGTCTATTTTTACCTTTTAATAGCATGGGTGATTATGAATTTTATTTTATTCACTAAATAATTTCTTCTTCTCAGGGTAGAGGAACATTTCCATGCGACATTTCCATACTAGAGATTCACCAAGACTTGGACTGGAATCCTAAAGTATCTACATTAAATGTCTGGCCTCTGTACATTTGTGATGATGGTGCAGTAATATTTTATAGGTGTGTATTTTATTACCATATAAACCATGCAAGAGACCTGTATATAAGATTTAATGGGTGATGTAATCAACAGAAGCCTACATTCTGCTTTTATTGTCTTAAAGGAAAAATGCTTATGGAAGAGAGTTTAAACTGAAATGTTGTGCGCCTTGGCTTCCTAAAAACCTGAATATTAACTGTTTATATTGTTGTAAGAAAAAAAAAAAAACAACCAACAAAAACCCTGTGCCCTTTTACCTATTTCTCCCTCCCAAACCATTGAAAATAATGCTGAATGCAGAAGTAGTTACTATGCTTGAGTATGTATCTGGATTTAATCTCTTAAAACAGAACCATATCCCTTGTGGAGTCTGTGAAAGTCTTGCCTTAGGTTTCAGAGAGGATTTTATTTTCCAAGATTCTTTCTTTAAGAAATTAGTACAGCTTCTTGGAAAAAGAGATGTTATGGTAAAAATTTTGTTAACATGAAAAATGTTAACAGCTGGCAGCAGTAGCCCAGCGCCACTGTTTGAGGACTAAGAGCTTGAAATTTCTGCTAAAGCTGAGGGGTGAGGGAACTTAATGTACACCTCACTTCTGCAGTATTTTTCATATTTACATGTGAGTTTGGGGGAAACAGCTGGTTGGTAATGTGCTGGCCTTGATGGAGATGATTTGGGCGTGCAGCTGGTAGTGTCTAGGAGGGGCTGGCTGACATGCTGCTTCCAGGTGTTGGTGCTGAGACCAAATAGAGAGCAGAGTCATCGTTATCTGTACAGAATAGGAGATGTCAAGTTGATAGGGGAGTATAGACTTGTTTCTTGTGGCTTTCCCTTGGGTCTGCTCTCAGTTAGAATACTGAATGTCTCTGCTAAAAAAGCAGGTTTAGACAGATTGTAAATTTCTGGAGAAGAAAAAAATTTGTAAGGAGTTTTATGCTTAGTTGTATTTTTACTAAGTTGCTCCAAGTTAAAAAAAAAAAATCTAATTACGGTCACTGTATTAATCTGCGTTTTAACATCTATTTTCATTTTAGGGATAAAACTGAAGAATTAATGGAATTAACAGATGAGCAGAGAAATGAACTGATGAAAAAAGAGAGCAGCAGACTCCAGAAAACTGGACACCGAGTAACCTACTCTCCCCGTAAAGAAAAAGCACTAAAAATTTATCTGGATGGAGCACCAAATAAAGATTTGACTCAAGACTGATACTCACTATAGCATTTTCCCTGGGGAATTTTTTTTCTTTAAAATAAAAAGGTTCACTACTACTGTGTAGTGCCATTACGGCAGGACACTCGTTAGGTGTAAAGCGCTGACACCAGCACTGACTGGGCTGAGTTCCCAGTCAGAAGCGCAGTGCCCCGTTGGGTCACTGTTTGACTTGGAATCATGTTGTGCACTATAGTCAAATGTACTGTAAAGCTAAAAGGGATGTGCAAATAAAAGATTAGAACTAAAAAGTGGGTGGGGAGGGAAATGAGTGGAAATTTTTGAGGACAGTGTGCACATAGTAGCTAGTGAAACTAGCCTCCAACAGGATACTCATAGCTTAATAATAAAAGCTGTGCAAAGGCCATGAAAGAATCCTTTTTTCTGTTTGTTTCACTGATACACGCATTACCTCATCAGAGAGTCTGAAGTAAATGTTAACACATTGGTTCTAGAAAAGCAGCAGCAAAGGATTGAAGATGAAATGGAAGTGCTGCAAGTGTGAGGTTTTAAAAATATTCTTCCATAAAGCAGGTAGGCTGAGAGGTGTCTGCAGGAAGCCACCAGCAGGTGTTGGTTCATTTTGCAGAAGTGCTGTCGTCAGGTAAACTGGTTTTTAATAGGTTACGGAAGCCGATGAGCAGCTCTATTATATCGTGTTCAATGTGTAAATAAAATTTGCTCTATCCATTCAACAGAAGTGCAGTTCAGCTATTTACCATGGTATTTCTTTTCACATATCAACATTCATTGTGTACATTTGGAAGTATAGTTGCCTATTTAAATTTGTATTCATTTTATGTTTGACTATGCTGGGTACTTTAGGGTTGTTATTTCCCCTCGTTAATGAAGTTTTTGTTTTGTTCAGCTACCTTTTGTACGTTTTGTTTTTGAGACTATTACAAGTTTGCATCTTCTCCACCCACTGAAAGTAATTATATTTTTCCCAGAGTTGATTCCGTAGCTATATGTAGTCAAATATTGGGGCAACCTCTAACACCTCAACATATAAACTTGGTAGTTCAGGTTGTGGTGCAAAGACTGATGCGGTCAACGTGATTTCATTGCAAAGCCTAGGAACAGCAATTTTTTGCTTTGGTCCATAAAGATCAATAGAGAACAATTCTCCGTAGTTTTTGGAAAGCCACCTAATTTATAACAATCAAAAGATTTTGGTAAACTTTTTCATGCCAGATGCTGTTTACAACAATGAACATGCCAATAAAATATTTGTTCATTCTGTTGTGTTATTTTAATCATTAAATGCTGTGGTTTTTATTTGAAAAATGACAGAATTATTTCATGGAAATGCAGACTTTTGCAAGGCAATGTCAGAAATGTAAGGCTGTGTGTACAGATGTGTGTATGTGCACACACACCGCCCATACGTGTGTACACAGTATTGCAGGAAGTGTTTTGTAGCCTGTCTGCTGTTCCTCTTTACTTACAGTTGAAGGAAAATTCGGTGTGAATATAAGTTTCCTTTTCCAGAATTGAAATTCTCACCAGTGATACTTCTGAGCTTCAGGTACAATTGGCAGGTAAATTTCTGCTTCAGAGCAGAAAGAGGATTTTGAATAACTGAACAATGAGTTCTTCCTTGCATGCTGACCCCCAGCAACCTAAAAATCCTGAGGAATCTGGCAGCTTGAGAACCAGACACTTGTTCTTCGTCTTCTGTTTGACCTGTGCCACCTCTTGTCCAACAGAAATGAGATGGAAGCGGGAGTAAAGGAGAGTCATAGTGAGTACCACCTAGTAGATAGAGTAGTTCATTAAACTACCATTTACATAGGTATATAGACTGATGAAGGATCCTTGGAGGTTTTGGAAGAGAGAAGAAAAATAACTATCAAGTGAAGAAAATTAACTGTATCTGTGCAAAACCAGGACAGTCATGAATTTTCTTCAAACTCGGTCATTTGGAGAGGCAAAAATCTAGAGATGGAATAAAGTAGAGTTAAGAATTCCAAAAACTGCTTCCTCAGTCTCTAGCCCTATTTGGGAAACCTGTTGAGAACTTCCTTTGAAGTTAATTGTAAACTTGTAAGTGTTGACAGAAATGTGGACAGAGGACTGAGGGGCACCTTTAGAATGATTTTGTGTTCAGTTGTGCACTTCCTTCTGCATGAGTGTCCTGGAATATATTCTGGGTTGTTCTGGGAGACATTTTTCATCATCTGCTTTATATTTGGATAATTTCAAACATTTTTGAGTTTGACCATGGGCATTTTAAAGAAATAAGTCTTTGGTTTCTAATTTGCTTAGTTCAGCAGAAATCTTACAGAACTTTTGATGCTAATAACTATCTTTCAGGGACTAAGGCATCAAGAAATTTGAAAAGAAAACTAAGATTCTTAAGTATGGCAGTATTTATGGACTATTATTGCTCTCATGGAGTATTTTTTTATCAAAAATTGCAATTATGTTTAATTCCTTCTCTTTGTATAGATGGGCTGTCTCTAAAGCACGGTGATTTTATTAGGGATAGAAAGGTAAAGTCAGTGAACTCTCTCCGAGAGCGTGTGCATGTGCTTGTGTGAGAATTGGTGGTAGAGATGAGTCCTTAAACTAAAAATCGCACTGTTCTGATTAAATATCCTTCCTGTTCATAATGATAATGGTTATTAACATTAATTCTGGTACCCAAAGAATTTTTTGAAAAACTTTCATAGACCAGAAGTGGTGAAAGACTCTGAAGCGAGTAGCTGCTGCTCTTAAGTTACTGGTGCTCTACTGTTCCAAATCAGACCTAGCAGTAGGGATTACTTGGGAAGAGGCTCCATGAAAAGTTTCCTGGCTGGAGCCTCATGTCATCTTTTACCATGTGCAATAATGGACAGGGGAATCTATACCCCAAAAGACCATTAATAATGGAAAAAGTGGTGAGACAGCTGGCAGCTGAGGATTTGGACTGGATTTTACCCTTAGCTTGCTACTGACTTCTTAAATCAATGATCTGTTAGGATGATAATAATTAAATGTTGTAACACACAGATGTATTCTTACGAAGTGTATTAAAAGCACAAAAAACTTCTCAAAGAATTTTCTCTGGATGTAATATAATCAAGTAGGAACAAGAAGCTATTTAGGTTGTCTTAGTGCTGCACAGAAGTAAAGAATTAATGTTCCCTGTCTCTCAGAAAGGGCAGGTGATGGAGTATAGTCAGCAGACCCTTTAATCCACATTACCCAAGAAGGTATGTCCCTGTAGTGCAGAATGCTGCTGTGTATGTGGCACTGTATTTAGCTCTGCCTTAGGCATAGCCTTGTAACTGCAGCTGCACCATTCTGTATATTGATACTTAAATCTTCAGCATACAACAGAGAATCTATGTTCTTTGTATTCAGCCCATTTAGCTGTTTGTTCTGCCATGTTAAATAGTATATTTTGCTCTTGAGAGACAGAGCCCTGGAAAGGGAAGTTGAAAGTTCTTGTATAGAAACCAGTGTGTTGCATGGATGTGAGTATGTACACACCACTTGTTTGCATGGATGTGAGTATGTACACAACACTTGTTTGCATGGATGTGAGTATGTACACACCACTTGTTTGCATGGATGTGAGTGTGTACACACCTTTTGTTATTTATATGGAAAATATTGTAGGGTTGGTTTGGGGCTTTTTTTTTTTTGATAGTATGCACCTTCTGTAGTGGGTGACCATTGTAAATGAAAGTATAAAACTCAAGGGATGCTCTAGCTCTGTAGCAGCTGTTCTTAAGTCACACTAAAGGCTGCTGCAGGACAGACTGCATCCGTTGTACTCTGCTGAAAAGCTCTGGGTATGTTCATGTAAAAGGGTAAGATTCCTTTCTCTTTTCCATCTTTCCACAATGTGTGTATGGTGAGGGGGACATGACACCAGAATCTGTATATTGCAGCTTCACTGTTTATATTTTCTAAAGAAAAAATAAAAAATTGCTTACAATCAGTTGTTAAACCAGTGTAAAGCAGATGGTTCTTACCCTAGAAAAAGAAATTCTAAGCACATGTACTCAAAAGCCACTTCTACAATCACTAGTAATTTAAGATTATTTATGCTTATGTGTATTTTTTAATAAGTACAAGTACTGATAAGTTTATTTCTAGTGTACAAGGGGAAAGTACTAATCCAGAAGAAACACTGATACATTTCTCATTTGTCTTTGACAGAAGGCTTGGTCCAAGGGTTGAATGAATTCAACATGCAGGTTTGGTGCACAGAAAAGGATGCTCGTTGCAGACCTTGTTTATTGCACTTCTATCCAGCAGGTATGTGTTTAGGGTTTATATAAGCAAGACACTAGACAAAAATTTCTAGAAATAACTAACTAAACTGTCTGGTGTTTAAATTTCATCTTCCAAAAACAGCTCATGAGCTGAGTCAGGCTCAGGCTTCAAACCTACTTGGTCCTCCAGACTTTCTAATTCTTTACGTACTTCCTGAATGACACTGCTTTCTTCATAATCAGAAAGAATATCTCTGGGTATCAAGCTGAGAAATGGCATCTCATCCATGATTAAGGGATCTTCTTTTTCATTATTCTTGGTCTCATTGGCAGACAGTTCACACACAGATGTAGTGCTGTGGCTGTTGGAAAAAAGAGACACATCTGGTCATACAGTACAGCTTTTCATGTTTTCAGAGTTCCTTAGATTCTTCATTCCCTCTCTAAATGAAAGCATGTTAAACCCATAATACTGTCAAATCTACCTTAGCTGACTTGATAAACATCTGATTTTTACAATGCTTGATAGCTGGAGAGTTAAAGATGCGATTTCCACGTGCAGATGGCAAAAAATGTTTCATACTGGGACACCAGATGGCAGTGGACCTCTGCACAATCTGGCCCTTCTACCTACAAGCAATCATAGTGACTAGTCCTTCCTGTTCATGTTATCATGCCAAGTTAAGAAACATGATACTCCAGCTTAAAAGGAATGCAGAGAAAATGTTTGCCATCGAATTGTAGAGTTGAGAAACCTGTATTATATAGTTGGTTCTAAACAGGATCATGTAACAGCTGTATTTGCTGCCATCTTTGTTTTGAAAAGTGGCTTCAGTTGCCTGCAAATAAATATCCCACCTATTTTTTTTGGTAGCAACTTCAAAAGGGAGCAAGAATGATTTATATTTATTGATGGGAGGCAGGGGAATAGAACTTGATCATGGTGCATCTGCTGTCTGCGCTGCTTGGGACAGAAGAGGGCTACAGGTCCCTGTGACAGAGTGCAAGGTAACCACTGCTTGTGCCAGGCACCCCTCAACAGCTGCTTAAAGCTGCAGCTTCTTCCACTGGTGAAGGAACTAAAAATTCCTGAAGCTTGTTTTATGTATGTTTTGAATTCTTCTATCTTTTACTTTTTAGGAGTTCTAAGACTTCAGTTTGTGGGCAAATTACCCTCATATTCTGTAGGATATAATCTGATAGTTTCAGTTGTTATCGCTGACTAGTAATATTGAGCCAAGGGCCATTTCAAGCAGAGATGAGGTGTTCTTTTAATAAAAAATGTTATCTGAATCTTCAAATTCATCACATAAATTCACAGAAGCAGTTATCTTAATGTCCATGTGAGTCGTGAGCAGTTGATATGCACAGTATTGCTGTATTTGTGATAACCCTAAACAGATAACCCTAAACTCTAACCCAATTCAGCGTTTCTATATTCTTATCTGAAATGTTTTCCTTCTTACTCGACATACTTAATACCTTAACTTTCCTGAAGTTAATGGTACTTGCACATTAACTAAAATTTTGGTGCTGAAAGGATGTGATCAACTCTGCTTGCTTCCTTAGATAAAATTTATGAAACAATGTTGGCTAATTACTTTTCATGTATGAAAAAAATGCAGAAACAAAGTTGGGCACAGAGGAAGAGAGAAATACTAATCTACATCTCTATCACGGCTATGTTGTCTTGTTCAAAGTTAATATAATGAAAATGGTAGTGTAGGAACACACTTGGAGAGCTTATTTCATAGATAACATACAAGTCTCCTAAAAATGCAAGTGAAGGTGTTGCCAAATTCAATTAGTCACACCTCTGTGGGACAAAGCAGTAAGTTTGAGTGAGTTTCAATGCTACTGATGAGAAAAGCTGTCAAAAGTCTTTCTAGTGTGGAGGAATCTGCAAATTCTGCATTGCAGAGACCCCTCAAAAATTTCAAGTAGCTTGCTTGCCCAATTTTGATCTTTACCTCTGAGGTTGGCAGATCAAGCCACTGGCACACGGGCATCGCTCAAGTACTCCATCGGGTTCCAGCTCCCAGGTGATCAGGTTGAGAAGTCTGTTTGAAGGATCATGGCAGGGTTCACCTTCTTCAGGTAATGGAGTGCACACAGGAAACAGTAGTTCTGCATGCCAAGTAAACTAATTTTATTAGAAGTTAAGTCTATACACGAGATATAAAAACAGTCTTGACCTCCTTTTAAGTCCCCTCACACGTTAGGGAGCCATAACTTAGATGTTCTTTCCACTAGGTGGGAGTAAGACATTTGAAGTTTATGCTAAATGAGCAAGATAACTCTGGATTCTTCACTACTGTCTCCATCCCTTGGAGATTTGAAAGACTTGTAAAACCAAGAACACAAACATTACAGTGAATCCCTTGCAACACACAGCATTAATGGTTTAAAATCGGAACAGAGAAGTATCGCTGTATTTTAGAACTCTTATTTTTCCTGTTTCTTAACAGAGGTTACAAATACAGAGCAGTTGTTCAGAGACTAAATAATGAGGTTACAAGAACTACTACTCAGGCATTTAATTTGTTATAGTAATCCTATAATAGGCAAAGCTGTCTGATGGCATTTGGGGCTTGGTACCCTTGTTTCTGCACAGGGCTGAATTTCAACCTGTGCAAGAAATTATTTAGAAGGATCTGTCCTTGGGTTTCCTGATGCCAGTAACTTAGAGTGTGAATCTTGAATTCAGCTCTTCCAAATGTTCCTATCAAACTTCCCTTCCTCCTCTTGTTTTTATTCACCTCATTTTCTGTGGTATGGCAGAATAAAATATGTGAAGAGTTCAGAATTTAAGGTATTAAAGCAGGCTTGGTCAAAATACCTATGTGTGTGTGTATATACAGACACATGTGTATGCTTTAATGTATATGACTTACCTTACCAGTTTCTAATTCCAAAACAGATTATATTTTAAACAGCAAATACTCCATAGTTTCCTACAGTATTATATAAAAATATATACATGTAAAGACAGTCCAGTCTTTCTTAGGAAAACCTTTTGCAATAATCTAGTGATGGAGAAAGGCCTTGATGTTATGCCTAACCTGGAAAACCCTGCTAATGCAGGCAACCATAGAGATTAAAAATCCATTGCTATTAATCAATAGCTCTATTTAAAGTTTTAATTACAGGCAATATTCTTATCCTACTGTTTTCTTCCTTCCTGAGTTACAGGTTTGTACTAAATTTTATTTCAAGCCAAGCTTGAAATAACTTAAATTAGTGTGAATGTCTTACACAGCTGAAATCATCATGAAGACACAGCTTGTTCGAGTCCCGTAGGAAATCAGGGCTACAGAAGCAGTGTTACCCTCACAGTGGAACAGCCTAGTGCTACTACCACTAGTGGGATGCATACTACCAGTTTACTAATCTCTGCAGCATAAGCAGATTCAAAGACCTGCATGATGAAAGTAATAGGCATTTATTAAGTGCTCTTTCTGTCTCATTTCAGAATCAAAGAAATTTCTGATAGAGCTTGGTAAAACCTGTACATGCCTTAGGCAGAAACCCGATGAAGGGAAAATAAAACTGCTCTAAGCAAAACTTGCTGAAATTGAACTTCCTTAACATTGAAGGTCCACTAAGAAATGCTGAAAATTAAGAGGAAAAACTGAGCAGACCCACTTGCCTTGAAATGGTGTTTGAGCTTTCTCCTGTTTTCCTGACACGCCCTAGCAGCCTCATCCGGCAGGAGGCTGAAGGTGGGACAGGCAGCCCAACTGTCAGTGAAGGTACAAGGTTACCTCTTGCTCATAGCAAGAGCCAGGAAAAAAGCTATCTAGGGAGGTATCTACCTGGTGTAGAAAGATGGTTGTAGAACTGTATCCCCTCACTACAAAATGAAAGTGAACTATGCTAAAAGCAGTGAGGAGCTAGTGGGTATAAAACAGTAGAAGCTGGGTCCTGACCTGGCATGATTTAGGACTGTTTTCAGGCCTGATACCACCTCCTCCTCTCCTCCCTTCTGTAAATCAAGTTTCACATTCCCACATGGACTGACAACAAAATCTGGAGCATCATTCCTCTACCTGTCTTGGCTGTCTGATCAGTATTGCACGGTGTGGTGCCCTGGAAGGCTGATATGTTTCATACTCTTGAGTTTTATATCTGCAGTTTGATTCTGATGGTCTGCTTGCTGATATGAAGGAGAAGCCACTTTCAGTAATTTCATAAATTTCTTTTGCACATTTTTAATTCCCTTATTTTTGCTCTATTGGGTGAAAATTTGACATGCAGCTTTGCTACTTTTAAATGTCTGGGACTCTCCTTTAGAAACAGTAAATTTTTCTGCTTCTCATGCTGGTCTCATCTCTAGTGTGCAACAGGCATTTCTTCACCCCTATTGGACTGTTTCTAATTCTATTGAAGTCTTGTAAGGAAGTTAACAGGGTGCGCTCCACAGGCCAAGGGGGAACGACCTATTGATTCTGTAGAGATTTAACCACTTCACCTGGGCAAAAGAGCTAAACATTAACACTCCTGTGTTATGTAATGAATGGGATAAAAAGCAGAACCTCGGTACCTTTCTGAAAAGCACAGCACATTCCAGGGTTGCAGTCAAGTTGGTTCTCACAAATGGTGCCGTTCTCTCCTCTGGAAGTGGATTTCCTGCACTCGCCCCAAACGCAGAGCTGGTCTCCGCAGCATTCGACATCCCGCGAGCAAGGCTTGCAATGGGAAAAGCACACGACAAAGCTGTCCCTAGCACTACCTGCGAGTATCCACAGACTGCTGAACTGAATCATGAGGACAACTGCATATATGCACTGTAAATATCTGCATTCCCAGAGCATTAAACGTTCCCACTGCTTAAACAGAACTGCTTAGGCTCTCGGCTCCGAGCACGCGCTGAGCTGTTTGCCAGACAGGAACCTCGCAGTGGGATAACAGCACTCTTTCTGTACTGTGATACTTTCAGTCTTACAAAACCTGAATTCTTATTCTAGCATTTACATGAAAATTGATCAGCAGCCAGACATCCTACAGTGTAATGTGGATTTCAGGATAGTCTTTAGCAATCAAGGAAACAAAAAATTAATAAATTAAACATTAGCAATGGAAAATATTACTAATTTTTTTCCATTGTTAAATGCAGTCAGGAGTTAACATCTTGTTCAGAAAGACTGGTTTCAAAGAGCAAAGCAAAAAAAACTTACTAAAATTCAATTTTTAGTGTAATAAGAACCAGACTCTGAAAAAATATATTTGAAAAAAAATTTCTCTTTGAAAATCAGAAATGCAAATCCCTGGCTAAAGACAGCTTTGTATGACAGTTGTCTCAGGGTTTCAAATATACACACCTAATACATCAACCTAATAAAAGTGGTGTGTCATTTTGCTTCTTGTTTTAGGTAGTTTGATTAACATCTTAAAGATTCCTAGTAGGTCAGTGTCTTAACAGCTTTTTTCTGTCTGTGTAAAGCCCTGTCTGGGCAGCCATACAAAGAGAATTTCATTTCCAGTGGATCCCACGGGAAGTGCTTAAGACAGGGCAAGAAGCAGCACTATGCCAGCGCTATTATGACCTGCTAACTAAAAAGAATAAATGTTTTGTAACTGTGGGGGTTCTAGGTCATGGAACTGATCCCACCACCTTCAGTCTGAGCTCACTTTACAACAGGAGTGTAGCTAGGACCTAATTTTTTACTGTAGTTATCTTGCAAATGTTCTACTGAGGACTGCTAAGAAAACAAGGAGAGGAGGTAGGTGTCAGGTCATCCCAGTCTTGATTTTTAATTATTCCATGCTAACATAAGAAATTATCAGTTTAACGTTCTCTAAAATATGAAGAATAAGTTTTCTTAATGATACTTGAGCATAATTCAGGACTTGTGTTCAAGCAAGCATCCAGGCCACTGAAGTCAATAGAGCTGCCTGAAGTTATCAAGGTAAGTATGTTAAGTATGTATTGATATCATTTCAGGAAGAGCCTGGTGCTGTTAGGTTACAATAATCCTATTGATTACATGACTTTACAGCAAGGTTTGCTCGCTTGTAGACTTAAATGTCTGCAAATGCTTTGAGGAATTAATTTGTTTCACAAGAGGCCATGAGCAGAACTTAGATGAAAAGGGACAGTCAGATAAAGGCCTTTTCAACAGACTGCTCTTAAACTGGATTTTCACCATAGAAAAAGCCTGAACTTCTCAGGCAGCTGTCACCTACAGGAGACAATCTAACCACAGCTACTACCAAGAACGTTTATCTTTTAGCTCGAGAGACAGGAATTTACTGCTTCCTGAGTTCCACAGATTCAAATAATGTAAATGATCTATGCAAGAGGATCATTGTACAAGTTGTCAATGAAGGGAAGAGTGCCGGCTGCTGCAGTTCTCTTTGTGAATCAAGAGCTGGAAACGACCAACTCTCAGCTGAGCCTTAGGAGCTGGCACAGTATTTCTTTCCTCTTTGCCCATTCCACTGGCAACCTACAGTGTGTTAGTTTGCACTGTCCTTAGGCCACCTAACAGTCAGGCTTGAGTCGGGAGGAGCAGAGTGCAGGTTTTAAAGCATCTGAGAACAGAAACCTTGTAACTTAATTGTGTTAACAAGCAGGAAAAAAACCACCTCAAAACACTGCCCGTCCACTTTTGAACCACATGCAGAAAGCTTTGCATCTTGTTTTCTATCAGTTTTGACTCACTGACATCAGCAACACTAACTTATATAATGAGTTCCTAAAGACTATATAAAATTGCATCTCATTCAGGACTTACTGTGTGCTGGGTTTTACAGAGCTGGCACTTGTATTCAAAGGTGGAGAACTGGCAATATTTCCCTGTGTCACAGTCTTCGTCAATGATACACTCCTGAAGAAAAGGATAAAGGTGTAATTTGCCACTGTGGGACAGAAATCCATACCTTGAGTCTGTTTCTTATTTATGAACCAAGGAAAAAAGTTTGCTTTGGTTCTTCGTGTAACCAGCACTCCATAACAGAACAATGCTATCTCCCTGGCATACCTTTTGTTACCAGTCAATTTAAAGGAAAAAAAAAAAAAAGGAAAGAAAAAGGAATTATACAAAAAAATCCCTGAATTCTCTGAAGAAACCACTTGACTGCTCTTTGGCAGATGGTAATATCATTATCTCATTTCTGGAGGAGATAAGCTATCATCTGTGCAACCTTTATTGAAAGTTTCTACCAGGCTTTTACTTCCCTATTTCTACTTTTTTAGATCATTTCTCCCCAAACTGCTGATTTCTTCCACCTCATCCCAGTTGGGTTTTGTGTTTCAGCTGGGCTGAAAATTATCTCAGCAAGAAGTTTAAAAGTGAAGCTCTTAAATTACTATAATCACTGAAAGAGGAAAAGATTACATTGTGGAACAGCTATACTGCCTTCAGATCTTCTCCAGGTTAAACCTTACGGAAGGCTCTTGCCCTGAGTGAGACAAGGCTGCTCTGCATGAAGAGCAATGCCTCATCTGAGTTACCCGTTCTGGACATCTGAGATGTTCTCAAGCAGTTTGATTACCCAGAACATAGAACAGAAGCCAAACATAGTCTGGAGCCTGATTCTTTTCAAGTCAGTGACATGATAATCAGGTTATACATTTATAATTAAGCAGTCATTTCAGCTATGTTGAGAATAGCCAGTGTCACCTGGTCTAGGCTGCTATAAATTATCATAATGTTTTTACAGCTTCATTATTCCCATACAGTAAGTGTTTTGCTTATTTGCTTTTGTGTGGGTAATCAGGTGGGTCAAAATCCAAATGTTATATAGTATGTTTGAGGTGTTGTGGTTCCACGTTAGCACTCAGACACTTCTCTTCAGCAGCCACGCTCCTTCTGGCCAATTTTCTGTCTGTAGCTTTCTCAGGTTCTTTTATGAATTCTTCTGTATAAACCATACACAGAATAAACTATACTGTTTCATTCCTGTTCCATCTGCTTTCAGGCAAACAGCCAGGTCTCAGTGTAGTCAGTTTTTCCAATTGTCCCTTTCCACAGAGGAGAAATCTTGCCATAATCCTTTTTAACCTCATAGAACTCCCTAGAGTCTAAAACCACCTAAGTAGCAATTCTCCAGTCCCTGCTTTTTCTTGCACTAATAAGTCCCCCACCACAAAACTTTTTCCCCTCTTACTGAATTGTGTCCCACCAGCTCAGACTTCCTGTTTTATGAGAGTTTTCAGTTGAGGAAAAAATTATTTCATGGTTTTCTTTCCTGGCATGGAAAAGATTGCTTTCATATGCTCTCTGTGAAATTTTGTGCCACACTCCAAACCAACTTCCCACATACAGATATTATAATCCATAGTCAAGGCAGAACTCAGTAATGCTTATACATGCATATATGTAACTGTTTATCTTTCCTCTCTCCCCCCCCCCTTTTTTTCTCCTCCTTATTCAGGCTACAGAGGCTACAGACTTTTTCTAATCAGGCTACCTTGAGACACAACAGTTGCTGGGCAAGGAGCAAACCTAAACCTCTTCATCAACTGCAATGGATTCTGAACAATCCATTTTCTTCTGGAATTCTGCAAACTAAATTATGTCTCAGAATATTTTGTCTTTGTAGGAGCAACAATGTGTAAACTAAGGAGAGGGGATGCTGGCTTCTGACATGCAGCAGAGCATATAAATTGAGCAGATCACTTAAAGACAGAATTAGCTACACTTGTAATGGTGTAGTTCTCTCTGAAATCCATTACGATGTTACACCAGTTAATTTAACGTAGCACCAAGGGAATATGCTGTTTGAGAAGTGCTAAAGAATAAAGCAGCATGAAAGCAGGATTGCCTATTTATAAATGAGTATACTAGGACCGCTCAGCAACAGAAGCCAGGATGGAGAAGAGCATGCTATATACCTGTAAGTATATACTCAGCATCCTGTGGGCTAATATCCTGCAACACCTGAAAGCAATTTGGGGGTTAGGACCTGTTCCAAAACCAACAGGAAAAAAAACACTCAACAAACTCGTGGAAAAGATTCTCCATACTGGAAGGCTGATACAACAACTGCTGCCGAAAGAAACTTCAATTTTCTTGTCTTTGGCAGATTATTGTTTACTTTCCTGAAGAATGAGAATAAAAAGTGACTGATGGAGTGATAGTGAAGTGTGGTAGTACCGCAAGCCCCAGAACACTGAAACGGATGCCTGCGTGTGAGACAGTGCAGGTGCACGAGCGGGCAGGTCAGAACTGGTGTAACAGGCTTTGACAAGAGCACTTTCCTTCTGGCTAAATGTTTACATATGCATGGAAAGGCACAGAGGAAAAAGTTTTCTTTCAGTGTGACAGGACAATCTTCACACTCCAGCCAACAGCATCCCTTTGACCTAGAAGGTGCTATGGGCTATTTTGGCAGTGTACTTGACTGGCGGAGCGTAGCCAACTGTGGTGTGGACCGTGTTATCCTCACCTGTATAACACGCTAAGGACAGGGGGAGAAACAAAGAATTTCTCAGGTCAAGTTCAGAAAGCAGAACGACAAGGCCAGAGTTAACCTGCTTCCACACAGAAACCACTTTTGTTTGCAGTGTTCATCTGGTTTCTGTACCTCACTATGGTAATATTTTTAACACTGTTTCACTGGTGCTATAGTATGTACTGAATTCATGCTCAGTTTGCTTTGCTCTTTTTCCCCTCAGTTCCTAATTAACACTGTAAATGTAGACTAGAGAATATGCTCAAGTCTATTCAGATACTGCCTTTCAAAATGGAATCATTGATTTTAAATTCAGAACCGACATTTCATTTGTCTATTCCCTCGCCCTACTCACGCCCACCCTGCCTCCCACATTCTCTAAAAATCCTTCCTCAAAGATAATTTTAAACAAAACTGTCATCTCACTATTCAGATCTGTAGCCAATACTTGTCAGGGACAGGCAAATGACTGTCTGAAATGAGCCTTCCTTTCCTTCTGGGCTCTTCACACTTTAGCTTAGAACCCAAGAAAGCAGAGGAAGATGCTGTTGATGACTTTATATTGTGATTCAGTGGTGATTAATGCATTTGCCAAAGCCAGACACTGAACACTAAGGGGGAGAGGAGGAGCATATGGAACAGAAAGTGCCCTTGTGGGTAAGGGGCAGCCGTAGAAGAGAAACTCAGTAGCAGTTGTCTGCCACGGTCATTGACTGCTCTGACTGAGAACAGGAAGTAGGATTCGAGTGGGAGAACCCCTTTTCCCCTCCTTTTGTAAGCTGTATGGCTTAGTTTGCTGGCTTATTCTGATCCAGTTGCAGTTTGTGACTGCAAAGCTTTTGAAACTGTCCAAAAGCTGAAGGAAAGGCAGGGTTTTTTGGGGTTTTTTTTGCCTTGGCACTGTCTGTACAGCTGTAAGCCAAAACAGCCATTCCATAGTGTTCATTCCTAACCCTCTGTGGATTTCAAGTTCACAATCCCTAAAGGAGAAAGAGAAAATTCACTTATTTCAGAGAGGTGAGGAAGTTTTGCCAGGAGGTACACAACACAGGAAGCGATGCTACAAAAGGAGTTGGTGTGACAATTAGAAAATGATTTTTAGTAACAAACTTGGAAATGCACAGGGTCACCTCTTGCAGTCTACTGGGCCAACTATGCTTCCAAAGCTTTTCTGACCAAAAAGCCCCTTTATGTGTTTCTTAAAAGCTCCTGATATAAAGAAATTTCCTTTTCAAAAACCTGTAACTCAAGTAAAACTCAATGTTAGCCTCCATAAATGGTAGCTACAGATCCTTCCCAAATAGTTCCAGAGCTCACCCAACTGTATCTGTGAGATGCTGATAATTTCAGCCATCCCTGAAGTGCTCCAGCAAAACCCCTTGTTCGTGTTGAAACTGACATTTCTTAGCAATTAACACTTCTAAGAGCTAAGGTTTACTTCTGTGTTTACATATCTGCTTCTAGGTTTTGTTTTAATTTCTGTAAGTCATTTCACATAGGTCTGGTCTCCATTACTAGAGCAGACAGCAAAAAATGCTGAGCAGTTGTCCTAGTTTTGGCTGGAATAAGGTTAATTTTCTTTCTAGTAGCTGGTATAGTGCTGTGTTTTGGATTTAGGATGAGAATAATGTTGATAACACACTGATGTTTTATTTGTTGCTAAACAGTGTTTACACTAAGTCAAGGACTTTTCAGCCTCTCATACTGCCCTGTCAGCCAGACTGGGAGTGCACGAGAAGCTGGAAGGGCACACAGCAAGGACAGCTGGCCCAAAGGAGCTGAAGGGGTGTTCCATCCCACATGATGTCTCGCCCAGTGTATAAAATGGGCGGAGCTGGCCAGAGGACACCACAGCTCAAGGATTGTCTGGGCATCAGCCATCAGGTGGTGAGCAATTGTATTATGTGTCACTTGTTCTCTATATTCTATTTTATTGGTTTTTTTCTCCTTTCATTTCTGTCTTATTAAACTGTCTTTATCTCCACCCACAATTTTACTATTTTTACAATTCTCTCCCCCATTCCACTGGGTGGAGGGAGTGAGAAAGCTGTGTGGTGCTTAATTGCTGGCTGGGGTTAAACCACAACAGTAATATGAAAAAAAAAAAGCATAAAAACTGTTTTATATCCTACATGAACTACATGTATTAGAAAAATGGCAGAATTGCCTAGAATGGAATATTGTTTTATGGAAATTACTACCATAGTTTGAATTGCAGTAGCGTTCCAGTTCCTAATCTCTGAGTTGTCTAGACAGGGCATACAGTGCATTTCCTTTTAATGAGATTGAATTAATTTGCTTTGAAATACCTCAAACCTCTGTAATACTTTCCAGCAGAGCAAACCTCTTACTGCTGTCCTGCCAAGTACATAGCACTCATAAAAATAAGGACTACTGTTAAAAAAAGACATGCTAAAAAGAGCAGACATATGAGTGGCAAACTGTGGTATTAGTCACATCCCAGTGCTATGTGGGAAAGTCAGCTATTTGTGTGGCTGTTCAACAGGAATGTGACTTCTGAGCTCAAAACTAATAAATAAGAAAATGCAAGTGACTCCCTCAGTTTTGTCTTGAACTTCTCCATAGAACCAATCTCACGCATTTCCTTTTCCCCTATCAAGAAAACAGAAACATTTTAATTGGAAAAACTTCATTTCTGGCTTTCCACAACGTGAATGAATGCAAAATATGTCAACATAACGGGACACAGCTCAAAGGCACTTGAGCTTGGCTTTAGGTACCAAAAGCAACATCACTACATTAGCCTTAACATGCTGCCAAAAAGCCTAAGGGACTGAGGCAGGTTGTAGTCACCCAATAAACTGCCCGCCACCAAAGCTAGTGTAAGAAATGCGCCCCTTTCTACACCATCTGCTTATTCTCACCACAAAGACAGCGATTCTGTCACTAATCAGACTCTTACACAGTTAATATTCCAGGTCAAAAAAGAAATGAATAAAATGTCATATTATCCACAGCTTTAAGGAACTAAGACTTCAATGAAACAAGAAACTACAAGCAAAAGCAAAAAAAAGATTCCTGACAAGTGCCTCAAGATAATGAAAAATGATGCCTAGATGCTGTTATCAGATCATGTTCTACTCACATATGGTCAAAATCTCTGTAATAATTTCATGGCTGGTACCTCTGCAGAAGCAGACACTTAATTTTCTTCTCTCACCCTCTCTTTTTCTCAGTAAGCAATGTAATATTCTCATCCTGGCAAGACTACAGCCTCTGCAAATGCTCCTGAACAGGAAACACAGTGCAGAGTACTTATTTCATTCCACTTTGCAATGGTATCAGAGGAGGCACACTAAAAGAACTGTTCAAATTTGGTAGAAAAATCCCACAAATTATAATCTGACAGGTAATTAACTGAGTCTGGGACCAGAGAGCTACCCAGCTAAGAAAGGAGCAATACACGTATACAGCCATATATACAGGGCTACATATTGCAGTGGCTGTCTCCAATAGCAGAAGGCTCTTCTCCTCCCACGCACTTGCCCTAGAGCAAGCAGGACAGGTTCTAACATGACATTTCTCTTCTTTTCTCCTGTTTGTCAGGTGTACTGTAGGCAGAGCAGGATGGTAGAAATTCTGACAACAAAATCTTCCCTTAGGCCTTCTGGAAACTTGGTGGTGCCATGCCATACCCTTAGTCCTTTTTTTTTTTTTAATACATAGACTCTGTAATTTTCTATATCCATAATCAGACAGAGAAGGAATATTCTGAAGTTAGACAATCTGAGACCCAAACCAAGTCATGTGCTCCGTGTGTAATTGTTCCATGTTAAGAAAAGCTTTTTTGGAGTATGAGATTATCAAATGCAGTCAAAATACTGATGCATGTTTATAAATAAAGTTTTCCTAATGATTGTGCAATTAATTGTCTTTATAATAGAGCAATGCATCTACCTGTGGATCTATTAATCAGAACAAAAGAATTTTCAACCTTTTATAACCAGATCTTGGGTTTTATTCTAAATGTCTTGAGACAGAGTAACAGCTATGAAAATGCTGTAAAACTGATAAAAAGCTCTAAAGTGCCATTATTTCTAAGTAGCCAGTAATCATATAAAGATAGAGCTCTCATGTAATGGTGTGCCCGAGGGCTGAATTTCAATGCAGGCGTCTCTTCTCTCTACAATTGGCAGCTACAAAGTTTCCGTGATTCACTACCAAACTATGTACATTTTCAAAATTTAGAAAAGCAAAACAACGGAGAGTAGCTGTACACAGCAAGGATGTGAAACAGCTGTGCAAAACCAGTCCAAAACAAGATATCTGTACTTAATAGCTGCTTGCTAATCTTAATCACTAAATTAAGGGAGGAAACACACAGTAAGACATCCACTTGTGTCCAGTCCCTCACAGAACTTGCTTAAAACTGCATCTTATGTGCTTTGCTCTTTTATGATACACTTTTTTGGTAGCTTACAGTTTCAACAGACTTATTTAGTGTTTAAGGTGTCAGCCAAAGGTAATAATAGTAGAAGAGAAATACATGGATAAGAATTAACCTACAATGGATTTTGCCCATAGCAGAGTTGACAGTGTGGGAGACTGCTGTTACTGTAGAGGGAAGGGAATAATTTATTTCCCATGAGCTGTAGATGGAAGGAGTTTAAATTACAGCAATGCAGTAAGCATAGCAGACCATTGGAATAGTCTCCAGCACTTGAGGATTTTGAGAACAGATGAGATAAATGTCTGCCTAAGGATGGAGTAGGAATCTGGGTTGTAGATGTTGACTTTTTAAGACTTCTTCCAGACCTCCTCTTTAGGACATTTGTTGGGATTACAATAGAGCCTTTTTTTTTCTTAATTGAATTCTCTGTCTGAAATCGTATGTCTAGAGGATATCAACAACATGAGATGATGACTATTCATGAATATTCATTCCATTTCCTAAGCAAACTCCAGTGAAGAAGAAACAAAAAAGGATCTTCAGCATACTCTTTAAGTCCTTCCAAAAAGGACTTAAGAATATGAATGTATTATGGATTTTTGTAATGCATGAAGTCCAAGACAAATAACTACTAGAGGATCAAAACTTTCCCTTGCTAATGGTTATGAAGTATCTTGGACACAGAAAGGCCACTAAGGTTCCTCTTTGCCTGACAGCCTTTCTACATGCCATAAGATGCTTCTCCACCCCCCCAGGATGAGGAAACAAGTTTGAGGGATTCTTCATGTGATACAAATTCACAGAACGGGCTCTGAGTCATTTCCAGACAGAATAACAAGTAAACAAATCTAAAACTCCCACCCCACCCTGTATATCTTTTTACTAATTGTGCTATATTATGATATATTACTAATTGGAATGGAGAAGTAGACTTGTCACTGAGGTAAGAAACAGGACAGGTAGAAAAGCTGGAGGGGCATTCTCTCTATAAGCTGCAGGAGTGAACAACCACGATTTGACAGCTAATGCTGTGGTATTCCTCAATGCTATCAAAGTGATTCCGTCCCTCAAGACTCCAGGCAGGTGCTCACTCTGCAAAATATGCCAAAATGCTGGTTTTGAATCAGACAGGAGGAAGGATAAAGTGAGACTTACTCAGCTGACACAGAAATGGTTTTTCTAACATTTGCCAATTTTTTTATGAAACAGAACTAAACAGAAATAGACTTCAATTCACCACTTTTCTTCAATTTCCACGGTTCACCTTAGTAAATCACAGTACAAAACACCATAAGGCTGGACTAGTAGCATCTCACACATCTTACTGATCATAAACAACTGCACGGAAGGCCAAGCAATCACAGATCACATTCACTCTGTGTCCTCCTACTCACTGCTGCAAAACCAGTGTCATTCTACTGATTTTGATGATTTTATTAAGTACCCTCCTATGGTCTAGGAAAAGATGAAAGAAGACTTAGGCTCATTGTATATGGAACTATGTGTTCCTGGGCCAACCTCCCAGCCATGGTGAATTGGTACCATTCTGCCACCTTGCCTATGACAATATAGATGTAAACCAGCTGCAGATTTAGTCCATTCATCTGTATCCTTTGTATCTCAATCATTCTAAGATTGTAACAGACATAAATAAGAAATTAAAAGATAAAACATTTATGCATTATGTCCAGTACCTTAGCCTATATTTCCTAAAGCCTTTGCTACTGCTGTCACCCTACCAGCTAAAGCTTACTGCTTAATTAGATAATATGGTTTGAGCTAAAATCTCAAATAAGCATCTGCTGGAGCCAATGGATTAAACCATGTAATCAAAACCAGTGGAAAAAATTTCTCTTTTGCCTTAAAGTTTTTCCTCTCATGATTAATTTTGTTACATGGGTCTGACCAGAGGAAAGAAACATTGCTGATGAACTTTCATTGCTGACTAAAGACAGTCCATACTGTGATCTCTTTAACAGACATCAGTAGATCACAGAACTGTCACTAGCCCACATAAAAGATTCACTCTCCTGACTGTATCTGTTACCTTACAGAGAAGATAAAAAAACATTTACTTTATCTTAGGGTAAAGAGGTAGATCTAGTAGAGGCAGCAAGTAAAAGCCTTCAAGGTGAATTTTTTTTATATCTCCCTACAACTCGGACATGACCTTGGACATGACATTTGGACAGCCTTGGTTCTCTAAACTCAGTGTGTTACATGTGAGAAGACTGAACTAAAACCATAGAGAAACAACCGCTCTTTGATTTACACTGCTCCCTGACCATGGCTTGTTTGCAGAAGAGTTGTACCAACCAGGATGCAAACAAGGAAGAAGCAGATAACTGCACGTGATGCATACCTCCTCACAGATGAAGAGTTTCAGACAAGCCAGAATTTATTTCCACAACTAACAAGAATGTTGTAAGCTTTAGAAGTGGTGCATGCTCTCAGATGGACATTGATGAAGCAGTGTGTGGGCACTGGCTCTCTGAGAGAAGGTCTGTTTTGTAGCCTTCTGGAGATAAACTTACTGGTTTACTGTTGTTTTTACTAACACCATCATCTAAAACATTGAATCAATTCTAGGCATTGTAACTATGTTACAGGAATAGCTTACTTTTGGTGAGGAGAAATTTATTCCAAGAAAACCTTTCTCCCTTCAATATTTAGCTGCTCAAAGTGTAACAGTCCAAATGATAGATAAAAACTGTGAGGCAGCTCTTCAGCCAACTTCGTTTTGTATAAAAATATTATTCTTCTTTGCAGTTTAACTGGAATAGAAATACCAGTTTCTGGTACTTCTATATATATCCTCATGTGCTATACGGTAGCACATGAGGATCTGGCAAATTTTAAAAGAGTTCTAAACACAGGCATAGACCTGAATTACTAATGAAGAATGTTACTTTCAGAATAACATTTACTACTACACAGTTTTGTTTGCCTATCTTGACAGAGACAAACTTATACTAAGCTAGACCAATAGGAAATATGAAACAAATACTAGTCACCCTTTTGATATTTTTTTTTTTTGTTACTAGCAAAGTAAATTTACTGAAGTTATCTGAATTACTTCAGACTCCCACTGATAAAAATGAGAGCAGGATTTGATACCTTTCATTAGGAGTAACCCCTTTGCTGTTGCATCAGTTATTTGCCTGTAAATCCAAGCCACTATTTAAGACAAAAAAAATGTAATAATGATCTGTGTTTTCAGCCAAAACACCTGCCTGGTTTGCCTCACCTCTCAGCTAAAGACACCTTGCTTCTCTTCACTCTGATAAGGTCTAGCAGCTGTTTACACCTGCTTGTTTGTTCAGGGTCACCAAGCATGATATCTGAGTCCATGGAAACTGCAGTCTCAATTTTCTCCACATCAGGGCCATTGCAGCACTATAGTATTACAAAACCATCTTGTGTGTGTACACACTGTCCATTCCTGATTCTCTGTGATCCATAGCTTTTTACACAGCATTCTCTCTGAGAAAACAAACCAACTCAGAATGGACTAGGTTCAGTAAACAAAGGTGTGGACACTGAGCTGTACGACACACACCTCAGCAGGCAATTACAGAGATTTCCCACCTTCTTCCTCAGAGAAGTTTCTTGATGCAGAATCAGAGGCAATGCACATTTTTCAAACTCCTTGTGTCAGGTCCTTCCACTCATTTTTGTCTATAGTCCAGTGAACATCAGATGACCAGCAAAAACTTTGGTTTTAGAGATAAGCTGTGACTGACAATAAGGCCATCCTATCATCCATGAGCTAAATTAAATCTCTTAATAGCTTTTTCATCACTAAGAAGCATTTACTGCTTATGGAGTTAGATATGAATACTCAGGGCTATGTGTACACTCCATCACACCTTTCATAGAAGAAGGATATGTCCCTTGCTCTAAAACAAGATTCATAACCTAAAGTATTCCAGATTAATAACAGCAATTCAAAATACTAATCACAAAGCTTTTCTCATCTATGGCTACATCGTCTTTCCCCTTGCACCCTTCTCTGCATCATTTTCTACTCTAACAAGCACAAGCTACTTGTCCTCACGAGTTATTTGTACCTTCCCCTCAGCTTCATATTCTACACTGTGAAGACTGAAACGAAAAGGGAAAAAAAAGGGGGAGTTTCAGTAAAATGTTCAGAATGTCTTGCCTGACTGAAGAGCCCTGGCTCTCTGAAACAAGCTGGGGGATGGATTTGCTTGTCTCAAAACAACACACAGGTATTCAGGCCTTTCAGGATCATTATTAGAATGCTCTTCCACTAACTGGGCTCAAAAAGCTCAACACCTAGCTTCAGTTTGCATGGCTACTTCACTTCTTTTCCAGTGGAGTAAGTGTAGCCTATGAGCAGATGGCTAGCATTAGACAGGTTAGCAAACTGAAAACATCAGAAAGGCAAAACACACATCACAGTGTCTTGGAGAGGTTGTGCAAGAGACTGAAAGGACTGAGGGTACATTTGCTAGTGAAAAGCAAATGTTTTTCATGCATGGTAAGATTAAAAGAAAGCCTATTAGTTTTCCTGCAGGAATTTAGGTGTTAATTAAATTACTAAGTATGCAAAAACTACCAGTTTTAGATCCTATGGGATTTTTGGCTAGACAGAAACCAGGATTTCAACCCAAGAATGCACTTAGTGTGTCTTATTGATAGTTCAAGGTTGTTGAGTACAAGTCACCAGGGACTAGCAGTTCTGTGAAAAATGAAACAAAAAATTGGACCCAAATCTAGTACTGGGATGCCCAAAACAAGTGTCTTCCCAAGATGCTGCATGTTCCAATTTCTGCCACCAGCTGCTCTCCTGCAGGGCTGCTGATGGAAAAATTGCAATTTCCATAGCTCCTCTTCTCTTCAGCACTTGCAGGAACTTCTCTCCCTGGAGCAGTACGACTCTCAAAGGACCAACTCCATCATATGTGTCTGAGAACACACTTAGTGGAATCATGTAAAAGTTGCTCACATAGGAATCAAGCAGTTAATTTAGCAGTTCTGGGTATCTGCAGAGAAGTGGAAGCTTGGTTATGAAGTGCTACAGCTTAGCCATTTAAAACAGATTTTTCTCTAGAAAAGGGGGAAATAGAACTCCAGAGATTAATGTTTAATACTTCTACTATTTTTTTTTCTTTTTACTATTTTATTGTGAGACAAAAGATAGAGGCTGAAAAATGCTATCCATGCTATCTCTACAGATAAACCAGTGACCTGACTGATGGTCACTTCCAGAACCTACCAAGGCAGCTTGTAAAGCAGTTCCTCAGGGATACAGTCCTCTCTGCCCAGAGCAGCAGGGATCCAAACAGCACTCTCTAGCCATGGAAATGAAGGTCTGGTATCATGGTGCCTCTCTCCTAAGGACCTGAGAATGTTTGAAATTACTTACTAACCAGCTGCTGTATTTGCAGAAGGTGGGTGTCACATACATGTGTGCATACAGGCACACACCTCTGCAGAGGAAGGACAAGCACCTTGCACAGAGTCACACTGCAGGCACCTCTCCTTACTCTCCCACAAAGAAACTTTGACCTCTACTATGTAACGAATGAGAAGGTGCAGTCACATCCCAAAGAGCCTCTACCACCAAGGACAGGCAAAAGAGAGGAAGGTTTTTTAATAGTGCCAAAGCCAAATGAGAAATGTATGATACTCTCCCAGTTCCCTGGTACACCATCCTATCTTTAAAAATCTCTTTCAAGAAACAGAATTGAAGGCAACCAGATGTACTTCTATTGAAGTTTGAAAAACAAAACAAAAACCCAGCACCTTGCTAAAAATAAGCTGTTGCTATATTTATCTATCAGATTAATATAGACAAGAAAAAAAACTTAAGTACACTACCTTTCAATTAGAAGAGAGAGCTTATATAAAATACTACTCTGAGTGCAACTGAGAAGAAATGCAACTAGTCTTTGTGCAGTAAATCTTACCAGTACCAATTTTGCTCCCTTTTATTTCTCAAGCTTGATTTTCCTTGGTTAGGCTAACGTATCACAACTGCAAGACAACTAGTCAACAAGCCAGAAAACATTTTGATTTCCATATGGTAGTAAAGAGTGCTGTTACTTTATCTGTGTCCCATACTTGAACTTACTACTGGAATTATTCTATTAATTTGCAGGCTAACTAATGTTCCACGGAGAAGTAAATTATAGAGTACTTGAGCCTTAAACCCAGGAGCAAGTGGACGTAAAACCCTGCACAAACATAAAAGCATGCACATCCAGCTACCTCGTGCCTCTATTTGGCCTCTCTAAAGATACAATTGGATCAAAGCCTGACATCTCTGCTGGTGACTGTCAGTCCTCACTGACATCTGAGAAAGTGAATGTTAGTCTGGGAATGTCAATGGCGCCTCCAAATAATGCAGCACCTCTGAAGAACTGGATTGCGCTGCCAGAAATGGCCAGCAGCCCAATTCCTCTCTGGAGTCTTAAAATACTGGTAGTCTCTGGCCATCAAAATTCTGTCAACTGAGCCATTCAGTAATGAATAACACAGTCTAAAGATAATACTTTTGTGATGTAAAGCCAAGAAGAAATAGTCTGAGAGGGAAAAGTGTGTGCGGGAGGAAGGTTATGCCATATGTTTCTGTAATGGTGTTTCCTCTCTATATTTATGTGTATATACTTATTTGTATTGATATGCAGTACATGTGTGTATTTGTACCTATTTGCAGGAGGACATGGGGTGGCACAGGCACTGTGATTTAAAAAGCAGACACAACCTATTTTCCATGAAGCTGCTTCTCCAGTGCTGAATTTCATTCCAGCCAGTATGTGGAGTTATTATTGCACCACAGACCCATTGCAAGACATATCTTTGCCTACCTGTAAGGCTTTGGCATCGTGTCTCAAAGCCCAAAAATGTCACTGGAAAAACTTTCAGTGATTTCAGTGGCTTTTAATTCAGCTCAGAGAATAAATGTGAACTGAGGGTTGTAGGGTTCCAGTTATTACTAATTATTGCAGTAATAAATTATATAGAGTTTACATTTCAGAGCAGGTGGTTTGCTGAGATGTTTGCTGAATTCTTATTTACCACCTAATTTTGTACCTAAATAGCAGGAGCTGTGGGAATCCTTAACTTTTATAAGCTAAGCCTATAAACCAAACCTATGAAACAGGTTTAGCTTTTAGCATTCAGTTTCCCTACAAGCATAGAAATCAAGCTTGTATGTACCTATTTCTTTTACTTAGCAGATTGACAATAAAAACAAAAAAGTGCTATTCTGAAGAGGCATCAGTGTGAAGGCTACGGGAGTACCATCAGAACAGAGGTCTTGTTCCCAGTGGCTGGCTCCCTATAGCCTCTGCTACCAAATTCCCCATCCCCAGAATAAAATGTCAGTATCACCCTTTCCAAATGACTGTCAGTACTTATACCTCTAATTATACAAACCTCTTGTTGCACTATACTACACAGCAGGATGAATTACTGGCAGGTATTAAGGACATGTACTACAGAACAGGATATACTAGCTGGATTTATATGTCCACTGAGACAATCTCCAAACAGATTTCAAAAAGGTTTCCATTCACAACTGCATGGAGAATATAATACCTACACATGTATTACTTGTTGCTAATGTTTAAAATCAGCAGCAAAGAAGCAGAATTACTCTTTCATCATCCAGTGGTCTGAGAAGCCTGTGGCCTGGAAAGTGACTGGGAGATCCCACAATGTCACACAACACTTCCAACTATGAAAATTTATGTATATAAAAATGACCTAAGGGGCCAGTGCAAGGTTTTCTGCGACTGATTTTCCCAATCCTTGTGTCTTAAATTTACAGATCTAAGCAATTGTGCCTTTTCATTTGGACAAAATTTTTCTCTCACTTGGTAGATCTCCTCTTGGCAGCATGTTTTTCTTGCTGTCACACATATTTTCCAATTCTCAATCTCATGCCATTGCTCCTACAATAGTTCTTCACCCCTGTAGTACCCTAAGTAATTCATATTCCTCTTTAATGTTTAAAGCTTTCAAGTATTTTCAGATTTACTTCTGTTAGGCATCTCTTAGTCAAATTAACATATGCAAGTTTGCCCGCTCTCCTTAAGTAACACCCAAATACATCTGTTGGTTGCTTTTTCCATTTAGATTTTTCTCTGACTTGGCAACCTCTAAATAAGGTGTTTGTACCACGGGTATGCTGAAAGTTCAAAATCGGTGTGAGAGGGGATAAATAAACATTAACAAATGCAGTTTTGTTTCAGCAGCCGCTGCAGTAAGGATGTTGATGAAGAAAGCACCCCAGGATTTAAATTATTAGGAGTTAACGTGATCAGTTCTGATTACGCTTACTGCATAACTGAATAGAGACTGCCACCATGAAGTTGGACAAAGATTTGTATTCCGCCCTCACATTCTTTTGCTGGAAGACTAATAATGGTAGTGGTTCTGGATGCAGCACTGAGGCAACCTTCCCATAATGAAAATGCTGATAACATCACTTGATATATGAAGCTTATGAGGAACTTTGTAAGATCATTGGAGAAAGCTAACTTGGAAATGTTTTTTATAGTTGTGAAGAATGATCAGACACCACAAGCAAGGCAAATACATTATGGAACAATGCCAGTATTGTGTCCCAGTGCTAAGAAGGTAGAGGTTTGCCTTTGTACACTCGTTCTGAAGATCATGACCATATTTTCTTGAAAAGAGCATTTTAATTGCCATCTTTATACATCTCATTATTAAAAAGCATTTTAGAATAATATTATATATAAAACCAAGATGTAGTTGCAATTTATTTTGTACCTTGACTTACCACCAAATCTGTAAGCTTTGCCAAATAGTAAAAAACCAGGAAGTAGCACACAAGCAACTTTATTTTGCTACTTGTCATTCTCAGCTTTAATAGCAGTCAGAGGATGATAGCTGAAAAGATGCACTGATTTCAAGTTTTACACCTATTAAAAATAAGAACTACCAACATGTTTTTTCTTTTTTTAATGACTTATAAAATAGATAAAGAGCTGCTTCTGTGAAAGAACTGGAAGAAAATCACTCTGAAAAAAACCAGGGCATATTAAACTAAATTAAACTACAAACTATTGGTCAGGTGAAACCACCTATCAGAGGAAACACTGGCAAGTCCTGTCTTAGTAAGAGCATAAAAAAGTCAATTTTGGTAAGACTAGAACTGAAGAAAAGCTAACAGTTGTCCTAGTAGTGGTATGTGCTGAATTTCTCATGGTTCTACTGATGTTTAGCAAATGTACCTGTGTTTGCAAGACCTGGGTAAAGAATATTCTTGATCTTTTACACTTCTTTGAGAATCCTTAAACAACCACATTTCCACAGGGGAGGGGGATTTATTGTCCTGCCCTTCTCCCCCTCCACAAAGTGACATTTCTCAACCAGTTGTGCATCACTAGGTTGGCAGACATGCAAATAGAGCCATATATTGTTCCTGTATAGACTCAATATATGACTCCTCACAATAGACAATTTGGGGTTTATTTTCTAGTGTTAAAAGTCTATAAAGCAATTTTTTTATGAAGCCAAAAGCACAGAGAGATCATACATGAAATACTGTTATACCAAGGGTTTATTCACACTCACTGGAAAGAGCTGTGTAACTATCTTTCCTATTTGAGTACAATATTTACATTTGACAGACAAACTGAATATTCAGATCAAGCACCTCAGTTAACCACAACTGAAAATCTGCTTCCAATTAATCATAATATTCCTAAGTTAAATTAATTAAAAAACCAAAACCACTTTTGACTGCTTACTTCTAATGATTTTGTGTTTTAAGGAGTTCAGAAATTTTGCTAGATGAACTATGTCACCTTCTTCTGAATGATAAACCCAAAATATATGTTTAATTTTCAAAAGGAAAAAATGTGTTCACTTACATGGTTTCTTTTGTTTTCTCCATCTTTTATAGATGTAATAACTGTCTCAGAAAAAACTGTTGATCCAGTTTTGTTATCTGTAACCTGATATGGCAAAAGAAGAACAAAATATCAATCTACAGTTTTTTATTAGTCTTTTGTTACTCGCAGTCCTGTAATAATAAAGTTCTACAATAATTAACCCACCCTCACCCCCTCCTTTTTTTCCCATTTTGCTGTCACTCATATAAAATCCTAATCTGGAGGGGGAAAGTAGATGACAAAGCTACCTCTTTATTTAAAATGTCACTATAATGAAGCTAACTGAGCAAGAGATGGTCATTTTTTTATGACCCATTAATAGCTGTACCTGTGTTCTATTTTTAGCAGGCATTTTTTTCAAAATAAATTATTATTTCACATTAACCTTTTATGACATGTGTCCCTACACAGTGATTAGGCAAGCAAATAAGATACAATAAAACCCCAAAGTAATTGTCATCAGGAAAGTTTATGCTCCAAATCATCTTATTTCTCCCCAAAACAGGCCAAATTGTTTTTATTTTTTAATAAAAGGTTGTGTAAGAGCCTGCAGCTTGCTATACAAGCTTTCTCATACCTTATCAATTTCTTGATGTGTCTGAACAGTGTGATTACCAATTCTGGTTTCCGTGTTGGACTCATTATGGTAGTTGGGAGGTAAGTTTTCAAAGTTTACTTCTGACAGTTTTTTAGCCCCTTCCTCTTCAGCTTCCATCTGCCAAATTTAAATACACCAACTGAAAATTAGCAACAATTACACAAAAAGAGAACAAGCAACATTTACTGTGCAGCCTGCAGTAAGGCCCTGTTTAATTAGGTGATGCTGTCAGTACAGACCCCCTCTAAGGGAACGCTGACTCGGCTGTTTCAGGCAGTGACCTCTGCAGTTCTTTTAATGGCCTAGAGAAACACTGGGGAGCTAAACCCTGGAGCTCTGGACCATTTAAGCCAAAATCAGTCCCTCTGAGGAAAAACTCTGCAACTAGTAGTGACAATTTGGTATCTGCACAGGTTGATGCTGGTGAAGAGCCCAGCATTCTATTTTTTCCCAGAAAACCACTAAACACTTAAGACTTTCCCATCTGACAGAGAAAATTCTGGCAGGACTGAAAGCGATAGCCAAAGCCCCTTGAAGTCAACAGAAGCAATCCTATAGATCAGGGTGCACACATCCAGAATTTCATTCTCTATTTCAGTTCCCACAGTCCTCGTTTGCCAGATGAAGACTTGACATAGAAAAGGAGTGCTCTCTGAATCAGAAAATAGAGTAAGTTCAGCAGAAGGGCATGAGCCTTGTAAACAACACAAACTCCAAATTAGCTGTGTCCCTTTGTTATTTGCAAGTGCTGTAGCAGAGCTAAGAGGCCACAAGTTCAGCCAGGCTGAACAGAATTTCTCCCAAGACAAAATTTCTCTTTCTGGGGTGTCAGTTTATTTTAAACAACAGCTGCAAACCTTTCTAAGTGCAAAGCATTTATCTAAGATGCAGCTCAGACAATACACATTTTGTGCTGTATACAGACCATTCCCTAATCCAGAAGTGACTACAGGAAGATAAAACAGACAGAAATTTTGACTACATCCTTATTTACAACTAAGCACATTTTTTTTGGCATTGTAAAGAATACTTTAAAAAAAATGGTTTGCCTCAGTGGGTTCACAATCCAAACGAAGTGGATGACAGAGGTAGATTTCAGCAACTGTCCAGATGGCAGTAAAAGTTCAGAAATTATCTAATTATAGTAAGCAAAGGTCTGTTTTCCCAGTGGGTTGTCAGTAAAAGGTTTTTTTGGACTATGTATTTTTTTTAATGAGAGGAAAAGAGAACTTGGAAAGAAGATTCTTAATATGAAGGGGGGGAAAAGTGCAGAAGTAAGGGGAATGTAGGAACAAGGTCTTTTGAAAGGGATACGAGACAATGGCTCAGGGTCTAGACTCAGTTCCTGGCTTTGACACAGGTCCTGTGCGATTGTGGGCAAGGAATTTAAGATCAAGGCATGGAATCACGTCAAAAGTAATCCGCTTCTCCACACGTGTCTTCAGGACTGTCCTACACCACTGAATCCTGGTTCGCGATAACCTCTGGTGTCTTAGTTCCGGCTGTAAAAAGACAGTAAGACAGCTCTTTGCTTCACTCCTCCCGCAGATTTTTTCTCACTTCAGGCTTCAGAAGGACTATTTGCCCGCATTTTTGCCTCACAATCTGCCAAAGGGTGCCTTTCCAAGGCAAGCCCCAGCACCGCAGCGCCCACCCCGAGCCGCGGGGATGCCCGGCAGACGGCGGGAGCCGAGGCGGCGGCGCGGGCGAAGAGGGGAGCGGGGCGGGAAAGCCTGACAGCCCGAACAAACGGCGCCAGGAGCTGAAGAGAGACCTCCCGGCTCAGCGGCGGCCGCGCCGATGCCGCCGCTCCTCCCGCCTCCCCGCCTGAGGAGGGCGGCAGCGCGGGGGGGCGGACACCGAGCTCACAAGATTTCGCGCTCCCCCGGCCGAGAAGCGCCCCGGCGGCCGCCTCAGGCAGCGGCTCCTCACGGCGGGGCGCGGGCAGGGCCGCTCCCCCGCTCCCTTTGTCGCCCGCATCGGCCCGGCCCCGCTGAGGGGACTCGGAGCGGCGGCCGCTGACAGGAACAGGCGAAGGCGGGTGAGGCTCGCGCCGCGCGGCGCTGCCCGCAGGTGCGGTGCGGGCCGGCCCAGAGCTGTGAGGGGCGCAGGGGCCTCCCGCCCCGCGGGGTCCCCCCGGGCCCCTCCGCCGCCCCCTCACCTCCTGCACCGCGTTGCGCAGCTTGTGCTGCGTGTCCTCCATGAGCGCCTCCACCTCCCGCAGCATCTCGCCCAGGCTGGCCGCCCGCCGCCGGCCGCCGGCCCCCGCCGCGCCGCTGCACAGAGCCCCGAGCAGGGCCGCCAGCAGCAGCCATCGCCGCCGCGGACCCGGACCCGCTCCGCGCCGCATCCTGCTGGCGCCGCTCCCGCCGCTGCCCCTCAGCGGTGCGGGCTGGCTGGCGGCGGGGGGCGGGAGCGGGCGGCTCCGCAGCGCCGGCCCGGCCCCGCAGCCTCCCGCCGGCTCCACAGCGCCGGCCCACATTGGCCTGGCCCGTCCCCCGCAGCCCCCTCCGGCTCCGCAGCGCCGGCCCGGCCCCCGCAGCCCCCGCTGGAGCCCGCGGCCCTGGGCTTGGGAGAGGCAAGAAAGGCTCGTCCCGGGGGGGGGGGCGGGAAGGACAGGGGGGAGAGAGGCTGAGGGAGGTGGCGGGAGAGCCGCTGAGGGAAAGGAGCAGTGTGATTCCTGATCAGAACCGAGACCTTCCTTCTCCTGATTTTTTGAAGAGGTTTGATGTGAAGAGGCTGGTGGGAGCTGCTTGACATCTCCATTACGCGTTTTGCTTTCCAGCCTTCAGCGAAGGTTTTCAAAAGATGTTTTCAGCTCTGAGGATCAGCTGGGTCTCTGAGGGGTGACACATCCTGCATCTGGCAGGCCAGCACCCCACTCTCCCTGAGTGTTTCCTTTAAAACTGTTTTCTAAAAAATTTCAGACAACATCATCGTTTGTACCTGTGTGCATCTTCCCCAGTTTCCACAATACTTTTCATGCTGCACCCCAAGAATTTAATGGACAGTTTTTGCTGCAGTCTGCTCACTGCTCCAGGGCAACATTGCTGTGCCAAGAGAGAACTGACCTATAAGTCTCATTTTATTTTGGAGCCCGACTGAGAGGTAATAGTGAGTAAGTATTTCTGCAGAAACTATTTAAGTCCAGAAACTATTTAAGTCCTGAAAATTTCCTGCAAGTGCATTATTACAATAATCACCAATATAAAATCCAGTGGTGTTGGCAGCCTCAGGCAGCTTCAGTCAGCCCCGAATGCTAGCAGAAATGCAGTAGAGAGCAGGGGAAATGGGAAAGTCCCCCTCTGTTCCCAGAGGGAAAAGCTTCCCTCAGTCTCCAAACCACAGCACAAATGCTTCTGTTTAGTACCACAGAAGGCTTCATTATGGACACACCATAAATTTTATTTATTGGTGCAGTAGTTTGATTTTTTGAAAATGTAAACCTTTTGGACTACAAAATTTAAGTAAAAAAGGGTGTTAGGAATTTTCTGGAATGAATTAATAGTTTAACTATGTTCCTTCACATTACAGGAAGTAGGGCATGTGAAACAATCCTGTACTGGCAGAGAAATATTGAGACAACATGCTGCTCTTTTCCACCTCTGTCTATGATTCCACTTCATCCTCTGCCTCGAATCAGCTTAATAATATTGACAATGAGGTGATACTTAAGTAACATTTAGAATTTTAATTTTCTTAGCTTTGAGGGGTAACTGAAGATCAGACACAATGAAATGTTTTAAAAAAAGTCCTGTGACCCAAATTCCCAAAGATATTTAGTCATCGTACTCCCAAGGAAATGGAATAGAAGCTAGATACTTCTTTGTAATATCTTTGTAAATTTGGGTCTCAAACCAATTCTCCAAACAATCTAAACATGTGTAAGTGTTAATTGCCTAAATACTTTAGAAGAGGCAGTGAATTAAGACTATGTTCATCTTTCAGTATGGAGAAGTACTGTGGAATAAGCTCACAATGCAATCACAGTTACACTGACTGTTACTGTTTTCACAGATTTGAACTCAGTTTTCCTAGCTCTTTCAAGTGAGCTTTCTTTGAATGGGGATTGAGCTGAGTGGAGAGGGTGCACCTGTATCCCAGGGTGGAAGATCTGCACCTGAAGTCAGTGCAGAATAGCTTTTATGGTTTTCTGCTGTCACCCTGGTTTACTTATAATAATTTCCTTGCACACACAAGGCTTTAGACTGACCATGGTTATAGCCAGGTGAGCCAAATGATGTCTTCTAAGCTCATCCTGCAGCACCCTAAAGCATCTGTTTAGATTTGTGGTTGGCCCTGGAGCAGCTGAAGTCCCCTGCAGCTGTAACATTGTGCGTGCAAGGACAGCCATGGGCATGGCAGTGGTGTGCCTTGCTCATACATTGAGCTGGCAAGACACGAACCAGGTCTGGTCACAGTGACCCTGTGTTGTGCCTGTGCTCATTAGCCTTACTGAAAGGCAGGTATGTACATTAGGGCACGGTGCTATGCTAGCACCCTGGTGTGATTCTTGGCATGGTTACGTTCTTCCCTGCATTTGGAGCTTAGTATCACTTGATCTGCTGGGTATAGGAATGTTACAAACTAAGAGGGAAAATTGTCATAGATGTTAGTGCACCTAAAACTTAGGATTTGTAATGATTAGTCTTTATCTTCCTTCTCTGCTCAGTCTTGAGTGCCTATGCAAAAGGATTTATGTACATGAAAAATTTTGGGGGTGCACTTTTATTCTAATACAGTTGTATTACAATATACCCATAAGTCTGTACACCTGTGCTAGTACCCAGGTCCTTTTTTTTATTTCCATTTAAGCAAAGCATGCAGCTAACGTGAGAGCTGTCAGTGGTTTATTTTTCTTTCAGCAGAATTTGAATGCCCATGTGGAAAATTCCACCTTTATACCTGTGTATACAATAGTACAGAAAATAGCTACACTTGTGTAATTATATTGACATACAACCCAGATCAGGGCCTTGGGTACTTCAATTACTTATACTGAAAATGTTAAACCTACATTATCTCCTACTGAGGTTAGTGGAAAAATTCTCATGTATTTCAGTGAGACTTACACTCTGCCTTTAAACAGAATTGCTGAGGATCAGAAGGAGCATGTAGTATTGAACACCTCTTCTGGCCATTTGTTCTACCATTTTTCTCTTGTATGATTAAAGCAACAGTGAAAAAGCACAAAAAATCAAAAAGTCATCTGTATTTAATGTGCCAGAAGCCTGTAATCAGATTCTCTCTACTGCATTTTTACAGCAGGAAGAAAGCCATGTCTGTACTGCTTCTGCTTAAAAGCATGCTTCTGAGGACACAGGATTAACTATGAATAGTATGTTCTTATGCTGGGCTGGTGCCATCTTGTTTAAAATTATGTTAGATAAAAGATGTTGGAGAATATGTTTTGGACTATAACAAATTTTCAGAGGTAAGGTAGAGCTTAGAGAGATGCGATTTTTCTAAGACAAACTAACACAGCTAAAAGCATCTCTCCCTGAATCTATGTATTACATAAAAAACCCATGTTACACAAAAACACATATGATCTTTTTATCAAGAAATTTATTCTTAGACATTAATTTCTTAATTGAGAAAGGACATAATAAGCTGGAATAATTTTGGCTGCATATTGCAGAGATATTACATGAAAAGATTTTGTAAGACTTCAGTCAACCTCAGTACAAGCCCCTTAAGGTGAATTTGAGGCAAAAATGGCCCCTGGTCATGGTGAATGCACTGTTGTCAAAGGCAGACATCATCTGAATCAGTGATTCTGGAGAATAGGAACTGCCTTCTGGTTGGATGAGTTTTGAGACAAAGGACCATGTTTCTGAAAGCAGCAGGGTAGGGAGTTGTGCATATTTGATTTATTTTTCCCCCACACATTGTTTATTCATTTAAAGGCAGTATATCATATTCTGTTTTTTGTGTTTTAAACTTCTTTTGTTTTGCCTGTTTGTTTACCAATTAATTGAGTTCTTTTGCCTTTCCAATAATTGTACTGCAAACAATCAATGAATTAGTTAGCTGCAGGAAAAAAGAATATCGAGATGTCTGGCTAATGTACAACCTATAACATGAAAAGTTAGCCTTCTGAAGTATGTTGGTATGAACAACATCAAACATCTGTATAACAAAGGCAAAATCTGTCGCTAGCAGACAAAAATTCCAGAAGCTGAAAGCTTAAATTCCCTGCTGAAGTGGAATTCCCTTATTCCCTTTGCTCCCTGCAGTGCTCCTTTCCCTTACTCCCCGAGTGTGCAGGGCACTGACACCAAAGTACCCATTTGTGGCTTTTGGCCCATGATGATTTTGGCATGAGGCTCTCGGGAAAGCTGGCCAGTTCAGTGACGGGTGGTCGGTGGAGGACCATGGTTGGTGTCCTGCTGTAAACTGTGCTGTGACAATGAGCCCCTGCTAACAGCACCTTGAAAGGCCAGGTGTGACAGCAGCCAAGGGCAAACCAAGGTCAGTGCAGATGACAGACAAAGTGGCATAACAAGTCACAAACTGAATGGTTATGGTCTACAATGAAGTTATATATGCATACTACAGTCTTGAAAAATATTGTTTAGCATGTCAGCCTTTAATTCCCCAATGAAGCTGATTGCTTTATTAGTACAGTGCCAGTTAGGGGTAAGACATGGGAACGACACTATCCAGACAGAAGATATGGTAACAGTATTGATTGTCTACTCTTTTTACTGGTCATTTGTTTTATAAGATTGCTTGGACTTAGAAAGCTCTGAGTTGTAGTAGAAATATTTTTCTACTCACATGAGGTTTTATAGTATGGAAACTTGTAAATGTCAGGACTGAATAACTGTAAGGGTAAAAAACCACAGAGTTATTTTGCTGGGTCAGCTCAGTGGTTAACTTTTATGCATTAAACATATATAAAATTTTAAACCTCAATCTGAGATCTAGGAGCTTTAGGAAAGATTTTTGAAAGAATTAAGGATTTCAAAGCAATTAGAGCAGAATCATTTAATGATCACAGTTTTGTCAGGTCTTGCTCAAGTAAATAGGTGTTAAGGACACTGAAATGCTAACCTATGTTTGGGAGAAATCTGATTGTAATGAGAGGAATATCAACAGACAGAATTTTCCTGGAATTACAGGTCCTGAAAAATTCCTAATTTAATGATTTTTTGGAATAACTGTGCCTCATTCTAACTTAGTTGAACTTGTTCTGTAAATTGATTAAATCACAAAATGGTAAGATCTGGTTTAAAAAATGCAGGAGTATCACACATAGATTTGATTATGAACAGTTACTGCATTTAACTTTGTGCCTTGTCAGAACCAGAGTAACTTTCAGGTGTAGGTGAACACCTTGTGGGCCTTTATTTAATAAATTGAAGAGATTTGTGGTTTGCTTTAATTTTTTTTCTTAAAGAAGAAAGAGACTTATATTAGTTTTGTCTTCACAGCTGCAGAGTTTAGAGTGGAGCTCTATTATTTCCTTTTTGCCTTCTCATAAAATTTTCTAGAAGTTAGATTATCATATGCCAAGGACGTATGAAATATTAACCTATCAGCACACAGTAAATCCTTGACAGTCTTTTCAAACACAGTCATCGTGTGGCAGCTGTACATTACTCAGGAAAAACAGAATTATACAAATATTGTTTTGTTTTAATGGCACTTTGTTTAGGAAGATAGCAGCTATGCATTTGAGATGTGAACGTGCTTTGATCTAATTTTTATTGCTCTGTGGACTGTATTTTCCTTTAGACCTACTCCAGGTTTTAACTGGTGAAGACATAACTAATCAACAATGCCTATTTTTCTTATGTACCTTGTATCATCTCAGTTCCTCCTGACTAGAACGGATGGAGCAGTGAGTCACCTACCAGACATTATTAGAGCTGTGACAACAGGAAACCAGATGAAACCTCTAAACTGTGTCTGCTTTCCAGACCATGGAAATACAGCAAACTGCAAAGCCTGGTAAGGACTCTTTTCTACACAAGTGCAAATTCTGTGCATAGGCAAACAGCTGTATTCAGCACATGTCCTAGACAGTTTAAATGCCACTCCAAGCCATTGGCTCTGTTAAAAAATAATGACCTGTGGCAGTAAGGTTCTGAAAGTTATAAGGAAGTGTTTATTTCTATTTGTAATGAGTAAGTCCATGTCCGTGGACGGAAATCTTTGCTGCTCAAATATATTGTCCATGTGCATTCATACAATAGAATTGTACTTTAAAACTTCTGCATGATAAATTATTCTAACTATCCAGGAAATGCAATATTGTCTGATAAATGAAAATGTAAATTCTTTTTACAGAAGTGTGCACATATGTTTTTGTTGGGGATGAGGGAGAGTGCTGACTGACAGTCCATAGCTACAAACACTCTCATGAGGACTGTCGTAGTACTCATGTTTATAAGAGTTTGTGGTTAAGAAAACTGGGAGTGAAACACAGAATCTAGATCTCCTGATCTTTTTTACAGTGTACTTCAGATAAGTAAGTAGTAGTTGAAAGTTTTTAGTGTTTCATATGAATCAATGTCTCCACTCAGTTTGTAGTAGATGGATAGTTGTTAGCTTTGTTGATACCAGTTCCAGAAAGCAGCAGGGCTGCCATTCTCTGTCAGACAGGACCCTTCCAGGCCACCACTGAGTCATATTGCCTGGGTAGCAGAGGAAGGCAGGTTCCCTTTTGCTTAGAGGTGGATGTGTAGAAAGAAGACATCCTAGAGTAAATTTTTTTAGTCTATTATTTCATGGCATTACTTGGTGATGAGTCCTGTTCACTTCAGCACTTCATAACATGAAGTTAGGTATGACTTAAGTCTTAGTACAGATCTCATCTCCTAGCTCCAGTTTCCCTATTTGCTTCTTGAAATTGTACTGTATGCAAACATAACATGTACATAAGAGAGTTGGGACAAAAGAATCAGGAAAGAGGCAAAGAGGTTCTGTGAAATCAGGCCAACAGTAACTCATGAAGTAGATGCCTGCAAAAGAAGGAACCAAATAGAAGCGATGAAATGTGTTGAAGTAAGGTAGGCAAGAACTCATACAGGGAGAATTGAAAAGATAATCCCTAAAGCATTAGGGGGGGTTTTGAAGCGATAGTGAGCAAACTGGTTTGGGCCATGGCAAGAGAGAAGCAGTGTGAAGAAAGAGCTGCACAGAAAGAATACTTGGGAGTGACTGTGTGGAAGAAAGTCACATGGACAGAGCAGTGAAGCTTTAGCAACGAAACAAAGAAATTAGTTCAGAAAAGCAAATGACTGGCAGAAGGGAAACCTGAAGCTAGTTTAAAGGAGAATGAAAATAGAAAATGTACTAACATGGAATAAAGGACATAGGAGAAGAAAGAACCAAATGCACAGTGAGAAATTGAGAACTTTTATCATATATGTAGTACAGAAAAAGAGACATTTACTTTGAGGAAAAGATTGTTTGCTTTCCTCTTTTTTATCAAAACATAGAGAATCTAAGGTGTAATAGTGCTTTGGTTGTGTATGAGGATAAATTTTTTTTTATACCTTAGCCAAGAATATGTGTTGTACATTGGCCAGTTTTCTCCTCTTTTATGCTATAAATTGCACTTGGTGCTACCAAAAAATAATAGTTGTGTTAGGAAAACATCGTAGATCATGTATCAGCCACCCACTTAGATCTTTGCGGATTCTAGGAATTCAATAAATCCCCCAAAGGTCACACTACCATTTATTCTTCAAGCCTTTCTCAAAATGTTAAGCAAGTAAGCAATGACAAAGTACACATGAAATTCACAGCTTGGCAGCAGCAATTTAATAGATGGCTCACTAGCCAGTAGGTTGCCTAAGGATTTGCCTAATCAGACAAGAAATCCCATCTTTTGTAGATTTAGTGAAGCTGTGTCAATCTTATGCTAGATGGTGATTTAGCCACATATCTTAAACATGTATGAAGTCAGGAGAAGTGCAAAACTGTATATTACAACATCATCAGAAGCATGAGGTGTAATTGATTAAGACCTAACAAAGTAATTTGAGTTCTGGAACATATATAGCCTTTCTCTACCAGATTTCCAGTCTCTCTAAATAGTACATTAAAAGTGAGCATCATTATTCAATTTTTCTGGTTTAGTGCTAAGTCAAAATTTAGTTTAATGTCATTGTCATTTCAAAATAAAGAAAAATGCAAATAATGTGATAAAATTTTATAAGAAATTCAGTCATTCCTATATTCTGATTTTTCATTGCCTATTCTAAATATATCTTAAGAACATATTTCCCTTGTGCCTGTGTATCTAACATCACAGGGCATTATGATTATTTATTTATTTCACAAAGGGCAGAACAGAATTTAAGCTAAAATTGGGCACTGTACTTTTGCTTTCACAGATTTTAGCAGATTTATCATGATTTATATCTATGTAAGAGGAACAGCTAAAAAAAATTTCCAGTTTTAAAATTGCCTGCTATTCTGAATTATAATACTTTGTATATCTTTCCATTATGGAATTGAAGTTTGCTTGAGTTAGTATTCCTTCAAGGATGGGTATTGCTGCCTTTTCTTTTTTTCACTGTTTCATGCCACACAGTTTTTAGTGGTTGTTATGGTGAATTAGTTTGTGTATTAAATAGAAGAGAACAGAAATCCCACAATAAAGGTTAGCCATTCACAGCTGGCTGCTTCCCTGAGGCTTTAAAAACATATGAATCCTTCATTTGGAAAGGTCTGACTTTTTTCATTAATTAAAGATGCTCTAATCCATTTGCTCAAACTAGGACAAGCCAGTATTCTCAGCTGACTGTGCATCTTCAGAGTTGCTAGTGCAAGTACAAACCCATTGATACACTGATATTTAACTTGCATATGTGCCTTGTTAAGATACACAAGAAAAAGGCATTGAATGAGTCAGAACAAAGAAATGTATTGCATTAAGAAAAAATAGGTACTGCCTCCATCTTCCCTTACTTGAGTTTGTGAATCATTGTGATCCATTTTTTCAGAGGTATGTCTCTTTTACTGTAGCACACTATTTCCCCACATCATCTGCTTTTCAAGGTTGTTGTTGAAGCCAACAGAAAAAAGATTGTTCTATGGAAACCACTCAGTTTCTCTTGCAATTTTCCTTTTCTGATGAGAAATGATCACAAGTGACTCAAGTTCTCACTTACATTTGAGAACACAGGAAGGGCATAGGGAAAGGAAAAGGTGGTGGGCCCTGGTAGCCCCCTTCACAGACCATTAAGACTTGGGAGACACCCTCCCAAGTTCCTCCCTGCATCTCCTACTGCACCCTCCACTTGCCTGCTGCCTTGGAGGGATCAGCCTCTTTCCTACAGCATTTCATTTGCTGCTCATCCCCAAGCATGGGAGACATCAGAGTGAGATTCCGCTAAAAAGTGACATTTGGAAGAAGGCATCTGTGCTGGCATCACTATCTCCAACTCCCCTTAAAAACAGCAACAAATAATTGCTGGAACTGGCAACACTCATAAATATTCTGAGGTGTACTTTCTGAGATAGGATAAAAGAACTCAAAACAGCATGCTGTCTTGAATATGTATTCAGCTGCTATTTTCTAGCTTTTTTTCCAGTATTCTTCTGGCAACACACTTACTTAAATTCCTATTGAAATATGAAGGGCAAAATTAATAATCCATATGGAATATAATCTTAAAAAGTATGACTGCATTTCCCTCTGTAAATTCACATGATCTGCAATCTGTTGGGGCTGCTATTATTATTTAGCTTTTGATACAAAATTATTATGCATACAAAAATATTTTTAAACAGTTAATCTGATGGAGGCCTGAATCCTGTGTCATTTTAGACTCGGAAAGGATCTGGAAGCAGAGGCAATGACCAAACTACAAAAATTACAGCAAGTGCTTTGCTTTGCAAATTATTTTCAAGTACTTAAATGTAAGTGGGCCAGAACGGTACTGTGGAGTGCAAATAAAGTTTTGTGGAGCTCTCAGCCCTGTGCAAAATAAAATCTAGGTGACATTAACATCACAAATGACTCAAAGGAGAGGTAAAATGTGCTAGAAGAGTGGCATATGGATAGCAATGGCAACAAGAATTGTTGCATCGCTGCAAGAACCGTGAAGATAAACAGCAAGTGGTACCACAAAAGCAACTGGGACAAGACCTCCCAGAACATTAAGGTTGCAATTGTCCATAAAAGGCTGTTAAAACCAATGATGAGACACTACAAATAAGCACTAAAAGGAGATGATTTGCAAACAGCAGATGGTGCAACACTGCGGCTGGAAGGAGTGGCAGAATGGTGACACCAAAGCAACTCGAATGGAGGAGTGATGTGACAAAGTTGCCAGGTGCCATAAATGTTATCTCTAGATGTGTGGCTGCACAGCAACAGTTGAAGAGGATCACTGACTGTTAAAAAGCATTATTGACAAGTATTTAGCTTTTGCGATTAATCTGAAAGCTACAAAAAGTATGGCTTGCCAGGAAGCTGCAAGACCTGGAGATATATTCCCATTGCTGATGTTATAATGTACAAAGATAGGAAAAGGAAGAATAGTTGGAAGAAGTTTACATCATATTACCAAATTTATTGTTCAGAAACAGGCTGTCAGAAAGAATTAAAAAAGACAGATGATGTGACTAAGCTTTAAACAAAGAAAAGCCAATAAAATCACAATGTCTGCAGAAAAGCAACTTCATTAGCCATAGGGAACAACTGGAATTAAAAGTAGAGGTTATGGAAAGAGACCAATTATTGAAAGAAGAGAATATACTGATTTCAACTAAAATTAATGAAGAACTCAAAAGCATTAACAATGGCCACTTTAATATGGTCTTATGCAAGAGAGGAAGAAACACCCATAATTTACCCAAAATGAATGAATGGATAAAATAAATTACTGTTTGTGCAAAGTAACAAAGGCAGAATCTGGGGCCACTGAGGGAACATTAATGATGTGTCTGACAGAGCCAGGCAATCAATGACTGATTTGAACACAGACATACAACTATAAGTCATATTTTAAAATAAACTCATGAATCAACATGGTTGTCAGCCTGCAGCAAATAAGTCATCGTAACTTTCTAGATCATGGTCTAATGAGATAAGATTACGTGTGCAGAGTGGATGTGAGACCTACACAGAGACAGCGCAACAAAGGACTCATCTGCATTGTGGGTTTGCACAGGATGAGTGAGTCATTTACTGGGTCAGTGACTCGAATCACATCTTTTTCACCTATGCAGCCTTTCATTTTTTAATAATGTGACTTCTCTGGCTTTTGGAAGTGCCCCAGGAAGAAGTTTCAGTTTCCTCCTGTATCAGAATAGAGAGTCCACTGAACATGCAAAGAATCTTGCTCTGGTTTTCAATAATGATTTTTATATCCTTATATATTTGACGGCAACAGCCTTATGATTTGCCAGTTGAGTTTTCACTTTTTTTTCTAGACTCACACAGCCTAAGGCAGGCAGCCCTGTGCCTGGGAGCTGACTAGGAAGATGTCACTGTTACTTAGCTGGAATAAAGCATTTAAACTTCAGCTTCTATCTTTCACAAGACTGCATCCTCTCTTATATCTCTGATTGACTGCTCCCAAGTCTCCAGTCAGATAAATACTTCCACAGTGTTACTGTTATGTCAAGTCCTGCAAAAGCAAAGCACAATTTCTGATTGTGCTATATCCTTCATCCCTCCTAGATATGTCTGTGATACAGATGTGGGAAGGGACAGATGCATCTTCTGTCTTATTTCCCAGGAGGCTACAATATTGCCGTTGTTTAGGGCACAAGATTAGTTAATAAGCCATGTATTTCAAGGTTTTAATATATTTTAGTAAAACTATACATTAGGCAAAGTACAGAATTTCTTATAACGTTTTAACATGCGGATGTTTCTTTCCAGCATAATTCATACAAGTGGATAGATGTGCATACATTTGCTGCATGCATATGCACCTGTGTCAGCCTTTGAAGGAAGAGGATTTCACTGTAAGTTATCTACTTTTGCAGCTATGTTATTCAATCCATTTTGTGATTCTGAAATTTTTTTTTGCAATGACCACTCTATACTTTTTTGCCAGCTCCTGCATAGAGATGTTTCCATGGACTGGTCTGTCATTCTTGTATGTGTTTGTGTTGAGGAAGCTCCTTTCTCTTGGCTGCTCCTTTTGGAGCCTGTGGTTAGACACAAAAAGCATGGCATTAAACTAGAAGCTGTAACACTAGTGTAGCACACCTACACTACTCCCCTGATTAATTAATTTTCACTGGTGTGGCATCAAGTTCTTTATTTGAGATATTCTGAAGTTGACATGAAAACTCAGAAACATGCAAACTCTTGGTGCTGATTTCAGTTACAGCCTCTCTCTTGTTTCTTTTCAGTTTCCCTTTCAGGGCTCAGGCTGACATGGACAGATGTCTTTGAAATTAGGGTAGGAGAGGTGGGCTGAAGACTAATCAGTGGAGCATACTGAGCTCATTCCTGGCCCTAAGCCAGGATCAGAATGGGGTCTGATTGATCTGATATGATCAGTATCTCTACAGCTATTCAGCTGGTGAGGTTGGCTTTTAAATGACAGTCAAAACAATTCTTGTAGGCTCTGTGCTTGTTTGATTAAAATTGTTTCCCCACACCACATGGTGGGAATGATGTGGAAGATGTGTTTTTGTGATGTGTGTTTTAACACATGAAGATGTGTTTTTGTGATAAGGAACTGTGAAAATGAGAATTGCTGTTTAACAACACAAACCATGATTCTGCTAGCATTTTTATAACAGATAAGAGAGGGTCATACTTGCAGTGTGGAACACAACAAAGCTGTAACAAAAGCATTTTCTAGTGACTAATACTTTATTGTAAATGACAGTGAGAGTTAAAAAATGAATCATTAGAAATTACTGTCTTTGCTGTTGTCTCTGTATAATTTCATATGTTGGTTTGGGCTAGATTCTCAGCTGCCTGTGCATCACTTTCTTTTCAGTTCTATAGGACTATAAAACAAAAGTGTTTTTTAACCTAAGGGATTCTGTAAACTCTGCCAAATTGTGAGGCTGAGCTCCCTGATGCCTGAGCACTCCTCAGAGGGCTGCATGGCACCTGTGAGTCTGCACCATGCACAGACTCATCACTGCCTTAATGTAAAGACTACTGAACTGTGTCCCTGCTACTACCATCCTGCCTCTCCCATGGTGCTACCCATGAACATGGTTTTCTTTTGGTCACAGCTGCTGGACTGTGATTATAATGTTCTAGTTTAGAGTCCAAAATACTTGTAGTTTATATCTAATACTGTCTACCTACTTCATAGCAAGCTTTCAACAATGGTATTTCTGTCTTTGGAAGGCTTTCACTCTACATGTTTGAGAAAGGTTCTCAACACTGCTCATGCATGAAGTTAATTCAGGCATTTTTTAAAGGACTTGTAACACCATGTAAGTGTCAAGAACAACTTTAAAAATTGAGTTCCTGATTGTTTTGTTGCAATGGTGTGTACTCAAACTGAAATACGATACATTCCCCACAACACTTTGGATATACTAGTGTATTTTTGAGTTAATAGGATGTTACAGTTTGAAGAAGTATCTGCTTGCAGATAAACAAAGAGACTGGGCGAACAATTCTCTGAAAACAAGATTTTACAAAGAGCATATTGCCTTATAATAAAAATTTGATTTAGCTTGTCTTGAACAACTCTTTCTGGCAGTTCCACTGGGTTATATTGCTGATGCTAGAAGGTTGTCCAGAATTAAGCTTGCACTGACTACTGACTGATGGTTTATTTCAGGAAAACTGTTGGCTGTGGATAAATGGCCAGTTTTCTTACTCATGGTGTATACAAGTCATGAGATGGGGCTGTAATTTTTTTTTCCATATGTTATATACCCTAGTTTAATGCATGCCTCTAGTTTGCTGTTTGAAATACTTCTGAATAAACAAATTAGGAGGGGAAGAAAGGAAGGCCCTTCAGAGAATTTGAGTAGCATCTAATACTTAAAGGAAAGCTAGCTGTGTCAAAGAAATACAGCAGAGACCGAGGAGTTAATCTGTTCTGGTGGATCATCCCTACATAGTTTTCCCAGCCACCAGCTGAGTTATCTCTCAAATGCCAGCCAAGAACTACTTGCAGCTGGCAAAAATCCACAGTTATCAGTGCAATGGAAAAGGGGTGAGACAAAAAAAAAAGAGCACCGTGACCCTGTTGATAGTGAGATGTGGGTTCCTGTGCTCTTATCCAGCTTGTAGGGGTAAGAGAATAAATAGTCAATGAAGATAACATTTATACTGTGATTCAGCTCAGTGGTATGTGTGATGATTTCCTAGGTTTCTGGAATCTGTTTTGTGCTGTGGAATATATGAAGTTCATACAGGACCTATGGAGTTCATGTAGGACCTGGTTTCCCTGAGGTTCACAGAAAGATGTAAGTGATTTTTAATTGTAAGTGATTTCAAAAAATACCAACTAGTTCTTCAGTTATTTTGCATATGACACATTAGGAACACAGAGAGGTTGAGAGGTGGAGAGAGATGAAATGCTGGTAAAAGAACACAGAAATCTTTCAAAATAATGATTATATGGTGTTCTTGCAAACAAAAAATAAAAACTCACCAAACCTGTGCAACATATGGTGAAAATAAGGGGTAATTCCAGTTCTGAAGGTATACATAAAACAGGGCCTCATAAAGCTCAGCATATCTGTAACTCCTTAGTCCTTGTAGACCCTATTGCATAGGAAGTTCTGATTGGATTCTTACAGACTGAAAAAAAAGATTGCTCTGCAAGAAAAAGGTATCTTACACATAGTTAAATCAACCTTGACAGAACAAATACAGGAGAAAGTGAGCCATGGAAGATTTAAACTGAGGGTGAATATTGCTTTTCAAAGAACAAGGAGTACCAGATAGGAAAAGCCATGGTTCTTATGTTTGGTTAATCACCACGGTTAGTTGATCTCTGTAGTTTGTATTAAGGAGTCCTGGAAAATCGGACCATTGAAATTACAAACAGCAAACAGCATTAATGCAGTCTGGTGCCTTTTTCACTGTAGTTGGGGACTGTTTAATACACTACATGTCTCTCATTCATCGTGCCGTCTTTTGCACACCACATAAGATAAAACACACACAGATAGGAAATCAAAGTGTCTGATTTTCAAGCAAACCTGAAATATTTTTTTAAAATTGTATCTGAGTTTAACTAACTAAAATTGTAAACTGAGTTTGGTAACTAATACCAAACAAATAAGGGCCATTGAAAAACTAGTCTGTGCCCCAAGTCTTTCCTGTCTGAGTTGCCTAACTGTTAGAGATAGTAGAAGCACTCACTCCAACTAAAAAGTGGTAGGACCTGTGCTCCATTTAGGCTCTTGAACACATCTATGTGTGCAAGTATGTGTGCATGCAGGCACAGGTTCATCTGTTCTAATGTAAAAAAGTTATTTTAATCTGCTGCTCTTTAAAGAGAAAAATCTCCCTAGGTTGTCCCAAACTGCATGTTACTGCTCTGAATTAATATTTATGACAAATTAACTCTGATCCTATCTAAAACTTGAGAATCTGAAATGTGAATATGAGCTGGTGTTGGTGCAGTCATGGTGCACTGAACACCGCTGGGGAGACCAGCGCCATCCCGGAGTGTCCTATGGAAATATCCCCATCTAGTGGGTGTCACTGGGCTGAAGACACTCCTCTGGCATGCCAGGACACTGCCTGTCCACTATTTTATAGCAGTTGCAGATCTGTTGTTTTCCTGAGAGAAAACAGCAAAAGTAGGAACATCTTATTATCTGTAAAATTATTTCAGATTTTACCTGGGTATTCTAAAAACATGTACAATATTTAAAATGGTCTTTCAATGATAGACTGTTCTGCTTTTCTCACTACAGGGTATACTGAGTCCATTACGCCTAAATAAGCTAAAATATCTCTGATGGTTTGTCCAGAAATTTTTTTGAATGAGTTTTAAAATAAATTAAAAACAATTAAAAGTTTTCAGGCTTGCCATACCCTTCCCACAGTTAAAGGTACTGCTTTTCTCAGAATGTATTTTACATAAGAAGAAGGATTTAATTGGCATTTGAGAGCTGGTATGTTTGTAAATATTCATTATTGTCTTCAAGACAAAACATGCAAGAGCAGTATGAAAACACAGAATTATCCTGCTGTGAAACATGGCTACAAAATCCTATATCTAGTCTCTCCCCTGTCTTTTTGAGGGAGTCGTTTTTAGCTGGTGAAAAAAGAACGTTTGTTCCTAGGCCCACTAAAATTAGTAGTTTTGACATTAACAGAGTTATGGCTTAGTGAGGAATATTTCAGGAAGGAATACAGCATAGGAAAACCTGCAGTACATTCAGTCCTAAAGAAGGTATAGTACTCATGTAATGGTCACCCAATTAATTTGTTACTTGTCCTTCTCAGAAAGGATTAGTGGCTGAAATAGTGTAATAGTTATTTAAGGATGGTTGAATAACGTAATGGCATCTAACTAATCAGATGCCTATTGCTGATACTTGTAAGCAAGGCTTCAGATTCTCCAGCATCCCATCCAGGGTAGGAATTCCCGTCTTAAATCCAGGCTGCAGCACATTCTGGGATTTTAGGTAGAAGATGAGAAGGGTTTCTGAGCGGAACTATGCAGCACCTCAGGTGACTGGGATTGTAAAAAGTCTTAAACTCATTACTTTTTAATTCTTATCCTATTATCAGCATATATAGAACATACCTAGTTTTACACACACAGACATGCACATATATTCCTAAGGAATTCCCTCAAAATAGTTTACATTACAATCTACAAGGTATTCTTTTAAAATGTAGGTTTGAGTACTGTGGTTATGAAACCAGGAGATTAACGTCATTAGCTCAAGACTGGCACCATGGAGACAAGTGCCATGCATGTTTCTCCACGTAGCTCTGCCAATGCACATTAATCTTGATCTGCAACATTCCTGCTATTCCAGTCCTGGGCCCCTCTTGTGCCAAATTTTATAGTTTATTTGTTTATAGGTTTAGCAATGTTTCCATTGAAGCATAAGTTATTGTGAATACCTTTTACTCATTTTCAACTTTTGCTTTTTACTCTGCTGGTATGATCTGTCTTGTCCATGGTGCCTGTTATGAAGGGAAGGGCCCATACATGGGGCTGACTGGTACTGAAGTAATACCATGATTTTACATGATCTGAATGTCAAAAGCAAAGAACCTCGAAGTTAATCATTGCTTACTGTGACTGACTCAGCCTCTCTAATCCTTTTCCATCCTCAGTCCTTGTCACTGTGCCACTTGACCTGCTTCCTCAGGGCTGGACTATGTACCTCCACCATGCATTGCACAGGAATCCAGTCTGGGAAGGGGAAATGATTCTTGCAAAGCCTTAGGGGCCAACTTTGCTCAGACCAAAAGTCGTTGGAGGAAGGGATGATGCCTTTCAGCTCACTGGACATAAAGCTTCATATCTCAGGCATTTACTCACCCTTCCCTTTCTGTGCTTGCAACAGAACTACTTTATCTTTTAAGTAGAGAGTTTCAGGTAAAATGGATGTTTGTATGCAGGAGTTTTACCTCTAGGATCGGGAGTAGAGATACAATCTCCTGCCACCACCACACCTATTCTGAATTCAGAGGAGGTCATTTTTATTTCCTTCTGTGCCATTCTTCATCCCTGGCAAAGGGATAAGGACAGCAGAACCCTGCTGAGCAACTGATCTGTTTGTTCTGCTCTGTAAGAAGTAATGTTTTTGCAGCACTTAGGTTACATGCTTCTAGTATATTGTTACCCACAACTTAATCCTTTCAGGATTTTCATGCCAGCAGGCAAGATGGAATGATACATTTTGCTCCTACTTAGCTCACATTGTGTGCTCCTCCTAAGTGGTGATATATGCTAAGTACTTACAACAGTAACAAAGTGCAATTTTGTCATAGACTCCAACTGGACTAGGAAGGGCTTTGCAAAAAAATCCTGTGAAGTGATATCTAGATTTCTAAAACTTTTTCCCTTACATCCCTTGTGTCACTGTGAGCACTCTCTGCTAGCTCAGATGCAAGAAACAGTCCTGCAGGAAACACCAACATGCTACAGCAATCTGCCCAGGTGAAATGTTCTCAATGGTGGAGCACCTGCCCTAACACATGGTGCTCAGCTGCTTGCCCAGAACATACCACTGGTATGGCTGGGAGCAATGAGACCAAGCTCTTTCTGCACTAACACTTGCATCCATAGGGTGAGGAGGCGGGTGAGATGGACAATCGCTTTCCGTATGAGACCCTGGTATGTACTGTATCCACTGCCACAAGATCTCACCAGAGACACACAACAAATGGGCATCCTTTGGTATTTCCAAGGAAATCAGGGTCATTATCTTTTGCAGAAGGTACCAGGTATTTACAACTCAGTTTACCAGAAAGACAAAATAGTGTACAGGACCATAAGCCGTGAGATCACTTTGCTGATATTTCCAGTTTTAAGCAGTAAAAATCTGTATCTTAGTTCCTTAGAGCATCCAGCTGGTGGTGCCAAATAGTAACTGCAAAGGATGTTTTTTCTGTATTTTGAATGCTTGGAATAGAAATTGTTTTGATAAAGGCATCTTTATAGTTGTTTCTTAGATTCTTTTTGACAACTGTCCTTCTCTCTCTCAGTGAACTTGGCAGGTCAGCTTCTGAAGTCAACTGTTGTGTGTTTGTGCCTCATGCTAAGGGATGTAACCCCCTTCCGCTTGGATTTATCTGAAAGCTTACTCTGTGCATGGTGTGTAGAAGATGTATTTAGACCTACATGGATGATAAGCAGAGAAGGATCAGGCCCAGGACATTTTGGCCTGGAGTAACATGTTTATTACTTCATAAATCATAGTAAACCTTAAGAACACATACACCTGTTTTCTTGGGTGGTATCTCTGTACCTGGCATTTATATAACTTGTGTGATCTGGTGTCGTGTCCAGGATCTTTAACACATTTATTACGGCTGTTGATGAGTCAGCTTGTGACCTTCTTTTTCTGTGAAGTTTGGTAGTTAGAAGTATTTAGCTTGGAAGGAGATACCCATTTTCAAATTTAAAAAGGGGGGCAAGGGGATAGTGGTAAAGAAACACGGTGTTATGTTTCATTGGCCAAACAGTGACCTATAAAATGTGCTGGTGAGAACAGAAAATGTAGTGCACCAATGACTGCAGCCACAGTTTGTTTTCATTCTTTTTGATATTTGATCATAAAGGTTATAGCAGTGGAAAGGGAGTGCTAACCTGAAGTGCTAGCTTTCCTATGGCTCCCTGCCACGTAAGTCAGTGCTCATTTGAAAGGGTCAGGTTCTCTGCTGGCAGGCAGGAGGCAAAGAGGAATGAACCCCAGGAAAGCCAGTTTTTACAACAGAGACATAGATATGGTTATTTTAGGAAGTGTTTTGCGCTGTTCTGGAGAGTGCCCTCTGTCCCCATGGGCCTCCTGCTTCTCACTGAGAAATTGCAACAGACTGCTGCTTGCACAAGACATGGGTTTTGCTGAGATAGGCTGAGCAGATGGCAGAGTGCGAGTATGACCAGTCGGGGCGGAGAAAGTATCAGAAAGGTGAGTCAGGCAGAGGGAGGCACGTGGAGAATGACTAAATCATGCTTTCTTCACTTGGACTCCAGAACCAGTGAACTCCTGGCCAATGCAGTTCAACCAGGCACTGACAGTTGTTTTCCAGAGCATAATATTCACATCTTTGGTCACTATAAGAAAGCGGGTAAATGTTAATACGCTGAACACTGAGAAGGACCTGGCTCCAAAGGCATCTGCTTAAGATTTCTACTTTTCCACATTTCCACTTATCAAAATAAATCCTTAATTTGTCTTCAGAGATGAAGGCAATTCAATATGTATGTTTATGGTAAAGTCATGATATGAGAAGGAATATTAATTATATTGTCAAGAAAAATTTTATGTATAGTCTCTGGAACAGTAAAATCAGTCAGTGTGATTTGTTTGTTCGGTATTTTTACAATACATTGTGCAGTAGAAATATTAGAGGAACAGCTCGCTCTGTTGTGAGACCTTGTGTCCAGCAAGTATGACTGTTGTTTTGCTCTGCTAAAGTATACCTCATGAAATCTCCTGAAGTATTCCCCTTGCAACTGTGGAGGCTAATGGTTTACTCAGACTCATTAAGAAAATTAAATCCTCTTCAAAGAATTATAGCCAATCATTCTGCAAATGTTTTGAAACGCAATGGCTGCACTCTGCCCGCAGCTGCTGTTGTGCAATCCTGCTGCAGTGCATGGAGGCCGCGTGTGAGGCTGGGGCTGGACTCCAGCCTGTTTGTACTGGCTGAGCGGTTACAGCGCACGTTTACACCATTTCCTCGAGCCTGTTTAAAATCCCCGTGGTACCAGTTGCTCTTGTCTCCACAGTACTTTGTGTCTGTCTTACAAGAATGGCTTGAGATGCGGTAATGGAAGAAATACGGGACACATACTGCCATCTTTTATGTCCACATAAACAATGAACGTGTTTGAACACAGAGAGGTAAAAAAACCAATCACTGCTTAAGCGCTAGTTGCTCATACCTGGAATGTGTGACTACAACCAAGAACAGAATGTAGCTCACTGTCCTATGTGTATGTACAGTCATTTACCATTTGATGAAATCAAGAGGATAAATTGTACCATTGATGGAATTTCTCAAGCTATATATGTGCTGCCTTTTCTCCTGGGTGTTTAGTTAGATGAGGTTTTCTCTTTCCTGCAGGCAAGGAAATGGTGTTCTTTTTCTTTTTGATCTCTCAGGACTCTGTTTTTTAGCCTGCCTGTCTTACCTTAATTCATTTTGATAAAAGAGCCCTTTTATCATGCATGCTAAAATTGTTGGATAGGTCTATTTGTCATGACGCAATTGAATAAGCAGCTTTTTAAGTGTCATGTATCACTTCATTTTTCTGTATGTCTCATCACTAGATTTCACAATATCATGAGCTCCAACTTCTGGATTTTTTTCCTTAAACTAAACATGAAAATGATTTACATATCAAGCTATTGTGGTTGCAGAAAAGCACTTAATAACCTGCTCAGTTGTATGTGAAAAGCAAATGAAAAGCATATTTATTGTGAAAAAACTCCTGATTAGGAGGCCTGAGCCATGATTTTAGAACGCTTGGGACTGGTGATGCTTTGTGCACAGTTATTTCTTTATTAGCAGATGAACAACAGGACAGGATTTATGTACTGGAGAATTTTGGATTAGGAAGTTAATGACTATTTAAACACATTTACTGACTGTGCTGTCTTAGGCACATGGTAATTTTCAACGCATCTAGAAATGTGACTAATAATCTAACTGATTACTATAAAAATTAAATCTACTTTTATGGGCTGGTCTCCTGCTTATGAGTTCTTCTAAATCAGGAGTATCTGAGCTACTTAATGGATGTGGCCAATGGATGTGGCTCCTGGGAAACCCCTACACTGAACATTGTATTTTAAGGAATGACTAGAAAAATTGGATTTGTAAAACTTTTCTAAGTTAAAATTTGTTGTTAGACATAGAATTGTAAAAAGCCCCCTCAACTTTCAGGGTTTTGTTTGGATGGGTTTTTTCTTACCAGGCTGTTGTGTGGCTTGGAAGCAGCAACTTATTTTTGTACCCTGTCAGTTTTATTTTAAACAAATGAATTAGCATTCAAATTTCCTGTTTAAATCTAATTAATATGGTATTTTCTGCAGTAAATAATGGTAGTATCTCCTTTGACTCTTCAGTCAGAAAGTATAGAAAGATACCTTGATTTTTTTCTAAACTAAATTTTAGAAACTTGTTTAAGACTACCATAGGCCTTCAAACTGCAAGGATTTCAGCACATAAGGGATCTTGATGAACTCTATCAATGTCATTTAGAAATGACAATTCTTTTATTATATTATGACTTATTTTCTACATTTAGCCACTGCTACTGCATTTCTGACTTGTTTAGATTTTCAATAACTTGAGATTAATGCTTAAATTATTAAATTACTTTCAAGCAAAGGTTTGTTCAAAACCTTGAATTTTGAAGCAGACATCCTGTAAAGATAGAGAGGGACTTTTGTTTGTTTATCAGGAGTGAAATCAATATACAAACGCAGAAGACATATTTAGCTGTGAATTTGCTGTGGAAGCTACTCTCTGATAGCAGGGACATGCTGTTGTAAAATAGTTTGCCTTTCATAACCTCAGTTTTACAGGCATCGTATCACTGAAGCCTATAAAAAAAGAGTTGACCATTATGCAACTGTTAGAAATTAACTATAAATGATAATAGGAAGTGATTTTTTTATAATTTCTGAATTTACCATTCATACTCTTGCCCAGTTTTTCTTCCAATATTATCTGAATCTTAAGTGTACACTGATCTACAAAATCAGCAGTAATCACTGGGTTGTGGTTTTTTTTTTTTCCTGGTCTTATTTTCTTCATAATGAAAAAGTAAAAAATATACACAATAACTGTCATTCATTCTTACTGTATGAACTGAGTAAACCAGATGCCAGGTCCAAGTAGTTGTTTTCCTCCTCTTTTGTTTCCAGAACATTTTTCATTTTTCTGACAGTATTTATTCCTAAATTATGGTATTATTTGATCTCTGTAAGAGAAGATGTGTAAGCAACAGGGCAGAGGCTTTCTAATGACAAACACCAAACTAAACACAGCAGGGCTTTAGCAGATCTCCAGGTAGAAATGCTCACGGAGAATTAGATAATGTTTTTAAATTGCACAATAGCAAACCTAGCAGTGACCAGGAAAATACTTCTCACCTGACACATCCAAAGTCTGTCTGTCTGATGTTTTAGGATATAAAAACTTGTTCAAGAAATGCAACCATTTTCCCTGAAATGAAACTTCCAGTGCTTTATACAGGGGCCAAATTCACAGCCAAAATTATTGAGGTGGCAAGAGCAGGGTAGCCTAGCTCAGCTGAGGGCTATAAAGACTCATTGGTTAGCTTTTAAATTAAAGAGTAGCTTCTCTCTTTCCACTCTCCTATTTCTAACCTTATCTTGGCTGTTGTTGTTACAGGTAAAAGCCTCACAGCATTTGCACTCTGAGGTATCCAGGTAGGTGTCCTGTTTGATGGTTTGGAGGATGAAGGTTTAAAAAAAAAAAAAGGCTTAGAAACAGAAGGGGAAGGGGAAAAACTTTAAAATAGACATGGGGTCACAGCAAAGTGCAGAATATTGTGTCAGGAGAAAGACTGCTACAGTCCAGGTCCCTATGTTTTGCAGAAGTACTTAGCTTTACATGCTGATTAAAATCCTTTGAAGCTGATAGGACTGAGTAGTTGTGGGTGAATTTAAGCTAATATGGAAGTCCTCAGACGCTGCATATTGCTAAGAAGAGGTTCCATCAGAAGCCACCCTATCTTTTTTCTTGTTTATGTTGTATCATTGACAGATATAATCAAACCTGGAATTTGATGTATTTTCCAGTTCTGACCCTAATCCTCTAACATCCCATTTAACTACTTGCATGATAAAGATATTTGTAAATGTCAAATCTTTGCAAGATTATGATCTAAAGGAGTATTAGAGCCTGATCCAACTACTTCAGAGGCATGCCCTAGATTTTGGTGATGGGTGCATCAGTGCCATACTGAAGGGATTAAGAAGTTGCCAGTGCTTACTGAAGGTACCGTTTTCCTACAAGCACAGCTCAGTATTCCAGTATTGACACATCCAGAGCATGCGATACAACGGTGCACATTACATAGTGTATCTCACCATACTTAGGCCAGCATAACTCTGATGGTTTACGGTGGCTCCAGTAGCCTTCACTTTATTTATGCTTTCATAATCCAAATGCTTAGCAGTGTAAATATTTCCTCTGTGCAGCTATACACAGAGAGATGTATTTCTTGTATAATGTGCAAGGCTATGTCATGGAGAAACATGAAGTTTTTACTAGTGTCTGTCTGAGATGAGTGGGTTACCTGCTGCAGCAACATGGAGGTGATAGGCAGGCTGCTGTGACCCTGTCCCAGTGACTCTGCCATGCCCAGAGCTCTCCAGGAGGCTAAGCCTTTCTTTAGAGAGGGCAGCACTGCAGTCGAATTACACTTTATAGCACTTCAGCAGCTTGTATATGTTAGGCTTTTGCAAGGAAAAAAAAAAAAAAAAAGAGAAAGAAAGAGAACCACAGAACCCTTTTCCCACTGCTGGTACAGAAATATGCCAGTACAGAAATTGTCCTTTATTCTATCCATTTGTATTGTTTCATTTTACTTCTCTGCATACCCTGTGTCAGGAGAAACTTCTCTTTATTTCAGGGGTGTGGGTAAATGATACAGGGAGAGATTTGACGCTTTCTTCTTTCATCAGCTGGCAGGAGACACACAATGACCTACAAAAGGAGAGAGGTGCCCTGAATGTCTGTGGAGTGTTACTGAAGTGTGAACCAGGTGATTGAAGACTATATATAAAAAATATATAAATATATAAAATATAACTTTTGTGGTAAGTCCTTTTCTGCATGTGAGAAATCTGCTCATGAACCAGAAAGGCTGGAGGTTCAGTTAAAGGAGGCAACATGCTAGACTGGAAGACTTTATGTGGGGAAAAAAAAAAAAAAAAAAAGTATTACTTTTCCCCCCCATGATTTGCAATTTATCTCAGGGCTACATTGTCTTGTTTGATATGATGATAGTCCTGTTATCATGTGTTATATGGCCATTCCATTCAAGCAACTTTGCACCCATCACAATTGTGTGTTAGTTTTCCTTAAGAACATAAGGGGGAAAAAAGAAAAAAAGTAGTTATCACTTCTCTTTTGTGGTGTAGAGGATGAGGGTTTGTGATGTCGCTATGCCATGTGGACATGAAAAATTTGTTGCAGCCAGAATACAAGATCTGAGTGTCTAGCTTAAGAATACTTCCTTTCTCATTACATGACATCATCATGAAGAAACTGATATTAATAGTATAAAATCATCATTCTTGCATAATGCCTTTCATCTCAGGATTTCAAAGCACTTTACAATCATTAATCTGTACCTCTTAACCCAGTAATCACATGAGTAAGGTCTTCCTCACACAGAAGAAACATTTCTAAATACTTTCACATCCTGTTGAAGATGAGAGAAGCCAAGTTTACCCAGACAGGAACTGGGATTAAAACTCAGTACAACTGCTCTCCATAAGGATCTTTCTTCCTTTCAAATGCATCTACAGATCCAAAAGTCCCAATAAATGTTGAGATATAGGTGGGTTTGGTGCACATCTGAAACCTGATGCTGCTTGGTTTAAATGTAGGATCTCTGGCTGACACAGGTCTGTTCTGTTGCTTCATAGAGAAAAAATTCTGTCACATATGCATGTAATAACAGCTGGTTTGTTTGTTTGTTTTACAAATGGCTTTCTTCACATGCTGGATTTTGTCCAATGTGCATTACCAATTCTGTCATATTGGTCAGCAGTGTTTGGGGCAAGAAGAATACTTACCCAGATGAATGGTCTTCTCCCGTGTGAGTAAGTGTAGTGACTTCTAATCTGCCCAGTCACTCTGTGTAGAGAAAGTACAGAAACACCTACCAATGGGACAAGTACACAGCTTAACTCAGAAAAAGCTTTCAGAGTATTAGCTGCAAGTTACTGGAGGATTTAAATTCTTCATAAAAGACAAAATATTGCTGTGACTTTTCAAAGTCAAATGTTATTTGTGATGCTTTGTGTTCTGTTTTTGCCCTGATTTTGTTTTAGGGTTATATTTGTTTGTTCTAAGGTGAATGGCCTTAGGGCCAGTATAAACCTGGACTTACTGTCCGAAAGTCAAGGGCATCAACTCTGTGAATGAAACTGTTTCTTCTGATTGATCTAACTCTGCCACAGAAATCCACAATATCAGGTTTTGCTCCCTTGCATAGCTACTATGCATGATCCGGTGCAGCCTTTCACTGTCTTTTTCTTCTAAGTCTTAGACATCTTTGTACTTGTTTCTCATGACCAAAAAGCTGCCTGTTTGATATTATTTATCTTTAGAAGGAGGAGAGCTGGCAACAACACATTACCAAGAAAAAAGTTGGCAATAAGGCCTTCTAAATATAACCACTTACTGAATTTACCAATTTTATCTTTTTTCTTTATATGGAATTACTTTTCAGCTACTGTATTCTTTCAGATTTAGGCTGTTGTGTTATTTTTGAATCTTCCCATTTGAGAAAAATATTTCAAGCATTTGAACATTTTCTTTTTACCATTTGTAGAAGACGACTAGGTTTTGACCCTGTCGCTACCCGAGATGTTTTGAAACTTGCCCACACCTTTATTTACTGCGGACTGGATTACTGTGATTCCTGCCAAACTTCCTGCCCAGACACTATTAAAAAGTTTTGTTAAAGTCAATATATTGAGCAGAGCTTTATAATCTTTTTAAACTTTCAAGTTATGTTATTCTATAATTGATTCTTTGCATTGTGTGCTGACATGTCCCTCTTGATTCCTACTCTTAATTTCTTGTATACACAAAGATATGTTCACAGCTTTGATTTTAGTCCAGTAATTCACAGGTTATAGCCAGGATGGTTAAAGGATTTTTTGGTCAAGTATCATTTTTACCTAATTGTAGGATACAATGGTCTAAAAATAGATGATGTCCCAATATTTAAACTGGGAAAAGGTATGGATCATGAACTTCAGAGTAGTTACTCTAAGACTGCTAGAGACAAAATCAGACAAAATCTGAGATGGGTTGCAATAAGAAAATAACTAATTGATGATAACATAATTAATACCAGTTGACATAGTTTTATGGGTGTTAGAACTTGACAATGGACATGTAAAATGTGCGTTTGTAAGGGTGGCTAATAAACATACCTGTGTTGATCTAATATATGATTCAATCACCCTAAGGACATTGGACAGTCTGATCAAAAAAAAGAAAAAAGAGAGAGAAATGTAATATTAAATAGCTAGTTAATTGATGGGCTGAAAAGTGGTTATAAGAGAAGATGAGTTGGCTTGATTTCTGTTACTCCCAATAATTTGTTCCTGCTCCAGTGAAATGCCATATTTTTATCAGAGTCGGAAAATGCTAATGACTCCAAGTCACTTATAAAACCTGACCTGAATAATTTCATAAGGCATGATCACTTGAATGTGTGTTTGAATATTAACAACCAGTGCTTATGGAGGAATAGTCTAACAAAGGCTAATTTATTTTTTTAATACAAGAGTTAGCATTTATCACAGCCCACAAGTAAAGGAAAAGTGACTGTCAGTTCTATAATCAAGAAGAAGCACGCTAAATTTGGAAGCAGAAACTAGATACATTCAATCCACAAATAACCTGCAGCAGCAGTAGTTTTTTATTCTGAGCAAGCTAGTTCTTGGTGCAGTGTTCCTTGGTATTATGGAGAAGCTGCTTTAATACTTGAGCCTTTTTAATAAAGACTGAAATATTTCTAAAATGGCTAATATAATGCAAGCAGAAAGTGTATGGTTGAAAATTAAGAGCCTGTCTTAGATAGGAAGTCAAGTTAAATTATGATAAAGTTCCTCAGGTCTTAGCCTATGTATATATGTTCCTTTTAATCCTATTTTCCTTCTGATTATTAGTAACCTCTGCTATCAGGGATATATTCAACATGTGTTGAAATAGTAGAAGACATGACTCCATTCCTGTTATGTTCTCTTTCCATGTACACATACAACAATTCACACAGAAGTTGATCAGAATCAGCGTAGTGAATCATTTTAAAATAAGCCAATACTTTGAGTGCTTTATTGTTCAGTTTTGGTAAAAAGCATGATTTAAGAATATCCATTTACTTTGCATGATAATGGCATTATTGTCAGATGAGGTGCTGCATCTGGGGGAATAGTAACTCCTAGCCAACAGGACATGACTGAGTATAGAAGTCAATTATCCTATGCTATCTGCAGCCTTTTTCTCATAAGTGAGCATTTCCTGAAAGAGCACTGAAGAATATAGTTGTAATTTGTTGTAAGAAATTAAGTTATTTTCTTATCACCAAGGTGCAGATCTGATCCTGCACCACTGAAGTCAGTAGATGTGGGATGAAGTTAAATGGGTGTTAGTCATGTGTGAACTTTCTGTATGTACAAAAGTGTGCTCAAGCTGCATCCCTTCAGGTTAGGAGACAGAGTTCCCTCTGGGGCTAGCCAGACTTTTTCAGGGCCAAGTTATGGAAGAAGCTTTAATCTGACTTGTCACTTTGAGAAGTCTTCTCTCCCTCCTGAGTAAATCGGCAGCCTATGGTGACAGGTTTCCCAATTTACTGCCTAAATAAGAGCCTCTGAATATGTGGTGGTGGTGTTTCTTTTGAAATTTTTCTGGTATTCAGAATTCAGAAGATTCTTGCTTCTTGAGCATTTCTTAACCAAAGGCCAACTGATATATTACTCCTTGGTGAGCATTTGGTTTTATTGTTCTATCTGACAGAATATATATCAACAGCAGTTTGCTGTGTTTTTTAATTGCCTTGTCTTGATGAAGTTTCCTTTTGTGACCTCCCTGGACACTTGTGGATGGGGTGTGACCAAGCTGAACTCTAGCTGGTTTGCTCTTTGCATCCACTTCTGAACTTATCATATCAGAGTAAGAGGAAAGGTAGAAAGGAGAAACTAAGCAAGTTAGCCTCCACAGAAGAGGGTGAAGGAGTTATTTAAGATCTCAATACAAACAGAGGCCTTAGAAGTAATACTGGTGCCCAGTATTAGTTTACTTTTTGTTCTGTGCTGTATACATCTCATTTCACTTTCTCTAATCTGAAAACTGCATTTGCATAGTATATTTTTGTTATATAAAAGGTACACTGTCGAACTGTTTAATTGTACTTTGGCTGACTTGCATGTATTTTTCAAGTTCTTATTTCTTGATAACTTTAAAAGAGATTGAGCTTGCCAAGGTCTCTTTAATTATTTCACCTATGTTTACATGGAGAGTTTTCTTTTTAATCCAGTTTCCTCCCTCTTTCCCTCTTTTTTCCTTCTTCTTTCCCTCTTTCCCCTCTGTTGCAGAACACAGCCACAGGCATGCAGACTTAGGCAGTTATCCAAATCTATTTTAAAACAAATTTTTAAATCAAAGCTTCTTGCAGCTATAGGGCGAGGGTCACATGTACTCTCCCTGGGTCAGCAGGAAAACTTGTGATGACATTGCAGACCCATCTCTCTCTTCTCCCAGTGAACATATGCATAATGTAGACCTATTAAAGTCTTTATTTTTTCAGGAGAATTCGAGGTTACTTTGTCCCTTATAGGACCAGTTGAAAGAACTTTGGCTCAGAAAAAAGAGGGAAGGTAGGCATATCTTACCTAAGAACCTTAATTTTTTCATGATTAACAGCAAAGACTTAGCAAAGCATGTCTAGATTTTGTAGTGTTGACAAGCAGCTTTGTTATTACCATAATAATACTACTTGATATCAGAGGCAGAGAAATGTGGATCCTGAAATGCCATTCTGAGATGGGAGAAATCATGGCATTTTGAAGACACTGAGATATACAAAGCTTTTGTAAGCACTAGTTCATTGTGCACACCTTCTGTCAGTTTTCCATACTGAACTCACAGTAGGCCTGTAGTGATACACTACTTGGAGTAGAAATAAATGTTAACACGTTTGAAGCTGCATTTGTAGCTGAACACGTTCTAGTATTTTGTTTTTTTCCTCTGATGTTTCTATGGTAGTTATCCTGGTATGTTTTTCAGCTGCTTTTGAGTCACTTCGCTGGACTGCTGGCTGTGAAAGTGAGAGAAGAGCTTATGCAGATGAAAGGCCAGCAATGATAGCACTGGAATGTGACCTCGGGCGTTTATCAGAATGACGCTGTCTGTCAGACGATACGGCGTTCTTATTCTTCTGACCACTTTTGGCATGGAATCAGGTCAGTTCAGGATGGGGGCATATATTGCTATGCCATGCATATACTCAAAAATGGCATATTAAGACTCTCAATATGAAGTTAGCTTAATTAATATGAAATAGGTTTCATTTCAAAAGCCTTCTCTTCTGTGTAGATGTTTAACATGTTCCTATGTCACTTCCAACCTGCTTTAATAGTCTGCTTGAAAGAAACCACAGGGATTGGAGAGAGACTGATGATTCTCTCTGAAAAAAATTGAAATAAATATCAAATGAGGTTAATTTTTTTTTTTTTGCTGTGGATCATGGGTATTCTTCTGCTTCATAGACCAAGGTCTCATAAACTGTGATTATTCCTTCCTGCCTCAGATTTGAGAAGTACCTGAAACAGTGACAGAATAGAAGCTGTTATGTAAAACATAGATTTTGCATAAATTACATTACTTGGGTATAATCCCCATAGGCTCCTTCTCCCTATCTGTAACTGAAATAATGGAGGCAAGTGTTTGGTGGATAGACTACAGGGGTGAAAGCTGCATCTAGGTGTAAAAATATGTCAATCCCATTGTAAGTGTGGCCATTAGCTTGTCCTGTGAGCATTTATTTCCTTAAGCCACAGCATCCACAGCTGCAAAACAGGGTAAGACTCAAGAGTCCTCAAAATAAGCGAATGTCCTTTGTTTACTTTCCTAGTTATGCAAAATACTATTATTTCCATGGTAGTATTTCTAAGATGTTACAGATTTAAGATTTATTTGGAGATTGTGTCCCTTGGGATATTCCAAAGGGTCGGGAATATTTTGGGGTTTTGTAGGTGTGAACAGATTAGGACAATGCAGTCAGGTGGGGCTGTCTTTAAGCTAAATGGTTGAAATGCCAGAAATTTGGTGCTTTCACATCTGGACAAAAGGAAATACTTCTATTGCTCTTCTTTTACTGTGGACTGTGGAAGAAATTCCGTGGTTGTTTCCATGATGAAACATGCAGATAGTAGTTAGGCAGTAACGTTTTAGGATGAAATGCCATTCTTAGTTTTTAATAATGCTTCTGCTCTTGAAAGGAGAATTGAGTTTGCTTGTGCTCTGTATTCCAGTTCCACCTCTCATTTTTTTTTTGCAGATTAATCATGTTGGATGATGTTTATGGATGAATATTTAAACAGCATTCATTTTTGTACATAGAAAATGTAACAAGAGCTCTGATATTCTAGACCAGAAAAATTAGCAATGAGTTAGTAAATAAGTAAGTTAAAAATGACAGTTTTAGCCAGTTATGTCTGTGTTTCCAGGATGGTTTCTTATGCAAGCTAAAAAGATCAAGCATTTCTTTATAACAATGCCCACCCCAGAAACAAAGAAGAGCAGCAGGAGAGTTAGCCATGTTTCAAATCTCAGTCATAAGCCTGTTTGCTTATTTGGAAATATAATATTGTGGGAGAGTAATTAAAGAAATAGAAAGGATTTCAGAGTGAATGAACGAGGAAAATATCCTTATTCTTGCTGAACACGTGGCTAAGTGCTTCCAATGCCAACGTGACCACTTTCTAACATATTCCTTATCTAGGAAAAAAAGAATCGGTTTAAATTGTATTTTGATTCATCAGTCAAGTTTTGAGCATGTTCATAATTTTCTCACTAATTTTGAATCCTGTGTTTGGGAAGTGCCTGAACTGATTGTCTGAGTCATTTTCTGGTGATTAAGTGATACGTCTGAACAGGAAATGTACTGCAAAAGGCTTAAGGGGGTTTATAAATAGAAAATGTTCTGAGGGAAAATCGTTACTCAGAAAGCAGATTCTGTTGATACATTACTGCACAGATATTTTCTCTTGTACAAGACCAGTATTTTTTAATGGAAAATTTTAATTCTTTTTTAAAAAATACTTAATATTTTTTCTTTACATCTTTATCTTACTTATATGAATGTGTAGGGACAATAATAACTTTTAAACTTCAAAATAAACTGCCTTGGTAGCTGCCCTCTTGTTTTCAGGGCCTATGCTTTTGATTCCAAGAATACATATTTCTTTAAGCTTACCCTTGTTAAACTGACAAAATTATGATTTTCTGTTCACTTCCTATGTGCTTTCTTCTGCGATACAGTATGTATGTGTCATACATACAGAGGGAACGAGGAATGGGACATAGAAGCTAGGAATTCCGGTGTTAATACTGCTTCTGCCATTGTTAAATTAGTGAGTTGCCTTAGACAAGTTTTCCTATAATTTCCCTAGTTTTATCTAGGACTGTGATTTTTCTTCGCTTTGTTCTTCTGGAAAAGCTACTCCCACATTTCAGAAGGGTATTTTACCACATGCTGAATACAAGCATAATAGGGTAATGTATGGTTCTTGTGAAGTCAATGGTTTTATCCACAAAACCAGAAAGGGCATCTTTTTCCCCCTCTCCAGTTAGCAGCAATCTGAGGATCCCTGTCTGGTCATATTACAGCATAACGTACTGACAAACTGAGCCTTTGACTGAAAAAAGTGCTTCTGACATTGTTTAAAGAGGAGCTATGTTGTTAACACAGGAAAAAAAATATTGTGGACAAGTCATGGAACTAAAATCAAGCTTTCCTAATTTATAGCTGGATCCCAAGCTAACCCAAGCCAGTGGGAGTCTTTCCTCTGACTTCATTAAACTTTGCATATTTGTCCACGGTAGTGCTAGTAATGCAGCGCAGCCAGGCCCTAGGAGATGCCCCAACCCCTTGTTCTCAGCTGATCTTCTTTGACTGGCATACAGAGCTGCTAGGGTGGAAATGGTACTGTGTACAGTACCAAGGGTGGGCCAAACTAAAACCTGGAGCAAAAAAATGCTACAGGAAAACCCTCACTAAAAAAGAAAAAGCTAAATATAAATAACATTAAATGGTAGCAGTATTATGGGTTCTTTTGCCTCCAGGCAAGCACCTACACATTTATAAATAATGACATGCAGACATTAGTTTGGTTTAAGATGCTTATTGATGCTTTGTAGACTAATGTTTTAAGCAAAACAGAAGGCAAGAGTGGGCAAGTTTCCAACATCTGGGTATATTGTGAAATAAAAAAGTACATATAAGCTTACTCTCCACGAGCTCACAGTGAAATGTTGGCTAAAAAACCTACTACTGTACACTAAAACCAGAAATCCTACTCTATCACTGCCTGGAGTAAATGATAAGAGAAGTGGCAGGGCTCATGAAGGAAACCAGCCATTTAATACAATTAATTAAAGACGGAAGCCTGCTTAAAATGTAGAACTTTTTTTTTTTAATAAGGAAGTTTCATTTGTGAAGTTTGGCAGTAAGCCATTCTCCAAAACAGTCTGCTAGATAGTGACTGTATTTTATTGAAATATAACAGGAGATATCCATGTATATCTAAACTTTTGTTTACCATCTGACAACAAGTATCTGGCTGGGTGGGTGACAGTAAAAGGCCAGACAGTGATGTCTAGATCACCAGGAGTATTGCACTACTGTAAACAGAGAAACATTTGAATCCTGTGAAGTTGTTTCAAAGTTATTTTATAATACTGAACATACCTTTTAGTCTTTAGCTTATACATTGTTGAACAGTATGTTGGTGAATGGGTGATGCCGGATGCATATCTTGAAAGAGCAGCATAATTGCTGCTCATTAAAAAATTGCAAGGATGCAATATAGCTAAAAGAAGCACTTCACATGCAGAAAGAAGTGCTTCCAAATCAGGAAGGCTGAATGGCAAAAGACTTTTCAGTTGTGCCGAGTTTCAGAGGTGAATCTCATGTATGAATTTTACATAACCTATGAAGGGCACTTGAAAGAAATGCCAGTTCTGTGAACAACATGGAGCAATCGTACAATAAGCTGATGAACTAAGGTTCTGCTCAACAGGATTTCCTCTGGGAATGTGGCAGTTGTTAGATGTCTTTATTTCAGCTGTTGTGAAAAAGTGCTTGTGCCCAGGCTTTGTTTTCTGCCCAAGTGCTGCTGTTGCCATTCCAGAGAGTTCAAAGTGGTTTTGCTCTGTGTGTTCAGGCTCCTCCTTTACCATCTGAAATCTGATATTACACACTCTGGGTATGCACGAGCAGGAAGGGTGGAAGGATGCCAACTGCCCTGTTGACAAATTTGCAGATGCACAGGATTATTATTTTTTTTTTTAAATTAAAGAATACTTTTTTTTATGCTGGCACTGAGACTGGAAAGCTATTGGCAGATGGTGCAGCTCTGAAAAGGTCTTTCTTTAAGCTACATTTGTTTGTTTAAAGTCGCTAGCATGACGTTTAAATACTAAATTATGGAGTTCATTAAAATATTTTACAGGTTGTCAGGAACAATATTGCTTGTGCTGTGATCCAGTGAGATCACATGAAGTACAAAAACCCAAGTAACAGAAAGGAGGCTGTTCAACAAGCCTTAGTGTTACCCTGGGAGCTGGTGGCAATTCATGAGGTGGCACCTCTCTGTCAAGAGCTAAGCCAGTAGCCAAGTGGTGGTAGGAAACGTGGTGCAGCAGAGCCTGCCATCTCGGGGGGAGGCAGCAGCAGGAGCTGAATTACCTGCAACATCTTTGAAATCTCCAAAGCTTATGGCAGGGAGAATGACCATGGCCTTATTCCACATGTGGTCTCAGCGTGCTAAATGCTGCTGTAAAACTTCTTTTGCTCTGCCAGGTGGGCTATTGTCTTCCCTCTTGTAAGTGTTGAAGGGGGTTGTGTCCTCCTGAGCCACTCTGCATTTGGCAGATAGGTTTCAGTAGCACTGCTATCTATGCACAGCCTGTGTACAGCAATGCTGAGCTCCTCTGGGAGCAGAGGCCTTATGTAAGGCTGAGCCCTTCCCAAAGGTTTATGGAAAACTGACAATACTGGAAGGAGGCCAATTTGACTGGGAAAACTGAAGTTGACTAAGCTTGAACAACTTAATTATCACACATGGTTAAAGAGGTAAATGGCTTTAGGCCCCATATAAGAAACCAGGGATGAAAGAGTGGAAACAGGAATAAGCTGCTTTTTTTTCTGTAATCAGATAAGAAAGGGAAATCTTCAGTGCTGCTGTAGCTGGATATAAAATTAAAACTAAAGTTGCAGTGGGTAGTTAAAAAGTAATTGAACTTCCAACAACATATTCCTCAGTAGCAGTTTGAGAACACTGTTGTAATTTTTTACCCAGAAAGAAGAGACTCTAGTCTTTTGAGGATAATTTTCCTGAAGTTGGGGTAGTTATTAGAGACCTATAACTCACAACTTTATAACACCATGTTTAGGAAAAAGTCTTATTTGTGTCTGTACTGTGGATGGCCTATCAAAGCCATTAATACCTTTGAGCTTTAGCATTTGTGTTGCTGTGCTATTTGGCCCCCGGTGAGGACTGCAGAATCCTTGCTTTTAACAGATATCTTAGTCTTTGTTTGTTTGTTTTTGCAGTTGTGTGAAGTCAGAAGAGAAGTTGGTTATTTGTTTAAATGAGCATAGGACTGACTCAAGTGAAAGGTAGGAGGCTGGATGAAATTTTCTTTCTCACCAATAAGCATAGTAGTGAAAAATGTCATTATGCATATTTCATTGAGTATAACTACTTAGCTCCTGAACCATGACAACAACTGAGTATTTTTGAACAAAGTTCATATATGCAAATATTTGTAATACATATAAATCAGATTGAAATGCAAACCTGCAGGTAAACCAAATTTTTATATGCATCAACACTTTTCCTGCTGAACTATATATATATGTGCATAATATGCACAATTTCTGCAGAACCTATAGGTCCTTAGTTATTCCACTCTAACTGAGAGTATCCTTTGGAAATATGTATCAACATTATCTTGCAGAAAGAGTAAATATGAGTCTAAAAATGTTGGTGACATTAATTGACATTTCCTACAGAATCCAGAGCATGGAAAGAAACTTTAGAAGTTGTAATTGTACATTGCCAGAGTCCTAATTATGACATAGCAGTAAAATTCACATTTCTTATTCTTTGCCCAGTCCATGAGTTTGCATTTTAGGTGCACTGCCTACAAGTGCATCATGGCTATGTTTCATGTTTTTATAGAAATGCTGATTGTAAATAGCATTAAACATGCATAACTCTTGTTTCTTAGCAACCTTATTTTTTAAACAAAGGGGGGTTGAGTACATGTAAGTTATTTATTTTATGCTGTCAAGACAGACAATAATGTATAACAGACAAAACTGGTACCCAGCAGTTGCTGATTGTTTTCTGTTATTACCATAGAGCAAGTTAGAAACATTTGTGTTAGATAATTTTTAAAAAAGACTACATCTTCCTAGCCATTTGTTCTCGGCTAAGCATGGGAAGTGAGGTCATCTCTTCTCTAATACAGCATAAGGCAGCACAGTAAATGATCAGTCACTAGAATGTCCCACAGTAAACTCTGGAATTGCTAAAGAAAGTACCTTCTTCCCTGAGAATGAGAAAAAAGAGGTTTAGCATTAAACTTCTAACATGGGTTTGCTCATGCATGTGGAGTCATATTAATTGAAGAAACAATTACAATAGCAAAGACTAACTAGAAGTGTTTAGCTTAAAAATGAAGAATGAGAATCTGTGAAACTGTAAGCATGGCAATTAGAAGTGTTGCAGTTTCATCCTTGAGTACGTCTGAGTGTTCAGCTGCCTGAGAAACAGTAATTTCACTAAAATATAACCAGAGACTATCTCTACACTCAGACTTATCACTGGTTTGAACTGTCATTCTTCCATTAATGACACTCAGGAAGGACTTTGTTCAGTAACACCCACCAAACATAAATAACATTTAATTAAATAGTCTCTGCTAAGATTTAATATGCTAACATCAAAGCATATGGAAAGTGATCTTTGTCTCTGACAAAAGGTTTCCCACAGACAAGAAATAATCCCAGGTTCTAGCAAGAACAACACATACAGAATGGTTAATTTGTATTAAGCGTATATTTACAGAAGAATCCCTTTATTCACTGACAGTCACATTCTAGGAACTATTTTATGCAGGTGTGTGCTAAATACAGAAATCTGTTGTGTAGTTTTTGTTGGGTTTTTTTCCACAAAATTTCCCCAACATGTCTCTTACAGATCACTCTATTTTTCTCCTGATATAATCTGAAGAAACCTAGCCGGCTATTTTGCAATGTGACATCGTTTAAGCAGCTGACAGTTACTGGCTCATGCAGATGTTTTAGCACCCTAACAAAGCAGAATCTATTTACCAGCTGTACACAGCCTGGAATCATTTGGCTCGAAAGACTGTGCCTTAACTTAAATTTCTTTATCACTTTAGCTGACATTGAAGTTTCACTTTGCTCTGCAAAATCTTAATCTGAAATCAAGTATGATCAAACTCAGAGTACATTTTCAGGGAAGGTGTCAGCACAGCAGTGCAGGAAGGAAATCTTATCAGCTCTGTTGAGCTCGGTTGGTTAGTTTTACAGAGTTGTTCATCAGCAGAATCCAAAGCAGCAAAGCTGCAAGTACTAGCTAGGAAAATGAGGCCTGACCCAAAGCCTGTTGGAATCCATACAAAACAATATTTAATTACTTGATCCTTTTTTCTCTGAAGTCAGGGAGATGTTGACATTTATTTCAACAGGAGAAGTAGCTCTATGCCTTTGATATTCTCTCGTATGTATTTCTCGAGAGTAGTGACTCCTGCAAATCAAAGCAGAATCAAAACTGTATCTGAGCACACAAATCCAAAAGTCAGAAATGAAAATATAGAATATCTGTGGAATAAAGCCCTTGGAGCACTGAGGACTCAGGATGAATGAAATGAAGACTTTTAGTGCAATAATTATGATATTCCTTAGGGAAAATATAAAAAAATATCCCTGTGGAAGACTAGATTTTTCAACAGCTGACTAAAAGACTGCATACAAGGACAGAAAAACAAAAAGAAAATGCAACTCTTTATAATAATGATTTATTCTACCTTTCATAATGTCCAACTTATTTGATTATCTGTCAAATCTTCTCAAAAGTCAAATACACCTTACAAAATGATATGTTCCCCAAGAGAAATTTCAAACTTCTAAAGGTTCTGGTTGTTGCTTTTCAGAACTCAAAAAAAGTTTCCATGATTTGTAATTACATCACCACCAAAGCTGTCACTATCCCTTACATGATATGAAATGACACTGAGATGAGACACTGTTGTGGGAACAAATACCGGTTTATAATTTTATGCCTTACTGAAATGAGAGTTATCCTAGAGAGTGTAAAGCTCATTTGCCTTCAAAGAAGAAAGTTTTGGATTCATGAAGATTTTTAAGAGGCTGTCCCTGGCTAGCTGGGTCCTCTCTGTATGAGATTGCAGTTATCAAAGTGATTTAGGAAATTAAACAGTCAATATTGAATGGTACTGGGAGCAAAAGATCATCCTATGCTCAGATTTGGTGTATTATTAGAAATTTCACATCAGTAAAATCCTTTTTAGCTTCAGGGAGATTTAACCAGCAAAGACACGTGATCCAGAGAGTGACATTTCCTAGATTTGGGTCAGTAACCTGCATCAGACAAGCTCTATCTCCTTTTGGTCAAAATATCAGATAAAATATTCACAAATGGGAAAAAAACTCACAACAACAACAAAAAACCCACTGCCAAAACCCAAACAACAGAATATTTGTGTTGAAGAAAAGAGGACTAATGTTACCAACCTGGGGATGTGTTACTGGCCAGGTGTGCTGCCGGATGGGGTGTTAGAGCTTGTCCTCTGAAAGGACAGAAGCAGCAAATACAAATCCTGGCAGTTCTGTGACAGTGTGGGAGAGCCCTGCTACTGTGGCTGCAGCAGCAGTGAGTGGGTGAGAAATTGCTGATATGAGGAAGGCAGGGTGGTGAAGGACCCATCCCCAAAATTCTCTAACAAATGAACTTGTAGTTGTCTCTGGGAAGAGGGCTGGAAAATTAGCTAGGTGTGTTTTGTTGAGACTTCTGTCTGTTTTTTTAATTAAGAAACATGGATCCTGTGGAATAGTTTACATATTCATTATTTACCAATGAACCAAAGTCTTTTGAACTGTTCCTCAATAGACATGTATAAATCTGTTAATGTATTTAGAAACTTGCACAGAAATGTTGCTTAGAAGGTGTCTCACACTGGAATAGCTTCATTATATGCTAAGGGTATTATCTGATACATTCAGGATCGGGTAGGAAGGGCTATTTCCTGCACATGTGGTAAGAAAATCCAGCTACTCCAGGCTCCAGGAAAATTATATGCTCCCACATAAAGAATTCAGCTTCCTTTCCTTAGATCTGTTTTCTTTTCCTCAATCTATAAAACAAAATTCCTTTAAAAGAACCACTCTAATGGCTTTATATGTTCATTTAGAACAAAAAGTATGAGAATATGAAAATTTGTATTTAACTACTGGTTCTCACCAGAGATTAATATGGTGACAAACTTCAAACCAAGAGCAGGAAAATACCTATGCTACCCATAATGGCCTTTCATGTGATGTAGTAGAATGTCAAGGTTTTACCCTCATATGAAGTTTCTCCCTCATAAGCTCCCATGAAGTAAGGATGTCTTACAACCTTCACCCTATAGATCATGAAGGGATAACACAGCATCTATGCGTGACTTCTCTAGGTCATAAAGGAGACGAGTGGTGGATGGGGGAGTTCAGCATGGCCTCCTGTGTCCTAGGCTGCAACATAATCACTGGACTGTCTCTTGTGTAAAAATGTTCAGTTAACTTTGAAGAAATCCACAATTAATCAAAAAAGATCAGCCAGGTTGTTTAAATACCACAAGAAGGGCTTTTATTGTGCTGGATATGTAGATAGTATTACATTTACAAGAATTTGAATGGATAGGCTTGCACATGTCAGGAAAGGGAGCGCTTTCCATAATCAGCCACAGTGAGGGGATGAACATCCTACAGTGGAGTTAGCAGGCACAGCTTGATACTAGTTGATAGGGCTGGATTGTTTTTCATAAGGGCTATTCTTACTCCTTTTTCCTATCCTTTCAACAGGGGAGAACAGGCTAGGACTGAACAAAAAAAAATTTACAAAGCAGCTGCACTGTTAAAAGTAATGGGTTAGGAACTTGGTCTCCCTGGAAGGGGAGGCTGCACAACACCCAGGGAAGTCACTATTTCCCTCTATGGCTGCATGTTCCATGCTTCACATGAGGGAGGGTGGGCTAAGGTAGCCAACAGCCACATGTAATGCAAGATTTGTGGTTCTTGATTAGCATTTGTTAATCTAATCTTTACTGAAGTGTGTTCATCTTAGCCCAGAGTTATTAGACTTTATCTTTGTTATGTTTTCCTTTGGAGAGAGGTAGGTGAGAGCATGAATAAAGAATTTCTTAATTCTGGTTAAGTAACATATAATGAAACATAATTTTAAAAGATAGTTATGATAACAGTTAAGGTTAGTGAGCATTAACTATACATTCATCTTTTGGCCATTTTCAAAGCTCAAATATTTAAGGACAATCAGTAAAATACTAATTATAGTTATTAGAATGGCAAGGTCCCCAGTGGTCTTAATGCAGCCCCTGCCATGTGCATAAAAATTTTGGAAGGACTTGGCAGGAGAGGGTTATCTTTTCATGGACTTGCTAACCTTTTCTGAGAGGAGTGGAGAGAAGAGGACAGCTGGTAAAGGTGGAGAGCAATATGGGAGGGCAGTGCTGTAAGCAAGCGTCTTTCCTAACCAAGAAGGAACATCTTTCCTAAAGAAGGAAGTTTTGGAGTATTTCCCAGGAAGGGTTAAATTCTTCTTGACTTTGTGTTTTATGGATTCTCTGTGGAGGATTCTTGCTTTCATGTGGCTCTCAATGCTGGGAAGACTTTGAGACAAAACTAGGAAGACTTTGTACAAATCATAGAGGTATTATTTCTTTCATATACACATCGCCCTTTGCTAACTACAGATCACTTTTGCTGGAAGTTTGCCAAGAGCGCTTTCTCATTCCTTGTTCTTGCTTTCCTCAAGGTTGCTAAAGAAGATAATCTTTTAGATAACAGGGAAACGGTATGCACCATGATTTCTACATTCTAGCTTTTAGCGCTTTAAGGAAAAAGTACACTTAGTCTCCCAAAGTTAAATAAGCAGAGAAACATACTGCAATTCAAAAGTATAATGGCTGAGTAAAACTTGGGTTCAGCTAAGCATGATTTGAGAAGCTAGAAGACAAATTTCAACCGAATAAAACAGGTATATTCCACAAGAAATTGCTGACTTTGAGGTCAACAAATTATTTCAGTGAGTTGGTTAAATGCTTGGCTCATTAGAGATTGTGTTACATTCAGCTGTGTGTGGATAAATAGGGCCACATTCACACTTGTTTTCTCTCCACGTTTTCCAAAGCAGCTTTAAATTTGGCTCAGAGCAGGCAAGTGTGAAAAAGGTCAGGTAGCTCATGTCATGGCAGATTAGGGCTCTGTTCTCTTGTTCTGCTCCAGCCTTCTTCAGGGTTGCTTGAGTTACACTGTCTGTGTAGCACATGTCAAAATCTTAATGATTTATTTAGGTTATCTGAAAGTAGGCCTGCTGAGGTTTTTATCAAACCTTTAGGTTAGTAGATGTGAGCTTTAGCTGCAGAGCATTTAACCATCCCAGCTGCAGCCGTTCAAGTGAATACTAATTGGGTTTTTTTGTTCTTTTATTTTTCAAAAACCTTCACTTTTACCGTTAGCAAGATACTGTTATTGTTGATAAAAGTCGAGGACTTGTAGTGTGAGTGCTGTTAGTCACATCACCTGTCAGTCTTGAACTAACTTTCCATTAGTTTTCCGTGTGCTCGCTGACCTCAATCTTACATCTCCTGAATATGTGACAACCTTTAATCTTCCTCAGGTGTAGAACCTCGGCCGACAGAAGCAATGGTTTCGGAGTTCCGCGTTTCACGCTGCCGGATGTGCTGACACACACGCACCACTTCTCCAATTCACAGGCGGCATCTCCTCCACCGCCCCGCCGGTGCCTCCGCGGGGAGCAGCGGCGTGGGACGCGGGCCCGCAGGTGAGTTCCTGCCGCCAGCCGGGGCTGGGGGAGCGGGACCCGCGGGGCGCCGGGTACGGCCGGTGGCCAGAAGCCACGAGGGGGCGTGGGGGACAAACCCGGGCACGGCCGGCGGGGAAACGCACCTGGCGCCCAGCACAAGGGCGCCCGGCGGCGGCGGCAAGCACGGGGCAGGGGCGGCCGGACCGCCCGCCTCGGCCCGCCCCGCTCTCCCGGCCCCGCCCCGAGCCGCGGGCAGCATGCGGAGCGGTAGGTCTGCGGGGCGGGGGGCGCTGCTGCGGACCGAGCAGGTGCGGTGGGAGCGGGGCTCCCGCGGGGCGGCGGCGGCCGGGCCGGAGAGTCCCTCTGCGGGTGAGGGCACCCAGAGCCGGGCTCTGCCTCGCGGGCGGTGGCGCCGGCCCTTCGCAGGGCGCGGGCGGTTGGCGCCAGGGTGAGCGCGGAGCGCTGCCCGGTCGGTGCCCGACTGAGCGCGGAGCGCTGCCCGGTCAGTGCCGGGTCGGTGCCCGGCTGAGCGCGCAGGGCTGCCGGGTCAGTGCCCGGTCGCACCCCGCAGCGGCGGGCAGGCTGGGCGGCTGTGCTGTGGGTTTTCGGCGGCCGTGGCTGTTCCCCGGCTGAGGGCTGGACCTGCCCCCTGTACCTTCGCGGCAGGGTCACTGCTGGGCTCGCTCTGGCGCCGGGTCGAGGGCGACGCAGGAAAAATAGAAATTATCTGAACTTCGTAAGTACCCTGCGATGAAGACAGCAAAATGCTTTCCAAATGTGTTACAACACTGAAGTGGGTTTTTAGTTTGGACGCCTCTTAATGAGTGTATTAATCGGTGTGACATCCTTCTCTGCTCACCTTTTGGGTAATTGAATATGGCATCTGTTGGGTTTTTCTTTGTGTTTTGAAGTATACCTTAACCTATGATAGTGATTGTCCTGTCATGTTCACTACGTTTTTAATGTGTAAATTCAGCATGTGACTTGAATCCAGATAGTTGTCCCTGGGTTTGCTCAAAGACTGATGATTGTAGATTTATTTGCCCCTAGGCTTATAGTGTTGAACCAGTATCAAAAAGTTTTAAGTTCTCTCTCAAGCTTATCAGAAAAGATCTGGAGGTCTCTATCAACTTTAAAAACCGTTTACAATTGGCAACCTTGATGGTACTTTCAGCCAGACTGCGATCTGAGCATGGCAACCGAACTGCATTCTTGTATCTAAAAATGATCCCTGCAGGTCAAAACTGAGGCATGCTGGCATGGCCAGGAAACTTCTTTTTTTTTTTTTTTTTTTTTTTTTTTTTTTTTTTTTTTGTCTAAGACACCCTAATTCTCACAATAAGGTGGAGCGATGCAGTTGTGTGCTGCCAGGCCTGGCTGGGGTGTAGCTGCCCCCTCTCTGCTGTTGGTTTTGAGGAAGTTCTTAATCTCTCTGTGAGTCAGTGTCCTGATCTTTAAAATGGCTTAATAAGACTTGTCATGCTTGCCTCCCAGGGATATTAACATCTAATTGATGTTCATGAAGTGCCTTGATCTGGGAGAAAAGAGGGCATCTTGCTTCCCTTATTTCGCCACTCTGTATGGGTTGCTAATTATATTACATGGGTAGAAAACAACCAAGCTGGAATTCATGGCTGTTATCATTTGCACAAGAACTCTAAATAAGTGTATGTCCATGTGATCTTAGTTTGAAGTTATCTGGGTATTTATCTAAATACAGTGGGGCTTATCTTTTCTAGAGGACGCATCTGAAAAAGGCATTTCTAAAATACTGTACTGAAGCATCAGCAAACTTTTGCTCCTAACTCTAGAGATATTATACAGTTTTGCTCTGTGTATCATGAGGTCAGTAAATGTTTTAAGAATTAAAATTAGGTTGACTCACTTAACACGCAACACATCCTTGATCTCGGTCTTATTCAGACTGAATCTTGTGTTCAGTCTCGGTTTTTGTCATGTTTCACTTCTTTGGAAACTTGAAAAACGCCCAATTTTACAATTCTCTGCTTGAAAATACAAGTTGTCTTCAAAATACAAGTGCTGTATGTATCTGTGTAACCTTTTAACTTGCTGTCCCAAGCATTAATTAGCCACTTTACTCCCATGACTTCAGTCTTACCCCACCTCCTCCTTATCTCTGCTGCCTCCCTTGGACAGATAGCAGAGCCTGCAGTGGCAATAGTGTGGGACTGGGGTGATGGGGTCACCAGCAACCTACACCAGAAGACATCAGTATTCCATAAATCAGCTGGTGTGAATGGACACACGTACTTACAGCACAGGCATAATGGTCTTTTTCAGCTAAAACCTTGGGTTAAGAAATTCTCAGTAATTTTCCTACGTCTTGGATTCTCCGTACCGCAAAGCTGTGTGCTGGGAGGCTGCTTTATGACTGGGCTGCCCAGCCAGGCACCAGCACATTCGACTCATGCATTTTATTAACTTCTCTTTTTTGAGATTGTTGCTGCAAAACATATATTATCCCTCACCTTAAACAGACCTGTCAAGTTGATACCTGACAAATAAAGGTTTTAAAATGCTTCTTGATGTTCGTTAGTGCTGTTCTCTTCATAGTACTAGAAAAAGTTATTGGAGCTGCAGCTTATACTGTGTAGTGGAAAAAGGAAGTTCTGATGGGAAACTGAAGGATGCTGCTCACAAATTCCTCCTGCCATGAGACCTGCAGCAAGTGACATGACTTCTCCTGCCCTATCTGTAAAACTAGGTGAATTCTTAGCAAACCAAGGAAGTGTACAGGAATGAGATGTCATCTCTGAACCTCTGAGTTTCTTTGTTTTTGTTTTTTTCCTGTTCTTAGTTGGCTAAATGCTGCCCTAAAGATAGAAAGATGCACAGCAGTAAAATATCCCTGATATCAGGGTGGTGGTTGCACTGCTGCTTGTGAGGAGTTCAGGTTTCCTTAAGTTTTGTCTAGAATCTAGAAGTAAGTATGATCTGAAAGTATTTTGTTTTTTCTAAGATATTCTGAAGCAGAGTTTTCTTGTCTGGTGTTCATGTCCCACTCCTTGTGGAGATGAGAGTGCCTATTTTTTGGCTAGAGTTGTTCTTCAAGTGTAAAAAACCATAAAACAAGAGAGGTGATTGCTCTCCTGGTTTCTCCATGAGTATGCTTTAATTCTTTCACCTCTTTTAGCACGTACCTTATATCTGCTCCAGCTGTCTCACTGCTCTGGTATTTTATAATTAGTATCTTGAAAACTCAAGGGAAAACTTTCAAATGCTATGTATTTCCCATTGGGACTCTTCCACGTGGCTGTAACATTTGTTGTGAGTCCTTGGTAACATGTATCTGTTCCTCAGGAGTCCCTCGTCTCAGTTTGATTCCCTTCGCATCATCAGAAAAACTCCATTTTATAGTGGAAGAGGCTTTGCTTCTTAGGGGCAGGGTGTATTTTGAGTCCCTTAAAACGAAGACAATTCCAGATGACTGAAATTGAGGTCTGTCTCCCTGGATGGTCCTTCTGTTTTCTCAGCTTACTTGCGTGTTCTGTTCAGAGCCAACGAGCTGCAGGAAGGCTGAGGGGTTGCTTTCTATGCCTGTCCAGGCAGCCCGGCATGCGTGGATCTGTATAATACATGTGTACCTGTATAATATACATTTAGTGTGTGCATTTTGTATTAGCAAATTGTTTCTTTGATGCACCTTTTCTTTTCAAGCTCTTTCTGTGCGAGGAGCCCATTAATTTGAAAAACGCAGCCTCTGCTCTATGTCTGGCACCCTGGCTGCTAAGGGATGGCACGCTGTTTGCTTTGCTCATCGCTAGGACCAGTTTTGAGAGGTGTTTATATTGCAAATTGACTCCTTTGGAAGTGGTATTAATAGTTTGGGGCATTCCAGCACAGTACGTTAAGACTGTTTCCAGAAAATACAGATACTCTAAATTAAGGCTATCAAGTGTCCACTGATTCAGTGGCTAGAGTGCAGATACATAGTTAATATTGTATTATGACACATTCTGGAAATTGCTGGGTTTATTTTTGACATGGAGAAGATGACTAAGAATAACTCTTTCATCTATGCATAGTTACATTTACAAGCAAGTAAAAATGTCCCCAAAATGATCTTTAGTCATATTTAGATTCTTAGTTCCATGAAAGGAAAAAAAATTCTGACTTGTGCTTAAATGTGAGCTGTGTATGCTATCAACCTCTCTTCCTGCTCTGGACTGCTGTTCAGTGGGGGCTTTTGGTTTGTGGTTTTCTGTTTTGTTTTATTATGCCCTACAAATTTTTGTGGGCAATCTGTCCTGTGTGGGGAAGAGAAGCCCAGTTCTTTGTTGGGAAAGGTAGACCCTACCACAACACAAATTATTGTAGATGCTACTACCCTAGCTTATATTCAGCTCAAGTTCTGATTATTTTTGTTTCAGTGACCCAGTAACACTGATATAACTAGGAGGAGAGCCTGAACTTGGGTTCATCTTGCTTTGTTCCTCCTGGAGCTTTGATAGTAAAACCTGGTGAGGGAGAGAATAATTGTGAAGATGACCCATGGGTTCAGAGATCACTGCCCATCTGTTTCTGGACACTGCTTCATTTTGTGAACTGGTCTCCAAAAGCTTCCTCTTTGGGGCCTGACTCCTTCAGGCAGTTAGTTCCTTGAATTGTGTCATAGGAATATGTGGATTAGATTTAAATATTTGTTCTTGTCACTGACATCTCATCTGCATTGGTCTGGACAAATAATGCCAGCAGTTTCTCCACCTGCTGCATTCAGCCAAGCAGATATTACCAATTCAGTTTTTGAAATGACTACCTGGCATTGCAAGTGTAAGTGTTGTGGAGTTTTGCCTTCTTAAAAGGCAGGTTCTTTGGATCCATTAGTTCACGGTAAATCCTGCTCAGACCTTTTAAGCTTGCAGCTTATTGACTGTGTAGACTGCAGTAATGCCCAAGGAGGTGTTACAGTTTATCCTTCTATGCAACTGACATAGCCAAGCATCAAAATAGAATTTCCAAAGCCATGTGAAATTTTTGTTAGGAATATGTAGGGATGTTTTATAATCAACTTTACTTCAATAGTCTTTGGTAATGCAATTGCTTATCTTAACTCTTCTGTGTATTTTATGGTGGGGTTTTTTGTATAGAGTGTTACTTTTGAAAGTTTGAGTACATAAAAATACTGTTTGGTTCAGATACCATATTTTGCTATTTTCTTACCTGAACAGGCAACTCCAAAAGCCAATTGCAAGGCTTTTAAATCTTCCACGATGTTTTTTCCTAGTCTATCATTTGCAAATCACATATGATGGAGTCCAGCAAAAAATTAACAGTTTTTTGTATGGTTTTTTAAAAGAAAAAAAGCAGAAAGTGGAGCAGGAGCAGAAGATGCATTTTTCTCCTCTCTTTGAGAAGACTTGGGTTTGGCAGATAGTGGAATTCTTTTTTTCTTTTGCATGTAATCAGATGAGAGTGTATCGCAATAACTATAATCTGTGTTATTGGCTGAGGTGAGTCCCACCTGTTAGCGGTGTCAGGCAAGTGGTACTGCACATCCCTCTAAACTTGTACACGCAGGGAGCAGCGCAGGATTTAGAGAAGCAACTGCCTCTGAAGGCAGTTGCTGAGGAGTGAGCATCCTGAGAGGAGAACTTACTCCAAGTCTTGTTTCCATCCTAGCTGGACTGAAGGAACTACTGAGGAAATGTCATACTTGGGTTTCGATAAATTACGTTAATTAGTTCTCTTTCAGATCCAAACTCCTAGCCTTCTGCACAGTGTTTGGTTTTCCCCTTTCACTGAGTGCTCATGATTCTTGTGGTTGCCACCTGTGCAACCAGTTGTTTCTATCAGTTCAGAAAATTCATTAAGTAATTGCATGGCTGTAGGGACAGAAGAATATTGAAGTTGAGCTGGTTTTCATATTTCAGACTTCTGCTTCATGAGATGAATGCAGATTTTAGATTCTTCCCATTTCTATCTGTTGATTTTTAAAAGTAAGGGATAACACTCCTCTGTACAGTATTTTTGCTCAGAACATTAATGTGGCTGAATGAATATCAGAAATGTGCATGTTTAAAGCTTGGAAACAAGCTCTATAAATATGAACTATTGGTGCATATTAAAAACTTAATTCAATGTATGTAACCAAATACCTCTTGCTGTAATTACGCTGAAACACTGCCCTTGTACCAAGTCAACATTAGGTATCCTAGCAAATGCATTAGGAAGAATAAGGCTTGCATAAAGAACTAAATACATTCCAACAGCGAGCCTGTGAAGACAAAAGAACCCATCTTTCCATTGTTCTGATGGGAGGTGTATGTGAGAGGGGAGAAGGATTGGGGTGGTTGACTTTATTTCCTGGAAATGAATAGTGTACATTTTTCAGTGCATAAAACAGATATTACTCAGTTTGTGACCTGCTTCCTAGTAAAAGTGTCTTGAAGTGGGGATTGGTTTGAATCTGTTGCCTGCATTCCTGACATGCAGTATTCTGTGATGCTATCTTGTCGCAGGGGCACGCAGTGTGCCGTGATGTATAAATAAACCTGTGTGTCAAAGGTAATTTGAGACAATGTGCCAAATATTTAATGAAGAGCTGGGTCTTGTCCTGGGTACCTGGTATATATTTGGGAGTAGGTATCTGAGCTGGAGCTGCAGCAGAGGGGTGATGAGTAATGTAATACTCCCAAGCACGTGCTACAGAGCTACTCTGTACAGTAAGACACAACCAGCACTACAGGTCAGCCACATCTTATTTGTGACTTTGATCCTTAGATAAGCAGCCAGGAAAATAGGTTAATGTGCACTAGGCCAACCTGCCTTATGCATGTTGTGGGGAAAAAAATTGCCTTTGGTACCCTCTGCGGAGTAATTTTAATGACTACTTCACATATTGATTTTCAAGATAAATCTAGAATAGCATACAGAGGGGAATGGCTTTATTCCTTCAGGAGCACCACTTCTCCCCTGGAGGTGGACTCCGGTGGATGCTGACCTCAGGCAGGTCAGCCTGCTTTGTGCCTCAACGCAGAGTTAAGGTATCCTGAGGCTGATGGCACCATGCAAGGGAGATGGCTTTGGGAGATGTGAAGAGGCAGGTGCTGGCATGGGAAGGAGGAGCTGTTTTGTGCACCAGGAGCTTGGCAGAGGCCTGGGTGTGGGTGGCAGAGGTGGATGCTGGCCCCTCGCTTGGAGGAGAGGGTTTCTCTCTGTGTTTCCTTCTCACCTGGGGATTCTCCTCTGTGTATTTATGTGGGAAAGGAAATCCACGAGGTCTTTATCTTACACTTGCCTATGCAAAAATTCAGAGGGCAGAGCTTTTTTCTTTCTGTTTTCTTTCTTACAGAGGAAGGAGTTGTGATTGTTTCCTGAATGCATATGTGCAGAGGCTCAAATGATATTTCTAATGCTATTTCATGACAAATGCAGAAGCCTGATAATATCTTAAAGCCGTCTGTATGAATGCATTTAAACTACCACCAAACCTGGACATAGCTACTTCTTTAGCTACTACCTGACTTATGAATGGATTGATGTTGTTAGTAACTTGCATGTAGAAGCATTTCAAGCTCAGTTAGGAGTCAAGATGTTTGCCTACCAACTATTTTATGTGTATCGTGCATTAACACAGAAGAAAAGGAATTACACGGCTATTTCAGAGTGAGACATTTTTGTGTGTTGTTCGCAGCGCTTTCCTCTTACAAACCTAAGTCTAAGGTTGACCTGACATTTAATAAAATACACAAATGACTTAACACTGTTTGACAGAGTTTCTTGACTCAGCTTTTTCTAACGGAGCATTTGTATCCATCCTTTGGATGGTCAGGTAAAGCAGGTAGTTCTGCAAAGCAACCTCAATATGAAGGTCTTTTTTTACCCTTTGAGGTAAAGCTTTGTGGGTTCATTAACAAGTAAAATGTTCAACAGGTCATAACTGACCCAGAACTTAATAGAGTACATGTTCCTAAGGTGATCTGGCTTGTTTGAAAGCTCAAGCCAATAGAACTACAAACACTGGCTTCTGGAAAATAACTATAATTGTTTAAGTGTCACTTTTAGTTCACTAATTTCTAAGATAAATAAAGGAATGGCATATATAGTGTAGCAGGTCTGCATTTGCATGCAAGTTTTAATTTAGAAGTAAGTATTGATATGGATATGTCATAGGTTTTTCACCCTAGTAGTTCTACTGTGCAAAGAGACTGTGAAGCACTACTTTTTAGTTTTATTTGCTCTGCTGAAGTAACATACAGACAAGCAAGGAATGGCAAGGCTTTCCTTGGCTGTCTACATAATCAACTGCCGTGTAGCCAATATGCCAATGCACCTGCAAAATTTATTGTGAGAGAGAATTTTTGATACTTCTACAAGTAGAAAGCAAACAGTTCATTACTTTGTCTGGCTTTCCTGCTAAGTAACAGCAGACTTTAAGGTTGTGATCAGCACTTCTGATGAGTTCATGGAAGCCTTCATTGCATTTATTTTTAATGACTATTTCTCTAATGAGAAAAATACACCCTTGTCACACTAAGAAGCAGCTCATGTTTTGAATCCAGATTTTCTACTTTCCTCATGGCTTTTGTCTGTTGTCTATTTGCTGGGATATTATGCCAGATGCAGGGCTGAAATTAATGGGTTTTTCTTTTAATTTTGGAGGAGGAAGTGAAGCCGAACAGTGTGTTCTTCATTTGGCTGATGATTCCATTATGATTTTAATGATTGCTCTTCTTTCTTGAGGAAAAATATTCAGAAGAGAGAGAGTTTTCCTCTTTTTCTACCAGTTCTGGGGAACTTAGGATAAAAAATGATTGTTCTGGACCTAGTCATTAGAAACTAGTATTGGCAGCGTAAGTATTACCTGTCACAATTAGAATTAAGCAAAAAAGGCAACATTTATATTAATTATTTACCTTACAGGCCTGTATTCACATCAACAGTCACCTTTCTGCTTTTAAAAATAGGATCATAATTTCAAATATTTCTTACCTGATACATTTTAATCTTAAAAAGAATATTAATAGTTGTTGTCCTGTGTGAATAGTTGTTTCATATCTTGTGGTGTGTTGTTTTTTTATTGTTAAGGCTTCTTAAACTTAATTTGCAGTGTCCTGTCTTCTCACATATTTACAGATTGGTGGGACCGGGGAGAGAAGAACAACTTACCTTTATTTTCAAATTGGTGGTTGAGTATTGACATACCCGAATACCTGCTTAGTCATGTGCTGTGCTGCTGCTGAGTTTCGCTTGGCACACCCCAGCAGATGCAGTTCCTCCCCTGTTTTCAGCAGAGCCATCTTCTCTGTGGTGCAATTGTAGATGACTGGATTTGTTTTACAGCAGTGACACAGTGTAATGATAACCTTGCCAGTGCTTAGGGGAGGTGGAAACAGCTGGACTTTTTGCTTGTATAGCATGTTTTAAAATGTCCCTCAAGCTGTTGTGACTTGAAGGTTTTGGTTCGTGTCACTTACAAAACTGTCGTGAACTTTGGTAAGAAAGCGGCAAAGTGTCAGTGAGTCTCCGGCCACAGGTTCTCTTTTTCTTCCACCAAAGTTGTATTTTAGTTGCTCATTTGGCAACTGAGCAATTCACTTGTTCAAAATTATGTATATTTTTTTTCTCCTCTGATCCTATATTCTAGATTATGTTCCTATTGCTTTTGATTAAAGTTCCAGCAGTAAAAATTTTAGCTGTGAGATGCACTGGTGTGCAACCTCGTAAGGACCAGAAAGGTAGGAGGTAGGCAAGAATGTAGAGAAATCCATGTGGGAACTCCTGCGGTAATTGTGTTGGTAACTGTTGCTAATAATCTGGGTTTCCTGTCCGGGAAGTATAAGCATGTTTGATTTATTGTACTTCTTAACGCATGGAGTGTCTGTGCCTGTGGGGCTGCAGCAGGCTGTCACAGCCTGGACGGACTCTGCTCTGCGAGGGTAGCGCCGGCAGGCGCGGTGCGCTCCCTCTGCCTGCTCTGGCAGTTTGCAGGTCAGAGAAGTGGAGTCACGTTAGCAGCAGCTCTGCTGAACGTCCTTGGTTGAGATCCTTGCCCCTGCCTGTCGAGCATGTGCCTTAAGCAGATTTACTAATCTGACCTTTTAACCTGCTGATGATTATAGGCCTCTGCCAGAGCACTGCGAGACGTGGCTACGCTGGAGTGGCCCTGCCGGTAAAGGTCTGCCATGAGGTAGAAAGAGGAATCAAGTAAGTGCAGCTGCCCCGACTGCAAGAAGACAGGCTGTAAGGGGCCTGCGCAAAGCTGTCAGCTTCTGTTTTTAGAAAGGAAGGGTGCTTTCTGCCTGATGTTGCACTGACCCATTTAGGGTATAGTCTGACCTGAAAATACTGAGGTGAAGTATTCCCATGTTGCCGTACGCTGCCTGCCAAGGTCCCTTGGAGAAATATGCTCTGTAAAAGTTGATTCATAATTAGTTGATACACTGGACATTAGGAATCCAAGAAAGTGCTGCCTTCTGCACTCTTTTTCTAGTAAAATCTCTTAGACCCAATATATATAGTCAAAGCAGTGTTTCATGTGCACATCTTATGGACAGCAACAGGAGAGACTGTGGTGGCCACTTGTGTAACTTGACATCTGCAACTTACTACTTTTAACAATTTTTTTAGACCCCTTCTTTTATGCAGATATATGGCATCTTTTGTTGCAATGAAAAAATAAGCTAATAATTGAAGAAGCCTATCATGTCAATCATGAAAGCCAGGAATAAACTGTTCTGGGTGTTGTTGACTTGCTGCGTTAGGGGCATCTGGTAAGCAAACACTTAGTTGCTAAGATGTTTGAATTTTTCTCTGTGTGCTTGTGTTGCTTCCCAGAGGCAGCATGCTGGCCATGTCCACTGGCAGGACTGGTGGTCAGCAGTGGGCAGAGGGGGAAGAGCCCCAGCTATATGTGATGGAGTGAGGAGAACTTTGGGTCATGGAGCACAGATAAAGCATCATATGCAATATAACAAAAGAGTTTGTCATGAAAGGGTCCACATCATTAGTGGCAGCAGGAGCCCTGGGATGTGCACTCACAAGTCAAATCTCTGTAACATATCCTTGGATGTGTGTGTGTGGTTTTAAATGTAGCAGTTTAAGATAGCAGGTTAATCTGGCTAGAAAGGAGCCCATTTTCCCTAGGTGCAGACAGTGGTATGTCTGATGGACCTCCTTTGAAAGTAATTCCCTGAAGTTGATAGCATCAGTGAAGAAGTCAAGCTCAGTCTAGCTTTGATAGAAACTTGAGGTCTGACAGCCTCTCATCCTGCCTAGCTGCACCAGGCACCAGAAACGCCACCTGAAAGACACTGATGTTCAAAGCCTTTGCTAAGATCATCTGTGCTACACACAGAGGAGGTTTGGAGTATTTGAACTTAATGTATTTCATAGTGATCTGCACTTGGCAGGAAAGAGGGTGGGGATAAAAACTCCTGTGTTGTACCTCAAAGAAACTAATTCTGTGACTTCTGCAGTCCCTTCCTGGCTCCCTTTCATAAGGGTTTCTCATTTAGAACTGCATTATGGAAATATCTTGACTGGCATACAAGCATTTTTCACGCTGCTCTGCTTTACAGTTTGTTTGGTGTTTTGGGGTTTTTTTTTCTTTTTTCCCTTAGGCTATTGGTTTGGGAGTTTTCTTTTAAGTAGTATCTGACTGTAGTGTGATGTGCATGCAAAAGGAAGCACAGTTCCTTGAAAGTTTTGCTTCCAGAGCTGAGATAAATTCCGTTTAAACTTGTTCCATACTTTTTTTAATGAAGGGGGTGAGCTCATACTATGCAAATTGTATCCATTGGGACTTGGTGTGCCAACTGTCGAAAACTTCTGGTGTATGTCTTTTTTTCTTCTTTTTTTCATCTCTTCATGCCATAACTGCACAATACCTGAAACTCAGTTGCGGTCACATGCCCGTGGGTGCAGCATGTACTGAAGAACCTGTTTTTAACTTCAGTTCAAGATTGAAAGGGGAAATGCTGCATCATAGTTCAGCTTTTACTTCAGAAAATATAATAGCTTTTCTTTGCTTTATGCAATTTATTGCTTGTTTATTCTCTTTGGTAATCCAAGTAGCAGTTCCAAGCAACTGTTTGGGGGAGGAAAAAAAAGAAAATAATGTATATTTAAAAAAGAAAAAAATATAGTCTGAATCCCAGCTGGAAAGAAAAGCTGAGGAGCAAAAAGTGTCCAACAGTACCTCTAAAGTTCTTTTTTCTTTTCTCTTCCCCCACCCCAAAGCTTTACAAAGCTGAAATGTACTACATGATCTTCAGGGGTGTTTCTGCCAATTTGGGTTTTCTTTGCAGCAGCATAGTGAGTGATGTTGCATGGGAGTCCTTCAGCTGCTCATCCCTATCCAGCACCTATCATTGTGATGTGGTGGAGAAGATGGCAGAATTTGGTCAGGTCCAAACACAGATCTGTGCCTGTCCTTCCCCAGGCGCCTCTGTGCTGATGTCTAGGCCAAAAGTCAGGCTCGATATGGCATTGGCAGAGCAAGATGCCAAATGCAGATCGCTGCAGTCTGTAATTAAATGGCTAGGAAAGTGCCACGCAAGTAAGGGCCAGTTCTGTGCTGTTTTCAAGGGTTTATGAACACTCGGAGCCCCGTGTAGTGAGCTCCCAGGATGTCTTACTTCTAAAAGATGCTGCAGCAGAGCCTATGCTGTTTTGTGTGTACAGCTCTTGAGGCACTGGTTGTGTTGGTGCTTAATCAGAATAGTAATACAGCCACTGTATTCGGGTATTAGCTAACTCTTTATTCCTAGTAAACTAAAGCTTGATAACTGGAATGTAGATTAAGATCTGGTTGCACATTTCAGTGAAATAAAGGCAATACTGTTTACCTGTATGCCGAAGAGAAGGAGAAATCTGTGCTAATTTAGAACTGGAGAGAAGTCCAAGCCAATAAAAGGTCTCTGGCTAGGTGACAAAACTTTTTAAAAATATCATATTTGTAAAGTGGGGAACTTAACAATATTTCCTTTGTGAATAGCTTAAATCCAGAAATTTTTCTCCATCCTTTTTCTGAGGGTCAGTTCTCTGGTTTCCTTCTTGGTCTCTGTAAGTTGGGGGATATTAAAATTGTTTAAACTGTATATGAAGGAACTGTAATAATTAAATACATCTTCATGTCTTCAGTGGGTTTTCTTTATGTAAGCACATTGGATGAATGGAATTTGGGTATTGCTCTGATTTAAAATGTTGAGTAAAAACTTTTGAGTATTCCCCAGTATTTGAAAAAACCTCTGACAGTTGCAGTTCCCCAGCTCCCGCCCTTCACAGAGCCGACGCAGCGAGGGAGGAGCACAGCGCTCGGGGGGTCAGGCAGTGCTCAGGCACAGGTCAGCGGGCGTCCAACCGGCTGGCGGAGGCTGGGCTGTGCTAAAGCAAAACTGAATGACCCAAGATGTTTCTGTAAACCACTTTCCTTCCTAAATTACTGTTTTCTCTAACAAAGCCAACCCTAATCAGGACCTTGTGTACCAGCCACTCTGCAAACCCAGAACCAGTTAATTCTTTCTTTCTCTGGAAATTACAGACTTGCTGAGAGTTGGGGCACCAGAGCAGCTTTAGCTCTATCTTCCTTGTAGCTGTAGGAAGGGGAAGAAATGTGATGCCTTTAATCTACTTTGGTACTACAATCGTTATGCTCAAATAAGCAACATGTAGTCACCACATGGCATCATTTCACAGGATCCCCAAACAGCTGTAGCTGTTATATGCAACCTCATGTTAATATATGGGAATGAAACAGTAACACTGTCTTAAAACTTTCTGGATAAGTCTAACATACCTGCCATGTTTTTGCACTTGCACATGCTCAGCTCTTTGAAAGCACTGTTAACCTTGACTTTCAGATATGGCCAACATCAACACATACATAAGTTCTTACAGGTGCACTCTTTCATTAAGAAATTTTGGATCTTCTATACAGTAAAGCAAATATTAGGACTTGATGACAGTGAGAAAAGTGACTTTTTAGAAAAGACTGACATTGCTCTTTGCCTTGTCACTTTAGAAGAGCATGCCTGCAGTGTCTTCCCACTTACGTGCAATGAAGTACAGGTATGTGGAAAAATAAATTTTCCAAATGAAAGAATGACTAATGAAGATCCTGATGATAACATCTGCTACCTATTTGAGCGTAGAGCATTCTGCTTGGTAGATGATTAGAAGCAAATGGCCAGTGTTGCATAAAGGCTTTAATAAGAGAAGGTGCATCCACCTCTGACCTTCAATATTGTTGACAGGACTAACAGAGGATTTAAACATCAGGCCTTAGGAACTGGACTGTGTGATGAACAATTACTATTCAGAAGTGCTTTTTTGGTGTTTCACATGTTCTAGTAAACTTTTCTGTGCTGGAGAACATGATTCATAATTTAATTCTGTCTCTATCTGGACTTGCCTTGTGAAAACAGTGATGAATTTGTCATCTCTCCTATTATTGGTTCATGATGTTCTGCCCTCAGAGTTGTTTTTTTGAAGGGACTACTTCCTAATGTTTTATTCCCACTGTTATTTTTATTTCCTGATGGGTTTCCCAAAAATTCTGTTTCAAGATGTATTTTGTTGTTTGACTGAGAGGATTTTTCTGCAGCAGAAATGGATGATGTTTTTGTAACTCTCTTGGAATCTATATTTGAGGTTTTTATACTTTGTTTTTCTTCATTTTTTGGGAAGACAAGGCTGAGAGAGGGTAGAAATTGTCCTGTGCACTTTCTTCCAAAAATACTATTTCTGCTCTCAGAAGCTATGTCTTTCCTAGTCTCTTCTGGTAACTATGGGTCCAGTTTACAAGGACAAAAAAAAGGAAACAGATATAAAGCAATCCCAGTAGCGTGCTTTCTTTTTGTCTTCTCATGTAAAAGTTCCCCAGAGCAGAGTGTGGTGTTTAACCTAAATTTTCTGGTTTTCCACCACCCTCTGGCTGACTTGTCTGGATGCGGCATCACAGATCTCCACTGTCCTTCAGTGGCTGGTGTTCAGTGGTGAATTGACATTACCCTGACCATGGAACCTATCATTCACAGCTTGAAACTGCTTTGGGGTTTTTTTGATTCTTTTTCTTTAACTTATTTGTGGTTCCCATGGATTTCAGTGTGACTGATAACATTAATACCCCAATGAGCCACAGCCAGGTTGCATTTACAAAGTTATAACAACTGAATGTGTTGATTTCTAAAAGCATGTGTGTAGACGTATGAAAATATTGCCCAGAATGTTTTATTTCTTTGATGATGAGCAGTGGGATACTATCTGTGTTTTCAGTGGATTAATCCTGGTTACTGATCTGGAAGTCTGATGTCTACAGATGAGGGCAGCTCTGCCAAATGAATGATCATGGCCTGGAGCCCTCGGGGTCTTGCAGCCCTCGTGCTGACTGTTTCTTCCTTCTGTTCAGCTCTTGGATAACTGCTGCAGCCCCAATAATGAGAGGGAAACATACCGGAGAGAAGACACATAACCAGAGATACACGCTTTGCAAGACAATCCAAAACACACTCTGGAGAGCTTTTGGGATGTATTCTGTGAAAACTAACATTGGTGCTGTTCTTTTCCTTCCCCCAAGATATATCTTAGGCAATTTGCTTCAGCTCACCCATCATTTTGTATTTTTGCTTAAAAAAACCCCCAAACAAACATCAGTTTGCTTTCTCACAGAAATCCTGAGGGGAAACAAAAGACAGTCAGTCTTATTTTGGTGTCCACTGTTCTCTGGTCCCTCACTGCAAGACACTTTCTGGTATCTCCAGCTGATGTCTTTGGGCAGTTCTCAGCTTGAGTAGCAGCAGTGCTGGTGACCTTTCTCTGCTCCATAGCCCCTCTGGGTCAAGAGTGGCCACAGTGAGGCGACAGGCTGTATCTGGGCACAGGGTGGCTCCCAGCTGGAGAGAGTAGGAAGGCACTGAGACTGGTGACCCTCTTTGCCCCATGCTTCCAACTGGGTGCCACCAACTGCCTGGAATGTGGTGACACCTCCTTGGGCAGTGCCAGAGGCCTTGGCAGCCTCCTGGTGCTGTGTCAGTTCATAGCCTATCTCACTGCCCCATCCTTCCGGATTATCCCTATTCTCAAAGTGTCATGAACCAACATTATTTCCATGATTGCTGACAAAGGGAGACTGCTTTTCCCTGGTTCGTGCATTTGTTCTTTTTTCATGGTGTATTTACCTCCATAATTATGTCCTCATGCATACAAAGGGAAAGCTGTACTAGAGGAACTGCTGCTGCCAAATGTGGCTCAATTTTGTTGATATAGCTGCATCTATACCAGGGATTTTGCTGACATAGCTCTGTCAGCTAGTGGGTATGCGCTTTTCCGTGGTCCTCACAAACATAGTTGTGCCATCTAAGTTTTCCCTGTGGCCTGGGGGTGAGGAGCAGAGAGGAGGACACACAGCTGTGTGAGGGAGGGGGATGTTGAAGCTCCCACTGGCAGCCAGGCAGGAGTGGTGCCAGAGATCCCTCTCCATCATCCTCCCGTGTTGTCTGCGCCTGCTCCATGTGCCTGGCCCTGCTGCCTCCCTCCTGAATGTGATTTTGGTAATGGTCAATAGGAAATTAATTGCTCTCTGAATTAGTCTGGCCCAAGGTCCTAACATCCTATTGCAAGTAGAAAATCTTGTGCTGATCAAAAAACAATCAACCCACTGCCTGTTCTGTGATTAACTTTTAAATCTCCACTGTTCCAGTTTGTGAGCTTGAAATGATAAGTATCAGTATGGGGCAAGAAAGGCAGGATTTTCAGAGAGCTTAAAATTTGTCCTTTTAATTATTTCACTGACTAGTTTTATGACAGCTTTCTAACTTCAGTAACAGGTGCCTTTTCTTAAGAGGTATGCATGCTTGCATGCTGATGCTAACCTAGAACATCAGCATAAACTTCCTGCTGTTGTTTATATTGTGTTTCTAATCTACTATAACAGAGCTGAAAAATGTTCGTTCTTGTAACCAGTCTAAACAAGAGTCAGGTTTAAATATCTTAATAACATTAACCGCTAGTGACTGTGGCTTAATCATCTACAGTTAGCTTTGAAGGTGTAGACTATATGGAAACTTGGGACCTTGTAATAGAGCTTTTAGCACCCCTGCTAGAAATAAGATTTTTTTTTTAAATACTCACTGTAACCTGCACAGAGTAATAATTGGCCTAGAGGCTTTTTTCCCCAAAACCATTGGACTTAAAAGTTCAGAGTTGCAATTTCCAGTGGTATGAGTACAACACCATTACTTTGGAAAAAAAAGAATTTATTTTACAACTGACTCCTCAGAAATGCATCAGTGTTTCTGATGAGTAGTTTATATGCTGCATACAGACACCTGGAAAACTATGTATTGTTATTTATTTTAAATACTTGTGTCTGTGCTTTGCAAAATGGGCAGCCGGGGGTTTAATGACGCTCACAGGACAGGACTTCCTGCGCCGGCAGTGGGATGGTGTGAACACTGCTGTTGCTGGTGTTCTGTTCTGTGTTATCTGAAATCTGGGTTGCAAGAGTGGCTGTAGCACAGCTGGCACAGTGTGCCTTGAGCCCACCAGTGGCGGGGTCAGGGGAGGGTGATTGAGCCTCCATCTCTGGGATTACGCATCTGGACCCTTGGGCAGCATCCTGTGCTCTACCCATGCCAACCCTGTGTCTTTGCATGAATGGAGACATATGCAAGCTGCTGGCTTAATGTGCTTCATCTCATTTTACTTGTCAATGTCTTAGTGTATTTCCACAGTAAAACTGGAAAGCTCAGACCAGTAACATTAAGAAACTGAACTATTTTAAAGCTTTCAACTTCAAAATGTGTGGAATGTGACTTAGTCTGTGTGGCAGATAAAATCCCACAGATAAGTCATTTTTTATGCTTCCTGTGAAAATATCTGAAGTATTCACTGCAAAGTGTTAGTGTACTTGTGCACATGCTTCCATCTCTATTTTATTGTGGGATGATTCCAGATGTAGCAGGTTAAATTGGCATAGCAGCACTTGTTGGAAGGCTTATGTTTGAAATGTCTCATATAACTTCAGCAAAACAAGCTGATAGCATGTATGGTAACCTTGTAAGTTCATGGGCACAGAGTGTCTTAGTAGGAACTGTTTTGAATTCCATACTTGGCTTGAAAAGTTATTTTGCAGGAGTTCTGTGGAAGTCAGCTTTTTATAAAAATACAGACAAGTAAAAATACAGAGTGGTGCATGAGGACTGGAGGAAAGCAAATGTCACCCCAGTCTTCAGAAAGGGCAAGAAGGAGGACACGGGTAACTGTAGACCAGTCAGCCTCACCTCCGTCCCTGGAAAGGTGATGGAACAACTTATCCTTGGTGCAATCTCTGGGCGTATCAAGGATAAGAGGGTCATTAGGAGCAGTCAACATGGTTTTACCAAAGGGAAGTCATGTTTAACCAACCTGATAGCCTTTTATGAGGACATAACCAGGTGGATGGATGATGGCAGAGCAGTGGATGTGGTTTATCTTTGTTTCAGCAAAGCATTTGACACCATCTCCCTCAGCATCCTCGCAGCTAAACTGAGGAAGTGTGGTCTGGATGATTGGGTAGTGAGGCGGATTGTGAATTGGTTGAAAGGCAGAAGCCAGAGAGTGGTGTTCAATGGGGCAGAGTCTAGTTGGAGGCCTATGTCTAGTGGAGTCCCCCAGGGGTTGGTACTGGGACCAGTACTATCCAATATATTCATCAATGACCTGGATGAGGGAACAGGGGGCACTGTCAGCAAGTTTGCTGACGATACAAAGCTGGGGGGAGTGGCTGACACAGCAGAAGGCTGTGCTGCCATCAGAGAGACCTGGACAGGCTGGAGAGCTGGGCAGGGAAAAACTTAATGAAATACAACAAGGGCAAGTGTAGAGTCTTACATCTGGTAAAGAACAACCCCATGTACCAGTATAGGTCAGGGACAGACCTCTTGGAGAGCAGCATGGGGGAAATGGACCTGGGGGTCCTGGTGGACAGCAGGATGACCATGAGCCAGCACTGTGCCCTTGTGGCCAAGAAGGCCCATGGCATCCTGGGGTGTATTAGAAGGGGTGTAGTCAGTAGGTCAAGAAAGGTTTTCTTCCCCCTCTACTCTGCCCTGGTGAGGCCACATCTGGAATATTGTGTCCAGTTCTGGGCCCCACGGTTCAAGAAGGACAGGGAACTGCTTGAGAGAGTCCAGTGAAGAGCCACAAAGATGATTAAGGGAGTGGAACATCTCCCTTATGAGGAAAGGCTGAGGGAGCTGGGTGGGCCTCTTTAGCTTGGAGAAGAGGAGACTGAGGGGTGACCTCATTAATGTTTATAAATATGTAAAAGGAGAATGTCAGGAGGATGGAGCCAGGCTCTTAGTGATGTCCAGGTAGGACAAGGGGCGATGGGTGCAAGCTGGAGCACAGGGGGTTCCATGTAAACATAAGGAAAAACTTTTTCCTTTTTCACTGTGAGAGTGACACGACATTGGGACAGGCTGCCCAGGGAGTTTATGGAGTCTCCTTCTCTGGAGACATTCAAAACCCTCCCAGACACGTTCCTGTGTGACCTACTGTAGGTGATCCTGCTCTGGCAGGGGGCTTGGACTAGATGATCTTTTGAGGTCCCTTCCAATCCCTAACATTCTGTGATTCTGTAATCTGGCTCTTTATAAAAAGAGACTGTTTGTGAGGCTTCATGCAGAAGCAATTTCTGTTCATTGATGTTTCTGTTAGGATTGTGCATCCTAAGAAATGTGGTTTTTATTTGTCATCAATAGAAAACAAATATTTTAGGCAAAAGTACTTTTGTGTTTTTAACTAGTTTTATAAGCAAAGCAAGGGAGAAACAGAAATATTTGTTACCAGAATTGTATTTAAAATTTTTTTCCTTTTATGTCAGTTCTAGGAAAACATGCAAAGAAACCACACCACCAAAAAGCTGTGTTTCCTCCAGATAGAAATATTTATGTTTAAAATGGTCACCATGAAAACAAAGTGCCTTATGTGATTAGAAACCAAGTTGAAGGTTTTGTAATACAGCCAGTGTAACTTGCAAATTTCACTTATTGTAATGGTATTGAGATTTTAGACAGTTATGTCAGGGAAGAGACAGCACAAATACTGTAGTTTTTACTGATGATGAGGAAGGGCCAAAGTAAATGATTACTACAGATACTGCAGAATCCAGTCTTTCATTTCTGTTGATGTTTCTAACCTTAAGCAAACAATAAATGGATTGTATCCTGCATGCCAAACTGAAGTCTTAATAAAAGAATTTATTCTTGGTAAACATGGCCGAATTAGGGCTGTATTGAAAATGGAATCAGGATTAGTGGTATTGAAATGTGAGGAATTTAATTCTTTTCCAATCTCCCTGAGGAACATGTTCTCAAATATTAGAAACAGAACATTAAGGGACTAAGGAAAGACTTAAGTGCTGCAAGTTTGAATTAAAATGAGGGTTGGTCTCTCTCCAGTGGGACAACTAAGCCAAAAAAGGTTTTAATTTTTGAGTATACTACCTCAAAACACTGCTGACAAAAGATTAATACGATACTGCTGTCAAAAAAATAAGTTATTTTAATTTAGTGACTCCTATTTGAATAGCATTGTTTGCTCTATTATGCTGAAAGGCTTCATGTGCAGATGTGAACCAGCTCCATACATCCATTTAACTAAAGATCATTAGTGGAATTACCCTGACAGTGGATGCATTTTTTCACTATTCACAAAATCATCTGCAGTGACAGAGCTTGTTTCACTGACAGGAGATATCAGCCAAGGCTGGAAGCATTTGTTTTTATGTATATACATCTTTATATGCATAATTGCTTTAATTTCTATTTTCTCTCTGTCCCTTTTGTACTGCTTTCCTTTAACTTGTAATAAAGTCTTCAGTTTATCTTTGGGTAGCCACCAAGCACGAACAGCACTCCTCATAGTCCTGTTTGCCCCCAACTGGAGGCAGAAAGGAGCTTGGGCTAACTTATTACCGTAGAAAGCATCATCAAAATGCAGCTCCTCTTCATCCCAGTGTCTGCACTTTGTCTGGGAGCCCTCCAGAGACTCCTGCAATACCACGGGAGGCTGCATGGAAGGGCAACTTCTTGTATGTGCTTAATACAGCATATGTGGGACCTAAAATGACAATTCTTGTTAGCTGTGGCTCTAACCCGTGGATGCTTCATTTCTGAACTGTTAGTCCAGACTATATCTTGCTCTCTAATTCTCTTCCTTTCTGTGGCCCAATTTTTTATTGGGCTGTGTAGCACTTCAGTAAAGTTTCAAATAATCTTAATTATATTGTGCTTCCAGAGGAAGTTCAGTGCTCACTCCGAAAAGCATAGTTTGCAGTTTCAGCATCAATACTCACCTTGATGAGACTTTTGAATCTGTATATCATTCCTAGAGTGATCTATATGATGAAGGAAGAAAAAGGGTAAATTATAATACTCTAACAACTCAAGTATTTCCCCAAACGCTGTTTTTTTTGGTCATTGGTCATTTTTTTTGTTTGTGTTGGTTTTTGGGGGGTTTTTTGCCCCCCCCATAGGTAGGCAGTTTATGCATTTCCTCTTAAATCTTTGAGACAGTTACAGAACAGGAAACTTTAATTATAGTTAAGAATTACTCTGTTCGACTTCTTGTCCTTATTGCTTTGGTTTTAGTGAGTTATGTACAATACTGCAGTGAAATATTGGTGACTCCTCAGAAAAAAATGCATACTTTTCCATGAGCTGCATATACTTAGAGCACCATCTTCCTCTCTGTCATCTGTCAACACAGTGTTCATGCCAAAAAAAAAAAAAAAAGATTAAAAAAAGTGGTGTTTCCAGCAATCCAGAAACCCCAGTAACCAGAGTCTCCTGTCTCATCCTGCCTTTCTGACCACAAAATGTGGCTTTTTTGAAGAACATGACCTCTGACACTGCAAGGAGAAATGCTTTGCTGGTGAGCAAATGTCTCTGCTGAGATGCCACTCCACAGCTTTTCAGTGTGGACAAGATGAGAGTGTTTTGGGAGTTCATGGGGAGGAAATTATTTTGTTCCCTGAAAGAATAGCCTCAGTCCTGGCTTTGTGGTGTTGGAGGAGAGAAGTTTTAAGGCTGGGGATGGTGTCCTGTCTGTCCTTCCCAGCTGCTCTTCCCCGGTGGAAGGACAGAGGAAGCCCAGGCCTGCTGTGTGTCTTTGTGTGCATGTGCAACACCTGCTTCCACTGGTTTGTATCACGCTAAAAATGTTTCCTCCCCTTCCCATTGCCTGCAGTGGCTCCTGCCAACCATCTCTTCTGTCTTCTCCTCACTGTTATCAGTCATGGCACATGCTGCTTTCCTTCTTTGGTTGGTTCAGATATGGCTCTACTCTGTTAGCTTTTCTCTCCCCTGCTCCCCCTCCCCTTCCTTGCTGGATGGAAAGAGCTGAGGCTGTAAAAATCTCCTCTCTGTGAGCAGAAAAGATACTAAATTAAAAGAGTTTGTGGTCAGACTCGCTTATCAATTATGCCAGAGTTAACTTTTAAAGATATTTGCATTATATGAACATGATAACAGTTTTGTGGTGAGCTAGTGAAAACAATGGAGAGGAAGTATTGTTTTATAGCTATTAAGTCAGTCTTTGGTAGCACTGAGGCAGTAGTGATGTTGAGTTTATAGCATTAAGAAAACCTAATCTGACTGCCACTCCCTTAGCTGTGGAGTATCCAGTGGAACGTTACAGTGACACTCCCTCACTCCCCAAGAAGCTATTCATAAATATTTTGAGAGAAAATAAAAATACTTTGACTTTTCTATTATAAAAAAATATCTCTGGCAGGTATAGAAGTCAGGTAAAGTAATCTCTTAATTCTTTTTTTTCAATGGGTGTTGAATCCTGGGGCGCAGGCATATCGAGCTGTTTAGGCTGCATTGTAGCATCTTACGCTGAGTTGTTGCTATCTTTAATTGTCCCGTGTTGCTTTCCCCTTGCAAGAGCACTTGTGTGTAAAGCTTAAGCTCAGATCTACATCAGCCTTCTGCATGGCAGTCCTCTGCCTTTCTCCTTCCCCTAGGAACCTCTGGATCTATTGGCCAGTTTTGGACTCCCCTAGTAGCCGCTGTGTAGCTCTGTGTTCACGAAGCTGGGGCCGGTGTGGGTAGTGCTGGGCCTCCCTCACACCCACACTGAGGTAGCAAAGGTGGCTGGGTTCCCTCCTTTCGGCATGCAGTTGTGGGAGGGGATTGCTCATTAATCATTGAGGACTTGAACCTGGAAAGGTGCTGAATGTCCTGAACTCCTTTTGAGTCAATGGGAGTTCATGGCACTTGGTTGCTTGAAAAATTAGACCTTCTGGAAGTTGGGACATATAAAATGTTTGTACTTTTACATCACAAAGCCACAAAACTCTTCAGAAAGGGGCATAGAACATACTATAAATGAAGTATTCAGAGGGGAAAACAAAAATTTCCTGACTTATTCTTGGCACCAAATATTTAATCATGACATTTGGTGTAAGAAAATGTACAAACTCTCAACATTGCCAATTTATTTTACCCACAAACCAACAACAGACTGATGATGTGCACACAAAGGTTATTTATTTTGAGTGCAGCCAAGGAATGCGAGTATTCCAAATGCTTCCTTATATCTCCCTGTGGGATTTCTTTAAGTTGCATAATATTTTTCTGTATTAGAGAACTGTAAGATAGACATGGTAGATCTCTTCTTTGCTTACGTACACTGGTTATGTTTTCTCTTTTCTTCTTTGAAGGAAATGCAAGCAGAGAATGAATAGTTTGTGAATGGTGTTAAATTAAAAAACATAACTTCAAAGACCTTTCTAGCAACTTATTCTAAAACTATCAGCCAACAGATGATGTTCCAAGCAAAATAACTAATTATGTGGGAGGTTAGGCAAGCATTGATTTAATTTTTGGTTTCTTGGACTGGTAGATAATTCTTTAATAGCAAGAAAAAGAATACATGACTTAAATCTCTGGACTTGAGTCCAGGTATACCCTCTTCTGAGGACAAGTTTATACATAACCTGTAACAATTTTCTTGGAAAATGTGAAAGCCACTTGGATATTTTCCATGGACCTTGGCTGACTCTAAGATGCTCCCCATTAGAAACTGAGAGCAAGGTTAAAGGAGGATAAGGGAGTGCCGCAATGAAAGTATTTTAGTTCTTTCAAACTTACATTAATTTAGAATCACGTTGCTCTTACAGGATGTAAGGGTATTTATCTGGAATATCAGGCACAGTTTGGCAGTGATCATGTTACTAGGAAAAGCCAATGGGGCTTAGTGAGCCAAACATCATTACTTTATATCATCAGCACATGACAAGGTAAGACTCCAAACACATAACTTTAGCATTTAACATGTGGAGACGTGGAGATAAAATTCCTTTCTATGCACTAGAGCACCGAACCCTTTCTCATTTTGGCAAGAGAGTTAGAAAAAGGGGAGCTCTCTGTGGTTACTTGTTTTCTATTTCTTTGGTTCTGGTGTAATGTGATAATATTTCTGTTTCGCCTGTTTTGTGCATTTGCTCATGGCAAGTGGTTGTGCCAATTCTAGATTGCTCTGGCTAAGCTGCACTCTTGGCCCTAGCTTGGGCAACCGGAGAAAATTCCCTCAAATAGTGGTGACTTTTGGCTGGAAGTTTCTAAGGATTCTTGAGACCAAAACATTACCAGAGATGTACTTACTGTGACATAAATTCTGCTTGGGAAAAGTGTCTGAACATCTGTTTTTTCTTCATCTGTTATCTGGCACTTACCACTGCACAAAAAGTGAAGAAATCCTCAGGCTCTCAGTGATCCTGGTTGTTTTTGAAGCAGTAGACTTGAGTTTGCAGGGTTTTGTAACTGTCTTTGTGAAGTACGTGTCCTGACAGCACAAGGATGTTGTGTTTGTTTGTAATGCTTATCTTGGATGCCACTATGAACTTTTTGTGCCTGGTTATCCAGTTGCCATATGCTGTGTTTTTATGTTTGTATTGGATATGCAGATTGTGGGTTTAATTTTGCTAGGCAGAGCCTGCTTTAACATGACCTGTGTTTGTCTTTTCTAGGAATAACATGCTTGGAAGTACTTGGTGGTGTTGATCACCTGTACCCCAGCACGAGGGCTCCAGCTTAATCCTTTTCAAACCCTTCTCTCAGAAGATGGGGGAAAATGATGATGAAAAATACGGTCAAGCTGGCCAGATATTTGAAAACTTTGTACAAGCGTCAACGTGCAAAGGAACCATTCAGGCCTTTAATATCCTTACTCGCCAACTTGAATTAGATCCTTCAGACAATAGAAACTTTTACACCAAACTGAAGTCAAGAGTGACCACGTGGAAGGCCAAAGCTTTGTGGAACAAGCTTGATAAAAGAGCAAGTCACAAAGAGTATAAACGTGGAAAATCATGTATGAACACTAAGGTAAGTGGAATTCAGTTTTGGATTTCATAGCTTACAATCTTTTAAACTGTTTTTTATGCAGAAACAAGGTTTCTACCATCACATGCAATGTGTCCATTCATCTAACTCTTCCTGTAATATATTTTTTGAAACTATGGTTGATATCAACTGATTGTGTCAAATTTTCAGGTATTTTTGTTCTGCAAGTTTTGTGGAAACACACAGAATGTAAGAGTGATCCTAAAAGCACCCTGCTTTACAATCTGCCTCAATCATGTCAGAAAAGCTTTCTGCCTTCTTTAGACATCAGCATCAATCAGGCATAAGATGTAAATTCATGAGGCAGTAGGCTTCATTCATTCCAGGCTCACAAGAACTACTTGCTTTATTAACAGGATTTTGCAAGGTGCAAGCCATAGCATATTCAGCAGGCTCCTGAGTTTGCTGCTTGGTGTGTGCTGAAAGAGACCAGGGCTGGCCAGATATGTTTCAACAGGAGTTCCTAAACTGTTCTCTGTAAAGTGCTGCTTGGAGGTCTATGGATCTGTTTTTGTCACCTAGCATTGGCTGTAGTTGCTAACCACAGCAAATTAAAATCCTGCACTATTTATGGATTTAAAAACTTTATTGTAAATGCTTTTTCACAAGATGAGTGTGGATAATTGCTATATTGTAGTTGCTGAAGGAGATGGTCTACTAGGTTGTGGAAAGGACAGGAAATTATCTTCTCTTCAGCAGAGCATGCAGTACTGTATTGTGATAGAGAGAACCACTGAACATTAGTATAAATCTTGTTGACAAAACTACACAAAATACACTAGTCCACACCACTTGTTTCATCTAGTTATCACAGAATATTTTTAATAGGTTTGTCTCAGAAAAACTCACTTATTTACTGCCAAGGGACAGCGAAAAGTTGCCCCAGGAAGGGCAAGTTTCAAGAAGCTACTTGACTGTATAGAAGCAGAACACAGAGGTAGGGCACACTGGGGGGTAACTAGACATCAAACTGTGCAGGAATTTTTAATTAAAACTGTCACTGAAATATTATTTTATGAACTTAGTAGACAAGCAGTGTTGAAAGCCTCTTTTTTTCTTGTTTGCATCATTGCATTGAAACTTCTCAAAAGCACCAGGGAGGAAGACACCATGTTACCTTCAGTACATAGAGGCCTCTGTTTTTATTTATTCATTTTTAATAAGCTCCCAATGATTATTAACTTTTTCCAGGGTAATAAATGTCCTTAATTCAGTTTTCTTTAGCAAATGAGGAGTGCCATTACAGCTATTTGCACTGTTTTTCTGATAGCCTCTGTTTTTCTCCTTTCCTTTTTCCTTTCGTTTCCCTTTGACCTGTGCTTCCTTCCTCTCTTTTGTTCTTTTGAAAAGGCCTTGAACATATGTCATTGAGCATCTTTGTGATGAAATCAGACAGGAAAGGGAAGGAATGAGAAAGTGTCTGATGATTAACAAATTATAGGAGATATTCCACATCCACCTCACCTACACATACAGCCCCAGGTCCAAATTTCCATGGTTAGTTTGAGGAAGTATTTGCAACATAAAAAAGAAGTTTTAAGACCCATGTGAAATACAAAACCAGTCCTTCTCTCTCAAGTGGGCCATTACAAAGCCAAGGCCTGGTTCTGCAAAGTTCTTAAGCAAAGTGATTCATTTTTATACGTGGTGAGAAGACTCATGGAAATCGGTTGGTACATAAAATACAGCCTGTGTAATGCTTTACAAGGTTGCCAAGCAGGGGGCTAATCAACACCTTCCACAGTGTTTCAAGTATGGTATTACTGCTCTTTGAGAGTAAAGATTTATTTTTAGTGGCATGGTGTAAGTATTTGCAGAAATTAATGGACATATCTATGATACACATATGATCAAATTGCAAATGAATATAGAATGTCTGTATGTGAACAGTGTGTGTATAAATATTCTGTGTAATACTTGTTAATTATGAACTTGGACCATGCCCAGACCTGCACTTCACTGTGTCATCGCTGACTTAATGAGAGAAACATGAATGTTCAGATAGCTGCAAATGAAAGCAATAACCACAGTCTGTGGGCTCTGTGGGGATATCTACCAAGCATTCCTGGCACGTGAATCACGGTGTGCTGTGAAAGCCTATCTGTGCAACGTGAATGAGAGGAGACGCGTTGCAAGAAGGCTATGTGGACTCCCTTGTCCTTGCAGTGATGTACTCTGACAGCCCCACTTAGAGATAAGGAATTCTCAGAAATGCTGGCAGTCCAACCAGAATGCCAGTGCAGAGATTAGCCTACGATATAGATACCAAGATTTTCCTTCAGTGTAAGCTGGTGACTTTAAGTTTCTGTCTTTCTTGCGTGTTATACCAGCTACCATTTTTAGTAGTGAAGCGGGCAAAGAGGAGTTAGCAGGCTAAATCCTGACAGCGGTGCCCAGCACTCACCTTTCTAGAGTTGCCTGGGGCTGCTTGAAGTAGATCAGCCTAGAGTAAAAATCGTACTTGTTAAAGCAGGATCACAAAATGAGCTAAGTGGATTTTTGCAATCGTAGTTCTGTAAACAGAGCCAAGATTGCTAGTAGGCATCATTTAAAAAAAAAGAAAAAAATGACTTGAAGGCTTTATACAAGGTTGTGGCCAAGTAGCTGAGTCTGCAGCTCACAGTTCTTCTCAGATACGGCTTTGCAATCTGGCTGGCTTCTTGCAGTCTTCCCAATCTTTGCAGGAGATAAAGGAGATAAAATGCAATCAAGATCTGAACTACTCATGGTCTCTCTCTTTTTTTTTTTTTTTTCTTTTCCTTTTTTAAACAAACTGAGAATCTGCTGTCTCGCCTGAAAACTTTTTTTTTTTGCATCAGATTTAAGAGTTGAATACTGTACTTGTTGATTTTTGTTCTTATAAACTCTTCAGCCACACTTAAGTTACTCATTGCAGTATACACAAGTTTTATACATGCAGAACGTTCCACTCCAACTAAATAACAATAATCCTGTGTCTTAACTGCTCTTCAAGAACATTGCCAAATATGGCTTTCAAAGTTTCTACAATGATATGATTTTAAGCTGGATGAGTAAAACCAGTTGAACAATTTTGAAGATGTTCAAATCCACTGCTATTTCAGAGTTGCCTTACTGTGGACATAATTTTCCCTTTAATTCTTTGTAGAAATAAAAAAACCCCACCTCAAAATAAAACCAAAGTACTGTAGAAAGACATGCAGAAAATTGGGGTAGAAACGAACTTTTTTTGAAACTGTAGGAGTCCACCTGTATGTATACGTTAAATCTATATGAAACATATACTTCCTTCCATCACAGACTTGTAAACTGGGAGTGAGTACTGTTCAGAATTGCTGTTTCTGGAGCTGGCATTGCCCAGTTCACCAGTACTGGAGAGAAACAGAAGTCTGTCCTAAGTAGGCAAAACGCTGGAAATCATACTGTGATTTTTTTTTTTTGCAAATATGTCTAGAAAAAGAGCACTAATTTATTGGCCTGGCCAAGTTTCTGTCTCATTTTCATCTTATACTAATCAGTGCAGAGTAGCATGCTCAGAATCTGTAATGATTATTTGTTTCTTCATGGAATGAAGCATAGCTAGACAATTGAAGAAGATTAAAGGTTTAATATATGTTGTTCACCATGCTAGCAGTTTGAATGTCTCACTAAATTTTTGAACGTGCAAAATATAATACAATGATCAACAAGAATTCACCCAGCTAGTTGCAGAGTGTTTCCAATCGCCTTTTTAAGCCCTTTGTGAGAGTTCTCTAAACATTTATTTGAACCTTTCTCTATGGAGTAGCTTCCTTGCTTGCTCTTGAATTACTGGCAGTTTACCTCTGTAAGTGATACAGATATGTGTATGCATGTGTAAATGCGGCTCTTACTGATCTTTGAGATGTATGTGTATTTATAGAGAGTAGGCTGTGGCTCATGCTGAGCACCTGAAATTCTGGCTCTCCCATGACTGTAGATAGATGCTTGTGGAGAGCAGAGATCACTGCACATGAAAACATCCCAGACTTACTCTGAAGCAAGGTGTTGATTCTCTAAAGCATGCAAATATGGTGTTGTCTTCCTCCTCAAACATGTATGCTGTTTTTTCAGAGTGCATGCTTACACTTGAGGAGAACTAAGGAGACTTGGGTGTAATTGTCAGGGACCTTGGTAGACTCTAGCGTTTCTCTCTGGGTGTACCAAGTTTTGGATGATGGTGTTGCATATAGGGGGGAGGACAGTGGCAAGTTCTTGTGCACAGCTTTGGTCTTCTGAGCATTGTCTCTATTGTGGACTTTTCCTTGGGTACGGTTCCTGGGCAGAGGACTGACGCAGTCTGAGCTGTGGTTTTGAGGCCGAACTGGACAACGTTAACATAAAGCAAGGAAATAAAACTGAGCTAAGAAATTTTGAGTGCTGTGTATATAAATACATACATATGTGTATTTGTAGGTATATGTGTATATAGAGTCATATAAATTCCTGAAAAACAAATTAAATTATCTTGAACTCAGTCCCTGTTGGCCTCTCTAGTTGTCCTCGTTCCTGGATTTGGCCTTTCAAAGCTTGTTTTGCAGTAGATTAGGTTCCCTTCCAAAAACTCCTGTTGGGAAACTTACTGCAAGAGACTGACTCTAAATTATTTGTGGCCATGTTTCCAGGGCTTACATAAAACCACAGTGGCTCTTTTTGGTGGCATCGTACACTGTCAGTCTTACCTGGCCTGGGTGGCATTGATGTCTCTGCTGTAGGGAGGGCTCCATGGGCTCCTCTGGTGGGTGATGCTTTAGCTGAGGCAGCATTACAGAGAGTGTGTGGCTGGAGGGGAGTTGGGGGCCAGGGTGTGAGTCAGCTGGGAAGGAGCCCTGGGTCAGAAATGGGGCTGGAGGCTGGAGGTTTTGTACTGACTCAGCACAGGCTCTGAGCCTGTCTCCCTGTACAAACCACACTGGTCTACCCGCGCATGATAAAACAGGACGGCCTTTATCTGCCAAACCCCTTCCGCTCCTTTTCATGTTGTCCCCATTTCCAGAGACTGTCAAATGAATGCTTTGGGAGTCAATAAAGCTTGCTTCACCTAGAGTAATTGAGTAAGATGAAAGAAGGGAATGCAAGTTGTGCTTCAACTCAAAAATATCCTTATTACAGTGAAAACTTTAACCTATTTGCTCTATAAAGAGCAAACATCCAGATGGCACATCCCTTTTGCTGGACGTACTACGCTTTTCAGAATAATAATTGAAATGGGGAGATTTCCAGACCTGATAATCAGGGTTTATAATGAATACGCCAAACATATCTTAGATGTATTAGATAGCATCGCTAACTCGCTTATTTTAATAAAAATGCATTCCTGTGAAGGTCATAAAACTTGAAACTAGAAGTGACTACTATATTTATAGGAAGTTTAGTGAATGAAAGGTTGTGGCTTTTCACAAAAAGACATTCAGCTGCCTTCCCTCTCCCCCCAACCACACAGTGCTTTGGTAGCACAATCCAGAACCTATTGAGATGTTGGGGGTATTCAGGACCACGTATTCTACTGGCTTTTTAAGTGGCACCTGGGTGTGTTTGGTACACTTGAAACTTGAAACACAAGCTGTTTATTTTGATATCTCTGCTTTGCCATCTAGGAAGGGCACCTAAAGCCTTGCAGTGGATTTACATTGTGCATTTGTTTTTAATAATTTTAATAAGTAACTTTTACAAAATTATTTCAAAGTAGTAGAAGATATGGGACTACTGGGAATGAGTGGTAAGGAAGATTTGTTTTGAGATGTGGGGTGAAGCAGCAAAACACCTATGAACATGTAGCAAACCTGCAGTTGTTGAATGTTATATATTCATTTCTCCAAGAATTTTCAGAGAGGGGATGGGGAGAAGCTCGGGTGATGACAAGACACACAGCAGATAGGGTTCTTTGAAAACAAAACAAAGTATTTGACTCTTTGAGCAGTGTCTTAAACTGAGATTGGGCCAGATTACGTCAGCAAAGGCAAATGTTTGGCATGTGATTTGGTAATGAAATCACTTTATTTTTATTATACTACAGACATTTCCACAAACACACGATTTTTCAGATTTATCAGTCATGAAAAGCAGTAAAGCCTGGCCAGAGTAAAATAATGAAACAGTCTAAATAAGACTCTCTCAGGCATTTGGGAATTTAAAAATTTTTGGCTTGCAAGATAACAGTAGCTTTGCATCTGTACTTTAACAGCACTGTGCTGTTTCTGTCCCTTGCTTAATGGCTTTGCAAGTAATCTACAGAAAGGAACTGTCCCACCCTGGCTTGATTTCCTAGATATTTTATAGGCTCCCACAGGGAGTGACACCCAGTTACTTTCACACAGAACACTACTATTGTCACCACAAGTGGCTTAATTAAGTTTGAGTGAAACAAAAGGTTATGACAGGACATGTTCCCATAACGGTGGCTTTGTCGAGCTTTGGGGTTTGCCTGTGTGAAGCAGCCGGGCTGTGTGTCCACGCAGCAGGCAGGGTGGTGTGTGGCACCAGGGGTGCTCCTGCCTGGCCCCTGCCGTGCAGCCCGTGCCCACGCTTTGCTCGGGTCAGGCCTTTCTCCTGGCTTCGGAGGAGCTCTGGCAGTGCCAGATGTGGTTGCTAGGGTTTGTTGTTAGCTACGTTTCCAGCTTCGCTTTGGTAATGTTTGTGTACTGATAAGTGAGGAAATACATAACTTTTGCTACCAAGAAGTGATTAAATACTTGGCTGCTAAAAACCAGATTTCAGACAATAAGGCAATTTCCTGTCTCCTACAGTTCAGGTCCTTCCCAAGGTTCCCATGTCTGTCCTGAGAACTGGGGGTTTGGGGATGTGGTTGCTCTCTTTTCTCTTCCTGCTGACAAACCTAGCTCTACGTTATTTTCCATTTTAAGTGTTTGTGCAGATAGCTTTTGACACACTTTTGGTAGAATGTAAAATACCACAGTTCTAAAAGATGCTGTATAAGAACTGAAAATGTGAAATATTTCAGTAGAAGCTGATTGTCTTAAGCCAATAACAGAATTTCTATTTGTATTTTCTCTCTATGAAGCCTTAACAGTGATGGAGTTGTGGTCAAAAAAAGTTTAACTGGGATCTGTTGAGGTGGATTATTTTGTTTGTCAGCTCTGAAAATTCTCACATTTCCTAGCATTTCTATGTTTATGCACAAAATCTGTTTGTGTCTGCAAATAGCCAGGTTTCTGCAAACTAAAGTAGACACCTGTTTGCCATTTCAGGTCTCTAGGATATTTGTCTTAACCTGTATATCTAATGGAAAAGTGTTTACTGAAAGATGATCTGAGTTTCTTACATAATGTGACATTAATCTAGTTTTCTAATTCTTCAGTCTTTTAGCCTTTTTCTCGGGTCTGGAATGTTTGGGTGGGTTTAAGTTGTATTTTGAACAAACCTGGCAGGGGGGAGAACACGTATTTCTGTGGTGAAAAAGCCTTCTCAAGGGAGAGCTGTTGTCCTGGCAGCTGGCCACATTTTGCTTCAAATCTTGCAGACCTGTGTGAGTCTGGCAGGCACCCCAGTGGGCCTTGGTTTTGTTCTGGGTCCGGGGTGATGGCAGAGAGAAGGACAAGCATTTATTATTTCAGCTAACAGAAGAGTTATACTTAACATCTGCAGGAGTTTTAAAGTAGAAATACATGAGAGCTCTGAGCCTGTTGGACTCTATACTGGGAGATGAGGCTTGAGGAACAAAGTGGGTAATGGTGACATCTTGCATTGATTGTGAACGTTACAGCTGGATATAGTATTATCCCTCTTTACAAAGAAGTTGGCCCAGCATGTCCGAGGGAAGCAGAAGTTGCAATTATGACTGGTGCTTGTAACGAACCACACACCAAGCCAGAGTCCATAGCGTGTAGTGCTGACCCTGGGAGCCTGTCCAAGGAGACCTGTGGGGTGTCGAGGAGTGAGGTGCTTTCCTTCCTATCTAGTTGGTGCAAGTGAAACCCCAGCTAAAATATTTTGCCTAGCTTGGAGCATGTGTTGTAGGCAAGAGGCAGATAAACTAGAGCAAGTCCAGAGCAGAGCAGCAAGAATGGTCAGACCTTTAGAGAACATGACCTGTAAGAGAGGGTTAAATACCTTCACCTAATCCATGTTAGGGAAGACCCAAAGAGCAACACTACATAATTACTTGGGGCACAACCAGGACTGTTTAATTTCACCTTCTCTCTAATAGCCTGGCTAACACTGCTAGATCAAATTCTGATGAGTTTCTCAAAGTTTGCATTTTGCCGTGGACATTTGCTGCTCCTGTTTCAGCCCTGAAGAGCAGCTTGTGTTTCCCAAGGTCGTGCCTGTTTCTGCTTAAGAAACCAACCAAGAGATACTGCCTTGCTTGTCTTGCTTCACTCCCTGGATTTGTTTGACTAAGATACTAACTTAGAAGGAACCATGTGGTTATGCCACACTTTGAATTAGTCTTGTGTTGCTTACTTCCACTGCCCCTTTGAGTGGGTTACAAGAGCAGCTTCCAAAGAACCTGTACAACGGCAAATACTCCTCTCTCAGGTTGGTGTCCACCTCCCCATCCTGCCTGCACTCTGCCATCCTCGATGGATTTACAATTCAGATAAAACAACTGCCCCAGGGTAAATTGCAACTGAGATTAGAAAACATTGCAAGGATGGTAGTGAGCTTCCTGCCAAGAACTACACACCCAGCATTAATAACAAGTCATGCTGATCAGCAAGGGCTTAGTGGAAGGCAGAGATGTTTCTCTTGGGTTGGGTGTTTTCCCCCCTTTTTCTCTTTGTTTTTGAGTGAGGTAGGAAGTAATTGCATATGGTAGGAGGCCTTTCCTGACAGGTGAGGGCTGCTGCGACTGGTGGGGCTGTTGCTGGCTCTGCTTGCTGGCTGCGGGGCTGCGAGGGCTGGGCTGCCTTGGCTGGAGGCATCTGGGGTAGGAAGTTCACTGCCTGTCAGCCCAGATACAGCCCTGACAGTGGCAGAGCAAGCGCAGCCGGTGTTGTTGAGGCAGGTGCCTCCATCTGAATTTCACCCTGGCTGGAATGTGAAAACAGAGTCATTAATATGTGGCTGTGTAAATAAACACTGATCATCTATGTATGTGTATCTCCCTTCTGTTGTGTCGGATGTTGGTGTAAAATAGACCATTACACCTCATGATGTGCAATTTGCTGCCAAATTTTGTCTTCAGCTCTCTGTCCCTCTCTTTGAAGTATGCTCCTCTTCATATTTTTTCACCTTTTTATATTTACTTTTATTTTTCAAGTCTTCTTCCTTCAGTAGCAAGGGCTGTTATGTACCTTCTTTGTTTTCAGCCAAAAAGGTCTTGGAAATAAGAACTAGAGGTACTGAAATCTAATTTTTGATGTGTGATACACTGCTAGCTGGTGTGTTGGTTCTGTGTGTGTGCTATTAACTTTCCCTGCTATCAGAAATTTCCTAAAAATGTTACACTAAGGATACATTTCCTAATTCTAGTTGTTTGAACTATTCCAGTCCATATTGCTTGTTGACACTGTCAGATGCTGCATTTTTAAGGGGTTCTAGTTGGTCAGTTCTTGGTGTTTTCAAATTGTAAATAAAAATGTAAAAAAAATAAAAGCATTGGTAAATTCTGGTAAACTGGTATGTGCAAATGGTCAGTTAAATAAACTGGAAAAAAATCAGTTTTATTATTCTTTGAAGCTGTATTCAGCTTTACCAGTTAAGTGGCTGTGAATGCTAGCAGTGGAAAATGCAGTGGCCTTGAAGATTTTGTGATGACCTGGAAAAAAATTCTGATCCAGGAGCCCAGAATTGCTGCCTACTTTTAAAGCATTGCATTTTCAGCTCAGCTGTAGCTGCCATACACTGCTGTCCAGTCATTCTGCGTAGGAAAGTTAGAAATGATGGGGTTAAATGATTCAGCTCTTTAAGAATAAATAATTTTTTTAAAAAAAATTGAAAATCAGGATGTTGACTCAGACCTGATGGCTAGTTCTGTATGAGCTCATTTACCCAGTACTGGCTTCCAAAAGCCAGGTCTTAACTGGATGTTGGTTAGTAATTCACCTAAAATAAAAATGTATTTTAGAACATATTTTAAAATATTATGTGAAATTACCTTGAAATTATTTGACTCACCACTTACTTTAAAAAGCCAGTTTCTAAGAAGCTGCTTAGCTGATTTATTAGATTGTTGTGATTGTTATTTAGTTAAAAAACTTAGGTTCAGTGTAGGCAGACCAGACTGTAACAACAGTGCTAGTTTTTTGGTTGTTTTTTGTTTTTTCAAAAAGCATATTACCAACTTCTTCCTGTAGCAAAGCCGTGGTTGTTGACCAACTTGTCTGCATGCTTTGAATGCCATAAAGCATGAGAAATCCCTTCCTCTGGGTCTGTAGAGAAGTCCTTTACTGGCTGGTCAGCCCCTGACTATGAAGCCATGTAGAGGATTAATTATTTTCTGGCAATCACCATCTCGCAAGTGTCATGACTCGCAAGGCTCCCAGGGCTGGAGGCTTGGCCCCTGCTTAGTCTCTGCTGTGCTTGGGGGTGAGACTCTTGGCACCTTTGTTTTTCATCTCTGTTCACCAGTTCTCTGTTTCTGGATGAATTGCTTTGTTTTGGGTTTTTGTTTTGGGTTTTTTTGCTAAGTTTTTAAGGAAAAACTTAAAGCATTATCTCAATATGACAGATGTAAGCCTACAAGAAAAGGCAAGGTACTTAAATGCTGCCAACCATATTAATGACCGGGATAGTCAGGCAACATTCTTTCCGCAAGGTTTATCTTGTTTTCATTTTGATTGTTTAAGCAACTGGCCAAAAAAAAGAAAAAGCAATCTCTTCTGGTTTTTGGGTGTGTTGGTTTTCTTTCCCTGTTTGATTACAATGAAAGACAGGTAAGAAAATAGAAAAAACACTCTAATTCCAAAGGATGGTAGCAGGTTTATTTTGTGCTTTATTTTAGGAGATTTTTGGATTAAACCACTTGCCTGATTACTAGTGGATAATCTTTTATTAAAAATAGTTTAACATTTCTTGATAGATGTTGTGCAGGTTTTCTTCGGGTAACTGTAGCTGTGGTGCAGGGGAACTGAAAGTTTCTAGAGATACTCTTCTGCATTATTTCTACCAATTGCAGTTTTTCAGAATTTATTTTTATAAAATGTTACAAATGTTACAAAAGCTCTTAGTCTGAGTGAATATATTTAAATATGACAGTGCCACCTGAGAGAGCTCTTCAGAAAAGATCAAAGTAACAAAGTCCTGACAGCCTTGGTGCATCAACAAAGGAACTCTTGAACTTCTAGCACACTGAGCGCATACAGCCTTTAATGTGTGGCATAGCAGACTGTAAGTTTCAGATGTCTTTCATACCACTGTTTTAATTTCAAACTATGAAAAGGTTTTTATATGCAAATCTAATATTAGTGCATATATCTGAGAGAGAGAGAGGATGGATGGACAAGTGTGTCCAGATTCATCCAGGAAAATGAAGGCACGTGATTTTTTCCATGCAGAAGCTTATCTTCCAAAAAAGAGAAAAAAATCCCAGTAAAGATGAGCCAAATGAATGCAATAAATATACTACTGTTTCACTTCTGGCATTTTGACCAAATAAAACAGGAGGGCAATAAAGATAGATCCTCTGATCCCTGGATTGTGCCGCATCCAGCTGCGAGCGCAGCAACTGCAGGGCACAACTGCTGGGGAAAGAGCTCTGTCCAAAATCAGCCTGGATTAGGTAGCCTCAACTCCACATGACAGTCTTTTGAAAGGAAAAATAGCAACGTCTTCATTTTTGCCAAGTGCTGATATGGATGCTTTTGGCAGGAGATGACAAGAGTGCCTATTTCTGAGGCGCTCAGCGGGGGGTACAATGGGTACAGTACTTGGGAGATCGAAAGCAGAAATGGACTCATCGTGTTGTGCTTCCTGCACTGGGACAGGGTTTTGTTGCTGCGGTTGGTGGCATTTAGGGGTGCATGAGCCTCACTGTTCTCAGCTGCCTTTGAACTTCCCCAACAGTGGTATTTATGTGATGTTCACTCTCCAAAAATGTCCGTTCAGCATAATCTAGCTAGTCTTAATAATATTTTTAAGGTAGATTTTGTAACTATCTGTAGTACATTTAAGTAGTGTTCACATGACCCTTTGGAGAGTTAGGACCTCTCATTAAAATACATTTAACTGAATATTCTTTTTTTCAAATGAAATAGCTTTAACCTTACTAATTTTGTAATGAGCTGATAAAACATAGTGTAATAGAGGAAAATGCTTTTAAAGATTACTTAATTTTTGTAGGGTGAGTTTAATTAGCTCATATACCTTCTGCTCTCCCTTCCTTAGACGGAAGAATTTTCTTTTCTTTTTCTTTTAATATTTGCATGTGATATAGATCTTTTAACCACAGAAATGTTGGGTATATGTTTCAGTATCTGACCTCTTTCTAAAAATGAAGAAGAAAACTATTGGTTTAAGTTGGCACTGTCCCTTTTCTATATATGTATGTCATCAAATGGATACCTTCCAAATTACTGTCATAGTAAGCTACAGTTATCATCACTGTTCTTGCCAGGGTCGTATTCTCTTTTGCCTTTTAGTAAAACCAGTTGTCTAGGTGTGGCAGCATTCAACAAAGCAGGCAGTGAGTACAAGCATCTCGTGCGATGCAGGGCATGTTACTGTCAAGAGAACACTATACTTGTGTAGCTCTAATGTGTCTGGTCACCACGGTGTTTTATAGCAACACATGCTTTGTTAGTGACACAAGCTGGGCTGGTTTGTAGCAAAGGAGATGATGAGCACTTTGTACATAGTGCTTGGTCTTCATCTAGAGGAGCAGTGAGTACCTGGATACGGTTTTTGAGTTTAGGGGAGCAACCCTATATTGAAGTGCTTTGGTAGACCAGGGCTGTAGCAAGATTAGACTCACATCTTAGGTTGACACAACTGACAAAATGTCATGCCTTTTGTGAGCTTAGCCTCTTTTTTTTTTTTTCTTCTTTTTTTTTTTTAAATAAAGCTTTAGCTCTTTAAATTTTTCCACGCTGTCTGAAGTGGCACTTAGACTTTGATTTTTTTAGTGACTTCAACTATAATGTTTCAAGCTTTAAAAACTATGTTGGCTATCCAGGGGGTTCAGGGTACATTTGACTGTACTGTTATATCCAGAGGGTGTCAATGAATTTATGTGATAAAATCTGAGACTACAAATGCAAGATGAACTGTAAGTCAGTAAGTCAGGAATGTCCTACTGAGCAGTCCTATTTTTGCCAGAAGCACTTTCATGTCTAGTAAAGGGGCTGAAGTGAAAAGCATTTTACTGGAGAGAGCTTCCCGCTGCAGCTTCTGGTAGCCGTCTGCCTTAGCTGCTTATGCAGCTGTTTCTCTTTGGAGCCTTTCCAGGGAAACAGTCATTGCTGATCCAGAAAATGTGTTGTTTCATTACATTTCCTGCCTATCTTGTGTTGCATCACATTTAGCTCTATCATGAATAAACACCCAAATCCATGTAGGACATAATCCTGTGGAGTCAGTCAGATTAATCCTTTGGATGCTGCTCGAAGGCCAGGGCCAGTGTGAAGTCCCAGATGTGGTGACTGTGGAAATGAGGGACCTGAGGCCCAGAGCAAACAGTGGCAGAGGATTTGCCATGGCAAAGCAAAGCGCTCTGTCTCTCTGTGTCTTTCAGGCTGTCTGGGTGTGGGCAGAGCCCCTGTCACTGCGTGGGGAGCCCCACAGCTGCGGGGGCACCTGCAGCACCAGGCAGCAGCTTTGAGGCACTGCTGGATCTAGTGATCCGTTCCTGTGGGTGCTGATTTCTGATTTGTGATTTGGGAAATATGACATACGAGCTGAAGAAGTTAAATAATTAAGGCAGGTGTTTTTCACTGTTTTTTTCACTAGTATATGTGTGCGTTTCCACTGAAGAGCAGAAGTGGTGCAGCTGACTTGGCGTGCCTTAGGACAACAAAGGATGTCTCTGTGTCTCTCCATTTGGTGTTGAGCTGGAGTCTAAAATTAATGCCCTCTTTTTCACCTCCAAAACAACTGAAAGGCAGAAATGAGAGAATCCTGAATTCCTGGAGTGATCGTAGCTTCTGTTTCATCCCAAGAACATATGGAGGGTGGATCATAATTGAACATACTTTAATTTTCCAGGACTGATTTAGTGGTTGGGCACCTTGCACAGGAGAGGAGTGAGGGATTTTGAGCTGGATGATAACAATGCAATGCGTTGAGCTTCAAGTGGGATTTGTCTGTTCTTAACTGTGCAAAGAGTTGCTGTTCCGTTGCGTTCCCCACCCATGTGCTACTACCAACTGGTAGATTCCTTGACTGTGAGCATGTAAATGCCAAGAGTTAGCATTTTTTTACATTTTTCAAGGTAAATGAGTAGATTCTGCCTTTAAATTATTAAAGTGGGTGAGATTTTTGTGACTTGGTCATTGTGGAGTGCTATTTTGGTTTTTTGTTAAACGTGATGCTAGTAATTCTTGCTCTCTCCCTCCCTTCTCTCAAAACCTCAGTTGTTTTTGTAAGCTTACTTTACTGTGTGAAAACTAATGGAGGCATTCTACAAATTCTCAGCTGTTAAACGGCATATGGTTTTTCCAGAATGGAATATAGGTGCCTGGATTAACACGCTGTAGATTTAATAGTGGGGCATGGGAAGGGTTGCAAGAAGCCCCTACTTCTCATCCTTCTCTCCCTTTCCTCCCCTCCTATTGTGTTAAGTCATATATTTATACATTATATACAGGAGATCATACTGAAAACTGCACCTGAAACAAAAATGATTCTGCTTTTGGAGAGGTGACTTGTGCTGCCATTTAGCTCAGCACTAAGTGCTTTTATTCAGCATAGAAACATTTTTTGGAGATTTTCAAGGAACTGCTATTCTTAGACATACTAATAGAGAGGAAGCAGCATCTCTTACAGTCAGATTGACCTTTGCATAGAATTAACCTTGTGAGACTTACTAGATGCTGTGTATGTTTATATTATTACAAGTGAAACTTTCTGGTATCTCTTAATTGTACTTGGAAAAAAATTCATGAAGTTTCTGCTCTATTTCAGTCTGAAGATAAATAATGCAATGAGTAGGGCATGCTTGGTTATAGTGTAGGACAAGATTTATATGGAAAGAAATAATTACCTTTCAGGGGAAACTGCAATATTTTTTTAACAGTACTGTAGAAATCTACTATTACTCAAGCAGCTTAAGTAGTCAACTTAGTCAAAATATGCGTGGCCTTATTAGTGTTTTATTTTGAAGTACAAAAATTTCCATTCTTTACTTAATATTTATAATTTTAAACTGAAATAGTCCTAAGTTTGTCTCTAGGCAGCTGTTACTTGCCTGTAAACTTACCTTAGTTCTCTTCAATGGGAATTATAAGTGGCATTCTAAAAAAGCTCTCACAAGTTTAACTCAAAACAGCATGTCCGTTTACTTATGATAATTTATATTGTAGGTGTAAAATTTTCACTGTCACATTTCTTGTAATTAGAATCCTTTGTATCCAGGCTATTTGCAGGAGGAGTAGACTAATTTAAGCCACATTAAATTCTCCTGGAAAGTACTCATGGTGACCAATACTTGTCTTGTAGGAGTTAGTGTTAATAGGCAATCTGTTCAATACTGCCAGTTCCTGTGCAGCTGGAGTTTGGTGCAGGAAATTCAATGCATGTAACTTTACCTGGTCCTGTTGCTGATGAGGTGAGGGAGCGCAGGTGTGCCCATGCAGGGCACACACCCCTGCATCTCTGGCTGCATACAGGGTGTTCCTGGTGCCTGGCTCTTCTCCCCTTGGCTGGGGAACTCGTGGGTGCAGCACTGGGCTGCAGTGAGGGGCAGGGACAGGTAACAGCCAGGTCAGAGTCCTTGTCACAGCTCCCTGTCTTAGTGTGTGCATATCCCCTTCTAGAGGACATTTGCTCAATATTTTAAGATCTTTGAATGAAATACATGTGAAGATAAATTATTTCATAAAGCATAAAGGAAGAAAGTGGGCATTTTAAAAGCACATGCTTTACTTTCCCACATGAATGCCTAACTGTGTTTTCTCCCTCCTTGCTTATTCTTTCTGTACTTCTATCTGTTCCTGACTTGTAATGTAGGTCCTGTTCTTGGGGAGTGTATTAAATTTAATGAAGCTTCTCATTTGACAGTAAGACTTTACATACATTTGCAGGCAGAAGATCAGCCCTTTAAACTGTGTGATTTTCACTGAGAAAAATATCTTCTCCCAGTATTGTTATATTGCACTAACATGGTATACTCTTGGTAGTAATACAGGATATAAGATCCACCTTGATACTGATTCTTCAGGGAGGTCACAGAAGTCTAGTCACGATCTTATTCTTGGATAAGCTGCCCTGTAATCTATACAAGTCTTTTCTCCCTTTGTTTCCAGCCTGAAGCAGAGATATGCAAAAGCTCCTTGTCAGTCCTTTTCAGCAGCTGTTACTTTGATTAATTTGCAGAAGATGCTTTGCAAAGTCAACTTACCCTTTACCTTCTTAGGAGATGATCTGGCACCATTAAGAAGACAGTTAGTTGAGCTGTGAATGGTGATGTGGATGTAAAGAAACTGTTGGCAGTTGTCCAACCCTATTGGTTAGATTTCAGGTTTGATCATTTGAGACATCTTTATGTGATGTCAGTTGTCACGATCTGTGTTAAATTGCAGGAAATTAATTTCAGAAGCAGCCCCTAATGAGCCAGGAGACTGGGGTAATAGGAGGTGAAAATAGGAAGCCGTTCAAGGTTTGTTCTAAGCTGACTACAAGATTTCTCCTGTGACTTTGCAAGCAGAAAGCTGGGGAGGGGAGGGACAGGACAGTGATGTGGTCCCTTTCCTTACTTAATAAAGGTAGGAACATGAACACAGTAGGAATTACCTTTGCAAGGTTTTTGTGCTGGCTTTGACTCCAGAAGTTTCAGAGAAGATGATAAAGTGTGAGAGTAAGCTCTACACCAGCAGGAAGTGTCCTTAATAAATCAAAGAACAACTAGTTGTGAGACACAGATAAATACGTTTATGGAAGGTAACCATGGATGATAGCAGATACACAGCCATGTTTCACAGTGTCTCTAGGCAGTTAGGAAGATATTTTGTCAATGGTGATAGGAGGAGGGGAGAATCCTCCTTAAAAATTTAACATACTGTGTTCCAGAGCATCAGGAGGAACTAACAGTCTTGTCTGTGTGGGTTTTATTACTTGGCCGGGTCCACTATGACTAAATCTCAAAAGACTGCTTTTTTAAAAGTTGCATTTATTTATATATAACACAGTTTGTTAGCCAAAAAAACAACCCCACCTTAAGAAACCATGTATGGTCTTTATTTGTAAAATGTTTCTAACTGCTTGCTAAATGTTACTGGAAAACTCTATTAGCTGTGAAGGCAGTCACTTACTTGACAGAGCTCAGAGTTCCCATCTTAATCACAACAAGCGTGTGCAGAAAAGAGCTGACCCAGACTCCACCAGTGATCCTCTTCAGTCAGGATAACATCTGCACTCCATTTTCTTCCTTTATATAATTACATCTGTTGATGTTTTCTTAATATTTAGCATGCATGAGGAGTGTTCTTGTGAAATTATGAATTAAATATGTTCTTTTAGGAGGAAGAAAGCCAAGTGGCTATTGCAACAACTGAACTTTAACTTATTTAATATTTCTAGTTAACAAAACACTTGCCTAAAGTAAAGCAAAATCACCTTGCAGGAGTTCTTTCTTCAGTGGGAATTTATTTGAATTATTTATTCAATTTTAAAAAAACTTTTGCACTTTTATGATTTGATTGGACAAAAGTCATGGACAAAAGTCGGTATCAGATAATTTTTTGCTTAAGTTGTTAAATTTGAAAATAAATGATGAACAAACCAAAATAAATAAATGACTCTGGTTTATGAAATTGAAATGTAATGGGAACCAGACTCGTATCCAACAAGCCTCCAGATACAGTCCGTGCTTGCTTTGAAACTGTAATCACTGTCTGGCTATGTGTGCGGGACACACAGGAGCATGTCTGGCGTGTGAGATAATGGGTTTGGATTCGCAACGCGGCACAGCCCAGCCTCGCAGCCAGAGCTCTCCCCGCTGCTCGGGCCCACCTTGTCCCTCTCTGCCCAACCCCAGTGCTTGAACTGGTGGTGTAGGTTTTGTGAAGTCTGTGTGGGGTTTGGGGGGTTTTAGGGGGAGGGTGGGTTTTGTGGGGGTGTGTGGAACAGCAACATTGTCCAGCTATAAGACTGTTTTTAATCAGTTTTTAGTAATCAGTCATTAAAATGTAAGCATTGTATATGCTTGGGTCTTAATTAGTTTGGTTTCCGGAAATCCTTGCTTGATAGTCTGTGAGAACTCACAGCTGTCAACTAAAATTTGGGTGACAATTCTCTGTAATCATTTCTGAAGAGATTCTTCTGAGGGTGCCCAAACTTACATTTAAGCTCCTCAAATGTGATTGTCCTGAAGGTGAGGATGTTGACCATGGGATGAAATGGAATAGGACAGGCTGAGTTCCCCGGCACTGGTGAAGCAGGACAAGTCTGCTGACTTCTCTTGACATGCCCTGCTTTACAGCAGGAGGTGAACTAGGCTGTTATATTTAGGATATGCCTTTGCTTGGAAGAGAGAGTCGCTAATACTGTAAGACTACTGACTTATAGATTTGTCGAACAAGTTTAGCAAATGTACACCAATTTCTTTAAAACAAAAAAGCCTGCATGAAGACCGCTGATTTCCTTTCCTCTCCCTTTTATGTAGCTGTAATCCTGTTTACTGCAAGCACTTTTGAAATACTAAATGCGAGTTAGAAACATAGAAGCAGATGATCAAAAGTGTTTGGTCTTTTGCTTTTTCTTCTGTTAGATCTTTTTATCAGATGCTTTTATGTCTGCATGAAGCACAGTTTATCCTTTTGTATAAATTGACTGAAAACCACATGCAAACAAAATTTGATTGTTTATTGATTTAAATAGATGATTTAATACCCTCTCAACAGCATAAGTCCGCTTGAATGTCAGGTCATACTAATAGAGTAAGTTAGAAACTATGTGGAAGTCAGCATGGAACCCTGTGTAAGACTCTTTCTTTTCTCTACTAGTGTTTAATTATCGGAGGTGGCCCATGTGGCTTGCGGACTGCCATAGAACTTGCCTTCCTGGGGGCCAAAGTCGTCGTTGTGGAAAAGCGGGACACTTTTTCAAGAAACAATGTGCTGCATCTCTGGCCATTTACAATCCACGACCTCCGGGGACTGGGGGCAAAGAAGTTTTATGGCAAATTCTGTGCAGGATCTATTGATCACATCAGTAAGTACCTGAACGCATGAGCACTGTTCAGTTAAGAGGTGTACCGAGGTCAGAAGATTAACGGAGACTGTCTTGATTTGACAGAAAGCTCATCTGCCTTAAACACACATGAGTGTGTGCTTGTGCACACATAGGGGGAAAAAAGCAACATGGCAATTGAGCAAATGACAGTCTTATGGAACAGATTTTTTGTTAGTCTGGATTTGTTAAAAAATAGGTTTTTATTGCGAAGTATGGAGAATGTTGATATTCGTTCTAGTATGTTGAAGGTAAACACAACCTTTAATCCAATGGAAAATATGCAAAAGTGGGATATTTTATAGGGAAATATGCTGCAAAACTTTCTATCCTAAAATGGTCAATATATTGGTTAGCAGATCCTTTAAATTTCATAAAGGAGGAAAGCTCTAAAAAAAGTATTCTACGAAACTCACTGAAATTAATTTTATTACCTCTGAGATTGTGCTGCAAGAGGAAAATGAGATGGAAGAGAACATCCTGTGATAGTTGCTACATTTGCATTCATCATTGTGTGGGAAATAATAATGTGCATGCTTGTGTTAACAATGAGTATCAGTTGGGTGATGTGCTGGTAGCAGCTGTGATTACTTACATATTAAATAATCTTTATTACTCACTCTCTACAGGTATTCGACAACTTCAACTTATCCTCTTCAAAGTTGCACTTATATTAGGAGTTGAAATCCATGTGAATCTAGAATTTGTGAAAGTCCTGGAACCTCCTGAAGATCAAGAAAACCAAAGTACTGTTTCTCATAATGTGGTTCTCTACACAATAACTTCTTTTTATGTCAGGCCTTAAATGTGAAATCATTCAAGGTAGTTGAATTCTGTTTAAAGAAATGGGAGTCTTTTGCTCTTAGTAAGTTATGTTTGCTGCATGCAGTCCTATTTGTGATAAGTGTAATTGTGACAGAGCACTGATAATTCTTAAAATACAGCCGGGTCTGAAAGGTTGAGTTTTTGTACTGTGCTTTCTGGCACGCGTTTGGGGCTTTGTAGGAAGTCTGGTGTGGCTTTTGGGGATTTTCTTGCAAAAACAATTTTTGATTGATAATACAAATATTGAGGATGGATTAAGCTCTCTGGACCTCATTTTGCTTTCATATTTTATATAACTCCCACTGGCATACAGAGTCTTATCAGCCATCTTAGTAAGATTTTTAAACAAAATAGGGAAAGATTTCTGATTCTTTTCTTTTTCTCTCTCTTTTTTTTTTTTTGTAAGATTAGTATTTAGGGTATAGTAGCAATAGAATATTTTAAAATTTTACTTCAATTCAAATACTATACTATCGCTCTTTAAATGGTCATATAGTGACAGCAGAATAAATATGTTGTTTTAAGTAGTTAAAGCATATATGTTTTTAAATATGGACTATACAGACGTTTTCGCATAACCAGCTTGGTGTTAATGCAGAGATTAAATTTAGCTTTGTGAGTATGCTTCCGTTTAATTTCTATTTAGAAGACAAGTAAAAGTATTGACAATGGAATGCCATATTTCTTCTTTTAATATCCAGCCCTTCCTTGCCATAATCACAGATATGTGCTGCCCTGGTAAGGTCACTGTGGGGCTGTTTCTGTGAGAATGAAGTGCTTAATCATGTTATTTTGATATGGGTCTGAGAGAAATTTAGTACATTAGGTGTTCCAGATGAAGGCTTCAATTTGTTTTATTGTCAGTTTACAAGCTTGACAGCTTGCTAATACAGCCTGGACATAGCTTTGACTGCAGCAGAACTTCCCTCCGTCAGACCAAAGCAGAATTCGGCTCCATTTGAATGAGAAATAAACCATTTATCTTAACACTCTGAAATCACTTCTCCATTGTATTACTGAAGAATGAATAAATATTATTCTTTGTGTTTTTAGAGATAGGTTGGAGGGCTGAATTTCTTCCCGTGGATCACCCTTTGTCAGAGTATGAATTTGATGTTATTATTGGTGCAGATGGCCGCAGGAACACGTTAGAAGGTATGTTAGTGTGTGCTTTTAGCCTTATTGGTCTTTAGGGTATTTTGGAGGACTTGAAAGTTGGAGGAGAACCCAAAGTGACAGGCTACCTTTCAATCCACTGGAGTCTGTATGGAAAGTATTTTCTATGTGGTATCTTCTGCTTTTGTTGTTAAGTTGTAGCTCAAAATAAAGATGTTTAATGTCATTACTTATTCTCAGCACTGTGCCTCTCCATTGCCTAGTAAATGCATTGTGATGCCATTGAACTTGCTTCAAGGTTCACTAATTGTATGGTGACTTAACTTTAAGGAGGCTGACAAGGTACATGTCAGGAATTGCATAATCTTTGCTATTGTGCCATAAATTAGCACTGTATGTTTGAACTAATGACCAAAACGTGACTGCCAGGTATTTAATGAAGGCATCAGAAGTATCACTCTCATAGCCATGATTTAACTTCCAAAGCAGTTACTTTGGAAATGATACCAAAAGACAATAAGTAACTCTGAGGTGCAGGGAAAGAGGGGGGGAAATGCTTCATGAACTTGAGTCACTGCTGAGAATTCAGACCACCTGAGCTGTCTGTCTTAGTGAGACACTAGCTAAGCTGCTCCTGAATCACATGAACAAACCTGTTACTTAATTATATATTCCCCTTGTAGCTTTAACTATATCCATGTTAGTTTCAGTTCACTAAGCACACTATTTCCTTTTTTTATTGGCTTCATAGTTTGTCTGCTTATTCTCATATCTGCCAACCACAATATGTGTAGAGTTAATTCTTTATAATACTCTATTAGAAATTCCCCCACACCATTGTCCAGCTGTCACCCATAGAAGACTGTTTAAATAGTCAGGTATCAGCAAAATGAAATTATTCTTACCTCAGCTGCTTACCTCTATTGAGAAGTTAACTGTGATTGTAGTATTGGGATCTAAGGGAATGTTTGGTGCACTGAAGATAGTTTGCATGCAAAAGCTGATATTGTCATATTAAATCTGTCTCAATGGAATAACAATAGCATATCAAGCAGCACAGAGACAAAAATTCATTGCTGATTTATTTTTTCTTATAAAATACATATAGTCTCTGAGAAGTCATCTGCAGTTGGCTAAAAATACTCTAAGGACCCTCTGTCCCACTTCAGAATTTAGTTACAGATAAGGGGAGTACACAGGTGGAAAAAACCTTAAATGTGTGATTGCAAGATTGTGGCTTAGTGGGCTTCTTTTGTGAAAAGAGGAAGCTAGAAGAGAGCAAGTAACTTTGCAGTCAGTCTCATCTTAGAAATGTAATAGTTAAGCCACTGACTACTTTCAACACCTAGTATCTTTGAAGAACCTCATTAGCTGGTATTGTGTGGGCCTAAGAACTGTGCTAGAGGTTTCTGGTTTTCAGATCTTTCTCTGCCGCTTTTTGACTGCTGGTATCTTGCATGTTTTTTCATAAACTGTTTGCCACTTATATAACAAAAAAATCTTATTTGTTATGTAGCATGTTAAAAATGTTTCCCTCCATTTAATTGGATCTGCTCTATTTCCAGTCTGTTTTTCTTTAGTCATCATTTGTCCTTAACTTCTTCCCATAGTTCCCCTCCCTTCCTGGAAGTCTAACGTGAAATTTCTCGTGTTTTTAATTGTTTTCTTTACTTACCAGGTTTCAGGAGGAAGGAGTTTCGTGGAAAGCTGGCTATAGCTATCACTGCCAATTTTATAAACAGAAATACAACTGCAGAAGCTAAGGTAGAAGAAATCAGCGGTGTTGCTTTCATCTTCAATCAGAAGTTCTTCCAGGACCTTAAAGAGGAAACAGGTGGGTGCATCCTCATTGTTTCCACAACCAAATACAAAAGGCAGTAGAGGAACTCTTTAGCTGCCAGGCCACCCTCCTATTCCTCTTAACATAAATTTAAATATATGTATAAAAAAACTCAAGTGGTAAAATGCTGTTGATGTCAGAATCTTACAGATGGAGGTGTCCATTTATGGTACAGTGGGACTTTCTTTTATCATGGGCGTTACCACATCATAGCTTGTTTTAATGTTTAAATTTTTCTCAACTGTATAAATGTCTGCTATGTTGGACAAATTTAGAAGAGCATTTGCAGTGCCCAGAGATTTCCCTGAAGACATGGTTTGTTTTGTTTGTATCCGTTCACATACTGAACAGCTTAAACCCTGTGAAAAAGGCTCTGCCCTTCTGGGAGGAGTTTATTCTTGCTTTTTGATGTGTAGATCTGATAAACTGAAAGGAACTAGACAGGAATCTTCCATAAATTCTTAAAATATAAACTGTGAAATACGTCTGTATGAAAAGAGGTTTCAGAATAGTTGCATCCACTGTCAGTACAGGCAATTCCATTCTTGATTTTATAATTATTATTAGTAGTAGCAATATTAGTATTATTGAAACCAAAACTCCTAGTTAGAGCCAGTGCCAGAGCCCTAGCAACCTAAAAAGCACTTTGTTCCCTTGGCTCCCCTTTTCTACCTCAGAAGATTAAGGCTGTAGTTAACTGGCTATTCCACTGTTCCTTAAAGGGATGCAAAATAACTTTAAATTATGCTGAGACAAACTCCTGTGGGGTAAGGCTGATCTCCCCTCATGATTTGTTTTGTCTTAGAGCATCTTGTTCACTAATGCTTCATCCCAGCTGGGGAAGTGAATGTATCCCAAGGAGGAAATACAACTGTGTTTCAGTCACATGTTGGCAGTAAATGACACAATGCGCTGTACTTCATAACAAATACATTATCTCTTTTCAGGAATTGACCTGGAGAATATTGTTTACTATAAAGATAGCACTCATTATTTTGTGATGACAGCAAAAAAGCAGAGTCTTCTGGACAAAGGAGTGATTATTAATGTATGTAAAAATGCTGGCTAAAACCCCATTTTATTTACTTGGCACAGAATAAGTGTGAACATCTGCAAAAATGTTGTTGCATGTTATAGTGTGTGCTTATAGACTTACTGGATCACTTCATTAAAGCTCAGATCACTTAGATCTTACTCTTTTTTGTTTGTTTATTTTTTCCCTCCAGTCAGCACAGAGTTTCTGTAGAGAACTGAAAAAAATACTTTCTGAATTTTTCAGTTCTGAAACGGGCTGAAATGGGATCTTGACTCACCTTGATAGTATGTGGTGTGGTCATCACAGCAGAAAATAAGAGCCTCATGTATTTAAAGATCAGCTTAGCACAGCTATGTCCAGTTTTATCAGGCAAATAAGGAAGTGTTAAAACCTACCACAGGCAAAATTGCACATTCTCTAAAGTGAGTGAAACATGACAGAAGGAAGCTATAAACGTAACAGAGGTACTTGTGACTTTGAGGCCTTTTTTATTTCCTTTTTTTTTTTAATTTTTCATTCTTCTGTGAGATGTGAGGATTTATATTCTTTTGTTTTTAGAAAGTGTTTTGGCACCATTTAAATGTCTCTTCCTGGAAATGTAAGAGCAGTGAGTTTTTCTTGTAAAGTAAGACAGTGCCAAAACAGTCGAGTATAACTTCCCGAAGGAAGTATTTGTGGGGAGCTATCAGAAGGCTGCTTAGCTTTCTGATGGGACCTCTTAGCTCAGTGCCACGATTTCCTGCGCTGTTGGAGGACAGGGGCTCTCAGGGCAGAGCAGCTGGCCTTGCCTAGCTAGGGTGGGAGAGAGCAAGGGCAGCAGCCCCCAGCAGTGTGGTGGGGAGCAGGAATCGGGCCCTGGGGTTGAGGGACTGGTGTCTGTAGGTGAGGGCAGCCCCAGGAGATCTGTGGGGAGTTCGGAGAAGAGGAGCATCAGCCATGGCCCATCAGAGCTGTTTCCCTGACCTGCTTGGGTCTGAGTGGAAAGAAAAAAAAAAACCAAACCCACAACAGTCTGTCTAAAACAACTGGGCTAATAGTGGTTCTGTGGTATCATCCCTGCGATTAGGGGTCTCATCCATGATTAAGCTGTAAATAGCAACTGCCTTATCACTGGCTTTAAGTAGGACGACCTGTAAAGGCAGGGCCTTTTGCCACACTGGCCAAAAAACAAACCCAGCCCAAAACAGAACAACAGAAAAGCTTCTCCAACCCAAGTTTGAATGTGTTGTTACTGAGATGTTAAGTCAAACCTTCAGGCTGAGACCCACATGTTATGTCATCAGTACATTGGTATTTCTGCTTCTCTTGTGGGTTCAGGTGTGGGGTGCACACATGTAAAAAAGCATTGTGGTGGTGATAACATCTTTTGATGGGGGGGGAAGTAATGTTATAAAAATAACATAACTGAGGAATTGGGAGGCACTATAATATTCTATTGCAAATAAAACTGCTGCTTCACTTCTGGCATAGAGAGTTCCTGTTTGGGGTAGTACAGTAACCTGTGGTTGTTTCTTAACTTTTTGGAGGAAATTAAAATCTCACTTGTTTCTTTATGCTGTGAGATGTGTGGTTGCCACTCATACTATTAGACTGCAGTGTTCTGATCCAGAGAGGATAGTTGGAGTATCTAATCCTAGGTGCTTCTCTCCTTGCAGGACTATATTGATACTGAGCTGCTCCTCTGTGGGGAAAATGTGAACCAGAGCAATTTGCTGTCCTACGCCAGAGAAGCTGCTGACTTTGCAACCAATTACCAGCTGCCTTCCTTGGATTTTGCAATTAATCACTATGGGCAACCAGATGTAGCAATGTTTGATTTTACTTCCATGTATGCATCTGAAAATGCTGCACTAGTGAGAGAGAGGCACAGGCATCAGCTCCTGGTGGCGCTTGTTGGAGATAGTTTGCTGGAGGTATAACTTGGAATGACTTCCAAGTAGTCTTTTCAAAAATTTATTTCCTTAATCCAGCCATTCAATCAAAGTCTTCCCTTACGTGTCCTGAAACAATGGTACCTTCTTAGGAATAGATTTCCCCCCCTGCTTTTTTTTTTATTTTTTTGTGCCATAGCTTATGTCATACCTAATGCTTGGCAGGCAGTCTCTGGCTGAGATTCTGTTTTGCCTTATGCAAGTTGTATTTCTGTCTGAAAACTGTGAGCTGTGTGTCCTCAGCTTGGGTGCACGGCATAATTTTCCTGACTTCCATCACAGAGAAAAACTTGGTCCAAATTTTTATTGCAGTCTCTTTGCCTTATTATGTTCTCTTTTTGAAGTGAAAAGTTTGTTGCAACTAATATATATATATATTTTTTTTTTTAAACTCATACTGACAATCTGAAGTGTTTGAAAAGACCAGTCCAAAGCAAAATTAGGAGTTGAGAAGAAAGGCATTTATTTTTTTCCTTTTTTTCCCTTGACTGATTCTTGAGTATTGAAGGTTTTTTTTTCCTCAGCCTTTACCTTTTGAGGTTAAGAATTTTGTTTTTAAATGTAGAAGTTAAAAAAAGAAAAAGTTAAAGCAGTGTTTTTCATTAACTAAGACTTTGAGGGCAGAAAACGACTAAAAACTACAAGAGTTGACTGTATTGTATTTTAACTCTTTCTGGGTTACTTTTCTAAGACAGTATGAAACCCTAGACTCTATATTGACATTGCAAGCTACTTTTCTAATAAGACCTTAAGAAATAAAAGGCATTAAAATGTAAATGCTTTTTACAGCCCTTCTGGCCAATGGGTACCGGCTGTGCAAGAGGCTTCTTAGCTGCTTTTGATACTGCATGGATGGTGCGGAGCTGGGCTCAAGGAAAACCCCCATTAGAAATCCTTGCTGAACGGTGAGTGCTGCTTTTGTTTTCTGCATTGTCTTCAGTGTTTTAAAGAGTTGTGGTAATGGTAGAATGCAGTGGAAGACAGAACGCCAACAGGAGAAATGTTCTTCTGCACTGGAATGGCATTAGATTAAAATTACCCATTCCTCTAGGTTACTGAACAATTTACAATAGCAATAGGCTGTTGCTCTGTAAACTTCTGCACACTAGTGCAGAGATCCAGCAATGTGCATGACATGGGTTTAAATCACTAATTTAAGTTGCTAATGAACAGAAATAAATGTGTTCCTTGGGGAAATAAACAAAGGTACCTTGTGTGAAAGGACTAACCCTTCAACCATCTCAGCACCTGCTTTTTTTTAATTAAAAAAACCAACCTCCTGAAACAAGTCTAAATAAATACTTTTAACACTAACAGCTTTCATAGTTCGTATTTGTGATTTTTAACTCTACATTTTAGCTTAGTAGCCCTAATGCCCTCTTTATTTAGACTGAAAAATGTATGGCAAAGGAGAATTGCTATAATGCTGCATAATAAGCTGCTCTATGTAATGTCTTCTTGACCAGAGCAAAAAATCTGCTGTTGGCATGGTCTGTCTGATGGTTGAAGTTGCTGACTTTGGTCCTGATAGCAACTAGCATGCTCCACTACAGCTGCCCAGGCTGTTTCAAGGGCAGATACATAGAAATAGTCCTTGTGGTAACACAACTAAAAGCATTACTGAATAGTGCTTTGAGAAGTTTTAAGATAGAAACCTGTGGGATGACTCAAACGCGGCATAGTCCCAAGTGGAAAATTGAACAGCATAATAAAAAAGGCTGTGGTGGTTATAGGAACTGGAGAATGATGGGATTTAGTGCTGTTATGTGGTAAAGAAGTTACTCCTTGGGTGGAGGTTAAAGCAAAACCAGATGACTGATGTCTGAATGATGTAACCTCCTTTTTTTTTTTTTTTTTTTTCCTTTCTTCTTTTTCTTGCTCACTTTCTGCCTCAGGAAAATATGGGCATAAGTTCTGAGAGTCTGTCTTTTTGTTGTCCTTTTTCTGTCTGGCAGCCTTCTCCTGATGAGCTGGGGTAAGAAATGGGCTGGATGCATTTTGCATTTAGTGCATAACGCTTGTCCTGGCAGAATCAAAATAAGGTGCAGGTACCTGCAAAAAAAAACCCAACAAACCTCTTTATATAAATAAACATTTATTTTAATTAATATCTTTTGCATCTTTTTTGTCTATAAGAGAGAGCATTTATCGACTCTTGCCTCAGACTACCCCTGAAAATATCAACAAGAACTTTGACCAGTATACCATTGATCCAGGAACAAGATACCCGAACTTGAACTCAAGCTGTGTTCGACCTCACCAGGTCAGTACTTAAAAGGCTTGCTTGTGAAATCACAGTTCATTTTTTGTTCAGGAGAAGTGGGACCACAAGTAATGCATAAACAAATTTTTCAAGAGACTCTTTGATTTAGATCCAACTGCTGATAAAGTTAACCTAGAAAGAAAACTCTCTCCCAGCAATTCTAACATTTTGCTGCCAATCACTTTTACTTGTAGGTGAGACAGTTATATGTTACCAATGAATTACAACAATGTCCTCTTGAAAGAGTAAGCTCCATTAGAAGATCAGTGAATCTCTCAAGACATGGTATGTGATATCTCATGTTTGCTGTGGATTAATATTTAGAGCCTTCTAAGCAGACAAAAACTGATGAAAATGTTTGCTCCCCACTGTAACTGCAGAATCGGATATTCGACCTAACAAGCTTTTGACTTGGTGTCAGAAACAGACAGAAGGGTACCGCAACGTTAATGTCACAGACCTGACTACCTCCTGGAAAAGTGGCCTTGCCTTGTGTGCAATTATCCATCGCTTCAGACCTGACCTCATGTAAGCGACATCTCTAGATCTTGTTGAGCATAGGATATATTAAGCATTTACCAAAGGATAGTGTAAGACCAACCAGAACAACACTGATACTCTACAGTCCCCTTCTAATGCTGTTTTTTGCAAGGAGGTGCATACCACTGCCAGGGGGGGATGGGGAGGGTGGGGTTGTTTTTGCTTTGTTTTTTCTCTATATCCTTGCATGCTATTTAAAATGAAATGTATATGCTTTCAAAGAGCTAGGAAGGCTTTGAACCTTATGACTTATGATCATGCTTGTGGGAGTCACATGGCTATTTAAAACAAAAATTGCAGTGCTTTGAGAATGTGAGAGTTGCATTCCTGGGTCCCTGAAGACAGGTTTTTAGTGTATGTTTAAAACCACAGCCATAATGGCACTGTTACAGAAGTACCTGGACTAGCCTTAAATGAGCCATCCTCAGTGTGTTGTAGCGATTGCTGTGACAGTCATGTGGGGAAATGCTGGGCCATGGATGTGCCACAGGAGATGATGGTTTTACACAACTCCTCGTCCAGAAGGGCACAGTGCTATTGCTTGTGGGCTATGCAACAAAGGCTAGCCCTTGAAAATTAACTGCTTTAGGGATTGAATGTAAGCCAGCATTCCCCTTTGGACAGTTTTTCTGGGGTCCTAACCCTACAAGACCCGACTTCTTATGTATGAATATTTTGTAAGGTTCCCCGGTAGGTACAAGAGGGTCAGTGTGTAACTGGTGTCAGGAAGTGGCAGTTGCTGGCACTGCGTTACTGGACCTGCTGGATGCAGTCAGCAGTGGGTGATTCTTCTGTCCTCTCACCAGTCTCCAAAATGCAGCGGATGCCTTCTCTTGCCTTCCTATGCAGACTCTGGGGTCACAAATGAATTATTGTCAGCCTCCATTTATTGTGGATAAATGAAATACATGATTGAGCTCTTTTATGAGGTGTGATAAGTTGGAAAAGGAGCGATACCCAGGGTGCTTGTTTATACAGCTTTGCCAGAGGAAGAGCTAACATTGTAAGAATAAGATTTTTAATTTTTTTGCCTTGGGTTAGTTTAAAAAAATGGGAATTATAGGTGGTTTTGTGGATATAATGAGAGGAGGGAGAATGTAGGAAGCAAACTAATCTTTGCTGTCTGTGGAAAGCATGTCTCTTAAGCACTGCTCTCTCTAGAAAGCTTATGGATTTATCTTCCTGAGCTAACAGACCTCCTGCTGTTTAATTAACATTGTGTTTGGATCTTGTTGGCTTTTTGTATTAAACGGGACTGCTGAAGAACTTGGCCAGATGACAGCTGGGCAGGCAAGAGAGGCGGCTGCTTGTGGGCAGGGCGGAGGCAGAGGGCTGCCTGCAGCCCCCTGGCTCCAGAAACAGGCAGAGTCTCTGGGTGCAGGGGAGAGAGAAATTGTTTAGAGGTTCAAAAACTCACATTCCTTATGAGGAGAAAGAAACAACCCTGCCTGGAGCTTTGTAATTTATTCACATTTATTTTAATCACAAATTTTGGAAGCTGTTCAAGGGACCAGTCTTAGAATAGGACGCATAGAAAAAGGATTAAAGAATGGGTAATGCAGTTCCAGATGTGTGATGTACTTCAGTGCACTGCCACATCCAGTTATGACATGGACAGGAGCTCCTCATTCAAACTGTGTGTTTAACACCTGAAAAAAGAAATGTAGCGCCTGTGCATGTGTGTGCACATACATATGACGTGTTTGTTTCATAAAATGCTAGCCTACATTTATTCCTCATGGCTTTGGTGATTTATAGAACTAGTTGAAACTAAAATGTCAGTTGCTGACAGGTGAAATCCGTAGTAGCACAGCTGTATTTGGAGAAGAAAAAGGTTTCTTAGCACTTCTGAGGAGGGATTGCATTTCTTCATAAATAGGGGAATACTTTTTCATGGACTACATCAAAATCCCATTCAGTGAAACAGCTTTTAAATTATGTTTTTGACAAAGCCAGGATTTGCCTGAGACTCTTACCTTTGGCATTGTGTAGACTCTGTAGCTTTGACCTAGTGAAATGCCCATGCTGTTCTTCACCTCTCCTATGGGCAAGGGAGCACTGTGTATTTCTGAGGGGAGCAGAGAGCAAACAACCACTCATACCAGTGTGTTGTCCCCACAGTGACTTTGATGCTCTGAACGAAGAGGATGTTGTCAAAAACAACCAGCTGGCATTTGATGTTGCTGAGCAGGAGTTTGGGATCCCTCCTGTGACCACGGGGAAGGAGGTGGGATCAGCCAGTGAGCCAGACAAGCTCAGCATGGTCATGTACCTCTCCAAGTTTTACGAGCTGTTCAGGGGCACGCCTCTGCGGGCAGTAGGTAAGCCAAACCCAGGCTGCTCCTCATTCTTGCACACTTGGGGAGCAGAAGCACTTCATCCAGGCACTGCTCTTGAGCCAAGAGTCCTTTCCCAGCTGAGCTGTTCTGGCATGTGAGCATGCCTGCCTCTGTCTGCCATAGTTACATAGTGCTTAAAAAAGAAAACGGGGGAAAAACTTGATTGAAGACCAAGGTTTTGTGGGTCCTTGGGGGTTTCAGAGAACAGGAGCAGCTGGATAACTGCTGCTTGACATCATGAAGGTCATGTATCAGGTTGTTAGAGTGATTCTGTGGTAAGGATGACTGCATACAGCATGTCTGTTCCTGGGTGTTTATCTTCCTTTTTTAAAAAGTCACCCTACATTTTATGTCTCTACTTTAATTGCCTGGGTTTCTTATATGTAATTGCTACCTGCACTCAACTGGAAAGTTCTGGCTTAATCAATTTAAAAAAGAAATCTGAATAAATATCCTAAGCAGTTGTTTTTTGAACAGATGCTGACGACAAGCAAAATGGAGAAAATAATGATCTTTGTTCAGTAAAATCATCGAACTTCATCTTTAATAATTATATCAATTTAACTTTACCAAGAAAACGAGTACCAAAGGTAAGTGGTGAAGGAAGAATTACCCTATAAATTTTTCTCTTTTAAAAAGATGAAAATAAACTATCAGGCTCAGAAATAAGGTTTTTATATGTATCCTACTATTTAAAAACCTGTAGAAGGACATTTTTGAGCATATTAAAAAAGTAAAATAAGATTTCACAGTAAACAAAGCTAACACACACATGCACACTCAATCATTATGATGCTTGTAAGGATAAAACTGAAGCACTCAGTACCAAATTGCTGAAGCATTAGTAATAGTCCTAGTTAAGCACTTTCTGTAAATGCAAAATTTCGAGTCACATTGACCATTTGGGTGTACCTGGGGAGAATTCATATCCATTGTCCGTGTCTGTCTTCTTCAGTGTAGGTAAAAGTGAGAGGAGGATGATGTTTTATTTGGTGTGTTTATAAGTTGCCATTTCCAACTTGAAGTATCTGTTATGTGTACTTGTCTTTTCTGTTTTATTTTTGGAAATTTTTCAAAAGGTGTTTTTAGGAGGTTTTGTGCAACGTTAGATGCTAAGTTCTTCTGGTTTTGGGGGGCTTTAGGTTTGGTTTTTTGAGACAGGAAAGTCTGGAATTTTTCTGGACTATTTCTCCCTTTAAGAAAAGTAGTACTGTAGTTCTGTATTCATAGAGTTAAAATACAATCCTAGTATTATATATCAGTTCAAATAATCACTGTTATACTAGAATGCTTATTGATTGGGAGAGGAAGGCTGTGATTTGAACAGTTTATGGATGCTGTCAAGGTTCTGAAGGGAAGCTTTCAAACCATTATAGATGATAAAGCCTGCAATGGTGACAAACAGTAGGCAGGTTGACTAGCATGACTCTGAGATGACGATCTCTTACTCATACCCATATACTTTTCTCTCTTGGTCACTTACTAATGAAAACTTATTGATATGCCCTGTTTACGTCCCTGTATAAAACACATCCATGCCCATACATGTTGCAATTAAAAACTCTAGGGCCTTGAATGTTATGGAGACCTGAGTTAATCATAGAATATTGTGAGTTGGAAGGGACCCACAAGGATCATTGTCCCTGCACAGGACAACTCCAAGATTCAGACCATGTGTCTGAGGGCCTTGGCCAAATGCTTCTGGAATCTTGTCAGGCTTGGTGCCATGAGCACCTCCCTGGGGAGCCTGTTCCAGTGCTCCACCACCCTCTGGGTGAAGAACCTTTTCCTAATGTTCAGCCTAAACTTGCCCTGGCACATCTTCCTGCCACTTCCTCTGGTCCTATTGTTGGTCACCAGGGAGAAGAGATCAGCACCAGCCCCTCCTCTTCGCCTTGTGAGGAAGTTCTAGACCATGATGAGATCTCCTTTCAGTCTCCTCTTCTCCAGGCTGAACAAACCAAACAACTTCAGCCTCTCCTCGTACATCTTCCCCTCCAAGCCCTTCACCAGTTTAGTGGCCTCCTCTGGACACTCTCTAGTCTGGCATGGGTCTGTGTTCAGTGAGAGTATTATCTATGTGTTTCTGAATGGATTATAACTTCAAAAGTTTTCTATGATTTAATTTAAATGTTACTCTAATTAAATTGTTCAGTAATAAACTGTTGCACCTTCTGCCTATTCATTAAGTTGTTCCTCTTCTGAAAGGAGACCTTGAGGAGGGGCTTTACTTTCACAGCCAAGCCTACCATCATTTTAACTTCAATTTAAATGGGGAGTGTCTGCACAACATGGCTCAGAGGCAGCAGTGTCTCAAGCTCAACTGTTGCAGATTAACCAGCACAAGTTAGACAGCAGCCTGTACTCCTCCACCAAAATGAATTTAACTTCTGCACTTTCTGAAGCACAGCTTAATGCAAAACTGTTCCGGGTTCTGAGTTTCCTGGGCTAACCAGAAACTGTGTATTGACTGTGATGATTCTCATGTTCTGTCTTTTTTGGGTTTTTTGGTGGTGGTGGTTGGTTGGTTTTTGGTTTGTTTTCCCTTTTCTTTTCCCCCCTAAACAGACCTCCGTAATGCTTAACTAATGCTTGACTGTATTGCTTCATTTACACTTATGCAGAGACGCTTTAAGTTTTGCCTCCAAAAGTACAGATTTCCTACTTCTTTTGTAATTCAGTGTGCTTAATAGAAGTTCAGGTGTACATCTATGTACTGGATTTCTCAGTATTTTAATATATTGCTTTTTAAATTTGTTACTGTCTTGTCTTCTCAGTTTTGGTGGAAATTTTCACCTGAAGAATTACTCCAGGATTTCTAGATATTTCCTAGACTGACTTATGTTTTGAGTGGTTTCCATCCACAAACACTTTTTCAAAACCTGTGGACAGTCAGTTGCCCAGGAACCTCATATATTGTTAGGATATAACTTTTCCCTGCTGTCCACATATACACAAAACCAAGTGACATGTTTCCCAGCTAACCAAGCAGTGAGAAACCAAATAGGCAAAATAAACATTTATTTTTCTTGTGGGTGACTTCTTCAGAAGAAAAACAGTATTTTTGTTTTTCCATTAGTTATTCTCATAAGGGGAGAGCTTTCCATTAGTAAGCTATTTCTTGACCTCCCATCATGAAATCAGCCTTCTGTCATAACAGGAGGTATAGTTCTTGGCACTACCTGAAAGCAGGAGGTGATTTGCCTGACGGGCCCCTTTGGTTTCACACTATAGGGGCTTGTTTGAAATGGGAAGTGGAAGTGGGAGTGGGACTGTCAAGATTTCACTTTGTATGAAGCTTTGCAGCCCTGTCATGGATGGGGCATGAAACAAGGGGTTAGGACAGAGACTTGCGAGTGCCGTTACTGTCTGACACTAGCTGGGATATGAAGCTCCTTCTAAAGCAGCTGCTTGAGTTAAGAGTTTGGTTGGCTTCAGTTTTATGGTTCTTTCTCCCGCAAGAAGTGGTGCTGAGCATTATCCAGGTATGACAGTGAGAGAGCACTCGCCTATCACAGAGTCAAACACCAGCTGGGGTAACAGTGTTGCTTGCTAAACTTTCCGTACTGTCTAGTTTGTCCTTTTATCTGGCTGGAGGAGGGATCCTTGTCTGGGCACAGGTTGTGAGAAACTGGGAAGCAGGGCCTGGAGCTGGTGCGGCGGGAGCTGTTCTGGCAGCATGTGCTGGGCTGGATAATGTTTTCCATTCTCCTGCAAGTGTCAGCGTGGCTGGAGAGGAACTGAGATTTCCTGTGCTCCAGACTAATAAATGCATGTAGGTGTTTACACAATAAAAGGCACAATCTTTTTTTGTTTGTTTGGGGGTTTGTTTTTTTTTAGTTTTGCTAGATAATTAAATTGCTTTGTCTTTCTCTTCTTTGTAAATATGTTAATGAAGGTACTTTGTATAAGATTTTCAAAAGGCAACATCTTGTTTGCTCCATTCACTTAGGTAAATTCTGCTTTTCTGTGGTACAGATTATTATGCAGAATACAATGTTCTATTAAGTTTTTTACTCTCCCTGTGTAGACTAATGATTATAGGTAGTGTAAAGCTAGGTTACTGAGAGCTAGTGCTTGAAAACAATGCACCAAAGCATACAAAGTAATCAAAATACTGTCATCTGATTCTTTTGGTGTTTGCCCAGAAGTTGTTTGGGATTGCTTCTCTTCACTGCATAATGATTTATTATAAACAGTGTATATGTAAAAAGGAAGCCTGTATTCTTTGATCTTCCTCTTTATTCTTTTTTTTTTCTTTTTTAAGTTGACTGAGCAATCACTAAGTTACAGCATGGGTAAATGCAAATAAGTGAAATGTAGTTTATTGTTCATAAACATGACACCTAACTAGATAAAAAAACCCTCTCCATTGTACCAAATCTTCAAGGCTGAATTTGATAAGAACTGGTACAAATTTTTAAGCATTGACTGTTTTGCAGGTTTGTGCAGACTGAGTATGAAGTATATTATTTATTATTTGTGTAATCTCTAGTTCAGTAAAATAATTGAATATGTGCATAGCTTGAGCACGAAATAGGCACTTTGGTTGCTTAAATACAGTAATGTGAAGCCAGAGTCAGTGAGATTAACCTTACAAGACAGACAGACCTTTAAGGCAGACAATAGCTGATCCAAAAAAGGAGATATGTCTGCACTATGAGTACATGATCTGCATGGAGATATCTCAGTTAAGAGATGTGGAGGCTAGAGTGAAAGAGTTTTTGATTTTGTTGTTTCTATCAAAACCAGTGTAGTCTAGTTTAAAATTGACAGAATAACTGATGCTGTAATGCCTTTTTCTTCAAGGTTGTGCTAGTGCTTTGTGAATTATAAACTCTTTAGTACTGAAAGGGGAAAAGGTAAACATGAATGTTGTAGGGCCTGTGTCCAACAAAGTGTATGGGCGTGTGTTTCACCCATCAGAGTTCAGTGAGAGTAGTCAGGGGACACATATATGATAACTGCCATGAGGGCCACCAGGCTCCTCACACAGGGAACAATTCTGCTGAGCTGAGGGGGCCTAAGGAGGTGTGCCAGTGCAGTGAGGACCCCTGCACGCTGCCACCTCTGTTTGCCTTGTTTAACAGAGGCACACCCTACTTTTTTGGTTATGAAAGTTAATATCCTGGGAGGAGCTGCTTGGGTAAACCTGGTAACTGCTGCAGTAACCAACAGAACTTGTTTTGGCTTTACCGTTTCAGGTTGAAGGGAAAATGGAAGAAAATGAAAATAACAAAAGACGTCGAAAAGGTCTTTTTGGTGTCTTTGAGGAGGTTGGTGTTCAGTGGTGTCCATACATATTCAGCTCCTTGAGGAGCACCAGACCTGAGGAAGCAGTGGGAATTGAGGGGCAAGGGCTTGACCTCTTGTGTTTGGCGGGAACAAAAAGCCTCTACCCTTAAAACCCTGAATTTGCTGTGGTGTGCACTGAAGAAGAGTTAAATTTATTTAAATCATTTGATAGGGAGGAGAGCATTACCTAAATTGCACTAGTTTTCTTTCTGACCCAAGGACATTTAAGGTATTGGGGTTTTTTACTCTTTTCTCTACTTGGTTATTTAAACAATTTTTTGTTTGAAGAGTTTGCATTGAAGGTTGGTGCCTAGCTCCTCTCTGATTAGTAACCTTTGTGACTCTGCTTTATCATCACCAGCACTGATTCATGTTCCCTTTGTACTGTGTTCTGGGACCAAAGAAAATATTTTTTTGGTGACTTTTGAATGCTAAACAGTCATTTTTAATATACTGTAGACTGTATTTCCTTTCATCCTTTACTGGTAGGGATGTTGTTATCTCTCTCTTCATGAGTGTTCTAGGTAAACTCAAGAAAAACTTAGTTTGTTGTTTCCTTGCAGGCTTCAGGTTTTTCAAACCAAGGGACAAATGCTGGGAAAGAACAGAGTGATGGCAGAGAAGGGATGAACCAGAATAAAGTTAAATCAATGGCAACTCAACTGTTGGCAAAGTTTGAAGAGAATGCTCCAAATACAATTTTACGGAGGCAGGTAGGTCATAGATGAACATAAAAATAATCTCTGAAATTAAACTGTAATCTCTCTTTATAAACATGATGCAGATTTCTGAGGGAAAAAATGGATCTGTTATGTGTTTGAAGTGGGTTGTCTTTTTTTAAAAAAAAAAATTATGCGAATTAAAGCTATTCCTCTCAATACTTACCAAACAAATATGGCTAATGTAGATTAACCACTGTATATTAATATCTATTAATATAGTGTAGTGGAATTACAATGTCTAGAAATCTCTTGTAAGCTTAGGTCTGTAGAATTTTAGCTCTGTGTGGAAGTCTAAGCTGGCTGCAAATGGTATTGCAGAAGGACTTTTTTTTCCTATATTCTGTGAATAAAGGACACTACATATCCAATGGAATCTCTTTGTGTAAAATTTATAAAGCAGAGGAAGGGAACCTAATCTTTTGTAAGGTATGTCTGGCTTCCATTCCTAAAGTAGGCTCAAGGGAATATATTTGTACTTTCTGCACCATTTCATGGTTTGTTGTTAGTGTGACTAGTGGTGTTTTAAAAATAATCCCATGCTGTCAAGGCGGGGATAATAAGCACAAAATCACACTTTAGCCAGTGAGAAGGTTTGAGGCAGATGAATTTGGATCTGTGACCTAGAAGATCTGAAGGAAGGATGTACAAGGTGTTGAGGTTCTGTCAAGGGTGGTGGCTTTCTTAATTCTTTGTGCTTGTATCCATTTATGTATTTACATATTTAAGTCCTACAAAAGTGTAGGCTTTATAGATGTCAAGTGACTCAGCCCATGAACTGCTGTTGTCTGCACTGTGCCTGGCTACTTGTCAATGCCCTGAGCTTTCTGTGTGTGATACCTGTGCAGAGGTTTGCTTGGCCATGTTAAAGGAAGCCTTGATGTACCTTTTCATCATAACCTTTCTTCAAGAATACCGAATGTGTTGAATTTTAAGTATATGTTTGATGGTAGAAGGTGTTAATAAAATGGGTAGGTGACAACAATCTGCAAAATGCATGGTTAAGCTCCATAGTAACATGTCTTTAAAAGCAGCTTTTATTTTTTTCTGCCTCAAAAGATCTTTGAATCCCATTTACTGTCCTCCTTTTCTTTTTCTCCACTGTCTTTATAATTTTAAAAATGCTTTACAAGGAGCTAGTAGATAGACCAGCCCTGCTCTCTTCTGACCCTCCTGTTAATCCTCGCTTTGCTAAACCTAAGGATCCAAGTCCTCTTCCACCTCAACCAAAAAGGCAGGTAGGAACTCATATGGGTAACACCTGACAAGCCTGCCTTTTCTCTTAGTGCTGGGACCTCAATGTTGTTGTGTAACTACAGAATATATAGAATGATATTTGAATGTAATCTGCAGAGTTAACAGTCTGAGAATTGTGAAAATCACATTAAAGTTTAAGGCTAATTTACACCTGCTTGACCAGATGAGAACACTGTTTGAAAGAATTAGTAACTGTGTGGAGAAAACCCTAAAAACATACATGTTGATTTCTGTGTTATCATATCTAAACTCCAAATTGTATAACTATCATTACATGGCTAGATTTAACATGCAGGAAAACTACAGCAGCACCTGAAAATTTGTGCATGTATTTGATGCTTTGGGCTGTTGTAAGGATAAGGCAGAGGGAGTTTTCCACCCTGAGAAACCTGACAAAAATGTCTAAGATAAGAGCTTGAGCATTGAAAAGCTGTTATTGATGTCCAGATTTTTTTATTTCTTGAAGTAGAACTTGTGGTAAGAATTTCTGCTGGAAGCTCTTTTGCAGCATCATATACACAGAGCAAATTTTTTATAATACGTTGTTTAAATTTTTCTCTTAGTACTTCCAATAAAAGCAATCTCATATCAAATAGTAATGATAGTCACTTTACATTGGAGTTTTTAATGGAAGTAAATATTCTGTAGTAGCATTTATAGAGTAGTCTGCAGTGAAATGAGACCTGCATTGCATGTGGAAATCTGCAGATCGGCTTGATGAAAAATACAGATTTATAAACTGGTTGGGAATTGTTGTTTTAAAGGCAGGTGTGCTATCCTGAAACATCAGGAGCATGCTGCAAGTTGATTGGCATTATAGTTCTTAATTTTAACTCTGAGAAATTTGGGGATTTTGTGTATTTATTTGAATTGGACAGATACGATGAAGTAGAAAAGACCAACTGGAAGGTCATTGGTAAGACTGAATTTGATAAAGCTGGTTCAAATGTTTTGTTTACTTCAAAAACTATTTTATATGAAGATTCAAATTCAGAGACCCTTTCTGAACTCTTGAGAAAATGCTTTTCATCTGAAATATGTTATAGCTTGACTTAGGTCAGACTTAGATCTAGAATTATGCCAAGAACTACTGTTGATATTCTTACAATTTGATGCTAAAAAAACCCCAAAAACCTCTGATAAAAACAGTAGAAGGAGATGTAGTGTCATGTTCTGCACTGATGTTATCAGGAGTTATGCATGCCAACTGAGACAAGCCTAGAGACGGGCTTTGAGGCCTGTTATGTAGGACTGATTTATTTCAGTGCGTGGACACAAGCATCAGAGGGGCAGTGGGTAGTGTGCAGAGTGCTGTGAGAATGTTTTGCTTCTACTTATGTGCATGACTGCGCTGTGCTTTTGGAAACATCCTTAAAAGCTCCATATACTGCATGGTAGTGCAGAAAGCAGATTTTTTTCTTTTTTTCTTTTCTTTTTTTCTTTTTTTCTTTTTTTTTTTTTTTTCACTTCAAGTGTTTCCCAGTTTCAGGTGGTAGCTAGGAGTGAACACAAGGTCAGGGAACCCAAACAATCTTTCAATGGTTCTGATCATATGGCCAGGAGAGCAAGAACTGTACAAAAACCAGATACACAGCCCAGTCTGTCAGAAACCTCTGAAAATCTCTCATCTGCCTGTTCTGCTGCATTTGTACTTTCTGGAGTGCTTGAACGTCTTCAGCACCTGGAGGAAAAAATGAAACAGGTGACGAGCAATTTCTTTTCTTTTCTGTCTCTTAACTGCATGTGTTAATTGCATGTGTTAATCTATATACTATATTTTCCCTGGATATGCTGTCTTTTTCTCTGTTGCCTTAGGTTATATTAAGACAATAAAAAGTCTTTCTACAAACTTGCTGTACTCTGATAATGTATGTGACATTAACTGAAATCTTTCTTTCTCTTCTTGACTTTCCTTCCCTGACTCTTACTGCAGAAAAGAGCTCAGACCATAGCAAATAGGGAATTCCATAAAAAGAACATAAAAGAGAAAGCAGCACATCTTGCCTCAATGTTTGGATACATGGAATTTCCAAAGGTGAATACTAGTTTTGCACCTGAAAAAGTGCTGAGTTAGAAGACTTACAAGAATTCATGGAGGGGGAGGAAAATCGCAGTGGTTTTAACTTTCCTTTCATCCTGGGTGGATCTGTAAAGTAATTTTGATTCCACTGAAACTGGTAAAGAGCTTTGTTTAAATATTATTGCATAATTTAATTGAGGTAAAACACAATCTAAATCATAAAGCTAGTCAGAGTACTTTAGCGTGAGAGAAATGTGTTGACTAAACCATGTCTCGTGCTTAAGTGTACATTGGTAGCTCAGAGTTTCTAATGAATTGGTGAGCAGTAGCCCTCAGTGCAGTCTGGCATTTCTTATGTTTCGTTATGCTTTCTTCATCACTGCCTTACTGCCCACTGTAAATATTTCTATAAGAAAACTGAGTACAGTGGTATCATTTGCCGTGAAGGTTTTGCCGTGGTGATTTTCATGGCTCCTCACTGTGCAGACATATAGAAAAGAGTAGAATTGCAGTTATTATCTCTCTATTTTTTTCAGTGCATGACTGTGGAATTATTCTCTTAACCTGTGCTAATGTCACTGTCTCTTGGATAACTCTCCTGTTTCTGCTCTACACAGAATAAACTACCTACTAAAGGCTTATCCCATTCTCAGCCCCCAACTCCCTCTTGCCCTCAGCCTCATGATTCAGCTGCTGCCTCTTCTCCATCATCTGTTGGTTCAGCTTCCCCTGCTGTTCCTTCTAGACAGGTACTCCATTAACAGAATTTTCCTGTGAAATCCAAACTTGCACTAAAGCTGCTTGAGAAATGGCTTGGATGGAAGGCACTGTCAGCAGATCTGTTGTGTAGGTTGTATTTCACATCTGAATCAAACTTTGCTTTGTTCACTGTTGTTAATTCTGTGTGTTCATAAGAGAAAAGTCATCATTACAAATAATTTAGATATAAAGCTAAACAACAGAGTACATAGTTCACAAAAACTTTGCTTCAATTCTGAAAAATGTGCATTGCTGCTTATTTTAAACATTCTGTTGTTGGATAATACCATAGACGTGCCTAGCAGAGAGAGAGCTTCACGTTGTATAGCTAACCGGGTGTTATGAGATTGGTTAATTGTTCCTGGGTGGCATTTGTGTTTCTTTCAGTCTGGACTGCAGGGAAGAACCTGCACAATAATGATTATTTTAATTAGAAGACATATCTTGGAATTGTATGAGCACATGGCGATAGAGACAGATTTTATTGTTGTTTTGTTTGTTTACTCATTTGTGCTTAAACTTGCTTCTATATGTTAATTGCTAGAATACAGTTCTTTGTAACACCAAGCTTTACAGAGAAGAAACACACATACTCTGAATGAAAGCAGTTAGATACCACCCACAGATTATGTAGCAGCAGTCTGGGAACACTGCAGTATTGAATAGGATTTGTGTAGAAATAAAGGTGGAAGCATCAAACTTTTAGAAGTACTGCAGGTGACTGCTGTGACCCAGTGCAGTGCTGCTGGAGCTGGCAGCTCTGCTGCCTGACCTGTGAAAGAAGCACTGTTCAGCAAAATCAGGTACCGTCTCCGTTTACTGTGAGGAGGAGCAAAGCATTCAGCCTGCTTTGTTGTATTTAAATAATAGTAGTTTTATGAAATACTCATGAATATTGCCCAGCTTCAGGTAAGCCATGGCTGAAGTTAGTTTCCTGTCTGGCAGGCGTTCACAAGATCATTTAGTGGAATTGATCTAGATGTTTTTAGGTTATTTTGCACCACATTGTTGATGCTGGTTGGAAATTGGGCTCATAATCTCAGCAGTAACTAAGCAGGTAGATGCTGAGCTGGCTTGCAGTTTGCAAGGTCAGGTTCCTCACTTGAGATAGAGCTGTGTTGAGAAGACTCCATTGCTCTCATTCCCCAGGAAAATGTAGGCTACACAGCCCTTCAAGGACACTGCAAGCCCAGCAGATGCCTTTCTGTGGTAATCCCCTAATTCTCTTCAGCTTCAAAATAATTCCTTTGCCTGGATTTACCTCTTACTTTTTATGACCTAGGACATATAGTATTTGATGGGTTTAAGCTAAGTAATGGTTTCCAGAATATCGGGCCTGTTGCTCATTTGATTTGGAGAACTTTTGCAACGCTGCAAAGACAATTTTTTTACAACAACTACGAGAACAGGCCTTTAGAATATGAAAATTAGACTCTTAATCATGTGGAAACTCTGTGAGTGATAATTTTACTGGAATTTAAAAACTTTTTCTTGGATAACATTTGGCCTGAGCAATCATTGTTGGATGTTTTAATTCAACTGCATTTTGTTTCAAGTGCATTCACAGCCTTTTATCAGTTTGCCATTGTATTTAAATAGTGTAGCAATAGTTTGTTTTGACTTGGTTTCACTCAGGCTGAGTTTATTGTAGTTGAAAATGCTTTCTCTAGAGGTAACGGCAGAATGCAGCACAACTGAGTCGAAAATCTTGTTCTGTCACCAGCACAGTAAATATACCTTCATCTCACTTGGTAAATATTTGCCTGATTAGGTAGGACTACAGGTATTCCTTGGCAGATCTACATGCATGAACATCTTGATGCCTAGTATACTCAATAGGGTTGTACAGGCCCAGGTCCTCTGGTACCCAGTGTTCATTACATATGTCTAAATACGGTGCATTTGGCACGGCATGCCTTTTGGAGCAGGCTATGCTGCTGTGCACTTACTTTAAACAAGTGGGTCCTTCCCTGGGGGCAAGGGAGGGACCCAGTGGACCTTTGGACCAAAGTCCAGGGCCATTATTTGCATTGGTGATGTGCTGGGGAAGTGTTAATGGATGTACAAGACTTTTGTTCTCCGTACTACTTAGGTGCTGTGAGGTTGTTTCAGTCATGTGATATTCGTGTTACTTTTGCTTTACCTCTCTTTAGCAACTTAAGTTCTGTTCCTCTTCAAATCATACAGGCCACGTTTTGACTTACCTTTTATTATTTCTCAAGCAAATTTTTTCCAAGAAGCAGATTTCTTACTGCTGTTTTCACTGTAAGAGTATTAGATCTTCAGGGAACACCTGTTGGTGCCTTGATTTCTTAACAAGAGTCTGTGCCCTTCCATGGTTAAATTGTTGTTCCTGTGTTTTATCTTTTACGATTGCACACTTCTCAGAACATGAAAATTTTATCATACTCTATAATCTGGCTAAATGTGCAGCACTAAATAAATAAAATTTGGTAACACTTCAGGTGCACAGTGCACACCTGCAAGTACTGTGCATGATAATTTAATGGTATATTTGGACCTCTCTGCTGTGAATATGTACCGGTAGTTGCCTGTATTTGTGTTTTGAGGGTGAGGTGACAGGACTCAGAATTTGTATTTGTGGTCTCTGTTCTGAGAGATATCACTAGTAATAATCACTAGAGATAATCACTAGTAAGTCTAGACTTTGGTATGGAAAAGCATTTCAGGATTGGTAAGCCAACAGAAGGAGCTCCCTCATGTTGCTTGCAGTATAGAAACAGACACTTTTTGCCAGCAGAAGAATAGAAGGTAATAGAAGTCTGAGTGTTGCAAGACTTCATGAGATATGACCTATAAATATCAGCACCCTCCCATCCTTTAAATAATTAGTACTGACATTTTAATTTCAAGTCAGTACAAAGATTGTTAGCAGACATGATGATCCTTTACATCTGTTGAATTTTCATCAGAACAGTATGTTATGGTGGCATATTTATTGAAAATGGTGGCTAAGAAGTCTTACTGTCTTATTACAGAAACCTGTTATTAAGCCTCAGTCCTGAAAGGAGCACTTGAAAGGAAGGCTGTGGAAGCATATTGTTTCTTTTAAAGACATACAGTCATTACAACTTAAGAAGAATTAACTTCTGTACGATGTTACATGCAAATTGCCAGTAATAATCAAAACTACTTCCTAGCTTTAATCAACTGTCAAATTTCACATAGGTAGAATAATGAATTAACAAATAGTATATTACAGGCTGGGCTTTGGTTATTCCTGTTTTCTATTTAAAGTTGGATTGACCTTCAGAAAACTGTTCATCTGAGCTTTGCATGAGTGAATCCACACAATACGTCATAAGAGCTATGAAGATGTTGCAATCAACAGGCTTTGCTGCCTGCAGAGTTTGGACCAACTACTTCCCTTCAGTGACGTGACTAATTGCCAGCAGTAAGCAGGGCTCGGGTGTTTCCTACACACAGTAACTTATTACTCAAATGTTGTTTATCTCATGGGTAAAGTATATGTAGCATGTAGTAACAAAAGTAAATAAATTGCCCTCAAAGCAAAATAAGACCAGGAAAATCATTAAGGATATGAAAAAAACAAAGGGGAAGCATTGTATGCTTTTGGAGGCAGAGAGCGTATTTCCTTTGTTTTATTAAAATACTGCTGAGGCTTACTTGTTGGCTGTGGCCTTATAAATAATAGCACAGGGAAATACAGAAGGCAGCTTTCTCTTCCCACTTTAATGAACACCATGATCAACCTGCTGAAAAGCTTTGGCAGCATGTCATTGACAAGTCAATAGTCTTAGTAGATCACAAACCCTTGGGGAATTTTTAAGTGTTTTCTTGGTTGCTTCCTGAAATTCACCGTGTAATGCAACTCTTTTAAGATTCCTTTCCAACAAAGGATATAAAGCTACTGGTATAAAACTGCCTGAACTGTGAGCAGTAGCCTGTTACATATTGATAGTGGCCCCAGCACTACAAAATTGCATGCGTGTGTGGGGCTTCACGTACACCAGTAGCCTCAAGGGTAGTAAGTGTATGAGCAAAATATAAAACCAATGGGGTACATGAGCAGCACCAGGCAGGCAGAGATCTGTGTGCTGTTGGCTAAAGCTAAGCTGTGTAAGAGCTGAGAGGTTCTCTAAAGGAATGTGTGTAGATTTGGTGTCAGACCCTCTCTTTTGCAACTGGAGTTTATTACACTTACACGATTAAATGGGTGAAGGTGTTATTGAAGTCCTTGTCCATAAGCAGGATGAGGTTTAGAGAAGACGTAGGGATCTGCTCAGCCATTGTGCTGTTGTTGTACAAGGACAGAAGTCACAAACCTTGCAGGGCAGCAGTCCCCGTGCATGCCCCATCCCTCCCATTCTCTGCAGGTTTCTGATGGTGGCAGGTGCTCATAGGGCTGTCCCAGTGGATTCTTGGCCTACCCTCATATTACTATTGTGTGGTTGAATGGCATTGGAATAAAACAGAATAGAACATTTTAGTTGGAAGGGACCTACAATGATCATCTAGTCCAACTGCCTGAGCAATTCAGGGCTGACCAAAAGTTAAAGCATGGTATTAAGGGCATTGTCCAAATGCCTCACTGACAGGCTTGGGGCATCAGCCACCTCTAAGAAGCCTGTTCCAGTGGGGAGGAAAATTTGGTCTTATGTAAACTTAAACAATACAAGAGAATGTATTTTTCCTGGAGTAGCAAGCAATCTTACTTCTAGTATTGGTTTATCATTTGATGTACCACTTAGTTACATACTGCAATGCTGTCCTAACAGTTCACTTTGCTGTTGCTACCCCACAAGTTGTGGAGATATTGAATAATATTTAAAAGTCTCTTTGTATTAAACAAAACCAAGCACTACAGAAGTTGTCCCTTGAATGGCCTTTGTCATCTTAACATAAGTATTTTGTATCTGCCTGGATATTAAGGTAATTATGGAATAACTCTCAAATGATAAGGGGAGCTGTAAGGGGCTGGACATGTTCCCAAGTTCCTGAACTTGAATTTTTTTTTTTTTTTATTAGCAAGAATATTTGTATCCATCATAATTTTTGAAAGCATACCCACAGTGTATTGCAGTTACTTTTAATCTCGATAGAAAATACTTTAAGATTATTTTAAAGTGTCATGTATACCGTTGCCTTTATTTTTTTTCTTCATGGTAACTTTCTGATATTTTAAAACCTTTTCATTAGCAAGACTTGGTGTGGTGGCAGTAGATAAATAAATGAGAACTGTGGGACTTAAAATTTGGGCTCTGTGGGCAGGAAATAGAATGTAAGATATGAGTTCATGGATCCTATAGGGAAAAAAACCCCAAATATTGCTGTAAATCTGCAAAGTCTTCACAGACTTTTTTCTGGGAGCAGAGAACTGGAGTGCCTGCCTGCCACTCACACACACACATCTTTCTTCTATTCCAGTTCCCAGGTTTGTGTTTTAGCAAGGGATCCTGGACCATACAGGCAGTGGTCTGGCTGTGGTGCGTTTGGAGCCACAGCCTGAGGTACTGCTCTCCTTGCAGGCCTCTATTTGATAGAAACAGCTTAATATTCATGGCTGCAATAGTGTGATGAAGCAGATTAAAGGAGATGGCCTCCTTTCCCGAGTGTGGTTTCTCCAGTTTTCCCTGGCGTTAAGATGAGTCACTGGGGAGAAGGAGAATGGTTGCTCTGTGAGTATCAACAAAACATTTCTGTGCAGGACTTCTAGTACATTTTCCTAGAACGTTTCCTGAAATGCCATGGTTTGTAGTCTGTTCATTTGAAGTTTAGTCCCCACCTGTGCTTTGAAATATAACAACAAAGTCCCAAGAAGTCAAAGTGAACAACAGGGGTTTTTTAATCTATCAGAATGGTCCAACCCTGATAGCCAGGCAGTAGCTCCCAGCTCAGCCCGTTTGTGGACACGGCAGGAGGCAAATGCACAACAGCGCTGCTCCCAGCAGCTATTTCTCCGTCATCTGCACAGAGAAGCATGTGGGCTGCATGGAAGCTTTCTGTGGCTACCAGCTGGACCATGCTGATCATGCATGAACATGCTTGTGCTCTGCTAGACCTTGCTTCTGCTCTTTCTCCTGGCCTCTCTTTGTCATTGTTTGCATGTTTTCAAATCATTCTTGTCCTTTTCTCATTAATTCTTTTTCAAGAATAACTATAGCTCTTCCTTCTATTCTTCATCTTCTCCCCTATTCTGGTTAGATGACTGTGGGAAAGGTCTCACGTGCAATTGGAGCTGTGGCTGAAGTTCTTGTCAATCTGTATGTGAATGATCACAGACCCAAGCCACAGCTTCCCCCCCTTGAACCGGTAAGACTCAACCCACAAAGAAACAATAACTTGACTTAAAAGAGAATGTCATCCAGACTTAAGACTCTGGTTGTGGAGCACTTTAAGCATTAGGAAAAGTCTTAGTCTAACACTTATTAAGGAATCAAGTGCATATTGTCAAAATATGCTGATGTGTGGATGTGCTGGAGATGTTGCTCACCACGTCTTCTATTTATATTTTATTACTTGTCTGTATGAATTAAAACTTCAGGAGGCTTTTATTAAATGTAATTACTGGTACAATTAGTAACAGAAGACAATTATTAATCAGGGTGGCTTCTAAAGAAAATTTTGTACAGTACATGTTTATGCATTTATTTTTAACACACAAATGCTGAATCACCGTGCCTCATTTTCAAGTGAGCCGTTTTGAAACTCTGACGCTGTTCTCTGTTGAATTCAGAAGCGGTCTCTGGACAGAGCTACATGTTCTTGCCCCATTCCTCATTCTCCATCTCCTGCCTCCACTGCTCAGAGCTGTCAGGTATTGGGAAGCAAAGTAAGGTGTTGTGTTGTCGTGATGACACTTATTAGCCAGCACTAAACTCCCATTGCTTCCACTTGGTTGTAACTATCTGACCTGTTCTATTAACATCCTATTTTTCAAAATGCATGTGTGTACTTTTCCATGTGCATGGTTGTTCATTTGGAAAGTTTCATACTCTGAAATGATCCATCACAACAAAATGGATTAGTAATGGCAGATTTGGAATAGAATTCTCAATTTTTAAGCACAAGAGTGTGACTTGTGACAATGACAATTGGAACTTGCACATAATGTTAAAAAATTTGTTCTGAGACTGCCTTTTGCTGGCAAATTAAAGATGAGTTGTGTGGACTGTGTGCTTCTGTCTGAATGTGCCTGGACTCTGCCAAGCCTGCACCTCTGTCCCATCCATGGTGCCTCTTCTGTGGCAGTGGAGGGGAGGGGAGGGAGATGGTGGCAGCTGTGGTAGAGACAGGACGCTCATCTGTACTGACCTGTAGCTTAGCAGAATACAATAATGCAAAGTAACATCTTCAGACCTGCCTCTAATAGGAAAAGGGAAGCCCAGTGGCATCTAATCCATTTATAATTTAATTTTCTGTACCTTTTGCATGTATTTCTACAGAGGATGAGATTTGTGGCAATTAAAGAATGTTAATTACCATCCCAAATTCACCAAAAATTTTTAAAACAGTTTTAAGTTGTTAATATGGATCAAATTAATTAATGTCCAATCAGTTAAAAATATTATGAATGTCTGTGGTAGGAACGAAATTGCTTTTTAAAACAAACCAAGCCCGAGCTTGGGCTGGTCTCAGGAGGAACATGGCTGAGAGGGGAAGCAGGTCTGCAGCGATGTTAATGGTAGACACCAGCATTGAAGACCGTCAGTTTTTCTTCCTGGACTTTAAAGCACAAGCCTGTGTTTTCCTCCAGAGTGTGTGTGAACTGAGTCTTCAGAGTGTCTTGTTTTCTTAGCTCCAAATGCATGTCTGTTGTTGGAAGCTGGTGAGGTCTGCCTTGGCCCTCTTCTGAGAAACACTGGTGCCCGCAGCCGTGAGACGCGAGTGCCTGAGCCAGTGCGGTGCAGGGCGGGAAGGAGCGTTGGGGGCTGATGCTGCTCTTGTACCTGAGGAAACACAGAATGTTAGTGAACCCCCAGAGGGAAGCGGGGTACAAGTCCAGCTGGAAACTCACCCCTTAAAGTCCTTGTGATGTCTCATTTATGAATTACTGCATAAACCTATAGAATTGCAGCAAATGAGTGATAAAAAAGCTGACTGGTGCTTATTTTAATTGTGTGTGGAGGGGGCTGTGTAAAACTTCAAGCAGCTAAAGCAGCTGCCCACTTAATAAGAATTTATATCTGGATGTAGCGCAACAGCTTTATGTGCATTTCTATTTTCTCTTTTAACAGGGATCTCTGCGAAAAGAATTTCCTCAGTCTGTTGGGGGGAGTGACATTTGTTATTTCTGCAAAAAACGGGTATATGTTATGGAGCGGCTGAGTGCAGAAGGCCACTTCTTTCACAGGGAGTGCTTCAAGTGTGAAATATGTTCTACAACACTCCGTTTAGGAATTTATGCCTTTGATGTGGAAGAAGGTAATATAGGAACTATTTAAGAATATTTTAAAATGTCTGAGTATTGCTGCCTTTAACGGAACTAAGGAAAAAGACCTGGCCAAGTAGCTCAGTCGGGAGGAGGTCTGCCAAGTATGTTGTTTGCGTCCATGCTGATCTTGGAGCCCTTGTACTTGCAGTTCTGGTCTTTCGAAAGAATCCAGTTATGACAGACCTGAGCTTTGAATGATGAAATCCTTAGTGGAAAATAAGTCGAGTGACCAAAATACAGCTTGTCCAATCACGGGTCAAAGCAGAGGAGGAATTTCTCCAAATACACAGAATTGTTCTCATATCTCACTTGTAGTTGGCCATTAAATAATGTGATCTATAAGGATAAGCCAAGATAGTGGTAGATTTACATGGATGAGAGTGAGTATAGTTTATTTACTTCAAGATATTATGGCTCAGGAGTTGAAAGCAGTAGTACTAGCCAAGCAGCAGCATAATTCATTCCAGTCTGCTGTGGACTGGGAGGTTCAGGTCTTGGGTGCTCAATCCCACCCACAGCCTGGTGTTTGGGGATGGGGAATTATTTTTTACCCTTTTTTTAAAAAAAAAAAAAGTTTTGAAGGAAATTACTAAACTGAAGTGAAATTCCCTTGCTACTTCCAAATCATTTGAGTAGATCCAATTATTAACCTGATCTCCCTCTGTGAAAGGATTAAAGACTCAGTGTCAAAGGTGGTTCTTTTGCAGTCCAGACTATCTTCTGCAAAGACTTTTTTGAACCGATTATTTGACTTTTCGCTGCTTGTTGTCTTGTGTTGGCTTGTGACTTGGTATTTATAGGAACTTGTTTTTCTGCTGTTTACTAATCTTAAACCTGTGTGGTAGATAAATGACCTCACCTTATTTAACCAGTGTGAAAATCTGTGTACTATAAAAGAAGCCCATTCAGAGATGGGAGCTATTTATAGTCAGTGTCAAGTTTCCCACTCATTTTGCTGCCCAACCATTAATTATCCTGATTTCATCTTTTTGTAGATGCAACAGTCAGTTTTCAGTCCATATACATATAGATAAAATACCATATAATTTATTTTTTCTCTTGTAGGTAAATTTTACTGTAAACCTCATTTTACGCACTGCAAAATCAGTACTAAACACAGAAAGAGAAGAGCAACATTACAGTTCCAGGGAAAGGTATGTATTGGTTATATTACTCATGCAGGAAATATTGAGGTAGCTTTATCTGAAACAGGGAGTAGTACTTGTTTATGTATATGTGTGTGTGAGGTGTTTTCTACCTGATGTTCAGGAATGGTAAAATCAATACTAAGGTACGACCTCCTGGTTCAGTGAATCAAGCATATTTATAGTCTGGTTCTCAATGGAATTTAACTTTTCCTATACAAAATAAAGTTGAACTTAAGAGCAACTGGAAATTGAAATGTATATAAAAACTTGAAAACAGTAGCAGAAACTGGACTTTTTATTTTTGGAAGTATATTTAACATTTTTTTTTAATGCTTTATATAAGGAGGTAACAGAAGCATGGAAGAAAGAGGAATCCAAACCCACAGAGACCACCACAGAAAGCACTTTGTCTACTGCTAGCAGTCCAGAGGACAGGTCCCCAGGTATCCTGACTTCCTTCTTTAGGGGCACGCTAAGCTGGCCCCTTCGGGTGACAAGGGATCTGCTTGACATTCCCAGACGCCTGTCTAACTGGATGCATGGTTTTCTGCACGCTACCAATCTTCATTTCAGGGACAATGCATATAACTATACCTACTTGTATGAACTCTTGAGCCTTGGTGTGCCATTCCTCTGTGCTCTTCTAGAGGTACTTACTCATATGTACCGGGAAACAGAGCTATCACTTGAAAATGTGCTTGAATGGGTGAAAAAATTCTATAGGGTTTGAGTTCTTCTACGTATCTTGCTCAGTTGTGCCTTTCAGATTTTCAAAATTAACAGCCTCGCTATTTTCTTGAGGTTTTTTTTGTTGGCTTTTTTTTTTTTACTTTTCATGCAATTTAATGTGTGACTTCAGTGAACAGTGGATTCCTTCTGATATAATCGAGGTGCAATCAAAATTTTCAATATAAAATGTACTGTATGTTACAGCATGAAGGGCAGTGTCCAGATGCATTTCCAGAATACGGAGACAGATGAAGGATATTTTGTAATTTTTTTTTTCTCCCCTCATTTTATCCTGTGATCAGACCATTGAGGGTGTGGTACACACCTTAAAACCTTCTGCTCCCTGTCTGCCCCCTACCTCCCCATATTTTTTTTTTTTTTAGACCAAGAGAGAATGTGAATTCTTTCAGATGTTTGGGGAATATTTATGACAAATGACTGGGTTTTGAAACGTCTGAATATGGCGCATACCTTTTTTTTTTCCCCTTGCTTTCACCTTTGCTCTGGGTTATGAGGTTTATAACTTGCATGAATATGTTAAAAAATAAATAATAATGTACTTAATTCACATTGCTTCTAGTCATGCCTTTTACATTTCTTACATGTGATAGATACGCTTTGTTGATAGTGGGCATAATCTGTTCTACTAATTTATTTAAAGTTTTGAAATAAATCTGAAGAACAAATCCTACTTGAGAAAAGGCTTGATTGAAACTATAAGTCAAAGGGACTGGTAGTGTAGTTAGACCTGATTTACTCCTTAAGTCGAAGCTTCCTCATTAGGTGGCTGATAGGAGGAATATCAATGGAGCACTCATCTGTAACTGAAATCACTGCTGTTGTGCCTCTGGGTAGGCACTGCTTCTGTTGGCTCTTGTAATTTTTTAAAAATGCAAGTTTAGAACAAACAACAAACCCTACAAACGTATTCTAAGGAGATTACTTATTAGTTGGGTACTTCATTCATTTCAGTGTATAAAGCTGATGGCAGAAAGGTGAAATTCTATCATCTGGAGTAGCTCTTAAGTAAATTTCTTTCAGATGTTTCTCAACAAGGTCTGCCTTACTCAGAAGGTGTTGGAACAGGTTCGATAAACTATTTAACGGCAAGGAGACACCAGCATCCCAAATTCTGATTTACTTTCAGCCTAGTTAGCCAGTGAGGTAAGCATGCTCCCTGCCTCTCAAATACTGAAATGTTTAAATTCAGCAGTTAACCAGGAAATAGGTAAATACGTAAACATGGTAATATGTATAGCCTAAAATGAAAAGCATCAGTAGCATTTATTTCTAGCCAAAAGAATGTGGCTTAAATAATAGGAAATAATGTTGCATTCAGTTGGTACCAAAGTTGGGGATCACCTTCCAGTGGTCTTGAATGACTGCACTGCTTATGGGCTGGCAGGTTTTTTTGGTTTTGGGGGTTTTTTTACATAGAATGTGGGAAAAGATTATTTGAATTGTTTTGTTTCTTAGGTATTAAAAAGAAATGTGTCTTCTGTTTAAAATAAATAAAAACTGGATTTTTTTCTAGATAGCTTGACTTTCTTTAAAGTACAAGGATAAAGCTTTTCACATTTTAGAGTGCTTATGTATTTTGGGAAAAGATTAAGTATATGCACAGAAATTGAAAAAGTGCTTGAAGATATTTGTTTAGGTATAAGGTAGCATTTGTTTGAAATAAATTACCATTAATGTTCAAACATGTATTCAGCAAAACTTTACTAGAAATATTGACTGGACACAGCAACAGTTATAGTAACATGGTGGGCATCTGTATATATGTAAAGAAATGTATCTGTAACACTTTTATATAATTTTAAAAAAACCCTGCTTTGGAACACTGTATACTTTTTAATTATTTGCTGATGATAGTAATTGTTTCACTCTAAAACCGAAAAAAGTCTGCAGTGTGATTTACCGTGTTACTCCTGAAACACAGCAAACTGCTAAGTGGCCACGTTTTAAAATTTCACTTGCCATCAGTTTTGATTTCAGTTTGTCAACAGCACAGTCTTAAGGAACATTTTTTTCCTGAAATTTTCTCTTGCTGTTTACTACAGGAAATTTTCTGCTTTTCAGCAAAGTGAGCATAATGGTAAACTTACAGAGAATGGTGACATAGTAAGAAACTTGGAAAACTCTGATGTCCAATGAATTTAAAGTAAATGAATCTTACTAGTAGAAAGTTTAAAAATAAATTTAAAAATAAAAACATGGTATTGGCTTTATAGAGATTTATATAATGGGGAATAAACTCCTTACATTCCCACAACAGAATTCAGGAACTTGCATAATGAAGATATTTTCCCGAAGAATCTTAGTTATACTGCATGTTTCTCTGGGAGTTTGCAGGTTATTCTGTCAGGAAGGCTTTTTATTGGCATCAATATAATTGGTAGATTATTTTTTTTTAATCTCTTTATCTTCATATTCTGCTAATGAGATTCATACCTATTTGTCCTCATCAATAGTTTAATGAAAAAGGTAGTTTCATTTGTGCCTACGTAATCTTTCTGATGCTTTCCTATATAACCAAGTTAAGTTCTGTGTTTTTTTTCCTGCTGTCTTCTCTGTCAATCTCCCTCATTGCTTTTAGTCCAATTCATCATTCCGGTGATGCACCCGCTCACTGGCTGAAGCCTTTCTGCTCTCAGGTGATTTTTTTCCACTTGCTAGTTCCAAAATTGTGTGACTAACACTGTTGTTTGACAGCATTTCATTGCATGTTTTTTAAAGATGTTTGGAGCAAACTGTGTGTCTGGTATATTAATGGATGGCAGCTTTGGCATGAACATTTAACCTGTTGCTGAGTTCACAGTTCTAGAAAAGGTATTGTCTGCGCTCTCCGTAGTGAATGTTTTTCTCTCTGTGTCTGCATGTATACTTCCTTGTGCTTTTAGGGTAAGCTAGGCAAGTAAATTGTTCCTTGAAAGAACTAGTTAAAGCCCTATTTCTTTCCAAGTATTGAAGGAAAGATTTAAAATAAAGTCAGGACAAGATTAGCCAGCTGATTCTCCTCGTTAGCCTGAGCACATGTCTCCATTGAGCTCAAATATGCAAAGAACAAGCAATGTTTGAGCACCACGGCACTTACCAAGGACGACTTTGTTTTCATACTGGAAAAGTATGATATCAAAGGATTCTTTTGAAAAGTAGCCAAAGAGATTCAAATTCCAGTCTTCCACCACAAGTAACATAGTAGGCAGGCCTAACAGCAATACACGTGTGCTATTTTTAGTCTGTAATATGAAAGTTTATATAACCAGAGTGTTTTGGGTTGAATTGTTTTGTTAACTAATTAACTAGGCCCCATTTGCCACTGTGATGAATGGATTTGTTTTGCTGCATGAGGCATTGCTACGACTCTCCATGACAGTTTTGTGTGGTGATTTTGTATTTTTTACATAAGTTTCAGTATGTGTAATCACCTAATAATCTAGAAGGGGAAGCAAATCCAAACAAGAACTGAGGGCTCAGTCTGACAAGCGAGTGCACCAAGGCTTTGGTTGACACAGTCATGACCCAGCCTTCCCTGCTGAGAATCCCTTTGAAAGGGAAGGGCCTTCGGGAATTGATCTCAGCAGCGAGTTTCAGGAGGGGCCAAGCATCCTCTGCCACTTGTCCCGTTTCACACGCCTCAGTCAGGAATGCAGAAGGGCCGCAGGGTCAGAGCACCACGCTCCTTATCTCGCTGACCTGTATGTTTGTGTGACTGAAGCAATAGTATTTATTTGTGTGGGTATCCTAAAATGTCTTGATGGCTTTGAAAGTGCCCACGCTGTGCCCACACAGAAACCTCTCTGTATTTTAAGCGTCACTTCCTGCACAAATGGTTAGGACATGACTTCCTGTGTATTTCAGGGCTACAGTGTTCTGTTACAAAGCTCAGCATGCTTTGAGACTAAAGTCATGACATAAAGGTCTGACATTTCAAACCACTTCCCATTGCTGTGTTTTTTACTCTCTGTTGCAGAGTCTTCCTAGCTCTTCCTGGCCCGTGAGGATTCTGTTCTTCTTCTAAATCTTCTGTCTTCATTTCACTTCATAATCTTAACTGAATATTTTTATTAAACAGTTTTTAATGCTGTATTTAAATTTTCACATGGAAATTCTGTATTTTGCACACAGTGAAAATTGTTTTAGCTTTATTTATGGTATCTGCTGTAAACAAAAATAAATTTAGTTCTTTTTAAGTCTCCTTGTTTCATCTCTTCCTTTTATAAGTATTTCCTGAGGACAGAGGCTTAATGGTGACTTCACACTTGTTTTGCAAATTCCTTTTCTGGTGGTTGTGTTATCTTTGTTGTGGCCTGACGTAAAGGCCAGAGAGTTTCACTGTGGTGGTATAGTCATATGTGTGTCCCTTTGGAAAGGGATACACAGACAGGGTCCTTGACAAGTTTTCCTGTTCACTGCAGATCAGGAGGTGCCTGGTGTTGGGATTTATCCTTCCTGGGAATGACAATTTGGTGTTGGTGAGAATGGGGCTTTCTTGTATTGCATACACAAATGCCATTTGTCCTCTTCTCTTTGACTTCTGTTACCTTTCCTTATGTTTTTATTTTACACATTAACAAATGTCATGAAGGGCATGCTGAGTTAATGTGTTTGGGATCTTACATCGTGTACAGGAAAAGCAGGTAATTGTGGGTAAAGCTTTACCTTTGCTACTGGCTCTCAAGTGCTATTTGCAAGCTCCTTGTATCTTCTGGACCCCTGGAAGCTGCAGCTAATGGTGACCTGTTACCTGTTAACAGTGGCCTTGTTTTATTTATTTATTTTGCCTTCCTTTGCTCTGTCACAGCTTTTTTAAAAATTTTTATTTTTATTTTTAAAGCTGGTTGTGTGGTTCTTTTCAACAGCAGGCTCTCCAAAAGAGCTATCATAAGTCTTCTTCCCCTTCATGTTCTTTCTTTTGCTTGCTCTGCAAGTCTTCAGCTATAATATCTTCCTCTTTATTTCAAGAAAAAAAAACAAATCCCAGCAAGAATAGTCCCAATAATTTAATGGAAAGATTGTATTATATTTTTTTAAAAAAAGTTAATTCAAACTGAGCCTCACTAGGGTTGTTTGAGTAACAGAAATTAATTTTTTGAAAGTGTTGCTAAAGACAACATTGCTAAAGAACAACGGATGTTATTACCAATGAACTATTCCATCTTCCCTGCCAAAGAAAAAGCCACTGTACACAGCAGCAAGTTTGCTGTCCAAGGAGGAGATGATTTGCGTAATGAAAAAATAGAGCAACAAATACCATTTAAGACAATACTTGGCACTTCCTTAATTGCAATGGACAAAGCAATTCGGATAAAACTAAGTTCACTCTTTGCACAATTTACAGTTTCAGAGCAGGCTCATTTCTGCCATCTTGATGATTTTGGGCAGAGACAGTGGCATGGAAACATCAGAAGAGGTTTTTGTGTCTGCAGAAGGTGATGATTTGTTTGTCACTGAAGCTTTGAGAGGCATCAGATGTTCATGCTGTTCTCATAAAGTTTCACTTATTCCTGCTAAAATACCAGTACAATAACTTGGAATTGATGTAATGTTAGAATCTAGATTTGTTGTAATTTTGTTTCTCATGCTGGCACAGAAGCTCCAGAAAACAAATCACTAGCAAATCCTGTCACTAGAGGGATAAACCTAGGAGTACACAGTCTGCCCTAAAACACTGGTGGGTGAGACAGGACATGGTGCACAGAAAAAAAAAATAAAAGAGACAAAATGAGCAGTGTGAGGGGAGCAAGTTCATGTTAGTTCCCTCACTCTCAGTCAAAATCATTACACAATAAAACTAAATATATATATATATTTTTTTTTTTGCTCCCAGTGATGTTGCTAAAGGAAGAAACTAGTGGGTTAAGTTCGGTGCGAATTTAACAAGCCTAATTTGATCAGACCTCCCTCTGAGCAGGAGGCCTGGATCCTCCTACTGCTGCTGTGTTGAGCTCTCTCCAAAAGCTCCAGTGCTCTGTCTCCAGCAAGCCTGTGCTGTTATAAATGCTCCCCAAAGCAGTAATGCTTTGTCCCTTCACATAGCTGGAACTGGCAGCAGTGCTTGTTTGGAAGGCAGACAGGCCACTGCTCTGGTTCTCCAGCTGCTGCTGAACTGGGTGCTTTCCGAAAAACATGGTTTTGGAGCATATGATAGTAAAGCCTCTTTACATAATTAATGCTTTCTAAGGCTTGAAAGCTACTTGATGTTATAGATGCCATTATAGCACTGGAAGTGCAGAGGTGATGTTTGCTCTGTCTGGCAGGCTCAGGAGTTGCTCTGTCTTTCCTCCTCTTTATACTGGTTCAAGTGGGTTCAGAGCTTGTCTGTTGCCACTAGGGCAATTTGGACTGGAAATACGTACACAGATGGGCTTTTTTTGAAAAGCCAGGCTAATCTTTCACTCTCAAAGCAAGGCAGCATTACCCGCCTAGATATCTCGTAATGAAAAGCAAGCATGTCAGGATTCTGTAAAGGTAACCTTCAATTATTATAATTATGCTAATGCTTTATAATGAAAAAGGTCTTGCAGTTTTAAAACATATTTGATTTGAAAAAAAAGAGTACAGACAAAACAACTTCAGAATTGCTCAAATTCATATGTCAGATTTTCATTAACTCTACCAAGAAGAGTAATTTCTGTTCCTCTTAGTTTCTTCTAATTGCTACAGCTATAAACTGCCAGTGAAAGTTGCTTCTGTATGTATTCCAACCTCAAGCAAGGCCTATGGTCTGCGTTTCCCCACAACATTATGGCAATTAGTTACTGTAATTGGCCTAAATTCACTTCTGTCTCACCCATTCCAATCAAAACAGTGAGTTCTGAAATGCACGGAATTCTGTATTAATATTTATGTTTTCGAAGGCATAACATATTTGCAGATGACTTGATTTTTTTGCATGAAAGATAATGTCGCTGAAGGTCAGAAGACATTATATATTAATGCTTGATCCAAGTATACGTATTACTCATGTAAATATTTCCCCAAGTCTCTTTCCTTTTCTTCATGAACTATATTAACATAGAAAGAGGGAGGCTTTGATCTCATCTCATCAGGTGGTGGGCTCCAAACTTGTTTGAAATGGATGGAATTTCTGATATGTTTTTTTGAAATGTGAAATTACAAAGAAATCTGCGTGTTGCTCTAGTTTTGAATTTGCTCTTTCAGCATTTATTCTGCAGGTACTCATTCATGTCTTTGTTTTAAGGTTTTTGGTGCTTTGAGTCTGTGTGCAAAAAATACTATTTGTTCAGACACTGATCACTCTAAAGACTGAAACTGTTGTTGCTGCACTCCAAATTTGCAATTACTACATGCATTAATATACCAGACTAACACAGATTGCTCTGATAAAATATATATGTATGCTCTAAAATTATAGAAATAGCGTGTTAACATAGCAGCTTTTATTTCAGAAGCAGTTTTCCATAAAGATATACATTCGGTATATCTAGTAGGTTTTCAGTGAGTTGCTTTTTCCTTTATCTCTGTTAATTTTTGCTTAGTTGTATTAGAGTGTTAATGTGCACCATGCCAGATGCATTCAAAAGTTGTGTGCTTTGGGCTCTGTCTTGCTTTGCCAACTTCAAATTCCCTTGTTACATTTTGTGCTTGAATTCAGAAGTGTCTGTTTATCAAGTAAGTAATGGGCATTTTGAAAAAGTGTTGTGCTGCTGAAGAACTTGTGTAGGTGCTGGCATGGGCCCATGGGGGAGTGAGAGGGCTTCTAGCCACCATAACATGGAAATTACTTCTGTAGATGTGTGAAGGGGGCACGAGGAAAAAGGAGAAATGTGGCAGGAACTCAAACCTGTGGAATGTCAGGCATCATATCTTTTACAGGGGTCCTTTTTCAAGGACGAAAACCTGCCTGGTAGTTTCTCAGGTGTGATGAAAAGTCAGAGTTTGGACAGGACATCAGTTGGGAATGCTGCTAGAAGCCCTATAAGCCTCCTAAGGCAGATCTGCGAAATACCTTAATGGGATGTCTCCTGTTCACACAGGAGATCCTCCCGTGCAGCCTTCTATGTTTTGAAGCTCAGGCTGCAGGGCCCAGATGAGGCTGTAACAGGTTTTTGGTTGGGTTTCACTGCAGCATGGGCTGGTAACCAGTTTATTGCAGCATGACCCAGGTCTTACCAAGCTGGAGGTGTTGTAGTTCCCCCACCCCTCTCACAGTCCCATGTGAGCTGTGCTTCCTGGCCAGTGCTTTCTGCTGTGTATCTCATCCCAGAGCTCGCTGGTTGCATTTCAGCTGTGCTTCTACAGCACCAGTGTGAAGATCCCTTCCTTCTGCCCCCTCAGCTTTCTTAAAGCACTACTCTATTATAAGTAAGAATCATATTTTTTTTGTTATTATACAGTAAGAAGTCAGAGAGGCAGTGAAGTGTGCTGGGTGTGCTACAAAACAATTTGTGGTCTGGTGACTGAATTTCTTAATGTCAGTTTTTGGTGCCAACTGGTGTTTGCTTTCACCATCAGAGCTGCCCGCGTTTATGAGTAACTCCACTTCAGAATTGTTCGCTCCTGGTGTTGCCGCAGTCAGCAGCTCCATACAAGGCCAGGCAGAGTCCACTCAGCCTGTGAGTGTATCAAGGGGTGACACAGTTTAATGGCGGGCTGAGAGCCTCGGGATTGCCAGCCGGGAAAGCAGGATGTGAGTTAGGCTGGGGTCTTGAGGGAGAGGCCCAGTGTTGTGTTGGGCCAGTTGCAGAGCGGGGAAGGTGAGCTGGGTGCTGGCCCCGCTGCCCCAGCACCCCTCTCCTGCGGATAAGAGCAGCACCTGGGATTTCACTGGTGCTTTTCACCTGAGGGCCTGAAGGCCCTTTGCAGTCCGGCATGGCTGGGGCGGCTGTGGGTAAGTACTGCTCCAGCTTCACAGCCCTCAGGGAGTCACAAGAACATGGTGTGGTATCACATCCCAAATGCAGGTTGTGACACCTAATTCCAGTAGGTTTCCTTCTCCTTCCTGCCCTCAAACAAGGCCCACACGCAGATACACAGCATGGGCCAGGCTGTAAGGAATCGGTCATTTCTTGTCTGCTTTCCCTGAGCCATGGGGCAGGTCCCCAGCTGCCTGGCCTCAGGGCAGGCTCCCCTTTCACTCCCAGCAGCAGGGATGAACAATGTCCTACCCCCTCCGAGGGCCCAGCCAGGGTCTCTGCCTGGTCACCACCAGACCTTGTGTTTGGTGAAGGGAACCCCCATGCCACGCAGATCAGGGTGCTCTCGGGTGTGTTTTCTGGACCGGCCACCTCCCAGCAGGAACTTTCTTCCTGACCAGCAGTATGGTGGGTGTGTTGTGACCTAAAGCAAGAAGGTTGATATAATTTTAAAAGTTGTTGTTTCCTGTCTCTGTTTCTGTTTTTCATCTGCCTTCAGGGGTGTTCTCTGGGTTTGTATTAGTTTAAGTTTTCATACTTTGGTTAGCTCGGCAAGGCTCACTCCCCCTTTCTGCCTGTGCAGGCCTCCCATTTGGTCTGACTCTCCTTAGCCAAGAAGTACTGTGTGAGCTGTCACCATGCATTGGTTAAAAATGAATTTCCCCTCTCAAGACTTAAAACGAGCTGAAGAGGAGGAGGAAGGATAAATATGAATGCTTCTGGCTGCTTGTGGCATGGCTGTGTTGACTTAATGGGGAGGCAGCTGTGGCTGGCTTGATTGGAGATTTTTTCGGTGGAGCATCTGACCGTTTTTGTCCAAGACAGGCAGAGGCACGCACAGAGCAGCCACTCCTGAGCAAAGCTGATAAAACACAGCTGCCCTGAGCCAGACGGTGTCCGAGGCGCTGGGCCCGGCGCTCCCGGCGGGAGGGGGATGCTGTTGGCAGTCATTGAGCTGTTGTGGGCAGCATGTGCTCTGCCCAGCCCAGGTGGGGAAAATGGCTGACCCAGCCCAGCTGTCCCCAGCAGGGCCTTGGCTCTGCCCAAGTTTGGCTGGCTCCCGAGCCCTTGTCATCTCCTTGTCAGGTCACAGTGATGTGATTTCCCTGATGCTGATTTGGCTGATGACTCGGGAGCAGCAGCCTGTACAGGAAGTCAGGGCTGCCCTTTCAAATGGGACTTGCCAGTATGAATAATATCTCCCGCTCATGTCTGTTTGTTGGCCCTGGCTTTATCAGTGGGGGCACTCAGATGCTGGAGTGATCAGCGCCTTAAAAATGGTAATCATAGAAGGTGTCGAGAGCCGTCTGCGAAGCCCCGGGTGGGTGGACACTAAGTCCCTTTGGAAGGGCCTCTCCTTTTGCCACGTGTGCGGTGGCACGCTGCTCCCAGGCAGGTTTCTGAAGGGGACCCGTGCCAGGGACCGTCACGGGACAGTGGTGTTTTCATCAGCTAAGCAAAACCCTTTGCAATTGCACCGCTACCCTGGCATAACATGGAAATGGGCTTCAGTGCTTCTCCGTACAGTGCTGAATTGGCACAGTGTGCGTGAGACACCAGAGTATAACTCAGCACCTTGCCCTCATTAAATGGGGCTGATGTGCTGGCAAGGCCTCCGAGTCCAGGAGGAGGGATGTGATGCTGCATTTATCTGTTTTGCAGTAGCAGAGGGAGCTGGTCTGCTGATAGGCTACTGTTTAGCAGTTTGTTAGTCACGGAGGGGCAATAACAGCTCAGAGATGAGAGCTTTTTGGCAGAGAGGCCTAGTAGAGCTGGCATGGCCCCACACCATGGCCGTGCACGGTGGTGCTGAGACCGTGAGACAGCGTCAGTCCTGGATTTGGGTCTGCGCAGGTCAGTGTCCTGTGCAAACCCTCCCTGGGTCCCCGCAGGACTGGCAGTGGCGCCCTGTGACACTGGGAGGGGTTTGCTCTTTCCCAGCGAGAGGCCGACAGGCCCGTGCAGTCATGCTGCTCCTGTTTCACTTGAACAAAACCAGCACAGGCGCCTGGTAGCTGTGAGGGAGACCTGCCCTGTATTTCTGTGGGTATAAACTGCCTTAAAATCACTCCAGCAAAAAATGACTAACAAAGCTAATTGCAAGCTTTCAGGTCTTTAAGGATATTCACGTAGCTCATGTCTGTAATATGCAGCATATTAGAGATGAGAAAGACCTCTCCACTGCTGTGCTTGGCTGTCAGCTTTGCCCTCATACCTGAGGGAGGAAGGCAAACTGAGATTTTCACAAAAGCACTTGTGATCCCCAAGTCCCTGATCCTGCATGCTGAGAGATTTCTCCATCCTTGTTTCTGGGCTTCAGGGTGACTTGCAGGGCTGTCCCTACTTCAGAGCTGGGTCTTTTTTCTGTGCACACAGTCTCACTGTTATGCTCCCTCCTGGGACATTCTCACCAGGCACAGAAGTGTCAAAAAAAAAAATTAAAAACTTAAGTGACCAAACAAAAAAACCCCCAAAAACAGACAAGAGGCAAAAACACTTCTTAGGTTATGGTGGATCATCACCAGGTGTTATTCTGTAAGCGTGTGAATTTTACAAGACTGTCACTGAGAGAATCACAGTTGCAATGATCTTTCAGTGAGCAGAACCACCATGCTGAATTTGTCTGCTTTTGCTAGTATGAAGCTGCCTTGAGCCTGTGTGCTTTCTGCAGGGCTCAGCCAGGGAGAGTGTCTCTAGAGAGAGGAAGGGAAAGGTCCCTTCAGAATTCCTTCAGGAGGGCTGCTGCAGGACTTGTATGTACAGGGACCTCCAAAAATGTCTTTATATTCCTAATTAGAGGGTGCTACTTTGCTGAGCCATAAACAAACTACAGTTTGTTTCCCAGATTTGATAATCAGCTCAAAACAGGCCCCTGCTGTGGTACCAACTCTGCCTGGCTCCTGCTTGTCAGCAGAGCTGAGATGGAGCATCTTCACACAGTCTGGCCTCCCCTAGAGCGGGATGAAGGATTTTGAAGGGCTAGGGCTCTGCGTGCAAGCTGGTAGTCCAGTGCAGGACCCTGTTATGTCATCCCAAAGGCTTGGGTCACTTTTTTTACCTTCTCTGTTCTTTGGTACAAACTTCTTGAGTGGACTGGTCCACTGGGCTGTAGTCTCTGTTGGGTGAATTCCTGCAAGTCCACACAGAAGTCATTAACTGGCTGAAGATGGTCTTGTTGTCCAAATGTTCTCACTGATTACCTTTAGTGAGTAAATGATCATGGTGTTTGGATTATTGGTGCTGTGGGGAAAAACTGAGGATTTGTACTCCTTAACTGTACACCTCCAGGTTTTGTAAACTCTCTCTGGCATTGCAGAGATCTTGTAATGTTTGTCCCTCCCTGGCTGCACCTCTGACACATTTGAGACACTGATGGCACAAAAATTGCTGTGTCTGAAGTGCAAGGGTGAGCTGGCACTCCTGGTGAGTGGAAGAGTATTGAACTGAGAAAACTTGATGTGACACTTAATGGAGAACAAAAATGTGTTTTACTGGGAAAAGATTTGCAACTGTCTGTGGGGTCTGCAGGGGTCTTTGGTAAGCTCGTACGTTAGAGTGAGTTTTGAACAGCCTTGACCTTCAGGTGGGTGCCGACCTGGGTGTGAGCCCTGCAGATGGAGCTTTGGGGATACTGTGGTTACCATGCGGTTTAGCTAAATCCTTTCCCTGTAAGGAAAATAGTTGTTTCTCTCCCAGTGTGAGGAGGATGAGGTGGGTTTTGAAATACAAAAGAGAAATTGTTTATCTAAATTTTTCATCATGTTTCAGTGGGAGTGCCAGTTGAATACAGGATTGTTCTGTTGAAATCACTGACTGTATTGCTGCTGTTTAAATAACTGAAGGCAGCTAAGCTCCAGCACTTGCATGAAAAACCCCAAACCCAAAAACCCCTCATAAAGCTGTGTTATTTGCTCTCAGTGCAACTCAGTCAGTGACTCCAACCAGGGGTGCTCAGGCTGAGGAGAGACACTGCCACTGAAGAGATGGGCAGTAGAGCCTGTGTGTGGAAATGCTGCTGCCCCCGGATGCTGAGATCAGCCATCCCTGCTCCAGGGTTATTCTCTGAGCAGAACTGCGACTGCTGACGTGAATGCACCAGTATTTTGAGCATTACTGTACGTTATAAGATGCATTGCAAATTTTTTCCCATATTTAAAGGCCTTAGATCTACGCATTTTCTAGCTGTTTTTTCTAGGGAAAGGAGGAAGCAGTAGTATTGCTGTTGTGAGTTCAGGCAGCAGAGGATAGAAAGGTTAAAACAGAGGTTTTCTGACTTCAGTAGGATCTGGATTTCTGGATCCTTTGGAAAATTCCTCTAAAGTAACTTTAGTTTATTTTGTTCAGGAAAGTATGTTACTGAGGAACTGAACCCAAACCACCTGAGCAGAAATTCAGATTTTTATCAAAGTGGGGAAAAAAACCCCAGCCCTTTTGTCCTGCTGGGCTGCAGTCTGGTACTGAAGTGAACAAACTGACCTTCGCTGGGCAGGCAGCGCGGTCTCCAGAGGCTGGTGTCCCACAGCACGCCATGGTGCTGTGTGCCCTTTGCCGTGTGTTCGGTGCCCTGGGGTTGGCACTGAACACAGAGAATGGCCTCATGCCCTCCTGCCTGCCCCGTGCCTGGCGCTGAAGCGCAGCCCCTGGCCAGAGTGCTTCAACCGAGCCAGGCTGCACCCCCCGTTTGGGACCTGCAGCTTGGGAAGAGGAAGCATGAGGATGGTTTTGTGGTACCACAGAGCTGTTCTTGTCGCTTTGGCAAGCAGAGCCCCTCCAAGCCCTCGCGTTGGGTCAGGTCCACCTGCTGTGGAGACAGCAAGATGTCCTCGACCCCAGGAAGCGTAGCTGGGTGAGGGCTGTTGAGGTTTGGAGCTGGAAGAAGTGGGGAAGGAGCACCTAGGAGCCTGCTGGGACATCACACTGAGAAGGGCAGCTGGGGACAGGCAGTCAAGAGGTAGGGGATAAATTAGGCAAAGCGCAGTGTGCTTGGCAGGAGAGGAGAGAATCCAGGATATTAATGAAAAAGGCAATGATGTGGCCAAAACGCAGCACCGGGGCAGTGTGAGGAAGACATGTAATCAGAAACCTCCTCCAACATAGGGAGGAGGTTAACGACCATTTAAGCAATGGAAAACTGATTGTCTTAATCTTACCAGATCTTCAGAAAGCAAGATAGAGTTGTGTAAGTGTGGTCTATAAAACAGAGAGCGTGAACACTGGGTTGCACAGGCTGTGGAGGACCTGCTGCTCCTTGCTGAGCCGAGCTGGGAGGGTTGCCCTGCCTTCTCGCTTCCCTTCAGACGTGTGCAGGAAAGCACCAACGAGCATGGAGGATTTGGTAATTAGCACATTAGCTCCCCTGGCTTACTCATACTGCCTAGCTTAGGAAAATTTAGCACCTAAAAACGCAAGTCAGTTGTTGTTAGGACATTTGCACTTTAGCTGGCCAGCAGCGTGCTGTGAGATACTTGTGGCGTGTGCTGCCTGTCCCTGCGGTCGTACTTGCGTGACAGATTTGGTTGGCTGACTGCGACCTGAGATTAACGCCTTCCCACAGCACGCCTTGTCCGTGCCTCCCTGGATAAATGACTTGAACATGTTGGCAAAGGATTAGTAGGGACTCCAGTCCAAACTGTGACTACAGAGCAAGCGTACTTGCTGCTAGAGGTCTTTAGCATGCTGAGGCATAGATAGTAGGAAACCTGAAGTGAGTGTGATGGAAATGAAGTAAATCTTACGTGAATGCTGTTTTGAGTGACTGTTTCCTGACGACCGGGTTCTCCTCTGATAAGGGAAGTCAGTGGCACGGCACCATTCTGCATCGGCAGGAAATGGGGCTGTGCCCTTTTCTGTCCGGCAGGCCGGACGTCTCCCTAGCTTTTACATTGCGTTTATCTTATGAAGTCCAATTCCTCTGACTCAGTCTCTTAGCTTCTAATAGAAAACCTTCTGTCCTGGGGAGGAAACCTGATGCACCAGCTGGCCACAGAGGTGCCTGCCACATCACGGGCTGCCTGGGTAATCCCAGACAAGTCCACTCACATGCCCCTTCTCCTTTAGGAATGGCAATAAGGCAATTTTTGTGTCTCCTAGTGAAGAAGTAGGCAGTCCAGTTTCTTCATGGAGTTGAGGGCACCATAGTTTATTCAACTTTATATCCCACAATACAAATATTGATTAAAAATGTTAGTAAGAATCATAGAATGTATTGGGTTGGAAGGAACCTGCAAAGGTCATCTAGTCCAGCCCTCCTGCAGTGAGCAGGGACATCTTTACTAGAGCAGGTTGCTCAGAGCCCCGTCGAGCCTGACCTTGAATATCTCCAGGGACGGGGCCTCCACTACCCCTCTGGGCAACATGTTCAGTGATCCACCACCCTCATAGTGAAGGAGTTTTTCCTAATATCCAACCTAAATCTACCCTTTTATAGTTTAAAACCATGACCCCTTGTCCTATTGCTACATGCCCTTGTGAACAGTTCTTCCCCAGTTTTCTTATAGGCACCTTTCAGGTACTGGAAGGCTGCTAGTAAGGAGTGGGTTTGCTTCCTAATCATAGAATCATAGACTGGTTTGAGTTGGAAGGGACCTTTAAAGGACCCCTAAAGGTCATCTAGTTCAATCTCCTTGCCATAGGCAGGGGCACCTTTTACTAGATCAGAGTGGATGCTAATACTGATCATAAACCTGATTAGTATTGCTGTGAATGCAAACTTGCTCAGAAAGGACTCAGCTGTCTAACAGATTCCTGAGAGGGTCAACTTCTAGGTGCAGAATTCAAGAAGGAAATATACTGTGATACCATAAAAAATTAAAAAGAAGAAAATAAAAAAGTAAGCACAGAAATGTAACTCTTTAGAGGGAGGTGATAGTGCCATCCATCACCATCATCTGGTGGCCTGGATGACATCCTGAGGTCCTTCACCAGCTCTGACTATTATGTCTGTAGTGATTTAAAAACTGGATGTGTAATGGGCTGTTGCAGAGGGACATGTTGACTTGAAATCTGTTCGCATTCAGGAACCACACTGGGAATGGTTTTTAGGTAGTCTGTCTGTTTGTGGGTTTCAGTGCTCTCCAGCTGTGTGTCTGTTAGTCATAAACATGTTTTCTCCTCTTTCCTGTTAGCGTGGCAGGGAACGCATTAATGCGTGGGATGGGGAGGGAACATGTACGGAGTGTGCAAGCAAATGCCAAAACCGACTTCTTCAACAGCCCCTTGCAGTGACCTTGGGCAGTGCTTACAGGTACAAAGTTTGTAGACTGAGCCATAAACTTTGTTTGGTTTTGCTTGCTCTGATTTTCATATAAAATGCAGCATATTTAAGGAGAAAGTTAGGTTGAAGGACTTAGGTTTTACAAAGGGGCTTACACTATTGCTTTCCGCTTTGCTTTGGCAGAGTAGAAATGGCACGTCGTGATCCAGCCCAGCTCTGGGGGAGAGGGGGCTGTTCCTGTGAAGGTTTCATGCACTGTGCGAGGAAGGGCAGCTGTGCCCTGCTGCAGGCTGGCTGTGCACTACCCACCAGCAGCTTTGGGGTGGGAGGTCTGGCTGGGCCAAAGTAGAAGCCAGACATAAAAGTTGGAGAAGGATGAATTTCCTGTCTCCCAAAGGAAATTAAATCTGTGTGGTAAAGAAACATGTGGCTGCTGTGGTGCTAGTGAGCTGGATGTAGAGCCTGAGCATGTGTTTTCACATGGGAGCATCTTGCTCGGGAGAGGCAGTGAGCCACTCCTCCATCCTCCTTGGCTTCTTGTACATAAGAGTAGAAGAAATTAAAACAAACAAATAAATTAAAAAAAAAAACACAAAAAACCCCCCACCACACAAAACTCTTGTGAGTAGTGAAGTCTTGAGGAGTTTTCAAGCCAAGAAAATATGTTTATTTTTATTAAATCATCTAACACCCCTTTATCACCTTTGTGCTTTCCCAGATCACTGCCTGCCCACAGCCGATGAGCCCACCTCCCCAAAGAAGGCGAAGAGCATCCCTAACCACCGTGACTTGGAGAACTGGTTTTCACCCCCTTCCCCTGAATGGGCCGCTGTGAGGGTCATCCCCGAGGAGGAGATGACCGAGCACAACCTTCTTGCTATCCGTGTCATGGTCACCAGTGATGCAAGCAGGTATTTTGAAATATAAGTAAGCCTATAAAAAAATCCATAAGAGCAACTTGATTTTCTCTGGAACACTAAGGAAAGAATATAACAAATATAGTGCTGAATGCATGTACAACTGGTGGGGGGGGAATAAAACCCACTCAGAATAACAATTGTTCTTTACCGCAGCCATAAATCCCCCGGACACATGACTCACTTTGCAGGAAATCTTCAAACATTGCATCCCACACAGAGGCCTGAATCAGAGAGAAAAACATTGTCCTGATCAGCCCAGGTTCAGCTGTTTGTGTACCAAAAAATGTTAGTTCAGGGATTAGGGCAGTGGGTGTGTTGTGGCAAAAGGTGCATCCTGTGACGTGGTCACTTCCCACCTTGGGCATCATCACACAGCTCTGTACCCCAGGCCCCTCTCGGGGCATTTGAGGGCCTGCCCACTCCTAAGAAATCTGAAATCTGATGGTCCTTGGGGACCTGTTAAAGGAAGCCCTATTTCTGTGTATGAATTAGAATATATTTGCTTTCTGGGCAGGATTCTGTGGGAGTTCATTCCATCTAAAGATGAGATTGGTATCTCCTGCGTAAAGCAGTTTTCCTTATCGAGAATTAAAATAGAAGAGAGGAAAACAAAAAAAAAAAAAGAAAAAAGAAAAAAGAGAAAGGCAAGCCTAAAGCCAACTGTTTCAAACACAGAGCTGTTTCTCTGTAAGGAAGCTCATTCAAATTCTCCATGTCATTAAACACCTATTTGCGGTGTTCTGTACAGCTTGTGGAGGGCAACACTTATAGAAGCACAGCTTTCTGCTGTTCCCTGCAGTGGTTCCCTGCAGTGGGGAAGGATGAACCTCTCTGGGGTTCCTCTGCCGTGGGGGACAGGGAGCTGAGGGAAGGGTTTCCTACATGTTTGACAGACCCACCTGTGTGATGTGTGCTTGTATCCCTCGCTAATACCCTCTGGCTCGTGGTGCCCCGCAGCGCGGGCGGCGATGAGAGTCGACTAATCCCTCTGATCTGAGGGATCAGCTCCCGTTCCTGTGGCAGCCCCACAGCCCGACAGCGAGGCCCCTGGTTCCCCACCAGTGGCACGCGGAGCAAGGGGTGACGCCGCATCTGTCACCAGCGTGGCTGGTGCCAGCAGCTCTGAGGTCAGCCTCCTGCTGCTGCGACAGCTCGGACGCCCTTCGCCTCGCACTGCTCCACCAGGCCAGCCCCTGCCTAAAAAGGGGGGACAAGAGAAATAGCAAGTGAGCAATGGCACTGCTGAGCTGGCTGTGGGGCACGCAGTGGGACAGGGAAAACGACCAGCTCGGTGAGACAGCTTTGCAGTTCAAGCTTTAGGTGCTTGTGAATAATGAGCACCTACCATGCAGAGATCAGAGGAGAAACTTTGTCCTATAGCACTTACCTCCTTGCCAGCCAAGGAAAACAAACATTTTGCTCTTTAAAACAGAAATGTATCAATCAATGTTAATGGCATGTCCTTTGCTTTTGCTTTTGGGTGGCGCTCTGCCTGATCTCAGTGTGGTATCTCCCCATCCACAGAGAATCTCAACTATCAAAGACTTCATATATTTATATTTTGTGTGTGTGTATATATATATATATATATATATATATATATATATATATGTTTGACACAGCTTGAAAGACACCTAAAAATATGTTAGTGGTGCAATTCAAGGCTACTCTGATTCAGCCTGCCAAGAAAGCAACGCACCTGGAGCTGTGCTCCCATCCTCGCTGCCTTGCTGCCCCCAGGCCTCCTGGCACTGCTGGTTTGGACTGGGCAAAATAGGGTGCAGGGCTGGTGGGCACTACCTGTATGGTATTTAGGCTGGTTTTATACTGCAGCCTTCCTTTAGCTCTTCTTCTTCCTGCCTACTGGGCTGTGCCTTGCACTGTTATAATAAATCTTTACTTTCTACAAGGCTGTGCTATATAAACACAAAATAGCTTTCTCCTACCACACCAACAGGACTACTCATGGCATAAGCTCCTCTTTTTTTTTTTTTTCTAAGGTAGAGCTTTTAATCATCACAATGAATCTATTAATTAGGTTAGCAGTATTGTTTGCATTAAAATAGGCCAAGTGGGATGGTGACAGTCTTATGGCAGTGGGAACATGGTCACATCAGAAGGCCAGAAAGTGCCCATTCCCTACAGTTTGACCTGTAGAGATGAAAGAAATTCCATTATTACTGAAAATAGAACTAATAATCACCTCAAACAGTCATTCTACCCAGAGGCAAGGTCACAACGTGTGTACTATTCACATGTGTTTGTGTGACGTATTTTTAATTACATTTAAGGAAGGGGGTGCCAAAATCTGCCTCTGTGATCAGCTCAGGAGCTTTACTGAGTTCACTGTTACATGGGCTATCCCTGTGGCTACCGGGAATGAGGAGAGTTTGTTTCTTACAGATGACTTCTGCATGTTTGAAGGCTGCTCAGGTAGCTTCACTCTGTCCTCTCCTCTCTAGATTAATGCTTACAAATTTCTCCAGCTTCTTGCCTAAGCCCTGTTTGCTGGGCCCATGGCCATCCTCACCCCTCTCCTCCAGGCTTCCTCCTTCTCTTGAACTGCAGCACCCAGAAGTGGGTCAGGACTGATCATGGCCTCTGGCTGTGGTCCAGAACCCTCCCTGCAGCTCTGTGAGGTGCCCAGCATGCAAAAAGAAATGATGCTGTTGCAGTAATAAAGAACAAAATACCCCAGTTACAGAGGTCTCATCCAAGCTGTCTGTCCTGCATGCTGAATTAAATGTGCTCTTATTTATTGTCTTAGCTTTCAGATGTACCTGCAAAGCTTTAATTTTGAGAGGTGTTGTATTATCATGCTTGATTTTTTGATTTAGAAACCACCAAAATAAGCATAGATGCTTTCAGCCCAGTGCCAGGACAGTGTCATCTGTCACCTTGGGGATGGAACAGCTGATGCTCCATGATTTCCAGCAAGGGTTCCCCCAAACCACTGAAGGCATTTCCTCACCCTCCTTGGCTTTATCTTCTGCTGGCAGTGCCAGTGCAGATCATCTGTGTTGCAGGAGGGGGCTGCATCTTCCCTGCCACTTGCAAGGTGCCAGGTGCTCAGCAGCCACTGCCACCCAGAAAAGAGACCTGAGTCCAGGTCCCAAGTGGGTGATGTGGTGAGGTTCAGCAAGAACTGTGTTTAATTCATGGGTGAAGCCTGCCTCACAGTCAGAGCAGGCTGCCCTGGACTTGGCCTCCTGCGAGTTCCCTGTGGCATTTCCAAAAATCTGTGGGAAAAAGGTGAAAAGTGTCAAGTTTTGACCCTCGTGCCCTGCTTCTAGGCCAATTATGGCAATGCAAATGCTATTTCCCTTTCTTTATCTTGGTGCAGCCTTGCAGGCTGTCCCTGTTAACCAAGCAGGGTGGTGTTTCATCCCAAGTCTCCCTCGGTGGCAGTTTGATTCCACATGCTGAACGTAGTGGCTGTGGGTGCAGATCAGGGCAGCAGAAGTCTGATGGGAACAGGGATATCATAGCTGTGTAGCACCTACAGCAGATTATAGTCCTGTAATAGCAACAATGAAAAAAGCAAAATTGAGATGTCAGCTCTGGCTGCAAAACATCTATTTCTCTGTGTCCCACACCACTGCCAAGGCTGATGCTGGTGCTTGTTGCACTGAATGGGGCTGATTACCTCCGTGCCGCCTGTCTTCCGACATGTCCCACTTTCTGTCCATCTTGCCCTTTTTCCCTGTAGCTCTGAGCCAGAGTCTGATGTTAATGGTGACTCGTCAAACTCGGAGGTGAGCGAAGGCTGGACTGTGCTGCTGGAGCCCCCCGCCTGCCCCAGCCCTGCCCGGAGATGGGCATCACTTGCCAGGAGGCCTGTGGCACCGGAGGAAAGCCCCAAAACATCCAAAGTTGCTGATGGTAAGCAGCATCCCGAGCCAGGGGTGCTCCAGCAGCCTCTCTTGAGGGAGCGCGCCGCCACCTCCTGGCCGCGGGGAGCGGGACCCGCACCGGCACCGTCGGGGGCTGCTCGGAAAACCGAACCCCCACCGCATCATGGGGGGTCCCCGCTTTCTTTCTCCCCCTACCCCATTTTTTATCTCTGGCTTTTGCTGCATTAGCTGACCGTGTGTCTTTTCTGTCTCCGTGCAGCACTACAGAGAGCCAACAGTTTTCACTCCACGGCATTAAACAAGTGTCAGAATTGGAGAAGAAAACTCCAAACAAGTGAGTAAAGCCTGAGAAGTGACTGTGTCTTCTATGTGTGCTGTCTCCTGTTTTTCAGTTTCTTAAATGTTTATTTCTCCTTTCCTCTAAAAGTTCTGTAGATGAGATAATAGAGATCCAAAATGCACCAAATATTTTTTCTCCATTTTCTTGTCCTCAAAAGATCAAATCCCCTTTCTGTGTGACTGTTCCCAACATTATTACACCTCCTGACAAGTGGTGTCCATTCTAATTCTCCATTTGAGAAAATGCACCCCTGTCCCAGAGCTGCGTATTCCGTCTCTAGCCCTGCCTGCACTGATTGCTTTTGGTAAGGTATAGGGCTGGGTCTGACATTTTGAGTGTCACTTATTAGAAATGCTCCTGGAGGTGCCTGTTGACACCATCTACAGGTGCTCTATCACCTCTTTGTTGGGAAAACCAGGGGGTGTTTCTGGGTTGCTGAAAGGGCAACAGCACTAACAGTGATCCCAAGAGGTGAGCTGGTGAAGATAAGTGTTACGAATTCTTGTTCTCTAGCGCTTTCACTTGGTCTGGGCTGAGCCCTCTCTGCCTGTGGGAATCACACAGGATGCAGTGATTTCAGTAGTGATTGGGTCTGTGCTCGATTCACTTCGGAAACACAGCACAGTCACTCCTCACTCCTCACAGCTGGGGCTGCAGCTAGGTAATCCTCCTGGGCTGCGGTCCCAAAACAAACCAGCTCTCCCTGGTCACACCTGCTGCTCCTAACAGGGTTGCCTGCCTGCCTTGGCACAGCCCTGTGCCTGCCAGTGCCCAGTAAGGACTTGCAGGTGCCTGGCAAGATTGATCAGACCAGTATGGGAGCTAGGTGAGCTTACCAGCATCCCAAACCCTCTCAAAACTTGGTTAGAAAAGCAGTTGTGTCTGTGAGACTGGGGTGTTGACAGTCTTAAGTACAAAACACAAATGTGTGGCAGTGGAAAGAAGGGATTTGTGCATGTGACCAAGTGCCACAGCTTCTGGGCATGGAGACAGCAGGTTTTGGGGAATGGTGGTGACAGCCACTCTTTAACCCTGCCCTCAGCTGCCTTCTGCAATGAAGGGGATTTCTGTTGCTGTTGAGTCCCCATTGCCTTTGGAGAAGTTAAGGCTCTGCTCCTTAGGATCCCTGTGGGTGTTATGGGATCAGCATTCAAGCAGAGGTGTCTCGGCTGGCTTGGTTTGAAATCACAAAGAAGCTTCAAGATTATTTGCAAGTACCCAGAGTGGGATGGATTGTTATATTTCAAAAAAGGAGACAAGCTGCGTCTCTCCTTCCTGGCACTGGGCTCACATCTGAGTCGGATGGATGCCTGCAGGTACCTGTGAGCTGTAGTTATGGGACCAGCGTTATGGGAACCATCACAACCGACCCCATGGTCCTTTGGAGTTCCCCTGTGCCACATATCTGGGCTAACTCAGTAAATCTCAGTAGAGGATGCACGAGGCTATTTCACAGTCCTGAGAGGATGCTCCCGCCAAGCTCAACTTCAGCAAACCATCACTTGTGACAGGCTGTCCCCAGAGAGGCAGCTGTGGCAGACAGACAGGCAGATGGGCCATGATGGGACTGTGTTCCTGGGGACTCACCACACCTCTGAGGCACAGGGGACTCGCTGTGCCTGTGAGGCCTCACTGGGGCAGCTGCATGGGATATCCCACCCGGCGAAGGCTGTCCTATGACGGGGGGGCAGAGCAGGGTAAAAAGTCTCGTGGCATCTGTGTCAGCCTCAAGGCTGTCTCTGAGCACTGCACAACATTTGAGGATTGGTTTATAATCCTTTTGGCTTTGCCAAAGGCTTGGATTTAAAATCTTGCCTTAAATGATCTCAGTTCTTAAAAGATAAAACAAAAATTATGCTTATTCCAGGTTTGAGGGGGAAAAAGAAAGACTATGAGAGAGGAAGGAAGAGAGGACCAGGGGTCTTTAATTTTGATTCATTTTCAGCTTGTTCCCAGCAAGTGCATAACTTAATCGTTTGCCAATTAATTTTCCCATCATTTTATTAAAATCTTCCGTGTCCCTCCAAAGGGCTCTAGAGGGAGCTAAAAGCCTTTGAGAAGGAAGCAATGCTTGAATTTGTCTGGACCTCAAGTATGCTATTAAAATGAGGTGTAAAGCACATTCGGCATATACTGGGAACACAATAAAGGCAACTTTTACTCTCTGGAGGAACACTGTAAGTCTTAGTTTCTATATTTAATCCACTTAATATTTGGTTACAAGAATTCATATTATCATCAGTCACATGAAAGAAAAATCTGTCTCCTTTTCAGACTTATTTCCCAAAACACATATGTTTCATAAACAGCATGAGGCATGTGGTCAAGGAAAGGAAATCAGTGTCATGGTTATATTGGCTGAAAGGCTCAGAGCAGGATATTACCTTTCAAAATCTTTAATCCCAGTTGCACAGCCATAAGGAACCCCCTGCTCTTAATTTATCTTGGTCACTTGGAGTAGCTTTTGGGCCAAGCAGATTGTGATGATGCCCATGGGAACTTTTTTTTTTAAATCCTGTTTTGAATATGAAGCTGCAAATGTGTGTTCAGCAACTTGATTGGAATAAATCCATTATCTCTGTGAAAGACTGCAAGCTGTGGCTTTGTGCAAAGCCATGTCCTGGCATGTGCAGGCTCTGTCCTTGTGAGCTAACGCATGCCCACAAGAGCCGTACTGGGAAGTAGTTCTCCCCACAGGCACGTGCTGTTGCCCTGCAGCCCCCTGGGCTGTGGGTTTTAAGCCCTCACCTGTGTTACGGCTGTCGCTGCTGCAGAGGTTGCTGAGCAGTTGCTCAGCACATCTCCTCAGTGTGCTGAGCCATGATGTTTGCCTATGTCAGGAGCTGAAGGCTTCAGTGGATCAAGCTAAACCCCCCTGGCTCATTGATACAGGTGACAGTGGGTTTTTGTCCTCATTCTGGATTCTCATCTTTTCTCATTGTCAATTCACTGTAGAGAATATAAAGGTTGACGTGCGTGGGTGGGAAAGGAGGAGCGTTCATACTGGGGGTGGAGAATCAGGGTAGGGGTAGGCTGTGAGAATGAAGATGGAGTAGCTCAAGTTTGATGCTGCTTTCTTAGAGGACCATCATGGTTTTTCTCTTTCTTTCTTTTCCATTCCCCTGAAAACTCATTGCAAAAAGATAAAGAAAGCAAGACCAGCAGCAGACCAGAGTTATGGTGTCCCTTTAACCAGGTGACCAAAGCTGGATTTGACCCCTTGTTGCTGGTCCCTATGGGAGTTTCTTAACAAACTCCAGCGTGTTTCCCTCCGTTCTTGACTGAATGTAACAAATTACATCAAGACTGGGAATGAGACACTGAGAGGAAAGGAAAGTTGGCCTCTCTCCCTGGTTTGCCGTTTCTGAAGTCCATGTGCAGGAACTGTCTTCTCTGGTGTGTTGCTTGTGTCCTTATGCAGCTTTTCATCCCTACATAGAACCACCAAAGTTTGCTTTCTGAACCTTTGTGGGTTTCAGAACTAATAATTGAGTTTGGGAGTTAATAATTCAGCTATAAATATATTTGTCATGTTAAAGCTTGACGTGGTAATATCTTGGCTCTGGGATACTTTTCTTCTGTCCAAAAATTATTTATTATGTAAAATTCCCACAGGCACGAATATTGGAGAGCCCTCCTAACTCCCTTCAGGTGCAGGTTACCTCCATGCTTTTGTTTCCAACAGATCTAAGTCTGTCTGTGCTAGTTTTGGTTCAGGACCTTTAGCAATTGGTTACCTTGCCTGGTCCCAGGAGAGCCCCCAGCGCGCTGCCCGTTGGTCTGGCTTGGGAGACCGCAGGGTTGTTTCTGTCCTTACTGCCTGCAGGTGGTTGGATTTCCCATTTCTTTCCCATTCTGATGGACAGCCCTCTCAGAAGTGACCCATTTTCTTTGTTTCTCATAACTTCCCAAAGCTTCAGAAGTTGCTGGTTGTTTTGACTGCCTCTGCTTTTAAGGCCTGAAAACCTTCTAAAGAGGGCTGGTTTTCCAGAAAGTTTCCTGGAACTAAAAAGCTGCTTCACTACCTCCAGCCAAAGAGTGGAAGCAGTTCAGGTCCATCGCTGAAGATGTCAACATGTTTGGCACAGTGTGCATACACGTGTGAGTGAGGCCATAAACTTCATCACTCTAGGTCAGCTCTTGAGGTACAACTGTGTCCAGATGACTTTTTAACTTTCTACTCCCGTTCTTTAATTGCAAACTTTATTTAAGACAAGAGCAATACAAATATGATGGTAAAATTTGTGTCTTTGGCAGGTTTCCCTCTTCTGTCCAGCAAGAAGCCTGGGCTACAGTGGAAGGACAGCTCAGCCAGCTGTCAGAGTGGGCCTGGAGTGGATCACTCCCAAACACAGGTACGAAGGAGAATTGTACAGGGCAAAATGAGCCCAACTACTGTTGGGCATGTCTACTCTCAGCAAGCTGGCTGAGCATCCTCTGCTCTTTCAAATAGTTTTGGTTCTCACAGTAACCAGCAAAAGTTGGAGCTATGCCTGTGCTATACATAGAGAGGAGATGTGGGTGCTCCGATTGATATAACCATTCCCAAATCAGGCAGCTAAGTAGCATTTGCTTTCTGTGGGACCTTGATCACACAGAGAGTTAGGCACTAACCTGTTGCATCAGTCATTGTGTAGGTACCACCACCCTGCCCTTCCCTCACAGCACGGGGTTTAGCTGTCACTGGGATTTCCTCTGTGTCCCAGTTTCTTCCCAAGAGAGGAAAACTCCCAAAACTCTGTCCCCCAGTGCTCCTGAGCTGGCTGTTGGTCTGTGCATGTGGTTGTAGGGCAGGATGGAATGTGTGGCATGTTGGGCAAGGCCAGGTGCCAGCTGTGGGGGGTGAGAGGGTATCCCATCAAAGTGGCTTAAATGGCACTTGATTGCTGTGCATCACTGGGTGAAAGCCAAATGCCAGCACTGGCCTTGGAGAGCAAATCTGGGAGCTGAGGGAAGGGCTCGCACAGTGCCGGCCACAGGAAACCTGGCACAGGAGACTGGGGGGTTTCAGGCTGTTACAGCCCTTGGACGTAGGTATGCCTGTGTCTAATATTTACCCCTTGCATCCAGTGGGCAGAAGACTTATTTTCTGAATTTGCAGCAGTCCCTTGGCTCCGCACCTCCCACAGCTCCAGAGCATCATTGACTTCTGTCAGGATCCAGGATTTCCACTGTATTTTTTGTATTTTTTTTTTAAATTATTTTTTAAGGCTGAGGAAGGGTTGGCCTGTCCCGAGTGCAGTGCTGCAGCAGGAGTCGTGACCAACCATACCGAGCATCCTGGACTCGGAGCTGGGCGGAATGGGGACCAGCCCACGTCCTCCATGTCCTAGCTTGTTGTCCTCATCCTTGGGTTAAAAGTGATTAAAGTTGCTTGACCTCAGGTCTGTGTTAGAAACAAATCAAGTCTTGCACATCCACGGTGGCAGTTGAAATCCGGTCCAGGACAATAGGGTCAGGAAGGGAACGTCCCAGAGGAGCAGAGCTGCACAATGCTGCCTGGCTGCACCGTGCTCGAGAGAGGTGACTCCATGCTGCAGCTCCCACTCTATAAGCAGCACTTGGCAGCCTTTTTCTTACTCTAAAGAGGGAGGAATAAGAGAATGTTTGTTTGTTTATTGATGTTTCTCATGTTTTTTAATCTGAGATCCCAGCCAATATTCATTTTAGTCATCAAATACAACTGTGAAACAGAGTAATCATTATTGCCTTACTTCTGATGCTTCTGGGAAATCAGAAGTCAGACAGATTAATGGCTTCACCCGTGTGAATTTGGGAATCTGGCACATAAGTGGAAACAGGAATTGAATCTTCTCACCATCCGTTATCACAGATCATTGAGGATAAAATGCCTCCCTTTTAAGATGGAAAAAAGCTCTAGTTTTGGTCTGGTGGCTAGATAATGTGGGCATTTATCCCTGTTACTTTCTCCAGCAGGAGATTTCAGTGGCTAGAGTAATGAATTTAAATCTTCACTAAAGGAAAAATAATCATGGGAGAACTAATTGAGTTGTTTAAAACCACTGTCTTGCATTTGACAATCTTTGCTGGATCACTTCATTCATTCCTACCTGTGCTATGTAAGCATGCAATAGTATAGAAGCAGTTGGAGAGGGTAGATGATGGTCTCCTGTGCTTGCTGAAAACTCTAAGGTGATCCAAGTGGAAAGCACACGAGAGAATAGATGAGATCTGCTTTTGTTTCTTTTCCTATAGATAGGACTGTTTCTTTCTGAGAAAATATTAAAGGCAATTCATAAAGATATGGCAGATTCTTAGCAGGAATAACATTATTTTTAGACTATTAAAATTTCCAGTAGCATTAGATCTTCACTTCTAGAGAAATATTAGCTCTTTAGGGAGAAAAGCTTTTCTTCATATTTTATTATAATCTACATATATATGTGTATATAAAGAAAATATTATGTTTGTTACTATTATATTAAGATCAAAATTCATTAAAGTAGTATATGAAATAAAAATACACTAAAATGTATTATTTTTCCCCTAAAATATTTTCTTTTCATAGTTGGCTTCTTACGAGAACTCACCAGAAGTTTTTAGGGGACATTTCAAACCCTACAGCCCAGGATTTCAAAGAAAGGAAAAAGCCAGAGAGATGCCTGAAGGCATCCGTCTCTATGTGCCCCATTGTCCTTTCCAGAGTAGCACCAGAGGTCCTCCACGGGCCCCTCCTGGGAATGGCACACTGGCTGCTGATTCTTCTGAGGCTGAAGATACAGATGGTGGCATTGGGACATACACAGCCCAAGGCTGGAAGGAAAAAAAACAGAAATGTATACCTGAACCAGAAGATTTTAACAGGAAGACAGAAGTACTGTCATGTGTGGATTTGAAAGAAAAAGATGACAAAAATAGAAGGCACCCAGAGGAAAAGCTTGAGCAAGAATTAAAAGAGGCAAAAAAGAGACTGGTGCTTTGTACTCAACAGCGACCCTTGTTGTACAATTCAAAAGGGGCTGACTTAGGTGGAACCAGTCCAGAGTATCGAAACAGAGGAGCAATGAAGACTTCAGAGGAGAAGGGTGCTGACTGGAGAAAAGATGAGTTCAAACTATCTGGTTGTCCTGTGCCCCTCTCATTTGCAGATGATGCTCCGCTAGCTTTGCCAGTTGACACAAAAGACGCTCTGCGGAGTCCAGATGCAGTTGCCAGGGAGTGTGCAGCTGACCAGCCAAAATCACCGCTAAGGCTCATAGCCAATGTGATCAAGAGGTCTATTTTGGAGCCTCTAACCTCGTCTCCAGAGGTACTAAAGCAAGACTCAGACAGCAAAGTCAAAACCTCTTCAGAACAAGCTTTCTTCAGCTTTCCCAGTACTACTGGCTATTCCCGAAGCCAAAGGAACAGTAACAATAATAGAGCAAATAACACTCAGCTGCAGGTGCTTAAAGTAGGGGAGTGGGCAGGAGAGTATTTAGGAAATGGAAGCCTTCTCTCAAATCCATCTCATTTTTCTGTCTGCTCTGAAGAGAGATGTCCAAGGGATCACATCAAGGAGGTATCCTTCCCAGTCTACAGTCCTCACACCAGGCCTTCCGAGGCAACCAGCATACCTCAGAAATCATCTTGCACTAGGATGGAGGATGTTCCAAGACTCCTGGAAAAGTTTACCTTTAAAGAGACTCCTCCAAGGGCTCCCATGGATGACATATTTATCTGTAATGAAAAATACCTCCTTTCATCTCCAGGGGCCAAGAACACCTCCAAGGGCAGTCTGGATGACTCTGCACAGAAGAGTAGTGTTGGGTCACTCTTTGATAGACTGAGAAGTAAAGTTCGTGACAGAGAAGGGAATTTCTTTATGTCATCTCTGCCTTTCACAAAGGACCGTTCTCCAGAAGACAGGCTACGTTATTCTTCCGCAGGTGAGGACCCAAGTGGAAGTATTCATTTCTAGTAACAGCGCTTAATATTTAAAAGACATCTGTATGAACATGCAAACACATCTCTGCTGTACGTTATGTTTAATTCGTAGTTACTTTCTCGATAGGATTACTTTGGTTTTTGGTTAAAGTTTAAGAGTTGCTTCTGGTTTAAAGGAGCAGAGAGGATTTGCAAGCAGAGCGCAGTACGCTGGGCTCAGGTTTGGTCTACTGCTTGCTGCTGTTCAACTGTGTCTGGGGCACAAAGACGTTCTGGTAGAGGTGGAAGGAGCGGTGGGACAGAGTGGGATGCTGTGCAGAGCAGTCACTGCAGTGACACGGAATGTGTTGTGAAAGGGGGAGCACAGTGGGCAAGCAGAAGGATGACCCCCACCAGCTCCAGTGCAATGTAGAGTACATTTGCTGTCCCTTTCCACGAGGAGCTCGGAGCCTGAAGCAATATGGTTGCAATAGCAAGAAGCTTTGCTTTATGCACCTGCTTCCTCAGCAGGTGTCTCTTCAGCTCTGCTTTCGCAGTGACCAAACTGTAGACGTACTTTTGGGAGCTTTGTGGTGCCATTAATATCCCCTTGTTGTTTTATTCGAGAGGAGATAGCACCTTATTGACCTACTCTGACCTATTTGTGAGTCTATTTGGACAGTGAGTAAAAGGCATCATGTTGGCTTGCAAGAACAAGGATAGCATTAAAATTACAGATGAGTCTAAGCAATATTGATGTCAGACAAAGAGCAATCTGAGTAATCTGAGCACAAGCTCAGAAAGAATTAAGTGCATCACAGTTTCAGGTATGAAATATGAAGTGTGAGAGCTGCACTCACCTGTCTTTCTGCGTGATCCATCTTTCCAACAGGTAACTGCAGAAAGTTAGAGTTATTTAACTAAACTTTTGAGCTTTATTGGTATACCTGTTCGTTTCTTACAGTCTGGGTTGCAGTTTAATAAAGTAACCCCAAAATTGTGTCTGTACTGCGGCACTGAAATAACAATCTGCATGTAAAATATGAGGTCACTGAAATGTTCCCAGTGATCTGTCAGATCTAATAACTGGGCAAAACCCGGCATCCCCACTGAGCCAGAGGATGCTAGGGATTGCACCAAAGCCACAGAGAGTTGCTAGTGCTCACGCTTGTTGTGCTGTGATCTCAAATGGGAGCCGCCTTCTGAGCTATAGGTAGGCATTACCCATCAGCTAAGGCAAGCTGTCTTGCTCTTAACTAGATGTGTTACAATAATTAGTATGTTATGTTACCAAAATGGGAAAAGTTCTTGTTAGGTTTGAATAATGCTATACTTTGTTTTGAATATTTTGAAAAATGTGCTGGTTTAATATGTGTTGCATTCCCTGTGTGCAAGCCAAAAGAGGAATTATTCAGTTATGATAATTACTGAATATAGGCATTGCAGTCTCTTTAGAACAAAAGAATGCAACTTTGATCTAGCCATTTGCCCAGTACTCTGTCATCTTCAACGTTTCAACATTGCAACTCCCTGAACTTTTTCAAACATTCATATTTGAGTAAATCAGACTGGAAAAGAGCCAAGTCCCATTTGGCTCTCTAAAACGGCATTTCTGTCTCATATTGGCACTTCTCTGAGGCCCAGGCTTGGCAAACTTCAGCCATGAACTGATGATGAGTTTTAGCCCACATTTACATGTCATTATTTTTCTCTCTCTTGAAATTTACCATGAGCCTCAGAAAATTTATTTTCTTTAAAGAAAAAATAATACTCCCAGCACCTTGCAGAAACCAGTTAATGAGGCTTTTTCTCTTACTCCTCTTGGCTCTTTGCAGTAGGGCTTTTCTATCCATTTTGAGGCCAGACAGACTTGTTCTGTGCAAGTATGGTTGGTCTTACATTATGCTGGTGTGTTCTCCCTTAATGGCTGTTGGCTTGTGGAGCCAAAGAATGAGCTGGGTGACCCAGTGTAGAAGTCATGAAGTTTAACATTTTAATGTGTGAACTCCTTGTCCAAATCCTTGCAGCTGGCAGCTAAATACTGCCTATCCTACCCCTTTGGAGATGGGAAAGATTAATGCTCAGCCATCTACAGTAGTACATATAGATGCTGTAATAGAGAAAAGTGGGGGAGTTGTTTTGTTTGTTTGGGGTTTTTTGTGGGTTTGTTGGTTGTTGGGTTTTTTCAAAAAATAAAATAAATTGTGGTATTTTTCTCTAGCTCTGCATAAAGCAGGTTCATTCAGTGAGGTAATATCTTACTATGCTTTTAATAGTTGTTTTAAATTTGAAATTTGTATCTGGGGTACAATTTAAAGCATGTTTCTGGTCTCTCCCACAGGGAAATAGCAAAAGAAAAATAGTTGGGCAGAGCACTGAGAGGCTGCCCTTTTAATGCTGAAAGAAAGTCACTGTGCCACTGTTTCTATATCCCTGAAATGTGGCAGGGCCACACATTTGGGAGCCAAAAACCAGCGTTCTCTTGCCAATTCTGTCGCTCTTTGCTGTGTGTTTCTGGGTAACTCCTTGGAGCAGCCCATGTTTCAATCATCCACGTTGTATTAGCAAAGAACACCAGTGCTGTGAAATGTATACGCAGTAAATGTAGAGACCCATAACTGTTAGTGTGCACAGGTAGATCCATCGGATGCCTTATCGCTAAGTAGTTTCATGTGGTCCTTTGTCCTTCAGGCTTCTTGGGTGGAGACGATGAAGGAGCTTGCTGGTCACAATTGGGTGGTTTTTGTCTCACAGGGCTTTGGGTACCATGTTCCTTGAAAGGCTGAGCTGTTTCGGAGCAATCTAAATGGCTTTTCTCTGCAGAGCAGGATGCAAATACCTGGCTCTCCATAGCAGATAGGCATTGGGAGGACTGTGGATGTTATGAATCTCTTCCATGTGCAGACATCAGCTTCCTCATGCTCATGAGATGGCTCTTGGAAGTCCTTGGGGAAGTCATTGACCCTCTCTCTGTCCCAGAAAGGTGAACAGCTCCCGGGTCTCACTCCTGAGGAGGGGCAGGTGCCCTTGTGTTACATCAGGCTGCTTTTCCTCTAGACCTTGTAATGCTTTTTAAATTATTCATACCACTCAAAGAGGAGAACATGGGGAAGCAGTCACTTATTCCCACAGCTGAGAGAAGAAAGGGAGCGTGTAATTGCTTGTGTTTCCAGCTCTGCTGGGCTGTAAGGTTTGCCACTTGCGTATTATGGAATTTGATTTCACCAGCAGCATGACCGCAGGGTAGTCACTGCAAATTTTGGGTTGCACAGGGAAAAGCAAGCTAGGTGTTTACTCCTCAAAAGGAGTAGTGACTGTGGTACCTGCCATGCCTTCCTCCATCTCCTGCACTGGGTAAGGGCTTTACAGCTGACTGTCCCTGCCCAGGGCAGAGATGGGCTGCAACTGGATTTGCACTCTGGTCCGCAGAGCGTGGGGCAATGCGTGGCACCGGTACAACCCCAGCGATCGTGAGCCATCTGAGAGTCCCTGGCAGGTCAGCAAGCAGGAGCTGTGTCCCTCCTCCAAGTGCTGCAAGGCAGGGAGGTGTGGAGTGGCAGCCTGGGATAGTCTGCAGGAGTGAAATCACCTGGGAGGCTGGAGACCCACCTGGCATTTATGCCAGGGCTAGTGCATCTCCTCCTTCCCAAGGACCCGTCCTGCAAAAAGGAGGGCAGGACCCAGGTCTGCTCCACTGGACCCTGTGAGCTTGCAGCTTCATTAAACACAATGGTGCTTCTAGAATTGAGATTGCTAAGAAAAATCAGAATTTCTGCCTCAAATTACTTGGATTTGCTTTTATTGCTTTTCTACTAGGATAAGCATGTTTCATGGATCCTGATTTTAAATTGGAGTTTGAGACAGAAGTCCTACTTCAGGACTGGGATTCAGGACAAGGCAAAGAAGAAACATTTACACTGGAAGCACAGGAAGTGATTTAAATCTGAATGCAACTTGCACATAGAAAGCCAATTGTTACCTCGCAGATACAAAGAAAAATGGCATTGCTAGCTTTAAATAATGTACATTTCCAAGATGTTGCCCAGCTGTTAATCATTAACCCTGTAGCAGGTTGAAGCATAGACACAGATGTTCCAAAAGCAGTTTTATTTTCTGAAATAAAGAGAATGAAGCTATGAATTAGACAAATTAAGAAGAAATTCAAATATTTACACCCAGTTGAAACAAGATGCTGGAAAAACAGGCATGATAAAATTGCTGCAATTAAATGTAATTTAATTTATAATTCTGAAAGCATGCTTCTTCCAAAGGCAGCATTTAAGTTTTCCTTATGGAGTGTATTGTTGTGATGTATGGATTTTCCTGACTTATTATGGCATTTTAATCAACAGTTCAATGATGTGATAATATTCCTAAAGCAGAAAATAAGTGACATTTGTTTAGACATAATTAATGAAATATTTATGTTGCATGAGGCTGTGTGATAAAGCCTTGTTCTTAGTCCATTTGCTTCTGATTACATTTGTGATTTTTTTATATGACCAGACATTCTGACGCCAACTATTTTACACTGAGCAGATGTCATGTAGTAAAAATGGGTGCCAGATGCTACAAGCCACATAAGGGTAATTTGTTTAAGAGCTGGCTCAGACTTTTTGCATTCAATTACGCTGTATAGTGAGCCTTATACAATCATTTGGGTAATATGGCTAACTTCAGATATACATGTTAATGAATGCTGAGTGCGTTCAGAACAGCACACTACGTGCAGGGTGCTCAAAGAATTAATTTATTTATACGTAATACCTGAAAAAAGTCAAATATACCCAGACAGAGTTTTTGACAGGGATCAGAAATTTAATTAATGCTGTCAGCTAAATTTCCAAATTGCTCTAGGTGCTGCTGTTGAGAACTCAGGGCAGGTGCAAAGTGTCTGTGTAAGTTAACTGTATTTTTTGCTCCACTGACTATTTTGTTCCTGCATTTTAGGATGTGAACACCTATCTGTCAGAAGACAAGCTACTGAGTATTCTACTTCTTCATCTGATGATGAATCTGAATCCAAGCCTTCATTAACACACAAGGTAACCTTGACTTGAAAACTGAAAGATGTTTCCTCAGTTGGACTATATTTAAGATTTATTATCTAATTTTTGGTCTACAAATTGCAATTTCTTAAAGTGTGGATGGGAACACTTTATCAGTGGAGGTTACATGTCATGGAGGAAAAAAATGCATTAAAACTCTTTAAGACAGATGAAAATCAAAATTACTGTTTCCTTTTTGGATCTTTAATTCCCCCAGGTTACACCAGCGTTGACAGAGAAGGTCTTAATTTGACAAGCAGACATGTTTCACTGAAACCACTTTGAAGCTGCATTCTTAAGTGGCCTTAATATGTAGCTCAACAAGCAAACTGTTGAAAAAATTAAACCAAACAGATGCAGATTTCCCTTGGGGGATATGCAACTTCATTTGAGAGGCACTACAGGCAGGTTGCCTGGAAAACACTGTGTTTGTTGTAATCAGCATGAGCGCGTGAGCCATGAAGTTGCACCCAGACCCCATACGCCGAATGGCGGCTGTACACGGGGGTCTCCAAGCCCTAAGTCTGTTCTTCTTGTGGTTGGCAGGAGTGGTGGGGTTAAAGCACCAGTGAACTCCCGATACCCAGTTCTGATTTGAAGAAATAGAGCTTTTATTGCCTGCATAGCTCATCAGAAATGTATTTACCTCTTTCCTGTGGAGGGAATATCAGTAAGTGGAATTAATAGTATGAGGTCGCCTTTTGATTTGTTGCCTTTGAGGGGAAAAAAAAGGAAAGCAAAGCATAGAGGCTGCCCAGTACACTGAAAAAACCAGCCGAGCTGAAAGCCAAGTGGGGCTTTGAATGGAAACCCAGTTGCACAGCTCCAGAGGAACCCAAGTGCCGTGTGGCAGTGCATACCGCCAGTGTCTGTGTCAGGATGTGCTGAGATGTCAGAACTTGTCACTTATCTTTCCTGTTACAGGAAAGACAATCTATAGCAAGATAATATTATGGTGAATTAAGTAAAGTTTAAACAAAAGAGAGAAAAGAAGGGAAACACAGGAGAAAACTGGATAGGAGCAACTCCCAAGAGTTGGGGCAGCTGCAGGGACAGGCAAGACAGACAGCAGGGACAGCAGCACTCCCGGGGCCACTGCCAGAAATGGAGGAATGAGCAGCTGTTGCACATGGGCGTTAGCAGTGACTCAGTTTTGATGCGTGTTCCCTGCTCAGCTTGTTTCTCTCAGCTGCCTCTTAGCACCTCTCTTCATGCCAGCTCTGGCTGCTATTTTGCCAGTACCACCATTTTTCTCTGGCAAAACTTGGTGGGAAAAAAATTAGTGGCTTCCTGGCTTGTTAGTTTTTTAATCATCTTGTCTACAGTGCTCATATATTCTGTCTCCTCTAAAATGGGAAAAGCACAGCCTTGAAGCACTTCCAGACCGCTTCGGTCAACGGCAAGATGGAGCAAGTGCTGGCGATTCCTGCGGCCAGCCCTGCAGGATGTGCTGCCTCGTTTCCCAGCAGCAGCAACAGGTCCCCCAGGGAAAGGCAAAAAAACCTCTGTAACACGGTAGAGAAATGGCAATGGGGAAGGTTTTGTATGGCTTCAGGTGATGTCCTGTGATGGCTGTTTCTTTCAGATACATCCCTCCTGCGGGGTTACAAGCCATCTAAAGTGAATTTTATTACTTAGCAGCTACAGCAATAGGAATGGTTTGAGTTTCCTTAAACTGGTGCTCCCCCAACCTGTGCCTGGCTTCTTCCCAGATTACTGTGATGCCTGCAGAAACCATGTACAGTGGTATGTTGTATACAGTTGACTTTTTGATTTGGACATTTTTTATTGACAGAGACAGTTCACACTCAGAGTTGCAATAAGAGCTTGTAATGTTTCAAAGTAAATGTAGGCAAGTGGATGAAAATATTCCTACATTAATTTTAATTTCAGTTAGGTTGCTCCAAGCATGCTGCAGTAGCTCACCTCACTCTGAGCAGGGTGGTCGGGTTAGGTGATCTCCAGAGGTCTCTCCCAGCCTCAACAGTTCTGTGATCCTGGGGAAGGTTTGAGAAAACCTGTAATGGCGTACTTATGCTTTGATTGCTTTTTTCCCCCTCTCTCTCTTTTGTAGGCAAAAAGGACTCTCAGAAGGAGAAGGAAGCTGGAGAAAGAGACAAAGCAATTGATTAAACAAGAGGAGCTGAAGAGGCTTCACAAAGCACAGGTGAAAATGTAGCTCACAGCTGTCCTATTTGTCTCCCAAGGATGGCTTAGTGAGGATGGAGGGTACCCAGCGTGGGCTCTGCACCTCCCCTCACTCCTCGCTGTGGCTCACTGCCTTGTGCGTTGAAATTCCCCCAAAACACCAAGGGTAGGAAGATGAATGTGGCAGGGCCCTGCATCTCTACATGTGACAAATTCACATGTGACCCAGGAGATCATAATAATTTTGTAATTGTGTATGAAGGACAAGAGGGATTAGTGACTGGCAATAAGAGAAAAATGCACTGAAGAGGGAAAGAGATAGAAAGGGGAATTAATATCAGCTCCTGAGAATGTAAGAAACTCGGCTGTCATGCCTGCACACTACAGGAGGGTATGAAAATACAGTGATGGTTTTTGTTCTCTCTGCCATAACAAATAAAGTGAACCATTTTCTTTCTTAATGATGCAAAGCCACGTCACTTTATACAGGCCCTGCTCTTTGGAAAACGCTGGAAAAGCTCAGGACTCTGCTAATATTTTATTATTTCCAATTACAGTTCAAAAATTTGAACTGCATGACTTGATCTCAGACTATGTTCTCTCTGGTGTCAGAATTTTTAGTTACCACATATACATACCTACATGCATATATATACACACACACAAAAAATTAATTACTTATGTGGCCATTAGTGCATTTTGTGTATGTCTGTACTGTAGCATAGGGCAGAGAAACATAAGCTAAATTGGATCTTATTAATTAGGGTTGTAATGGTAATCAAGATATGGTAGTGGGAAGAGCAGGCTTTTTGAAGGCAAAGTTGTCCATCATCTTTTGTTGTATTACTGTAGCAGTTAGATAGTTTTGGCTGGAGCTTTCACTTGCTATTTCTGTACCAATATTAAATTAAAAAAGAAAGCTAATAAGTTGTCTTTCAGATGTGAATCTGAAATCTCTGTTCTGGTAGACATCACTGCTTTTGCAAAATGTGTTACTGAAAAGGAGAGAAATTTTATATTTGAACCGACAGTGGATTTTAGAAAATGCTAATAACTAGCTATTACTATGACATGTGTGACAGAATAATACCCATTGGAAAGAAAAAAAGTACCTTATTTAATCTAAAGTAAGAACTACTATGTTATACTTTCTGAGAACTGTAAATTATCTCAAGATAAAATTAGATGCCTACATGTCTTCTCTTATTTTACTGCTTTGTGGAAATAATCAAACCATCTTTTGTGTTTGTTAGGCTGTTGCCGAGGGCTTGGCTTGGTATTCCCTAACACAGCCAGAAATGGGAACTGCTGAGCATCTCTCTTTGACAGTTCAACCTTTTAAGGTGTTTCATGCCTATTATCCACATGGCACCACTGAAAATCTTATTTAAAAGGGGATGGGCCAGTGAATGTGGAAGTCCTTCCTAAAGTGCCACTGAATTATCACTTCTTAGCTATTAGACCCTTTCCTCCCTGTGTCAAAAGCTTGTGAAATATGAAAGCAAAGCAAACAACAAAACCCCATGGACAACAAAATAGCCAGCAAAGCTTTCTAGGTGTAATCCTTCAGTATTTATATGAGGTTTATTCGTGTAGCATCTCAGAATAGGTGCCTCTGAATGTATAAAGTATTGACTTTTCACACCTTGCAAGACACAAACATTATGAATGATCTCTGTTTTACAGTGAGAGAGCTACAGTTCGGAAAAACTGAGATTCTTTTAGCACCTATGATACTTACCTACATAAAAATGTGGATAGATACCTAGTGGAATTATTAAATTGCTTAGGCGCCTAATATGCTCAATGAGTTTGCAGATCCCATGACTCCTCCGAGACCTTTTCAAGCTGTTTCTCTAACCACAGAGATCATCTTTTGTCTCTGAATTTTTAAGCTATGTCTGTAGCTTTTATATCATTACAATTTTGCAGGCAGTCCAGCGCCAACTAGAAGAATTGGAGGAAAGACAAAGAGCTCTGGAGTTTTTTGGTGTCAAATTGGAGAGAGAACTAAGAGGAGAATCAGGTAAATGAAGCAGTGTTTTGTTTGTTTAGTGATGGTTTTGTAACCTTTCTAAAAGCCAGAGGGTTTTTAATTATTGTCATAGAAATAGAGTTCAGTGCAAAATCTGAAATGAAAGAGTAACTGGAAGGACAAAAACAATTGTTTACCTTTTTCCTCAAATTCTGTTAGCTCAAGCACCTTTATACTGAATGCTATAAATTTCTGTTGGCAATCACAGATGTGGAATTATTTGCCTTGCTATTGAACCTGAATCTACATTTCCCCCCCCCCCCCCCGCCCCATTTTTTAAAGTCCCATCCTGAGTTTAATTTCATCTTCTGGAAGGAACCAGTGAGGTTTCCAGGAGCTGTATCTCAGTTACCAAGCCAGCAGCAGCCCGTGCCTAGTAACAGAGTCCTTAATGACTTCTCCCAGGGTGTGAAAAGCCATTAATATGATTAGAGCTGGTGGCCATGCTATAGCAACAGCAGCATGCAGGCACACAGACCTGAACCGCACAGCCTTTCCCCAGTGGGTAAAAGACAAACAGGACGTTGTCCTGGCCCTGGTTGGAGGCAAGGTTTTCCCTTGCCTAAGCCAATAGTCCCAAGCACCCAGGACTGCGGCATCCTCACGCCAGCCCAGCCTTACTATTGGTCCTCAGAGTGCATGGGGTGAAGCTGGGGAGACCTATGCAAAGGGATGGGACATCTAGGGGCTCCTGCCAGGCTCAAAATGGGGATGGGAGTGTGAACAATGCATGTGAGGGATTTCAGAGAGGACTGTGGTTCTGTGCTGAAAGGACTCCGGGGAGATGACCGCCCCATTGCAAACCTCTCTTTATAACCTCTGTTTTTGAAAGCTGAACCTCGTGCTTTCATGAAAGGAAGTCGCACAACACTGAAAACCTGGATATGTTTTGGCACCTGATCTTATTGTTGTCTTAGCTAGCAACCCAGCCCAGTATCTACATGCTGGCATTTTTAATGCCATATTTCTTAGCAGTTATTGCTCCTATTCCAACACTGAACTAATCAGGTCAGCAAGAAAGCATTTGCCCAACCTTTTATATTTATTAACTAATTTCCTATAATTGATAGTGCCAACATATTTCAAATGTTATTTAAAAGGCTAGCAGCTTTTTTCTTAAGTGAAAACATAACCTTTTATCAAATGCCACCCACCTTACCACCTGTGAAAAAGTCTGCTAAAAAGACTTTGAGGATTTGGAGTGTTAGCTTTTTTCTTTACTGCCGAGTTGTATAAGGGTGGTTGTTTTTTTGAAACATCAAAAATACAGAGGGAAAAGAGGCTTCTAGCTCTTAGGATAGACATGGAATACCAGGATAAATGGCCTAGAGCCACCTCTTGTTTTTGCTGTTTTGACAATCGCATTTCCGAAAGAAGGCTGTCTGCCAAGAGATTGATGCTTCTCATTCTCTCCCCATCCTTAGTAATTGGATTGCCCTCATTAAGGTGAAAGTACTATTTTTTTCTCCCTGTTGATTGTTTGTATGTAGGTGGCCAGTTACAAATAGGGCAGATACTGAAATGTAGGATGTTACTGTGTCTCAATAATTCTTCTGGTGCAAAAGCACGAAGCCATAAGTTGCCCAAGCAAACTGTGAGTGCTTTGTTGCTTGTAATAATATACATGTAATGATGCAGGAATTGGCGAGTTTAATATTCTATTCAACCTTCTTAAAAATAATGAGCATTATTGTTTAATGAATGACCAGTGTTTATTAGGTTAAGTTGTATTTAAGCAGGTCTGTGCTTATGCAATTCAAGTGATTTAATAGGTATTATTAAGGTAATTAGAAAACGATCACAGTTCAGCAATAATATTGAGCTGCGAAGGTTGTGAATAACCAAGTTTAGAGACAGGCCTGCAAACGCTGGTCTTCAGTGACATTTACGCAACGCTCCTCTAATAATTCTGTAAGCCCAGGATGAATGGCCCCTTTGTTAGGGGGAGTTATTCATTAGCTCCTCAACTGAATTAGAAGAGAACGTGTGTGGGTGTGAAACAACTGCCATGAAGACTGATGAGCAAAATGAGGCTTTTATGATCTTCTAATTGTAGTGACAGCAATTCATGCATTTAAAAAAAAAAATCAATCCTATGAATAATTTTTCATGTCCCTTATTCCCTATATTCTGGTTCTAAATATCAAATAATAAATCACTGATGTACCATTGCTTTGTTTTCCACTGACATTTGTGCAAGCTTATGGAGATCTTCTGCCTACAAGAAAATACAGAAATAAAAATCTCGAAACATGTTTTCCACTGAAATTAGCATAACTGATCAGTTGACTAAACAAATCATGAAGAATGATGGTGAAGCAGAAAATCTGTGTTGAGATAAAGTTAAGGAATCTCGCCATGTTTTGGAAGGTGAACAAATATCTGCACGTTACAACTGGTTTTTTATTTCATTAGGAGCATACCAAGGCTTCTCAGAACTTTCAACAGAAAGAGATATGTTGAAAAGCTATAGGAATAAGGAATATGAGATTTAGCTATTCCTGAAAAGGTGCAAACTGGCTGAGCCCCCTTTACTGTGTGACGCATCAACGGAGAACAGCAGGTTGAGCTTTTGAGAAGAGTGTTCAGTAAATACTCCTCTACAGCCTGTCATTCTCTCCACACTGATGAATATAGAAATCGCTGCAGTGTAATTAGAAGAATATCTAACTTTCAAATGGGATACAGGTTAGAGGAGACTTGGGTAAACCAGGAGGAAAGTTTTGCTTCAGCAATGCTGTCAGGAAAAGCCATCACAGCTTGCAAAACAAACTCACAAATTGTTTAACCTTGAAAAAGATATCTCGTATTGCATTATGCAAAAGACTTTCTGGGCTTGTTCTACCCTTGGAAAGCATAAAGTGCTCCATTAGACTTAAATAACTATTAATATTATTAACAGACGTTTGAAAAGCTTGGGGAAAAAATGCCCCTGGGGACACTTTGGGGGGCATTCTGTGGGATGGAGAATGAGGAAAAACAAGGGCTATTTTAATTTCAGCTTGGATTGAGGATTATACTAAAATGAGTGGCATTTTTGAAAAGTGCATTACTCTCTGCTTACCTCAATCAACCTACAATGCAAAATCTATAGAGATTTTAAAGTGTGAAGAGGGAATCTTAAAAAAAAAAAAAAAATATTTGTCCAGTCAAGAAAACAGCAAGAAAAGAATAGTAACCCTCTGTTTGTGTGCAGGACATACACATACCTGCAGTTGCAATGTTTTTTACTGACAGTAAGATAGATCAAATTTTGATGATAACTTGTGATGGTGGCATAGGAAGACCTGAGGCTCTGAATACTAATGTTGCATCCCTGCATTGGATCTGTGAGAAGCTGCCGTTGGCCTGTCCCAGCAAGGACTGCTCCAGCGGTCACTCTGAGAGGACATTTTTTATCACCTCTTGCTGGCCTGGAAGATCTCACAGGAACATGTCCATTGCTGCCACATTTTAATGGAATCAGGCAGAAATCTGACCAAGATTGTTCTGCGCTCTCCTGCTGATTTATCCTCCCATTTCATGGTAACTTCAGACTGGGGTCAGATCCTGAGGGGAAATTGCAGAACTGCACCCAAGCCAGCAGGACTCCTGTCAGTGTCATAGTCTGTGCAATTCCTCTGATGAGAACTATTTAAAGTGAAGGTGAGTGATAAAGAGTATTGGAAGGAAAGCCAGTAATGCACACTTAACTCTATTTTAAACAGATTCAGGTACAAAGGATGAAACTCAGATGCTGCATGAGTGGTTTGAGCTGGTTCTGGAGAAGAATAAATTAATGCGTTACGAATCTGAGCTCCTGATTATGTAAGTAAGGACAAGCATTAGCGCTAAAGATGGGGAAGGGTCAAGGGAAAAATGTACTCACATTACACCTGAACACCTTGCTGTGTGCTGCAGTTTGAGATTGTCATGGAATAAACATACCCAGAGTAGCTACAGTCTGTTTTGAACACAGATTTGCACTTGAGCCCTCCTCATCCTTCCCTGTCACAGTGGTTCAATTGTTCCAATCCTATACAATACTCTAAACCAGTATAGCATATAGATGCTCTGCCTTTACAAAATGTGAGTCTAATGAACACTGGGGCACTTTGTCCTGTGGAAGCAAAATAATCTCACAAGCTTATATCAGTTTTTATTGAACATAGGAGAAAAGATCTAGGATCTCAGTACAACCATGAAATAAGCAGATACACCAAGCAAATAAAAACCATCTCAGATGCCATTGTTTGTGGTTGATGGAAACAATATTGGCTGCAGCTCGTTCACCTCGACTCCTTGGAAGTGTACTCAACAGATAGGCAGAGGTGACTCAGCTATTTTCTCCCCTATTTCTGGGCAATGTGGGAAGGCAATGATAACTGCAGCAGTCATTTTTCACCCCTGGATTTCACACCAGTGCAGGATGCTCATTGCCATTTATAATTTCCATATCACTCAGCCCTCTGCGCTGTGTGTGGGCCTGTAGCCTGGCCACCAGCTCCAGTTGCACCCCAGTTTCTCCCTAGCTGTGCTGATGCTGCCAGGGGCCAAACCTTCTTGTTCCCTTTCGACTGTCACTGGGTGTTGTGGTAGCAATGCTTCCTGCTCACACAGTCTGCAAAGCAGAGTAAATAAAGCAAAAGCAAGCTGGTTTTATCACTGCAGGACACAAACTGTTGTCTAGATGTGCTCACATGTGTTAATTCCTTGCCTCACGCCTCGTTCCTGTGCAGAGGACCTGGCAGGACGCTTCATGTGTGAGAGCGTTCAGTCATATCCAGAATCAAGTTGTGGGTGCCACCAACAAACCACAGCTGGTTAAATCCTTAAGTGCTGCGATGTATGAGAGAGCTTAACGTGACACGTAATGCAAAACGTGGTAGTGGTACTTCTGGCGTTGCTGTGGCAATGTAGGCACAGGCAAAGCTTTTAGCCTTGACTGCCCATGAGGAGAAAACACTGGATAAACAGAACACAATCTCTTGGTTTAAATAATATAAACCTATGTCTTTATTGCAAAATACATTTCTTCAATGTATTTTTTTATTGTACCTAGAGCCCAAGAGCTAGAATTGGAGGACCACCAAAGCAGGTTGGAACAAAAACTAAGAGAGAAAATGGCCATCGATGGTAAGTCAAAGGGGAGAGTATGCTCTAGCCCACAGTGACAGCCCATGCCCACACGAGTCCCTGCTTGCTCCGAAAAGGACCAGAGTGGCTGAGGCTCTTCCTCCTCTGCTCTTCTGTGAGTGCAGCTCAGCCAGCAAAATGCAACTTGTTAGATCTTCTCATCTGACTTCCAGTGAAGACAGCTAAGCTAACCTGCACAGTTTTACATTGAACTGGATCAGAAGCATTCGCACATAATTCCACTAATTACACCGTGCAGGCAGCAGCATCCAGCTAACGTGTGGTGATGGGCAGCAACAGAAAGCAATTTCTTCAACCACCTAGACACAAAGAGGTTATCTGCTTTTATGTTAACTGCAGTATTTTGGAGCTGCTTTTAGGTACTCGAGATTACAGTTTGGGCTTGTCCTTCCACTTGTTATTAGAAAAGAGAGCATGGGGAGGAGGAATGTAGGGAGAAGGAGGGGTTCCTGCATACACCAGCATATCCTATTGTGTTCTAAGCATGTGGATTGTAAGTGATGGCAGTTTTCATTTTCTTACAGGTTCTACATTTCATGGCTGGGCTTTTTACCTTGTATAAACTAAATTTAAACTCCATCTTAAATGTTTTTATAAATAAGTAGTGTTCTTCCTGCCGCTTCCAGTCCAAGGTTTGCTAAGAGATCTACTATAGGCTTTAGAAGCCTTAGTGATCAACCTTACATGGCCCAAATGCAGGAGAAATTTTCCCTAAACTGTAACATGAAAAATATTAATGGTTATTGACTTCATTTGTTATTGACTATAATATTAATTCAAGCTGTACATCAACAGTTAAAATGCAAAGCATTACAACAGTGTGATCTGGATTTTAACCTCTTGTTTTGTGATCTTTTAGACAGCCTTAAAGATGAGATGGATCTGAATGAGGAGAATGAAATTTTTACTGAGATGATGAAAGTGGTTGAAGAAAGGGACAAACTTGTGTCTACCTTAGAGGAGCAGAGAGTGAAAGAAAAAGCAGAAGACCAGCACTTTGAAAGTATTATATTATCTAGAGGCTATCACCTGAGCAGGATTTAAACAGCCACATGCAAATAAACATGATTTCAGCAATATTTGTAATAATGGAGATACAGTCTTCTGAAAAATGAAGGAATTCAAATTTTAAATCAGTTTATTTGGGAAACATGTCATTTTATTACCAAAAGCTCTTAAGCAATTATTTTGCTCATACTGGAGTAATTTCACTATCAGCCTAAAGGATGACTGGAATATAGAATAGAACTGAATTTACCTGTCTGATGGACATCAGGGTCTGTGAAAGGGCAGAGCACTGTTGCTTTCTTTCAGTTTTATGTTAATGCTGACAATAGAGTTTCTGAGAAACATTATGACATCATTTAGTATTTTTGAGATGGCATTACTTTCCATCTGTTTGAATCTGTATGTGATTTTGTTAATATTTTGGCACAGACAAGCCATAGTGAACTATTTGAAGATCAGAAAGCAAGTCTCATATGAAAATAAGGTTAGTTTTTAATCTCTGGAAGATCATTTGACTACTAACTACATATAAGCATTCATTAAAAAGACTGTAAATGCAATGTCAGAAATTAATTTTCCAGGTATTTAGCTCACCATGTATTTTTGAACAAGAAGTTAAAGCAATATTAAATCCCTAAATTTTGTAAGATGTTAAGGGATTATGAAAGGGATGACTACCCTTAAAATTGTTACATGCTCAAAAAGATCTTTTGCTTGTCACAGATTAAGGTTTTAAAAATATGCTAAATGATAATTGAAAAATAGTAATTTAGACCCAATTAGTATTTATGGGGTAGGCTTTACAATTGCTTGATAAAATACATCACAAGTAGATTATAAGGTGTGATGAGTGGTGTAGCAGTTAATGGTCTCTCTGAGAATAATTCCTCAAAAGGACTGCAAAAAAAGTTGAGTTTGTAGTGTCAACATTTGACAGAAAATATTGTGGGTATGTTTAAACTACATTTAGCTTGCTGCTTAAGAACATATGCATATTTTTTCCCTTAAAGGAACCATCTCCTATCTTTTTTGTACATGCATTTGTAGATATTGGCAAAGCAGATGTGCAAAAATTCTCCTTAGTATTTGGTGTAATTTAAGTATTTTCTTAAATCTGAGATAATTCTGCAGTTTAAGATTGGTAGTATTCCCAGCTGTATATATGATGCACTGGATTTTCAGACTGATAAAACAAGGAGAAACTGAAAGAGTGTTTCTTTTTGAATATCATTTTACCTCATGCTCTGAGAAGATGTGATGTTCTCACTATTTCATGAATGGTGCTAATTTGCAGCAGTTGCCTGTGGTACAGCCAAAGCTAGAGTCATTCCTGTTAAAAAAGCTTTAAACTAAAAAACCTGTTGGTAAGTACTTGTATGTATGGTAACAGACACACTGGATCATGCTACAATAATTTATGAATTTTCTTATGTTTTTGCTATATTGTATGAAATTTAAAATACCCTTTCTAAAGATAAAAGAAAGATTTTGCTATTGACCACAGATAAATAATATACCTATATTGGTGTAAGGAATATACTGTTGTTCTGCAATATTTATGTATTTCTATTTATTTATTAGACTGTTTAAAGAGGATAAGAGTGTCTGGTTAGATTTTGCAGTTTGGATGTCTCTGATTTTGATTGATAAATGTGTATTTCTAACAGCTCTGTATAGGTAAAGCTGTGCATTGTAGAGTAGATATCAATTTGGTAAATAATTAGTAATAAAATATGAATTATGATTTTTAAACAATGTTCTCAGTTACCATAACTTGAAGGAATACCCTTAAAACATAGCATGTAGGGCTTTAACAATATAGTTTGTCTTTCATCACAGTGAAAAGACATAGTAGAATCCTTGAGTGTGTTCCAAAACTACCATTAGACTTCTTTTTTCTGTCATTCATAGGCTAAGCATATCTGATGTTCAGATTACATTTTTACTGAGATGGATTGCAGTGATTGATTTTTAAACTAACTCTATTACTTAAGATTGACACTAAGTAGAAACAGGCAGGGCAGCAGTAAATATTTTAATTTTCTCCTTTAATATCTTTCCAGTTTTGGAAAACTGATATTTCCAGTTTTGTGGAGAAAATTTCTGGATTTTCTCATGTAATCACATAGAACAAGACTGTCTAGAACATCTATCACAGTTTTCTGCAGAAAATGGAGAGTGTTAATGCTTTCAAGGTATTTTTGAAAAGTTTCAAAGCAAACTTCTTAGAGCTTTGCCCAGGAAGGGAATTCAGCAGAAACTTCCAGTTATATCAGTCAGACTGGTTTGGATTTTTTTTCCACCTCTCTTTTACAATCTAAGAAGTCCATTTGCCTTAGTACAGAGAGGAAGGGCAGCCTCAGAGAAGTGTGATGCCCCTAGTCCTGATGAGTAGATTGCTCTCCTCTGCCAAAGCCCAGCCTGCTTGCGCACAGAGGATGTACACACTGTCAGCTTCAGGTTGCTCTGAATTGTATATAAGCCCTGAGACTTCAGTTTACATCAGATACCTGTTCAGCTATAAAACTAAATGCCAAAGGGTTCTTTCCTTTTAGCTCCAAAGGTTTGACTTCTTGAAAGTACTAGAGTCAACAGAAGTGGAGGGCCATCAGCATCTGCTGGACCTCAAAGTAGTCTTTGCTAAAAAGATACTTTTCTGGATGCCATGCAGTCATAATGCATGCTCCACCTAAAACTGTGTCCACTTGGGTGGAAAAACCTGTCAGGCTACTGTTTCCCTGCCTGATATTAAGTACCTCACAAGATCAGTTCCAAAAATGAACTGTTCAAGTGATTTAGAAAAATAATAAGCTCTTAAGTAATTTAAAGCAGGTCTTTATATATTGTGAGTAGAGAATGAGTGAAAAAAAGAGAAGCTATGATGTGCACTGTTCACAGGTCAATTTAATATGGTTGACCTGTATTAGAAATGTGTTTAAATATTGGTTTTGTTATGAGTCTTCTTGCTGCTAAATTATTTTGGAAAATTGACTCACTGACTTACAATAATTTGTTCATTTTTAAGTCCTTGGCACTGTCATTTTTGGGTATAATGTGATGTGCTGGAACTTACTGACTATGTCTAAATGGACTAGATGTGGATAATTTTCTATTTGAAAAAAATAAAACTGTATCTCACTCTCTGAAGTCCCTGAATCATTTCCATAGCAATTTCTCTCTACCAATATCTACACTATAATAATGTGTGTCTAGGAAGTTTCTTAATTCATATACTGGTAAGTAAATCACACTGTCTTGAAGTTCACAGATTCATTTTATAGTTTAGGAGTAATGACACTCTGAAGTTAGAGGGCATTCGACTCTACCTTTCACACAAGAGGTTGCAAACTCCATGAGATCAACAACTTCCTCGTGTTCCTACATAGGAATTCACCACCTAATTTCCTTAGGCTTGACATACAAATTATAACGGCTTCTTGAATACTTGAAGAAGTGTCACTGCATGAATCATTGAGAACTGGTGATCAAAACCTTAATTAACATTTTTAAAATTCTGCTAACTTTACCTCTATGAAGTCATCTTGTTTTATTGCTTTCTATTAGTAGGAGAGCCTTGCAGAGCAGGACAAGGTGCTGCTTGAGATGAGAGAAGTGGATAAGCAAGATACGGCCTTATGTTAGTGCCTGCACCATTGTCTCCTGCTCAGTGACTCTGATAGTTCTTTTCAGAGGACAGATGGACAGCTGCTTCTCTTCAGAGGTCAAGGTAGTTTTTGGCATGTTTGAACTGAGGTTTTCCTTCTACTGTTACGTCCTTTCCCTTCTATCTTGTGTGCCTCAGAGGCAGATGAGCATGATAGTGCCTTTTCTGATAATAAGTTCTCAGGACTGTGCAGAAAGTACCTGCCTGCTGGGTTTATTGGAAGTAATATGTCAAACTTTTATCTAAGTTCAAAACCTTGCACCCATGCTGACTTCTCAGCCAAGCTTTCCTCCTATTCACAGCACGCACACACCCTTGTCCCCTCTTGAAAAGATCATAGGTCTAAAGAAACTCAATTGGACAAAAAATTCAGGAAAAAGGTTTTGTAAGCCGTTATTTGACCCAAAATCAAATACCTCTACTTCCAAGGTAAAGGAATGCCTTCACTGATTTTTAGGGTACTTGGCCAGGTTTCTCTGGGCACAGGCAACAAACAGAGGTCTTGTGCTTTGAAACCTCTGTTTTTTAGCCCAATACATACCTAATTTCAACTAAGAATTGTTTAGTAGTCTCTTTCTAGAAAGATACACTCTAGAAAGAGATTTTCTTTCTTGCTTGAGCAAGTTACAGGATGTGGCTTAGCAGATTGGAGATTTGATACAGCTTTTAAGACTTCGCTATTGTTAAAATCTAAAGCTGTCCCTGCTGGGTTTTGCATGGACCATATAGTTTTTTCACAGTTTAGCACCATGGGTTTGTCAGCATGCAAATACTACCCCTACACTTTAAAACCCATTTTATTTCCTTTGAAACTTTACAGATAATTAAGCTCTCTGCCTGTATACAACATGTTATCTTTTGTCTTTCATGTACATTTTCCCTCACTGCATATTAGTCTATCTTTTTTTTTCTTGTTGTACAACAAAAAAATACATTGTGCTTTTTTAAGACTCTGGTTTGGAAATACTCTGATACTTTTATGAAACTACATTAATTTATTATTTGTTATATTATCTTTTTAAAGAGAAGATTCTTATCCCAAAGAAGTTACAAGTTGAGTAGAAAGCATAGCTCTTTTAAATTCAAGCATAAGCATATGCTCAATCTTAAATTCCCCTTGTGAGCTGGAAACAGATTTATCCTCAAGTGTGAGTTCTAGATGGTGGCAATGAAAATGTGGAGCCCTTCTACCTCTGATACTGATGCTTTCTGCTGTTATGATGTAGCGACATTGGGATGATCAGTCAACCCTGGGCCTGTCTTAACAGGGTCTGAAATCATGTGCAGCAAAGTCCTGTGGGACATTTAAACTTTCTTGGATGCCAGGCAGGTATCGCTGTGCTTTAGCCTGCTCCCTGCACCACCTCTCCCAGCATTGTGCTCCAGGTATTCTGGGGCACTCTAAGGAAAATCCCAATCAATAAATAGATGTTAAATATCTGCAAAGTAACCCGTATGGAAATGCCATGAGGTGGGCACGTTCAGCAGTTAACCATACAGAATTGGCGGGTCAGTAGAAGGCTAACCACAACTACTTAGAAAAATGAAGAGGGTAGATTTTGGTCTAGTTCTGTCCTTCCTGAAGTCAGTGAGGGGTGTTACTGTAGGTAATCACAGCCACAGCAGTAGGTTGATAGAACTTTTTTTAAAATTCCACCTCCACTCTTTAAATGACCAAAGAGTCAAAAGGCTGGAGCAGAGGTACACCTAGGAGAAAAATGTTAGGAGAAAACCCTGAGAAAAATTGATATTTATTGCAAAGCCTGAACTAGCTTGGCTGCTGCAGTGTTCTGTCTTACTAGCCTAGCCCATGGTCAGTATATTACATACCCTGCCTCTTCCACCTCATTCGGGAAGTAAGACTCTGTTCGTGATCATTCTGAGTCCCATAGTGAAAGAAATAAAAAACAGGTGTTCATGGACAGATATGTAGGTGAATAAGAATTATTTGAGTATGTGGATTTAACCTTCTTTTATTGCCTGGCAAAAGTATATATGTGATCAGGATACAATTAATTTGAGCTACTGGTTGGCTCATCTGTAAGAACAAGGCGCTGACAGGGAGCACGGTGAGAGCTCTCATGGTCTGCTCCAGATTTCTAATACGCCAGATGCAGCGGGACCAGCCTGAACGGCAGCCTGCTGACTACTGTGTCCTGTGCATGGGATCATGGAGCGTGATCGTGAAAGTATTCAATTATCAAATATAAAGCAGAGCAAAAACCTAGCCAAACAAGAATCCCCACCAACTTTATATGCGGCTTTTATTTGTAGTTAAAAAACTGTTTGAATAAGAGCTAGGCATTAAAAATCAACATTCCTGTATCTGCCATAACTTAGACCTTGTGCATATCTATAAGGTCTTTTATGCTGAATGCAATATTAAGGTCATATGTTCATATATACTCCCAGATCAAAAGAAAAAAGGTAGCATATGTAGTTCTAAATTTAAGATATAGGGGAAAAAAAAAATTATAACTATCCTCAAAGAGAAACATCTTAAGTGGAAAAACACTGCAATAATGCTGTACCCAAAGAACTGCAAATAAATTCTGAAAACCCATAAAAATACTCCAGTAAACTTAAGTCTGTCTGTTGCTTTAGCATTATTACTTAAGGCACACAGTATTTGTGTTTCCAGATCTGATAAAGTTGATTTTAAACACATTAAATTTAATTTAAAATGTATTTTCTCTTTGTGATATGAAGCACTCATAGCTCATGAGGCTATTAAATAAGTAATATTGCATTTGTCATTAATTTACATAAGCTGAGTGCAGTGAAATAGGAAAGAAAGATGCTGGGTCTTTTCAGCTATTTTGTGTGGGACTCGACAAGCGCATGTTGAATTCTGACCTTCCCGTACTGCACAACTCAGCACCTGCCACTCTTCGTGAGGTATCTGGTTTGTTCTTTCTGTCTTTAACACAAATGTAGTGGAACAAAGGCAAGTATGCTTGTGCTTGCCAAAATGCTGTCTCTTCTGCTGCGCCCACAAACTCCTGTATTGACTTATATGTATAGTTGTTTGCGTCCAAATGGAGATTTAGTTGGATCATTGCTCTGTTTGTAAATGGCACACATTCACATGCATATACAAAAGGGCTTGGCATGTTTATTTCTCTTTCTTTTGAAATATCTTTTATTATATTCTTTAAAATTATTTCCTAATCCACATGCTGTGTGAGTAGCATTTCTGTAAAAAGAGAATAATGCAGGAAATTCGGCCTGCTCTGTAGACAACAGCCCTGAGACACAACTGGTGCCACGAGCCAGAGAGCAAACGTAAGGAAAGGAGAGATTGTGCTAACGGCTCGGGCTCCTTCCTGCTTTTAACTGATGGCAGTACGAATGAATAAAGTTTTTCTCTAGGGCATATACTAACTGCATGCAACAAATATGTATTGATGTCTACCTCTCATCAGCTAGCCAATGTTACAAGCTTGTAAAAACACAATTATTAGCTGATTTAGAAATATCCTCATGGTAATTTCATTTCACTTATTATGCTTAATGGATAACTAGATATTTGCATGAAGTGTGTGTGGCTTTTTGCCTGAATTGTTAATCGAGTGATTAAGTGGTAAGTGAAAGTAGTGCATCCAGATGACATTAATACTATTCCAGTCCTGGGTGCCTCCTGAACCAGTCACAGCAAATTATCTGTTTTAAAGATACTTCTGTCTTAAGGTACTCATCTGCAAGTCAAAGCAGGATTGGTATAGGCAATCTATGATGCTATGTCACCTTTCTTTCCCACTTTTACACCAGTTTGACTGCAACCATTGGTTTCTTTTGTAGAATTGGATATGACGGTGCCTGCCACCTCTGATCACAGCTGTAGCAGAAACCTACAGGCAGAAGAACTGCTTTGCAAAATGTGCTCAGGACCGAAATGGATGTAGTGAGCTTGAACTTTAACTTGCACAAAACTCTCTTGTGACACTTTATTACTTCATTAGTTCTTTTCTACCAGTGCTCACCACAGGGTGTAGAAGCATCTGCCATCCCTTCCAGAGTTATGGATGAATTGAGCTGTCAGCTCTGGTCCTTCCTGTCTATACCTGCATTTAACTTATGGCACCCATGTTAACTAGCATGCTCATGCATGTGGTCACCTACATTGGTGTGTTTGACCAACCAGCCTGAGCTAGTGACTAGCACCAGTGCAAGGCAGTGCAAAGGTGGCTGGGCCATGGTGCAAGGCACTGTCCTGCGCCTCAGTGTACAGCCAACCCCCCAAAAAGCTGTGGGTCCCCCAGCTGGGAGGGGAGCGCAGCCTTCACACCACCCAGTGTAACCACCACATGCCTTCCTCGAGGCCCAGCCCAGCTCCTGCTGCCAGGGCTGAGGGCGAGGAGCCGTTGGGCTGAGGGAGCTGTTTGGCGGTCACTGGGCTGAGGGGAAGGGGCCGTTGGGCAGTCATTGGGCTGCGGAGAAGGAGCCGTTGGGCAGCCGTTGGGCTGAGGCAGAGAGCCGTTGGGCTGAGGGAGCCGTTCGTCAGTCATTAGGCTGAGGAGAAGGGGCCGTTGGGCAGCCATTGGACTGAGGGTGGGGGGCCGTTGGGCTGAGGGAGCCGTTTGGCGGTCACTGGGCTGAGGAGAAGGGGCCGTTGGGCAGCCGTTGGGCTGAGGCAGAGAGCTGTTGGGCTGAGGGAGCCGTTCGTCAGTCATTAGGCTGAGGAGAAGGGGCCGTTGGGCAGCCATTGGACTGAGGGTGGGGGGCCGTTGGGCTGAGGGAGCCGTTTGGCGGTCACTGGGCTGAGGAGAGGGCCATTAGGCAGCCACTGAGCTGGGGGATAAGGGGGATTGGGTGGCCGTTGGGCTGAGGAGGGGGCCCTTAGGCTGGCGTGGTGGGCGTTCGGAGGCCGTTGGGCTGAGGAAGGGGCTGGCGGCGGGAGCCGTGCGACGGGAGCGGGCCCTCCCCGGCGGGCGCCGGGAGGGCGGGCGAGAGGGAGGGAAGGAGCGGGAGAGCCGGGAGAGCGGAGCAGGAGCTGCCTCAAATGCTTGAAATAATTCCGCTTCCGTTCAGAGTCGGGAGCAGCCTCCCACGGCATCGGGGCCTCGGACCCGTCTCCTCAATCCCCGAGCGCCGGCTGGGCCATCATGGCAACCTCCCCTCAGAAGTCCCCTTCTTCCCCCAAGTCTCCCACCCCGAAATCTCCCCCGTCCAGAAAGAAAGATGACTCCTTCCTGGGCAAGCTCGGCGGCACGCTGGCGAGGAGGAAAAAAGCCAAAGAAGGTAAAAATTACAGGTTTGCACGTTTCCTGGGAGTTACCTTAAAGTGGGGGGGGAGGAGACAGGGGGAGAGGAAAGGGCTCTGGGGAGCGGGAGGAAGGGGCTGACTGGGGAAGGACATGCGGGGTGGGGTGGGCAGGCGAGCAGCGAGGGAGGAGCGCGCCGGCTTGTCCCCGCGCCTTCTCCGGGGCCGCGGCGCCTTTTCCCGGTGCCGCTCCCCGGTGCCAGCGCGTCACGGCGGGGAAACGCGGGAGCGCGGGCGGGAAGGAGACACCCCACCCACCCACCGTCGCCGCCGTTAACGGCCCCCCCGGGCGGGGCGGGCTGTGCGCTGCCCCCAAGGCGGGCCCGCCGTATCGCGGGCCGGGTGGCAGCGGGGGGAGGGCTGCGGCGTTGGGTCAGAGTGAGCGGTACCCCCGTGTGGGGGACGGTGCTGAGCTCGTACCGCGCGATGGGGTCAGAGAGGGGCGGTCAGGGCAGGACGGAGCGGGGTGCCCGGGCTGGAGAAGCGGGGTTTTTCCTCGCAGGAGGCGCAGCGCTCCGGCGGGCGAGGGCCTCCAGGCCTGCGGGCCCGAGCGCGTCGCAGCTCGGCGCAGCTAGGGAGGGCCTGGGGCTTGTCCAGGCTGCGGGCGCTGCACCCCTCGGCCGCGCCTTGCAGCCGGTCAGGAGTACTTGTCTTTTAAGTTAAGGTGCAAAAACACCAAAACTTGGTGCTCAGATCCTCATTGGCTCATAATCTGTTGCTTTATATTGGTGTACGGCATGGTCTGAGAAACCAGCATAATGTGCACAACTGATTTAATGTTTGTAATAGTAATCATTCCTGAAAGGCTTAAAACGTAACCTGTTTATTCTTGTACTAAGCAAAAAGCTTTGCCTCACAGCAGTGGACCTTGGAGGAACACAAAGCATGTACAGCAGGCTGGTTCTTTGTCCATACATGTGAATTAATATCCACCCCCAACTGAATCGGCCTATTTAAAATCCCATGAGACAGAGAACTGGAATTTAACCTCACTCACCCATCATTTTCACAGCTGATGTTAATTTAAATACAGTGCAAATAAAGCCAAAGTAACAGTCACTTCAAAACAGTTTTTCAAGCAACGTTCATTGTTTTTAAGTGTGCAGAAGGATGTTACGCTCAGCAGACCCTTGCTTCTGATGTATGCATGGGTAATAAAACCAGGCACAGTATTTCAGAGTAGCACCAGTGCTGCGGACAGGGATGATATAACTTTGGCAAGTACAGCCCCTCACTCTGAAACTGTCGCATCATCTTTCTGAGATATATTGTCATGCTTTTCAGTTAAAATGCATGTTGCACAATTGTGCTCACATTTCTTGGCTTTTTCTGGTCATTGCAGATGGCCCAGAAGTTGATGACATAATAAATAATGGCAAACTTTATTACCCAGTTTGTTGTATTATTCTGTGAGGCTATTCATGAATATTAGTGGCATTGAACTAGCAACACTTTTCTGTGATGAGTCAATATTGTAGGTATGCTTAGAGATGTTTAACTTAGCCTATTTGTGGTAGATTTAGTATGTCTATTATTATTAAATAATGCTGTTTTCCTCAGTGACAGATATTGTTAAGTCACAAATCTCCAGCAAAATGTTAAGAGGCAGCAGTTACTTTTATCCACGATCTTGTAATCTTACAAGATTACATACAAAAAGATGTATTTTGTGAAATCGTATTTTTTCTCATTACTTCTATGTCTGTAATAACTTTATAGACTAAAACCTGCACCTGCCATTTCATTATCTCATCATACTGATATTTACCCTTTTGAAATTTTGGAACAACGTTGGTCTTGTCTTTTTTGTTTTCCCATTCTCTAATGTCTATTAAAAATAACAGTGGTTTGGAGAAATTTTTTTAACTTTGTAGAGTTTGTTTGCTGATAGAGGAAAAATGTATTTTATTAAATTTTCCTTTACATCCTTCTTACTTGTGCATGTATTTATCATATTTCTTTAGTGGAAGCATGATAGTGGTGAGATTGAAAATACACCATCTTCCTTTTTTTGTTGTTTTTAGCAGATTCAGATGGCTTCAAAGCTGGCAAATCATTACGGTAAAACCTGTCCTCTTCATGCTTCCTCATCTTTCTTCCACTAGAAATAAACACGGGTTTGCAAACTCTCAATGAGTCACCTTGTTTCTTGCAGGCTGTCACATACATGGGTTCCATCTTAAGTTGTGCTGCCACAGTTTGTAGGGCTCCAGGTGTATTTGAAGTCTAGCTAGGAAATTCGTATAAGAGGTCAGATTGCTTGTTCATCTAGGCTCTGTTCTTTGATTTTTTCCTACTTTACAGGTTTCCTATAGAGGTCTCAGTCATAGGAGTACCCATGGTTATTCAACTGTTAACACATGTAATGTATTAGAAAATGTTCAAATATAAGTCATAGGCATTTGAAAAAAATGTTTTTTCTGCTGGCTGCGTTTAGACCTTCAGCTTTTGTAAACTAGAATGAAGTACTCTTGGATGGCATCTTTAATCTTTCTTCATGTTTTTTGTAGAACATGAGGAAACATCAGGTTCTATTCTCTAATCCAGTTTGTTAGTCTGATACAGATTTCTACCCCATTTTGTTGTGAATGTTTATCTCTAATCATGTAAGATCTCTAAATACAATTAACTTACTTTTTAGAAATAATGTTGTGGGGTTTTCTATATAGGGTATTCATTTTCCCTTTTACCTACTTAGCCTTGTGCTTTGTGATTTTTTTAATATTCCAGTAGAGTAAATCCACATTCTGGATTTCACCTGTGTCAGTATTTCTTTATGAGGCAACAATTCTGGTTATTCCAATTTATTGTTATCTTTAATGTATGGGCAGTAGAACAAGTATTGTTCTTTTAGATGAATGTAGACTATGCAGAAGGTGCCTCTGTCATCCCAGTCCCCTGATCAAGTTGGTTATAGACCTAGCTGGAGATACAACAGCTTTTTTTTTTTCCAACTGTGCCCCTCAGGGGCTCCCAAAGGGCTGCTGCACACACATCTCTGTTTTGTTCCTCTGCTGCATGTGCCTGTGTGTTAATCCAGACCATCCTCAGGGTGCACACCTCCAATCAAAAACTCGGGAGCATACCCGAGTCTTACAGTTCAGTAAGAGGTCAAGAAAGTCCATGGGACTTGGTGCATTTACAATGAATAAAGGGCAACTGAAAATTTCTCTGGCTTCAGTTGGTTTAAGTTCTGCTGTTACATAGGGGACAGAAACTTAACTGATTTACTTTGATATTTTACCACAGGAGCTAAGAATTAGTGTTTTTAAATAATGCAGAAATGTTTTATCTCTTGTAGGGGGTCTCCTAATTACATTTTAGTACTAGCTGTGTTATGTAAGTATTTAACTGTTGTAGATAGTAGGATTTTTGTATTTATGTCATCAACATGCATTTTAGTCATTGTCAAAATGGTATTTTTCTATATTGCAACAATAGAGCCAGTACCAAAATGCTCCATCAAATGAAAACCCATTAGGATTTGAAGTGACATTATGATGAAGAGTAATAGAGATTATTTATAAAGAGAGTAAAGTCTGTGTAGGTTTAGATGTATTAAAAGTAGTTTATAATACAATATAAAATGGATTTTCTGTAATAACATTATTTTATATGTATGAAAAAATATAAAAATATATAGCAAGCCTGTCCTTATGAACTTCACAGTTCTTAGCAATGGTAAGTATTCTACCCATGTTAGAGATGAGAATATTCTAGACAAGTAAAATTAATTCTCTAATATCACAGTACAAGCTGTTTACCAAAACAGAGAGAGTAACCCAAGATACCGTTACTTGGGATATCACATGTGATGTAAGCAAGGATTAGTCATACTTTAACACATATGTTCATCTGGAAAATATATTGTTGTTAAATATTAGAGAATATTTCATAAGATCTGAAGCTTGGAACTCAAATTTGCTTATATCGTCATCTGTCACATAGGATCTTAGCCTTATCTTTACAGTGTCTTATCACCATTGCTGTAATTCAAAGATGAGAACATTGCACTCTAGTGTTCCTGTGAGAGCATGAGCAGCTGCATCTTTAAATAGTGTATAAATTCTGTTAAGGGAGGAAAAATTACAAATTGTTAAATATGCTTGGAACTAATTATAATTTGCTTATTATCTAATGAGAAAATTGTAAAATAATACTCAAATATTCAATGACCTGTTTATGACTGTACTGTCATATGCAAATATTATATAAAAAAAATTACAGCCCTTTCCTTCCTGAAAACCATTCAATGACTTAATCGCCCCGTATATGCTACTAGAGGATTCCAGTCCTTGTCTAGCAGGAGTTAAGATGCATGGTGGAGCTCATTATATTAGCAAAAAACAACCACAAATTAAATTTTTTGTGAGCTACTTATAGTAGTCTGCATTAGGTACTAAACGTATCTTTATACAAGAGCAAGGAGAGAACAGAATAACCTATTTTTTTTTAGATGTAGGAGTGTGTGTTGTGTTATCTTATGAATTTTTCATGGTGGGTTCAGTAAGGTCATGTGTGATTGTCCTCCTTGAATTTTCCTGGCCTGACAATTACAGACAAATTTCTTTCCTCCTAATAGCTTACCTTAGTGGAGAATCTTAAGAATTGGCTTCTGACATGCTAATAAATCTGTGACACATTTGGGAATGGAGAGCAAAGTTCAGAATTGCTTAAATTGCATAAGAGCAGATGGGAAACACACAGCTTGGACCCATGAATTTGGTAGAGAGCAATTACTGCTCATTGTTGGGCTCAGTTGATTTTCCAATTGATATGACATCAATTTCAGTAATTTGACTGCTCTTCTGCCTAGTCTGTTTGGTGTTGATGGGCAGGAGAAGGAATGAATTTTCTTGTAGCTTCCACTTACAGTATTTCTTCTTTTTCTTTTGTATGTCTTGTTTTGATTTCATTTTGGTATTTGAGGTCACAGTAGGCCGTAGTTCTCTGTATAGGGAAGAGTGTGTTAACTGTGTAAAATAGTGTAGATTCTGCTATTTCTTGATAATAACCTTCAATTTCTTAATCTTTACTTTGTTGCCATTAGGCATTTTGGAGAATAATACAAAATTAGAACAAATTAAAAATATAAAAGAAGAGTAAAAGTGTAGATGTTTGAGGTGTTCTCAGTAAAATTTTTGTCTTTCTGGAATCCATGACTAAAATGCCTTGTGTGAGAGATCGTGCCTTGATCTAGCTATGGGCATTTTACTGTGAAATACATGTATCTTACTAGACAAGAAGTGTTCTGCTGAATATTAATTGATGTATTTGAATTATTTTCTTTGAACCTACTTCTGAATCTTCTTTTTCAGTAATGCGCTACTGGTGCAAAGGACTTTTTTTTATATCAGTAGTCTTTTGTTTTGCTTGTCTGTTTCTCGTGAGAGATTCTAGACTAGCTTAAATGCTTTGCAGGCTTTTTCTTTTCTACTGCTCTCACCTGATGTTGTATTTAAAATGCAGACAAAGCTGAAAGAACTGATGAATGTCCAACCATTGCGTTTGCTAATATGTAGGGCAAAGGACAGAAATGGGCCACTGGACGCTAATTTCATACTAGTGCTTGGAAGACGGCATACAGTGTTTTCTATGAAAAGGAAATGGCATGGGGGAGGCTTTATCATCACGCTTGTACCAGTGCTTTTGAATTTCTTGTCTTCTATTGCAGCGTATCAGTACATTGACACTAGGCCTTCTTGTGCCATCAGAACAGCCGAACAGCTGTTTTTGATGTCTGACATAATGCACTTTACCTCCAACCTTAGTACGTAGCAACTGAAATGTGTGTATAATCTTTCCCCTCTATACTGTGTTACATATTCCCCTGTCCCTGGTGTAATGCCACAGGTGCATCATAGACAGCTGCGTAGCTAATGCTGGACAAAACCTTTTAGTACCACCGTTGAAATAATTATTGCCTTGGAGCACATTCTGTTAAGTAAATAAAATACTTCTGTTGAGTGGAAGGAATGTGGAAAGTGAAAAGAAAAATAGAGGGAAGACTCACCTGCTTCATTTGTTGTCATTTAATTGCTACGAGCCTTCTGAGCGCATCTACAGCGTATGAAAGGCAGACAGACTACTCAGGAGGACAGCACTGAGTTTGTTTCCATCCTTTGAATCCAAATTGTCAGGGGATATCTGGGGAGGCCTCTGCTCTGACCACTGAAGGGATTGCTTGGTAGAAGGGAAGGTAATTGCCTCTGAAACGCTTCTGTCAGCGTAGACAGAATACCCAACTGTTGCTTATGCTGGGATAGCAATGACCCTCCAGATGCAGCTCACAGGCACGTGTGTAAATGACAGCTCCAGTGTGCTTGAAGCTGTTTGTCATCTGTCAAGCCATGCTGTGCTGGGTTTGTGCAGGTGAAAGAGGAACGGCTGTAGCCTTTGATAGCTTGTCAAAGCTCTGTGTCTCTCTTGCCTTCCTGCCTCTGCATTATTGTTTATATGTGGCTAAACTGAGGACTAGGTCCTATTATGTTTGGCACTGTACTTTCACAAACAGTTCAGAGAGCCCTGCATGCGAAAATTTGCAACCTAGAGCTCTTTATCTGTATATCTTGCATATTTTTCTGTCTTTTTACCTTCTGTAATCTGCATTTTAACATTATTTCTGGCATTTCAGTTTTTCAAGGACTCCTGATCTCATTGGGAGATGCATTTTCTCTTTGATTTTGGTTTCAAGAAACTTTTTTTCTATTTTTTTTTTTTAATAAGCTTTGTCTCTGGTTAGTTCAGAGAAAAATATGAAAATATTACCTGTGAATGCATTTCTGAATCTCAGAAGTCATAGATAATCCCAAATTTATTCTAAAAATCATTGTTTTAACCAAATATTAATGTAGGACTCAGTCAAATTATGTTTGGTCCACGTGTTTCATATACAGCAATCAAATGTGTAGGCAAGTGTGAGTCCCAGATGCCTACATTTTTGCAAGACAGGTTATTGAGTCTGTATCCAGAGGTACCTTGTCATGGTAGAGCTGAGCACATCAGTGCCTGCTTTATGTGAACATCTCCTGGTGCGTGTAAACATATGTGAAGGGGTTAGATCATATAGGATTGTAAAACACAGGAGGCGTAAAATGCGCTCACAGCATTGAGATTAGCACAAAACAGCACTGACAAGCTCTTCTCTGCCAGGGAGGAGGCAAAGGACCCACGTGGTGTCTCACTGGAGGCAGGAGGACCCATGTGTGCAGTAGGGGATGTGTGTGAAGAAGACACAGAGCCAGGCTCTCCTGCCTCTTTCCACAAGAGCACCTTCAATCATTAAGTCCATCCAGTTGCTTTTGAACTAACTAAAGTGACACTTCTTTTTTTTTTAAACTCTATACCTGATTAAGTTCTGAAACTTACTGCTATAGGATGTTTTGGATGCCAGAAATATTTTTTTAAAAGGGAAGGGGGGTGCTAAAAATGGGTCTGGGTGGATTTTAGATGAAAAAATCCTGTAGATTTTTGTAGGTCATCATAGGCATTTCAGATGCAGGAATCATTAAATACCTATCATTAAATCCACAGCTATTGGGAAGCTTAGGGAAAAAATTCTGTTGGTTTGCTTTTACCTGTTTGTGTTGTTAACAACACGTTTCTGCAGGACCCTGGACTTTGATCTGCTGTTCTGATCCAATATGATCATTAATTCTCTTCTCTGACTGTCTGCACGTGGACAGAGTCATTGAACTCTGTCTTTGCATTTGAATTCCAAAAGCAGCCTTAGATAGTGTGGACAAGTTAGCTGTTACAGAAATATGGCTTTCATTTCCTGTGTTTTTTTTCCCATTTGAGCAGTTTCTTCATCATCTGAGCCTGTAGGTTTCATACAGGGTAAACATGCACGGCATGGCTTAAAGGAAGGGGAGTGGTGAAGAAGAGCAGAGCAAGGGGGTCTGGCTGCAGGAAGCAGCCGCTCTCTAAGGTGCTGCTAGGCTGGGAGGAGGGACAGGGCTGGAGGGCAGCAGGAGGGGGGATGTCTTGGCAAGGCTGTGTCCATCCCTTTCTCTGTCCTCTCTCTTCAGCAGCAGCTGCTTCCCTCTTCTCCTTGCACTGCTTTGGTCACAGCGGTCACTGCTGAGCTCTTCAGGGTGCTGTGAGCAGACGTGGATGAGGGTGCTTGGTGGTTTGGCAATGCTTGTTGCTACAGCAGCTGTTCCCCATCTGTGGGGAAGGGGTGGTGGCCACAAGCTGCCAACTGGACTGTTCTGTCATAGAGACTGACAAGCTTGGGTTGCAGAATTACTGAGTAGTTATGATTGGAAGGGACCTCTGGAGATCATCTAAATTTCAGGTGTCTGATGGTTCAGGATCTCAACTGAGGGAAGGTGGACTGCTTTGATCCACCAAGCTCATACCTATGACTGGCCAGGTGTGATGAAGGCATGGTGACAGCATACTCTGTCAGTTCTTTTCAGTAGTTGTCTAGATGCATAGCAATTATCTAGATGAAAGGTAAAAAAGATTAAAGTGGTGAAGTAAAATCAGCATTAAACAAATTGTAGGAGAGCCTCCACTGCTTCCAAATTACAGGACAGAGCCGTGGAAAGAAAAAAAGCAGCTAGAGACTCGCTCAGACTGATGTCCCTTTTTTTCAATGTTAATTGTTTCATGAAATCTCCAGATTTAAAATATGCTATCCCTGGTATCAGACTCATAAAAACATGCATTCAGTCTTCTTATGAAGGTGGATATAACCAAGTGAAGCTGTAGAAGAGAGTAAATATGAAGTTCTCATTTCATCCTCAATAAAGTGAGCGTGCTGTCAATAGAGCCTGTAATTTAGAACTCCAGTGTTTCCCTTAGCATTTAAGTGAGTCTGCCCTGAAGGTAAGAGATCAAGAGACTGACAAAGGTAAAAGTTCTTCCTGGGTTTGATTACTGTTTGTGGGGTTCTACATCTTTTGAAACCCCTCAGCTTAGAGGCAGCTTCCTGTAAGTGCAGGTCTGTGCTGCTGTGAATCTCTCTTTGACAGAATCTCTGGGATACATGCTGCTTTTTCTTTTCTCTGTAATGCTTTCTGCAACCAGTAAACTGTGCTCTCCCTGCAGACTGAACAGTTTAAGACTGGGCTCTCTGACTTTCTCACCTAGATTAAGATAAGGACAGTCCAGTTCTTTTGTTACTTCACTGTATCTGAGATCAAGTGCTTCCTATTAACTTAATCCACAGAGTTCTGCAGTCTCTTTGAGCAAAATGCTGATGTTGCTGAAGGTGAAATCAGCAGTTGTAGGCGCACAGTTTTTTGTGAAGTGAAGCTTTAGAGAAGCAGTGGTTGTGAGGTACCTAAAATATTGTTGCTTTCCTATTTGCTGCTTCTGTCCTCTTCCTTTTCCTCCCCACACCAGTTCCTATTAAAATACATGGTGCTGTTGACTTGTGTCCCTAATAATAGGCTATTTTCTTAGCCAAACTGCAGCCAAAACCAAAAAGAGGGAAGGGCAGTTAACACTGCAGTGGGTGCAGTCAGTGCTGTGCTGGTAGCAGTGTGGTGCCATTTTGCTTGAGAGAGGATGAGCTGGAAGTAAGGATATTTTGCAGTGCTTTCACATTTTCACTTGCAGCTCTTCAAAATGCAGGGCTGGGGTGGGGCTGAAGGCTTAGCCTGCTCTCTGTGTTCTTCGTGCCTTCTCTAGCTCTTAGGAGTTCCTGTGCTTCTTGGAGTGTGTAGCTGTACTCAGAGAACTGAGTGGCAAGGCACTCAGAGCCTTGCTCTTTATACATACCGTCCTACATTTTCTGTTTGGTGTGCTAATACTTATTAATAGATAACATTACTTGGTTTGAATACCCTTGTCCCTCCTGGGATTGGGTGTGTATGGGTGTGTTGAGTGCGCCAGCAAGTTAATTCACTGTGGTGACCAGGCTGAAATACAAACAAAAGTTGGCTTGGACCAAAAGCAAAATCAGATCAGCAGCCTTATGTGAATCCTTAGCCTACTGTGCAACTACCCCTTGACAACCTGTGCTCAGGCCAGAGAAAACCAAGGGCCAGAAAAAAAAGAAAAATGGGGATGTGACTGGTAAAGAGTGAGTTGTATTGGCAGAGCTGTATTAGGAAGATTAGCCACCATCTGTTCACCCTAATTCTGCACCTGGCTCTAGACTGTGCCACTGTTAAACCAAGTCTTACTCAAAATATTAAAGAATTGCAAGGTTAAGTAACAACGTTCTACAGTCTCCCAAATATTCTGCTTTCCTTTTAATTTTGTAGCAGTTCCTGTCAAATAATTGCATGTGGTGCTATAAAATGTTCCTGTGTTATATGTGGATTTAATACGAAGTTAAAGAGAGCGCACTGGTCGTGAGTTAGCAATACTACTTCTAGTCTTTTAATTTCTTCTCATGACTTCTTATTGAGGTTTGTGTTAAGCACCACATAGTGTACCAGGGTTGACAATATCTTACTCATCTTGTTTTTCTTATATAATTATTTTTGCAAAAGGAAACATCTGGAATATATATTTCTGTGAGTTATTCTTGGTAGTTGTAGTCACGGTTAAGTCCTTTCGGCTTCTCTGATTTCTGTTTAGCATAGAGCTGATCCTGTTCTTCTCCCTCCCTGTGGAGTGATGGAGCAGTCTATGGCACTGACCCAGTGGTGGATGAGATTAGCCTTTATCCATAGTTGAAGCTATCAAATTCCACTTGGAAAAGGGGACTTTAGTCAGGGTGGTAGGAGGGAGAGTGCAACAATTGTCAGCGACCACTGCTACCCTTGAAAAGCTCTGAGCAGAGACTGAAGGGCATGGTAGAGTAGAGTGAGGAGCAGCTGTTGATCTCCAGGACAGTAGAGATGTCCCAGACTTGAAAATACTATCTCATACTGAAAAAGCTTTGAAAGCAACAAAAATCCTAAATGCAGGCTAAACATTATAATTTCCCGAATATTTCTTTAGTATAGAGTTCATAATTTTTTAGTGGAATGTGTGTTCACAAGAAGAAAAATCCGCCACCACATCTTTAGTATTTGTACTGAAATCTCATGTAATACTTGAACCTCTTTTGCCTGTCTTTGTGTGCAGTAAGACAATTTTTAATACTCTAAGTAGAGCTGGCCACTTGGCGTTGGTGGCTGCAGCAGTGCACAAGCAATTCAGGTGAAGTTAACTGTGCTAGAAACAGGATGGAGAACAGGAGTTATGAAATAATTTTCTTCATACGTGTTTTTCTGTATTATCCTTTGGCAATATCAGCTTTTTCCACAGACGTACTTCTTTGTTTATTTTCATATAGTGCTTTCCTGTGTTTGTGTCTACTAAAAATAGATAAAGCTCCATGTTTACCTGTGATGTTCAATAGGCAAACTTCAACATCGCCCTTTTCAGATAGTGTGCAGGTAATGGCTTTTGATTTCTTTTATGTTAGGACTTCAGCTTCTCATTTACCACAGAGGAAGAACACAAGTTGCTTGTCATTGCCTGGCCATGGCTTTCTGGCCCTAGCTTCTGAGAGGTGCACATTACTGTGTCAGTGCTGTCCTGACAGTTGTACCTGCACTTCTTTAGCTCAGGACTGATTGTTCCTCTGGAATACAGACAAAGACTTGAGTGTTAAGCAATCATAGGGCTATGGTGGACCACCTTCCTGGCTGCAAATGAGCAGGCATCAGACTTTGCAAACAGATGGACAGGGGCAGAGGCAGCCTAGAGATAGCACATGTGCAGCAAGGGTGGGTGTTAAGGTCAGAATTTTCCAGACAAGAATGTCTGAATTGCTGTGCCCTACTTATCCAGCTGTGAGCTGGATTAATGAAAGAGAGAGTTTAGACAGAGAAGTACTTTGGGTGCATTTAGTGGGAGAAGAGAGAGATGTTTTCTTTTGTATCTGTACAGGTGGTCCTTTTGAAGCAAGTCAAAATAAGCTTCCTCACCTGGGCAACAGCCTGAATAGGTTGGCAGGGTGTGAATCCATTTGCAATGTGTGTAAAGAAAAGCATAACAGTTTGCCAGTGTATTTAATTTATTTTTTCTTAACAAGTTTCTTCTTCGACCATTGAGTTAGGCTGAGGCCTAATAATTTTTTTTTCTTTTAACCGTAGGCGGTTCTAAAGCAGCAAACTATTAATAGTGAAATATTGGTTTAGAAGAACACTAATGCACAGGGAATTCTAGAGCAAACGAGGCAATGCTGTCAATGGTTCAGATTGTTCTTAATTACAATAATGGCATTATAGGAGCTGCAGTTGCTGTCGGGCACAAAAGGAGATAATGATAATGTCAGAGTGCTCAGAGTAAATGTAGTATAATGTATTGCAGTACTGGATTCAAAAGATGATATGCCTAACTTGTCGTCAGAGCGCATGAAGAAGAAGAATGGTAAAAGGCCAGAACAGTTTTTGCTGTAACTGTGTAGTTCAGGTTTTGGGGTTTTGTGTGTATGTGTGGTTTTTGTTTGTTTGTTTTGGGTGGTGGTTTTTTTTGGTTGTGGCCTATTCTTTCAGGCTTAAGAAGAAATGTCAGGTCTCGTGTTTAAATGATATATATTAATTTCACTGGAGGTGTGATCACATCTATCCTCCCTTGGAATAAAGAAGAACTTAATTTGAGAAGGAAAGGAAATGTGTATGTACTCTCATACCCTCAACACATTTAATATTGTTTCTGCTAGAATAAAAGAACTGAATATATGGTAGATTTGGCCTGGAGTCAGAATTTACCCCAGTAGCCTCTGGAAGTATGTCTAGATCTGTTTGATGCATGTGATCCCTATTTTATAACAAGACAAAAAAAAATTCCACTCTGAGTTTTGGGGATATTTCAAAGCTGGATTTGAATTTTAGGGCAGGAGGCCAAATCTGAACTGTAGCACTCGTAAACATTTTAAGGCCATATGCTGTGTGCTCAAATTCATTACGGTAGAGGAAGAGACTTTACCGTTTTACTGCAAAATAAAACATGCTGCAAAGCAGCTCATGGTCTTCGATTCTTGTCACTGCTTTGTTATAATTCTCAATTTTAGATAAGAACAGATAATAAACTGGAAAATGGTGGTGGTGTTCTCCATTATACCACAAGTGTTCCAAGTGACTTAGTGGCTTGCATACTTCCTAAGAACTCGTTGCAGTGCTGGATTGGATTGGAAAAAAATAATCAGCATCTTGCATCTTTATTATTTTGTTCATGTTTAACTGACTTGAAACAGTTACTCTCAAATGAAACAATTTATGTAGAATCCAAATAAATATTTTTTAGAAGGAGCTGTCTCATGCACAGAATGCCAGTCTTTGTAAGTAAACATTTTCTGAGACGGAGAGCAGGGTGCAGGTGCTCTGTAGGGCACAAGGTGGCTCCAGTTCACGAGGAAAACTGGCGTGAGCGTAGTTAAGTGCCAGGAATTAGTTTACAGGAATCAGCTAGATGTGTGTCAGGATGGAGCTCAGCATTTCACTGTATAGCAGGTCTGGTGTTTTGAATATGAACTGAATTCTTAATGGGTCTTTGGAAGAAGACTGTGACTAGTCTTAGAGTACGACTAGTAAATTTAGATTGCATTTTGCTTCTTGTGTTTAATTTTTGAAGGAATTAGCCCAGTGGATTTTATCAGACATTCTGAGCTAAATTGCTTTTGTCCAAGTAAAAGGTAACAACTCTATGTGCAGAGCAGCATTTGCAGGGTAAGCTACAGAGAAAACAGAGCTGTTGTGTACAGTAAGAACAGAAATGTGAAGTAAGCTAGGCAGAGGATAAAACAGAATGAAAGGTTCATGAGAAAGGTTTTTATCAAGCAACTCATTAAAATGTAATGGATAGGTGTGAGAACAGAATAAATTTATAAGAAAATCCCATATTGTAACCAAACTTAATAAAAAATGATTTGTGTCTGTTGTTGGTCTTGCATTCTGTAACAACAGCATTTTTGTTTTCAGAGTCTCTTAGAAGTGAATTACTTGCCAGTGTCTATTTCCAACATCATAATAGCAGCCAGTAGTATGCCCTTACACAGAACACCTTCATCTGAGCGTTTCTGAACACCTGAGAATTTTTGAGTGAGGACAGAAAGGAAGAAGTGTTTGCTCTAGCCCAACCATCTGCTTGGGGCAACTAGCACAGATAAAAGTGAATGGAGTTGGTTTACTCATGTGACCTTTTGCAGGGTAAGAAGTGGAAATGAACAGTGGTCTCCTAATTTCAGTGCTTAGTCTTGCTCCACTAGATAGCACTTTGTGCCATTCACAGTTTTTGTTGGTTTTTTTGAGTCTCTGTTGCATGTCTTGGCGTGGTTTAAATTTTTATATGAAACGGGACTTTTAGCTGGGTGTTGTGGTGTTGTGTTTATTTTTTTAACAACAGCTCATTTGGTGCTTAATTTTTTTGTTTGTGTGAACTAGGCAGAAATTTTTGGGGTTTTTCATTTTTTAATTTGCTTTACATACTGTTGCAGCAGACACTGCATTAAATAAATATATGAAGAAATAGCATTTCTTAATGTGATCTTTGCCTCAATCCTGAAGGAGGATTTGGTTAAGAGATTTAAGCTGTTTCACTTACTAACAATATTTCTCAAAGTAATATAAGGTGTTAAAAAAATTAATAAATCTAACTTTACCACTTTATTTATTTTAAAATTCTTAAAGCTTATAGTTTTCCTCTCCAACATCTAATGTTAAATGCAACAAAACAGATTAGGTACAAGACCTACAGAGGGTTAATATTAAAAATAAAATAGTGCAAAGCACCGTTTTGTCTTAGCAGATTCTCTGTATTTTCAGTTTTCTAAATGAATTTTATCACAAGTTAACTGTGGACGTGATTACAATTAGTAACTCCCCATATTAGATCTAATCCCTTTGTTCTTCATTCAGACAGAATGCCCATTAAGGTCAAGGAAAGTTTTGACTGAATAAGGAATACAACAACTGGCTGTAGTTTTAGTACATATAGGGCCAGATTGTGGGTCACAGCCAGCTTAAAAGTACAGCTCCAGTGATTCCAGATCTTGTGCATAATAGGCAGATCCTTCACACTGTTATTTACACTGTACTTTATTAATATGTCAAATACAGAAGAAAAAAACCTGACAATTTTATGGCTGCTCAGAATCATATTAACGTGTCTTAATGTTTTGTATTTCTGAGCTGAAATTATGCAAATATGTCTTCAAAAACATTTCCCTGTTTTCATGAGAGAGTGAAGAAAATAGAAGTAATCAAAAATTGGAATTAAATACTCAAATAGTTTGGCCAATTAATAAATCTGCAGTTGCAGAATAGAAGGTCTGTGGGCTGGAGCTGGCTCTTAACTTAATGTTAACTTACATTTAATTAGCCAGACCAGATGGAAGCTGGCTAAGCTTTGCATGAAGGCTTGTGGGAAAAAGACATAATCTTCCATTTTGTCAAAGGAACTAATACCACAGATTAAAGGTCGGTGTTCTTTTCAGAATTTAAAGAGTGGATGCATAGTGGTTGACGGCAAGAAACAGCAAGGGCACTAACGAATTTGCTTAACCCCTGGATGACTGCTGTACCAGCTCTGCTTCATTTGATTCCCCACTTCAAACCATTGGTCTCCAGTTTCAGTAATAAATCCCAGAGAGATAAGAATGTCTGTAAATTTTATTCTTTTGTAAGGAAAGTAGAGTTGTATGCAGGCAGTTAGCATGGATAGAGAGGTGAAGCTCTGGGAAAGGTTTTCTTAATCAACCGAGTAAAAATTCATGCTGTTCAGATGCTAAGCACTTGGGATCAGTCTGACAAACCACTTAATTCCTCGCTTAACAATAAGCATGCAAGTAGACAAGTCAAGAAACCATTCATGTGCTCAAAGAGGTACATACAAGGATCAAGTCAGAGTGTGCAGAGCTTAAGGTCTAAATCAGGCACATACTATGTTAAGGAAAGTGTGGTGGAAAGAGTGAAGTGGATCTGTCAGGCTGAACTGTCAGCGTAGCTGGAAGAAATTACACATTTTAAAAATGAAGAAATTAGAGTCCATTAAGAAGAGAAAGAAAGAAAGGAAAGGGTTAGGTTTATGTTAATTGTTTGAGCATTTAACCAGTCTTTGGGGATACTTCCTGGTAGTTTCAGCAAGGTAGGAGAAAGTTCTTCCTGGAGTGGAGAATAGTAACTTATATACCAAGAAAATAAGGAAAGCTTAGCATTGCCATGAAACACTGAATGCCACATCGCTTATGCAAGGTAACCCTCTGCAGTCAGTAAAAATTATAACTTTGGTCTGCCATCTTTGTATGTCTTATTTACAGTGGAAATACTTGTGCAGTCTAGCTTGGGAAAGGAGGCTGGGAAATAAGCACCTGGTTTTTGAACCAGTTTTATGTCTGTGTTCATGTCCAGCAGTAGCAGATTAGATATCTAGTGGACTTTACCAGCTGAGATGCAGGCACCTACAGAGCTGACAGATGACTTTCGGACACTCAAATATATACCAGAGCTAGGTGCCCAAATAGCTACTTAAGTTCCCGTAATGTTTAATCGCCTGTTAGAATCATAGAATTGCCTGGTTGGAAAAGACTTTTGAGATCATTGAGTCCAACTGTACCTGTCTGCTACTAAACCATATCTTTGAGCACCTCATCTAGCTGTCTTTTAAATACCTCCAGGGATGGTGACTCAACCACCTCCCTACACAGCCTGTTCCAGTGCCTGAGAAGCCTTTCAGTGAAGAAGTTTTTCCTGACCTCCAATCTGTACCTCCCTTGGCACAACTTAAGGTCATTATCTCTTGTTCTATCACTAATTACCTGGGAGAAAAGACACGTACCCACCTCGATACTACCTCCTTTCCGGCAGTTGTAGACAGTGATAAGGTCTCCCCTCAACCTCCTCTTCTCTAGACTAAACAACCCTGTTCCCTCAGGCACTCCTCATAAGACTTGTTCTCTAGACCCTTCACCAGCTTTGTTGCCCTTCTCTGGACACACTCCAGCATCTCAATGTCCTTGTAATGAGGGCCCCAAAACTGGACACAATATTTAAGGTACGGCCTCACCAAAGCTGAGTACAGGGGAGTTCCCTGGTCCGGCTGGCCACACTATTTCTGATACAAGCCAGGATGCTGTTGACCTTCTTGGCCACCTGGGCACCCTGTTTGCTCATATTCAGTCAGCTGTCAACCAACACCCCCAGGTCCTATTCCACCAGGCAGCTCTCCAGCCACTCCTCCTCAAGCCTGTAGCTGTTGTGACCCAAGTGCAGGATCAGCACTTGGCCTTGTTGAACCTCATACAGTTGGCTGAGCCCATTTAGTCTAACACAGTGTATTTTTAAACACTTAAAAACAAGCCTTTCAAAACATTCTGGAGCTTGTTGGTATTTTGTAAAACTCTTTTGCCACTAGTCCATCTTGTCTAGTTTGTCACATCTAAACTTTCCCATAGTGGCCAAAAATCTATTACCACTTGACAGTTGTATCACTTAAGTATAATTAGTTGGAAGATATTGGGTCAGTTCTTACGAAGAGTAGAGTATCTTGCAAATCTCAGTTAATAATCTGTGCTTGCTGTCGGAATGAACATGAAAAGTCTGCAACCTGTTTATGATTGCCTTGTGTAGATTGAGATGCGATATGCTGAGGTGAGGAAATCTGTTTACTGTAGCATTCTTAGAGCATGGATAAACACAAGGCTCCAGTGCCCCATTCTGCAAGGTGCACAAATTAAAAAAAAAATACATTTTTAAGGAGGAAAGTTTTTCTACTGGATCAGCTGAACTGGAGCACATATGGATTTGGAATCCTACTAAGTACTTTGAAAGCTGTATTCACATGTATGTATGTTGATGCTTTCATCTGTTTTCTCATTTTTAAATAATTATATCCTTGAGATGGAAGAAGAATAAGAATTTTACTAGTCACCATTTAATAGACCACATTTATCCACAGTTACCAAATGGTGGCGTTGGAGATACCACAGTTATTTTCCATTTTGAGTTACTGACATATTTCAGATACCACTTGGTGACAAAATATTTGAAGGGAATGGTAAATTTAAAAACAGTTGTAGTTGCAAATGACGGAATTAAGCACTTATTGAGTCACCCATTCAGCCATTGTAAACCCAGAGAAGTGTAGGAGTAGGTAGTGCACTTTTGGGAGAAGTGTAGGTAGTATGCAAAAACTTTTTTACTTTCCTTGTTAGATAACACTTAACATCTAAATCCAGTTTCTGTTCTCTGATAAATGCCTTTTGCCTTGTATGGAGAATATAGTATAGCTCTCTAGAATTTGTCCAAATAAGTGCATTTGAAGACAACGTTTAGGAACGAAGTCATTCCTTTACCTTTGATAAATGTGTTGGGCATCTTCAGGTGGGGATCACATTTGGTTTCATAAGGTCATGAGTATCTATGAATTCTGCCTTCATTAAAACTCTGTTACAAAAAACACTGTTGAAATTGGAAGAGTTTGGGAACTGCCCTTTTCATGGAAGTACTGTGCAGTGTGAAACTTGCCAAAAACTAATGGATCGTTTGCAGGAAATTGGAAGTGCATGAGTCAGTCTGCTTCAAGGCTGAACAGTTTCCACTGAGCTTAAATAATGAATGCCAAGACCTAGAGACAGTACAATCGGCTGCAGCAGTTTTCTTCAGTTGTTTCATCCAGGTACTGTAGAGGATTCTATGTTTAGTGGAGTCCTCCTTGTTTAGTTCCCCAGGCTTTAAAAGTGTTAGCATACATTGTTTTTACAGTCATTGAAACCTTTACAGAAGAAGCAGCAACCCAAGCATTTTTATTTTTGCTTCAGAACAGTTACTACAGAGTATGGGCTAGAATGTGCACTTTCAGGGCTTTCATCTGTGGAAAACAGCCACCCACTTTTGTAATGTCAGTCTCCAGAAAAGGAGAGGGTCTTTTCCTTATTCAGAAGTGATATATGTTAGCTCCACACTTTCTCTCAAAGGATACAGGTCATTTACTTCATGGTGTGTGCAGTACTTATTGAAATATATCCAACAGCAGATAAAAGAAGAGACAGAATAATTCTTAATAGTTTTGATTTGTAACAGATCCTATGTCCAGAGCATATTTGTGCAATACCACTTTTTACCAGGGTACTAAAAAAAAATCTAACTCCTTGTAGGAATTCAAGAAAAGAATGAGGTGTTCCTGTATATGCACGTGGCTTAGATTTCCTTAATATGAGTGAGTTAGTTGATATCTGTGCATGGAAAGAGTGATTGAAGGCATGCATGGCCGGGTGGATTCTTTGCTCAATTTGTTGCTTTTGCAGTGGGAGTCTTGTTCTCCAGTTTGTATCAATAGTTGAACCTTCTAAGCATTTCTGAGTTGGAGAATCGCTGTGTGTACCAGAGCCTTGGGACCTTGGGTTCATATAGGCAATGTGATAGGAGGTAGATGTTGTGTCTCCATCCATTCACAGTTGCTCATGACAGTGTCACTGCTGAGCTACAAAGATTGTTGTGTGCCTGGAATCACAGAGTTACAGAATGGCTGAAGTTGGAAGGGACCTTTAGAGGTCATCTAATCCAACCCCCCTGCCTGACTAGGGCCACCTAGAGCCAGCATGTCTAGATGGCTTTTGAATGTCTCCAAGGGTGGATTCTACAACCTCTCTGGACAGTCTGTGCCAGTGCTTGGTCACGCTCACAGATGATTTTTTTCCTGATGATCAGACAGAACCTCCTGTGTTTTGATTTGTGCCCATTACCTCTGGTACTGTCAGTGAGCACCACTGAAAAGAGTCTAGCTCTGCCTTTTTTACAGCCTCCCTTCAGGTGTTTGTGCACATTGATGAGATCTCCTGGAGCCTTCTCTTCTCCAGGCTAAACAGGCCCAGCTCTCTCAGCCTCTCCTCATGAGAGATGCTTCAGGCCATTAATCATCTTTGTGACCCTTCACTGGACCCTCTCCAGTAGCTCCATATGTCTCTTGCACGGGAGAGCCCAGAACTGGGCACAGTGCTCCAGGCGTGGAAGTGCATGTGCAAAGCTCTCCTCTGTGACTCCACTGCTTTTCCACCGTGCACAGCATCTATGCAGCTCTTCAGCTGTGGCTTGGCCAAGAGTATGGACACAAGGTTTTAAGAAAACTTGAGTATGCTGCCATATGAAATTCATATGAAGTTGAGTCAAATGTTTCTTGGTGAGATTTAGTCTGAGTAAGCTTAACACTGTTTAGAAGAGCTATTAACCAGTTTTTCAAATGGAGAATAGTCCTGGATCTGGAGAAAAGAATTTATTTATTTTTTCTTTTTTTCCCCTTTTTTCTTCAATTAGGTGGAAACATGACTGAGATTTTCAAAGCCAACTTGAGAATTTTGCTGTGCTGACTCAGTGTAACATTCTATTGCCAAGGCTACTATTTGGCTCTGAAAATCCCAACCTGAGATGTGGCCACCTAGAGCATGATTCCTAAATAATGGCTACAGATTCAGCTGTATTAATTTACATGCATGGATCAGAGTGCAATTTCTATTCCCTTTGGCCCCAAAAGATGAGTATTTCCTTTGGATATTTCATTGGAGAAGACTATCTGAACACTCCAGAGAAATTTTACCATTTCAGGTCTTGAGAGAAAAGCTGAATTATACCAGTGGGTATAGTTATCTGTCACTTCTCATTTATAATCTAAATAGGAATGCTAGATTTTTGCTTTGTTAATGTAATACTTCACTTAATAAGCATTTTTTTTATAAATAGTAACTCTTATATCTGCTAGTTAACATAAAAACAGGCAAGCCAAGGCCTGACCAGCTCAGCACTTACTGACCAGAGATGTACAGCTGTAGATGAGTATGTGACACACATGATGGCTTTTCAGAGCGTTCTGCTAGCCTCCAACAATTTGTCATTGGCAGCCTCTGTCCAGATATTTTCTTGGGTGAATTTTCAGAGTGCTACATAAGGATTTTTCAGTTTCACCATGAGCTTTCTGAAGATCCATCCCTTTGTTGGTTGGATTTTCTGGAATACTGTTTTTCGGGTGCGCATTCCCTCTTCACCTTCCCCACTGAGTGATTGCATGGTCCTGAGTGTGCAAGATTTCACATGCACGGCAGGATATTAGAAAGTTCCAGCATTAAAGCTGCAGATTCATTAGTCTTACAAGCTGATTGAGTCTCACTCTGATCATAACGCCTGGGGTGTCCTCTCCCTTGAGCCAATTCAAGTGTTTGTGTGCCTGTGGAATGAATGGAATTGGGAACTGACATAGGTTAAAACTAACCTTTTTTTGTTGTCTGTCTGGTTAGTTTTAGTCTGAAGCTCTTTCCTGATGGTAATTTATCATAAGGCCATGTGAATGCTTGTGCAAGAGATGATGATCATGTGAGAGTGAGAATGAGCAACAAGTTTGGGAACAAGGTGCAATCATCCCTTTCAAAAGCAGTGGCTGTGGCACAGGTTCCTGTGTTGGGTTTGGATATTTAATTATTGTGTGCCTCAGCTTCCAAATATGTGAAATGGAGCAGTGATGAGGATTCAATTTGAGCTTTCTAGATGAAAAATGTTAAGGTTTATTAAATATGAATGTGGTGAAAGGCTTAGTGGATAGGTATGGCTTAAAGAAGTGGTTTGAAATCCAGTAATTTAGTTCTAGTTTAATTGAAAGTTGTAATCCCAGCAATTGGTGCCAGTGTCTTCTAGGATTTAAATCTAACGCACTCAAGCGTGTAATTTAAGGCTTTACAGAACAGTGTTAGCACATATACGCTTATCACTCAGCACGTGTTAGTATTATTCCTGTGGAATGCTCTTAATTAAAATCCAGTAGCTGCTTACAGTGCATTTGATGCTTACTATCATGAGTGCTCAGTCAAGTTAGCAGAAAAATAAATTTACAATAAGAATGATTTCTCTCGGAGGTACAGTATAATTGGCAGACACTTTCGTAACTGATGTTATCATTAACATACAGGAGGTTTCTGCAAGAGACTCCTTGTTGATCAAATGATTTTTGTTTTCCTTTCCAAATTCTAATATTAGCTTTATATGAGGAAAGGGACTTTAGGTTGGTACACCAGCAAACAGGATGCTTTTGCAGCAAAACAGCCACTGGAGCATGTCTAGTTTATACTTTGTACTCTTACCATCTCATACTTAAAAGCTGGATTTGTTGTGGAAAAGTGACACCCAGAAAATCTCTTGATAAATCGGGAAAATTTCTTTTTTTTTTTTAATTTTGGAAGGAGAGGAACACACACCAAAATAAGTGTTTTGTGAAATAATATTGCTTCTTTCTGAAATTTTATGTTGGGGGTTTTTTTTGGCTTGTGTATAGTTGGTGCTCACTAGATAGGGTTAATTGTTTCAGTGTGAGTAACTGAAGTTTTAAATCTGAATTCTAACTTTTTGACCTCATTAATCATAAAACTGCCTGACCTATCTTGCTTACTGTAACACTGCTTTTTTTTTAATTGATGAGTCATGTGCGTCTATTAAATGCAATTTATTTTATTTTTAAAAAGCCCTGCTTGCATCTTAAAAAGATTTTGTAAGCTAAAATTTAGCATATGTATGTCAGTACATATTGCAGTGGGCTTGTGATATAATAGCTTCAATGAAAATTAGACCCAAATTAGAGTAGACTTTGAAAAAGGGTTGTGGGCACATGTTTCTGGGAGTGGCTGGAAGAACTTACTGTAGGGGAAGGTTCAGTCATGTGTGTGCTCTACCTAGAAACCAGATAGGGTGATGTTTTTTGTTAAAGCAAGATGCAGAATTTAAAGCAAGGAACCAGTGAATATGAAAATTAATTTTTGTGTTTATCCAAAAAGAAAAACTCCAGCTATGCTCTAATTCATTTTCTTTGCTTCGCCTTCCAAAAATATTTTTAGAAATTAAATAAAAAGCATTAAAGTATTTCAACAAACCAGTTGGTTGTTTTGTTTTGTTTGTTTGTTTGTTTGTTTTGTAATGCCATAAAAACTTCTTTAGAAAAAAAAAAACCCCAGCCTCTTGAGGACCAAAACCCTGCCCTCTGTTACAGCCCAGCACTTGGAGGCTGCAGAGCTGTTTAACCCGCTCTGTACAGTAATCACAGTGTTAGAGCTGAGAGAAAACTGAACAAAGACCCATTACAAGATTTAATTCTGCCTGTTGTTCAGTTCAAAAACAAGTGTGTTTTGAAGTCCGTAGGCTTTTAAATATATATTTAACTCCTGTACGTGGAGCTGTTTTGCTGCTGCTTCGTATTTCGGAGCGCTTCGCAGAACTGAAGTGAATCCTGGCAGTGCCCTCCGTGGGCTGCGACTACCCCAGGAGTGGGTGGGTGGGGAAACTGAGGCACGGAGCCGTGATCTGACTTCCTGGTGCACAGCGCAGAGCCAGCTCCAATGCTTACTCTGCTCTTTGGACTTTTTGGATCATTGTTTTCTCCCTACCAGCTTGTTGCCTTCCAGGTTATTTTGTTCCTGTGTTGCTTTAACATTTTTCTTCCACCAGCCAACCACTTGTTAATTTATCAAACAGATAAGAAATTGTGCCTGCAATTAACAAAAGCCTTCTTTGGTTGCATTCACCCTTGCCCCTCCCCTCTTTTTTCTTCTGATTCCTGGTGACCCCTCCTTGACTTATACTACCTTTTAAGAAGTGGCAGGATCAGGCCATTAAGTTGAAGTGAATTATGAAATACTTAACCCTCTTGTCTCCTCTCTGAAACCCCACACATAGCAGTTACATTCGGCGGCTTCTTGCAGAAAATTTTAGAGGGTATTTTTTTGTAGAAAAAAATGTGCCATCTAAATGTTTGTGTTTAGCCTGGATTATGGTGAGTGTAAGATACAAGAGGGATAAAACCAGAAAATTAGTTTCCTTGCACTCTGAATCTGTTGGGTCTCCAGGAGCTCTCCTTTTACCGTTTTAAAAATGAATTTTGGATTAAAAAATACACTGCAGGGTTCCACACTTTATTCAAGGAGTTAAAAGTCTGGAGCTGTGCGTGATGAGCCAGATGGTCTTTAACAGTAACATTGTTCATATTGTTTAGATTATCCTGTTGCAAGTACAGTGCCTCGTTTACCTTTTATGGAAGAAAGTGTGGAAAATTGACCACAGATGTAAGTAACCAAGAATGATGGCTGAGGCAATTCTTACCAGGCCTCCTTCTCTAACACGCCTGATCCTGCAGATAAAAATAAATAGAGAAATGTGAGGCAGCATGAGAAATATCTAGTGTTACCTATTTAAGTGTTTAATTTGAGCTCTGAGCTACTAAAATCTTTATTTTCTTAGACTGAGATTTCTTCGTATTGAACTGGCTTCAGTCTCTCAGTGTAGGCAACCTGAATGTAGATTTTCATCCAGGTACTAAATAACACATCATTATATATTTTTTCCATCCTCATTGAAAAAAAGGGGGGTGGGAAGAAGCCAACTACGCTGACCTCAAACACAGTTTATGGTCCAAAAATCTTCATGAGAAGACTGGTACCAATTTTGTGCTGTAATGAGAGAGCACATATTCTCCATTAATATTGATTTGATTGGTATCAGAAGCAAAGGCTGTGCCAAATTAATTAGAGGTAGCTCATTGTTACTTCTAATAATGGACTACTGAGTTTGTGAAGCATTTCAGAAGACAGTTCCAGGTTGAAGTAAACTTTTTCAGACAGGTATCTCTTTTGTGCAGTATCTGGAATTGGAAGGCTCAGTGCTTAAAGAGAACAAAGAGAAAATGCTACAAATGAAAGCAATAAAGCCCTGTTTGATAAAGTCCTTTTGTCTCCTATCACTTTTCTTTCTCTCCCTCATTTCCTTCCTCTTATTAGGAGCTGCTGTCAAACTGCATTTACTTATGGCAAGTGGTTCCCTTCGGAGCCCCTAAGCTGATATCGCTGCATTTGCATGCAGGTGCTACTGTGGTGGGGCACAGCCTCTTGCCTGCCCTTTTCCCCCTACCCTGGCAAAGCAAAGAGAGCTGTGATTAGAAACCAACAGGTTTGCTGTGTGAGGGCCCAGAAACTGAAAATCTCCTGTTTGTTCATCAGCATGGGTTAGCTGGCTGGTAGTCTTTAACAAGGTGGTAGATTCCTTTGACCATTAAAGGCAACATCTTCCCTTTATTACACTAAGCCTTGATTGATCCAGGAAATATTTTCTTTTACCTGTGCAGTGCTTCCAAACTCAATTCTGATAGCATTGGTTTCTAGAAGTATAGACTATCAGATTCTCTTTCTGCTGTTTTTTAAAGACTTCTTTAAACATTTTTTTGGGAGAAGTGGTTTACAGGAATCAAGAGGTTGGAGATTATGCTGAGAACTATGCAATCTAGGATGTAATGTAAAATCAGCAGTTAACACTGGAAACAGACTTCTAAGGCAAAGTTCAAACAGTCAATTTAAGGTGCCACTAAATGGGACAAGAGAGAGTTAATAGTCCTTTTCATATTTTTAATACTTGCATTCAAAATACTATAAATTAGATTGGCAGTGTGGGGCAGTGTTTTTCATGGTTTAACTTCTGGTTCTGCTCCCTGCAGGATCTGGAAAACAGGATCTGTTGCATGCAGCAGCTCTGGCTCTATGCCTGCGGTTGTAGAGTGGAGAAGGGGGAAGCCATGAAAGCACAGGTGGGGAGGAAGTGGCAGCAACAGCCTCAGAGTGGGCAAGTAGAAAGGACAGCAAACGAGGGCCTTGGAGGGGTGGATGGACAGGAGTGTTCAGGAGGTGACAGGCTTGAATCAGGATAAAGTGGGTGAGGGGAAAGTGATGGTGTAGCGAGCTGGTGAAGCTAAGACAGGGTGGGGGACCGCTGCTGAAGTGGACTAAGCCTATGTCTGGGAGACAGCAGCCCTTGAGCACTAATCCTGATTCTGTAATCAGGCTTCATGCAAATTCTGTTTTTTTGTCTGTTTTCCTGTCCATAAAACACCAAAATTACAATTATCTGCATCAGAGTGATATCATGAGGCTTAAAGTGCCACTGTAGTTCTTAAACAGCAGAGATTTGTTGGCCTTTGTTTGTGCCCAGAGTCAAAGATGCTTACCTCGATGACAAACTTAAGGTTTTAATTTCTTCTTCCTGTTAACACTTCAGAGCAACCACAGCTATGGAAAAGGGTTTGGACACCATCCTGGCTAGTACAACAGACTTGTTAACTTAATTGCAATTGGGCTGCACAAGTAACAAAGGGCAGGATTTGCCTGACATGCCCTGTAGTCCTAATGAAAATGGACATGTTTGAAGAAAAACAGAAGCTTTCAGGTCCCTGGTTATGTCTGGAGACCTAGCAGAAAAACTAGGATTAGCTTGTTCACAGATGTAGCATTTTGCAGCAGAGTTCTAAAACTGATCCAGATCTGTCAGAGAGATCAGGTTTTATTCATTCAGCAAGGGAGCCTCACCTGCATTTTAACTCATTCAGACCAGAAAAAAAATGCTAAGATCAAGTCTGAATGTTTCAAAAAATAGTTTTAAAGCAAGGCTTTTCAAGGATGAACACAGATTTCCATATACATTAAGCTGCCAGCACATGATTCACAACACCCCAGAGATTGTCCATTAGATAAAGCAGAACTATTGATCACTGTTAGTACTCTAGAGAAGATGGAAAATTCTTGTTATCCGGGCAGGACCAGTTGAAGAGAGCACACAGGAAGAACAACACAATACAGTCAAGACTTCTCATGTGTGAGACACTTTGAGTTTGCTGTCTTAAAATGCCCTACAGAGGGGTATACTGAAGACATAGCCCTATAGAATTTAACTGTGGGGGTAGATTTTTACACCTTTACTCAATGAGGGGATTATTTGTTAAATTTTACAGGAAGAGGGCAAAGAGTGTTTAATCAGTTGCAGCTAACCGATACAGTAATTCCTAACTTGGTCCCCAGAGGGTAAAGTCAACTTATTTATATCTATACCATGGTTTTTATCGTCCTGCATCACAAAGGAAACAAATAATCTCTTTAAAGTGAGTGAGGCCTTTTGGGTAATCTTATTTTTCAAGTGTTGTGATACAGGTCAGATAGATCATAGAAAAAAACAGGTTTGCAGGCCCCATATTCCAACTAATAATGTTTAGAGAAACTGAAAAGTAGCCTCTTCTGCTAGCTCTATGCAAAGCAGAATATGAATTCAAGTAGAACCCTGTAAAACGTAAAAACTAACTGAAAGGTTACTGAAAATGGAATGAGAAAATAGTGTGTGTGCATTTGATGAGTGAGAAGATCTCTGTTTTTTTTCGGTGCCTGTGTGGTATTTTGACTTGTTGCTCTTCATCTGTTTATAAGTGTAGGACTCAAAGAGTGAAGCTGTACTTCAGAGGGACTGTGAATGGAGAGAGCACTTTCTCAGTGGGACATGAGCCCTAAGCTCTGACAAGCATTACTTGATTTGTAGAACAGACTAAGGTCTTCTAATGAGCAGCATTATGTAAATACTTTGATTTTTAAAGTTATGTACCCTACTACTTCTTGTTTCTGACAGATATGCTGGGAATTTCCTTTTTCACAAACAATGCCTGTCTTGGTAGAAGCGTGTTTCCATGACTAAAACTATGATGAGAGCATCAACCTAGTATGGTTCCAGGAATAACCTACACATCAGCTGTACTCTGCCAAGAACACAGAGACTGGCTATTGAGATGAATGGTTTTGGTTAATCTGCACCACAAAGTAGAAAAAAAAAAAGATGCCTATGTATTTTAGTTCATAGATAATTATCAAGAAATTGTGTATGGAAAAAAATAATGTATGGTTGGGGAATAGAAATTTAAGTCTTGAACTTCCTATCCTGAAAATATAAATCACTGCAAGTTTTAAAGCACTTGCATGACTCATATGCAGAGGTCATAGACCAAATTTGCTGATGGAGGCAGGATGAAACATTCAGCTGCATTTTTATGATATTTTTCCTGCTGCTCTTAGCTTTTTATTTACCCAAAGTAATACAATTTTCCAGAGAAGTGTAACAGCTCCGCTCTTAGCTTTTTATTTACCCAAAGTAATACAATTTTCCAGAGAAGTGTAACAGCTCCAACATATGGAACTACTATCCAGTTCACTGCTTAGGTGCAAAACTGCATGGGAACAGTGGTGCATCAATAAATAGCTTACTGCATGTCAGGGAAAGTAGTCTCTCAGGAACCATATTGCCAACTTGGCAGTAGTCTAGAAAAGGAGATCTCAAGATGGAATTGGTATATTAATGCAGTTTAGCGAATAGGACCTAGGCCTAAAGGAAATCCAACTCAAGTGATGTGAAGACCAAATGGAAGGCAGAGAGAGGTAGCAAGAAGAGGGGCTTGTTAATGTGCAGGTCTATAAATCATGGGTTTTTTCCCCTTACTCGGGCACAGACTTTGAGCTGATTTTGGACATCCTTGTAAATCAGTACAATGTAGTTTTTCACTGGAGAAACAATATCATAACACTGAGCAGGCTATCTGGAAACCAACTGTACTGCTTTTGCTCTTGCTGAGTAATATATTTGTGCCACAAGAGAAATCAGCAGGAGTTATGATTTAGGTCTGATCTGCATACTAGTTTTATGCTGCTGAGATTCTGCTGACTTTGAGGTTGTTTCTGTATTTTCAGTAGCATTGCTGATGTTTACATTTTGATCCAGCATAATTTACTTAGAAAATGAGAGGAAAGTAATTCCTGCATTCTGTTTATAATGTCAGCACATAACAAGTCAACAAGCCTAGCTCCACATGAAAGTTTTAGACCTGAGTGTGTCTTGACCTAATGGTAGGGAGTGAGACTTGGTTGTTAGGAGAGAGAGGCTGTATTATTTTGTTGCAAATAATCTGATTTTGTGTACCTCTACAGCTGTATTAAAGATTTTGTTTATGATATAAGGCATTAAAAAGTATGTGTATTTATAGCTGTAACATCATTCTCTTTCTCCTGTGTGTTTAGAGAAAAAGGTAATGGGCCTGCCTGCATTTAGTAACACTTGGACTTTGCAAGGTGCACTACAAATAATAGTAACATACTGGGGAGCTGTAATCCCTGAGGATCTTGTTAGCATATTTTTAGCCATTTGTCAGTTCTATTGTAGGTGAACTGTGTCATGTCAGTGGTATTTTATTTTTGTCAACAGTCTAATTTTTTACGTTTGCCACCTAGGTCTAGTTGGAATTGCACCTTTTAAGCGACATTTGTCAACATTCACCTGTGTTATTTGGGAAGGGCACAGTTTGAGAATTTACGTGTCTTAAAAAATAACTCTGGTATCTGCCTTCTCCCTTTGCATTAGACAGTGTGTTTGGAATCCTTCAGTTGTGGATTCTAGCCCTGGTGAATGGGGGGTGGAGGTTAATTTTACACAAGTATTGATGGTAGGTATAAAGCTATCTTTTTTCTTTTTTTTTCTTTTTTTTTTAACTGATTTCCAGGAAAGCAAAGCTTACCCAATAGCAAGTGCTTTTGAAAATCACAATTAAATCTTCACATTTCAATTTTGTAAGTGGATTGTGAATAAGCTAATGCACTGTTTGTCCTAGGGCAGCTTCTCGACTTTGCTTCACAGGCCTTTGTGCTGGTTATGGAAGTGATGTGGCAGGGTCTTAAACCAGATCTGTTGAAACAGCTGAGCATTTCCTCAGCATGGTGACATCTTGACCTAGGATGCAAAAAGTTTCATATCATATGTGTCCTCGCATAAGTGGGCTATGAAAAATAAAGAACTTTTTGGAGAGTTCCATAGTTGGATTTCGGAAAGCATAGCAGACCTCTCAGACCTTCAGTGACAAAATAGTGTCACTCATACCCCAAAGTCACCACTGAAGTCCCAGATACCAGCCTCATGTCATCCTTTAGAGGACTGAGGAAGACACGAAGGCAATTTGAAGACACCTTTTTCCTCACTACGGTTATACACCAATAGACTTCGGCACTGCCAGAGATCTGACCTATAATTTCCTGGTAACTGAGCATTTTATGTGACTCGCAGTTTTTATGACACTTGTTTCTGTTCATGTATAACAATACGAGTTCTGTCTTCTCATCTCCCATTTACATGATTCCTGGTATTTTAAATTCAAGTAGATTAGATTTAGACTTTTTTTGTAATGAATCTGCATCTGTTGTGTTCTGCATACTCCTGAAATAGCCTGGGGGAACCTGATAGACATGATTTATGTGTGTCATTTAGAAACGTAAGAAAGCATCTGATTGGTTTTGTCTTTCTTTTGTTAGCTCTTTCCTGTAATTCTAATCACCATTTTACTGTGGCATTACACTATTGAGGAAAGTATGCTTTTTCAAAGGCAGGATGCTTGCCATATTTAGAAGTGGTAGTACTTAAAAGAAAATGGCTCAGAAGTCTTTACCGTAGTTTTTCTCCTGCTGATTCTAGTGGGAGCTCACATCATAGTTTGCAAGGTAGAAATGTATCTGATACGTATTTCGCCAACAGTAAGTTTAATTCATCTATTTCTGGTGTTATTTCCTGACTTCAACAGAATATGATATGGGTAGGATGCTTCTGTGCAGCACGGAGCTCTACTGCTGAAAAGCATTGTGTGTAAAAGCAGAAGTGGATGCTGATATTGCAGTGCATTGCATATGGCAATGGAGAAGAAGGACTGATGAGATTTGGCAACGTTTATTACTGTGGTGGTGAGATACTTGGAGTCCTCTACATGGCTCTTAGGTCTCTGTCACCTTTGCACACAGCAGAGCCAAGGAGACAGAAGCATTTGGGACCTGGCCCTGTAATTTTCCAATTGAAATTTATCTTCTGGTATCACTCAGTGCTCTTCTGTTTGCTTTAGTAAGGCTGTGCCCCTTTGCAGTAGCTGAGAATTAGGCTGTTGCTCCCCTCCCAACCTTTCTGATGACTTAACACAATTTTTTAAACATAAAAGTCTTCTCTCAGGTCTGGGTTGTTGACTTAAATGTTTAAATTGGAGGCATGTCAGTCCTCATATAATCAACACTCTGAAGAAGATCCATGAATGAGGTTAGGTAAAAATGCTTTTTTTTTTTCCTACTACTATCTGGATTTTCTCAGAACCTAGATAATTTTATCCCATTTGCATCAAACATGCAGGTAACTTTAGAATCCCGCATCTGTATTGTTTCTAGGGAAGCAAAATAAAATTACAAATGACAGTAATTGACATTACATGCTTTAATTAAATTTCCTCCTCTGTGAACCAAAACCTTTTAACCAAGTATTGCAGTGCTATTTCTGTATTTATTTGTTACATGGGTTAAAGTGTTATGTGGCAGATATGGTATTTATCCATTTTCACAAATTAAGCTATCAGTGTCATGTTGCCTTTGAATTGTTTCCTGTATTGATGGTCAAAACTGCCTGAAAAAGACTTTAGTGCTCCCTGGCTATACTTCTGTTTTTACAAAGCTGAAAATTGTGGGGTTGAAAGTGAACCCTTAGGAACTGTTTGGGAAATTCTAGGCCCAAAGCATCTTACCAGTGTGCTGTTTTTCCCTTGCAGTGATCTCTGCTGAGGGAAGGGAGAAGGCTTTTTGAATGATGGTTTTGTTGTTGTTGTTGTTGTTGTTGTTGTTAGATTACAGGAATTAGAAATTAAGTCCCACTTGAATTTATGTTTGTGGCAAGTGAAAATGGATTACAGAGAGTATGATTGGAAATTCCTCTACTTGGTCCCCAGGCTGTGCACTTCAGACCTGCTGTTGTCAACTTCTCGCTGTGTTGTGTGCTCTGAGAAAGCAGCTCTGCATTAGCTAATTGGCAGCTTTCTTACTCTACTGCAGCTACACCTATTAGCACGGTTTACCTGGACATGATTTTTTGGCTACTACTGTAGATACAAAAACTCATAATAAAAAAAGCTTTATTATTTTTGTATAATAGCTATTTTTGTGCATTCAGAAAAGTGCCATTTTATAAATAGTTATGAATAATCACTTATAAAATAGGTTGAATTGATGATGGAGGTTGCTGTGGCTTCAGACTTTGTGAATTTTCTTAATGTATTATCATCTTCAGCATCCTCCTTGATGTTTCAAGTAGAACATGGTTTTCCTTCAGCTGTACTTACCTCCAAAACAAGATTGCCATAATAAAGTATCTGGGACACTTATGGTTCTATTCAGAAATTAAGAAAAGGAAAGCTTGGTAAAGAACTGCCAGCTCAGTATTGTCCTGTAGTTGAATGCTGTTATTCAGCAGTTTGGCAATCCAGTTTCCCAGTGCCAGAAAGCAATGGGAGTCCAGGAGTCAGAATGGGGAGCCCCATTACTACTTGTGAGTACAGCATGAAATAGGATAGTTGGCGAAGGAAAGCTGCTTTTAGGAGTGACCCAGTAGCTGTGGACCAGTGTGCATCAGAGACTTCTTAGAACTGGTGAAGAATGTGGTTTCAAAACAGTGAGGAGAACTCTGTCTTTTTCTGCAAGGAATCACATCTGATACAGAACCTGGGGGAGGAATGTTGTGTAGCACAGCTGAATAACCATAAACAATAAATACCTCACAGTTCTCCCTATTTGCCTCTTGGCACTGCTATTTTAGATGAAGTTTAATTGGTAACTAGAAAGGTAACCACTTCCCACGACTTAGAAATGAGCCAGGGATGTGTCACTTCCCTCATCCTGCTCCAAATTGAAACAGACACTTAAACATTTTACAGCTTCTGAAAAGTCTTAGTCTGTAGAAAACTTAACAGCAATTTGATTTTTAGCCTGAGTAAGTAATTGCTCTAGATTATCTTTTCATTACTGCCCTCTCTTTGGAAGGACACATAGCTCATAAAACCAGTTCATTTCTTACCAGTAGTTTATTATTCTTTTGATGGCTCATACCTCTCCTTTCCTCTGCTTTTTAGTTTTTTATATACTTTTGCCTGTTATTGAGCTTAATCCTCCTTCCATGTGAGTTTTGCTAATTATTTCAGTAGGGGAGTATTTCTAGAGAAAGGAGAACTCTGATAAGGATCCGAATTTGGTAACATCACATGTGCATCACAGTTCTGGCAGCAGGATTCAAGGATTCTATAGCTCTTGTTGACCAGCCTTTGTTTCACAAAAAAAATCAAACCAGAAAACAACAAAAATACTTAACTTCCAATATTGCTGTGTCTCTGCTCAGACCTTTCCTACATTTTGATGGGAATTGTAACTTATTCAGTTGTAAGAGGAAAAGGTACAAGTTACCTACAGCAGAAACGGACTAGGAGATTGGTAAAAACGTGCTTTACACTTGCCATTTGCACATTTTGTTCAGTTGTGTGATAACAAAAGCACACAGTCAAAACTGCATCCTAGCATTCAGAATGCAACTTAACAAGCTGCAAAAAGCAGATTTAGTTTCTTTTGCAGATGGTCTGTGAGTCTCATGTGGCATCATATTAAATTATATAGGCAGTCAGTCACTTGTTCTGAAGCGATGCTCTGAGCTGAGTTGTGATGTGCTTGGACCATTCTGTTGGAAAACAGGCTCTAAAGCTAATACAGCTTCTCTGAAGAGCAGCAGCAAAGGGGCCTGCAGAGCAAGGGGCTTCAGACACCTTAAAGACTGCAGTTCTCCCTGTGATGAACTATGAGGGTGGCCCAGCGACTCTACGATGGGCTGTGGAGCATTTTGCCCTAAAGGTAGGAGACTAGACCAACTAATTCAGTTATTTTTTTCATCTGTATTTCTGTGATACTTTAGGAGTATTGTTTTCTGACCTTATACTTTTGCAATGGTATTTTGTAATATTTTGAAGATAAGAGTGGGAGTTTATTTTCTCCTTGTTCTTGTCAGACTTAGTTTTTCCTCAGTAAAAGAGGAAAAAAATACAGTACTTTGTTAATTTTGAATGCTATTCCATGAAAATATTTCTGCAATATGAGTGAGATAGAATTAACTGTTTTATCCTAGTGGTATTTCATAAGAGTATGTGTTTCTACTAACTTCAGTTTGTTACCAATTCAGTCCTTAAGTAATACTGGATCCAGTGTGAAAATAGTGATTTTTATCAGCTGAATTTCCACTCAGGGAAAATTGTCATTTGTAGTCAAAAACATGCTTGAGATAGCAATTTTCAAATGGGCTATGTATCATACAGTAGGTAAGTTTTAATATTGATGCTTATTAAAATTAAAATTTTGTAGTACTAAACACTTTCTAATAGGAATATTAACATAAGCTCATTTATTACATCAACAATTGAAGGCTACATATTATTTCTGAGAAACTCTGAATGTGTTAGTGCTATGAAGTGAAACCAAGTAGGGTTATTTACTTGGGTGCTTGAATTGCAATTTTTGGTGTGTTCACCTGCAAAGTAGGAAATACAGCCACGGCTACTGTTGGTATGAATGCTTTTCATGCTGTAGTGGATACATTGGTAATGACAGCAACCCATGAAATGCATTTAACAGGTAGGAGTATTACACAGAGGTTTTTTTCTTTTCCTTGTCTGACAGCACTTGACAGGTTGTATGTAGCAAGTGCTGCTCTGAAGTCTACAGCTTGTTTGAGATCTTTTGGAAAAGACAATTGCAGTGCATGTGCAGTTCAGAGCTGTGGATTTACCCTTACAGTGCTGGTATTTACATTGCTTGCAGCTTGTTTCCTGATAAGAAACATGTGAACACCATGATCAGATGAGCAGTTCAATAAGGTAATTTTTTTGAGACAGGGAATTTGGAAGTTGGAGCAGCTGTTTGAGTTTTATAAGGAAATGAGCAAGATCAGGAATGCACAGGAGGGTACCTGCAGTGCTCTTCTAGGACAAGGCACAGGGCTGGATGAAAAGAATGACCAGTGGTTATATGAACAGGGTGTTCTCTTTGCTATGATACAAGTTTTTTAATCAAGAGGCATGGATATTGCTGTCCATTCTACATGAGGCTAATGTAACATTATAGACAGGTTTTTAAGTGCCTAGTTTCCATTTTACAAGTGCAATTTGTGTATCCAGATGTGAAACATTAAATGTATCCCTTAATCTAGAAGCGTGTCACTTTCCATGTTGCAGAATGGGGATAATGTGGTGGGATGTTAAAGTAATTAATTCTGATTAAGGGATTTGAGAATCTAGTCTGGAAATGTTGATTTAGTTCCTGTGCAAATTGAGAACTAACTCTTCTTTCCTAAGCCAAACATAGTTTGCAGTTTGTGCTACCAAAGTTCTGTCTTGCATAATCATCTTACACTTTTGTGTAAATGTGTTTTAGGAGAATACCACAGCCACACTACTGATCACACCACACCGTGTTCTATGCCAGTTGACCAAAGTCCTCTCTCTAGTCAGGGATTGCCACGGCCCTAGTATATTCCTCTCTGTCCCTGAAGTGACTCTTCATGATGTACGGCTGGGTAAGAACTGGAGGGCCTCCACGCATCAGATGTGCACCTTGATGATGCACACTCCTATGAAATACGAATAGGGAAACAAGTTTACCTTTTTTGTAGCCCTTTCTGTAGCAAGCCTGTTTTTCCTGCTGTCAAACACATGTTAACCTCCACACTGGTCAAGAGAATCCCAAAGGGTAGTTTATTCTAAAGTACACTAGAAAATATATTTCTACCATTTTAAGGTTTCATTTTCCTGCTTTTCTCCAAATCCAGCCCATTTTCTTTAAGAATGTAGCTGGGTTTCTGTTTATCCAGCCCAAGCCACAGCTTGTTTTTCCCATGTTGAAGGCCTGTCTTTAGATGCCAATTCCCAAATCATGATTCGGTTCTTGACATGAAATTTCAACTCCCTAGGACACGCTGCAGAGTCTTTTAGAAACCATCTGTGTGTTAGGCACAAATATTAAACACAGCAAGAAATTGAAAAATCTGTGAAATGAAGGGGAAAAAAAGAATTAGGTATCACAGGTCAGTTATACTGAATCTGAGAAATACAGTTGGATGGTCAGGATCAATGCAGAAGATACTAAAGCATGGACTGCAAGCTACTAGTTATGCAAATAAGTAATACATCTTCATTTTTATATCCATTATTGTTTTAATTTCTTTGGGTCATTTGTATCCCATCTTCCTTGTGTTTGCTATTTATCAAGCCTTGGTGTCACCCTCAAACTTTATCTTGGTTGACTTTAATACCAAAGAAAGATCCTGAAGCATGAGGAGCTCTAAGAAGATATTAAGATGGTTTTGGTTTTGTTTTTTCCCTTCTGAGATGTAGAAGTACTTGACCACTTACTACAAATCTTTCGATCCTTTGTCACAAAGCCATTCCTTGAAGATGACCAGATGTTTGCATTAAAACACAAGTAGCTCTAGGAACTACAGTTTGAAAATAGTGGCCATGTGTGATACATAAACCAATTTGCAGTCCTTGAGAAGGAACTTTAACTTTCCAGTAAATATAGTAATTTTTTAAATTCTTCCAAGAAGAAGTAATTATCTAGATTATTGAGATGTGGTGGGTCTGACACTTAATTTTTTTCTCCTTCAAAAACAAGACTTATGTACACAAGAAGAAAAGAGCAAGAAATTCAGGAAGTCCTTAGCTTGCTACTAGTGTGCCCTCGCATTCCTAAGAACTATTTTTGGCTTTTCCCTTAGGAGTAGCTAGAACTTGTTGAGCTGGGAAAGACTTCTTGGAACCGATCTTTGGTTTTGTCTTTTCTGCATGAGTGCCTCTTGTTGATGTTGGAATAGCCTCTATTAGCTGGTTGGTGATTCAGAGAATGAGGCAAGTCAGTCCTATAAAATCAGCTTCTCCACTTCACAATATTTGGAAAAAACCTGTTACAGCAAGGAGGTGAACATACAATTGCCTTCCCTTGGTTAGGACTACACCAAGAGATCTGACTGTTCTGGATGTTGCTACCTGCAGATTGGTTATAACTCTAGAAATACTGAAATATCGGTGAGGAGGATACAAATGCTCTCCCTTCTGTCTCCCTATAGCCCCAAGCACCCCATGTAGTTCTGAGATATCTCAATAAATCAGTTCTGAGATAGCTCAATGAATATCTGGAAATCTTAGTTGTCAAATTATTTATTTCAATAAAATATTTTGTAGGTAGGGATACTATGTGCAGACCAGCTAACAACCTGTGGGTGTCTTTTGCACAAAGACTCTCCCAATGTATCTGAGGCTGTTTGAGGAGTTTTCAGGTTGGGATTAGATTCAGCGCAGTACATTTTGATAAGGACTTGGAATGGTCACAGCATTTCTCATATGCGTGGTTTGCTCCTCAGTAGGGGAAAAAAAACGGTGCCTCCTGTCTGTGTTTGTTCCCAATGCCATCTTTTAGGTTTTTCCAGTGATACATTAAACACTCCTATAGGGTGACAGGCTTTTCAAAACATCTGCTAATACTGCTGATGTATTTTAAAAGAAGTGTTGAAGGAATTAATGGAATGACCCGCCTCTGTGTTAGCTTGACACTGCACCACTTGTTACCTCTTAGAAACTACAGGAAAATTCTGAGGAAGAACCTTCATACCAAATGAAACGTGAAAGCATGTAAGGCTTAATGAAGCTACTTGTGACATGGCAAAGAAAATCACGTGTACTCTAAAAGAATTCAGTTTGCTCCCTGTTTTGTTGGGTTTTTTTACCTACTCAGACCAGAGATCTGTCAATCTATGGAGGGTTTTTTCCCTGCTAATTGCAAAAAAAGGAAGGAACAGCAAACTAGTCACTGAGGTACTATGGAGTAGCTTTGGACCTTAAAGAAAGTTCAAGGCAATAAGCATTTACTTTGTATTGCGTATATGAAAATCAAATTATAGCATTTCTCCCATTCTTTCTTGTGAACAGCATTTCTTCCGTTCTTTTGTGTGTATGCCATGTTTGGTTTAATGGAGAAATGAGAAAAGAAAATAGATTCTTTTTTGGAGACTGGGTACTAATGCAGTAACATTAAAGGCAGGCACATTGTTGTCAGCCACTTTGCATATTTATTTACTTTTACAAATGGTTGGCTTGGAGTCAGCAGTTAATGGAATGAGAATGATGTTCCTGTACAGATCATTTCCTGAGAAACATTTTCAATTACAAACATATCTCTGCTTTTCTTTCCTCATTTGTTATGTCTTGGAGAATAAATGGGGAGTAGCATTTACAACTTAAGGTTTATGTTCTGAAGACAATTTTAACAATGATCCCCACATAAAAAGGCCCCTTTGTAGTTGCAGACATATGTTTATGATGTTTTGTGCTGTGAATATCAAATTTCTGGTGGACGCTGTGTCACACTCTGCAAACTTGTAAACATCTATAAATCCATTGGATCATTTTAGTACCATGTGTAATGCAGATTTATTGTCTTTTGTGTGGATTTCTTTTGTTTCGGAGTTAAAGCTGAGTTGCCAAAATCCATATTGGATGAATTATGTATTCAAGAAAATTAGCCAGTACTATTTTAGATTAATATTTTCTTTTCCCTTTGTGGGCTTATAAGATGCGCACACACAGGCATTAGAAAATAACATTTTGGATGGATGGCCCAGAAAGCATTTGCATACGTTTGCTTGACTAAATAGTAGCATTCTGTAAAAGCTTAAACTCAGACTTTTTGAAAATGGTTTTCCTATTTTTTCTTGGATTCTCTAGCCATTTTAGGTAATTTGAATCTCTTCTCACAGTTTGCCAGTACAAATTCAGAATTACTCCACTGGACTTATATTCATAGGATATAAAAGTGAGGGGGAATAGGAATCACTCTGAGTCAGTGAGCTAGTATAAATCCATATAAACTCTCTGAAATCTGTATGGATGGAGTCATTTACACTCAAGTCTGTATTGCAGACTATCAAGTCAGTAAAAGAAGTAAAGCTGCTTTTGTGCACAAGTGGTTACAAAAGCACACCATCAGGGTCACGAGCATTTAGCAGAAACCTGCACCCAGTAAAGAAGATATGAAATCAAAACCGATTCATCTATGTTTGTTGAGTGGATGTCTCTGTACAAGAGCAGTCAAGACATTTCTTATTCAAAGTCAGCATTTTTCTAAACGAGCTGTAATTTCTGTCTACATATGTAAACATATGTAACATATGTATGCATGTTTGAATAATGTGAGTGTATATACAAATATCCAGTGTTAGTCTGGCAATATGATGTCTGCAGCTAGCCTTCTAAGTTGTGCTTGTTTGAGGAAAAAGTAGCTTAAGATAGAGACATGGCATGTAAAACTACTGTCTACCATAGTAGTTTATAATATCAAGTAGTTTGTCCTTTGATTTTTTATAGAAAGCTTAAACTCCCAGAGTCATGTGAATGTCAACAGATCTCGGCTTCCACAAAAAACCAAAACAAAACCAAACAAACCAAAGTATTTGCAACCTTAAAAATGGCAGAGACGACCTTGAATGGAAAACCTTTCTTAAAGAAATGAAGTTAAAGAACTACAGAAGTGTGTATTTATAATGTATTTAGGTGGGTGTATATGCATATATTTAAATCTCCTGATTTGGAAAGGTTGAGATTAGAAGCATTGTATCCCTGTGTTCTTCCAACATTAGGGTTCGGTTCTAGTTAATCACAAAGTTTCAGAATTGATCTGTTAGTGCTGTAGCGCTAGTGTAGTTTTAGTTTTGGAAGTATGGAATCAATTATATGGAAAGACATGGCTCTAGCACTCAGAGGAGAGACCATTTAACACTACATCTTGCTGTATTTATTTTGCGATTCCTTGGATAGATATGCTAAAATATGTCTAAACCACAGAGTGCAATGGGTGATGTGGCATTTTTGAGCTCAGTTAAATAATATGTATTTTATTCAAATCAGAATAACATTAATCCCTGAATACTAAACAGGGCAGCAAAGAGCCTTCAGCACACAAAATAAACAAGTAAAAAACCCAAATGAAACTGTCTAATAAATACAATGTGGAGCAACAGGCTGCATGTACTGGAGGAATTAAGCCAATTTAAACCGTATGGGCAGTACTCCACTTTCAGATGTGCTCGGCGTCCAACAGTTTCAATGGCAGTTGGATGCATGCATCAAAGGGCAAAGTCTGGCTCACAGCACCCGCATGGATTTGATAGCATAGGTTTATGACCTTGTAATTCTAGAGCATCTAAAACAGTAAGAACTCTATCCTGCTTAAAATAGCTGCTGTAGTTGCTGTTGATACAAGCTTGTGGGCTCCTGAGCTCTGAGGCCAAATTTGGTGCTGGCATGATAGGAGGAAGTCTGTTGACAGCTGATAGCAGTGGAGTTGCACTTGATTACATCATAACAAATTTGGCATGTGAAGCTGAATGAGAAGTCTGAGGAAGAGTGTCCATTCCTTATCCAGAGTTAAAACTGGGACTTTCACATTGCCAGTCCACAGAGATTTGTCTGGTCCATGTGTAACTGTTGCTTTTAAGCATCTTGCTTTAAAAGTACATTCAGCCCCCAGTTTCACTCAGCATGGTGACCATAAAAAAAAAAAACCCAAACAACCAAAAACATGAAGGACTGGATTTTTGTCTCATGTCCTAAAGGATAAAGTCCTCAATCATGCCAGTTTAAGCACAATGAGGACAAGACCCGTGGTAGCCAGCGCACTGGGCTGCATCTGGGCTGCAGCAGAGGGTGAGAACAGAAAGGTGCTCTTAACCCTAGTTGCTGGGGTTGTCCAGTGGCCAAGCGTGCCTGATGTCAAGCAGACAACTCTGTGGATACTGTCCTTCAGAGGAGCTGCCACAGGTCCCAGTGCAGTAGTCTGGCTCCTGGCAACTGGTGTGCTATAGATGAACTGCTGCAGCTATGCCCCTTCTTCTCTTCCTGGATCTTTACACTGTAAGACTCAGAGAGGAGGTCTTGTGGATGCTCCAAGTCATTCCTCAAAGTATTTTAAAAAATTAGATTATTTTATTTTAATTTCAGCTGCTGCAAAAATTGTCCCAAACCTGTGTGCTTTGTTTTTATTAAAATAATAAATTGCTGAAGTTATTTTCTTGAAAATGAATTAAAACAAATTAATTAAAAGCAACTGAAAAATGGATTACTGTGCTGAAACTGTGGTATGCAAACTCTTAACCTCAATCACATTTTTGTGGTTCCTCTATAAACACCTAAGTGTATAATAGTGGTTTGTCATGGAACTTTTTTGATGGAAATTCTTAGAAAGTCAGGCTGTACTACCTAATACGTTTTCTCTCCCTTTACATACAACTTGATATCGTGCATGTGTTCTTACCTGTTCCTTTTAGTAATATGATTAATCTGTTGTTAAATCTTTTCACTTCAGTATTGGGAAGGAAATTAAAAAGATGCTGTCAGGCTCAGGGTTTGTCCGTCATGTTTTCTGCTTGTAGGGGTCAGGAGGGCAGGAGAAGTCTTTATCACGGGACTAATACCAACCTTGGGCATGGGTTGTGCGCTGCAGAATGCAGTGGCTGAGAAGGAGCTGTCCTCGCTGGCAAACTGGATCCATCTGGGATCTTTGGATCATCCAGAGGTGTGTTGGGTAGGTTCTGTGTATGGCTCAGGCAGGTGTGAGAAATGTATGCGATTCGGGTGAGCTGCTTGGGGGAACAAGACCACCACTTGTGCATACATGTGTACAGCAAAGCAAGACTTAGCCCCTGCTGTACAATAAATACAGCACTTGCAATGCTTTCTAGAACAGATCAATATATTAGTTTCTCATGTATATTTATGATTATTTTATTTGTATTTAATATTCCTTTTCCATGCAAAGATATGACACTTTTTTGTTTGCTTTCTCTTATTTTCAGAAACTTTGATAATATGATGAAGGTCATGTTATTGAAAGCAGAATGTAATAGTTGTGAACACTGAAGGACAAAAATGGGGGGGTCAGTGGGCCTTGTAAAGAATGACTTACAAAATGTTCAGCCTTGGAAGGTCCACTCTGTCTCCCTGGAGAAGTGTCAGTGAGCTCTGCCAATGGGTTTGCTCCCTGGAGTGAGAAGCCAAAAGCTTTCCCCACTGTCCTTCACTAGGAAGATCTGCTGACTGCTTCCTTCAGTGTGTCTTGCCCAAGGAGACCATTTAGCCCTTTGGGACAGGAGAGCTCAGTGCAGCCAGTTGGCTTGAGCAGATTTTATTTTACTATGCTGCCTCTTGGGATTGATGTGAAAAAAACATTTTCTGCCTAGGAACCTTTGTGCAGAAGTCCTCCATGAACTAAACATTTCAGAACAGAAAGACCTCCATATAGTAGCTTTCTATCCACTGACATTTTTACGTCTATAACCATTTTGAACCAAAATGAAAAAAAAACAAAAACGACCAACAACAAATGAAAAACAAAGAGGTTAATAAAACCAACAATGATTTTCTCTAAGGAGTGCTAGCAATTCAAAAAACTGCCATTAAGTGTAAACAGTTCCTGAGATTGTACATGCTAGACCAAATTCATCCTTGCTATAACTCCTCAGAACTCAATGGAGTTACATGAGGGATTAATTTGGTCCATTGCTCTCAGCCATCAGTTTTAGAGGATATACAACAATCTAGGGAACTATTATTGTCAACATTATTTTATGACTCTTTAGGGCTGCTCAGTATTTGTATTTTACAGATACACAAGCAGGGTGAGTTTATGGAGTGAAGTTAGTGTATTGAAGGTAGTGGATTTTCAAAGTTTTTTTGTACAATTAAAAATAGTAAGCATTCTAACAGCCATTATTGCTATGAATTTTACGTAGATGCCTGAATACAGCTACACAGACTCTTGAAATGTGCACAAACATTTAATCTGTCAGAGCACAAAACATTTCACAAAGTGTAGAAAATGTTTGGAGAAGTACTGTTATCACACCAACTGACTGTCAGTGATCATGTGAAACTTTACCTCTCTGCCTTAATTTTCTGTGTGTAATAAGTAGAGCAAAGCCATTTTCCAAAAGCTAACTTATGAGGCAGTCATGGCGCCAGCGTCAAAACACAAGATCCTTACTGTCACTTTCCACTTTTCTGTTTTCTCCAAACCTAAGTTGTTTCCATAATTTTGAAAATAAACTGAGGAAAGCTTCAGATAGTAAATCTGAAATGTTAGAAGGTGAATCTGCATCTGAATGTAACTCATATATTTTAGTTCATGTCAGAAGGTGTGTACAACTACGTGAATCTTTAGGACACATGTACGATGGATGAATTAAGTTACTTAAGTTTAAAATCTGACCAGTAAAGTAGTGCTAAGAACCAGTTCTATTGAAGGCCTGTATACTGGAAAAAGAGTGGTCGAAACAATGTTATTTACTTGTAATTCATAAGACAGTGAGCCTCTTTCCTGGTTTGGTACACCAGGTTTGCACTGTTTTCTTGGTTACAAAGCAGATACGAACTTGTCTGATCACTGAAGTGGGTACCCTTGCTGCACTTTGCTATGTGTTCTTCCATAGCAGTAGGATTAGTGTATTGGCTTGTTTGTATTTATTCTCTTCTGTTATGGAAGTGTGTTTGGGCAGTGAAGGAATGGTTTTGTCTTTCCACCCTGTTGAAGTTTGGGTCACCGAGAGGTATGAATGAAGTTTCCCTGAACTATACCAGGTACAAAACCCGAACAGTACAGAACTAGAGGGAGGACTGCTCTTACACTTCTTCTCTGGATCTCTCTGTTCCAATGGCATCAGAGCATGTATTTTTGAGCATATTCTTTTGAACATTGATTTTTGCAGCATTAGTGGACTTTGGCTGGGTAAAAACTTGTTCCTATTTCCTGATGACTATGAGCATCTCCAAACTATGGGTTTTTCATTTACTTCCCGATTCTTGTGTCCAAGTTCTTTCTCAACCTGTACTGGTTGAGACTATCCAGTCTGGACTCCACACTAAGGCAGTATTTTTGAGGGTTTATCATCTTACACCTATGTCCTGCTGCTGCAGTTTCTGCTAAAGATAGCCCGAGAACACAGGCCAGAAGCATCCCACAGTCTTCTCCAGCTGGTCTCTGACCTGAACAACGGAGGGAGCTGCATGCTATGACTGCATCTTCAGTCCTAAATAGTTTATCTGTCTGGCAGCTCCTCTGTGGTTATATACCCAGATCCAGCTCTTCTCAAGTACCTAAACTTGAAGTATCTCCAGAGCAAGGGTAACATAGCTGAGAGCAATAATAATTTTCCTCAGCTGAAATGATTCATTAGTGTTAAAATGTCAGGATCATTAAAATGCAAGTGAGCCTTTTAAAATTTGAGGACAATAGGCCTTATCCTGGAAAAGATTTGAGGAAATTGCATTGATTCCAGTACAATTATCCGCAAAAAATCTACTCATAGAAGTAAAGATTTGTTGGCTGGGTTTCCCATTTTTGTTAGCTATATCTTATTGCTATAATTACACCTAGTGGTTTATCTAATAGAGTCATGTTCTTATAAAGAAATTAAGACAATTAATGCTACTTTTAGCAAGAGTGAAATAGTAAATAAAATTGAATTGAAATTTGACCAAGCTCTTCTTTTTTATTTCCTAGTGTCTGAATTACAGGAAGAAGGAATAAATGCCATTAACTTACCTCTCAGTCCAATTCCATTCGAACTAGACCCTGAGGACACTATGCTAGGTAATTCACAACAATTTTACATCTCAACATAAAAGCTTGATGTAAAATAAAGTGTCATGCCTGTAATAGTTTCTAATATTTTTCTTTTAAAACTTCCAGAGGAAAATGAAGTTCGAACAATGGTTGATCCAAATTCAAGAAATGACCCAAAATTGCAAGAACTAATGAAGGTAATGGAAAGAATGTAAACACTTTCAGGAGAGTGAAACTATTTTTTTAATGCTATCCCTGCCTTTTTCATTTGAACACTTCAAAGCACTGTTTAGATATTAATGAAATGAAGCCACATGTTGCATACATCCCAGTTAAGTGGACAGGTTATTTGTTGCAGTATCTTTCTCTAGATATGGTGCAGAGAAACTTAAGAATTTGGATTAAAATCCTGAGTCCATATTCTTAATACTATCTCACCCCCAATCTAAGATCACACTGACTTCTTTTGTAGTCTTTGTGATTCTTGGGGTTAGAACTTTAGCAGGAAGCTTCATTAGAATAGACTTTAACACCTTTTGCTTCACAATAAAATGTTAAAATACTACTAAAAGCAAAGGACAGATTTCACTTCAGAAATCTGGTATTTGTCTAGACCTTGTGCGTTGACACAGCCACCTTAGAAGAGTCCTTCCTAAGTCCTTCCTATTTTCTTTCGGTGGCATTTCAAACCAATTGTATTTTGAGCCATTGCAGCTTTGGTATTCTTTCTGCTAAGTATTTTCATCATTGTACAAAATGACATGTGTTTTAAATTGCAAATGAATAGTGTATAATACTGCCAAATTTGTGTTTCCTATATAGGTATTAATTGACTGGATTAATGACGTGTTGGTAGGAGAGAGGATTATTGTGAAAGACTTGGCTGAAGACCTGTATGATGGACAAGTATTGCAGAAATTATTTGGTAAGAAAAAATATAAGTGCATGCTGTTGGGGCACTTTGTCAGTAAGTGGATCACTTGTTCCTGCTTAGGAGCCTTGGTATCATCTTACATTTATGCCACTAAGTGATATAAAAATAGCATTGTATTATGAGACTCTTGAGCAATAGGCTGTACGCACAATCCTTACAGCTACATTGCAATGTGTGGTGTTCTGTAGTTGATGAGAACAGCATAAAGCCTACCTGGGGTGCTAGAAAGGGAGGGTTCTTGTCTTGGCAACAGTATTCACTCCAATTAAATTTATTATCTGCATATGTGCTGTACAAACTTAGCCGTGTTACCAGTGGAAAGTAAGTTTGAAGGCGAGGGAATTTTCAGTACAATAGTGGATGTTTTTAATCTCTGCTGGTTCCATACTATAGTTTATTCACATTGTGAAGTTCCTCTGGAAAGTTGGAATTTCTTTTTGATTTGATGTCTGGCTTTTAACGTTACTGAAGTAATGGTACCCAGTGGACTGCAGACTGAGCTTCAGTTGAGAAGCAGATAGAGAAAAGAAACTGCTAATGCAGAGCTGGCATATGCGTTTTTAACTGTTGGCTTGGAAGCCATTTTCTTAGTTATTACAGCTCATAAAGTCTCCAGTAAATTTCTTTTCAGTATCTTAAATGAGTCTTGAAACATCATGTGAGCACTTCTAATAAAGACTACATAGACTATTCCCTTCTATGAATGGTTAAGCTATTGAATATATTGTGGTGGACTGGATATGCCTCAGACCAAGCAATTTGATTCTCATGAGCAGACCTCCAGTGGCTTTACCCAAAACCCCAAAAATACGTAACAGATATGGCCTGACTCTGAATATGCATATAGTAATCTAGCACTTACTGATTTCAGTGGACTCTTTTCCATTACCCTTAATTCCTTGTGGATCAGGTCTGTGCTAATTACAGGCTTTGATCTTGTTGTGAGACTATGCACAGACTGTTTGCTGTGGAGAAACAAGAAGCCCATGGAGGTAGCAGTCTCCTAGGCAGGATTCATAGGCTGGTAGTTCAGGCTCACTCTTTTTGGGAAAATACTCAGTTGGCTTTGATGAGAACAAGTGAATTGGTAAACAACCAAGCATTTTGTTTATGGTGTTGTTAGGGAGCTTTTGCTGCTGCATTTTCTTTGCTTACTACTTAATGGTAAACACTAAGCTGTGTATGTATATGCCTAGCAATCTGTATTATTATTAACAAACCAATTCATAGAGTATTATAAAATCTACTGCAAATTTTGAGTGCAGAAAAGGGCTGTGGTTTCATAGAAAGAAATTGCCCAAGGTTTTAGTTGTTTTCATACCTCCAGAAATACTTGTTGGCATTTCTTGGGTGCATCCTCCACCTCTATGAATGTGGTGTCACTTCACTTTTATTACAAATGGGTCAAGTAAAATTTTTAAATGTCCTGAGTCTGAGGGAGAAGCCAGGAGGCTGAATCTGATGAAACACATCTTAAAGTTGGTAACTGTTTCATAGATTTGATGGTCTGCTGTACAAGCCACTTGCACACAGAATACCTGTGATCCAGTAGCAATAGAAGTAATGGGCTTGCCTCCAAGTCTGGTGTTCCCTAAAGGGAATTGCAGCAAATATTTTTTTTGACAGTAGCATGGTTTTCATTAACACTTCACCTTCCCCTTGGCAATGGGTAAATAAAGGGAAAATGTGAACTCTGTCTTTAGGAGTTTAGAAGTATGGGAGAAAGTGTATCTGAAAGGAAAAGCAGATAATTTTAAAACTAGGAAGTCTCATATCTCTTGGATGTACATCTGGATGCATGGGACGTCTTTTGTATTCTTCATGGAGTTGACAATGGTTTTTCTTCTGGTTTTTATTCTATTATCACTTCAGAGAAACTTGAAAGTGAGAAGCTGAATGTTGCTGAAGTTACTCAGTCTGAAATTGCTCAGAAACAGAAGCTACAAACAGTGCTTGAAAAGATCAATGAAACCCTTAAACTCCCTCCAAGAAGCATTAAATGGAACGTTGACTGTAAGTTGTGTTTTCTGTGCTGTTCACATTTGTTGGCAGCTGAGAGTTTATAACTGCTGTCTTGAATTCTGAAATACCCAATGATAAGGGAAGTCTGAAACCTGGTATTTGTGGTAGAAGCTGCTCTGCAGGGCACTTCCAGATGTGGTACACTCTACCCTCTTTACTGGTGCTCAACCTCCAGTTTAAATAAACTGTCTTTTCAGAGTTTGTCAAAGTATGGTATTTCTGCTCTTAAGTCCACACAGATACCATCTTAAATTTTCTGTTGCTAAATTGTTCTGTTGAAATGGGCAAGTACCTGTGTAAATTTAGTAGGTAAGCAGAAGGAGAGTTAGGTCCTAGGACTCTTTATTTGTAAAATTTACAACATAGATCTAAATAATATTTCTGATCATTTAAGGCTAAATCTGAACCACTGATTTTGGTTACAAATCTCTCATTGAGATTAGGACTGCACCCTTCCTGTTTTATTGTATTAAAAAAACAACATAGTAATATCTAATAGAAATGTTTTCAGTGGTCCAACACAAGACATATTAGTGCATAAGTGTTGCAGAAAGCAGGCTATCAGCAGCTTTAGAAAATTAGGCTTCCTAATCTGTTTAAAGTTTGGTATCCAGAATCATTTCACAATGGTGAATGCCTTGCCGAGTATATAGCAACTTCCCTGTCTCCTATACCTGTCTTGAGCTGAGCTGTTTTGCATCCCATTCCATTCACAAGAAATCAGTGAGAGGGTGAGTAATAGCTCAAGGGAGGAAGAGTGAACGTTAGGCATCTCTGGCTTTCCCCTTCGTGTGGTGCCACTGAGTTTTCTGTCCCCATCTCTTCAGCCTCCCCCCAGAATTTTTCCATTCCCTGTTATGCAGCTGGAGGCAGGGTGTTTGGAGTGGCCTGACGATTTAACTTCTAGTTTTAATTTAATGTTTTACATGTGTTTTAGAGCTAAACTGGAGATAGAGAGCAGCAGCTGGAGCCAGCTGTAGCACACACTGGTGCTGGGCAGACAGACATCCTTTTAGTGTTCTGCTAAAGCACCTCATCCATGAGCACTGGCACCCCAGCAAAATTTGACAGCAATGCTGCATTTTATAGTAATGAGTATCTCCACAGCATAGGTGAACTTGTATTGGAAGGTAATGAAGAAGGATATGTTAGTGAATCTGATCCTGCTTTACCAGTGAAGTAAGGTAGTAGTCATTCATTAGGTCAAGTACAAAAAAAAGTAGGTGCACTGTACTGTAGCTATCAAAGATCATTTAGGAATAGGACTCTGGGGTAGACTGTAAATGCAAAAACTAAGTAGAAGAAGAAGAAAGGCACTAATAAGAACTAGAAATTACTCACTTTCATGCCAATGGTTTGATACTTGATTAAGGATTTCCTACAGTATGGCTTTTGATATCTTGTAAGTCATGTTAGTGTTAACTACCCATATGAAACCTGCTGTGAAAAAGCTTCAATAACAAGAACTATAACAACTTCATGAGGAATGTTTGAGTCATTGAGTTTAGTAAGTTATTGCTTAAGGCTTCTGCCAAAATAGGCTCGTTTATCATCCTGCAGACACTGTGACACTTAAAAATGAGTAAGTGCATGTTATGAGTACAAAAATATCTTTCTGATAGTCCATAAATCCTTATTGAAATAAAGGGAATAAAGGAAGGGCTGGGAGAATGCAGAGACAGCACTTAAACTGCCGTACATGAAATCTGGCTTTTGGATTAGCTTTAGATTTCCATCTACACAAGCCTGTGGCATCTAGACATGTTGCAAAAAGTAACGCTTTGGTGCTGACCCATCTTACTGACTGGGCTGCATTCACATGACCTGTTGAGCAGGAGGAGACCAGTAAAGGAGAGGTGCCTTAAAAATGCCCCCTGGCCTCAGGTGGCAAGAGGAAGAGTCCCATATCCCCCACATCTTAAAAAGTAAAAATATGTGCCCCAGTTACCTTGCAGTTTGTAACTTACGCTTTTGATATCTATTTCAGCTGTTCATGCTAAAAGTCTTGTGGCAATACTTCATCTTCTGGTTGCATTATCGCAGTATTTTCGAGCACCAATCAGACTCCCAGATCATGTGTCCATTCAGGTTGTTGTTGTGCAGGTAAGAGAGGTGTTAAACTGCTCTTGGTAGTGTTGTGAAATTGACTGAGGGGTTTCTTGAAAAATATATCTAGAGTTTCTGTTTGGGCGGGCATGCGTGTGTCTTTTTGGCTGACAAGAAACACACATGTGTCTTCCCCGCTGACAATGCTTCAACCAGAGAAAGGCAGAAGTGCTTTCCCAGATTGAGCTGTGGCTCAGAATATCTTATTTTGATTGTGCAGTGGCCAGACTCTGACATTAAAAATATATGAAGCATTATTATTGTTGGAATGTGTTTGTTTATCACCCAATATGATCTCTAGAATTATTATTTTCCCCATTTTTGATGGTATTCTCACTTGTGTAAGAGATTCAAATCATTCTTGGCACTGAATGATGAATTGTCACTGTTTATTACATTCAGATTCATGTTAGATGACTATTCTTTTTCAGCCTTGTGCATGCTAATTTAGTCTGATCACAGTGTTGGCTTTTTCATAAGCATGCAAAAAATACCCGTCAACTAAATCTTTTGTGTCAGTCAGTCTCCTTATTAGAGCCTCATCCATCCAAACTCTTCATGTTATTCTGTTCATCATTTTCTTTCAGTTGGACTTGTACTTGCTCTATCTTATTTGTCCTCTTCCCATTTAATCTGCTTTTCTTTCTCTCCAATTAACTTTGCCTTTATTTTTTACACTGTGTCGTTATTTATGTGTTTTAGCTGTTGCTATCCTGAAGTATCTGGTGCAGAGAGCTATTGCTCAAGTTTTGTGACCAAAAATCTGTGGGACAGATCTGAGAAAGTAACTAGTCCTTTTTCCAGCATTCAGATCAGTCAAGTTTTGTAATTTGGGGAGAAATTTGAAGGAGAATCTCTGGTAGGTGTATCACTGATGCCTGATAATGACTCATTGACTCTCAGGTTCTGCTTTGTGGGTTTCTTTATAGATGATGAAAGAGAACCCCAGGAAATCTGCACTTATGTGTCTAAGGCTTCAGAGGAACATAATTTTCAAGCACTTCTCTTTGACTATTATAAATATATTAATTACACTGGTTTATCTCAAAGTTCTACCAAAACCAGCTTAAGAAATCCAGGAGTGCAGCAGTCAGGGCATCTTTGGGATGAGAAACTAGACCAGAAAAAGACCACAGTCCTAAAATAAAGATGCATCTGCTGTTACTCCATATGTCCAGACAAAATTCCTGTGAAATCAATGGACATAATTGTCCTCTTGTTTAATAGGTAGAGATAAACCAATTTAAAAACAGTAAGTAGTGCGAGAGTCTGTTTCATTTTTTGCCTCTTAGCTTCCAGTTGTAGCTCAGGCTCCAGTGAATTACAGAGAAAGCAGTTGCATCAGAATAAAATCCAAATGATGTTGCAGAAGGTTTCGCCCTGCAGACGCAGTTCTTTGCAAAAACCAATCAGTGGGACTCCAAGGGCGATTCCATGCTGATTCCTGTTAACATAGGGTGAGGGTCAGTATTCTTACTGTAGTTGTGCTTGAGACATTTTTCATTTTTGTTTTACGGTGGATGGATTTTTTATTTTTATTTTATAAATCTATTTTTCATATCCTGTGGGATTAGTTCTATATAATTCATCATGTACCCTTTGAACTCAATGAAAGTTTTAATCAACAATCAGCAATCCTAAAGCCTAATTTAGTGTTCAAACTTGCATGCCTCATGTTCTAAACCCTCATACGTTCTGTAAAGTAAGGTCATGCCTAGAGAAACTCAACAGACTATTAGGTAGCTAATTTTAGGTGCTGTACAGTTTGATAAAAGGAATAGTAGAGAGAGAGAAATAAAAGAATTAAGTACTTCTATGAAGTTTCTAAGGAAAACTACCCTAATTAATTTCATGGTTTTGTTATGTTTAGAAACACATAAAATTATTTTCTTTTCCTTCCATACTAATAGAATTAATAACTTTGAACAAAGCCCAGGCTTTGTTTGATCATTTCTACAGAAACAAGTAAGAGCTTTTGTGGGGAGCCATCACTTGCCATCATTTTGCCTCTTTTAAAAATTTTTTATGCTGTCCACGAGTGGGTAAATGACAGATTGATTGTGTGCTGTAGGCCAGAGAGTAAAAGAATGCATTGGCAGGGCAACAAAAATGGCTTGAGCATATTCTGAGCACTGGGACAGCAATTCTTGGGTGCATAAACTACAGTTAAGCAAAGCTAGAAAATTAATGAGATTAGAAGAAGGTGTACATCACAAGCTTAATCTGAGATCATTGGTCCCACTGCGTCTCTGAGAGCCCTGGGAAGGTCTGAAATGTTTCTGAGCAGGATTGCCTCCACGTTCCCAAGAAATCTTTTTTTTGAACCTTTGACAAATGTATTTGTCCCTTTAAGCTCCAGAATAGTTCTACATTTCATCTTGGTGGGACAATTATAAAACATGACCCTTCAGATGAGATAGATAGCAACAATACATAGGTTAGTCTCCTTTTCTCTTTTCCACATAGAAGGCAAGTCTAGGACCAGCATAAATTTATTTTTCTCATTTCCTTGTATGACAGGGAGTGAAGAATCATGAATAATTGCTTAACGTCTAGACTTTACATGCAGTTGTCAGCATTTGCCTGACTTTTCCTTCTGTATTGCAAAATTTCACTAATTTCACTGAATAGAATTAACAGAACACAAAGAGAGACAAAACATGTGTGCGGTGTTTACACCGCCACCAGATGACTGCAATCAGCATCCTGGAAACAACGTCAAAGTTTTAAACTCCTTCATTTTCCATCTGACTCAAATAGCAACCATTTGAGTTGGCCTCTGCCATTTTGCATACAGCTTCTAGAACAGGCCACTCACCACCGTGTACAAAGGGCTTCTTAGGCCTGAAGAACATTGAAGTCAGTGCAGTGAAGTTAACATGAAGATGACTAGGCTCTGGAGCAGGATGTGAATGGCTTATCCTCTGTTTTGGTTTCTCATCACAAGCAAACAGACCTCTTTGTGTGGAGAGAAGTTAGAGAAGGAAAACACTGAGGGGGAAAAAAAAAGTGTGTGAACAGGGCAGAGAGACCAGATAGCCTGGGAGCAAGATTTTTGCAAAAAGAGAAGCATGGGCACCGTCTGCCAAGCTGTTCATTGAAATACAAGGTTTAATTCAACTCACCTAGACATACCTCTACTAAAATACTTACATATGTGCTTAGGTGTTTCAAATGTCTTGCTGAATTGGGGCCTTTTAAATAAAAGTGAATTAAGAACAATGGAGAAAGGAAAAGAAATACTTCCTTGTACAGGTGGAGTTTCAAGTTTCTTGTTAATGTACAAAAGAGTTTTCTGAAATACTGGCAAGGTGAAATAATATATTACTGTAAATTTGTTTTTAAAAAGTTCTTTTTTTGCAGGTTTCTTATCTAATTATATTTGTGAATCACAAATAAACTTTTATTGTACCCTAAGCATTAAACTTTACTGAGAAAAATGTCACTTTTTGGTTTTTTCCAGAAACGAGAAGGAATCCTCCAGTCTCGACAAATCCAAGAGGAAATAACTGGTAACACTGAGTATGTCAACACCACTTTTGCCAGCAGTTCAGTAATTGAAAACAGATGCCTCTCAGAAATTCAAACATTTGCTGATATTTAGATTTTGGTATTGGGGTTCCAAGGAGGATGATACATCCACCAGTGACTGTATTTTAGCCTTTTTGAGGGCTGCAAACATGCATCTAAAAAAACAAAAGAGTGAGGAAATACAGAGATGGGGAACTAAAAGGAGACTAGGATGAAAGCAACAACTGAGTGCAGATATGCAAAATATCTATTTTATAATTATCTACTATTAATTTATTTTTGTATTTATTATATTCCCTATTATTTTATTCAAAAGTCCTTCAAACAAACAAGAAAGATATACCCCATTCTTTTACATTGGTATTTATTTGATAGAGAACTAGATTCTTTCAGAAAACAATGTGATAAGACTATTTTCAGGTGTTTGGACTTGGTGTATGTAAAATGACAGTAGTTTCCCCTGTATATGTCATCTCACTGAACAATTTATAACAGAAAAGTTGCTCCAAACCTACAGAAAGCAATAGTAGAATATCCCAGTTTCTAATAGAATGGAGAGAAGCTGGGCTATTGACATATTATTAATGTTTATGGATTTGTTTAGGTGTAATAGTTATATGAGTGATCAACTGGAGCAAAATGCTGCAGTCCTTAAGAATGCAATCCAAGCATTGTTTTGGCTGGAGTTGTATTGTAGTTGGTGTGGTAAATGCATCTTTAAAGCAAAAGGACAAATGTTTACAGAATCAACATGAAAAAGCCTTCTTCACTCCGACAAGGTGTGTTGATTTGGTTCAATAGTAGGAAATCTGAGATCTGGCCTCCCATGAGACTTTAGTGAAGCCAGGAGATACTATACTGATGGACTCCAGACTAATCTAGATTCCCAGTTGGAGTAGCTTGATGAAGTTTTTCTTAATTCCATGGATCTACTCCAGTTTTCACCAACCTGAAGATCTGTCACGTATGCTGTTTTCTTTTGCATCACAATGTCTGCAAGTGAATTACATATAACTGTGTTTTGTTTTGTTTGTTGTGTTGGGTTTTTTTTCATAGGGCATTCTCAGGAAGGCATGGTAAGTTCATTTGGTTATTATCTTTTTCTTGAGGCAGCCAAAGTATACATTAGTTCTGTGATGGGTGGTCACTGCTCAAACTGTGAGGAAGTAGAGGATTTCAAGTTGACCTGGCAAATATATGCACCGTAGGCTATTGTGGCACTTAACAAAAGGAAAAAAGCATTAAAATGAGTCTGACCATCTTTAAAACACATTTCATTACTTTTCAGCACATGTTAATTTGCAGATGCTTTTTGGTTTAACCTCCAGAATATTACTGTAATAGTATTAATGGTCGTAAGTTCCCAGCATAATATGAAATGAGGTCTTATCATAAACCAGCTGGTGAACTCATTGGCATTCTTGCATATATTACCTAATTACACTTTAATGACTTTGAGTTATTATTCAGCAAACTTAAACACCATGCAAGTTCCTGTGCTTAGTAGGTCTTACTGCTAGTATTGAGACTGGCCAAATGCTTGGGCAGCAGAAAACACTCAACTGAGGAACTTAGGTGGAGTCTTACCAAGAGTTTAGCTTTTGCTTCTTGTATTATTTCAATGGCTGCCTTACAGCTGTTTTAAAAGGCTACATAAAATCATAGAATTATAGAATCATAGAATGGTTTGGGTTGGAAGGGACCTTAAAGCTCATCCAGTTCAACCCCCCTGCCATGAGCAGGGACACCTTCCACTAGATCAGGTTGCTTAAAGCTTCATCCAACCTGGCCTTAAACACTTCCAGGGAGGAGCATCCATAACTTTTCTGGGCAGCCTGTTCCAGTGTCTGACCACCCTCACAGTGAAGAATTTCTTCCTAATATCTCATCTAAACCTACCCTCTTCCAGTTTAAAGCCATTGCCCCTTGTTCTATCACTACCTGCCCTTGTAAAAAGTCCCTTCCCAACTACAAGCATGACCTCTTTTCCCAGTGATATCCCTGAGCAGTCTTACTTTGTACAAAGTCTGGCTTCTACAAATGCCTTTGGAGCTACTCTAGATTTTTTTTATTGAGGAATATGAATGTAGCATTTGTGGAGTCATTCAGTATCATTCAGGTGAGTCTTGAAATGGAAATTGCTCAGAAAAGGCTCTGGTGCCTTTTAAATTTTTTTTGTTTTCTTCAGAAGTTCATGGTTTTCTTCAGAAGGTGACTACAGTAGCATTCCAGTTGTGCTACCCTAGGTTGCCTGTTCTGCTGATAATGTCCTAAATTGCATATCAGAATGGCCCAAAAACATCTATACAAAGGATTGTATTGCAGCTGTGTAATCATAAACTTGCTTGAGGTGATTAATGATATAGCACATCACAATGCAGTCAGTGGCCCATGGGGAAAGTCTTCCTCTGTAGATGTAGTGACTCTAGATGTAAACTCATATTCTTCTGCACACAATGATTTGGTTACATAGCTCCCTGTATCTGCTTAAGGTTTTATGAATAAAGATACCATTCTTTGTTCATTTTTGAGACAAAGGGTTATTAGGTAATCCAAATCCTACTTGGAAATTTTGCTTTTTGTAAATAATAGAGAATAAGTTACTAGCAGCTTATAGCAAGAGAGCAGTATGCAAAATACGTGATGCTTGGAATGCAAAGAGACTATATTGAAACCTTTTGCTGACTCTGGCTCTTAAATGAGTGTATGCTTTAATAAGTGTTTTACTGCTGCTTAGTGTATTAACATCTCTGAATGTTTTTCAGAAAGAGATGCCTTTGATACTTTATTTGACCATGCTCCAGACAAGCTCAATGTAGTGAAAAAGGTTGGAATGTTTTTATTTTTAAAATACATAATGTATGCATGCGCCTGCCTGTATGTATCTGTTTGTACATATGTAGAGGGTGTGTATGTATATAATATATAATTGACATAGTTTGCATACTTTAAATAAAATTAAGCATTATGCTTCAACTACTATACAAATTCATGATTGTAATGTTACTTTTTATTAATATTTAACAGCATGAACTTAACTTTGGAACATGGAACAACATGTAGTTATCAAAGTTTCCATCAAAAAGTTCTCACAAAGCATATGCTGAGTAGAACCCAACTGGTAAATTGAGTGTATTGATGCCAAAGAAGTATCCAGTTTGCGACTGCCAGGGATCTGACCTAGAGTATTTTGGCTGCTGTCAGATTTGGGTGCAGTTCAATTACCTACTTCTCTATAGTCTGCTATAAGGTGTTTTTAAAGAATTATTATGTTTCAACAGTGTATTTTTATATATACATCACATGCATTTTATTTCTATTCTTCATTCTTGCAAAAAAAAAAAAAGATTTTTTTATGTCACATACCAGTTTTAAAACTTAAAAATTGTGCTGCAGTTTCTTCACTCATGCAGATTCCATTCTGAGTGGAGTTCATACTGCTTGCATTGAACTGCTGCCCTACTGAATAGGCCTAAACTGCATTGTTTTCATACTTCAGACTCTCATCACCTTTGTGAACAAGCATCTCAATAAATTGAATTTGGAGGTCACTGAACTGGAGACCCAGGTAGGATTTTAAAGTCTTTCCTAAAGAGGAGGGATGATTGCACTATGGTATGCACTATGCTGCCAATTTTATCCAGAAATTTCATTGAATTATTCTTGATTGAGCTCTAAGATGTTTATTTCAGCAGGAAACCATTCAATTCTAAATATGTTCATATGAAGAAGACCCTTACCAATTAAGCAGAAAAATCATGAGGGCAGATAGATTTATCTAAAACAGTTTTATAGTTCTATTAACATAAAAATTAATTAACAGATGATACGTGTTGAATGCTGCCAAGTGCTGTAAGCAGAACCTGTGCTTGTTTTGGTCAGAAAAGAACTCTGTCCACTTGGTTTAGTGTCAAGCTTAACAGTTGTTCCCTCCCTACCTTTACACAAGCATGCGATCGCATGGGATTACAATTCCTCTATTCAGTGAGATACGTTGAGAGTAAAGCTGTGCAAGTGTATAGGCTGCTGTACAGTTGGGCTGTGGGCTTGATTACACCACAAAAATAATGTGATACATGGTCTTCTGTCTTGTTCTCAGCTGTAAAATTGACTGGAAAGAAGCTAAAAGGAAAACTTCATACTTCTGTATTAATACCTCCCCATGTGAACATCTGAAGCACTTATAAGAAAATTACGAGGTCAGGCAGGCAGGCAGGATATCTGCACTATCAAAAAAATCCCAGCTGTCTTCAGGAAAGGCTTTATTTTATGTCTTGATTCATGTTGTTAAGAATCTTGGGTTTATTTAAATAGCTATCAATCTGATAGAGATTTTTCAAAGGTAAAATTAAGATTTTATATGGAAATAACGTGTAAGGGCTTTCAGAAAGGTGTTCCCTATGCCTGCTTATTGCATTGTTTACTTTTGTCAAAAATGTAGTATTCAAATATATCTAGAAACCCCTTAAGCATTTATCTGAAACAGTATTCCCTAAGATGAGAGATTGTATTTCTGTCAGTTGAAAGTAAATTACCTACCCCAGGAAGGTGATGGGTTGCTTCAGATAACTCAGTTTGATTGTGAGGATATCTCAGTGCACTGATAGACCTGATGCCACAGAGGTAAGAGTGAGAGTACTTTAACAAAATCTTACGGATATTACTATTTTTTTAGATAGAAATTAACATATATCATAGCAATTAGATATCTTTCCTCTGTAAATGCATACACTTAAAATTAGATTGACTCGGACTTGCAGAACATGGACAAAGATGATTCTTTGTTCCTTTATTTCCTCCAATATGCAGACTTTCATTGCAGTCATGAGACTGCACCTTCTTCATTCTGTTTTTCTCTGATCAGGGAATGCATGCCATTTGAGAGCTTGAAAGGTGGCTATTCTGGTTCCTCACAACTAGTAGAATAGAAAGCAAAGGCATAGATAAAAGCCACTGACAACCTCTCTTTCCTTTCTGCATGTAGGTCAGTTTTGGAGAAGACGTAATGGAATATACCAACAAAATAAAAGGACTGAAAGAAGTGAGATGAGATATTTTAGTTGCAATTTAAAACATTTGTATTAGTAGTTTGGTGACAATTCTGCCATGGACAATATAGATCTTGATCATTAGGCAAAGCAATGAGTTATTCTTCAGAAAATGTACTGAGAAATGTCTATTCTACAGTTTGCAGATGGTGTGTACTTAGTCCTGCTAATGGGTCTCCTAGAAGGCTATTTTGTTCCTCTGCACAGCTTTTTCTTGACTCCTGATGGTTTTGAACAAAAGGTAATTAGATTTAATTTTTCTTTTAAAAACAAACATGTAAACACTACTAGCAGTACAAGGATGACAAATTTTTCTGCATAAGTTGTATGTAAATAGCTGAAATCAAGAGAGGACTGTACTGGTAACTGTTTCCAAGCATTTTTAAGATTCATTATTAATGCTTATCCAGACTAAAAGAGAAAATTATATTAATAATGGGATGGTTAGCAAGTATTAACTGATTTTGGCAGCCATTGTGTGATGCTGTCATTGAACCCAGCATACTGTTTATTCAGTGCATAAAGAATTATACAAATGAAGTGATGACACATCTGAGTTGTTGTGTCCAAAATCCAAGAATTTAACATTTTAAAGGTTTCATGTTTTTTGGAGGCATAAAAAAACTATGTATCATTTAAAGACCAATCATTACCCCACTGTCTGTTGCTACCCAGGCAATTCAGCTGTCTATTCAAGACAAGCATTTCATGGGCCATCATGTTCCAATTTTTAAACATGTGGGAGGTGGGCTATTCTTACTTGTAAGTAATTTTTCTACAGGTAGTATTAGTTCATATGTTATTTTCAATTACTTTTATCTTTCTGAAATCACCTTCGCCACCCAGAAAAAACAAAACAATGGATTGTTTGGATTTCATGGACCAGATCTTCCAGTGATATACAGAGCTCTATTTTTCCCTTCCAAGCATCTGGGTCTGCAGCTTTAAATACATTTTGTTTTGACCATTTATACTATACTGTGTATAGTTCACAATAATGAGTACCTTTATTGTATTACTAGGTCCTCAATGTATCTTTTGCATTTGAGTTAATGCAGGATGGTGGATTAGAAAAACCAAAGCCAAGACCAGAAGGTATCTATTCTACTTTTTCGTATCTTAAAAATTTACGTTGGATCCAGATCTTATCTCATAGGATTATGGTATAACTAAATGAAGGTTAAAATGTTAATCCAAGAGTGAAAGGCAACTCTGTACTTTAAATGGCTGATAGATATGCTTTTTCAAATGTTGCAAGGCTTCCTTTCTTGAATGGCCAGGGTAAGATCTGTGTGACTAAACATGTGCACTAATACTCAGATATTCACTGAAAGAAAAAGAATACAATTGTGAATGGTGTCACTGGCACATCTGAATTGCTCCAATTGCTCCATTTTTCCCCATCTCACATCTTCTTACTAAACCTCAAGTATTCCAGTGTAATTTACAAGATTTTTACAAAAGAGGTAGCTGTTGTGGAAGAAGAATTTCAAATGTTCACGTAACTGCTTTGAGTGCAGGCAGGACCTAATCATGTATGTATATTTAAATTAGATTGAGCTGGAGGCTGAAAATAAAATGTGTCTTCAGGGAAGATGAAAATTTTGCTGGAGACTTTAGCAGGACCAGGATTCCACTTCTTGTTGCTCATATAAATACAGGGCTTAAATACAGCTTTTTGGGCTGGATACAGGGCCCTTGATTCACCATGTTATAGGGTACTCTTGTCATTCCTCCCATGAGAAGTTACCGCTTCTTACCATGCAGGAGCTGGATGTGCAGCTTCTGCTCCACTCTTCTCAACAGGGATGGCAGCTAGGCTTCTGCTGGTTACCTACCGTAATGATCAATATATATCATTATATATATATATATATATAAAATTATCAATATATGTCATTTTATATATATATGTTTTCAAGACCCATTGCAATTCATATTCTATGGTGCACACAGTCTTTTCCTGCCATAATACTGGATTGTCGTTCCCTGAGGAGTTGATACAAGCTAATGCTCAGAGTTTTATTTCTAACAATAAGGACTCTCTGGAGATTCAGGCACACATTACTGAATTGAGTTCTGCTCCATTCAGCTTATTTTCCATCCCTCCCAACTTCCAGATCATAACAGCGACACACACAAAAAGTGTATCTCAGGATTGAGCCTACACTGCCTGTGCATTTAATCTGGACCTACTCAGCCTATTTTTTCTCTTCTTTTGATTGCTTTATCTCTTATATGCAATCATCTTTAATTAAACATGTGGTAACTGTATCCCAAACTTTTATGTTTGAGATAGTCAAAGGGAGAAGGGGGAAACAGTGAAATCTAGGGATCCAAGTAAAACAGAGAGTATCTGTGATCCCATACTCCCCATGGAGGTTTAAAATTCTTATGGCATTTAATTTTTCAGGTATTTATTGCTCTAGGGGACAGCTAATTTTTCCAGTATAAATCAAGCCATAAGGATATTTCAGCATATATAAGACATTTCTCGTGCAATTACTGAAATGCTTAATATGAAACTTCCTGCCCAATGTGAATGGAAAAACACATCTGTTTTATGTGTTGTTACATTGGGCACAATGCCCGTACTTAAAATTTCCAGTGAGCAAAAGAGTATTGAAAAGGATCTTACCCTAAATGTGTATACTAAATACTCTTTAAATTCCTACACTGTTTCTTTGAGGTTCTTGAGGAAAAAATATGCTGAAAAGTGCTTTAGAATATGAAAAACATATTTAGTGGAAAAAAGAATGTGGTTAAATAAATGAGTATGAAAACCAATGATTTTTATGGGGTCAACAGTTTATTTGGGTTATTTGCAATATAATTGAAAAGGTATTAAAAAGCTTTCTGTGACCTTTTGCTTTAAAAATGGCCAGAACATTAATCTACTGAGTCTGTAATGAATTCATTTGCAATTTGAGCTTTTTCAGATTACTTTTTGAAATGTGTACCTGAAAGCCAAACTCAGGTTTCTCTTTTTGAAAATTGCAACCAGTAAAATGTTACACATGTTGGTCAAACACATGTACCAATGGAAATAACTCATCATTCTCTGGCAGCATGCTTTTTTTAGTTTGGACCTTTCTGTGGAATCCTGTTGTGGTGGTGGAGTCTTCTGGTAGCTTTGCAAAGACCTGTCAAAGTTACGTCTTTATTCATTTGAAATTCTGTATTGGGAAATGAAGGTGTTACAACTCACTGCTGGCCCAAAAGAGTAAACTCCTGAGTTATATTCTGCAATACTGTTTGCATATAACATGATGTTGTGGGAGCAAGGTGTCTTTTGTGTTGCTTTTGGCATTTTCTCTTCATTTTATACCAATAATTTTTTATCTATTTTACTAAGAGCCACAAAACCACATGGCTGTGGTTCCATGACCATGTATTGTCTCAGCATAAAATCTGGATTTGATTGTTTTCACCCTTTGTGCATGGAGGTCAGTTTGCCGTGCAGCTAATATCTTTAGCCCTTGAAAGTTTGCATAGCTTGGGTCACCATGCATAGGTTTTACTGGATTCATTCTTCAAAATATAAACCCTCCACAATCTGTGAGAAACATTACTGTAGATAAATATAATGGCAAAAATGTCTGATGATTACATACACAATTTACGAGGCTTACTTGGAGGTTTTGAAGACAGTGGGAGTATGCACCTGCCTTACACCTTCATGGCCAATTCCAAGAACCAAAGTTAGGAGGCTGAGTTCCTATACAGTAAAAGGAAAGAAAAAGGACTATTCTAATTCTATTCTGTTCTAATTCTTCTCTGTTCTTTCTGAGGGCAATTCTGAGTCCCTGTTTGAGATTGAATATTCCTTGAAGCACTAGCATAGACTGCTGCAGTAGTACTTGTCAGTTTGTTTTATAGATTTCTGGTGAAATAATATTGACTTTCTCAACAACTTCTCTTGGAAACAGCAGGTATTCATTAGCTTTTTGTTTCCTATAAGTCCTTTACTTTAGATGTTGAGTTTCTAAGGACTCATTCAGCCATGTACATCAGCTAATCCAAATCATTTTCAGAAGTGTCTTCAAGGGGCACTTGTATACCTGGCTTCTTTTGATCCTTTAGAAAATTTAAACTTGCTCTAGCTATCTTGCTGAAATTAGGCCTAATGAAGAAGGATGTTGCAGCCCAGAATGGGACAAGTCCTGCAGTTCTTATATAAGAGAAGAGTTCCATTGGTTCCTACCTGATATTTTTTCAAAATCATTAGTTTTCAGCCACAACCAACTGAAGATTCAGTCATATAAATATACATAATCCTAGGCACAATTTGTGTTGTGGGCATCTAAACCTTGGTTGCATTTCTTCATCACCATTTGTATCCCTAACTAAAAGTGGTTGAAATAACGTTTTTTGAGTTGCCAGTTTAAAAACTCTGCTTTATTTATCTTTCTCCTCTTTCTTATTATCTTTGATTCGAATGTTCATGGATATGAATCTGAACAAGGAAAGGGAGTAGATAATAGACACTTCTGATTTTTTTTGAGCTAATGAAGTTACTAATGGTTTTTTTTTTCCCTTGTCTTTTCTTTCTAGATATTGTAAATTGTGACTTGAAGTCCACTCTCAGAGTACTGTACAACTTGTTTACCAAATACAGGAATGTGGAGTGAAGAATTGATTTGGGATGTAAACGAGTCTTAACAAAGAAAGCATCATAACTAGCATATTTTTCATCGGTATTCCTCTGCATCTTTATCCTAAAAGGAACTAAACCATTTATCTGAAGAATTTTTAATTGATTTTTCTTGCACTACTATTTTCATAGTAGATTTAAACCTAATATAAATTATGAAGAAAAAGGTTTGAAGGAAGGTATTTGGGTATATTCTGGGAGAATTAATGTCTCAATAATAACTGTCTTCACACTGTTTTGTAGTAGGTGAAGCAAGAATAAAAAAAGGATTTAGGAACTTTAATTCAAATCAGCCTTTGAAGCCAATCATAGGAAGATTCATCACTGAGTATCCATTTTAATATTTTTTACATATATCTTTTCTAATCTGAGTATTTTCTATCCATAAGATGGTTGCATTCTAATTACGAAAAATGTGCATGGGCAGAAACAGTTACATACTCTTGTTCACTTCACAGCTAAAAAGAAGATACTTCCTCAAACACTTAACTTGATTAATTTCTATTTCCAGTGCTGTTAGGCTTGACTTCCATGGGTACAAACTGACAGAGCTGCTCATTTATTCAGACTTATTATAATGTGATACTCTGCTTTAAATATGTGTTGTTGAGCATTCTGCATAATCACACTTTGCAGCTTGTGACCTGGGTTTTTTTGAGGAAGAGATCTTTTTTGCAAAGTACACATTTTGGGAAAACACACATGTATAATACATTTTCCCTATAATGTTTGTGTTATTACATAGTATTAGAAAGTAAAAGAATGTCTTGTTTTTCTTTTAGTAGTTTAAACACAGGATTACCAAGTTGCAAGTACAGATTTATTGCTAAATAGGATTTAGAATCTGTCCCTTTGGTTGATTTTATGATGAATGTATTTTGTCCAACATAAAAAATAAGATTTATTTTCCAGAAACATTCCTGTAGCCTTTCAGACACAAAAGCACTGCTTTTAGGTCAAAACTACTCCCATCTGTAAAGACTCCGTTACAGATTAAGGTTCTTTGGTCATTTTACATGGCTATAAAGAATATTTTTTTTCCAATCATAACCAAGTATAAGCTGTTATCTGTTTGGTTTTAGCTTTAACAAAGACACAAAAAAGAAATGGGAGTTGATTCTTCCCTTAGACTTGATATCAAGCACCAGTTATGTTTCCATAAAGGAGCTGATAGAGACTGCCTGACATGAGTGTTAATCATCAAAAACGGCACTGGCATAAGTTGAAGAGTAAATTAATCATTTGCTAGAAGTCTTGATGTTAGTATTAGATACCTTTCTAAAAGAAGTGTTCCAATTCAACCACAGATTCTTGGGATCCTGGATTACACAATAAGGAAAAAAATCCGTAAGCAAAAATTACTGGATGTCTGGTTACAAATCTTTGGACTGCTTAATGCAGGAAGGAGACTTGTTAATAGTCATCTGTTTATGGCAGAACTGGTATAGGTGAAAGGGAAAGCAATGTCACCTCTTAAGTCTGTTTGTCTGAAGAAAGGCAGTGCTGGCAAGAACAGTTGGTAACAGATATATGTTACTTATTATATAAAGCATTACATATTTTTCAATTTTCAAGGGCTTTTTTTTTAATATAGAGTTTTCCAGTGTGACATTAGGATAAAGGGAAGACAAGCAAGTACATTCTGTCTTTGATGAACACTAATTGATGTTTAGTAACAAAATGATACTGACTTCTGATGGAGGGCCACAGAAATCATTATTCTGAGAAGCAAGTTTTCTTTTGCAACTTTTGCAAAGGGAATTCAATATTTAATTCAAAGAACAATACCTGGATGTTCTCTGAACTCAGAAATTGTTATCTGATTATTATAAGCATTCTAAATATCTTTATTAAAATATTTTTTTAACCTCTATATTTTTAACTGAGTTTCTGAAATTAGAGGTGCAGAAAATAACAATTATTTGCCTTTTACACAGGTAAATAACCGGACATTTTGACCTCAGTGAAAATGAACAAGTTTTCATTTTATCTTTTAATATCTGAGAAGCTAAATGGTAGGAATTAACAAAGATTTTTGAGCAAACTGAGACAGAACTACTCATGTATATACCAGCAGCAATTTCAGCTTGTTTTGCTGTTTCACATGTAAGTTTTTAATTTGCACACCTAGATTGTACTAATTGTAATTGTTAGTTAAAAAATGTATGATGGTTTTTCTGCAGATCAAGTTCAACTGAAATACTCTTCTGCATCTCAGCAATGCCAAAACATTTTGATTGCCCTTGTTTTCAGGAGTGCACTTTGTTTAAAGAGGAGATTTATATACATAAAGGAAAAAGGTTAGGAACAGTGAAACTAATTTTTGCCTGGACTTGAAAATAAGTATTGCTGTGTGGTATAACATTATTTGAGATTTTTTAAGTCTCTCAGATTCCATTTTCCATCCTTAAAAAACATAAAACTGAGACAGAATGATAAAATCCTGATGCTGAAATGTAATTATGCAGAACCACAGAAACATTTAAACAGTATCAAACCTTTATACAACTATCTATCCTATGGTAAGAATTTATGTAAATGAAAATCTACTATATAAACAAGAGAGTCCTATGTAAATATAGACCCATGTGATAGTTTCAACACATTCACAGAAATAGTATATGCTGCCATGTAGGAGTGGGTCACTGCTTATATTTTTGACAGTGTAGATTTAAATAGCTATCAGATAAATATGAAATCTAATATACAGATTATATCTAATATTTATTGCTCTGATACAGACTATTATAGAAATACAGGATACTACTGTAGACATTTTGCTCTTAAGCAATCAGTGTAGGCCAGCACCTTCCTTCAGGGAAGTGAAATGTTAAGTTAGCTGGGCCAAATTCTGCTGACACCTATGATGCTTTTTTTCTTGATACGCAGCAGTGTATACTGATGTACAGCTTAATACAGAATTTTCCTCACTGTTTATATTAAGATAGAAGTTTTTTTAAGTTTTAGGTCAATCCTGGTTTTATTTATAATTACTTTAAATGATTAAATAGGTCCGAATCAATGGATTTAGCCCATGTAAGATATGAACAGTCACCTGGAAAGGCCAGTTTCTCTACTGGTCCCAGAGGTCAGAACCTCAAGGCTGCTATCAGCACTCTGGCTAGGTTTCTAAAGCCAAGTAGTATGAATCCAAGCCACTGCCTTAAGATCTCACGGTGGGTTTTGTATCTCATCCACCAGACCAATGTGCTTATCTGTTGTGTTCTGTCACATAAGGCCTGCAGGTAGCCGAGTCCACTGAAAACTGGCAAATTATTAGCGTTCCTTGAGTAACAAACAAAGAGTGAACACTTCTGCTGCTGGGACATCATGAAACTTCTGAAAGAACTGTTTTCTCTGTGCTTCTCTGACTTCTAATCCATCTATTGCATCCAGCAGTATGGTATCCAGATTTGTTTTGTGGTTGGCGATAGGCACCCCTTCGCTGTTGATGGATCCTGGCATGCTCTGTCAACCACACAAAACTGTTAGTTTTTTCAAAGAGGAGCTACAGATTCTTAATAGCTTTTCAAAAAGATGTTGTCAAAATAATTATCTAAAAACTTGAGGTCAATTGTTTTCAGATTTCTTTCCCAGCCGACTGGCATTTAGTTTCTATAAAGAACAGGCCCTAGAAAAAAAGATATTGAGGGCATCTTTGCGTAATTTTACCTGAGATGCACACATAAAGTCCAGAATTGGATTGCTCTATGTTTCTGATGGAGTACAGACGCACCAATTTTCTTACTAAACAAGCTGACTGCAGAATATCTAGTTCTTTACATTTCTTAGTCAGTAGGTATCTCCCTGTTATACAGGGGCAGCAGCCCTTGTAGCTACGTAGTTTAGGAATTCAAGTGGACCAGCAAGTGCTAGATAAGGTCCTAACCTGCTTTGATTGACTGTGGACCAAGTTGCTGATTGGCATTATCTGCATGTAAACCAGTGGCATTAAATCAACAGAGCATTTGGTCCTTTCTGTTCTATGGAGTTACAGTACTTGGGAATGGTTTACATTCAGGCAGACTATACTGATTGAGGTAAATGCTGCTTGGTTGACCTTTGTTCTTACTGATTTTCATAAAGTATGTTTCTAAATTCATATTTCAGATTAATTTAGCTGACACCTTACTGCAAGCCACAGTGTTGTAAAGCAGAATGGCTTTTAGAAGTAATGGATTTTATTTCATTACAGAAGGAGATATATGGTATTTATAGCTTTAGGTGTAGTTTTTGTTATTCTTGTCTTCCTGTCAAAACAGCCTTCATGAATGGCCTGTGTGTGTGCCAAGCACCCAAAGAGAGAACAGTGCCTTGAGGACCTCTTGCAAGATTTTCTACACTGTTACCTAATAGACCTTTGTCATTTTACTGTAAGAATTAGTGTGGGTTTTTTCTTTACAGTTAAAGTACAATTAAAGGCTGGAGAAATCCTGGGTAGAAAGTTAAAATCAGTTTAAAGTTTTGTTTTGACACATCATGTGAAAAATGGAGATAGCAGCACCAAAATTCCAAAATTTTGCATACCTCAGCATCCACTGATTTTCCAAAGAGGATTTGATTTAACATTTACTAGGGCTAATTTTATGTATTTTGAGAATATTTTCTGTGTGACTATTTGTTTTTGCAGTAGGGAGATTTTATTTTCTGTCTAACAGTTTAATACTAGACACTCTGCAACAATGTTAGTGTCATTGAAATATTGGGTTCTTAATTTCAATATCAAACTCATTTAGAAAAAAAATATTTTCAAAATTTGCTTCTTGTATCTGAAATTATTGATAAATTTAAATTAGGCTGCATTGCCTTCAACTGCAGAGTTAGTAACTTTCACAGAATATATTTTATGTACTGTGTAAAAGACACTCTATTGCTGATCTTTTCCTGTGCTTTTTCTGAAACCTTTGTTATGTTCCACAATAAAATTTGCACCTGAAAATGAACACTGTATGTTGTTGTTGGGTCAAACTATGAGATGTATGACAAAAAATTAGGAACGCTGTATGTTTTATATTCTCAGAGCTTCCAGACCTCTCTATGGGTTTAATCCTCTCTCACTTACCTCTTTGTGGGTGTACTCAGTGTTTATTATTACTTTCTGTGGGGGCTGGTGACAGCTGAAAGTGGGTTGGCAAAAACATGTAAACATAGGCTTGAAATGATTAACAGCAGCAGGTCAGGAAAATGCCGTATTTGACTCAAAATAGCAAAGTATACCTTTGCTTTAATATTGCTGTGCTGAGCACTGTACGGTGATATTGCAGCTGAGTATAATGCAATTTTCTGTGGAGTAATTTTGTTAATTTGAAATTTAATTAAATGTTAGTGAAATGTTAAAATAATCGAAATTAAACTGTCCATTTTGGAAAATAACTGCATTTAGGAAGATTTCAAGATACAGTTTTTGTAAACTTGTTTTTGTTGTGACCCTTTAATGCAGGAGCTTCAATGCAGAACTCGGAACCAGTCAAAAATGTAGGCATCTAAAGTACTACAGATCAGCATTTTTAGCCACTGAGTTACTGAAATGAATCCAGAAGCAGGTGTTTGATCTTTAGGTCTGCTTGTAGAGCTGAAACCACCAAGCAGAGCTGCCTGATCAACAGGGAACACTAAGGACAGGGTGAGTTTTAATCCCATTCTTTAATCCCAGCCCTGAGTAACAGGGTAGTATCTCTGTCTGTTTAGGATCCATGGTTTTAAGCCACATCAAATGCACTTATGGCTTTTGTCCTGAATTTTATGGATTTTGTCCGGAAGAGCAAGTAGACTTACTCTTCTTCAAACACTGCAGTACAACAGAAAGGTCATGATATGGCTGCCTCAGTTTCTCTGCTATTCACTCAAAAAGTAAAGATCTGGGTTTAATGCCCTTCTGCACCTGTGGGAGTTATTTCTCCTCCTTCTTAAGAGTGTTGTAACCTGCAATATAAATTTAAGGTGATACGCTTTTTTTAGTAGTGTTGAAGAGGCACTCTTAACTCATCAGCTGAAGTTGCTGTGTATAACGTAATTCCCCATTAACTGACCGAAGGTGGAGGAGAGGAAAAGAGGGAGCATGACTGGTCGTTAGGTTGTTGAAAAGGTGGAAGAGGATTTGAGGGAAGAATCTGTCTTCTGGGCCTCCTGTGAGTCCTGCGTCTGTATTTTAGTCATTCAAAAGGTGCTAAAATAAAAAAAACACAATTTGAAGAGGAAGCAGGACTAACATCACCTCTGTTTCAGTGCAAAGTTCCTGCTGAGCTCTGGTCACTTTCAGTCCTCTCTTCCAGGACTCTGCTGTCAAAACAGCCCCAAGAGAAGTTACTCCTACCCTACACAGCCTGCGCCTGAGTTAGGTTTGCATTTCCTCAGGCAAAGCAAACAATAATTTCGTCCCCTGCTTCCTGCCTGTTCTCTAGCCATTAGGTGAGGCTCCCATGGGATAGCGAGCACCACACATCTACAAGCTATGTTTTAGGAAAATGGCAAACAACTACATTTTGTCTGTGAAACCAGTTGAGGTTTCTTGGGCCTTCTCTGAGCACAAGCACTGCATTGAGTGCCACATCTCATTTTTGGATCCCACCCAGAGTAAAACTAGAACTACTCAGTCCCCTTGAGAGTGGGTCAGCCTTGAACATGTGCAGGCATAAAATGCTAAGGATTTTTCAAATGAAAATAAAGGGTGAAATTTAGATGGCTTCAGGGGGAGGTGGTGCTTGAACAGATTTCCCAGGATTGCAACCTTGGTGCCTGTATTCTATGCTGAGAGCAGAAAATCTGCCTGGGGCCATGCTCCTCACATGGGCTGGGGAGGGAAAACGGGAAGATCATCTTCTGCTTCCCTTTTGAGATCTCCATGTTGTGGCAGACTGCACAAACTGTTTCCTCCTTGGCTCTGTTTAATTTTATTTGGAATAAGCTTGAAAACATGCTTTAACTATTCCTCCTTCTCCTGGATTTTTGCACTGTTCCAGTTAGTTGAAAAATAATACCAAACTAGCATGTTGAAGCTCTAAAGTCTTCAGCTGTGAGTAATCAGCACCATCCATTGCTTAGGGCTTTTGATGCTGGGAGGAATGAATGGTGCTGACTGTAGTCAGGTCTCTGAATGATTAGTCTATTGGATCACATGCCAAATTTGTAACTGTTATATTAGATGAACAGATGAGGGCTATTAAATTACATGGAGGGAGGTGGGGAGGAATTGCTCTGACCAGATTTTTTTTTTTTAATGTAATTTCCCTCTTTTTAAAAAAAATTTGGTGGCAATACTTAGTTAAGGGAAGGGAGTGCATATATTACCATGCACAGTCTGAGAACTGTAGCCTCATTTCAGGAAAATACTGAATTAACTTTAAATATGTGAGAAAAGTCCTTGTGGTTTCTTTGAGTTTGTTTTTACCTAGACATGGATAAATATTCGTATCACCGTGGGAAGCCTCAGTCACATTTACACTGAGGCCTGTGTTGTATTGTCTTCACATCCTAGCATAATCCTATATAATTATGTCCACAAAACCATTACTTTTAAGGCCTGCTTTCCTCAAAGGATCCCTTATAGCTGCTTTGTAAATTAGCTCATAAAAGATACATGCTTCTTGTCCACTCTTGTATTCATTAAGAGTTTCACTTGCATGAGGGTTGAAAAACCAGGATAATTTATGTCTTCTCTTGTGAGGCCCTTGGAGATCAGATAACTAAATCAACTGCCGAGTAGCAGAATGCTGCTGTCTGCTTTCAACCTTGGCACTAAGTTTTGGGCAGATATAACTCAGGTGTGCTTATTATTGCTGTTTGGTTTATATCCATGCCTACAGGGTTTGTTGCACTAACAGTTCCATGAATGCATGCTGTGGTACAGTCCTTGTCTTGAAAGGGTCACAGTCTTGCAGGAATGTGGGAGGGGGAAAGCTGGAAGTGGACTTCTCTAACTTTACACTGGAGATCATGATAGGTATGGATTAGGAACCAGGTTCCCCTTTCTGTACCATATCTTTACCTTTAAGTTGTGTAAAACAAGGAGCTAGAAGGTTACCAGGGAGGCTTTTGTAGAATGCCAGTCCTCAGGGGAAAAGGGGCCAGAGGAGTTACAAAGGCTGTTAGCTTACAAGATTACCGTACTCCTTGTGGTAAAGGTGTAGGTGTTCAGCATCAGGCCACTAAGTCGAGTATGTATGTGCATTTGTTAGATTGCTTGGGGAGGAATTTTTCCCACTGGAATGCTGCAGGGCCATTGACCAGGAGGAAATTGCCAGCGTTACAAGTTACATGCACGTGATTTAGACTTTCCTCTGTGATGGTAGCTTAAACACTTTCATGTGCATATTGTTACAATAATAGAGTATTGAAGGTGTCAGTCCTGGGTTTCTAAGCCTTCTCTACCTCCAGTTCTTTCTGAACTGTTTGTAACGGCACTTGAATAGACAGAAAGGACATCATTAGAGCAGATCTGTATGCTTAATTGCATAAAAATCTTGCACATCTACTGTCTGAAACCAGCACTCAGTTCAAACAGTGTCATAACCTCTAGCTTCATTTTTTTTCCTGTGTTATCAGGACAAATTAACCCATTAGCTGCACAGACTCTATTGTGAGTCAGAGGTATATGACTCATATGAATAGAAAACATTTCTGTTCTGGTTTTAATTAACTTGGCCTCCACCCAAGTCCTCCTTACAAATGGAAGATATGAGATTAGCTGAAGTCTACAATACATTTTTATGATTTGTGCTAAACTTATGTGTGTATTTTTATGAGTTAATGCTCAAAAAAAAAAAAAAAAAAGATTCCCATGAATTCACTAGCTTAGAAAGTCAGCAACAGAACTGCCTTATTTGACAGACTGTTAAAGTATTGTAATTAATCTTGTTTGTTTGTTTGCCTGCCTTGAAAATCATAAGAGAAAAAAAAAAGAAAGAAATACACAATTCTAACACATTGGGACATTAGTCCCAGTCTTGATTCAAACAGGTGGAAAACAAGTTTGTGGTGGTTACATTTTCAATGGAAGTACAGTCTTAGGTGGCACTTCCCTTTGTGATTTTTATAATTTTGCTACCTAGGAACTTTTCTTTTTTTTTAAGATAAAATGTAAATACTGAATTAGTCAGGATCCCTATCAGTATTTCTAATTGGGTCACTGTGTCTTCTCTTAATAAAGCAATGCCAAAATCAAACTCCTCACATACAAATTTCAGAGAGGGTAATCTGAGCCAGTACTGAGTGTAGCCTGTCAAAACGGAAGCAATACTAATTGTATTTACACAATTTTAACAGAATTAAAACAAAACCAAGAAAACAAAACCACCCTTCTCTAACCCTCACAGAAATCAAGGCCTGAATCTTACTTAACGCTAAACTTTCTTCATGGCACCCTGGGGACTCTTAATGCAAATGAGAAGCAGGCATTCAGATACTTGGTGGAGCCTTCCCACACCACCACTAACTCTAGAGAAACAAGCACAGAATAAAGCAGAGGGTGAGGGGAAGAGAGAGAAATGTATCTTTGTGTGAACACTTTATAGTTTGCAACATGCTCATACAACACAATGAGGGTGGGCCAGTTGGCCGTAAAGTAACCTAGACTGATAAATTAATCAGGAGTATGCTCTGTGTGCCACCAACTGTCCTGTGACTAATAAGTTAGTTTTCTGCTTTGGCAGGTTCCATGAGTTTACTTGTAGCACGAAGAGGAGAGCTGCAGGAAAAAGGTCAGGTTTTAAAAGGGGCTTAGTTTGAGGTGCTCTGAAATGAAAACTTGCATGTGGACTAGTACTTCCCAGACTCTGCAGTCCCACAGCTTAATTCCAGTTGCTTAGAGCACTTAATCAAGGTCTGCCGTCAACTCAGCCTGCTGCCAGTTAGTCCTGATAAAGCCCTAACTTGCCTTCTCATTGCCTAAGTGGTGACATTAGGACTTCCATCAAAGCAAAGAAATTAGAGGCACGTAGCAGACAGCTTCATTTAGCCAGAGCTCCGTGTCCAGGTTCAGAGATTTTTCTGTCCTTGAGGGACGTTGTCCTCCCATGCAAGAAAGAGTCTGGCAGTGAATTTGCTACAATATTCACTTCCCAGTCACTGTGGAAAGTCACTAAGTTGGTAGGAAGCAGATTTAGGGCACAGATTTATCTACTGATATTTTGAACAGCTACACTGCTTTTCAGGAGCATATATCTTTTTCAGTTTAAAGTTTTGGGTGTTAATTTCTGAAATTCCATTGCTGATAACTAGACCTTGCTTTTCATTTTTCATCAGCCACAGCAGATTTTCTGTGCCCACGTTGTTTGACGTTGGATTACCAAAACTGTATGAATTCCTGTTTTATGCTTACAATAATGTCTCTCCATTGAACAGAGCTCCTTTTATATAATCTACAAAGTATTATAGGATCCACCAGGGTGCAGAGCATGATGTGAAAATAGGATACTAATGGACAAGTTTCTCTGAGTCAGCTCTGCCTTCTTTTGGGATATATGTAAAAGAAAACCTGCATCAAACCTCTGAATGTCCCTGTTACCATGTGTGCTCAGTAACAGAAAACATCTGGGGCTCTCCTTCACTTTTTGATTCAGGAAGTTACATGTAGTTGTATTACTAGAAGGGGAAGAAGCGGTTGTACCCTGACGTGAGAAAGAGGATGGATCTTGCTGGGGGGCAGCACAGTCCCAGCACCTTCAGTAATGTCTTTCCTAGCAGACCTGTAACTTGCCTTCTGAGCACTTTCAGGAAATAAGCTGAATGATCTTGTGTTGCTGGGTCTTTTCCATGCACCTTAACACTTTAACCCCAGAAGTCTTGTGGTCCTCTATTCTCTCCTCTAGTATGACAGAATCTCAGCCAGTAATTTTGGTATCAAGACTATAACTTCTGTTGTTCCTAAGACCTTTTTCCCAATGGCTCAGTTACCTGGACAGACCTCTGGGATAGGGAGTTAAACCACAGTGAGTAACGTCAACAGAAATCTTCTGCTGCCTTAAGTCAGACAAAATTTTCCACTTGGTGAATTCCCCCGATTAAAAATCAGAAGATTTGTTCCAGGGAATCAGGACACGCCTGTTATTTAAATGCAATTTCTCTTTTATTGCTGGCTTATTAAAACTTACAGTTCTCTATTAATCAGCATTTCTTAATTAACATAAAATTCCCAGGGTCTGGTACAATTCCACCACCCACAATCCAGTGCCATCCTGTTCATTTCTATTTAGATCACATATTGCTAGAGTATGTAGGATTGTATTGCATGCTGAAATTATTTTCAGGGAGGATTGTGACACTTGGCCTTGATCTTGGCTTTCTCTTGTACAGAGCACTGTAAGTATCCTATATTTATTTATAACTTGTTGGGGGGAACAACAGACACTGTCTGACACTATGCACTCTTTTTCTCTTTACACTGTAATTCTCGGATGGGGCTCTCAGGAATTACAGGGCAGAAAGCTTTGCCATTTGGAAAAAAGGTCTTACAATTTAATCAGAATATAGTTTTAGCCAACCAGCTAGTTCAATCAGCCAGTCCAATTATGGTGTGGGTTGAGCAAGTCTCTGTGCTCAGGGTTCTCTTGAGTTGCTTTTAGTTATGAAATAAAAATAAGAAATTAGGTCAGTTATACTCTATTGACTTCTAAACATACAGCTTCCAAGAGTATATAGCAACATAGCTTTGCCTAAATTAATATTTGGCATCTCACTGCTATGACTAGGCTTTGCCACCGGTTGAAAGCTAAATTGGGAATGCTCATTCCAAATGGCAAATTATATATGTGCTTGTCTCTGGACTGGCTTTAACCCTTGCAACACTGCAGATGAGTGCTCTTGGTGCAGTGCTAAAAGAGCTGCATCAGCTCTCTCATCATCATCTGAGGAAAACAGGTACTTTCCCGAGTGCCTTGCCTCCTCCATTGGTTATTTCCTCCTTGACTGACTCTCCTGAAATCTGATAAGACTTTCTACCAAATTTTTCTTACATACTTTAACCCTTCAAAAATGCCCAGCTCCAAAACCCCTCTTCATCTCATCTTATCTTATGACCTACCTCATCTTCTAGGTGACCCTTCTCCCTGGTTGAGGCTGTTGATCAGCCCAACATCCAAACAATCAAAATTATGCAGCTGATCATGCCATTGTCTCACCAGAAACCTTTTTCCCAACTGGTCTTTTTTCCAAGCAAAATTAAAAGCTTTAAATGATTTCTTTATCTTGCTGCATGCAACAACTGATAGAGCTTCTTATTTCTATCATCAGCCTCTCATGTTCTGTGGACACACTCAAAACACTTCCCCACTCTTAAATTTTAAAAGGTAGGATTGAAAGGGCATGTATCAATCAGTTTTTGTCACAATCCGGCACATTCTGCAACATAATTTGCAATATCTTTTTCTTCTCCCCTAAGGATTATTCTAAGAAAAAAAAAAAATCCAAATTCTGGCCCAGCAAATAGTCTGTGGCCATTGCTTCATTCATGGCTAGTCAAATAGGTGTCTGTTCACACAGACTGCAGTCTCATGACTGCACAATATGGAGAGTATGGCTGCATGTCTCTGCCCATTACATTGCAGAACAATATTAAGATAGAAAAGATCTGGGAAAACCTCAAAAGTGCCCGAGTTTGTATATATCCCAATGTTTTGGTTTCTTATATGCAGTTACAGAAGTCTGTAAAAACAGAAAGACCTCTGAATGTGCTGTTGTTCATTCACCTGCCTTTAATTCTCTGATCCTGTCCTTTTAAGTGGCTGCAGTTTCACCCCTGCAGTTGGGAGGTCTTCGTTAGTCTTCATTTCACCCCACAGTTGGAGAGGCGTACCACTGCATACAGTGCCATGGAGGAACATTTTGAAAACAGTCACATTGTTGCAAGGTGAAAATAAGACTTGAGGAATTAACTGAGCTTCTTATAGATTAGTTACAAAAAAACCCTATGGAGTTAATGCATATGAAGGTTATTACTTGGAATACTGCAAAGTTAGAAAACGAAGAGGTTACACTTACCACATGAAGCTGAGTTACATCTCCATGTCTCTCTATGTGATACTGTTGGGTTTTTAAGCCCAGATAAAACTGAGTGATAAAATCTGCTTCTATACTGTTAGTGTTATATGCACCTGAGGAGAGCTTTTTCCACTGATACCACCCTGAAGCTTCTCATTTTACGAAATAAAGTTCTCTATCTGTATATCTAGAATTAAGTCCTCCTTATTCTTCAGAGGATGAAGATGCTTTTCTCTAAATCGTTTTCCTCCTTTGTAGCAAGTCATACGTGCTTTGAAAGCTTTGCATGCTGATAGACTCTTCTTATGTATTTATTTATTTATTGCAAAGCTGGCAATACTCTTTTCTCAATGTCATTGGATGTGGGTCAGGCCAGACTTCCAGAAAACAGAAATAGTTTTTGCTGTTAAGTTATCCTCTGAAGTAAGTAGATTATATGGTATGGTCTGAAGTATTAAAGAAGTCAGAGATCATTGTGTAATGTACTGAAATAAAACTGTATCTAAAGAGGTATTTTGCTAAGTATAAGTTAGATCTTAACATTTGAGAATGATTTGGGTGGTTAGGATAGCATGGGAATTAATTCCAGAAACAAGATATAATCAGTTTACCTTTCTTGGCACTGTATCTTGCTAAACATAAAAAAAATCATTTCATTTACTATATAATTATCCTCATGTTTTCTTGAATGAAAGCATAGCAAAGATCACATTTCTGGCACATTTGGGAGCAAAACAGTTAAATTGCTAACAAATAATGTTTTGTAGTTTGTATGAGAGCCAAGAAGATTAATGAAATGTTCATGAGAGAGTCTGGCAAGTAGCCACATTCCTATGGGAACATTGCTGCAGTGAGGTTTAACGGAGCATGAGGGACATTAAGAAACAAATGTGTGGGAGTTTTAGGGTGAACTGTAAATGATCAAGAATCTAGTAAAACTAGATACCATGTATTTTGCCTTTGAGGCTTTCCAGTGGATCTCTCTAACATTTCTCATCCTTATCTAAAGTCTGTGAGGAAGATGAGCAAAGTACGTCCTCGGGTTTTTTAAGAGCAGCTGTCAAACACTTGAGCTCTGCTGACTTCTTTGAATGCTACAGCAGATGTAAACTCATTAAACAAATGGCTACAAGAAGTAAGTCTTTTAGCCTGACCAGAGTTTTTGTGTAAAAGCTCCTCAGTTTAACGCTTAATCTGCCAGACTGCTCGAATCTTGCATGTGGTTTTAATCACAAAAAGCTGTTACTTTCATTCTTTTAGACAAGCCAAGGAGAAGCTGCATTACTATAACTTTATTTCTATTTCTGCTGTACCACTACCTTCCCTTTCACAGCAGTTGTCTCTGAAATACAACCTTATTGATTATGTGAATCCACTAACATGCTGTATTTCGATTAAGTTAATTAGTGTTATATTTAATCAAAGATAAGGAAACAAGCTAAGTTTCTTCTGTTTCAGAAGAAATACTCTTTATCAGTAAGATTGCTAACATCAGTCAAACACTTCTTTTTACCATACCAAAAGATAAATTAAACAGGAAGCTTTCATTTTCCCTGAGAGCAGGGCAGGCATTGAGAGATGCATGGACTTTACAGTATGCCTTCTAGAGGCTTTCCAAATTAGCTAAAATAGTCATCAGTGATCATCACGGATAGCTATTAAAGTGAAGGAAACCTGTGTTCTTACTTACCTTTCCACTAGATGGCAATGGTACATGGTAGTTACGTGTACTTCAGTAGAGGAAATCTTTAAAACCAAAAATTTTATTAAAAGTTTGAATATCTCTTTAAATGAAAACAGTCATACTATTAACATATGCTGAAATTCAGCTGTCTCAGCAGTCCCTGTCTCAAGTATTAAAACTAATTTTCTTTCTTTATATAGCAATTGCAAGATCCAGATTTAGAATTAACACAGATATGGATAATAAGCTTATTCAAAAGTATAGCAGTGTGATGACAAGGCTGTCTAACACACTGAAGTGTGTGCTAGGTTTCTACTTTTATGCTGGGTGAGGCACTTTTCTGGTATTAAAACCAAGAGACCAGCAAATTCTTCGAGTCATTTAATTGACTTTGGTAGAGTTACATTAGGCATGGATTTGGTTCAGGGCTTTTGCATTACAAAATTGTGTGCACTGCTGTGTGAGGAGGAGAGGGGACTGTTGTTTCTGTGGTGAGTCGGAACAGCAGCCACAATGGGACTCCTTTGTGAAAGCTGCCCCAAAGCCATTTGAGGGCATTACCTCCTAAAAGAGGCGATATTGGAGGAGCAGGGTGAGAGGGGAAGGACAGGCAGCAAAATTACTTTTTTTAATGTACACAAAGGTATGAAGAAATGTGACAGACATTTGAACAGATAAGATATCTGAATCAGGCTACTGGTGAGTTGGCCTCTGTGGAGACCATTTGAGGTCTGTCTGTAATTCAGAATACACTATGGTAGAACTGTTTTTTCCTAAAGTTGACAGTTTGTTGTGATGCAAATTAAATGTTTTGCTATGAAATAACCCGGAGTGGTCTACCTGACCCCACAGGACCTGCTTCCCAGTGGATAGATAGAGAATGTGTGGGTATCAAAGTGTCCTGATTTATGGAAAATCTTTGATGTGATCACAAATGCATCTCAATGTAGAACATCTGTCCTGTGCTAATTATGTGCTTCAGACTGGAAGTTTTTTTGATAGATACCACCTACAGAACTTTCAAATTCATTCCATGACAAAACAAGATCAAATTCAAAACACAAAAGTTTAACTGCCTCCTAGCCAAAATGCTAACCCAGCAAGATTAATAACCAAACTTGCATTGCTAAGTAGAGTTCTGTGTTTAATTACTGTTGGAACTTTATTTTGTACCATCAGTTAATCATATTATTATTATTCTTATTTAGATCTGTTTCTGGTTGCAGCAATGAACCAGCCAGTTGCATTACTATCAGTGAAATATTTTGAGAAGAGTTTGATAGATTTAGTTCTTCAGATAGGACTGCTTGTGACTTCTGAAATGAAGTACAGTACTGTAGTTTAGGCATTGAACCATGTCTCTGGCAATAAAATTTCCTTTCCTTACTCTGCCACCCTGTTTCCCCCATGACCATGGCTAATTTACTTGGATTTGTCAGATATGTCCACCTCACTGCCATTGTCAAACATTCCTTACTGTCTGGCTCCAAGGCTTAGTCAACCAGGAGGAGCTTGAAGTACTAGGGCTGTGGTGGGCGCTACTCTAAATAAATCTAAACTGCTGTCCTGCATCCTCAAAGGCCTAGTGCTTACTAACACAGATAGGATTTAGCTGCCCAAATATTGTGAAGAACTAGCCTTTTTCTCCTTTATAGCCCTCTAGATTGTCACTTCAGCATCTTTGGAGATCAAACCCTATGAATATCCACACTGGCTGACATTTAACTCCTCACAGGTTTCATAGGATGTTCAGCAAAAACCTTGCCCTTTCATCACCCTCCCAAATGCACCTGTGTAGTTTGGCCAATACACTCCTGGAGAGCCAGGGGCTGGCAACGGCCCACAAGACAATACAGCTAGTCTGTGTCACAGCAGCCTCATGTCAACAAGACATCTGCCAAGAAAAGGGGTTACCCTCTTCCCCAGTACAGAAGAGTTCAGCAGCAGGCTTCAAAGATGCCAATTGTGCTCCCAAAGCAGTATACTCAGAGCCATTCACATGATCCATGGTGAGTGTGCAACCAAACAAAGCTGTTTCCACTGGTGCTGGCTCTTCCAGGGATAGCCCTGTGATATGGTGTTTCTAATATTGTCATTGATGGATGTTCTTTTGCTTTGTGCAGGTGTATTAGCAAAGGGTTTACATAGAAGCCTCTACAGACTAGCTCTGATATTTTTGGAGAAGGTAAAATGCTGCACTGGAATCTTTCAGACTTGGAACTAGCACATATGGTGGACTGCCCACATGCCTGTATCTCTCTGACTTGTGCATTCTTTAAGATCCTGGTTCTTCCATCCGCAGCATATTCAGAATTTACTGGGCTAGGCAAACTACAGATGGGTAGCTACTGTACCCACAAGAAGCAGAAGAGTCACTCCACAATTTTCTGTTAGCTCTGTGGGCTGTCCTTACTCCTTTTGCTTATGCCCTACACGGAGAAGCAGAGTTGTCATGAGTTGGAGGAGGAGAGCGGCTCTTCATGCTGCCAGGCTGTGGGGAATTAAACAACTATGAGATACCATTAGCTCTAAAAAGAATCTGGAACTGAGTCCCTTCTCCCTGGTATCTGTTGTGTTGACTTGGGGAATGATCAAGATGACTGACTGTTCATTGTAGTCTTCACATACACCCCTTGAAATACAGCTAAGAAACAGGCTTTGAAGGCCTGCCTAGAAATATCCCTAAAGCCGCCTCTCCCATAGGCTTAATCTTTCTCTACCCACACTGTTTGAAGTATTGGTGAGGCAAGGTGAAGATGAAGTGACTCTTCTGTTGGGCGTGTGAGATACATATAGAATCTATGCCCAGCACTCCACCCTGTGCTTGCTCTGCAGATGTTGTCACTGCTGTTCACTGTTGAAGAAAGGGAGTAACTGCTGGCCCCTTCTTCTCTGTGGTTCCCACTCTCACCCTCCCAGAGCCAGCACTTCTGTTCAGGAACAGAACTGCTCTGAAGCTGACACACATTCCTTTTTGCCTGGTGTGGTGGTTTTAGTCCTAAGAGAGAAATCTGGACATAAAGTGCCTCTCTCAAAGTGTCAAGGAGGCTTGCAGAGTCCCAGAGGTCTCACTGTGCTTTTCAGAAGCCTCATGATTACAGCTGTATTAAATCAATCCCTATAGCTGATGAAAAGTCATGTTCACAGTTGGTGGACATGGCAACACATCATATTCTGCTACATTTTTGAGAAAATAGGATTTTTTTACAGCTCAGCTGTAGTCAAGTGATCTTTGCAAAGATCCCAAAATTTTGTCAAGCAGAATCAATATTATTAATATTGTCAAGCACAGAGACCATTTTTGAGGACAGAACTTCTTCAGGAGAGAGAAACAAACAATAAAATTGTATGATCAGGTCCCATTTTGTCACAGAGAAATGGATTTCATTACCTGCTGGAACAGGTTCAACTGCTCTTGTCTAAGTGGAAGCTCTGGCTGTGTTTTACTGGGTTCTTTTTGTTCTTGTTTTACTTTTTTTCTTGCATATATTGACTTGTCATGGCAAGTGAAAGATGCTGGTTGGGCATGAGGAAATGACAATTCCCACCATGTTACCCTAGCATTACTTAGATTGATGCATATGGTTCTACACAAAAAAAGACCACTTTTCAGTGTGTTCCTAATGACTGGACACTTAACCAAAGGAAGAAATCCTCCTTTCTTTAGAAACTGCAAGATGAGCTCCAAGGCATGTATTTTTTTATTCTAGAATACTTTTCTCTCTCAAAGAGATTAACAAATCTTACAATCTCAAAAAGATTAACACCTCTTGCAGGGTCTGTGTTCTCTTCTTAACTCTGAGCATTGATCTGACATCTACAGTTAGCCCAGAGAGCCAGAGAGAAATACTTAGAGCTACAGCTTTCCAAGGAAGTCAGGAGATATTTTGTGACCTCATGGCACAACCAGACATCTGAGGTGGCTGTCTGCAGTGCAGCCTTTCCAGCCAAGCTCAGCCAGTGGGCAGTGGTGCTGAGGAACAAGAAAAACCCCTTTCTCCCTTTGCTGGGAAGTTCATTTTGACTTGGGCTCATGCTCCTTCATGAAGCCTGTTTTTCTGCATCACACCCTGATAGTTTTATGTACTGGACTATGAAAACACTCAAGTCAACTGTAGGAAATGCAATGGCCAGGCCTTATTCTTGGACCCCTGTAAAGAACTCTAAATACAGCCTTGTATCTATTTAAAAAAATTGAAAATGTAAGCCAATGTAATGGACTTTTAAGGTCTGAGTCATTATTTTGTATATGTGTCCACAACAATCCTGCTTTTGATTTAGTGAGGACTGTAGATTCACATCCCTATGTTTGATTTTGTCTTGTCTCAGCCTTACTGGAAATGGTTTCAAGTATCAATACCTTAGTCTATTGATGGTGTAACACAGAGTGAAAATACAGTACCACACAGTGATAGTCTTTGTTTTCTTCTTAAACTTAATAGCTGAGCAAACTATAGAAATAAGCTTTCAGTGTTTGCATGATTCAGGGACATTCTGTTTATTTACTACCTGTGTCTCTACAAATTTATTGAGTTTAAGGAAATAAACTTACAGGCTTTTGGAGGAATATTTAGCTAATTAATTCTCAGCAAAGACTGTCTATGTCTGTCCACAGAGAAGGAAGGACGTGAAACTAATTCCACCGTCACGTCCGGTCTTTTCCAGCTCATCTTCCTGTCACTTTAGTTCCAGAAGTTGGGGCACAAGTATATTTCTGAGTCTCGACTGGTGCATAAGCAAAGCATCCACTCAATCCTCCCTAAAGATCAGTTGGAGGAATGACTCCAGAACAGAGTTACACTTGGTTAGTCCACCTTTGTAGCAGCCCTTAGATACTGTAATGATGAAGTCGGTAAGAGTGTGCCTGTGAGGGGGAATCACAGGTTTGCTCTTGGTATGCATGAGACCTGAGTCACTGTGTGAAGACTGCAGCCACAGTGCCTTACTCAACGAGGGTCCAGGGCTGGTGTCGCAGACCTGCCTGCCAACAGCACTCGGGCGTTGAGCAATAGCGTGCTAGTTATTAATCCCCACTGTGAAGAAGAGGTGAGTGACACTTCTACAACTAAGGTTTCCCAAAGTCATTTTTACTAATTAGTCAAGAAAATGAATATGTTCTTTCCCTCAGAAGGCTCTAATCCCACTTGACTGAACAGTATTAAGCAATCCTATCAAAGAGAATGTATTTTTGAAGCAGTCCTTGGGGCAAAATTAGAGCTTCGAGAATAAGAAATAATGAGAGATGTAGGGGGGAGAGGCTTTTTTATTTTTGGAACAAATATTAAAGAAGAGCCTTTGCTCCTGAGTCAAGTTCCCATGCTTTTTCATTATGTTCTTTGGCTGAAGTGGTCTTTAGATAACAAATGTGTCAAGCTGTTCTGTCTCACTAAGTTAGAATTAGGTTATGTCTGTGCAGAAGAAAGTTTTGGAATAGCTGCAAAAACAATTACAATACTGCTTGATTCACTGATGATGTTAATTGTAAATCCATATTAATCTAGGGCTGGTCAAGAGTTACCAGAAGGATTCATTTCCTATGGACCATGACAGATGCTTGTCTCCCTTTCCTTTTTTCTGGTGCCTTAGACCTTAGATATCTCCAGTATTTTCTGAAAGTATAAACAGTAGCCCTAAGCAAAGTTACAGTTGATAGGAAGGTTGCAATGGCCTATATAAATCTCCTTACTTGACTTCAACTCTCATAAAAGCAGCTCATAATATTTTAATCATATTCTGGAAGTCCTTGAATGCTAACACAGAGGAAATACTGTACCAACAGCTAGTTTCTTACTTAGGAAACTTTAAGGTAAGTGGGTTTTTTGTTTGGTTGGTTTTTTTGGTTTTTTAATGTGATTCTTGACAAGGAATGGATACAAAATGCAATCGGGGAGAGAAAGTAAAAAATGGAAGACAAAAATGTTTTTTTACTCCAATTTAAATTTAAGCTAGAAAGCTGTTCTTTCCAATCAAATGGCATGTCTCTTTCTATTTGCAAGAGTTTTCAAACTCTGTGTCTGCTGCTGAGCTGTGGCAGGCTGTTTGTGTGGGAAGTATTCCTGTGTTTGGGGCTGTGCATTTTTGAAAGCTTGTCAGATTCATATGCTCTGGTGTGCAACTGTTTAAAGCTGCTCAGATATTTACAAGTTGTACTGGTGATGAGGAAAGCATTAAAAAATACAACATACTGGTTGATTTTGCCCCTTTATAGGCAAAGGTTTGGCAATTTGCCATGTGATAATACCAATTTATAAGCAAACCTAAGATAAAGAGGTATGGCGTGGGCGCAAGATGTAACTCTGGTGTGAGTTCCAGGTTACTGGTGTCACTTCAGTGTGGCCGCTACCAGGGGCTGAACCAGAGATGACTTAGACAGCTGCCTAACTAAATGGAGAGAGTGGGAGTGATTTACCATAATCCCACAGATTTTCTGCTTGTAGGAAGAGCTCTGAGATAGAAACAGCTGCTGAGAGATTCCAGCAGTGTAGAAACAAAGTGAAATGTCCTGTGTCTGTGGCAAAGCCATATGAAAAATTCAATTAATTTTAGTATATTGTTGAAAAATTACTAGTTCCATGGCTGTGAGACCAATGAAACTACTGATTAATATGAATAGGGCAGTTCGTATTCACAGGCATCTTATTAAGCTCTCCACAGACTCAGGAAGATCTTGCTGTTTCAAACTACATTTGAATCACATTTTCTCTGCAGCCATAAGAGCTAAAATGTTGGGGGAGGGGGGTGGTTAATGAATAGCAAAGATGGGTGCAAATTCATGTCACAGAAATTGAATAGAGATCACTGATCTTCCAGGCCCTTCTGTAGCTGGCACAAAGGAATCACTAAATTGTTCCTGTGACAGAGACTGCACAGCCCATGAAAGGGTCCTATTAAGTGTGCTTTTGCCCAGAACATTTATGACTGTAATTGCTGATGCAAGTTACTTAGCACAGAAACTGAGTTCATTCATAATTTGGTGGTTTCTCCATTAATAAGTTACCCCCTATTTAGTTCCTGTGAAGGTACTTTATGAAATCATAAATTCATATTTTTGTAACTTCTCCAGTATGACATCGGCCCCATGCTAGCTACAAAGGACCGGAATTCACATCTGCTAAGCTATAGTTGGAAAATGAATGGAGAAGGGAGAGGAAGATGTAAACTGCTCTCCAGGTGTCTCAGTCCTAAAATTAAGGGCTGAACCACAACATCAACTAATGTGTGTAGGCTCCTCCTCCAGCATCCAGTTGGTTGGTGGTGGGGTGGAATGCATCCCTGCAGTGGAAAATGGCATAAGGACCATTAATTATGGTGACATTGTGTCCTCTGTGGTTCCCCATTCTCAGATGAGATTGTAATCTGTAGAGGTTCAAGGATCTTACCATTGTTTCTTCTGGTGGCTTATGTTTCCCTCTAGTTCTTGTTAAGGAAATCAAATGTGTTTTCTATAGCTAATCCAAGGATAAACTGGTCTTTGTTTTTTGCTCTGCTTCCTCAAATCTCTTACGAGTATCCAAAGACACAGGCTGCCCAAGGAAGTGGTGGAGTCACCATCCCTGGAAGTATTTAAAGGACGTGTAGATGTGGTACTTGGGGACATGCTTTAGTGGTGAACTTGGCAATGCTGGGTTTACAGTTGGACTAGGTGATCGTAATGGTCTTTTCCAACCAAACTATTCTGTGATAATAACAGACTATCCCTACCATTCCCTTGCTTTTGTTTTGGGTTGTTTAAATGATTTTCCAAGTCCATGACCTTCTGCATCAGCAGTACCATCTGCTTGAGAGTGACATTTTCATTATCTTGGCAACCAAAGACATAGACTTACAGCCCTTTACACTGCCTGTTACTATGCATCAAAAATTGCCTTTTGGAGCAGCAGAAAAAAAAAGAAAGAAAGAAAGGTCATACTTTTACTTCATTTTATAATTTGTCTTGCTTCATGCATACCCATACAAGTATGAAGTCCTATCATCCAGTGCTAACTCACATTTCAGATTAAATTTAGAGCTGACCATTGTCTGCACTGAGACCACTTAAGTAGGGTATTGTCCCGCAGGGGCTGCACAATTTGAGATTAATATAAAGGTGGTCTTAACTGAAGCATTTTGCGTGGGCTTTTTTCTTTCTCTAGAGTTAGTGGTCTGAACTTCAAATCTTGGTAGGTCTGAAGTTATCTAAAGGGTTATCTCTGGCACAAGTCCATAGGAGAAATTTATGAAGCTTGGATGGGTATCTTGTTAGTAAAGATCTCTCATCTCTGTAAAATGGATCCAAGTGTCAACATAAAGCTGGAAAATTTTTTGCTAGGTGATTTTCTCAGTCTCAGTCCCAAACTTCCAGGAAATGTAGTTTTCTATTGTTTTCTAGCTAAAGGTCCCATTTAAACCAAGTGCTTTGTACCTGAATATTTCTGTAATGGCTAACTTAAACAGATGCAGTACTACTACAGCTAGGTCTCCGTTAGTTAACCCAAGTTTCTTGCTGTTAGGTTATTTAAGATGGTTATTTCTTGAATTGAAATCGTTAACACATGTTACGAGCTGAACAGATGGCTATATACTTCTAACTCTAAAAAATATATGTTATGCAGCCAATACAGCTGTCCTGCCATCCAGTGGGGTCATAAAAATTAAAATAAACTAAACTTTACCCAACATATTTATATTTTTCTTAAATATTTATTCAAAAGTTTCTGAAATGCAAATCTTATTGCCCTGGAAAAATGCTAACTTTCATAATACTTCACGTGCTATGAAAAATCATCCCAAGGTAACTGCAGATCAAATATCTAATAACTGGCCTACAGAGCAGCATTTTTAAAAATCAGTAGCTCAGCTTACAAAATGGCCATTACATGGACAGAGGGTAGGGACAGCCATGTCACTGCTAGATTTTCGTGTGATACAGAGCATGAAGACATGGCAAGGAGTGAAGTGTCTTTTGCCTCCTCAAATGCAGATTTTGAACTGGAGTTGAGCAACACAGCCCCAAGCCACTTTTAAAGCTACTGAAGTAGCTTCAGTTGAGAGCAGAAGATGGGTCTGCTGAGGATTTTTCCTGGAAAGTGTGTGGTGAGGGGATGTAGAAACCTAAGGAGCCTGGTCAGAGTGGCCTAAGCCTCTCGATGAGCAGTAGGAACATTGATAGTTTTGCTGTGTTTGACACTACGCTCTTAGTTATGCCAACTTGGTGCTTAGTATCAAAGTAACTTTTTTGTAACATTAAATGTTTTTATTATTTTTTACATCAAATTTTATGGGATTTCTGTCAGCCAACACCAGTCATAAAAATGATAAAAAGACACATTTGTTCAGTGAATAGAATGCTGGTAAAGGTCTTGTATTGGCTGCCATAGGAGCTGGAACTCTCCAGTTATCCACGGAACAGTTGTTGAAGGTCACCAGTAGGACAGGCTTGCCCAGCCTTGCACCCAGAATTTGCTCAGCCCATGCCAGCACGTGGCCGTAGCATAGAGGGGGTGAGCATCCCTCTTCTACAGGAGAGGGGAATTGAAATGCAAAGGAGTTAAAAGATTTGTTTGAAGTCAGCCCTCCAAACAGTTGCAAAGCCAGAAATAAAGCCCACGTTTCTGCAGGTTCCACCAGCATATTTCAGAGTTTGGGTATCTGAGTTTTTTCTAGTATCAGCCACTAAGAAATGCACTGAAACCTATTTGTGCATGCCTTCAATAAACCAGCCATGTGACTCCTTAGGGAGGAAATGCACAGTGCAAAATTATGGACTGCAGAACCTCGTTACTCCAGTCACCCTGACCACAGCTCTAACCAAGGGCTGCTTCATTGACTCCAGGGAAGGGAATTGCTAGCTCTAGTCCAATTCCTCTGGGACAGTGGTCTCTAGCATGCATGTGACACTACAAAAGGCTGAATCTAATGCATATGCAAACTGAAGTTTCTTTTTGTGGTGGTTTCACTTGGCTAGTTTAATCATCTAAACTTGGGAGCAGGGCTAACCTGGCACTGTAGAGGTACCTAATATTGCAGGGGGTGACAGAGCTTGTTTGAGTACAACAGGTAGCCCAGCCACAGCAACTTGAAACATGATGTGAGCTAGTTACCCTGCAAAGCAGCTTTGAAGGATGACAGTGAAATGACTCTTGTTAGCCAAGCCAGATTGCTTACCTGTCTGTCTCTGCCGCACTGTAGGTTGCAGTGAGGGCATTCCTATACCTCTTCTGTGGGGCAGCATGAGGAAATTTGGACAGCTTTGGTTTGAAACTGGCCACTTCCATGGAAAAGGGACAGAAGAGCTGTGGACACTTGACATGAACACTGATTTTGGTTCTAGATGTTATAGCTGTTAAATCTGGAGTTTTATCCAGAGACATCATGGAGGTTCCTTCCCAACACTTGTTGCTGTGAATCAAATAGGAGTGTGAAACGAAGTGGGATTACTGTGCTCAGAAACAACAGCCTCATTTTAAAATTTACATCTTTTGAGAAAAAAAACAGTCTTTCATCTAGACAGAGCAGGACTTGAAGCAGTTTTGGGGAATTTATAGGTGAAAAGGGGAAGTTTTAATTACATTTTTTAAAAGTGCAAAAGTTGGATGTCCTTAAAATCACAGTTCACAATTCAGCTAGGCTGGACAATTTTTGGGGGAGCAAGAAGGGAGTATATGTTTACACTGTAGCAAATACAAAAGAAGCAATCTTAACTAAATTATGTGTGATACCTTTTCTGTTTGCTTTTCTTTGGTATGTTGTTAGGAAATGAGCCAGTTTCAGGAATGTAGTTTTTAATTTTCACTACTACAGCGTGTAAACTGATAGTCTTCGCAGAAATATGGAGTAACGTTCTGGGGATAAGACCAGACCACACTGACTGACACACAAAGAAATTGTCTCTTTAGCAAACATAAACCTTTAGAACTGCAGAACTGCCAGACATTTCAGAAAATCACTCAGTCTAGCCCTGCACTGAGGCACGATCAAATACTCCCAGACCACCCTGGCACAAATACATCCTAACTTCTCAAATACTTCTCATGAAGGAAGCTTCTCTGGCTCCTCAGTAAGTCTGTTCTGGTGTCTCACCATTATAATGCAACATAATATAACAGAGATTCAGAACATGGCTGTGTTATGTTTATAGTAGGGACAAATTTGCACTGCTATGACAGTGTAAAGGATTGCTAAAGTGACTTTCACACTAGGTTTAACTTAAACTTTAGGACCTTTATATATTGCCAGAGCAATGTTGAAGGGCCCAATAATGTAAGTTTCTGATGATCTTTCTGCTAGAAAAGCTCCCTAGGACAATGATGGCATTGGCTGCATAAAGGAAAGTAGGTCATATACTTCATCTCTTCTCTGACAGTGTTATACCACAAATTGTCCCAACATTTGATTTGTCTGGAAGGAATAAAAAGAATTGCATTGATAACAAGAGAGGGTGCAAGATTCTGAAACCATCTGTCACATATTTTAACACGTATACAATAGACTTTAGATGTAATAGAATAGTTTTTTCCCATGCTTTGTGTATTCCATCTTCCTCAGTTTAACATCGAAGGAAAGCTTTCAGATGCACCTATGTCACCGCCTTGTGTGATACATCCCATGTCCAGATGAAGCTGTGCAAGATACCCCACAAGGTAAGCTTGCAACTCTCAGCATCTGCATTTCTGCTTACCCTCTCAAAAAGAGCAAAACTCTGCAGGAGACAACAGATTGCATTCCCTCTCTTTTGCTGAAAGTAATACAGCTCTTTTCCATTTCTTTCCCTACTTGAAATCACCTGTTGATCTCCAGACAGCTCCAGACCTGCATCTTGCACATTTGCAGAGCAGCCCTGCAGCTTCCCCTCCTCCATGACCCCATATGCTGGAAGCAGCTGGTCGGTCTGATCTGTGATCTATTAACCAGCTGCACTTGGCACACAGAGTTATGGAGGAGAGGAGAGGAGAGAGGCTGCAGGTGAGGGTGTGCCTCTGAGCATAGCCCCAGGCAGAAAGGCAGGCCTGCTCTTCAGCTGCAGCACAATACCTGGTGGCCTCCGCTTGCATGTGACTTGCACACTGTGTCTCACTCAGTGCAGCAGCAAAAGCTGAGGGGCCTGAAAATCTGTTTTGTGGCATGATGTGCCATAATTGACAGGAAGGTATCTGGTCTTCTGCTAGAATGCCTATTTTTAAGGATGTTTTCTTGCTGTGAATTGAATAAACCAGTTTTGCAATCTAGTAGGGGCCCCGCCCTGCCTAACCCTGGCTAGTTAACCTGTAACAGATTGCAAAACTGGTTTGAGTCACACAGTGAAGAAAGAGACATAAATTAGGTTTTTAATAGTTTAATTTTCATCCTCACCAATAACATAAAACACCAACTGTTAATAGTGGTGCCATAGAAGCAGCACAACACGTGTCGCCCAGTCATTCCTTTGCCACACTGTAATAGCTCCTTTCATAGTTTTTGAGATTAAAAACTATGTAGGCAGGAGTAAAAGTTCCTTCCCAGTGCTGCAGCCTGGATGCCTAACTCATATCCTGTATGTAGGATTCACATATATGCCACGGAGAGCTCTGAAATAACTGAGCAGCTGCAGTTCAGCTGATATGCATTGCCTTGCTAAGCCACTGTAACTGGGTTGTGTGTCTTAGCCAATGCTGGAATGAAATGTAGGTAAGTCTCTTCCCCTTCAAGCCTGGGCAGGAGAACAAACCCATGTCTCAAACAAACAGTTTTTACTTACTGTTTTACACTGGCCTGAATTCATGAGACACCTACAGGTTAGACAACAGTCACCTAGAGAGAAAAGAACAAAAAGGTATGGACAAAGTTTTATACATGTAGGATGTTAATACTGATATGTTACTAAAACAACTTGATCCCACACAAGTTTATTTTCCCCATTGTTTTGCTATAATGTATGGTTAGAAGGAGCATGCATGCCTAGCCTACTGATATAAAGTCAGTGAATGCTCCTTCTGAGCAGGTGGCCTTTGCAACCAGCTTCACATTTCCCATCCCCTCTGGCCCATTTTCAACCTTCAATTCTTTTATTGAAAAAGGGAACAGAGTGTGCAGGAGTTATAATGCAGAGACACCTTAACGGCTAATTTCAGTCCAGATGCAGCCAACAAGTAAATTTTACCCAGGCTACACCAAGACCACAAAATTAATGAAGCCCATTTACCTGCTTGAGGAGGTATACTGGTGGCCATGTTCCTGGTCTTGTGGAAAGGAAAGATTATATCTCATTTCAGTTACCAGTTTGGAGGACTAAATCTACTAATGGCTTGCCCAGAAAAGCTTTAACAGACCCACCGCTTTCTTCTGCGAGGAGCGCAGTAAAATGCAATGAATAGCTCTGAAGGAGAACCTACTGCCCTGCAACAGCTGTCTCTTGCTAGACAGTGCTTTCTCCACGGGGCTTTATCTTAGGCAGAGAAGGACATTAAACTCAAGTTTCTTCAGTCCTGAGTGGATTGAAGCTTATCTACTTTACTACCAGGGAAGGACAGTGAATGGCAATGTCACCTTCTTCCTCTCATTGTTGTAAAGCACAGAGGCCAGCTGCCAGTTTGAAAAGCAACAGAGACACCCGCCCTCAGCAGAGGTGTAGTTAGGGTCTGAATTGCAAGAGGAGAACACCTTCTGTTACACCAAACAAGGTGTTTTCATGCTGACTGGGGCAGACCTCTAACTGCTTTGCTAAGGATTTCCCTTTTAGCTAGTTTTATGTACCTCTAGGCACCTGGCTTTTCCCATGCATTGTCCATTTTATCTAACATGAAAGCAAACCCATAAGGCATGAACTGCAATGCTGAATGCTGAGGAAGTTTATCCTGAAGAGCATCAGGGCTGGGGTCACCTATGCCTGTATTGGGAAAATATTTTTAAAAGGAAGGAAAATACTGTATCATAAACAAAAGTTCTTGCACTGTGCAGGTGATTTTTTGTGCAAATGGTATGACCCAAGTGAGCAGAGGGCTCATAAAGCCTTTTTGTGTTGAGGGACTGGCAGGTGGTGGTGTACTAGCAGAGTTCAGCCATGTACTACTACTCTTTGCTAGTACAGACAAGATTAGATGAAGAAACACTGCCCAAGGAAGGGGTTACAGGCTTCTAATTTTGTCTAACTACTACCCAGTGTTTCTTCTTTACTTGCCTTCAGCAATTAGAAGTGACTCAAAAGCCTTCACCTGCCTATAACTATGAATGCAAAGCCATTATTATTAATAAATCAAACTACTTCCCTTTGTATGTGCTTGGAAGGAGTTTAACATTGCTGAATGCTGTGCAGCAGCTAAGAACGCAGCCGTTCTGAGTTTCAGTTCTTTCCAAGTGTTACTGATGTCAGTTCTGAAGTACCTCTATTTTACAAGCCATTTAATTGCTTACTTTAAAAATTCACCAAAGCTCAGCTGGGACTTGATTTTCAGTGAACCTCACTTCTGTACCCACAAGGAATTTAGATTACTCTATAGCCTCATATTAAGTGAATAAATTTAAAAATTACTTTTTAAAACTATTGATTGTACCTGACAGACATTTGGGATACACTACCTTAAGGCACAAAAGTTGTACTAATTTCTTTTTGGAGTATTTTAGAAGGTGACTTGTGGACAAGATGAGAGCTTAGCTCTTCAGCTATACCAAAGACCAAAAAGTTGCAAGAACTAACAGTGCTGGGGAGAGGATTTTTGTATGTAAATAAGAAAGAAAAAGGAACTACCGGAGGGCAGTGTGGTAGATGCGTTTGCATTAGGAAAGTGTGATGTGCTAGCGGCATAAAGAACAGTTAAAAAATTGGATGGTACTGAGTTCTGCTGTTACTTTAGCTACTGTGAGGGTTTCTTTGACTTCCCATAATTTCCAGTTAGTAAAAAAGAAGTACTAATGCTTAGGGCACAGGAGTGTTGTAAGGATCAACTGCTTAGTGTTTATAAAGTGCTTTGAAAATGATAAATGCTATGTAAATCAGGAAATGCTGACAGACATAATCCATCTGGGACTGATTGTGAAAAATAACAAATTAACTAATTTCTTCAGGATTTAGAGGGTAAAAGAAGCACATAAAACATATGAGGCTGTGCAGGTGGTAGAGTAACTGCACTTGTGAGGTCATCTAAGATGAAATCATATGTGAAATGAGGTCAGGATTCTTTGTGTTTATGATAAGCATTTGTCCATTACATCATCTCATTGTTTGGCACACTTCTACCCAACTATTTAATGACCATTTACAGGACCTGTGATTCACAGTTCCTTATGCGTCCCACTTACCTGTGACACTCACTGTGGGCAGAGCACTTTGCCCTGTGTGCTGTGTGGCACACAGCCTTGAGCCGTGAGCACTTACTGACTTGTGTGACTTGTGGTTGTCCCTTTTGCCAAAACCTGTTCATTAAGACCGTACAGCTATTCTCCCACCTTTGAGAAGCATTGCTCTTCCTGCAGGATACCTTTTTGAGGTGGTCCTCCCTTTCCATGGACCACTTCCAACACCAGCAATGCATCATGACTGGCTATCTATGGGATGTAGAGCATCATGAGTATATGAGCAGAAAATCCAGACCAAAGAGAGCATTTGCAATCAGGATTAAGCTTCACAGCAGCCAGTCCATCCACTGGAGCTTGCAAAGCTGCAAAACTCTGAATTTCAAGAGCATTAAATGGTTGTTTTCATTTTAGGTAAACAACACTCAGTTCAGTTACTGTTTGTCATTAGTGGAACATGACAGAGTAAAAGCAGTGAGAGAAGAGACAGTCTGATATTAAAATTAAAGGTGGGGATCTTATTCTGATAGACTAGAGCACCAGCTAGCCTCAGTGGCTCCTACATCCTCAGATAGATCTGAATAGTTGTTTAACAGGAAGCAGCAATATATACATCTAAGAGTCCCTTTCCTTTGCCTTCCTCTCCTGCTTCCCCACTTCTAAAGTAGAAAACCTCAGAAACAGAGCTGTGCTCTCTCAGCTCCCTGGTTCTGTCCTGAACAAACCCTCAGTTTTGCAGGTAGCTGGAACAAGTTTCTGTATTATACTAGAAGAATGTGCATTGAGAAAATAATGAGGCAAGTAGAACTCAGGTACTTTTTGCAGGTCTCATTATGCAGATGACATAGACAAGAGTGTGACAAGAGGACATATCTATTCTGACTTATTGCTTTCTTAGCAACATCACCCTTACGCTTCTGCAGAGTTCAGACATTCTCACTTCAGTTTTCTCCCAATTTTATTTACCACGTGTGATTCCACTGGTGTTATGAATGGAGAAATGGAAAAAGCAGTGTATAATAACGATAACTGTATTCTAGTTGGGCTTTCAGTGTGCAGTCTGTCCTACCTCCCTTAGTCATATATCGGGTATCCCTTCCACTTCAGATGAAGTTTGGTTTTGTATTTATTAGAACTTCCAATAATACTTTGGACTCTGTATGGTTAAGGAGTATTAACAATTCCTCCTTGTCTGGGACAGTTTGTTTTCACTTTAGACACTGTCACTCATGGTTCATTGGTTTTGGGAGCCTTTCTCAGTATCTGGCAAATTTTCCCTTAGCACGTGGCTTTCCAGAGATCAGGTGAAGCAGCAGCCAGGGGAGCTGATGTATGCTGCCCTTGGTGTGACAGGGGAAGTGGCCTTTGCACTCCTGACCTGGGGCCAAGGAGCCTCAGTGGGAAATGCAGCTCAGCTTTTTGCCAGCGGCTCCATGTCACTCAAGTGCCTGCTTACGCCCAAAGTTGTTTATAAACAGATAGGTTCAGATGCTGCACTAATTTGCATCTTTTGCAGTCTCAGCAAAGTTGATTGTGAAAGCAGAATTTATCTTATTGCAGAAGGAGTCGCTATCTCTGGTGCTGCCTGGCACTTTCTCTAGTAAAATGTCTTCCAGTTCTCGTGTTAAGCTGGTATAACTGCCATCATATTGCTGCTGCTCTTTGAAATTCAGTTGGTTAATGACTTTACCATCCCACAACATGCTTCTTTCCATACAAATGGTGTGGAGAGATGCCCAGGCCAGGCCTAGCAGGGAGCCAGGTCTGTGGGACCCCTTGCCTTTGTGGTGGTGGCAAGGTGGCCACGGGCTGATTTAGAAGCAGCAGCGTCACAGGGGACAAAGGCAAGGCCTGCCTGTGAAAGGACGTGCCACAGCCTCTGAGGTGGAGGCAGGCGGTGAAGAGCCAGCTGGGTGGCTGCAGGGATGTACTGAGACAAGCTGACACTAAGAATGCTTTATGTCCTTCTTGGTGACTGGAAAAGGCCTACTTAGAAATAATTCATTTTGGAAATAACAAAGTCTGGCCTCTGTCTCTCCTTGTAGGAGTTACCTGTGGAGTCATTTTGGTGAGATAACGAAAGCTTGTGAATGATCTTGTACAACAGATCTCAGCAGATGGTGCTTTTAAGTGCTTTGAAATATTCCCTGGATGTAGATTTTGAGCATGATCCAAAGCAAGCCTCTAATCGTACTTAGGTGGTTAAGACAAGCATTAAAGTGTCTTATTGTTGGTATTATTTTTATTTTTATTACTATTATCATTCAGGTACCTAGATAAGTATTGAGATTTCCCAGAATAGGTACCCACCTAAAAAATGTTGAAATAAAATGAAATTAGGCACTTTGGTACTGAAGAGGCTTAAAAATACCTACACCTAACTTCAAGCATCTAAATACCATTAGAAATCTGGGCCAAAGTGAAGGAAGCGAACAAAATATACTATTTGCATATTAAGCAGGCTGAGAAGTGCTCAGAAACCTGAAATTCTGATGAATCAAAGAAAAAAGATTCTTTGGGAATTTGAATAGGATTTTTCTTCTTTTTTTCCCCCAGCAGAAAATAATGGTAACACAACAAAATTTGTAGTGAAAATTATTTTTAAAAGCCCAGCCACCCAAGTGGTTTTCACAGTAATTTGCTTCAATCAGTGGTGCTAAGAATTATTGCTATCAGTAGAAGGAATAGGCTACTGTGCTTATATTGTTTGCTGTAAAGCAGGACAAGAGCCACACCATTTTGATGTTAGTGATTTCATCAATGGGAGAAATAGGCAGCCCTGGACTCTGGTTGTGTAATTTTAAAAAGCTCTCGGTTCACCTTTAGAAATAGGCAACCAGAATTGTCTGAAATTATGTATTTCCACTCTCAGTACTATTTTAACTCAGTTGGACTCTGAGGCCATGGTTCATGTCCTGGCTTCCTCTCAACTCAATTATTGTAATTCATTATTAAACTGTTATTTGTTTTCATTCTTTACACTGTCTGCTGCTTTACAAAGCTCAGCAGTTAGGTTTATAATAGGGGGAGATCTGTTCCATTACATTACAGCTTCCCCATAGTATTTTTTGGGCATATTCAACAACACATTGTTCTGAGTATTTAATTCTTTGCACACTATAGATTAACACTAATCTACATACTGCTTTTAAGCATTTCCTGAGATTAGCAGTTTTCCTAATCTGAACTGCAATACAAATACAAAGTTTTAAAACTCTTTCAGTGCTTGTATCCAAGCATTGTTGAGTTTTGAGGTTCTTTCCAAGTCCAAAATGGGCTCTGGATCTAGAATTTGCAAAGTCCATCTTATTTTCATCTGACTGTACTCTCGAGGCAGCTGGGAGTTTACTTATTCCTAGAATAAACTAGGAATTCTGTTAACCCTGTATCTTTGGGTACCATTTCCTCTCTTGGAAACTTAAAAGCATCATCTGGTTTTGGATGGCTAGGATGAAACATGTAAGTTGTGTGTCTTGTATCTGGCATAGTGAACAGCAAAGAGAAAGAGAACTACTACTCTTCTATTAGGCTCCCTAATGCCCTCTACTATCAGTGGTCTCATTAATGAGGACAAAAGTGGTTCCTATACGCAAACCACAATCCAGACTCCATTTTATCATTAAGTGTGGTCACACTTACCTCTGCCCCAGTCTCAATAGGACCTGCATTCAAAATAATATTTTATTGACAAATGCAAAACTTCATAGTGCTACAGACCTTATTCTCTAGTTGTAAATTCTTTTGTTTGTTCTTTCTGTACTTCCTTACCTTACCCCTTTCATTGTTAGGATAATTCCCTTTCCTCACTGTGATCTCCTGTTTCTACTATTTCCTGGTTTTCTTATAAACTACAGTCTCCCTTGCTCTCCCAGCTGATTTCCCTTCAGCTGTTCTTTCTGCCCCATCGATTCCTTTTCTTCTGCAAGTTTCCCTTTCTCTACTTTTATTCCCCTTTTAAAACTTTCTATTCTTCCTGTCTTCCTTCTATAGTCACAAATATTTATCTCACTTCCCCTTCTCTCCTCTTTTCTGTGTCTCTTCTCTTTCCTCAGTGTCTCTCCTTGAAGTCTTTTTATTGGTGTCCATCTCTTGAATCTCATTCTTTCTCTTTCTTAATATATTTTCCCATATTCCTCACTTGTATGTCTCCTTTCTAGCTGAGATAAGCATTTGTCCCCAGGAAATGCCCCTGTCTGGGCTTGTCCCAATGTCCCTTTGTTTTCTTCAGCTTTTGTAATTCTCAGCACACCAGTGTGCCTGGAGAAGCTGTTCATCAATAAACACAGGGCAGGCAGCTCATCAGAGCAAGTTCTCTGTGTATGAATGTGCCTCCAATGTACCTTCCTTCTTCATCCACAGGGCCTCCAAAGAAGCCTACCCTCACATGAAGGCAGTGGCTGGACTAACAGGCTGGATGATACCGATGTTGTCCTTCCTCATCCTCTCCTGTCAAAATGCACAGACCTCTCAATCCCCAGTACACAACTTTTTTTCTGTCAGAATTTCATGGGGATTCCAGGTATGTATTTTTTAAGAGACTGCAAATATGATATCGTATGACATGGCATGACGGCACAACATGACAACCTACAGGATATATGAGCCAAGAGGCAAGAAAGATCAATACTTGGCAAGTTTCCCTACCTCAGCTTTCAGAGGCTATTGGTCTTACCTGGAGCTTGTTGGCCCACAGACCTATGTTCAACACATGTCATGATTTAGTCACCACACTAGTTTGCTGTTCATCTCTGCCTCAGGTTTGGTAGTTTAATGGTGTAGTTGCCTGTGAGCAAGATATTGTCAGGACAGCATTTCAGCCTTGAATTAGAAACTGTGGACTGTGAATGAGCTTTTACATTGTGCTAATGGAAGACATCTAGTCTTCCCCAAGCATTTGTTTTTGACAACTCGCTGCCTGTGGAGAACACTAATGTACAAAGTTTCAGAACCTGAGAGATAATCAGAATTTTGTGAGCTTTCCCTGCTGCTTGCATTTAACAGCAAAATGTGCAGGCATTGGGTAAATGTAACTATTCCTCTTGAAAGAGTTCTAAATGGCAAAAAGCTACTGGACTGTCTGTCTGTAGATACAGGCAAACATCTACAACCTGGTTTAAGTTTGATTCGTGTTCATCCACATCCATGGGTGTAGAAACAAACCCCCTTTTTTTTTTCTTTTCCACTAGGAGAGCATAATCCTGCAAATTTTTCATCACTTTCATTTGTAGGAGCTGCTATAGGTAAGAAGTTTTCAAACTTTATTTATCCATTGTCCAAAAATTTGCTATTCTCTGTCCATGTGTACAGAGCTATGATACCTTTTGGGCCCTGCACAGGCAGAAAAGTTAGAGTCAGTATTCTTGGTACTTTCTCTGAAAGCCTTATGGGAAAAAAAAATACTCAATTTATTCAAAGTTGTTTCACATTTCTGTGCATGCAGCGAACATATTGGAGTGAGTCTAGTGACTAAAAAATCTGTGGTATAGGGGTTAGGTGACAATGTTTTTTCCTGTTTTTTTTTGTTTCAGCTTTGCTACACTCAAGAGACTATGGCTTTCATATAGAAATCTGGAAAGTGATTGAATTTTACAAATTGTGCAGGCACTTAGACACTTATTAGACAATATTACTAGAGCTGTTTGGAAAGGAGGAGGGGAAGAGAAGAGAAATTGTGTGTGTGTGAGGGTGCTCCTTGCAGCATACTTTGGGGAAGAAATTTTTCAGCCAGTGTGGAATGGTGTGGGGAAAAAATATCCTAAAATATGTTCATTTTTGCATTCTCTCAGTCCTCTGCCCAACACTTGCTCAAAGTTGGCTCCATTTGGTATTTGTTGTATGTCATTTCTGTAGGGTTGAGTTTTGGTGGATTTCAGTCAGTACTGTTAGTGTGACCAGTGGGAACATTGCATCTTCTCCTTGCCCTGCCTATCAAACACACTCTGTGCCTGCTCCACAAAGGTAAACACCAGCTGCAGTCTCTGTGTGAACTGCAATGCGAGCTCTAAGCAACTCTCTTTCAGGAGGCTCCTGGGTCAGTTGCAGGCTCAAATGGTGGCTGTTTTCAGCATGGCTGTCTTACAAGGTTGGTACTAGGGAAGCACCAGGACAGGCATGTTTCTGGTATTCAGAGAGACATACTTGGCATCTTTTCCTAATGTCATACACAAGTAATATACAGGGCGTTTATTGTGAATTCCATATCATGAAGTTATATGTGGTGTGAGCATGTTAATGCTGTCTGATGACACCAACATGTAGCTCTTCTGAGGTTGTAATGTGATTTTCCTGCCATCTCCAAAAGTGAGAGCCCTGCTGGGTAGACTTTCAAAGGTGGATAGAAATGTATGTTTGCACATCAAAATAGGCAATTTATTTCACAAACAGGCACCAAGGTGTCCAGTTATCTGTTTTGCTTATGCAAATATGAGTTTTCACAAGCACAACAGCCGTGCCTGCCTTGTGATTATTTCCATAAGGTAGCGGATTGTTAACTGAAGGAGACTTGCCTTATGATAATGCTTGGGGAGCGTTTCTGGGGGACGGGTTTCACCAGTACAAGAAAGGTAAAGATAGTCTGATAGCACTTGGGCTCACAACTAGAGCGGTATAAAACTTGCATTGTGAAATCTGAAGCTGGGGAGAGTTTTGTGAGAAAGGTTGTGACCTGGATTCAGGGAAAAGACTGTAGACCCTGGGCCATGCGATGTCCATGTTGATTCGGGGTGTGATGTGCACAAAGCCTTCCCGCCCACCTCCTGCTATGGGACTGTCAGACCCCGGGGTGCTGCCGGCGGCCTGCTGGGCACAGACCTGCGCTTCCTAGGGACGGGCAGGGGTGTGCTCTCATGGGGCTCTGCAGGGCACCCAGGGGCTCACGTGTCTGTGGCTACGCTGGGCTTCCCAGGGGGGCCTGCCGGTCCAGCAGGGTCCGGGCCCAGCCGGCTCCCGCGGCCCCTTGCAGACCCTTGTTGTAACCCCACAGTTCGCGACTATGTTGCGGAGCATTGCGCACCCTGTTGCAGACCCCCACTGCAAGCCCTTCGCAAAGCACCGCGGAGCTGGGGCGGGGGTAAGCGTCCGCGACAGCAACGCGCTGCCCAGTCCCCTCCCGCCGGGCCCCCTCCCGCGGGCTCCCCTATGAGGTCAGCGCGGCGCGGAGGCCCCGCCCGCTGCCCCGCCCGCCCGCCCGCCCGCGGCCGCAGGGGGCGGCGGGCCGCGCTCCGCCCCGCGGCCGCCCCGCTCCCGCGTTCATTTCATTCCTCCCCTCATTCCGCGCATTCCTCGCATCGCTGGCGCTGCGCAGCCCGGCCGGGAGCCCGGCCCGCCCCGCCGCCGGCCGGGCAGCAACTCATCCTCCGAGGGCTCCGTCCGCCGGCCCGCGGCAACCTACCGCCGCGGTATAAATAGCCAAACGGCGGATTAAAAATAGGCGCGGGGCCATAAATAGCCGGGGCGGCCCGGGGGCGACGGGCGAAGTTTGCCGTCGGAGTGCGGCGCGCTGGCGGTGCGCGGAGGGGGGCCGCGGCGCGGAGGTAAGAGGGGGCCGCGGGCGCGCACGCCTCGCCGCCGGCGCTTTGTGCGGCGGGGCCAGCGGGGGGTGGGGGGGTCGGTCCCGGCCGGGGTCGGCCCGGGTAGGGGGGGCCGGCGCCCCCGCAGGTGCCGGAGCAGGCGGGAGAGGGGCCGCGGCAGGGGGAGAAGTTGTTTCCCGCGGAGTTTGTGCCGCTGCGGGGCCGCGGCCGGAGCTGCAACAGGCGGCAGCTGCCCGCCCCGCGCCGCTCCGCTCCCCCTCGCCGCCGCTCGCACGGAGTTGCCTGAGTCACGGCGCTGCAGCCGGGCGCGCACACACACACACACACACACACGCACACACTCAGGCTCGCCCTCTCTCTCTCTCTCTCACACACACACATTCACGCGCGCACCGATCCTTGGCATTTTTCACATTTTTTTCCCGGGGAAGCAAGAAGTTGGGAGCAGCCCCGCGCCGGCCGCAGCCGCTCGCAGCCCTCAGGAGCAATCCCTCTGCGGTGCGGGCTGCCGAGCGGCCCGGCCTGGCTCCCAGCTCTGCTCCCCGCGCTGCCCAGAGTTTTGCTTTCCTCCCCTCTAAAAGATGAAAGAAGGAATGTCCTTTTTCGCTGCTTCTTCTCCTTCTCCAGAGCTGCTGCTGCCGCTGCTGCTGGTTAATTGCACATTCAAGTGGAAAATTTTCGGGAGTCAGCAGAAACATTGTATCCAAAAAAGACAAAGTCGCAGTTACAACAACACCGAGGAGATTGTCCCTGGAAAACTTCCTTTCGGTAGGAACCACAGGGTTTTTTTTTTTCTTTATCCGTAACGTTTTAAAGAGATCTATTCTACAGATGTCCACAGTGCTGATGCGGAGGGCCGGTGGCAGCCTTTGTTCACAGAAGGAGCGTTTTCAAAGGAAGTACACTTCTGAGGGGGAGGGAAAAAGTTATACAGTACGGCTTTTGTAACAGAATTAAAACAAAGCTGCCCCCTCCAAACAACAACGAGAAGAAATAAAGCGAGAGGAGGGGGATGGAAAAAGAAAAAATCTCTCTTTTTACAAAGTAAAAAAGTTTGCACTCCTACCTTGGTTGAACGTAATCCTAGTCATGATTTTTTTCCTCTTGAAATCTGTTTTAAGTTGAATGGTGTTACAGTATAAAAATATTTATGAAACAATGAAATACCAGCCACCCATGTTTCTCAGGAGAGTTGTTAACTTATTAGAAACAAGTGCCTGCCTTTGATATAAAGAAATAAAAAGTGACCTCCAGAAGCGCCGGAAAGTTAGGGAGCAGTTCTGCTCTACGCTTTCTGAATGTAAATGGCTCCCAGTATTTTTTAACTGTTCGTTATTGAACACCATCTGGGAAAGAAAGACACATCAGATTGTACTGGCATTTTCTAACGTAAAAATGGAATATATAAAAAAATGTAAGCTGAAATGGCAGAGCCTCAGGGAAGAAAAAAAGTACCTCTACAGCTGTATTCCTGTCTAACAGAAACATATTTGCTTTCCTTTAGTGCTGATAAAGTTTAGAAAAGCAATATTGCTAGTTAGTGGTTTTGCAGTGATATCTGAACTAGATAATGGCAAAGTTTGGAGCTGTATGGATAAAATACTATTTTCTCTAGCTGAATGTTCAGGTATTATGCAGTACATCTAATATGAAAATATCTGTGGGAATACCTCTTATGGGAAAATTCATGTAAATAACTAAGTGCTACCTGCAATTGAATATGAAAACAAAAATTATTATAATTACATTAGGACTTAATTTACAATTATGTAGGATTTTTCTTATAATCCTAGATTGGCAATGTGTGTCTGTAATGTATGATGTATTCTGTCTCTATAAATAGTTGGAGAATACCATTACAGGGATATTAGATTGTACTGATGGTAAGATGGTGCTATCAAAAATTACACAGACCCGTATATTAAATTACTTCTGGGGGCGGGAGAGAAGCTTGCATGTTTGTTGGTATATGTGTGTGTGTGTATATATACTTAAATATTTATACACACACATACATGCATACTTTATATGGGAATAGAAATACAGGAATTAATACAGTGAATATTCTTAAAACACAAAATTGAAGATTTTATATTTGGATCGCATCTTGAACTTGCTAGTTTTTCAAATCAACTCTTTGAAATTATTTTCATTAAGGGAAAACTTTTTTGTAGTGCATGTATTTTTCACCTTCATGGTAAAATGTGTCTTTTCACACTGCACTGATTTTTAATTAGGTCATAAGGCATTTTCTATACCAGTAGGGATAATTCTGCATTTTGTCTGCTGCAGGTTTTTATCAGCTGACCAAGCAGAAATTTTTGATGCAAAAGATTTATTTCAGTTTTTCTTCTTAGTAATCTAGAAATACCTTTGGAAAGGACTTTATCACTAAACATGTTAGGTGTATTTCGAGCATCTATTTTGCATATGCTGCTTTGGTGAAGTAAATATTATTAGCCTTTTGCACCCAGGAGAGTAACAACAGCCCTTGAGATTCAAATTACAGTTTTATATTCTGTACAGTTTCTTAGTCAGTGCTGAGTGGGATGTATGCGAGCAGTGAAACAGAGGAAAAATTCTGATTTGACAGGAGTCTTAGTAAAGACAGCCTCTGCTTAAAGGAGTTTTAATTAACCCGCTAAAAAAGAACAACAGAAACTTAATTATGAGCTAGACCTGCCGTGAGTTTTCAGCTGAGAAATGATAGCGATTGTGATGTGTGGAGATGTGTGAGCATGTGTGTAACATGTTTGGTATAATTTGTAACTAGTGTTTTTTTTGTTGTTGTTGTTGCTGGACGGTGTAGTGGTTTTGGATATTGTTAAAGTGGTTTTTAGGCTTGGTTTGTCCATGCCTGAAGAACTTAAGCTCAGTTAAGTCACACGCAGGGAGAAAACGATTTCTTCCTTCTTTCTTTTTAAGCTACCTTTGTGGATCATATTGTAAGCAAACTTTCAAGATGTAGTACAGGTGAAAGTGTAATAAAGACTTCAGGAGTTACAGAGAAATTCTGGTGTCTTTCACTTAACAGAAAATGAAAGGTAAAAATATGTAATTGTGTAATATGATATAGCTGTCAGTTTTCAATCTATAAAGTAGGATGGTTACACTGTTGGAACAATTTCACTAGAAGTAATCTGATTTTATTGGAAGGTGCCTAAGACTGTTTCCAAAACAGGAAGATCTTCTGTACAGTTCTGAATGTGTGTGTTTGTGAGAAGGTTACCTTCACACATTACATTTTGAATGCATGGTTTCTGACTGTATATACACACGTATACATGACTCTTTTGATCTGATATTTCTTCGTGACATTAATAGTAATGCTATATCTTTCAAGAGGTGGTTTAAAAACTGTCTTTCTGAAGTGATTCTGTTTATTTAAGAGAAAAAGTTTTGCTAGGTATAATCCTTATTCAGCTTAAAGTGACCAGGATGACTCATAGCAATAAACATTTGCTGGATCAAATAGTAAGATATTTACAGCATATGCTTTATGTACATGGTTAGTATGATATTCAACATCTAAAGAAGGACATGGGTGCTTTGATTAAAAAGAATATCAGATTGATACACATACTTTTTCACATTTGTGTGTGGGGCTTTGCTTGTAATCTAAAACTTGCAGTCAAAGTTTTTTAAAAAGTTGGTTGCTCATTCCATTATTCATGCCCTTATTCATAGCAAGTGCAAATATGAGGTGAGGGCTGACGTTTTAAAAATCCAGTCTAAATTCAGGTCAGTTCCATCAAATTCATATGGACTGTTGCTATATTATGTTAGCTGTAATGAGGGTGCAAATTGGCCCTTTAAATATGATTTTGAAACCCCCAGTTTATCAGAGGCACCTACTTTTGTATGAGAGACATAGTAGTGACTTATTTCTGGGATTTGAGATTTAATTACTGTTTTGTCACCATGCTGCACTTTGCCATTAGTGCTTGTCTCCAGTAGGAATGTTTTATATTCCTAAACTACAGTCCTTTACTATTTAAAAAATAATAGTGATTTAAGTGAGTATCAACAAAATTTTAGAACCTGACAGAGGTAAATCATGTCCTTGAAAGAAACGGCTGTTAGAGGTTTTGTGGCAGTTTATGCAAGTACTGTATAATTTTAAATTGTATCCTGTGATATATGAACAGATTAATGGCATTATTTATTGTAAAGCCAACTGACTCTAAGCCACACTGAAGACCATTTTTTAGAAGAAAAATCTCTGCAATAAATTCCCACTTTATGACCATATCTTGCTCACTGTTCTTGCACAAAACTCCTTTTGACTTTTGCAAGTGGAACAAGGATGGAATAATATTTCCTGGAATAATTTTGTGTTTGGTTTTAATGATTGCTCATTTCCAAACCATAAGAGAGTGAAAAGTTGCAGACTTCAGTCCTTTGAGGCACCAACTTCAAATCTGCTCCTCAGATTTGTCGCATAAAATCCAGGTAGTAGTTTTCTAATGTAATACCCTGAACCTTTCTTGGTTTTGTATGAAATCTTGATCCCACTGCAATCAGCGTGAATTTTACCTTGTAATTGGTAAAGCCAGAATGTCTCTCTGTGTTCATGCAGATTCATCAACTTTTATACTATGTCAGGTTATTAAAGTTCCACTAGAATTTTATTAATTTTGAAATACAAGGATTGAAAGAAGGGGAGGGCAAAGAAAGAAGGCAATGAGCCTGTGTCAAAATCTGGCTCCTAACAGCTAATTTGAGATATTCTACACAGGAAGTCTAAGAATGTCTCAAAGGGTAACCCATCACATGCTACGTGCCCTTATTTGTTAGATGAATTTTTGTACATATGTCAGGAACGTGATGAAAATCTGCAGAGTGTGTAAAGGGTGTATAGACTCTTGTCCAGTTGGTGCAGGACTGCAACCCCATTTCCTAGTCCATCTAGCTTGTTTCTGGGTTTGTCAGAGGCAGCCTGTTTTAGTTTGGCCCCTGTCCAGTCCAAGGTATCACCTACAACTTTTTGTTCTTTGTCTTCTAGTCATTGTTTAGTGGAACAACGTGATTACTCCCTTTGCATCCTGTTGTACCTTTCCAAATGACCTTAGATTTCTAGCTTTTATTAGCTCTTCACTTAGCTTTTGAATCTGAGAGTGTCTGTGTGGCAGCAGAAGCATATGAGCACAAAATACAGGTTTATTTGCTAGTAGGTCAGAAGGTAGAATGTGAAATCTCAGTGTGCTTGGAGGGGGAAGGGGAGGAAAATTTAGGATTATGTGTAAAACTATTAAAATGCTATTGACTGGGAATCTAAAACAATGACGAGTGCTGTTGTTTTTACAGATACATGAACTGAAAACTGCTGCTAATGATGGGAAATGTTAATTATGTGAGAACATATTGAACTTATATTCTCTGGCATGAACTTTTTTAAATGCATCAACTGTGCTGCCTTTTATGCGCACAGCTTTCTAATTATCATAATTCAGTACAGCTCTGGCTTTTGGAAAGAGTTCAAGTGCAATCTCAACTTAACATGAAAGGAGTTGTTTTGTTGTTTTTTTTTTTTAACTGAGAATGTTCAAGAACAATTTGAAAAGATAATCTAAAAATGCTACATACTTAGCTGGGTATAAGTCAGAAAATAAATATGTTCCCATAACTGCCTATCAAAGCAGAACAGATTATTAGAACAGAAAGTTATCTATTTTTCTCGTTATGTCTTTCACACTCCTACAGAACACAACTAAAAACACATTTTCATAATTGAATACCATAAATGGATTTAATATACATTGATTGACAGTCGCTTTTGTTTTGTCAATTTTTGAAATTATTGAGTGGATTACTGTGTTGTTATTAAAAGATTTTTTCCTCAAAGAGCATGCAAGTAACAAAGATTTAATTTTCTTAAATCAAGAAGGCAATGTTCATGATCTTTTTGGTATCAACTGATTGTGTTTCTATAACATATTAAAGTCCCATTGTAAATCTTCATTATCTGTCAGTATTCACACCTTGTTTTGGTAAGGCTTGAGGGGGCTTGTAAATACCAGATCTTTCTAAAGCTTTCAAGTGCTCTGAGTCTTTTTCAATGAGAGGAAAATAAATTTCATTTAACTTTCACTCAAATTATCCTTTCACAGATTTTGGTTTTTTTAATGTGATCAAATTGTTACTTTTTACCCTCCTCATTTTACTCATCTTCTAGCTGAAAAAGAATCAGATTTTTTTTTTTCTTACTTGTCTTTCCTTTACTACAGTACATGCTACATTTCTAAAATGCAAAGAAAGCCCCAGTGAAACAAAATGACTTCATTTGAGCTGGCACTTAAGAGCAGAATTCACTTCCATAGTGCTGAAATAAAAGAAGCCAAGTGTTTTAAATAGCCACTCCCCTAGGCCAGAGTGTTTTTAGAAAAGCTCATTGTCTAGATTTGAGCTGTAGCAGTATGCCTGCCTCTGTTAAATCTCCTGATCCAGACAGCTCGATTTCTAAAGTTGACATCTGGTTTACTCTTTGTTCACCTGTTTAAAAAAAAAAAAAAATGCAAATAGGTGAGTGTGCCATTGCCCCAGAGCTCTGCAAAAAAATAAAAATGCTGTTGACAGTTTGTCAAATAGTGCTTCCAGTCTAAGACTGCAGTAGCCTATTGTTATGCCAGCAACAGGCAACAGAAGTTGTGGCACCATATGGCTAGTATATGCTTCAGATAAGCTATCTGTTAATTTAGCTTATCAGTAGCGTTTTGATATGCTTCGTGTTTGAATCACCAACCAGTATGGCCTTGGGTATTTTTGGTGCCAAATTATTCCTTAACATTCTAGACGTCACAGTTATTCCCTTCGTGGAATCCCTTTCCATTCATTCACCTCATGGTGCCCTGAACAATGGTGCTTATTTTTGGAATTAGCTGGCATGTTTTTTTACACGGTTGTCTTTCTGTTATGAGATTATAATTCAGGAATGACATTTTGGTTTTGAGGGGAGAAAATGTCAGAACAGACTTTGGAAGAAAAGGTAAATTCATAGAGGTTTAGTAGATTAAAGCCTCTGTTATGTGTATCTCAATTAAAAAAATATGTAGTGTTTGGAGACATTAATTAATGGGAGAAAATAAATTTTATTTGTATTTAATCTACTGCTACCATGCATTCACACTTTTTGTTCCAAAGCTGGTTTACAGTTTAAAATAAAAGGCAGAACTTTATAAGCAGTTTCATTTCCACATCCCTGATTTTACCTTTATTCTTTCAAAAAAAAAAACATTTAAAACCTATTGTGTGTCCCTTTAGCTGCTGTCAGCTCATCTGTGAAGATTTTTATTTTTAATTTTTTTTCACAATCAACTGAAAGCCTTGTAGAAGACTTGAAGATTCAGTGGAAGTTCCTTCATCTTCCCCCCACTGCTGCTTTTCTTTGTCTGTGATTTTGTTGCAGGAGAAGTCTCAAATCATAAATACGGTCTTCCGTTCGATGCTGCAGTGATGTCCTTAGGGTTGGATTTGTCTGCCTTGCTCTCTGACCTTGCAGCACATTCCTCTGTGTCTTCTGCCCTCCAGGCTCTGTGTTGCTGTTCCTTACAGGGCACTGCATCTGTCTCTGGTTGCCTGGACCCTCCTCTTTCCTTGGGTATGCACTTACTTGCTCTTGGGCAGTGCTTGACTGTTCTTCCTTTGGATCATGGTGGCTTTTTGTTTCCCTTCTTTTTGTTGTCCATATTGCCAGGTCCCTCTTATCCTATCTCTGCTGTTGCTGCTCACAGATGTGGTCTCACTGTTGGGTCTCTTCGCTCATCCCAGTCGCCACACTGCTTCCACTCTTTTGCCCTAGCTATTGGGAAGAAAGGACTGCTTATGCTTGTACAATGCCTTTCATGTCCAGGATCCTTAATGACTAATGAAAGGACCAGATTCTCTCTCAAAGAAGTTTATAGTCATCTTCTAAATCTGTTTGCTGACACCACTTTTTTACTAACGAAAGGAGGTCAAAGAGAAGAAAATTTTTCTCCCGTCCCTTTGGAACAGAGTAATACAACAGTTTGGAACAGTGTCTGTTCTTTAATGCCTCGCTGAGGTCCACCAAGATGAACTGCATGGAAAAATGCAGGAGCTGGCAGAGAACCTAGAGGCCAGCCAAGCAGGCAGTGAAGCTAGAGGTGATGCTCCCACCTCACCGCTGTGCCCAAGCTAACATGGACACCTGCAGAAAATGAGAAAGGTTTTCTGCCCTTGGCTTGCTGTCTAACACTGCTAAGAGAGGATTTTAGTTTCTCTGCAGGGACATGAAATGATAGCGTCTGTCCACTTAGAGCTGGTTTTAAATTTTAAATCAATTTTTAAATCTGTTTTAAATTCAGATTTAGAGTTCAGGTCTGTGGTGTGACTCAGATGCAGTTGGATGATAACAGCATTTTTTTTGTCTTCTGACTTACTGTAGATTACACCTGTGATCTCTTTCTGGTGTGGTTGGGGGGAAGGTAAGAGAACAGGCCGGGAAAGGAGAGGAACTGAGACTTCCAGTTCTCTGTGAGGCATGTGTGCGTCTTCCTTAGAAGTAATTTTTAAGTGCTTAACTATGAGAGGCAATTTTCAGTCCACTAATTTATCCAGTTATCACTCTTAGTGAGTACAGATGTCTTTGGACTGATGGGACCATTAAAACAACAAATCTATGTCTATTTAATACAATCAGACACATCTTTCCTATGTTTTTTTTTCTTTTTTCTTGCTTAAACTTCAGAGCCTGTGAAGTTGTAGTTGATTTGGTATCTGCTTGACTTGGCTTTACTAGTGTTTCACTGGTTCCAGTCATTGTTTTGTGATAGGAAATCCATAGCTCCAAATAAATGTGCATTTTGCTGTTTAAATTGACTATTATTGATGCATAGTAATTTCTTGCTTTGCTCCTTGGCATATTTACTATATGCTTACTGACTAGTTTTAGATAAGCAGTTGAAGGGGCATATCAGAAAGACATCTTTAAATATGCAGCTTCCTATACCAATTCACTTTAGCTTCTAGCATTAGTAATATTTTTTGTCGGTGAAACAATGACCCATAAATAACTTTATCTTCCAAAATCTCTAAAAACAATACAAAGAAGTCCAAAGGGTGGTATAATTATCATAGTTCTTGGTTGCTTGGAAAATTAACTAATATTCTGGCCTCTGAGATTTTGGAAACAAATTAAAGAACCCTTTTTTTAGGTAGCAGACTGCTTTTAATGGTCCTTCTGTATTAAGGAAAGTACAGTATTGTAGGTTATTTTTTTTCTGGGCATGCAGTACAGGGTGAAGAGCCTGCAATTCAGCTCGCAATGCCTCTGTGCCCTGAGGTAAACTCTATTTCACAAAGGGAATTTTGATTATGGTCTACTGCTCTGTAGCATAGTGGAGGCTTCAAGAGGCAAGTGGTAAATGCTACCAAAGAAAAGCTGGATTGGAGCCACTGACGTCATCTAAGTAAATCTGCTGTAGGACTATAGCCATAAAATGACTGCCAGCCACTGAGCGCACTTTGGCCTTTTCTTGTCAACTGTTTTAACTGCTGGCTTTTTTTTAACCCCCCCTCCAAGCAACATGCATTTTGTTTTCTTTTTTGTGCTAGTTGTGCACATGGTGAAATATAGAAAAGCTAACATCCCCCTCCCTCCCTCCCTGCAACACTCCACATAGCGTGTGAGTAGCTGCAGCTTGCAGTTCAAAAATTAAAAAGTAAACCAGTACTTTTCCATACATGAGCCTTGCAGAATTAAGCTTCTATCACAAGCTTTTTTTTTAGGTGCAAGAGCTGCCTGGCAGTTCAAGTTACAGCATACTGGTGAGATTTGTGTTGTGGGCAAAAAGCATTGTTGGTGCACTGGAGGGCATGCTTCCCTCTGGAAGAACTAAACGCGTAAAAATGGCTGGTTGTGAATTCTGAATTAGCACAAAATGCATGTGCTTGTGAGCGCTTAGGACCCAGTGTTAGTCATTGTTTTAAGATTGACCTCTGCAGCTCCTGTCACCCCTGAACAAAACTTTCCTGTTGGTTCAGACACACAAATGTATTGTTACCAGCCTGTCTTCTGATGAGACCTTTTTATACACAGCTAAAGAAACCATGTGGATTAACAGTAGTAGCTCTAGGATTCATTAATATGTAGCAGTAGATATATGTGTATCTAAGGGTATATCTAAAAATGCAACTGATATCCCACCTGTCCTCCACTTGAAGTTCAGTTGTATCAGGATTATAACAAAAGTACTTGAGTTTTTGACAGTGGATTTTGAATTCATTGTCAACATTCTCTTGAAATGAATTTCCAGGAAGTTTAACATACTATTTTTTAAAACAGAGTGCACTGTAAAACACATTTATAATTATTAACCAGTATATCCCATGACAATATTTGTTTACTTGATTTATGTACTTTTTTAAACTTGAAAATAAAAATTAAGCATCACTGTTTTTGAAGTTTGAGTCTTATGATCAGAAATATATTAAAACCAGTATCTTATCCATGAATCATTAGATGAGTCAGTTCCTGAAACCACTACAAACCTCACAGTTCTTGGCTACGACTGAAAGCAGGAAATCCAGGCTTCAATAACTTCCTTTCCCAGTACTGGCTATAGCAGTGTTAGTGGTTAGTATACGCTGCTTTTGTAAGCAATAGGAAGATGTATGTCTGAGGAACAAAGGCACTCAAGTCAATTTGCTGAAACTGTTTATAATTTGTGGTCTTGATTTGAATGTCAGGATATATTGGCATATACTACATTCTGTGCTGCAGTACATTTTCCAGCAGTGATACTCAAGAATATGAAATAGAGGGAACACATTATGGCACAATTCTTGGATAAAACTCATCTAATCAGTTTACCAGAAAATGGGAAGGTATTTTAGTGGTATCATCTAACTCCTGAAGAGTAATGGGAATGAGAACTGAACACACAGGAGTAAATTTAAAATGTTTATTTAGCAGTTACTTTGTTTTGTGCTTGTGCAACAAACTATTTTTATTCTGTTTCAGTGCTCCAAAAAGGCTTGAAAAAAACCCAACCCAAACTTGGAACTTGTAAAATAAAAACACATGATTTGTTTTTCAGTCTCCTTTTTTGTAGTGAAAACTGTTTGCCTCCTCATAATCAAGGACATGTTGATTGTCTCTATGTCAGTGGAGCATTGTTGACTGCAGAATCTGTCTCTTTAAATGTGGAGTGCCTGTGCACTAGACATCTGTGCAAGAGGATGCACTATTTACCTTTTTGAGCTAACTGGGCCAGATTCAAGTTTGGTACAGTGTTGATCTTAAATGTGTTTACCCTGGGAAATTATTCAACCCTTCATGTTTTTCTTAAATACTATGAAAGATGGTTTGATATCTTGTACTTACTATTTGGTTAACTTAACTCTCTAATTAATTAGCAGCACATAAAAGCTAAACATACCTTCTTTAATTATTTTTGTTCTTCCCTCCAAAAAATCATTTGTTCATAACAAACTAGGAAGAACACACGTATTGAGAGCAATAAATTAGTGAGGCACTGCATTAAAAAGCTACTTTTGACATCATTGGTTAAACTGTATATGCAGTATTGATTAAAAACAAATACAGAGCTCTTCATTTAAACAGGCAGAAGGGTTATTGCACATTAGGCAACAACATCTTTTGTATTAGATAATAAGTGAAAGTGCTTTAATAAAGCAAGCTACAGGTTGGATTCTTTCTCAGCTGGTGCAGTTCAGTGTTGGTAAATTTACTTCAGTGTAACTGATGGCCACTTGTAGAGTGTTGGAGCCAAATGGCTGTCATCCCATAGTGGTGTCCGTTGTGGTGCTGCTTGAGTCTTGTGTTTGTCAGGCAGTACGGAAGAGGATTGGGCTGAGGAAAAAGGAGGGAATGCAGACCAACTTGAAGGCAGCTGAGTGCCGAGGTCCTCTTCAGATGGAGACCCATATCTGTAATAGATATTTTCCCCACTCCCTTCCTCTGTCTGTGCAACTCCATGCTCATGGGAAAAACCAAGAGGGTCAGTGCTTTGCTCAGACAATTACATTGGAGCCTTGGAGGGACTGTTTTGAGTTATGGGTGAGGTTGCCCTTGAGGGAAAGGAAGACACTCCTCTCCTAGCTGACAGCTTTGTGTCAGCACACTTTTCATGGGCACTTTTCTGGCGGCCCATGCCAGCTGCTCTTTTTTCCCACAGTAGGGCTGGTAGCATCCTTCCAGGGACAGGCCCCTGGATGTGTTTTGTCATAACAGAGCTGTGCCTGGGGTGGGCTGCTGGGCCTTCTGGTGCAGCAGTGAACACCCAAACAAGCTGCTTTGTCGGTTGTGGGGGATCAGGACTTTCTTTAGAATATTTAATGGAACGCTATTGAGCCATGAAGGTGCAGATAGCATTTAAAAAAACCCCAAAGTGATCAGAGTGACTGGTCCGTACCTGCAATTCACACAGCACTGACTCGTCTGGTGCAGGAAGTTTGTAGAGATCTCAGGTTTTGATACTTCCCCAAGTACCTGCTGCTCTGCTTCTGGAGGCAAGCCTACATCAAGGGAGGGAGTTCAGTACAGAGTCATGGCCCAGGCAAGCAGAGATCTGTGCCATCAAGCTTGTGCAGAGCATCATGTGAGCAGAGTGGCTTGGGCTTAGCACAGTGGGGCTGTATAATCAGCTAGACTGTTTTGGAGGCAAGCTGGCTTGTTTCACCCTTCCTTTTCTGTCATGTTTTAAGAAAAAGGTGAGGCCTTTGAAAGAAGGGTTAAATGCCTACATCCAGGAAGGACACTCCCGAGGAGTCATGTGTAATTTCTTCCTTTCTGTTGGCTAGTTTAAGTGGTGCTTTATTCACAGAATCACAGAATGGTTGAGGTTTGAAGGGGCCTCTGAAGGTCACATCTAGTTCAACCACCCTGCTCAAGCAGGGACTCCTAGAGCACATGGACCAGGATTTTGTCCAGATGGTTTTTTAATGTCCCCAGGGAGTGAGATTCCACAACCTCTCTGGGCAGCCTGTTCTAGTGCTCAAGTCACCCTCACAGTAAAGAAGTTCTTCCTTATGTTCAGGTGGAACTCCCTATGCTGCAGTTTATGCCCATTGCCTCTCGTCCTGTTGTTGGGTGCCAACGAGAGTGCCTGTCCTCTAGACACTATCCCTTTAGATATTTATAAACATTAATCAGTGGCTGTGCTAGAGCACCAGCTGCTTCTACACACAGGAGAAGCCTCAGTCAGGTGTGTCCCCTCTGCTATGGGGAGCCAGATGTTGATGTTGTAGGGATTGTAATGTTCAGCATTACACCACCTTTTGTGGATTTAACTTACTGCATTGTAATTCTCTTCTTGTAATAGCAATAATTACAATAATTAACTTACTGAAATAACAAGGATGTTCTTCATGCTGTTTCTGCCTGCTGCTTTTGGGACAGAAATCTTTCTTTCTTGTTTTCTGTTTAAGGGAAAGTTTAAACACTTTAGCAGCAGAGAATAGCAGTGAATTTTCATGGGATCAAAGCATACGTAGAAAGAATTGTTCATGTTTGTGACCATATGAAGTGCAATTTTCTATTAATTAATGTTAAACAACTGATTGTTTAAGAACAAAGAAAAAACCTAGTGGAGTAAGCATCTAAAAGTTTAGAAACGGGTTCTAATTGTGCTTGATTTCATTTATTTCACTTGCAAAGTAGTGTAAATTATTTAATGTTGTTTTCCTAGTTGAACAGTCCTGAATATGGGAATTGTAATGCATCAGATCTGGAGATACATTTTGTTCAAGTTCATACGCTTTAAATGTGTATGAACTGAACATCTTTGTGTCAGTATTGATCAGAGAGATGTCCTGTTGCTCTAATGTGGATTTTGGTTTGGGATTAGAGGCCTGGGGCTTTGAATTGCTTGCTGTCTGTAGACCAAGTCATCAGTGGCTAGTGATTGATTAATTAATTTAAATCAATTTAAATGGATTTGTAAGACTCATGTAACAGATTATCTTATTAACAGCATGAGAAAGGCACTATGATCTACAAGGAATGTGTTGCTTTAGACAAAATATAGCATGATTTTTATGGGAGGATTTCATGAATTGGTGTTGTGCACTATGCAAATGAAAGAGCCTTGTTTTAAATCCTACATTAAACAGACTCTTCCTGTTGAGGAAGAGTCTGTTCCTTTTTTTTAGTAAGCCTCCTTCAAAAGACTTGACTTTAATCTTCATGTGTGTGTGCATGCATGTGCGTATGTTTGTGTACATATTCATGGTTACAGAGACATGTTAAGTGTTGTCAAGCTTCTGATATGCTCTGATCTTGGAGATTCTTATTTTTTCTGTAACATCTCCCTCACCCCATTTAAAAATATCCACAACAAGAAAAATAATTTGCTAAATTACTGAAAACAAAATGACAGAAAGAACATCTAATACTGCTTAATCCACACTCCGCCTGCTCAGCAGTACTGTCTGGAGGAGACACTTTGGACAGCTGGAGGGGCCACGCGAGCAGAGGGGAGTTCTGGCAGAAGTGAAAGTGTTGAAGAGATGGCAATAAAAGCTTTCCTGGCTGGGGTAGGGGAGGCTCGTCTGTCATCTTCGCATTCGTTTTGTAACTTCTTTTTACATCACAGTGTATAGAGAGTCATTCCAGGCATCTCTGTATTTATATTATTGTGCTCTATGATCAGGCCTCAAGAATAGCTAAGCCAAGATGTCAGCAAAATCAATGGGAATTTTGAATTTAGTTCCAAGCAGAGCAGGGTTGTTGCCTCGAAATCACAGCCTTGCCCACAGCTTTTCAGTCATCTCAGTAATGGGTGTACTCACCAGTCTGATTTGTTACCCAGGCTTCTACAGGAAAGGAGATTTTAAATTGTGCATGCTACAGTGTAAACTGAATTAAATTATGAGATCCCTTTTTAATTACAGCAAAGCTAGTTTCACTTCATGTTTCTTCTGCTGTATTGTAGAAATGAAAGAATCTTTGAAAACAGGCAGTAATACATTGTTGATATCAACTGAAAAATTTTAATGAACTTAAAAAAACCACAGAATGAAACACTACCATTATATACCTCTGAACTGCCTCAGAAACATCATCCATTCAATGTGTAGGCAATTCTTCAAAGCAAAGCATTGTTAATGAGGTTTTTTTGTTAGTTAATCTTATCATCATTGGCAGCATAGGTTACAAATCTTTAACAAAAAAAAGTTTGAAACTCGACTGACATGGTAAACCCAATTGTAATTGGATTTTGGTGAAATTAAATGCATTGTCTGAGATGTGTGGGAATTGCCATGGTAGAAAGCTTTTTCTTTGCTTGTGGAAAATTGAACAAGGTATTTGGGAGATGCAATATTTTAAAGTAAATGTAGTATCTTACTCGTGTGACTTGCAAGAAAGCTTGGTGGTGACCTCCAGTTTACTTCATAGTTATCTCTTGATATTCTTTGGGTTTTGGCTTTGTAGGATGGGTGATTCACCTAACCATGTACTTGGGCACGTTGCCAGCCTGCTGCCTACTAACGGCTCCAGTAAGAAATTTGGAGGACAACTCAGACATGCACAAGGACAGTGCAAACTACCAAAGCAGCAGCTCTTGGGGCTTCTCAGTGCACATGTACACCTTCCAAAAAGCCCACACTGCCTGCTGCACCAGTTCCTTTCCTTCTCCGAGTTTGTGGCTGGTGCAGATGAGTTAGTGTGGAGGTTTGTGGCTGTGTCCTGCTGGGTCACTTGAGTCTGGGAACTTGGAAGCTAGCATTGAAATCCTGGGCATGACAAGTTATTTCATTCTGGATGCAGCCCTTGAATCCAGGGAGAAAGTCTTCTTGCCCTGACTTATATTAGCATGCTAATTTGAAATTAGGGTAGTCATGCAATAATTATTTATTTTGTGAACCCTTTGGTTTGGAAAGGACCAGGGAGACTCTTTAACTTAAAAGAAATGCGCTGAGCAGTAGCATTTTGCTTAAAAATTAGAGAAGAGTGTAAGGCAGGACATAAGCTGGATGTAGGCCCCTGGAAGTGGCACACTTGCAGAAAGGTAACTCCAAGGTAGAAGACATAGGCCATGACTGCTAGTTCTCTCTTCTAGTACTGAATAGCATATGGAAATATAGTCCTTTCCTTCAGCTGTTTCATCATACACATCCAATTCCTAAGCTGTAGAACTACAGTTTCAATTAATTTACTTTCTTCAGTTGAATTTCTACCATAGGGTTCTAGCTAAAAGGGAAAGGACATTGTTGCTGAATAGCTTTTAAATAGCGTACTGCATAACCCTGCCATTATGACTTCAGGGAATATTTTCCATTCCACATTTGTCTATAATGTCAATCTTAGTAACATTTGTCTTGTATTAAGGCTGCAAAGTTTTTTGTATGTATGTTGCAAACCTTGTGAAATGTTTTTTATTCTTGCAAATTATAAATAGTTCAGTTGGCTCAACTATCCCTTTTGTAAGCACATGATTTCTTTATAATAAGACATAGTTATGGGGCAGTGTTGTACGAAATGCAATTGAGTTGTACAGTAATAAAATTTCCATGGTGTTCTATGAAGGTCAGTGGTATGCAATTAATTGCTGGACTGATGACAGGTGCTGGGTAGGAAGTATTGCTGCCGTCGACACTAAATATAATAATTAAGCTCTGGGGTTAGTATTAAAAGCATGGAAAATACATGACTCTGTCATTAACGCAGACTTTGTGCTGATATTTGTTTTAACAGTACTATGGTAGATTAAGGTTCATGCCTTAATGTTACATTTGCAATTTACAGTTTCCATCTTCTGGGAAAATACCTGTTCTGAGCCTTGGAGGATGGGGTCCAAATTAAGAGGATTGAGTGCTTAATTTGTTACTAAATTTTTGGTGCTTGGTAAGCTAGTCTTTCTTTAGTAAATTTCTAGTTTTCTGTATATTCAGAGGAGAAAGCTGTGTGTCTTTGAAGGCTTCCAGAGGGAAATCCTGCTTATCCACCCACTATGCCTAAACTGAGGTGGATGGCACCTCCCTTGTCTGAATAGGGAAAAGTAGGAGTTTACTTGGGTGGGGGTAAAGCTGCCGTTAGGTGTGGAAGTTCAGGTGCGGATTTGAGCATCTCCCTCTTTTGAATGCCTAGGTTATCTCTGCCTGTTTTATACTGTAGCTGCCCTTTCCTGGCCTAACAGAAGTGTGGAAGTATCAATGGGCAAAGAAGGGAAAGCTTCGCAGAATAAGGAAGAATGGTGTTTGAAAAGTGCCTGATTTAACTGCACCTGCAAGTTCTTTGGTTTTTCAGCTCAGCAAAGTAGTTCTGTTTTACTGAAAAGACTATTTAGAAAAATTGTAAGAAACAGTCAAAATATTAATGTTTAGTTTTCCCCTTTTTACAATGCAGTCTTGTGAGTGCAGCCTGCCAGATCCCATTGTATTTCATCCTGTTGCCATGCCATGAGGCTGACTTAGAGACTGGAGAGCGTTTAAAATATACTGTATGGTAGATTCCGGTGCGTGAAACTCTTGTAGCACACTTGTTATGGTGTGATGCAAACAAGGCATAATTGTGAGGAGCACAGACTGAATATTCTGCTAGAATAGGCCAGATTGAACACAAAATGTCATAACTGTGAAGATGGGGGAAGTCTTGGCTCCAAAGAAGTCAGTCATGAATGAATAGAGTCTCCTCCACTTACATTTACACCTTTATTCACAAAGAGTCCTTTAGAGCAGCCTTCATTCACAGGCACACAGAGTAAAGAAATTAAGGAAAACTCAGATTAATATTTCAGTTCAACATCATTCTACAATTTTCATCAAATAGATTTGCCCTCATTAGATGATAATTGTTCTTGTTTCTCCCCTGATTTTAAATGTACAATTTAATGGGAGGATCAGTTGGTATTAATATAAAAAGGCCAGTTTGCCTTGGCTTAGGCCATCTTTGTAAGAGCCATGACTTAGGAGAATGGTTCCCCATGGTATGCTGCTGCTGTTGAAGGCATTGAAATGTGTTGTGAATCCCTGCAGCTAAGTGCTGTAGGAAATAATGAATTAACATTTCAACGTAGGATACATAAATGTTCGTAAATACTTCAGTGGAACAAAAACTTTTAAAGTGATGTTTTAGAGGATTTATCATTCCCCTTGTGGTCTAAATAAAATTGCTGTAGATTCAGCATAAATAGAAAGCTTAAAAATATTTTGCAACATACAAATATAGCATATACCAATTCGTACCAACTCATGTTTAAAATCATTGGATTAGAGCTCTTCTAATCTGGTGATTTTAACAGGCCTGGGGATTTTTTTTACTGCTTCTGGGAAGAAAGGTGATCATGTGATTAAGGCACAAGTCAGGGGGCAGAGATTTGCTTTTGGTTTCTGGGGCAGAGTTGAGTGAGGAAGCTGGGAGAAGTGTTCATTGCTCAGATTACTAATGTAGGGCAGTTGGGAGAAAATCTGAGGAAAATCCACCCTGTTGCATTGGGTGTGTGAGTTAATATTTGCAAAGTCCTTTTATACACCTATGTGGAAAGGGCTGTCAGTATACGTGATTGTCTCGGAGATAGAGATTTCCCTACTTCTTTGCTTTACACAAGTTTCCGTAATTGACTTGGAGCGGTGAGATTGAGTGTAATTAAGTCTCATAATTAATTAATATGAGAAAGCCTACGCAAAAGCAGAATAAGTATTTCAGATTTCATGATTTGTGCCCTTCTGTAAAATTGGAGTAATAATACCTTGTTACTTAATGCTGTAAGCAATAATTGGGTAATAGTTATGAAGTGCTTTATTATGAAAATGTATGTAAAGAACCATTTTTAAGCAGTGAAACTGATGCATAGGTCTCAGTCCTTGCAGAAAAGCTGATTCTCTGAGGTAACATGCTGAAACTGGTATATCCCAGGACCAGGAGAAATATCAAGTCAGTATTTAAGGCTGCTTACAGAATGATCACAGCTTTTTGGAATATTCTTGCTGAGGACTTGTGGGTTTTTTTCTTTTTAATTTCAATAACAGTTAAAAAATCCCTACTTAGAGGTGTAATAACAGTGATTTAGACTTTTCACTACACCAACAGTCGCCAAACAGGCAAAACAATCATATACATAATTTAGGACATAAAATCTCAGAGCATGTTTTATGATGAACTGTTAATAGACTGCTTTCATCGCATGCAGCAATTCCAGATCCGTGAGGATAAGGCAAGTTACAGAGCCCCCTGGATCCTTTCTGAGAATGACCTGTCGGCAGCATTTCTTTCTTCTTTTGCATTTATAAAATTGAGTACAGGTATTGACCTGGGCATTCACTCCACTGATTAGACACTGAATGTAAACCCAGGGCTGTCTGTGAATGTTTAGCAGCTTGTGTGGGGGGAAAAATCACCTGTGCTGCCTGTTTGGCAGACATGTCCACAGGTGAACAAAATGAGGAATGAGTCAGAAACAGCTGCCCTGATGGCACTGAGGACAGCAAGCAATGGTCAATAAGTCTTTGCTGGCTGGTGTGTTTCTGGGAATAATGTTTGCACCAGGGATGGGCTATCAAAAAGCTCCTTCTGATTGCTCCCTGGAAAGGTACTGAAAACCATGAAACTTGGCCAGAATGGTCAAAGCTGAAGCTTTTCAGTGAAACCGCAAATGATGTGGCTGCTGAGCCAAGCAAAGGCAAGCAGTTCAGAGCTGTGCCCAGACCATCCTTTTATCAGCTCTTTGGCTTTGCTGTACCAGCTTTGCAAAACTGAAGAAGTGCAGGGGACAACCCCAGAGGAGGAAGGATGAACCTTAAGTAATTAGCCTTCCAACTGCGTAGCAAACAGTATTTGTGCCTGGCAGGAGGCCAGGCCATCAATACTGCGAGAGAGGATCTGGTGAATGAAGCTCGCTTGCAAGTGGTCTATGACAGCCTTGCCCGAGTGGCTCCTGGGGGTGTTCCCTGATGGATCACTCCTGGGACTGGTCAGACAGTGCTGAAGTGGTTCACTTTGTAACTCCCAGCTCTCTGGTAGTATCCTTAGTTAAGTGAGGTAGCATTTGCCTCTTGTTAACCTCAGAAAGAAACCTCCAGAACTGACTTATGGTGGGGAATATAGGAAGGCTATTTCAGAATATGCTGCTTGTAGATGTAGCACTACCAATATTTAACTGGTATTAATGTCAGTTTTGGAAATGCATAATCTTATATGATAAGGTTTGGCTGAGAAATGCAGTACTCTTTTATTGTTAGCTACATCCTTTTCCTGTGAGAGCTTATGAGAATGTTTTCATACTTAACATGTTTCCTCTCCTCAGTACAGTTCATCTGCCAATCTGACCCTCCCAAGGAAAGTAAGCTGGCTCTGATCATCAAATAGACGATGGGAGTGTCATCAGGAAAAGAGCAGGCAAATTTAAGGTCTGACTCTTTCTGCAGAACTGGGTTTGGCTCTGTGTGATGCAGAAGGTGAGAGTCAAAGGCCATCTGTGTATCTCTGCAACACTGTAACACACATCAGATAAATACACTGTCCCTTTTGTAAACTTCTTAAGAGAACTTCAGAGCAAACTGTTGTTTATAATGAAGCAATGGCAGCTGCTGCATAGCTAAATCTGCAATTGAATTGCCATAGTTTTGCCTCTTGCTGTGCCCCTCGTAAAACTGCTCCAAAAGAAAGTCATCTTTATCTCAAAAGTGGCAGGCTTGGAATGATGCCCTGGTAACTTTTTTTTTCTAGCAAACCTGAAGTGAAACTAGCTTACCCTAACTCTGCTAGATTTGAGTTCACCTAACCTCCTTTTGAGAGAGGCAGAAAGAAAGAAGAGGTGGGGAGAAAGGTTTACATATAGTTTTTGAGATTTCCCTGGCACATTTCCACTACCCCACATGAAAGATCTTTTTAAAATCACAGAGAAGTTTGAAATATATTTCATAATTAAATTAAGATTGTTCCTATTCAGTTTTGGCTTTGCTGAGTTTAGTGCAGGAGTCAAATAACTACTGGAGACATAAGAAAAACAAATGCTTGGCACTTTTCCCTACAAGGCTGAATGTGAGTCAGTATCTAAGAAAAGAAGGCTTCTCAATGGAAAATGAGAAAATAGTCTTAATAAAAAATTCAAATTATGCAGATGAGTTGCTTGTAAATTACACACATAAATATAGTAGTTGCCACAATGAGAAACTTCTCCTAACACTTTTTGGCAGACATTAACTTGAAAATAAAGACTGAGAGATAATTACTATTATTATTCTTATTACTACTACTACTGTCATTTTGGTTTGTGCTGCATTAGCATTAAGAGGCCCAAATGAGCATCCAAAATCCACTGTTTCAGACTCTGCTCTACTGTAATGACATATTCTCAGCTCAGGAAAACTTAGTTTTTAAATGCACAAGACCAGGCACAAGATCAGATCGCAGGCAGGGGAAGTTAGGAGGCTTGCTCAAGCCCTACAGGAACTTATGGCAAAACCAGGGTTTAATCCTGATCTGCTAAATTCCAGTCTAGCCTTCTAACCAAAAGCTGCATCCCTCATGTGAACCTTTTGAATTCCTCTAACGGGATGAGGCTTTACATTTCTGCAATATCAAGATAAGGTATCAATGTCTTCTTGGAAAAGTTATACTGGACTCCAGTTAAATAGATCTCCAGGACGAAGTCATGGGACACCAGGATGCTTCATGATTTTTTGTTTGTTTGTTTGTTTTCCCTGCACTCCCCTCCCCCTTTAAAAAAAAAAAATAACATCCACCAGTTTAATTTTTATTTCCTTTTCTGAGGACTCCCTCTGCACCTCCCTCTCACAGCTTGTCACACATTGTGGAGCGTGGAGGTGCAGCATCCAGAACCAAAAGAGGAAATGTGCTGATTTTGGCAGTTGACCAAAATGACCTCATTTCTTTGCTATTGGAAGTTTGTGCACTTTTCTGGCAGGCAGCACAGCTGAAAATATGATTGCCTAGTTCATAGCATGTCTTCATTGAAGAAAATGCTTGCCAGATACTTAATGCTTTATTCAAATCCCTTCTAGTAGCAGAACATACCTGATAGGCATAGGCCTGGTCAGAGGGAGCAGGAATGGGACAACTGGATTTAGAGGGCAGTGGAAATGGGACAAACTTTCTGCACTTTGTGGATGACGTCTGGTGCTTTTAGGAGTCTGCAGGTGTGTGTGAGGGAGAGGAGCAGTATAATGGAACACCTGTGACCTCACACCTGGGGCTCCTGTGCCATCTCTGTGCTCGCCAGGTTTTGGAAATGTTCTCTGCCTTCCCATGATGCCCGATGGCCCAGCAGCTGGGCTGAGCCATTGCCCAACATGAAACTCTGCGAGGAATTTAATCGGAGCACTACTGCTTCCCTCTCCCCAAACGAAGCCTCAGACTGTGGAAACTTCTGGTGAGTGATGCAGGTTTATCACTAAATGAGATTGTTGCAGGGATATGCTTTGGCTTTGGCTTGCCTAGGGGCTCTGGTGGGAATGAAACCTGCTAGTGCAAAAGCAGCCTCCTAGGCTGATTTAAAGCTGGCCTGCAAGAAGAATTGGAATTATTCAGAACTGACATTGAAGAGTCAGATGAAAATGAAGTCTTCACTCTTTAAGTTTAAAAAAAAAAATCCCAAAAGTGGTTAATTATTCTAGGAAGAGAAAGTAATAAAAATCTGCATGGAAAAATAGCTATCTAGATTTGAATGTTGACTATGTGATTGTATTGGAGGTACAAATGGACATGTATGTTATAGTCTTCTAAAAATATGTAATCTTCCCAGATCTGCAAATCACAGAAATCTTTTACTGCTTTCCACTCCTCTCAAAAATGTTTTGGGTGTGTCTTGTGCATCAGAAGGAGATGAGATTGTTGTTTGAAAGTTTGGCCTTGGAGAACATAAGCACCGCTGAAATAGTTTGGCAAAGGAGTTGAGCAACAGCAAGTGGCCTGTTTCCTTTCACCAGGTTAATTGTGTAAGCGCTTTCTTTTGCCCAGCATGATTGATTCTCTTTTTTTGATTTATTTTGTGAGGATACAACTTTTGGCAACCCACTAACTATTTTGATTACTTTTGGAGGCTGAAAATAAAGTGACAAAAGCAAATCTGCTGCAAACCTGCAGATATATTGATGGACCATTATCTTGCAAGGAGCTCTTTATGGTTAGGCTCCTAGAATCTACTTGAAATACTTCAGAACTGCTGCATCACTTGAACAAGTAGTCTATAATTAAATTATACCAAGCTTTTCCTAGTAAATATACTGCAATACTGCAATAAGACATTGCTGCTTTTGGGATATGAATCAGCTTTGTCATGATATTTATTCCACTGTAGATGCAGCTTTGAATTCCAATAACAGCTTCTTAAAGGTTGGTTAGATTAGATGTTAGCTGTTTAATCGTACAATTTTACATGTAATTGGAAATAGATAAAAAACCTCAGCTAGAGGCTCAGACATTTGAAATAACAAACAAGAAAACCCTGCTCAAAACTCAGACAGTGACTATGGATTTGTAAACTATACAGAAGCACCATATTTAAATAAGTAATTTATCATATTGCATGCACCATATGATATAGCTATGCGATGTTTTTAAAAGACAAAAATCAGATTATCTTTGACTGTGTCACCAGATGGTGTGTAATGGGCAATAGAATTAAGGGTTATGAGACATAACTTTCACTCCTAGGTAACCTGACTGACAAAACCTTTGTGCCTTATGAAAACAAGATACCTGGGGACTGAGTGGCTGGCAGAATTATTTTTTCCTACCCGCAAAAATTCCCCTTGACCAGGAAACAAGTTCATACATATAGCCAGGGAAAGAAACATGCAATCAAAAGAAAGTATTTCTACCTCACTCTTATTACTCTTTGCATTTTTTAACATTGAAACCAAAATTGTTTTAAAAGAGGCTGTCTCCCTATTAATGTAGTTAAATTTCATTAATTGCTGTAACTCGAACCTTGCTGGTGTTCTTTGTATAAATATACACTAGAAAGAAACCTGAAAAAATTATTGTAACCTTAACATGGAAAGCCAAGCTGTAAGTGATTTAGAAAAGTCTCTGGTTACCTGCATGGACTGGTGTAAATTTAGATTTATCAGAAGCACTTGCAAGGAAGGCATGAGCCAGAGTCAGTACTCTGGGAACTAAGAAGCAGAGTGGAAGGGCTGGAGCAGCAGGTGGTTCCTTCTCTGGGTCCACTCACAAAGTGGCCAGGTGCTCATTTGGAGTCAGGAGAATCACCAGCAGCCAGTGGTGTGAAATGCCAGTATGCTGGATTTCATTATCCGCATCTGGTTCAGAGAGAGGGCACAACCCCCCACCTGCCTGACACCCAGGCAGAGGGGTGCAGTAAATGACACCGCAGGTTCCCCGACAGCAATGGCAAACACAGATTTCCACCTCTGTTTTCTGACAGCCAGGAGGCCTCGGAACAGGCACATTTTTGAAACGCATGCAAATTTAAATTCTGAAGAGACACGTTTGGTCACCAGAGAAGAGCTGCCTGCCTGGAGCACTGGCAGCACTGTGCCTTTACATTGATGCATTCATATTATAGGGAGACATTTAAATAATGCAAAGGGCTAAACTAGCTTGAGTTATGTGTGGTTTTAGCTGGGTGACTCTTACTGCCTTTTATGGAAATCTCTCATCTAAAGTCCTTCACAGTTATCCCCAAGGGCAAGTATTAACCCCATAAAAGAAGGGATATCTACAGTTACACATCAGACATTACGTATCTGTGTGATGACTGTGGTTGACTTCGGCCGAAGATGGTGCTTTCTTAGAGCCGATGCTGGTAGCTGGATAACGGGAAGCTAGGCTGGCTTCCTTTATTCATGAAAGGGAAACTCTTCAGGCAGAGTGATTAACCCATAGCACTAATTAAGCGCTTGCATCATTCTGCAATAATGAGACGCCATTCATAAAGGAATAATAATAATAAAAAAAAAAGGACGTGTAGTGGCCTGGTTTTTGAAAGCCGTGTGCCTGGCTGCGCTCTGGTGGGCGGAGGGGGCTCAGCGGGGCTCCTACGTGTTTCTCTGCAGAGTCCAGCCTTCCTTCAGTGAGTTCAGAGTGGCAGTCCCAGGGCTCCTCGTCACCTCCCTGTCAGCACTGCTGCCATGAGGATAATGTCCTTGCTGCCCCGTGCATCCCTCCAGCTGGGAGCTCTGATGGTGGCCAGCAAGGTTTGGTGTCTGCTTTGGCAGGGCCTGCAGGGCTTACAGAAGGGGCCGTATAAACCGATGGTTTGTGAGAAAGCCGTTTATTGACTGAAGCACTGCATAGAGCAGTGAGTTAGCATTGCATTATCTGATGTGTGCCTGCCTTTCTCCCCCGGGCTGGCTGCCCGTAGCCAGAGCTGCCAAACCTTCCTTGGATTTATTAATCAGGTGATGTCACGAGTCCAGGCCAGTATGTCTGCACCGGCCTCGGTGCCTGTCAAAACTGATCTCTGGAGAAAAAAAAATAAAAATACATGTGCAATAGGAGTATTGAGCCACAGTCTGTTGTAAGGCGCACGTCCGTGTGTTTGCCCACACTGCTGTACCCCCCAGGAGAAACGCTGGCCTCTCCAGACGTAGTTTGGAGCTTGTTTGGGAGCCACTGAGGCTGCATCCACATGCGTAATACCACGTACAGCTACTAACATCAGATAGCAGCAGTGTGCTTTCCTGGGGTAGGAAGAGAAGAAAAATATTGTCTCTGAAGATACAAAGTGAAACTTAAGGAGGGACGAAGCTGGAAGGAAACCCTGGCTGAGAGCTAACCAGAACAGCACAGCCGGGGTAATGCCCCGCTGCACCAAGGGAGGGGTCTTAACAACTGCCGGACCCAAAGGATGGGTGAGAGGGTCACATTCTCTGTACAGGGATCACCGAGGCTTGGACAGGTGGGAGTTGCTGGCCTGAGGCTATCAGTGGTACTTAGCTTCCAGAGGAGTCGGGCTCTGGCTTTTCCCAGCCCTGGGGTTAGAGGCCAAAAAGGTAGAGCAGCACAAGACTGCAGATCATTCTGAACCCTTGTATTTTATATTAACTCGCTCTCTGTTCTCATTAATTAAGAAGTTGCTTTCTATGAGAGACTGAGCTCAATCCCTCTCTTCCATTCTTCTGTTGTCTTTCTTCATAACTTTTCATTTTTCAGGAGGTAAAAACAGACAGAAATATGTAATTACAAAAAAAATTCTTTGAACTTATAAAATGCAGGTTGCTTAAATTATGCAGTTAAAGGATAAAGAAAATCACAGAGCAATTTTAACAAATTACCCTTAACTGGATTGCACAAACAAACCTCTCACAAGAAATCTTAGAAAGGTGTGTTTGAGGGTGTAATCTTAGCTTGTAGCTAAGTAGAGTTAAACTTGTTTTTCAAGTTGGTTGTGTATAACTTTCTCATGCTAAAGATTGTGAGCATTCCAGAAGGAAAACAGTTCATCTGTAGCAGGGGTTTGATGGTAAATATTGATTATTTCCAGTAATTCTGGCCCCTGGTCCATGTATAGCTGTAAAATACAGGTGTGTATATTTTTATGAAGTAGCCTTGATGTTTGCAAGTAGTGCAGTTTTCAAATGAACCTGAATGTACTAGACTGGACATAGTGCACTCACACTTTCAAATATACTTGTCTGTCTTGTCAGATACAAAACAATTTGTAAATTTTGCATGTGTGAAATGGTGTCATACCCAAAATTCCCGTTTTTAGTAAACTTCGGTACCCCAGTCTTGGGTTCCAGAAACCTATGCAGTTTCTGAATAGTTTTGTAGGATGACTAACAAGCTTATTCCAACATTTATAACTTTCTTTGCAGCATATACCATTTTTGTTGGTATTTATGTAGTGTATGCAAACTAATGTAAATATTAGAAGAATTACAATGTATGTACATAAGAAAGCATGATACTTGCAAAAGCTTTCTGTACAACAGCCAAGCTTATATACATAAGAAAACTGTTGATGCTCTATTACAATTTAATTTGTTAATGAAACAAGATGGACTGAGCTCCTACTACACCTCTTTGGATGTTTGAGGCTAGGCACAATTAATTTATTTGTACTGTCTGTGTAGGCGTATGCCAGCTAATGTACTGTAAGAGCTTTTATCTTTATGTTCATAATGAAGAGGGGCAGGTTTTTGGCAACTAGACAAGGATTTTCTGATGAGTCATCCTCTCTGGATTGTAAAACACTTTCTTGTAAAATCAGAAAAGAAAAGTAGTTCCTATTAGAAGTGGGCTCAACCAGAGTAGTTTGGCCTTCACAATCAAGCTGCGAAGCAAGAAGAAAGGCTTACCACCTTTTGTTTATTTTAATTGTAACTGGACCTCTGCTGAAAAATAAATCGTATTATTTGAGAGGATATTCTCACGTAAGGTATTAAAGCGCCCTTGGAGTAAATATGCTGTAGGTCATGTTGACAAGTACTTTAGTTTATGCCCCATTGTCATTATACTGGTATTTTGATCACCTTGGCAATGCATTGGGCTTTTAGCTAAGTTGGAGTAGATCTTCTTCAACAGTAAGTTATACTGCTTGGTTTGTGCTATTCACCTCCCTGCTATCTAGGAAGAAATGCAGAGTTCAGGATTTGGTAGAAGAAGGAACAGGAGTTGGGTGTGAGTATTTGAGTGCAGAGCTAAATCCATTTCAAGATGACATTTAGTATTGCTTTCTATTTAAATGACACAGTAGTTAATGTGGGAGTATGCTCCATGTTCCTGCTAATGGGGAAGAAGTATGAACACAGACTATTCTAGGGACCCTAGTAATAAAAGAAGTAAGAATAATTGTAATGCATGAGTAATCTACTTTATTTAGCTTTGAGGAGAGAAATCCTGTTTTTAATGAAAAATTACCATCATTATTTTGCCTCATAGTACCTCTGCATGTTTTCATGTGTGCGCGTTCCTGTAAACACTTCCTCTCACTCACACGTTTGCTCGCTCTCTGTGGGAAAACCTGGAGAGTTTGGGCAGCTCCCTCAGTCCTTTGCGCTCTGTCACAGTGCTTTTCCTGAATGACTTCTGGGGTGATGAAGCTACTGCTCCCTCTTATTAAGGCGATGTTTATGCAATCCAAAGTGGATTAATTGAAATCCCTGATTTTAATCACAATTTAAATCAACAAGCAGAGCACTGTGATTTAAATAATTAAATGTAATCTTGTTTTGCATTTTTGCTTTCCAGTTACTTTCCTAAACAAAAGCTTGGTTTTATTGGTCAATATCATTTGCTAACCAGAGCTGTTTGTTGTACACAGTTGGGTTTCTCTAAATACATGTGTACTGCTTGCATACATTTACTCATGTTCTAAATTTTTACATTCTTCTTATGCTAGAAAATGGTGAATCACATTTCTTAATAGAAATAATAATCTATTTGATCTCATGTGATTCACGTGTAGCAAAACGTTGTAGTTTGAATTCAATTAAAGTACACAAAAGTGACATTTCAAGACTGCTTTAGAGGTTTAACTGTGTTTGATGTTCTGGCATACAAGGCAAAAATTTATATGGGAACATGTGAAAAAAACCCCTCATCTGCTACACAAATCTAATATCTACAGCTAGTGCATTGTGCCAATTGTTTCTGGACACCAAGTACTTCAAGTTTTTTTAGCTACTTAAGTAGTGTATCATTGCACATCTCAATTTTATTCATGAATGGAAAGAGGAAAACAGATTTTCCTGCCTTCTGAATAGTTTTCCTAACTTACAACAAACCAATTAAAAACTGAACTATTTGAAAATGAAGAAAACTGTTGCAGAAAAGAAGTACTGTTGGGAAAAAAACAGAGCAAAGCTTCAACAAACTGTTTTAGATGCCTAGGCAGTGAAAGCTATCCATTCAATGGTTAAGCTTTCTCTAGAAAAATTAGCAGATTGAATAGTGACACACATACAGCTTCAATATAACATAAAATCACGTGAACATTTTTTAAAAAGTTTAGAGTAAGATAAAATGTAATATAGGTTATAATAACTTAATGGTTTTATTTAGAAAGACAAAAATGCACTTAATAGATCTGTATTTTAGTAACATATTTAAACTTATTTTTAATGTACAGGCTTTTATATTCATACTGGAATGCTCCTCATCTGACAGTCAGAAGTTAAGATTCCTGTTGTACGTACCTTCATACCTATCTAACTTTCGTGAAATTTTTGGCAACAGATTGCTGACTGTGACAGTCAATCTTACTTTGTTTTGCTCATTAGAAGCATAATGATCTGTATTCTTAAATTAGTGCCAGGGAGTTGTAGGTGGAGTCATGGAGCAGAAGATTAAAGGATTATATATTCTTAGCCACTATATGGGAGCACACGAATTAGTGGGTCACAGCTACCACATGGATGTTAACACCTCCATTCACAGAATAAGAGGGGTGATTTAAGGATTTGACACAAAGTATTTAAATTGTAAATTTAGATTAATTTTGCTTTAAATGAGAGAACAACAGCCAAATCTAGATAATATGCACTCCAAAACATTATTTAAATGTTCCCTTCCATGGATTACTCATAAGAAGACTGTTAAGACAGCAGGTCTGTAATACAGTATGTAGGAATTGCAGTATTTAGTGTCATCAGGGAAGTTGCACAGCAGAGATGGGAGCTTGCTCAGTTTAAGATGTTTGAATTTCCTTCTGTTTCTTTCCTAATTGTAGATTTTTCTCCTCTGGTAGTGTAGCTAGGAAGTGGGAGGTTGATTAAATTTAATTCTGATTTATTTGGGTTCAGTTATCTCTTAAAATGTGTCTCTAAAGGTTAACAGTCCTTTGGCATTTTCATCTTTGCTTTCCTACCCTGAAGGAAAACTTAGTGGCTTGCACATCTAGGAAGTCAAAGCTAGCTGATGTATTTTTTTCATCTCTACAAAGTGATATTATATCTAGATCCATATCTGCCCCTGGAAAATTTTTTAGGCTTAATGTTTAATTTCCATATGCTTTAAAAGAAAAATTTTTTTAAATCCCAAGGGCTTCATTTTGGTTCATCTCCAGGCAACTTATCAGTCAAGGAAAGGTCTAAAGTGCTCCACAACCTTGTTTTGTGTTTGCTTCCTACCCCACGCAGTGTAGAATAAAAGCACAGGACGAAAGGGAGCGTTGCGGGTGCGCGTGGTGCCTTTGTGGTGAGGTGGAGGGGGACGGCGACGGATGCACGTGGGGATGCTGATGCTGCCTGCGCCAGCTCTGCCTGTGCACCTGCAGGGTCCCCGTGGTGGCTCTGCCTGGGGCATGCTGGACAAAGTCTCCCTCCATGACTCTACTGCATTCAAGGGTTAGACTCTCCTAGTCCCACCTACCATGAGCTTCTGGTAAGGAAAATTAACCACTGAAACACTGCTTGGGACTTGATAACTCAGTGTCTTTATCTGAGGCAACCTGGGGCTTCACCCTGTAGGGGACTGTGCTTTCCAGTTTGTGAGTTTCGTAGAAATACCGTATATCTGTAACATATTTTGAATAGATTTTTACATGTAAGGGTTTGTAGGGTTTTTTGGTTTTGTTGGGGTTTTTTTTACCGGAAAATAAAGAAAAGGCAAATTAACTGATTAACTGAGTTTGGAGGACATTTTTTTCTCTCCCAGATTAGAGGATCTGGTTTCTTTCATGGTGATATTTTAAAGTAGAATTCCAGCAGTCTTCTATCAGTCTTCTATAAGAAGACAAAATATTTCTGGAATGCAACACCTGCACAAAGAAAATGAATTACCTTATGCCAAAATCATTCAGTAAATGCTGTGTTGTGTGGGTAACTTGACAAAAGTTTTGCAGCAAACCATAAACATCTGCAAAACATTTGAAAATCTGGCCCAGACTTGGGCTGCTTGAATTCTAATGCATTTGTAATAATTTACTGTTCCACAATATGTAATTATTTGTGTGCACCTTAGGACTAATTTTCTTGGCAAGAGTAGAAAAAAGTCTATTTTATTAAAGATGTAAGAATGACTGATATTCTTTACCTGTACAATTCCAGGATCCATGCGTTTATCTTTTACTTGTGGAATGCATTTACTTGTCCCTATACACTTGACTGTGCGGCATGGATAGAAATGGGAAAGGGGCAGCAAGTTCAGTCCAAACTGGAGACATATGTTGGGTTTTTTTTTTTTAGGGAAGCACTGAGAGGATTGAAGTTATTCGGCTAGCTTTGTTCAGCTGAGCTGAACTTTGAAAAAACACACCATGTGTGCTTTTAGTGAACTCTGGGCCTAATCCTAAATCTTTTGAGTTCAGTGACAGGTTAGAGTGTCCAAGAAGTGAATCATCGACTGTGCGCTAAGCCGTAGCTATGACGCTCCGCGGGGCATTGTCCTCCTCAGCCTGCTCATGCAAGTAAGTGAGCACGGTCTCACACAGGAGTTTTGGCTTGGGCAGGTTCAGCTATGCACAGTGCAAAAAGACCAAAAAAGGTGACAGTTTTCTCCTGGGCAGAGCACACATAGGTGGTTTAATCGCACAGTTCTTGCCCCAGCTTCCCAAAGTGCCCAGCATCCACGCTTAGTGCCAGATTTCTAAAGACCTCAGCTTCCTGGAAGGCACCTAAATAAGGGTCAGATTTTGAAAAGAGCTTAGCACCCAGCCTGCCCAGCTTTTCAGAAAATCTGGCACCAAGTGTTCGTGCTGAGCCTCTGTGGAGATGCTGGGAAGAACGCTGCCTTCCCACACGCCGTGCCGGGATAGTGCCGTTCGCTTTACAGGGCTCCCAAAACATTGTTGAAGAGAACAAATAGCAACAGGGAAAAGAAACCCCGAGCTCTGTTTTAATAGATCCTAGGGGGGAGGGTCCTTTCCCTTTTTAAAGATTCAGTTCAGGCATTGTCAAAAGAAATAAATAAAGCAACATCATTTAAAAGCTTTTGGAACAATAGTCTCTTCCACTTCCCTCCCTCATTGTAGAGCCCTGGGCCCAGCTTTTGTTTATTTTGTACTGCCAGCCTCATGGTGCCTCATTGGTTGGTGTCTGATTTCATTCCTATGGGTGATGTCAAAAGCTGACCCAGAAGTTCTCGGCAAGTTTGCTTTTAGCTTTTAGTTGTTGTTTTTGTGTGTGTATCCGTGTGCACAAGAGCACTTTTCAGTCCTAGGAGGATTCTGTTACAGGCTGAATATTATTCAGCTGCAAAACTAGTAGGGAATAATATTTGTGTCAGGAACTGCACGGCTTGTTTCCTACAAATACTAGGAATAGCAAGCCATTCAGGCACTGTGTAATTATGGAAGTTGTAATTAATATTAATTCTAGTTCTAGTGTTACCGTAAGATGTAAAAGGAAAGTCAAAATCTGCATGAGAATTTCATAACACACAACTGAAAATTGGGATGATTAGTTACAAATGCTGATTTCACATTCATATGAGACAGTTTTCTTTTTATAGTTGTACTAGAACTGTAATACTAATCTTTATTTAATATCATTTTTATCAGTTGTCAAACTGACAATTTAAATATCAGATTCTCACAAAGGTATGTATGTGTGCATACCACTGACAACAATATTCAACATTTATTTTTACAGAAAAATAGGCAGGTTTTAAGGGTTTTTTGTGCTCTTATCTGCAAATACTCCTATCTTTGTTAAACTTTGTTTTCCATTTCTCTGGCCTTAACACTTGGATATTTTTCCTTCAGCAGCCTCTGACCCGCTCCTGTGTTTCTCTTTGTTAGATAAGTAAAAGATGAGTGTTACTTTATAAGGACATAGTTTCATACCCTTGTCCTCTGTTAGAGTACAGTCGAGTTGCTTGTATAAACATGAACAGTTTTGCTTACTTTTCAATTTATTCAAATGCCAATGTAAGGTTCTTGAGTCATGTGTGTGCTCCTCTGCCCCAGTCTTTTCACCTCTTCATACCCTTGCCTCTAGGGAACCCTGTGGTTCAACACCTTACACACATGTAGTAGGAGTGTGTAGCTAGTTCCATAGGGAAGCTATACTGATGCTTTGTATTTCACAAGAAGGTGTTTAACCTCTCCCGTTACAGAAAATACTATATTATGATCTGGAAGAACATTGTAAAATTACATTCTCTGTCTCTCTCTCTCTCTCTCTCTCTGTATATGTTTGTTGCAGAGGTTCATTTCTGTGTCAGATTTCATAGCAAAATACTGTTGATCAGAATTTTAAAGAAAATGAAACAACCCTCTAGCTCTGCAATTTGCATCCAGCTAAACAACCCTCACTTTCCTGCCCATGGTCTGTTTTTGAATTGTCAAGGCAAACAGAATAGCCCTGAGTTTCCTTGGAAGCAGGACACTTAGAGAAATTGGGATGCTTCAGAAATAGTCCAATACAAAGAAGAAATGCGAGGCTCGGGTGCTTTTCACCCAAAGACAACTCACTGCATGATTCAGGCATGTTGTTTCAATGCCTGTAGCTTCCGTTCATGCTGATGAAGGATGCCATTCACTTTGGGCAGTCTGTACAAAGCCCACCAAAGCCTCCAGGAGCTGGCCAGAGGATCGTCTTGCGTAGTTGTTCAGTCTCCTTTCCCCAGATGGGAGCAACTTGTGTGGAGGGCCTGGGGCTGGCCTCGCCACTCATCCCGCTGCCTGCCAGGCCCAGCTCCAGCACGTGTCCCAGCTTCACCTCCCTTGTGCTCTGTTGTTTTATGAGGGGCTACTTTTAAAGACAGCCTCCCTCACCTTCCCTGCCTGAAAGCAAACACTACAGTACAAGTGACTTAAGTTTTACAAAGAATTTGTTTGCTGATGGTGCCCCCAGCTCTGGTGGAAATGTTAAGAAGGAAAAAATATTATCTGCATTCTGAATCTGTTTTAAATGCTGTGCTTTTTATGATTTCCATATGATTCTTGGGGATTTTAACATCAAAAGACCCAGATTATCCTAATTGGTGTAAAAGGTTGGAAAGGTTTTCCTCATGCTGGACTTAAACAGGGTTCCTGCTTGGCTGCTTTTGCACTGGCTTAGTCCTTCTGTGACATGAAAGCCAGTTGCAGTTAAGCAGATTCTCTTTTTTTTTTTGTTTAATAAACTGAAATAACTATACTGTTAAGTATTAAAATGCAAAAACGTCATGCATTTTTAAAGCTTCCAGAAATAGCCTACAATGCATTGCAGAAATTAGTGGAGCCATACTCGTAATGAAAAACATTTGGTAATGGACTCTGGATCAGTTAGTCGGCTGATTTACTGCCTGTCCCGTGTTTTCCCTCCTCTCCATAAACTATCACTTACAGATAGGAACAGAGAGGAGGTTTTGGAAACTTTTTTGAGGAGAGAGGAAAATCCCCTAGATTTAAAAGCGCAGTAAATAGCTTTGTAAGGTTTTGCTCTCAATGATTACTTTCCCTGTTTAGCAGAAAACCACCCTTTTATCTTGAGGGTAGTTTTCCTACAGAGAAAGATCACTCCTGGGTCGCTGCTCCCGTACAATGGGCGTATCTTCACGGCACAGATGGCTGGGCTGGGGCTGGTACCTGGCCTGCGCTCAGCCACCACCTGGTGCCCAGAATGTTCCCGCTGCCAAACCCTGCCAGCCCCTCGCTCCCTCCCTGGGGTGAGTGCCAGGCTCTGGAGGTGTACCCTGTGCTGTGGGATGTGCTGCACTGGCTAAACGTCCCCTGCTTTGGGGCAGACCAAAACAGCCAGAAAAGAGTTCAGATCTGCTGCATCTGTCTGTATGTTGGCTCCGTGACTTTGCATCTTGAACAATGGCTTCATGTTCCTCTACAAAGTGGATTAGAAATCTTCCCTCCCTCTGATAGCTTGATGTCTGGGCATAAACGTCCATTTGAGAGGTCATAATTTCTGTTTACTTCCCGGTGGATTATTGGGTAAACACTTGAGGTAAATGCATGCTCTGCTGTTTCAGCAGTTGCTAAGAGTCTAAGATGCGGATTTTTCCCCCTTACCCCTTTTTTGCACTCTGCTGTACTCGTGAGGGCAATTTGAGTAAACTGTGTTTAGCCTGCTCACTCCTAGCAGCAGCCTATTGAAAAACCGGGTACCAGAACTTGTTCTGGGGCTGAAAACATTGCTTTGCTCCCAATATATTTTTTTGTAGTTTTGAATTAAATTGCAAGCAAAAGAATAGAATAAAAAAAAGATGGGGAAGTCAAGACAGGCATCTATGCACACAGGTTAGATTTTCAGCATTTAAATAACTGCATGTTTTGTTGTGCTCTAGCTTCTAAGCTATCTCTGTAAAACATTTACTTGTTTGGCTTTAATCGCACCCTCCACTAAATGTTTGCTTTGCACATGAAACAAAGCCATCCTTAAGACTGTAATGAAACCATTAGTTAGCTTTCATTTTAAAAAAAGCAAAAGCCAGAATTAAGTTAAACATTCAAACACCAATCAAGAATGAAAATAATAGCAGAGTTTCTAATGTAGGGATCTCTGTGTACATCTTAAATAGCATCTGCAATATGCTCTGCAGGTTTTAACTGATTTTTGGCTTCTGTGACCACAGGTCTGAGGTCGCAGCAGCCTCCTGGTGTGTCTAACGAGAAAATTTTTATTATCTGCATGCTGTTCTTTTTATTTCTGATTTTCATCTCATGATGCATAGTTATTGGAGTGTTCCTGCAGTTATCTAGGTATTTACTTGCATGTTTGAAACTTGCTTTTTCCTTCCCCTTCTTTCACAGGCAAGTAAATCACGGAAAGGAAGGGAGTACCAGATAGAAATAGATAATTTATATGGCAGAAAAAATAAGTATAAAATAAATATAAAATAAAATAGAATCCTACAGTCCTTTATGCAACAACCACCTTCAGGAATGGAAAAAAGAGTGGAGTGGAAAAGCAATTGGAATTTATGTGAAACTCTCAGTGGGCTTATAGGCACAGATAAAGATTCAGTGCTAATGCCTGGAAAGAACATTTCCTAATTTTTGCCCAAAGAATAGTTGTTTGCAGAACTTAGGACATTAAAATTGTGGGAGAAAGACACTAGAAAGATGAGAAAGGAGAAGATACAGGGATACAGATACTCTGATTTTGGCATGTTTTTTATAGAAAATGTTTTCACTTAATAGCAAAATACTGTGCACACAGTTCCAAGCCCCTGGGAAAGAAATCTTAACGTTTTAGTGTGAGACAGAAAAGACTGACACAATTTCAGAAGTCTTAGTGTATAAAGCATGCCTGGGAAAGTCCCTCATGCAAATCATTCATAATCACGTCTGTCCAACTGTAACAGCCAAACTCCCTGAAAAATCAGAGCAACTTTGTTGGAATAAGATGTAGAAATTAAATATTCTGTGCTCCACAGTGAATATGAAGTCACTGACAAGATCTGACACTTTCTTCACTTTGTCGGATTAAAGTCATCATATTTTCCAGCTGTGCACGAATGTGTATATGCATTTGTTTTTCCTTTGTTCCTTAATATTCCTGTGAAATCAGTCCACACATTAAAGGAAACCTTTACATGTTGCCAGTGCTGTGTGCCTTGATAGCCATTTTGTGGGTTAAGTGGAGGTGTGGTGTGTGTGATATTAAGGCCACTCATATGGGATATTGTGTGGGTCTTGGGCTGCTTTTCAAAAGTGTTGTATCATCTGTTGAATTCATGCTGAAACTGGTCGGAATTATTCAGGATTGACTCTCCCTGACCCCCAGCACCTAGTGACAGACATCTTGTGTACAAATTCTTCCACTGTTACACAGTTTATGCTCAGTTAGCCCTGACTCGATGCTGATAGTCCTTTACAAGCTTCATTACCTGAGTGAGAAGAGAGAGGAGGCTGAGCATGTGATACTGCAAGCCAAGGTGCCCTTCCCCTACTTGGAGTATGCTGAAAGCCTGAGAAGGCTGGAGGGGAAGGTTTTTTGCCAGCTTCTAACTGATGTAGTGGAGGGTGCAGGGCAACAAGAAGCCACTTGTGGCTTCCTTAATCTGAATCACCATGTCCCACTGTGCAGCAATTCTTCATGATTTTGGTGCTTACAGCTGCTGAAGTGAAGTTGCACTGCCTCCACATCAGTCCCGGTGATGAGCTGGACTGCCACGAGCTGGTTTGTGGGTTACAGCAGAGGAAGGAGCCTTCCAGAAAATCTGGTTCACAAATGCAGTGTGGGTGATAGAAAACACCCTTCTTGTCTTTGAGATTTCACTCTCTGTTTCTGGTGCTGATATGCTGTGTAGCCAATTTTGTTTGGTGTCACCAACCCCCTTATAGTCATCGCCCTCTCACTTGGCCTGCTCGAATGTCTGAAATCATTTGAAGAAAGGAATAGAAGATTCAAGAATGGCTTGAGAATTTTTAAAAATTTACTGTAAATTTACTGTAGTAAAGCTTCAAGCCATTCTCAGGTCTTCTGCTTCTGTTTTCTACATCACTTTCCTAACCCTGATGTTACCTGGGTGGAGGAACCTATAATTCAAATCATTATTCTGTCTTTCAAGGGTATAAACTTTTTTTGTCTAGGAATCTTTTTTTGTCAGTATCTAGGAAGGATACTGGACATTCAGCTGTCTCCTTCTCAAATATTTTCTTTAGCTGATCTGTGGTAGTTTCTCTGAGGGAGGATGATCAGCATACTCATAGACATTCAGAGTTTCTGCAGTCCCTGTATGACATTCTTGTGATTCTGGCTGGGACAAGAGTCCTTCTATCAAGGACTTTGCTTCTGAGGAAGGGACAGTCCAAAATACATTGTGTTTTTTCCCTGATTTATCATTTTTTTTGTGGCTATGGAGTAAAGAAGGTTGCAGAACCTCTATCAGGCACAGAGGCTATTTTTGTCTAGACTGAATCTTAAAAAGATTACTGTCCAATTCTGCCATAAGTCAGCTTTCAATTTTTTTTAGTAGCAAAATGGTTTTCTGACCCTTTTGTGCTGTGAAGTGTATCTCCTATTTATATTATTACTCTAGAACAATAGCTCAACTCCCCATCTGGACTTCACAACTACGAGCTTGAATGTGAGAGCCAACCCTCCGTGCTCGTGGCAGGCTGAGTGCAGGAAGCTGGGGTGCCTCAGTGTGCATGAACAACGGGCTCCTCTCTGCCTGCATCTGCAGTGTGGGAAGCAGGACACGTGTAGACAGGAACTCCTGGAGTGATCTGCAGCCTTCCTGGGTGAACCTTCATGTATTTGAGAGCATTAGAGAGTGAAAACCAGAAAGAATTTGATCCGTGCAGCATCTGTAGCTGGCATAGATGTGTTGTAGCTGTACATCTGGAGAAAGATCTCTCCTGGCAATGTGTGACATACAGCGCTCTCATTGCATAGGAAAGGGTCAGAGTAGCCTTAGGTGTCTTAACTGTGGAAAGTGGGCAAAGGCAGCCTGGGGAGGCCTTGGAAATGAGGGAGCCATAGAGACCTTTGCTCCTGTTCTAAGAGTTGTTTGTGAATTTACTAGTGGGAACAAAATGAATCTTAAGCCCAGGACTCTTAGCTGATGTAGTCATTCCCTCAGTGTGGTGCAATAAATAACCCTTCTTCTACATGGACATGGCTGGTAATCAGTAGCTTGCTAGGTACTGGTGCTTCCTGAAACAGCTGTGTGTGCTTGTGGGAACCTGAACTTTACATACCCATTTTCTGTCAAATACGGGAAGCGGCGCCTGTGATTCTGTACCTCGTGTTAGCAAATTCAGTTCTTGTCCTTGAGGGGTGGTGAGTCCCCTGTGATACCAGTTGGCTTCAGTGGAACATGTGGTGCTTGGCACCTCCTGCACTTGCGGGTTGTTTGTTGTTTGTGAACAAGGGGGAGCACGAGGTTCTGCGCAAGAGGCCCTCCTAGGGCACTGGGAAGGGCTCAGCAAGCCTCTGGTCCTACAGGACAGTCTGCAGAGTCAAAGTCCAAATCCTCTTGTAAAGCAGTAGGAAATGTAGCAGATGAAGTCTCAGCATGACATTAATCTTTTATACATAAAGTACTCTTCAGTACTGAGGTATGGCCTCCAAGAGGGCTGAAGGCAGACATCCTGCTCCAGTGATCTCAGAGAGATGGGAGCTGTGTTTGCCACCTAGGAAGCAAGGTTCAGCCGCAGTCTAGGAGACACAAGGGTCCTTGCTTCACTTAGGTGCACTTCTGAAGCTACAGCCTCAAGGGCCTCTCTGTGTTGTAGTAGCCTGTTCCCTAATGTTTGGGCTTTCCATGGGAGCTGTTCCCCCACATACTGTTGTTCTCTCCAGCCCAGTCCCCAGTGCTTTCCTACATGATGGCTGCTGAGGGGGGTCCTCAAGTGGCAGTGTGCAGACTGTACCCAGCCACGCAGAGCCTGGTGTCTCTCATGGGTCTGCAGACTATGCTGCCGCTGCAGGGGTGGGTGCAATGTTTCAATGTGTGTAAAACAGATAAGGCCACAGCTTCCTGGTGCATGATCAGTATAGTCCTCAGGTGGACAAACTTTCAGTTAGAGCTTCAAAATCCTTTTTTGTGGAGATCTAGAACAGTCACCTGTAACTTTTGTGGATTAATATGAAGTTGCATAGGCAGCTAATTTATAGTGGACTTACTAATGACACCTGAAAATGTGAGGAAGTGCAAAATGCCATCAGATGCTTGTGCTGGGCTTACATATTGAGTTCTTTGTGAATAAACATGGAGTCAAATACATGCTTATGTGTAAGTGTCACTTGAACAAGGTTAAATTTCCCTTTTGCATCCTGCAAAATCTCCATACAGGTGATCACCTGTAAAGCCCTGAATTTTCTGGGACTTGGTTATGTGTTTTGGAAGTGGCCACTATCAGCACAGTGTATAAGATTTGCTAGGATACGCCTGCAGCCTAGCCTGTGGTACATGATTTATGCGTAATTGTTTCTATTTGGTTAAAAATTGTTACCTGAGTTAAATTTCCTGATGAAAAGCAGAACAGCTCATAATGTTCACCCTCTGTCTGCTGTCATTTATAATTAGGCTGCAAGCTCCTCAGAGCAAGAACTTGCTGTCCTTCTGTACACCTACAGTGCCAAACAGACTGGGGTCTTGGTATTAGTTGAGTTGCCATTAATAATAAATAAAGAGTAAAAGGAGAATGTGTAAATGCATTCAAACGTGTAGTGACGCTTTTAAGTATAATTGTTATCAGTGCAGATCTCTGCATGGTTGGCAGCTGGGCTGCACTGGAAGTGCAGAGTCCCTGTAATTGGAATTTGCACATTTTACTGGTCTGTCAGAGCCTGCCTTAGATGAGTAGTGTCTGGAGTACCTATAAAGACAGACCCAGGGGCAAGGCTACTCAGAGGTAAAGACAAGCTAGGCGGTTTGCCTTCAGCTCCCTTTCTGAGAGACTTCAGAATGCCCAGGCCCGTTACATTAGGGTATGGCTCAAGATTAAGTAACTTTTCAGTAATTAATATGTAAACACAGGACTACACTTTCATCCTAGGCTCTGCCTTTTTGAATCCCTGTGTAACACTATGGAGAGGAAGCTCTCCGCTGGATGGGGCACAGGGCTGAGCAAGCCCACAGAGTTCAAGCATGCCCTGTGCCTGCACCCAGGTCTCTTTCACATCTGTACTGCTGTGGAAAGGAGCCGAGAGCAGGCTCCCTTTTCTTCATTATTTTACCTATTAATTTCATTTTGTTGGTCCTCAATGTTCGGTTTTCCTCTGCTTATTTTGATCTGGTTTTGATTTGAATTGGTTTGTATTTTGAGTCATATATGTACTACTAAGGTTTTCTGGTGCCAGTTTTAATAGCAGCAATACTGATTTTGAGAGCAGGATATTTGGGGCTTGTGACTATATTTATGTAACTGGACTAATTAGTACTTATGGTGGTTAGTGCTGTAAATACTGGAGGTGGATAAATTCCGTAGAATGGGAGAGTTATTGGTGTGCTGTAGTGACTACTGATGGTAGAATCTAAACTGAGAATTTGTAAACTTTTCTAAATTTGAACCTCTAGCTTTAAGGTAGTTCCCCCACTGCCCCGCCCCTGTAAATTGTTCCTATCTGTTCTGGGTGTTGTATTCTTGCTGTGAGAATTCTTTAATTTCACATTCCCAGAAAAATTGTGTTTTAGTTTGAATCAGCTGCAAGAAGAGGTGGAAAAATGTGGAGTGAGAGTAAGAATCATTTGGTAGGTGCAGCTGTGAAACAGAAATAAATCAAGGTGGCAGAAAGGTGAGCTACAGAGGGAAAGAAAATTGAAGAGTTTGTTACAGTAAATCCACATGGTTAGTAAATCCAACTAGCTGCAGTGTCAGAGAATATGAATTACATTCCATTTTAAAAATAAAAGTGTATTAGTAAAACAGCACGTAATACAACATCTTCCATGCATAGCAGAAATAAAACCACTTTTGAGCTCTGACTACAAATGTGTTCATTGTAAAAGCAACATTCTTGTTGATCTAAAATCTCATACTTATCTGCTATCATATCTATATGTGGTGCAGTGACATTGAGGTGGGAAGTGCTGTTCAAAAAATAATTCAAATGTGAAAAATAAATGTCCTTGGCTCTAAGTCATAATGTGTCTCTACCAAGAGCCAAGCTTACTTCTGTTGTAATGTTCATCAGCATTTTTTTTATACATTCAAATATTTTTTTTTTTAAAAATGTCATTTGAGGAAACCAACTGCTAGTCTGAGGAAGAAAGCCAAAATACTTTCTTTTCTCTGGGTCATTTCCTGGCTCATTCTCTTTCTGGGTCATTCTTTTTTGCATGGGTCACTCTCTCCTTCATATTCATTAAATAATAATAACAAAAATACTCAAATGAAATGCATTCGCGTAGGATTTCCAAGCATTTTACTGGCATTAAGTAAAAAAAGGCCTGCTTGGTTTTGAAGGCACTGGATCACAGCCAGACTGAGCTTCTCAGCAAAGAGGATATGGCAGTGGTAAAGCATTGGAAGGTTTAAAGAATCATGTAGTAAGTCAATGGCTAAGTAGGAGAAGACTCAAGGGCATTTTCATCCTTTTCTTAAAGTGTTAGATTCACTAGAAATACCACTAGATTGTTCAAGATTGATAGTCAGATCTCTCAGAAACTTGCCATTTTGACATTAGCTTACTGTGCAAGTCCAGAAATTGTTCTAGCTAAAAAGGAGGTCTACCCTTCAAGGACTGGAAAGTCTGCAACCTTGAATTTAAAAAGAAAAAAGTGCAGGGTTTTAATAGTGTTTGGTGGTGGTGAATTAAATTGTGAAATTTGAAGTCTTTGCTAACAACATGAAACCACCCTGCTCCCACACACCCAGCCAGCTCAGGGAGCTCCTGGTGTTACGGTCTCTGCCTCACTGGAAGGCATGCACACCTTTAGCAGGGTGGCTCGTGAGAGGCACTCGAGCCTGCTGATAGAGCTGGAAATAAGAAACAAGGTCTTGGACAGGCAAGCAGTTCTTCAGGCAGAGTGAGAGGCAGGTGATGATTGCCCGTGAAACTGTGAACAGTGAGCGGAGAGGAGGAAGGGGTGCTGTGGCAGAAATGACAGGGCGCTGTGAAATTGGTATTTCTGTTAAAGATTTTTAAAGTCCTGTAGAATTATGAAGATTAGTGCCTAGGCTTGTACGTGCTGTTTGGGTTTTCATATATGTTTGGTTTTCTGCTGCCATCTCTTCTTTAACTCTGCCGGCGTCCAGTGAATTCACAATCCTAATGGTTGCCAGCAAAGTTATTTTTGACACCTCCTGAAGCAGGATTAAACTACGGTGAACAAGGAGTTGAAATAGACTGGAAACCTAAGTCGGAGCTTAAGACAGAAATTGCTTCCTCAACAGGCGATAACTACAAGAGAAGTGCAGAATAACTACGTAACCATTATATTGAGTTTTGAAAATGCTGTAGCGAGTCATTGTAGGTTTTACTGATGTCTAGCAATTAAAGATTGCCACAGCTTGGGATTGTTTCAGTATGTCAACAGGAGAGTGTTTTCTACTCCCCTGAAGAAGATGCAAGTCCTGCTGCATAAAAGCAGCATCCTTACTTCTCAGGAGAATCTTGAGATGTCAGAAATAAATTTTCCATTATGGACAAAATGAAAGCTATAGATCTGTCATTATCTCTATGAGACAGTCATACTGGCAAAGTAAAGTCCATGCCAATACATTCACCACATATGGAAAGATAGGTGTTGGAGGTAAGTGTGAGATGGAAGATTTTTGATAGTAGAGGTGCTGTATTAGTAATGGTCATTTCTTTACATAGGAGGCTTCCTTTGTACTAAATAGATAAACAATTCAGACTTAAAATTTAATTTGGCAGGTAATTTGCCCGTAACACTACTGGTAGCAGTTGGAAAACAAAAAGAGTTAAAATATTTTTATTTGACAGCTACTGCACTTGCAAACAAAATTGTTGCTTTGATTTTTTCTCTATACATAAAAACACAAGGTGGGGTTTCCATTGTTGGCTTGTGATGAAGACAAGCCACTAGACATGTTGTGACTAGGTGACATCGACCCCAAGTCTTATCTGATCTCACATGCTGGTTTTGGAAATCTCTTTCTGTTTAGAGTTGGTGAGAACAAGGCCAGAAACCTGGGATTTAATCCCAGCCCTGCTGAGGGCTGTCGTGCTCTGATTTGACCCTTCCTTTTTTTTTGTCTTGCAATTCTGTGTCCTATCACCAGAAAACCACAGCCTTTCCCAAAGTGAGCCTCCTGGTATCATCACTCCTCTGTTTCCAGGCTCCTCCAGGGCTGATAGGCAGGGCCTTATTCCAGCCAAAACAATTGCTAATGGAGATGTGAGGAGCTTCATTAAACCTGGAGTGATTATTCGTATGTATAAAATGGCTCTGTGTTGGCAGAATCAGAGCCTGGGGTGGCAGCTCAAGTAGAATAAAGAATAAAGCAGAATAAAACTGTTTTCTCTTGGTTCTGGCTGCTACCGGACAGACACTTTCAGGTGAGCATGAGGCATTCACAACCCAACCTTCTGCAGTAGCTTTAGAGTGATAGAGCTTATAGATAGTGTTGGCAGATTTTCTAAATTTGTAAAATTAATTTTAGCTAAAATCTAGCTCTTTCAATGAATGTTTGAGAAAGCACACGTGTGTGTGTGTGTGTGTGTGTGTGTGTGTATGCACTTATCTACAAAGCAAAGAAGAAGTGGACTTGAGGGATAACAGTTGCCAGTGCTGACTTTGGCCAATTGAATGTTGAAGTTGTTAGTCCAAAACTTGCCTTTCTCCTGGTTCATAAAAGAAGAGTTCTTCTTCAGCTTGGCATAAGGAAAGGGTTAATCTTGTGGCTATTTCCTGTGTAAACCAGTGCACCTGAGTAAATGAATGAACCTTTTACTTTACTGTGCCTTTTTTGTACCTTTTAAACAGAATACTTAAATCATTATATAAAATATTTTTTATATAGACTAAAGTTTTATATTACATAAGAACCAGTCAGACATTGGACCACCCTTCAAATAGTATTGGTTTTCCCTTTCCTGACTGAACTCACATAAAGTCGTTCAAGCAGGTGGTTTTCTGTCCCTTTCCCCACCTCACTCAGAGCTGTTAGAGTGAACACTCATGTTTTTGCAGCCATTGTGGAGAAAAAAAAAAACTTTCATCCTGAAAACAAGTTAATGAAAAAAAGGGGGAAAATCTAATATTGGAGTAGAAAATCAGTTAGTCATATGTCAGGAATAAAATAAGAGTGCTATGAACGTGAAGGGTTGTATCTGGTTTTGCAAAGGTCTGTGTGACATGGGAACTCTAAAAATATTGGGGAGGCTTAGGGAATCGGGGGAACAAACAGTTTCAGAGCTGTGTCTAGACAGAACAACTTGCTGCCATGTCTGTCATATGTGTGAGCAATGGATCATATGTGTTCCCAGCAGGAAGCTAGTAACTCGCCAGAGATCAAGGGCATGCCTAATTCTAGTATTTGTAATACTTGGTATGTGCTTTCATAGTTTCAGTTTGGCTTTTGGGGTAAAAAATAACTAGTCATGCTCAGGGATACTGTGGAAAGACAGTTACAACAAACTACAAAGAAGAGATTGTTTGCATGTATGAAAACCATGGACTGTGTTTACGTCATTCACATACTCCCAGGTAGATGGGACTGACACAGCGACCAAAGCACGGTGAGATGCACAAGAGGGCTAGCTCCAAAGGCGTTCGGGGTGTTTGTGTCTGTATCCGGGTCCAGATGCCAGAGGGAAGTGTGTGGAGGGATAGAGATGAACACCACTGGAGCTAAAAGAGGGCCAGTGTCTATTTTCTTTGTGCTTTTATACTGTAATTCATAATTTGTGGAATCACAGGAAAGGCACAGAGCCTCTGTGCAGACTGAACCCCTGCCTCAGCCTCCACTGGTGACTGAACTTAAGGCATTTAACGAATAGAGTGTTAGATGTAATCTATTTTTTGTTCCTTTTTCCAGTCTTGTAAGTAAAAAAACCCAACATTGTCCTGATAGTTACATATGCTAGTTTTTATTTTCTGTTTACTTGTGTTGGCAGCAGAATGAATTACTGCCAAACTGCTCCGTAAACACACACCAAGCAAAGCAGTGGCTGCAGACCTTGCCCTGAGGGACTACCCTGTGGCCTCTACTTATGGATCTTGGGTCTGGGGTGTGTTTTTTACAGTCATTTCACCTGCCCTTGGAATGGAGCCCTAGGGTGTGGGCACAACCCCCCCACCCACGTTCTTCTAAAAGCGAATAATACTCGGTGAATGGGTGAAATATTAATAATCCCCACTTCACAATATAGCAGTTCTTGCCAAAGAAAAGTCACAGCTGGAATACAGCTGGGGCAAGCACGCCATGGTCTTACACTGGTAATAGATGTTGCCGTTGCCATTCACAAGCCATCCCTGTTGGGGTACGGCAGGGCAGGATCGGCTCCCGCTGCAGAGCACAGCAGCTGGGTTGTTGCACAGTCACCTCCTGCAGCTGCAGGAAGAAGGGCTTCTCCTTCTGAGAGCTGGTAAATATTTTATCCTTTCCTTTGCTTCATGTTGATAATTAGCAAAAGCAAGTCAGACATGACGTTCAGTATTCTTCATTCCACTGAGTGCCAAGTCGTATTTAGAATAATCTTTGTTGGTTACCACCACAATGCAGTATTTGAGCTGGGTTACATCCTAGGAACACCCTTATAATTGAAACCAGCTGGGCGTAAATGAGCACTAGCACCTAGGATAAATGTGACGGCTTCAGTATCACATGAGGAAGGAATTGTTTCTTAAACAGCTGTGACTATAATGGGGAAAGAATTCACAACCAGTATGTTAAGATTCACCTACCTGGTGCTAAGTGCAGACCATGGACCACAACTAATGCGTAGTCCCTTACAAAGCACTTTGCACGCTGGATTGCTGGGCTCTAGCTAGATGTTGTGGATGATTTGAAGCTGTAGCTGCTTGCAGAAGGCGTCCTGGTGAGCCAGCACAAAGCCGATGGAGCCTGTGAGTGTGGTGTAGTCACAGTTGGGATTCAGTTGTTTTCCCGCTGAGAAGATGAACCATTTTATTAATTGTATGAAATTAAAACTAATGGAAAAGAAAATTGGGTTGGAGTCAATGACTCAGCATCCTTACAACAATAATTATATATCAATAAAAGCAGCTTTTTGAAAAAAAAAAAAAGAATTAGGCCCTCAGATTGGTACAAAATACTCTTCAGTTGCATAAAGAACACAGACGAAAGCTGCTTGAAAGGGAAGAATTCCCATATATTAACACCAGCCCACTCTTTGCTGAGTAATCTGTTTCTATAAGCAAAGAATGAGCAATTCAAGGAGAATGCATTGTTTCTTTTTAGAAATAGCTCATATAATCCTAATTTCACATTTAGGCCTATATGCTGCCTACTCTTGCAGATCCAAGTAATTCTTTGTTCAGCAAGTTTCCTCACAGTTCATTAAAATACACATGTAAACCTTCTCAGATGAGCAGAATACAGAGTTATATTTGAAGGAAACTGTCACTTTACTGATGGTTTTGGTATTTTATACGGTGGCATAGCACTGTCTGTCTTGCTGCTACTTTTATGCATACGCTGAGTGCAGTAGTTGAGGGGAAGAAAGTAAAGCCTGAATTCACCCACTGGATAATGCACTTGCTTCAGAAAAAAACATCGTGCTGCTGTTTCCAGGTACTCTGTAGCTGTAGATGAACTGATCATGTTATTCCTCCACAGATCCCAAAGACAAATCTGAAGTAGGTAGCTTGCAGTTCGTATAATAGGCTGAATCCCAAGTGACAAATGGTAACCCTCATCCCAGGAGAACAGAACTACTTTATATGCATCATAGGAAGTACATGGAAGCATCGTTACATGCAACTGTTTGATCACCAAAAAGGCACAGCATCAGAATTTCTCCCCTGAAGTGTTCATGCAGTCTGAGAAAAACTCTTTTTTATTTAATTTCATTGGCAAAAGTAAATGTCCAAATAGGTTTGGCTGAATTTTAAAGGAATGCTTTATCCTAGAAATGGGCTGCTTCTCTCTCCTGGTGCTCTTTCTCCTTAGAGGGAATAATTGCTGATAAGTAGACCTTGTAACAAAAATACGATATAATGTAATTTTAAGCTAATGATTTTGCCATTGGATGCTCTGTAAATTTATTTTTTATTCTTTGTACTGTGTTATATCATTTCCACATAAAACTAAATTATATATAAAATGGCTTGAATATTTATGTAGTGTTTTCTTGAAAGTAATGCCATTTGAAGACGTTAAAGAATCAGAAAAATCCATACACACTTACACATTACAGCTGCAGAATCTAGAGTATGAATTTGATTTTAAAGAAAAAAGTAATTTTTTTTAAGGGCTTGAGCATATTGCTTGATTTGCATTAACAGTGCAAAGATACTTTTACTGGCAAAGCAGAAACTTTAGCTTGTTTTTAAATGGGAAAAAAAAAAAGTTTAACAAAAGCTCCACTTTTATTACTTAGCAATGCCATATGCTCCTTTAGACTGGGAGAAGGCTCCTGTCTGGAATTTTTTCTAGGTGTGCTCTGCTAGGGAGAGTCGGAAGCAGTTTTCTTGGAGATCCCATGCCTCTCCTGCTGATTTGCTCCTCCAGGAGTAAGTTGACCCATCATGGAGACCTGCAGAAAAATTCTGTACTGATAGCAATAGCAGCACTGTTTTTATTGTAGCTGGGAATTAAACTGACTTTCTATTAGGGAAAACATAAAATCTTGGTAAAACTCAAGCGTTCCACCAATTCCATATTTGCTGTAATTGGTGCAGAAAGAGCTTGAGAAATCCGGATGTGATATGGGGTGTTGGGCGGTTCAACAGGTATCTGGAAGGAGAACATGGTGTCTGGGGATGAGGCAGCCTCATCTTCCAAAACTTCCGTGGACAGCACCAGCAGGAGAAGCAGCCCTCTTCTCCCTAGCCTGATGGTTTGCTCTTCCTCCCCATCCTGCCCGTCTTGATGAGCTACTTCATCAAAAGGTGGCTTTTCCCAGTGATGTTCACGCAGCAGACTGTCCAGCAGCTGTGCAGAGATACCATGCAGAGCAAAGGAGCATGTAGCTCCATGGGCATCAGTGGTAGGAAGCCTGGCTTCCCCTGGATTTCTGCCCTGCAGGTGACAAAGCTGCCTGGTCACTAGGACATCTATGAAGCATCTTGGGCATCTGCGTTCCTCCATGGCTAGTCAAGGATGTGTTCCCACTGCAGGTTTTCCTCTGTTGGGGCATTTTACATTCTGTCTTGGCTGCTGAGTCTCATGGCACCATCTAGTTTGTTCCTCTACCTCAGACAGGGCTAAGCATGGCTGCATCATTCCGGAGAAACATGTGTCACCTGTTCTTAACAACACCTCTCCCCCCAGCAGTTCCTCAGTACCCTAAATCACAGAATCACAGAATCACAGAATATTAGGGATTGGAAGGGACCTCGAAAGATCATCTAGTCCAATCCCCCTGCCGGAATGGATCACTTCTGGTGTGTGACCGTTTGTAGGATCAGACTGGTCTTCCAAATGCCCAACCTGCAGTTTTCTTGCTGCAACTTAAGTTCTGTGCTTCTTGTCCTGTCCTTGGTAGAAATGCCCAAGAGCTGCTTCTCTGCTTTGCTGTTACCTTTTCCTTATTTGAAAGTGGTTATCTTCTCAAATCAGTCTTCTCTAAATTTAAACAAACCTAATTCCTTTCCTGGTAGGTCATGTTTTCTAGATCTGATAACTTTCTTCCTCTGGATTCTCTCCAGCAGTTCTTTCCTGAAGCTTCAGTGCTCCAGCTGTAGATTTGTACTGCTGAACAAAGCAGAAGGAAAATCCCATGGGCCTGTAACTTTTCAAGCCTTGAGAGAAAATTTGCCATCTGCAAATTTAGAATTAGTTGGTTTTTACTCTCATCTGCTCATTATTGTCTTGATGTTTATAAAAAGCTTGTTGGATTCCTGGTCCCATTGTTTTTATATAACTGAAACTAAGATGATGTGGTTCAAAAACTAAAAATACAATGTATTCTTAAAAGTGTAATTTATCACTTCAACATTCAAAAATTTTACCTCCAGAATTAAGATTTTTCTGAAAGACCTGTTTTAGAAATATTGGGCTGGTTGTAAGAATTATTTGGTAGCCTTCTGCAGCCATTCATAGCTAGACGATCAGTGTGGATAACTACACTGGTGCTTTCTCACCTGCAAATTCTTGCAGATGCCATTGCATGTTATCTCAAAAATATCTGCACTTGATCCCCTTCAAGCAGACAGAATTTAGAAGACTGGGGAGACATGACTGTTTTTTCTCAGACATCTCAGAATCAAAGCACATTTTTAGTCTTTCGCATGTTCCTGCACCAATACCTACAGAGTATTTATTCATCCTCTTCCAGTGGTAACGCATAGACACAAGTGATACCTCAGTGAAGGCACCATTCAGCACCTGTACACTGAAATTCAGAAAGTAAATTAATTGAACAGCAAAAACAGTTTAATTTTTGCAGGATGTTGTAAAATAAGATTCAGCTCTGATGACTCTTGAAAGACAATGTTTCCATGTTAGTTCACTGTGCAAGTATTGAAGGATATGAAACATACCAAGGCCTTAAATCTGCACTTGTCCTACACTCCTGTGAAGAGCTATTGATCTCAGTTGTTGATCTGTGAGCAGCAACTTTCTGGGCAAGTCCAGGTTTGCATTGCTCGTAAAGTGAAGGCATAAGAGACTGTTTTATGCAAGCAGAGAAATCATTCCCTTGATAAGATGTTGCAGACTACCATTTGTTTTTAGTTGAATTCATTGGTTTGCTCAGCTCTGACAATAGCTATACCTGTTTCTCTGAGTTTTTAAAATAACAAGTTACTCTATGCAGTGAACATAATTAAAGTAAGTCACATTTTGTACCTCATGAAGTTCTATTGAATGGATTTGCTATAAAATGTATTTATAAAATCCAGTATTGTCCTTAATAGATTCTCCGTTGCTAAATGTAACATTGCATTATTTGAGGGGGGAACATACATCCGTCATGCATAGAAAAAGTGTCTTAACTACATGAGAAAACCAGATATATTTAGAAATTACGTATCAGGAGAGAGTAGAAAGTAACTGCAAGAAAGATGCATTCAGGTTTGCAACTAAAAGAGCATTATGCACAGGGGAAGCTGTCCTGAAATATGTAAGAGAGAGACTCGTGTTAAAAGGGAAAGTCTGAAGAGAGACCTCCTAAACTGCAGCGGTGTGCTTTAAGCAATCTTGGAAAGCACAAAAAGGTTAGCCAAAATCTGGGTTTGGTTTTGGGGCTTTTTTGGTTGGTTTTCTGGGTAGTGTTGAGGTGCTTTAATTGTGTTCACAGAAAGTACAAGAATTAAATTGGTTCTCTAAAAGTTAATATGATAAAATTAAATACAGAACTCTTCAACTCTATCTGTCATATGTGCAAGCTCTGCTTTTTTTTGGGGGGAGGTGGGGGGGGTGAGGGTGTGTGTGATGGGGGTTAATTGCCTCCAGGAGATTAACTGTTACTCCACTAAAAGTTGGTATTGTAAGATTTAGAGTTTGCTTTGGAAAGCTTGCTTTTTTAATTTCTATTTTTAATTTTTTATAAATTTAAATTGGACTGTAGATCCGCATTTTTCACCTAAGATAGCTCATTAGAAATGTGCAACAAAGCTCATCTGTTGACAGCTTGTACTATTTTTGATAATCACATTGAACTCCAGCATAACAGGTCTGAAATTTTTCATCACAGTTGGGTCTTTAGAATTCAAGCTAAGAAGGAGGTGGAATTGCCTTTTGATATGTAGAGCTGAGCTGGAAGTGATTAACTGAGTAGCTCATTATTTTCCTGAAATAAGAGGGAGCCATTTAGTGGTTGTAATACAAGGTTTTTTTGCTTCTTGGTCCTCTAGCTTGATCTGCAGTGTCAGCATTCACCAAAATGGAAATCACTAAAAGCAACCTTTATTGCGAGAGGGGTTTTTTTTTTTCAGCAGGTTGCTCCCCACCCCTATTATACAGATGTTCTGGAAGAAACACTTGGTTGCCTTACATTTTAGAGGCTGGAATAGTAGCTACTAATGCCTCAAGATGATATCCAAATAGGCAAAAAGGAATGGGAAGGGAGATAGCACATTAGTGAAAATTCACCAGTAAACACAATGCAAGATCTAACATGAATATCAAGTAACATTAATTACTTTAGAGCCTCTCTGTTTTCCTTGTGTGCGTTTTAATTATTATTTCAGCATAATGTAATAACAAGGGCTGGTTTATAGGATGATAATAAGACTTGAGGCTATGACTGTGGCAGATTTTGTAAGCAGAGAGTGGTTGGGCTGAGTGAAAGATGCCCGTGGCTGTGCTGTGCGTTGCATGCTGTCGTGCCTGAGATCGGGGAGGGGAAGGATTTCCTCCCTGAGTCACCTTTGAAGAACTGTCCCAGTAAACAGTTCCACTCGCTGCTGTCTTCTGTTGAAATGCTAAACTGTGGTCTCAATCATGTGAGGCCAATAAAATCTCCAGTAGCCATTTTTCCCTGCACTGTGGCAGTAAAACTGAAACCCCTCTAATTATCACAGTCAACGTTCAATTACCTCTCAGTTACCTAAAATTCCCCCTGTATTTGAAGGCATAAGTGGACATGATTGGTTTTGTCAGTTCTTTCCCAGTATTGCTGTGCTTATGTTTTGGCTAAACCTTGTGTACGAGGTTCAAATCTTGCAAGGGTTGAATCAACCCTTCAGCCTTCTGAGAATTATGAAGGATGGTGTTTCACTATTTTACAAAGGTTGACATCTCCCTCTTTGTGACAAGACTTTAAAAATTTTGTACATTTTGGATTTCCCAGATAATAAGAGTATATTTGGCCAGGTTTCCCACCCACTTATCATTTGTGTAGGGTTCCCTGTGAATCCATCTGCTCCCTCATTATCAGTTATTAAAAGGTGTTCGAGACACTGATTAACCTTGAGTTTACTGGTAGGCACTAACATTGTCGTAGGCTGTGCTGAAATGTTCAAACCAATGTGAAGTTAAGAAATGCCTCTTTGTAGAAACAGACGTGCAGGTAAGGAAAATAAAGTTCTTGGGAGTCCATTCTGCATGTACAAATCCTTCCTGTTAGAGCCTGGAGAAGTGGAAATACCCCACACTTTGGATGTCAGACTGGTAACTGCTTAGTGAGCCTGAGAGACTACTCCCAGTTTCCCCAGTTTCAGCTCTGTTTTTTCACAAGGCACTGTAGCCTCCAAGGGACCGGACGATCAGGTTTTGGTTATCTCTAGCGATTGGCTGATTGGTTAGTTCAGGTGAGGGCTGCTGTAAATATTTCTTCTTTCAGGGAGTTCTCCAGCCCAAGGGTGTTTTGTCAGAGCTGTCATGGCCTCTGATGTACAGCCTCCCCTTCTCTCTCCGTGGAGTGAATGCCATTCTGCCACTTTTCACCTGTTATTTTACGATGTGCTGAGACCCCACAGAGAGGCGTATCAGCGTGAGGATGGAGGTGTGCAGAAGGGGAAACCTCCCTCTTCTGTGTGCAGAAAGAGCTTGGTCTCATCTCCCCCAGCAGAATAAAAATATTATTGTTTAGGGTTTTTTGAGTGTTTAGTGAACTAACTGGATTTTTCAGTGCATGTGCAGCTCACGCATGCATGTTTGAACACTCCCATCCTCTTAGATCAGTTAGAGTCACCAAACTTCTTCGTTTTTCAAAATAAAACTGCATTATGCCTAGACATGTTGAGCCAAATCTGTTCGCGGTGTTATTTCACTGACTTCCCGAAGAATTACACCAGAGGTGAATCTGGTCTGGTATAGCAGCTTTTTTGCCTGGAGCAAGTCTTCATAGCAGAGTTGTATTTCTCTCAAAAATATAAAGGGAACACTGACAGATCTGCAGCTCTGGTGGTGTGAGCAGGTGCAGCTATATTAAATTATTTTTTATTAAATTGATTCAGCAACTTGAAGCTTGTAATTTTTGTTCTGCTATGGTTCTGTGACAGAGACCTTTTGAAACAGGCAAAGTACATATCTTTTCTTGTAATTCCTTTCTCTGGTGTTATAATTTTAAAGATTTCTGTTTGTATGCAGTTCAGATTCTGACTGTGTTATTTATTTGAGTAAGATCTGAAAATTAGAGCCTTGTCTAGTTAATCACATTGAGCTGTGTCATCGCTAGTGTAATTCCATTTACTCCACTGACATCCAGATGAATGTGAACAATAGTTTTTGCTTGTGTTTTTAGGTGTAAGTGATTTTAGGCTAGTGGTCGCTGTGGCATAAATTGGTGTGCTTCCCTCCAGCCAGTGGAAATATGCTGGTTTACCCCTGCCTGAGGATCTGGCTTGTTATTTTAAGGGTGCCAGTCCTCAGCCAGATAAAATGTGTCATGTGCTGCAGAGTTTTCGCCAGTATTAAGACCCACTTTGATTATCTGTGAAAAATAACCTGATGCTCTATGCCTTCATGTACTTGCAAAAGAAAATGTAGTAAAAAGTTCCCCTTCTGACAACCTTATTGCTCCAGCTCTGCTGATTTGAGGTGGAATTGGTTATTAATTTTTTACTTGCCCTGGGTGCTTCCCATGCTCGTGTTATTGCCGTTACTGTTCAGCTGCTGTTAACTTAGTATCAGAAGTAGACAGAAATGTTTGCCTGAAATTCCATGTCTTTAATGCCTTTTGGGGTTGTTTGTTTGTTTGTTTTGTAGGTTTATTTACTTTAAGACTCCAAGCTTAGGCTTGGAGACCCCAGCCATCACCATTGAGCCCAGCAGCTGGAGCGGCAGCGAGAGTCCTGCCGAAGATATTGAAAGAATGAGTGATTCTGCAGATAAACCTATTGACAATGATGCAGAAGGTGTCTGGAGCCCTGACATTGAACAGAGCTTTCAGGAGGCTCTAGCTATCTATCCACCATGTGGGAGGAGGAAAATCATCTTATCAGATGAAGGCAAAATGTATGGTAAGTGGTACACATTTAGCCTTTGGAAAAAATTATCCCAATGAGAACTGTAAAGCCCAGCTTGTTTTTACACAAAATCCCTGGCTCTGATTTTGGTACTTTTGGAGTAAATCTTGAAGAAATCTGTCAAGTTGAGGGAGCTCAGCTGGGCTGGTGCATTGCTCAGGACTGTCCGAGTGGCAGTGGCACTGTGAACCACCACTGGTACACAATTGTCTTTAATGAATGCTCTGCTGCGGCTGAATGGGAATGTTTAAAAGAAGCTGTTAAATGTGTCAGTCCTTGAGCATATTAAAAAAAAAAAAGAGTAAGCATTTTTATTTTTCAATAAATGATGAAGAAAGGGAAATGGGACATACAGTCTGCGTGACTGTGTGGAGGAATACGCAACGTTAAATTGCAAAGTGATAAAGTTCCTGTCGCGTTCAGAAGCCTCTTGATGAAAGAGGCAAGTTAGGGGTGCTTTTGTGCCGTTCTTTTCCCTTTCCCCTTCCCTGCGTGCAAAGGGCTATAAATCAGGTGACGCCCTGACAGCGTTCCGTAAATACACCCTGCGCGGAGGGATACCGACATCAGCGCCCCTCAGCCTCCTCGCGCCCCCTCAGCCCGCTCCGCCGAGCGCTCCCGCTCCCTCAGCCCGCTCGCGCCCTCTCAGCCCTCTCCCTCAGCCCGCTCCGCCGAGCGCTCGCGCCCCCTCAGCCCGCTCCTGTCCGCTCGCGCCCCCTCAGCCCGCTCCCTCAGCCCGCTCCCTCAGCCCGCTCCGCCGAGCGCTCGCGCTCCCTCAGCCCGCTCCGCCGAGCGCTCCCGCTCCCTCGCTGTTTCTTTTTTCATTTTGCAAACTCCTGCGGGTGGGCGGCTGCTGGCCCGGCGGGGAGCCGGGAGCGGGCGGGCGCTGTGCCGGCCGGGGGCTGTGCTTCCAGCCGCCTTGGCCCTTACCTGGCCGGGCTGCCCGCGGCGGGGGAGCAGCCAGCCCGGAGGCTCAGCCCCGAGCAGATGGTGCTGCAGCTGCCACCAGCTGTGCCCCCCACCCCCCGCTGAGCTCATGGGGATGGGACACTGACTGCAGCCGGTGCGGGTGGCAGGGCCCGCCCCGCCCGCCCTTCGCAGCTGCTGTGCGAGCCCGGCAGAGAAGGGCGGTTGTGAGGGAGCATCTCGGCTGCCCGCGGCAGAAAGTCGCTGGGCCTCGGTTTCCCGCCTGGGTGTTTGCTTTTTTTCCCCCCTCTCTCTTCCCCTTCTCTCCCTGCACAAGGGAATGTAATTTCTCTTGTCCTCTCGTTATTGCCCTTTTCCATCTATTTTGGTTGCATTTTGGTGTTGTTATTTTCGTTTGGAAAGGGGACATGATTTGCTGTGTCCTGTTCTGGAGCCCCCAACACAAGAGGGACGTGAACCAGTTAGAACGAGTCCAGAGGAGGCCACGAGGATGATCCGAGGGCTGGAGCAGCTCTGCTGTGAGGACAGGCTGAGAGAGTTGGGGCTGTTCAGCCTGGAGAAGAGAAGGCTCTGGGAGACCTTCTAGCAGGAAGGCTGGCGAGGGACTTTTGACAACGGCAGGTAGTGATATAACAAGGGGCAATGGCTTCAAATCAGAAGAGGGTAGGTTTAGATGAGATATTAGGAAGAAATTCTTTCCTGGGAGGATGGTCAGACACTGGCCCAGGATGCCCAGAGAAGCTGTGGCTGCTCCTCCCTGGAAGTGTTCAAGGCCCGGTTAGATGAAACTTTGACCAACCTGGTCTAGTGGAAGGTGTCCCTGCTTATGGCAGGCGGGTTGGAAGTGGATGATCTTTAGGGTCTCTTCCAACCCTGACCTTCTTGTGGTTCTGTGATTAATTAGAAGGTTGTGCTCTTTCTAGGAGGACATAAGCATGTATATACAAACAAGCTTGGTGTATATTTATGCTCGGAAGCTCCACTTAGGTTTGAACAGCCTCATTGGCCAGAATAAGGATGGCTGCATTTTTCTAAATTGGGATCCCTACAACCACAGCAATCACCCCTAAAATCTGAAGCGTTCTTTGTGCTGTTGTATAAATTAAAGAAATTAACATATTTATCCATTCTTTTTGACAATTGCTGATTTAGTTTAATGGCTCTCTAATCCTGCATGTTAACATTTGTTAAATTATGGACGTAAAAAATTATTTATGCATATTTAATTGCTGATTAATACTGCTAGCTAGTAATACCATAAGTATATATGCACATCTCATGTATTTATGCTCATCCTAAATGAAATATTGTTTCTTTTGAATCAAAAAAAGAGGTATGCGTTTATGATGCTGAAAACTTGACTTGAAGTCTTGCCGTGATCGGGAATAAAAAAATGTGTTAGGAAGTGCAGGGTCCTGTATAAGCAGAATTTACATCCTGACTTTGCAGTGGATGAACTCATGTTTTCATTCTTGAAGCTGAGTAACTGCTTTGTAGTGTTTGAGGATTTATTGAAACCATGCTAGGTTTCTGAGGACTTTCTAATAGAGTCTTATGGCCCTGAGAGCATAATTGTTCTCCAAGGATTTTGAAATCAAAACAGTGTAAGTGTTTTAGATTCTGTGTGGCATAATGAAAATAATTTAATGCCTTTTAGTGGCATACCAAGTTTATTTCACTTACAAGAGAGACATTGCAATATCTCCAAGCTTCCATAGTGTTGGGAGTTATTGTAATGTGTCAGTAATTCATGAACCATGTAAGACAAAAGGTCAAGAGGGTACCGTTTCATTTTCTAACTGAAATTACCTTTGGATATAGGCACTAGAGCAAATATGATCTTTACGGAGGCAAATATAATGATCACTCTGTGGATTAAGTTAAGCAATTGTAGTTTTTTATCTTTGGAGAGAGACTTTGAGAAGAGCAGAGATTTTGCTTGAAGAAATATTTTCAGTCTCTGCCTTTGATTTAATGAGAGCTTTGCAACTTTCATGTAAGCAGAAACCAGAGTTTCTTCACTGTTCTTTGTGGTGGTCTAAAATTGTCCTTAAAAGTGGCATTTCTAAGAGGGCTGTGTACAGGCTCTCGGGCAGTTGGCTCAGGGAGGACCTGGAGGATTGCTCAAGCAGGACTTGGGGGCTTGGAATCTTGGGGGCGTGTGGGGTGGGTGTCCAAGGGGCCCCTGCCTGTGGTGCCACCTGGACAGCAGCAGTGTGGCGTGCGCTGGCAGGGCTGCCCCCGCAGTACTGAGGGACATCTGTGACCTCTCCAGACAGCCTGAATCGCTTCAGCTGTTCCTCTACAGCTGTGATCTTGCACGAAGGAGGGAAAGGAAGAGGAGGGCCTTGTTCTCTCCCCTTGCCTTCCTAAAAAAGTAACTTACGGCACCAGAGGACTAGGAGAACAAAAGACTTTTGATCCTACCCCCACAGAAAAGGGTTGCAGGGCCTCGTGGCTCGGGAGGGGCAAGCGGGGATATCTTGGCTTTTTTTTGGCCTTGGGACATCCTGGGGCTGTAGGGACAAAGTTGTGACCTGTGTGAGGCTGGGAGCTTTTCAGGCTTCCGCTGACCTTGCCACCAGTACAGGGTTATGGCTCCTTGAAGAAACCATCAGAAAACAAAAACTTAATTGAACTCTTGGTTTTAAATTTATAGGAAACGATTGGGTAAGAAGCAAATACACTCATTTTGGTTCAGAGGGGCAAGTTCCAGCAACTGTAGTTTGGAAATTCTTGAGAGAAAGGGAACGTTCTGCAAGGCCAAGGGACAGCACTATCTGCCGCTCCTTTTTCCCCTTCCTCTGTGTGTGTGGTTGTGGTGATCTTGCCATTTGGATTTGGCTCCTACTGCAGTGTTGATTAATGGTAAATTTAAAAAAAAAAAAAAAAAAGAGTGGGGAATAAATACAAAATCTTGAAGGAGAGTAGAGGAGCACATCTGTGAACTGATGCTCACACTCTTTGTGGAAGCAGTTGAGCATAGCCCATAGAGGAAAGACCCAATTCAGACCCATTTTAATTTGTCTTACAAGGTATTGGTAAGAATTTGTTTCATCTGTACTATCTTCAGAGAATTATTGATAAAATGCAAATATCATCCACTAGTGTGAAGCAGGACACCCTATAATTTGTCTCCCCTCTCAGAGATCAATTCTGATGAGTTTCTGTGTCCTTGTTTATCCAGCACATAGTAAAATTCTAGCCCATTAGAGGGCATTGCCTGTCCTATGTTTGTACTTTGTTCCAATTGTTGGTCTTTTACTGCTGACAGTTTAGTTACTCGTTGCAATTCCTGTGAACTCACTTATTGGCAGGATATTTGCCTGTGCTTGTCTTTGCTCCTGGGAGAGTGTTTTGGAAAAGATTACAAGAATGAAAGCTGCTGTGAAATGCAGCTCCACTTTTATCCCTGGTGTAACACTGAAGTCACTGGAGTTACCACGGGAATGGATTTGGCCCTGTGTGCATGTCTTCATCTTTTTTTTGAAATTTGTCTATAGCAAGATGTAACTTTAGTGCAGCTCCAGGGACAGTGCCAAAGTAACCTAAGTGCTAGCAAGTGTAGTAATGCCTGCAGAGCTGTCACTATCAGTATTGCTAACTTAGCCTCAAGGTAGCAAAGCTGGCTTTTGCCTTTAAGACAAGAAAATAGTCTGACCTTAATTTTTGAGACCTGTAAACAGCTCTTCAATTACGAATGAAGTTAGTCATCGTGATTTGCATCGGAGGTATTCATCTCTGCAACAAAACTACTTAGGAGTGTATGAATGATTAAGAAGGAAGTTTTGTAGCGTGTTTAGTTGCTTTACAGCGAAGAATGAGTACTAATTAACGTGAGAAGGTGCATAGCAGCCTTTCGGAACTGTTGTTTATGCTTATTAGGTCATGCATAAAATCTCTTGGCCTGCATTACCATGACAGTAAAGGGATAACGATACTTTCATAAAAATTTCTGCTCAGATGATAGAATTTTTGCATGATGAGTAATAATAGTCTTCATTTCCAAAGCACCTTGTATAAATTGAATACTAAAATTGAACTTTGAACTAGTACATCAGCTAAAGAAATCCTGTTCTGTAGGCTTGGGTGATTCTGTAGCTAACTGCTATTATTAGGTGTCTTTCTGGATTTCTATTAGGAACCTGCAAGGTAACTAGCTTTATGAAGAATACAGTAATGTGTTACAAATTATTTTTACTATTGCTTTTAATTTTAAAAGTTCCATGCAAGTTACTGCCTCTATAATGACAGCACTACCTTATAAAGTTTCCACAGTATTAAATGTATCTGAATGCGAATAAGGTATTTGGAGTGATGAAATACCAGATGTGAAGTATCAGGTTGCATGTTTATTCATCTGCTATTGCAATCATTGTACAAAGATATGCTCTTGTATTTTTTTAATTTTTTCTTTTTTGGTCTCACAGCAACATAGACAAAATGCACTGGAGATAGGACTCCTATTATGAAAGTTACTATTTGGGTTTCTTAGATTGTAAACAAATCTGTCTAGAAACATTCTTGCAGCCCTGTGATTGCTCACTGTATTACGTCATGGCACAGCGCATGCATGAAGGCAGGCTGCAAGCGTGTGCTGAGCGATCAGTTAAAAATGAAGAAAATGAAGGTCTAAAGATACAGTGTCTGTTTCAAAAGTTACTACTTAAATTACTCAGATTATGAACAAATCTGCCTATAAACATTTTTGCAATCCAATGATATTCTTGCAACATCAGCACGCTGTGCTTGCAAGGAGACGGTCTGGTTTTGTGAGCTGAGCAATGGGCACTGCTGTCATTAGAAATGAAAGGTCTTACTCGTTGTCAGGGATTTCTGAACTGGGGGGAAACGGGTTTTAATCTTTCTATTTCAGTTTCAAGAGTAAATTGTCAATGGTTTGGGATAAAGGGGCAGAGTCTTCATGAGATAGATAATGATATTTTTTTCTTTTTCCTTCTGCTGTAAGCTGCCATCCTCAAGGGAAAACGTAAGTGAGGTTGTAAGAGCTGTGCATGATAAGGGTATCAGCTCCTACGTGGGGGGCAGGCAGAAGAGAGCAGGCTGTGGGAAGCACCACATCTGAAAGTGTGAGTAATACTGTGCAAGGTCTTCCGTGACACAGTGATCAGGTACTCCATTTGGCTGTGTTGGGTCAGGCGAATGATGGATTCCAAAGGAAATGGGAAGCTATACTTGGAAGTTCTGCTGAAAAATTATGCATCAAAAAGAGCAGGCCATCCTTTGAAAGTGTTTTTGTCCTTCCTCTACTAAGTATGTTCTCTTCAGTCACCATAGCCTGTTTGTGGGAAACAATGTCAAGCAAATTGTATGGATGCTGCCTAAGTCTTCCTGTGTTTAGCAGGTACCCCTGTACAGAGGAGCGACTAGCAACATTAGTTCTTGCCTGGAACTAAGGGGAAGCTATAAGGGCAAGTTCAGATCAGGCATTTGACCACTTAAGAGTCATTTAATGACTAGTCCTATTCAAATGGCTATACTAAACAGAGTAAGAGGATGTTTTTCCTTTATGACATTGTTCCTTTAGTAAAACCTTTGTTTAGAAATGACGCATGTTAGCATGAGAGCACTGAAGTGATGCAACCTCACTAGAACATCCAGGATATGTTTAGGTGAATGCCTGGTATGATTTATATTAGCTCATTTTTCTTCTAGCACTGATTTCACAAGATGAACTTGTGATCTTGTAATCGCAGAAGGTATAATTTTGCAGCCTTAAGAAATAGGGTTGCTGCACTAGGTCGTTGTTAAAACAGCCTCGATCAGGCTGATGTGGTATGTTAGTTGGTTGCATAGTACTGAGAGCTCAAGATAACTGAAAATTTAGCATGTAGATAGCATAAAAGAAAATGTACTCATTTATTTGATCTCATTCCTTGCAGAACTGGGATCCCTCCCAGAAGCATGTCAGAGTAGACACCTTCTGGTTCAGACAACCTAGGGACAACCTGAGTTAGACAGGTAAGGCCCACAAGCTCTTGGGAGTTAGATGGGCTGTCAGGTTTGGATTCCTCTTCATGAGACCAGTGTGAGATTATAGCAGAAGTTTCTCCTTTCTTACCAGCTTCAAAAAACAGCTGAATTATCTCACACAATCATAGCAGCAGCCGATTGACTCACATCTCCAGTGAAGTGCTTATGTGGGGACGTGGAAGGTGGTTATATTCATGTTAGACACCCCTGTTCTAGGCATCCTTATGGGAGCAGAAGAGGTAAGAAAACATAGAAGCTGTTGTTTTACAAAGAGAGGCTTGAACAGCGCAGAGAGTGTCTTACATGACAGAAAATAATTGATCAAAAATTGACCCCTCAGTTGTCAGCAGCAGCACCACCACAGTCAGCACCATCAGCATGGCCTGCACCAGCATCCAAGAGCTGTTGGAATCCGAGACTCCTAGCCGGCTGTCCAAGCCAGGCGGAGCCGGGGCCAGTGAGATGAGTGGTGAAAGCCAGGCCTCTGAACCACGTCAGGAGGGAAACTTCATCCTAATGTTTCCCCTCTCCCCTAGTGGGTTTGCTCAGTGTGATCACCAATAACACTGCAGGAAGTAAGGGGCAGTGGCAGCACAAAGAACTTTTTACAGCATCTTTAGTTTTCTTGGGATATGCAGTCTCTTGAGAAATGGGCTTATATTCCACACCATACCTCACAGGAATGAGCCTGGGCTAGCTGTTGGAGAGTAAATGCTGTGGTTGTTGTGACATGAGTCTTACACAATTTCCTGAGGGCCACACTATTAAAAATTATTATGTATTTTAACTGTGTCTTACAGGGATTTCCTCACAGATGCGTGCAAGATTTTTTTTTTTTTGTGATGCCCTTGAGAACTTGTAGTCATACCATTGTATGAACATTTCCCTATCCTACAACAATTTACTGTGGGAAATTTGATCTGAGACATCAGAGAGAAACACTTCAGAGTCTGGGCTTCCAGTTGATGTTAGTCTGACTGTATAGTTTAAGGAACTGGACACTAACGGATGAACAGTTTACAGATTTTCAGTAGAAGTAATGATGTAGCTAATAGAAAAGGCCTTCTCTGAAGCTTTTTTTGGTTTTGTTCTAGGCAAACTAAAATTTTTACATTGGATGAGTAAAGGACATGTTTTTGTAAGCAAAAATAATACGAATAGGGAAGGAGGAGAGAGATTAATATAAATGTGCTAATTCCATCTATTGAATGCCCTTTTAAACATAGGGAAGTAGCATGGCTTGTTAGACCTATTGTAAAAAGTACAAGAATGCACCCGAAATTCATGATGCCATTGAAACCCTGAGAGAGCATTGCACACTGTGGGAGTTACTGGGTTGTCAGTCACACACCATTACAGTTTTACCTACAGAGGACTTAAATAAGCACTGTTGATAGAAACTGTGGTCAACATGCATGTTCTGTGGTGTGAGAAGTCAGCATCACTATCACAACTGCTTAATTACAGCCTTCCTACAACAGCCATCTCCAACTAGGTCAAGCCTCCTGAGGAGTTTTCTGGATGTAGGCAGGTTTCTTGCTTTTATTGTGATCTCCTTTCTATGACATTAAAAAAAAATAAAAATCCAGAGATTGAGCTGTCTTGCACCCACACAATCTGATAGAATTTAGGAACTTGGCACAGAGTTAAAGTTAGGACAAAATCTGTAGTGCCTTTGTAAGGGGGCAGTAAGCTTGCCAGAGGTTACTGTGTGTATAAGCCATCAAAAAAGATCAGAAGGTAAACCAAATTCCTTGTTTGATTGCCTTCCTTGGAGGTGATAGACAGGGGGCCCAACAGGCAGCAATGGATTTGGCTTGGGCTGAATCTTAGTTTATCTGTAGGCTACAGTATCAGACTTGATATCTGATATTTTTGGGGAGAGCGGCACAGAATATATGCCTGGGGGTGTTAGGGAGTGTATTCCAGTAATCTGGGTGGAAATAAGTGAGCTAGATTATACTACATTTGCAGATAGGGAACCATATGTTTTTTCACCATACCCCATCATTAGCAACAAAGCTAAAACATTTTAAGCTAATTTGCCTGAAGCTGTGTCAGTTTTGCTTACTTATACCTTAACACCAACTGGTGTTTGGTTAGCATGGAAAAGAAAAGCATTGCTTAAATAGAAATCATAGTTTAAATTGGCTTTTTTGTCCTGTTAGCAGTACAAGTGAACAGGGAACACAGATGAAAAAAGCATCTTCAGCCACTTGGATTCAGCATCAGAGTTTTACCCCTAAACTGATTGGTAATTCTAATATCTTAGACATTGAAAAAAATAAAACGTTAACTGAAATGGTTCCCATTCCAGGTGGTTGGGACCAGCAGGCTTGCTGTTTTTATGGGTGTTGTTGACAACTGTAGATAAATAGTAAAATAATTCTCCATAGTGAAAGTAGTCTTTGAATCATTTTAACAAGTGCCTTCATGTGTCAGCAATAAACCTTTTAGTGCAATTAATGGTTAAATAGGTGCTTACTAATAGCTACGTAAATATATGCACACATCTATATGTGCAAATATGTGTGTGAATATAATGTGTTCCCTTCCAGCCAATTAAAATGTATTTAATAGACCTCATCAAGGAGGTCTACTCAAAATGAGTTGGCTTAGACCTTCCTTCTTTGCTTTGGTGACTGAATGCAACCCACTGTGAGAGCTATCTGCAAATAAATGATTCATATTCATAGTTGCTATTAGATATGTGTGTAGGCATATATTTAGATAGGTGAGATATGCAGGCATATATTGTCTGTAACATATTTAGACTGCATGGTGTATTTTTAACTATAGGAGGTCTAATCACCAGAGGCTGTGAAAGTCCTAAGAATTCCTGTAAGGGATAGCGTACGGAGGAGTCGCCCGCAGAATTTTCCATCCTGCAAGGCAGTGGAAAAAAACCTGTTGGGGCTACATAGCTGGATTGCCAGAGGAGTGTCATTAGCAGGTGGGACAGTTCAGAAAACCCTTTGGCCTGGCCTGACCGCCCCAAGGGCTGTTGATCTCTCATCCCCCATTTGCAGTTGTCCCAAGTTACAGCCTCCCATGGACCTCTGCAAGTGTGACATGCACAGAGCTGGTGGGGATGACATGAACTCTGGTGTATGAGGTTAGCAAAGTGGGAAATAATAGGAAAGATTAGAACTGGAAATACTGAGCCAGGATAAAAATGAGGTAAAATAGCTGTGAAAAAACCACTTCTATTAAAATTATGAGACAGGAAGTTTTACAAGCTGCCTTTACCCCAATGAAGAAAAGTCTAGAGAGATTAAATAACTTGTCCGATGTCAGCAAGAGTTTTATAGCAGAGCTGGGAATTGAGCCCTCTTCCCCTCAGTGCCATCTATGTTTTAATGCTGAAGGGGCCTCTTTCACAGTTTATCCAGTGACCCCTGGGGAGCTTAGGGCAACTGTGGCAAAACCATGTTTCCTGCACCACATCCTGTGCGCTGGGAGAGCAGGCTGCATCTTCGGAAAAGTACAATCTCTGCATAATGTGACCACAGGATGCCTTGCACCTCTAATAAGGGAGTTGGCTAAATGCCATTTTATTATTATTATTAGACATTTGTTTAATATAGCAGTTCCTTGAAACCAAACGAGAAAAGGTCCTCATGGTGCTCTATACTGTGTACAAATAATGGATAGCTATAAAGAGTCTAACATTTATATGGGAAGAGAAAGAAAGTGGATGGGAAGGTGAGACAATATTTAGCCCCATGTTGATGCTCCATGAAATGGTGTGAAATGTGGCCCTTCTACAGAATAATATAGAGGCTGGTGAAAATAAGATGATTTAATTTGTTCATAACTTCATTATTCAAGGAACAAAAAAGTACGTAGTCTTATCCAAAGATGTAATCTAAGAGGTCTTTACTCTGCACCAAGCTAAAATTCTGCTATTTAATTACCGATTTAGAAAATACCTTGGGCTCAATTTCCTCCTCAGTTACACTGTTATAAATCTAATGGCGTTGTTAAAGATTTATGGCAGTGTAAGTGAAGGCAGAATTGGGTCCCTTATGTTTAAAACTTAGTTTGCCACATAAGTAATAATTTCTGTTTTCTAGGCAAGAGTTTAAGAATCTTGCAGACCTCTGTTTCTGTAAAAGAAATATGAACTACAGTAGTGCGGGTGAGTGATTAATGCTGGAGGGGATGTCTAGGGGCAATCTGAATTGGCTGGTGTAGAAAATCCATGTGCAATTCAGATTTAGGATCTGTTTGCAGATGCCTCGTAATTTAAAATGTCAAAAAAATCCCAAACCTTAGGCCTTTGTGTAGTAAATTAGTATACTGCTTGTTCAGTGTGCAGCAAGCTTTGCTGAAGTAATAGCCTTATATGAGGTGTGAACTCATCCCATTCCCCTTAGTAGGGACTTAATTTCAAAATTGATTTTGCCCTTTAGACCCTAACAATACCTAAATAATTTTAAAAAAAAAAATCCCTGATTTGATTCTATTTAAGTAATATATTTAATGATTTTAAAATATTGCCTTACTTATCCAGACCTAAAGAAATCGTATGTTAGCACAGATGCATTTTATCCATTGGCTTTTCATCTCTAATGAAAGGGGCTTTCTAATAAGCAACTGGCTCTTTATTGGTTTTCTCAGCTTTCACCTAAGAAAAGAGGTCAACTTTCGATGTCTTTGTCTGACAAGTGAGTTAGGATCTGCCCATACGCCGTACGGAGGTGCCTGGTCTGGCCCGGCACAGCTGGTGCAGCTCTCGCCCACTGGTGAGGCTTGTTGGGTCTTGGCAAATGCCCTGGCCCGTGGGTTTCCGGGGCTGCTGGGCACGTGGGCAGTTTCCCCAGTAACACACAGGGACTCTGTAAGCTGGAACTACGTTGATCCGGGGTTTAAGTCACTTCTAGAAAGTTTATGTGTTTTCTAGAGTACTGTAGGCCTACAGTGCGTTACGGAAATAGTAAAGAATCATAGTACATAGCTATCCCAAAATATAAGCCCTTTAAAATAATGCAGTACAATGTCTGTTCAGAATAGTCCATTTTAATATAGATAGAGTATTTAGGTCCAAGGTGTATTTCTAAGAACTTCATTTAGGAAGGAATTTAAGAAATTATTCTAAGCTTTCCAAGGCTTGTAAGCTAAGAATTTTTAAGATTCAACCTAATTGTACCTAATAGGTTAGGTACAATATATTGTCTTAGAAGTGATTTTTCAATGGCATCATTATTAGCTGTGAAAGCAGTAACTCTGAATGAACATAAATCATTTCAATGTCTAATACAGTCCTGACTTGATGCTTTGGTTTGTGATACCTGTGACTTCTAAGTATGGATTTTGTTTGGTTTTTAAATACTGATAGATCATAAATTACCTAAAAAAAGTTAGTTCAAATTTAAAGGAATAAACCACTCTGTTACCATTTCTTGAGGCATTTTGCAACCTAAGCAAAGGCTCAGGTATTCCAGATATGATAGATGTGCAGATTGCATAAGACGTTGTGCATTGCTCACTCTAAGATACAGAGTCCTGTCTGCCCTTAAACCCTTTGTTCTCTTGGCTGAATGCAGTTAATTAGCAACTGTCTCCATAGCAACTACCTCATAGTCCAAAAACATTGTCTCGTTTTTGCAGTTTAGCTTATCACACTGTTTACCTGAAGGGCTTTTCACTGCGTTGAGTCTCATTTGAGTTGGCTGCATGCCTGCTCACGGAAGTGAATTGTCAAGATAGAAAAACACCATGGCAGCAAGATGCTGAACAGGGCCCTGTGTGTGAAAGCAAAAACATTAAAAAAGTTCTGTGGAAACAAAAGTTGAAGTTTGCAATGATTTACATCCAGTTTTAAGGCATGTGACTTGCCAGGAATACTGTGCATTTTAAAACATGCTGTACTTCTGGGCCTTTTTTACAGCGTCTTGCAGCCTACCCCACGCAGTGTTCCCTTGCCTGTAAAACACAGTGAAGCCCGTGAGCCTTTGCAGGCACAGACCTTCATCCAGGTCCATGAGGAAACCTGCCTCCGTCCCAACCTGGGCCGTTTGAGGCAGCTCCAGCTTGTTCGTGAAGAGGTGTCGCTGTACGTTGGTCAGCTGTGTTGAACATTGTAGTGCTATTCATTTTCCTTTACATTACATCATTCAAGGCAAATCTGTGACTGTTGGTTCCAAATGATTAATTAACTAGGAAGGGAAGGAGAAGAGCCATTGTGGTCATATAAATCAAAGTGTGTTAGAGATTTAGACTTACTTATATTAGCTATTAAAGTCGTGTTAAAATATCTGCCATGTACTCACGAGTCAGACTTTTACAATAGCCACAGGTTTGTACTACTACGACTTTGCCAGTGTAGGATGACATTACTTAAATCATGTTTGAAGTTTATACAGAGGTGTGTCCACGTATACACACACCTCTATGGATGCTTACTTGAAGGTGTGAGTGTGTCATTGAAATGACAGTGAAATCTTACTGTTTTCTTGATCTGACATTTATGTCTGTCCTGAAACCAGGATGCTCCTGACATGAGGGGCTACAGGAGAAGTTCTGTTTTCTTGTTTGCTGGACATTTTTCTTATTAATGCCTGGTTTGTTGGTGTTTGGGTTTGTTTTGTTTTTTGCTTAGTGGGTCATACAATGGATGAGAGGCTGATTTAGACTGGGGTAATTCTCTGTTTATCCTAGGCAGACCAGAAGCCAGAGCTTGTCTTTCAGCTGTGCCGGTACCCACTGGCCTCCCTTCTCTTTTCCAGTGACAGTTTCAGCTGACAAAGGTCATTTTCCTTCTTAGCTCCAAATGGCATGTGGGGCTGCTGCATCTTGATAAAAAGGGTTCATTTGATATGATGTGTCTGCAACAATCTTTCCATACATTTGAGAAGGTGTTTTGGGCTCTTTCAGGATAAAAAGCAGGATGCATGCAAACCCTACCAGTATTGCTGGTGTACTCCATTATTCCTGTAGAGCTTCTGGTTGATAGAGGGTTATTCTCTGTTCATGTTAATGTCTTGTTCATACTATTCCACATTCACTATCATTATTAGTAGTATTTGAATTATAGCAGTGCTGAAAGTCTGCAGGCAGGATAAAGGCTCCATTGTAGTAGGTTTTGTGCACACAAGATGAGACAATCTCTGCTCTGGCTGTTTACAGTCTGTTTTAAGACCAGTAGCATAAGCAGGTTTATCATATGAACAGCAGAGAGGGAAAGAAAATACTACAAATGGTAGGAAATCTGTGGTTACATGCAGTAACTGTTCATTTAGGTATCTCTGAGACATTGGATGTTTGTTACACTTGTAACTGTAGAGTAGAAGGTAAATTAAATGCTTTTTATTTCTCCCAGTGGGCAGTTGCTGCTGCTCATCTCCATAGCCAGCGTTGCACTGGGCACTGTGAGGAAGCTGGAGGGCTCAGGGAGGAAGAGGCAGTGTGTGGAGCAGCTGTGGAGGTGATGGACCAAAGGGTAGGCAAGGTTGGCAGCATGAGGACTGCTGAAGAGAGGAACAATTCAAGGTGATAAATAGCCTCCCTGTTTATGAAGAGCACGCTGTCTGCACCCTTCAGTCTCCCACAGGGCATTACACAGGTTTGTTTCCCGTGCTATCCAACTTAGTGACTGCTGCAGTTGAAGCAACAGAACTCGAAGGCAATCCCGCAGTAGCTCCAAGTGTGTAAGATTGTTTGCTCACATTCACAGATCTTACACAAACTCACTTTGGATGGAAACCACAGTGTCCCAACTGTCAGGATATTTTCTGACTTTTAAAAAGGTGTTCAGCATTGTCAGCACTTTTGAATCTATGGCTCGGTTCTCCTGAGGCCAGACTTGCCTAGATACCTGCAGCGGTCCAGAAATTGAAAACTGATGGCCTGAAAATGCCTACTAGAACTTAATGTTATTTAATTAGCTTAAAGTAGAGCTCGGCAGATGGCAAAACAGTGGAAAGGACCTCCCTTTTTAAAAATATGGGCCACATCCTCAGCTTGTATAAACTGGCAGAGCTCCACTGATTTAATCTATTTAAATGTTCAGCTTCTGTCAATTAATGGGGAAGAGAAAAAACTTCTGAAAAGAGGAAAAACAGTTATAAGGCCATATAAATTATCAATGGGGTTCAGATATAGAAATTGTTGTTAACATTTTAAAGACTGATACATTTTCAAAGTAACTGTATCCTTTACAGTCTTGTTTTCGTTGATGTGCAATTCGGAGAAAGAATTCAATTCGCTTTCCCAGAGCTGCATTAAGTCTGCAGAGCTTGCAGCAGTGAAACATTCTGTATCCTGGTTTTTGCAAGTCATTCACTTCTGAAAGTAAGACATCAATAATTCATTCTAATAAAGCCAGTCTCTAAAGTTGTGTAAATTAACCTATTGTGTGATAACCTTAACCAACCTCAGCTAAGTTTTTTTAGAAATAGAGATCTTTGATTGAAAGTTGTGAGCTCACCTCAGTCTTTTCCAGGGGAAATTCTTGCTCAGATGAAAGCTCCCATATGTTTAAAAGCTGTTGCATTCTTACGTTTTAACGTTTCCCATTAATTGCTTGGGTTTTTTGGTTTTAATTGGAAACATGAAAACAAAGCCTGAATAACAAAGCTGACTGCTCACTTATCCCATTGCCTTGTATCAACCTGACAGATTCATTAAATCTATAAAAATATCAGATCAGAATTGGAAGTGAATTGAACTTGCTGAAAGCAACACGGTGTTTACAATCTGCTTTCAGGCTGGCTTTTCTGTACCTTCTCATTTTTCTTTGAATTAAACCATCCATGTAATTTAAGATGCTGCTGCAGGTTAACCCTCTACTGTAGCATACTATAAGGCTTCAGAGTTCGCTGGTTCCAAGCTGCAGATAAACTGCAGAAATAAAAGCAGTAAGAAGTAAAGCTAACTTTAAATACAGCAGTAAGAGGGATTTGAGATATTGTTACAGGTTGCTAAACTTGGGCTGTGCAAACAGTTGTGAAGTCACATTTCTAGGGCGAGTGCTGAGCTATGCATGGGCAGCCTGTCTCTGCTGCCACCCACTGCGGCATGCAGTGATTTAACCAGCAGGTGAAGGAGGAGAAAGAGGGAGAGAAATTATGTCTGGTGATGTGGGACAGCTTGCCATCACTGTGTGGGTACGGCCAGGCCAGAGTGCTCTCTGGTCTGCAAGAGCTGGGTGGCTGCCTTTTTATTTTTTTATTTGTATTTATTATTTCATATAATCACATGGCATTTCATAAATTCTTCACATTCCAGAAGTCATGTGATTTATGATCTGTTTTGATTTCTGTTATTTATGATGTTGCCACCTGCAGCATCATTGCTGCCAGGAGCTCTGGTGCTGCCAGGGGCACCTGGGCTCCTGGTCCTGGCAGCTGGGGCAAGGTGCCTCCTCCCCAGTTCCCGGCAGGAGTGGGGGCTTGCTGCCCTGCCACTGTGACTCATGCCCCAGCCATTCCTGCAGTCGCTGCCCTCTCCCACTTCGTGGACCACCTTTGCCCTCGGGAAGTTATTTTCTCAGCGACCTTGTGCAAGATGTGCTGTGGCCAGTCTGCTCATCATGAGCTGGAGACAAGTGTCCTAACCCCTGGCAAAGGGTTGGAGTGTGTAGCCACGGGCAGTAGCTTTCCAGCCTGCACTGGCATTTGACTCCAGGATAGCCGAGCAAGGAGCCTTTCTCATGCAGGACTGAGGAGGAAAAGCAGGACACCCGTCTCCTCTCCCACTCGTGACAGAAGTCACCAGGACCGAGTCCAAATCTGTGACTCTAGTGGGCCAAGTTCATCCAGGTTTCTTCAGTCTTTCCCATCAAGGAAGATTTATGTATCCCCTATTAATAAATTACAAACCTTAGTAAATGACTTGAGAGCCCTGTTTAGTGGATGGAGGGCTCTGCTATTTATTAATCCACCTATTAAAAATAATCTGTTTTGCTTATGTATCCTGTGAATCAGGGAAGGGTTGATGAGTCTGAGAGCTGACGTGTGCAAGCTAGGAGCCAGGCATATGACATTTTTGTGATAGAAGTAATATGACAGGTTGGCCTATAGGATGCCTGTTATCGAAACATCTGAATTACCTGAAAATTCATGGTTAAATGAGTAGACTTACAATGCTGTGTGTAATTCCAAGTCTCATTATTTTTGCAGCACTAGACTTCATAACATGCAGTGTGAAATACTTGCAATTGGCAAATTGCTTGTGAGAATTGAAAGTTGTACTGGACAATCAAATGAATTGATGGGCTGACTACCACAGGCAAAACTTGATACCTAAGCTTGTGTAGATTAAACTATAAAAAGATAACCTAAGGTCATAGATATAAAGCCTAATAACAGCTTTCTTTGAAGAAAATTGTCTTGCAGGTTGTTAAGAAGAATGATGCTAAAATACAGAACAAAATTCTCTAGACAAAAATGTGATTGGAGGTTACACATAAAAAGCCAGACTCACCCGTGCAGCTCCACTGGTGTTTCTTCAGCACAGATGAGGTGAGATTCTGGCCTGAAAACCAGCTCCTCTGGGAAATTGCATTATGAAAAATCTGGCCCACAGCCACTGCAGTTGGGAGAGTGCTGACAAGGATTTTTTTGCATGTATTCTTACTGTTCGGTTTTGGGCTGTCACAAGCCAGGATTTCACTTTGTACTGAGAGTTGGCAGTGTTGTTATTTTATTTCACATGATGAATGTAAGTAAAAGACCACTCTCAAGCAAAAGTGTGTGGCCGTGGAAGGTTTAACTGAGATCATGGGTTATTTTTGATGGCATTCACTCCAAATTAGGGTTGTGGATATGAGGGTGCTGCATGCATGGGGAGCCCAGACCACTCTGCACAATTTGCCCAGTGATCCTGTTGTCTGGTTAGCTGCTGCGCTGCCGGAGGTCCCTTCAGGCAGCTGGGGCTGAACACCTGTGCCATGCATGGTTTAGTCTGAATACCCCTGGAGAACACATACAAAATCAGTAACTTGCTGAAAATGGAGGCACAAATTAATTTCTTGCCAAAGGAATAATTGTTTAATATATGAGTTAAAAATTCTGTTCAGGGCTCTGATGTGCCACCTTAAATATAAAGCCACTATGCCTAGTAAATACGCATGTGCACGCATGTGTGTCTGTATGCACCTGACCACTTTGTGTGTGCTTTAATGTAATGGGTTTTATTAGGAGCTCTGGGAGAAGTCAGCAAGGAAGGGGCGTGTGACCGGTGGGTTTATTTTATGGCACTGCCCTCTTGATTCATAATCTAAGATACCAAGAGTGTGGTGGAGGCTGAAGTGCGGTGGTTTCGTAAGACAAAAAGTGAATCCCCAGGTCTGTGAGCATGCTGAGCCTGGGACAGGAGGGGCTGGTACTCAGAAGGAGAAATGAAAGCCAGGGAGAGACATAGGGTTTGTGTCTGGCTTTCCCGCACTGGTGCCTCACTTAAAGGGAAATGCAAGCCTGTGTGTAGAAACAGAGCAAGGCTGTATATAATTTAGTACCAGTCCAGTTAAACCTTGTAATCCTGGTATCTGTTTAAGTACCTGAGTTCTCCACGGCATGGGCAGCTTCCCAGATTTCTGGCTCATCAGTGGGATTTTAGGCTTTGTGATGGTTTTCTGAAAGGGTGTTCAAAGGGAAGATTTTGTCCCTTCAGAACAACGCTGTCCTCTTCAGCTTCCTGATATACCCATGGCAGCAGGGAGGTCAGCTCTTTCCATGGCAGGACGTCTATGCTGGGCAGCTTGGTACACCAGCTCCTGCAGCACAGGTGCCTGCAGAAAGCCCTGCAACAGCTCACGGGCCACATCTCTCACTTGTAACTGGTAAGGAGCAGTGAGGGCAAAGGCTTGTGGAGTTTGGGTGGCAGGGCTTTAACAGACACAGGGCAGGTTAAACAGGAATGGCTGCTTTGTCAGGTGTGGAACATAGGAACAAACTGAAAAAATCCACTGTAGAAATAAAGAAATGGGGAACCAGAGGAGGAAATTTCAGAAACTGAGGTGAATTTTGATTTTAGCTCTGTTTCTGTGCTGTAAGTAGAAGATAGGTAGTGAAATGGCCATATGAAAGAAATGTAAAGCATTTGGAGCTTTAAGAATGGAAATTTGGTGTTGGAGTTCTTGACTCTAGGTTGCTACTAAACAGATAGAGGGAAAGATGTCCATAATGCACAAAGGTACTAGGTAAGGAAATGTAAATGTATTTGTAAGTGGTGGAGTCCTTCATATATAAAAACTAAGATATAAACAGATTTTTTCATGGGCTGTATTTCTTAACATTTTAAGTCACAGTGAATATTTGTGGTAACAGATTGAGACCCAGAAGGCAAAATATACAAAACTGATTGCTTAGGTCTAGATCTGTAAATCCATGAACAGGCAAGAACTAAAAAAAACTTGCCTGTCAGAGATGCTCACAGCGAGTTGCTGTACCACCTCAGTCACCAGAGCATTACAAATAACTGCTACGTACAGGGTTGTAGCTGAAGACACTTCACGTCCCAAAAGCCAGCCAGAAAACTTATAAGCAACTCGAGGTTCCTCGTGTCTGTGTGAAAACTGAGCGGTTTGATGTATACTTGAAGGGTGGCACAAGATGGAGGCTTGTTTTTGTGGCTGAGACAGTGGAAACTTGTCAGTGTCTTCAGTGGGACATGAGCTTCCTTCAACTCCTCCTGACCCCGCTCACATCAATACAGAAACTCTTGACTTCTGAGGGCAGAAGGGTTGGTCCTCATAGCAAGCTTTTGAAAACTTACAGTAATATATTCTTTACTCTCATTTGTATTAAGGTAGCATGTAAGAAACACTGAGTAGATCAGAAAGCTTGAGAGAGTTTACCATCCGAGACTACTCAGCTGAATTGTCTTTCAAATAGCAGCAGTGCAGCGGAGGTGTGAGGAGCCTGTCTGCTCGGGCCAGACTCCCCTTTCATGGGAGCTGCAGAAGGACTGACAGGAACAAGGGAATTTTTGCTCATCTTGGGAAAGGAAAACAAGAGACCTTATTAGAGCTTAGAGCTGAAATGTTTGTTTTAAAGATAATAGTTTTATATAATTACTTTCTTGCACAGGTGTTGGCTTTTTTTAAATCCCTCAACTGTAGTTTCTATAATTACGAGACTGAAGTTCAGTCAAGTTACTTTAGAAAGCTGCTCCCAAAGATAATGTCTATTGCTGCTGGTGATGTTGATGAGGTAAAGTGTTCTATCACTTCGCACATTTTTATTAAGCAGTGGGTTGAAAGGCAGCATAATTTGAAAGCCTTGTCATATCTTTGATAAATGCTTTCTAACATTGCTGTGTTTTGCCCAGTTATGACAGAACCCATTAGAATGACATATATTTCAGCTGTCGTTGGTTTGGATCTGCATATGCTCCAGGAAAAAAAGTGTTTTGTTTCCTCAAGGAAAAGACTGCTGCTATGGGAGGGGAAGACCCTTCAGTGTAGGCTCCGGGTGGTGGGCCACATATGACAGACCCTGACAGAATTTTTTTGCCTTGTTTTTGGGTGTGGGCTTTTTTGTTCTATATCCATGGCAGAAGTAGGAGCCAGTTAGCCCTGCTGGCCCTGCCAATTGGACCTGCTGCAGGGTATTTATTCATTTATTTATTCATTTTTTATCTAGCACAGCAAGGTTCTGCTCTTGGATTTGAAATGAAAGGTGCTACTCAATGTAAATAATAATCAGATAGGTATGTAACAGGTTTCTTAATGCTAACATTAATTTTAATGCAGCATTTTTTATGAATCATTTCCACAGCTCCTCTGCCAAGGAGAATTAATGTACCAGGTTTCTTTTGGCAAATACAGAAGCTGACTGAATTTAAATATAGGCATCATTTGGAAGTATAGTGCCAGCTGCAAGACCCTATGATGTGTCTACTATTGTGTAAAAATTATAGTGGTACTTAAAAGAACATTATTTTCCTCTCAAAATTATTAATTTCAAAATTCCTAATAATATGTATTTGTCACTTTTGGAGGAAGACAGACAGAAACCCCACTATTTCTCCCCTGTAGTCAATTTCTTATGGTAAAGAGCTTTTTACATAAAACAAAATAAATTCAGATACATTTACAGATAAAACTAGGACAAGTTAAAAGTCTAAAACTAAATCTTATCAGAAACTGGATTTAATAGGTGAAACTGGTTGGCTGAAAAATAAAATAGATTTTGCCCCTTTAATTATAAGCAAAAAATACAGAGTGAAATGCCATTGAGACTACAGTTGACAGTAAATTCGGCTCTGGATCAGACCTCACATTGCTTGAAGTAAAACAGATATATTACTCTGACTAATTGTGCATTGTAATAATTATTTAATGCTCACAATGAAGCCTTGTCCTTAGGGTTTTATGCTTTAGCTGTTTCTTACCCACGCCTTGTAGTTATTAAATACAGACAAAGCTGCCATTTTGTCAAATGGCATAATGTATATCAGTGTGTGTCAATGAAAACCATAAAAAATAGTCATTTTCTGGTATAAAACATTAACTGTATGAAATCTGGAACAGTTTCTCCTTCGTCTTTGGAAGTTTCTTAAAGTAGCGCGTAAGCCATAAGTGGATTTCTTTAAGTACTAATGTCTGCAATTTCAAAATTTGACAAATCTTAGTTTTTAGAGAAGTAGAATTGCCCCGTTTGTGTTCTGTCATATGCTTTCAGTTAATTCCAAGCTCACACTTCTCATATGTAGCACACTCATTTCATCCTACTGATCAGCAAGCACTTTGGAATGATTGCCTTGTTTTTATTAAATTACTGAAAATGCTTATATTTTGCATTTCAGTATAAAACTGTTTGCTTGCTGCTGTGGTGTTTGGTTTTTGACACCTTTTACAAGTCTGTAACAAAGGGCTTAATGCAGTAATGAAGCCGAATTTTGGGTGGTTGGGGTGTTTTTTAATGTCAGGACTGCAGGCTTAGGCCTAAATACTGTGTGTGTCCTGGTGATCATGTACCAGGAGTAAATAGCAAGATTGGTCACAATAAATGTGTGAAAATTCAGAAGTCGTAATTCTCAAGCTAGACATTGATAGTGCAGTGGTAGTGCTTTTGGCTCTAGCTGGGGGCCTGAACATTTTATGTTCATCCAAGGTAATTTCAGTCTGAATAATTTCATTTGAAGCTGAGGTCAGAATCTTTCCTTCCTGAGGATGGGAGAAGCCACATGGGAGTTACCCAGTAATAATGCAGGGAAAATCATGTGCCCGCGTGAAATAACGTCACAGGCTGCTTCTTGCCCTTGGGCAGTAAGTCCTTACCCTTGGAAAAGAGCCAGGTGCTCACATCGTGTAAATCAGCGTGATTTTCACTGGCATGTATGCATGCATGCTCGTTTACACCACATGAGGATGTAAGATCTTTTTTCCTCGAGCTCCTTCTAGTTGTGTTTCTTGACGTATACTTGGATATCATCTAAGTGCCAACACTGTCAAATATTGTATTGAATATCAAAAGGCTTCTCCATCTCAGATGGCAACTGTGAGACTGAACGATAGTGTGAAATTATCCTTACACTGTTGCAAGCCCTGTGTGTGCATGCAATTTGTACCTGTAGAACAAACACTTATAACCTGTTCAGTACTAACTTCTTTAATTATGAAAGCTATTTGACTCAGGAAGTTTAGCACTGCATCTGGCCAGTATTTAATAGCTGAATTATAGATGATCAACCAAAAGAAGCACTAATTTGAGGAAAATAATCTTTTCACTAATATATGTAAGGTAGCACTAATATGCAAAAAAACCCCAACCCATAGCATTTCAAAGACTGTTATTTATTTTTGTAGCATTAGTATTAAAACTAGCTCAGTAAACTGGGCTGAGAGAGGAAAATCCACAGATGTTATTTAAAAACACCAGTTCTAAGGACATATATGTTGCATGTTTTTATGAAGTTCACAAAAGAAATCCGTCCATTGGCCTCTTCCCTGGGAGTTACCCGTCTGCATGTTATGTTTAAAATGTTTCTGTGTACTCATATCTCACTCACCATTTTTAATGTAATATTACCATGGAGGTGAGTCCTTAATTTAACTGTTCAATTTTCACATCGGATTAGCTATCCTTAGCTAATTATGAGGACCCTGTACTACTTTTCTGCACAAGACACTCCTAATAGGAATGGTTGCTCTGACAGATTGCCACTAATCTGTCAATAATGAGATTTTTCCATTTTATGCTTAGATGTAAGCTCTTTGGGGAAATGATCATCTCTTTGCTCTGTATTTGTACAGTGCTTAGCACAGTGGGGTTTTGGTCCGTGATGGGGCCCCTCGATCCCTCTGTCATATGTACCACTCCTATAAACAATCAAGTTTGACGTGGAGTAAGATGAGAGGAATTATTTGTGTGAGGAAGTTCCTTAAAACCTAAACAGGCAGCTGAAATGCTGGATTTTTTTTCTCCTTGAGGGGACTGGACTTTTCTCCTTAGAGCGTACAGCTGGCCGCTGGCACAGCCGGGCACGGCAGAGCCTCGTGCACTGTGAGCACAGCCGCGGCGGGAGAGTGTGGGCAAGACCCAGCCAGCCCTGTGACACTGCCGTGCTCTTTCGCAGGCACGCAGGAGCCGGATGCCAACCAGCAGCCCTTGGAGCGAGGTTATTTTCAGGGCCAGGGTGGTGTTGGTTGACTCTCCTTTCCTCAGCATGCCAGCCAAGTTCATAGCATTTACGCAGATTTTTCTGGCCAGCAGATGCCCGCCCAGAAAGGTGATCGCTCTGCACCAGGCAGCTGTTCCCTGGCACCCCCCCAACACCCCCGCACGCTTTTCAGTGCTGCCAGCACGGACCTGCTCCCGCAGCGATGTGCTGGGAAGCTGAGAATGGTGTGGCCTCCCACAGCCCCAGGAACTTGAAGATGCCTATGAAACAGCAGACAGCCTGGTGGAGTTAAAGGAGATAGAGCCCATTTCTGAGTCGAAGATGACATGGGCTTTGAAAGGATCTTTTTGTCTTATACAGAGCTGTGACTTTGGCCCAGCCAGGGTCACAGCAGGTTTGGTAGGCACAGGAGGGTCTGAGAGCACTCATCGAACTGGGGAGAGCTGACAGTCAGGGTTAGGCAGCCATTAACAGCCAGTGTTATGTCATGTCTGTGCTACTGCTGCCAGGACAGGTTGCTGTTAGAAATTAACTTAAAAGTTGAGAAAAGTGAAAAACAAAAACAAAAAACCACAAAGAAAACCCCCAACGGTTGAGCTCATTTGCAATCAGAGCAAAAGATGTATTTGCTTTAAATTACTCAAAGATTAAAAGTGCTGATAATGGAAAAAATCTTACCTATGGCACTTTCAGTTAACTGCGAAAAGTTCAGCCAGCGATTAAACTGCTGAGAGGGAGGAGAGCACAGATTGCATTTCAAAGGAAAATTCAAGCAATGCATTAACTATTATTAATGTGTGTTATTGTTAAAATAATCATATTTATTATGGTCTAGCCTAGGGAGAACCAGCAAAAATGGAAGCCTTGTTCCGGAGAAACATGCACACAGTAGGTGGTCCCTGGCCTGAAGAGCCTGCAGTCTAAATAGTCGTAGATGGAGTGGATAAAGCACCAGCCCAGTTAAGGAAGGAATGGCAGGAAGTACTGTTGGTTTGCATCAGCTTTGCAAGTGCCTGGATAATATCTGTTGCCCAGTTCTCCTTCCAGTGTTTGCTAAAGATATGTGAGGGCTTCTGTGTGATCCTGTTTTGAAAACAAACACCCAGATGTGAAGAGTAGAGAGTTATTGATTTATTGCTGGTATTGGCTCTCATAGACATAGTGGAGGACAAGGATGGGAGACAGGATAACATGATTGCTGTTGCAGTGTGAGCCACAGGCTTGGTTTCCCCACTGCTTTGCCTTCATAACAGAAGAATTTTACACCCACTTGCACAGATATAAACATCACCCATGATTAAAAGCAGCAGTTGTTTAGTTGCCACTCAAATATTTTTAATTGTTCTGCCTATTTTAATCAGCCTATTCTGCTTAGATGCTTGTGTCCATGAATGCTTGCTGAGTAAAGGGTTACAAATTTCGTCAGTAGATGATACCAGTTTCCTAGGTGGAGTAGCAAGTACACTGTTTTGAAAAGCAACCAGACAAAACCAAACCAAACTGGTATTAGGCCAGTCTCCCCTGTGTGTCCGTCCATGCCTGCCATTGCAAGCAGCTGTTTTTTTTCATGTCTTACAAATTGATGTTTCTAAGTATGTATTGCCCTTGTGCTTTTTGTTACGCAGTCACAATCAGTGACCCCTAATAAAGAATAAATTTGGTGGAAGGTGTTTTGAAAAGCTTGGGCTGGTGGTGTATCCCTGTGACTCTCAGGCTTGTGTACGCTGGGAGAGGTTTGCAAGTACAGCTGTGCTGATGAGCCCTCCATGGGGACGGCAGGTTGTTCTGGCAAAAGCGGTCATTTGCCACTGCCTGATGCTTGTTCTTTAGACAAGGTATATACGCTGTAGGGCTTTTTTTGCTAGATAGTTGTGGCTTCACTAGATCCAATTTTGGGTCCAGTTTAGTTATACAAAGTTGAGGTTTCTCCCTCCTCTCCCCACACGGCTCCTTCTTCAACTGCCCTTGATCCTCTGCCAGGGGCTTCACAGCACTTGGCCATGCTAACCTGGAAGCTGAGATGATGTGTCAGCATGGCACAAAAAATATAATATTTATAAGCATGGAGCTTCTTGCTTCAGGTGTGCTCTTGTGGCAGCTCAGTTCCAGCAGACCGTTTTGGTTGCTTTGTGAGCACAAGGCCAAGCACACAACTAGTGACAGTGCCGAATGCAGCTGTACAGAAGTGCAGGAGGGGAGGTCTGGTCAGTCCTGCGTGAGGAATAAATGCCAGTCACACGCACTCAGAGCGCGCTAGGGCTTAGGAAATCCTGTTCTTCATTTTGCTTTGGTGATGAGGAGCTGCCTTTACCTGCAGAGGACGTAGCTGCGCTGGCTGGGGCACTGCGCAAGAAAATTAGGAGGCTCTTCCACCCTCCCCACCTGGTGAGGCAGGGAGGAAAAACAGCCCTGTAGCTCCTGCTGTCTCCTTTGTGCTGCGATTGCACTATAGATAGCAGAGGCCCCTTATCCTGCCTCTGTCTTCTTTGACTTACAATTCAGCCAGCTCTAATTATTAAAAAATAAACAAGCCTGTAACTGCTTAAGAGCTTTAAATCCCTTAAATGACAGGGAAATAGCCCCTGAACACCACCGAAATAGTCTCTTCTATGTCCGCCTATCCTGGCAGCAGATACAAATCATCATTAGTGGGTCACTCTGACACAGATCCCTTAATGTAAGTGCTACATTACATTAACAAGCAAGTCAACAATAATATTAGCAATAAATGAGAAATTAAATTCCTAGTCATTCATCCCTCTGGGTTTCCCAGGGTGTCTCTTGTGTTTTTCTTGTTTTGATCCTAAGCATTTTGAAACAAGAAGTGTCTTTATTTTGTGTCTTGTGGCGTGATCCCAGCCCATTAAAATGGATGACAGTACTGCTGTTGACTTCAGTTAGCAATTATTGTAGGAAAGAGCACATGGTGTGATTCAGAAATTAATAATAACCATATACACTAATTTTAAAGAGGGGATATACAATTAAACTTTCCTGATGAACTGATTTTAATTCAAACTGCTTTTTCCAACAGTTTTTCCAACAAAACAGATAAAAAACTAATTTGCATTAAATTGGAATACTTTTACTTTTCTGGACCATGATTGGTAGTGAGGGAGTCACCACTGCTAAGCAACAATAAAAGATGATGTTTTGTACACACTAAGAAAACTCTAAATGTGAATGCTCTAAAGCGGAACTGGAGGTTTTGGCTGCTAATATTAATGGAAGATGTGGCTAGATCCTCAAATGGCTGGACAGCCAAAATATTTAAACTGTTTTGCCTGTGTTTTCTGTTGATATATGTAGACTGGAGCATTGTTTGTTTTGATGGGGTTTTTTGTGTTTTTGTTTGTTTGTTTTTCTTGGGTTTGGGGGTTTTAAAATTTTTTTTGTTTTTTTTTTCCACCAGATTATAGCAGTAGCTTAGTTCTAGTGTGTGCTGGAAAATTGTTTATTGGACTCTCCTGATCAGAAATTGCTGATTATGGGATATTATCTGTAGTGCTTTTATGATGAAGACTATTAAGACTGAAACGAAACCACAACCTCATTCTTTTCAGAATGAATGCTCAGAGTAAACCTGTCTTGTTTCTGAAAGGTTAGTCTCCAGTGCACTGATTCTTTGTTTCTGTCTTGCCAAATATATTCACTGAAATTGCACTGGTGGCCTGAGCGTTTCTAATTTTACTGCCTTTTCATCCAAAGTGAATATGCAGTACCTTGTAGCTACAGCTGGTGCAGTTTGCATGCAATCAATTATGGAGCATTAAGTATTGCAAATATAACAAGGCAGAAACTCAATGCTGAGCTCTCTCCTGGCACATACCTATAATTAAACATGTGTAAACCTTCCTGAAAGGGGAGTGGGGTGCTCAGCCCTGCAGTGAAGGGCTGGCTCGGGCGTGCGGAGGGAGCCTTGCAGCACTGCCAGAGCACAGGCTGGGTGCTCCTGCTCTCTGCACCTCTGGGGTTTGGCTCGCTGGGAGCAAGTGGGCCACAGGTCCCTTCTCACTCTCCTCTGCATACGTCCAGGAGCTCATGAGGATGGTTCTGTTCCCCAGTCCCCAGAACAATTCTGATTGTGATGTTTAATTAATAGTTGTTTGGGATGGCTTCTTCGTTATTAGATGCGTCTATGTTCTCATTGATTTGAAATATCATCCCTATTTATGACTTGATTGTTGATGGGGTGCACTGGGAATAAAGCACCCACAGTGGTGATGCTGCATGGCTCCCTGGGTGGAGAGGCTTGATAGTCTCCTTCCCACTCCCTGCTGTGCTCTGGAGATGAACTAAAGGATGTTTAGGCATGACTGAGCATCCTCACCCAATGTATCTTCTTGTGCCGCTGGGACAGACAGGACAGAATAGCTCCATAGGGGTGATCCTGTTGAATTTAATGTGTGGAGTTAAGTAAATGGGGGGAAAAAATGAAAACAAATAAAAAGCAGGAAGTGGTTTTAATTGCCACCAAGTCAGTAAAACTGGCTCTTTAGGTACAGAATGGAATACCTGGGCTGCTAATGACAACAAGTCACATGTGCACCTAAATATTTGGGGGAGATTCTTTCAGACATAGCTATTGAACTGTAGAGCTGGATTTTCTCTAAAAAGGATCCAGTGGTAATCCTGGGAAATGCAGATCCTTCTTCAGTGCTATGACTCTGTAGCCTGTAAGATACAAGGGAAGATCATATATTTGTGTGGATAGTAGGAACATGCAACTATGCTAGAGGAAATAAATATTTTATAAGGAATATAAACTTACATTGTTATTGTTATGAACTGGTAATAAGCTGTGGGCAAGTTTCATGTATTTGAGTCTTATTTGGAACATCTAAAGCTGGTAACTGACAGAAACAAGGTATTAAACTAGGTGAGCTACTGATTGAGGCAGAATAGGATTCATTATGTTTCCAAGGGACTACATGATACCAGATGGTAAAAACCTTGCCATATTCCTCCATTGTAGAGTTTTGGGGATTTTGTTTGCATTGTTTTCCTTCACCAGACTTTCTCTCAGTATAAATTTCTTTGCGGCTTCCTTGGATCTACTGACAAGTCTAAATAATGTAAAATAAATATTTATAATCTTTAGGTATGTAGATTTTAAGTATCATATTTACTCTCTGCAGCGTTTCTCCCAAGGAGTTGTTATCCCATGTATTTTTCCACAACATATGGACTCAATTTTCTTCTCCACAACTCCAACATTTAGTTTTGAGTATCATACTAGCTTTTCAACTAGTTTAACCCATCTAAATGCCATTGCTAAAATACTGATAACTTTGTGTCTTCTTCAATGTTTTAGCATTGGTGTTGCAGTGAGGTCAGCATAACATTTTCCCTGTCGATCACAGCTTGCTGACCAGCATGGAAATTTATGAATTGCTGGAATTGTGATGTCAGTAATAAATTCAAGCAAATGTGAAATTCTAATTCTTTCAATCAGAATTTTTCCAGTTTATGGTCTACAAAGTTAGTCTGGGCTAGTTAAAAGCAATGAAATAGTTAAATCCATAGGAATATGTTGGCTTCATGTGTTGTCCAGTGATTCCATCTTCATGGGTGATCCTTTGCAACTGCAGCCTCAAGCCTTCCATTATGGGTATCTCATGCAATTTATCACTCAGGTTTGTAACGTTTAGTTTCAGTACAATTGCTGATCCACTCTTGTCTTGCTTAAATTTACTGACCATTTCTTCCAGCAGTTCCAAGTTTTCAGTGAGTCATAAAAAATTGCACATAGGTCAGCTACTGTGAGAAAATAGTTGATGTTTGTTAGTATTTGTCCTAAAAACAGAGGCATGATGTCTCTCCCAGGGTTTGGGCCATATTCTTGGTGCTGTATCTGGGGGTTCATAACTAGTTCTAGCTATGAACCCCGCGGTTCTTGGGTTTACCTCTATAAGACGCAGCCTCACAAGCAAGTGTTAATCTTCCTTGTGCCTCAGGTCCAAAACAGTGAACCACACTCTAGCGTACATTTGTGAATTTATAGCATGGGAAATGAACATCAGATTATGTGTAGGTGGTTTTGAATATATACAGAAAATTCCTGAGCCGTTAGTTGTACTGTAGAACACAGTTTGAGTCAAACTTGTTTTGTCCCCTTAACTCCCGTTTGACTGTTTGTTAAAGCACTGAACAGCAGTGTTACTCAGCATGTGGTCTGTGGACGTCTGGAGGTCCATAAAACATCAAAAGATACTGTGAGAGGACTGCACATTTCAAAAACTGAAACAGTCCAGTCCATGCTAATGTTCCCATACTCACAAGTAAGCAAAAAAATGTGAGGAAATAAAAATAGCAAGTGATTATTTGATTTTTAGCCTTTTATTAGGTAATAGAAATGAGAATCCTTGTGGCAGCACTGCACAAAGTGCTCCAGGATATTTTTTCAAGAAGTCTGGCTTTTCCTTGGTGCTGCAGGATTGAGGAAGTTTGCTGGGTCGGAAAGCCAGGGCAGCCTTACATACTCTGCGCACTTCAGTTCCTCCTCTCAAAAAGGAGAGCAGCAGATCTGGAAAAGATTCAAAGAGGGTAACAAGGAGGATCAAAGAACTTCCCTATGAACAGCTTCAGCACAAGCAGTGACTCAGTGGATTGCACCTCTTCAGTCTGGGTGAGGTAACTCAAGGGGCATAGGGCTGAGTCTGTAACATCGGGTTGCACAGAGAAGGTACTTCTTCTGCAGTAATTTAAAGTTCAGGTGAGAAGGTCAAAACAAAAGGTGATAACTCTCAATACAAGGGCTGGTTCAGTTATGAAACTCTTTGGAAGATATAGTAAAAGCTAAATGCTTATGTAGGATCAGAAGGCGAATGGACAGGAGGAAAATTCCTTGCTGGGCTTTGGCCAGGCCCGGCACCCCATCTCACACATCGGAGACCACATTGCCCTTCAGTGTTTTTTCTTGTACAACTGGTGGTCTCCTTGTTGTTCTGCTCCTGTTTGTCCACGTTTGTCTTTCCCTGGGAATCCTCATGCTTCTCAGTGCTTTTCTCTCAGCCCAGACTTCCTCTGCCTGTTAGAGATTAGAGAGGGTTATGCTGGGGCACGTACCCTGTCCTTGGAGGTTGTGGAGTATTTTAGAGGAAATTCATTTTTTCATAGAGAAGCAGCACACTGTACAGATGTCAATAAGGCTCTGGCAGTGTTTGAATTGCTTTCATTTGCCTGCCCCTACGTGTGCCAAAATTTATTTTAAAAGAGGAAAATACTGGTTACTTTATCTGGCACAGCTGTCGGGCTATTCTTACCTCTGCTGTGTCTTTCGCCTGCCTATTACATCTACCTGTTGTCTCTGATTTCCTGTGCTAGGAAAGCTCTTTGAGAAACTGTGTTTTTAAACACCCAGTACCATGGAATTGAGACCTTGACGTACTTGCAAATGATAAAGAATATTATAGCTATATAATTATAATGCAATGCTAATTCCTTTTAAAAGTGCCTTTGTGTTGCCCTGAGACTGTGCTGTGACTAGAGCAGTTCATTTTGCAATTGCTGTGTCATCAGGAGCTTTTAAAATGATGTTTACAATAAAAGGAAACAAGACCATGAAACAAACTGGCAATTATTGTATATGCTAATTTTTACCTTCTATATACAGTAGACTAACTGCGGTATTGATCTTAACATTTGCAAACAATTTATTTTGGGCTCAGTTTTGCTGTTCTTGCCCAGAGTACTCTCAAACCCATTCATATGAATGACAGTATGTGGAACTAAAGCAGATTTACCGGAGGCCTGTGAAGAGAGATGTCACGTGTTGCATGGTCTGATGGCCTATTACCTAGCCAGAGCATTGAAAATACGATTGTCTTGCAGTACTCTAAGCTTTATGTTTAGTTAACATAACTAACAACTGCACAGGCACAAGGGAGGAGGTGGTCTCAATCTGAAAGATCTCACCGTTGCAGAAAAGAGAACAGGTTGATGGTACAGAAAAGATAAAGAAAGCCAGAAGGGTTTGATAATCCAGAGTCACAGCATATCAGCTGCATTCCTGTTGTGAGGGGCTGGTTATTCAGTAGAGATCCTGCAGAGCTGGACTGACACTACAGCCCCACCAGCTCAGCAACAGAAGGAGAACAGTAGCAAAGTCATGTTGCTGGAGCAAGTGCCTGAAGAAAGACTTCAGTGCCTGCTCCAGCTCTATTAGAGTGAGCTCAGCAATTATGGTCTGGAGCAGGACCTCTCAGGAGATATTTTGAGATTTCACCTATGTTTCTATATGTAGAAGTTCAGCTTTGACCCCATATCATAAAGAGGCTTTTCAGAACTTGCCTGCTGCATTCCTGGGGCAAGAAAGGATGATGGGACCTGTCAAAAAAAGGATTGTTGCCTCCTTAGAAGGGTGGTTGCTGCTCAGCAGAGGCTCAGCAAGATAAAACCAGCCTTAGCAAATCAAAGATTTGCAAGGAACGTCTCTGCAAACACAGTCATAAAAAAATTGCTGAAATGTGGTGCTTGGAAAACATGCTTGTCTGGTTTATCTTTTCACCTGATGTTGGCTCTCACAGCAACTGAGAGGTGGCAAAATTTCATCTATCTTGAAAATTAGAGTGTGCTTTGCTAGTGACTTGCAATTGATCCGATTAGCTAAGTATGTTTAAGATTTATAATTAAATTTGGAAAGCTGTGTTCTTCAGCAAATGATATTGCACCTATAATTATGTATTTTTTTCCCCAGAGTTTTAACCCATGCAAAGTTCAGTTTAAGCAAGAAGTCACCTCTTCTGTATAAACATAAAATGTGCATGAGTTCAAAAGTGATTTGACATATTTCTGTAAAGTCTAGGGAGACCACTTCATAGCTTTAGAGATTTATAGTAGATTTCACAGGTTTACTCTGATCTAACATAAAAATATAATGTTTATTATGCTAAGCTACATCATACATATACACATCTGTCTTACAGAACATCATCAATATGATGCAGCAATTCAAAATCTTCATCAACATCAGGAAATAATTTGCAACACATTTTTTCCAATCTGACACTGCCTAGTGAATAAAATAAGTATGAACTAGCATTTGTATCCTGAGTGCCTTTGTTCAGCATATCTGCTTGAACAAAACTATGCAGGGTTCAGAATCAGTTATGCAGGAGCATGAGTAACTTCTCAATTGATTTCAAACTACAGAGGTCTCCTTTCCTTTCTTTAAGTGGAGTTTAGGATGCACGAGGTTCCATTTTGGTTTTGTCTGCTAGATTTTAATTGTAAATCATCAGGTATTTTTTTATGACTATTCAAATTAAAGGTATGGCATAAAATTGATCACAAAGTGATTGCATTTAGTTTCATACTGTAATTTAGTTGCAGAGATTTTCCTGGTTCTGGTGTCTGTTCTGGAGTTATGATCCGTCAGTGTTCTTGTCACCCTACGTTTTTGGCTAACAGCACCACCGCATCCAAGCAAAACATTAACAAGTCATGGTAAAATAGTGGTTTCTACTTCACAGCACTGTGGAAGAGAAATTCTAGCTCAAGAAAGAATGGATAGAGTTGCGATTCTGCTTTTCAAAGCACATAATTCTGGAAAGAAAATATCTAAATCTTTTTATTTGAGTATATTTTAGGAGAAATATACTAGGGATTATGGAAACAATAATTCTAATAATAATAAATTTGAGAAATACTAGATTATGTGTAGCAACAGACTTGAGAATCTTGCATTTATTTTCTTCATAAATGTTCTTTTGGGTGTTAATGTGGACACCTACTTGCTGGTTACTGTGATGAGGGGAGCTGCTCACTGGACGGGTAAGGGGTGATCACCTCATACCCTCTTAAGGTGCAGTTGTGGGCAGGTGTGCTGCACTCTGGCCTTGGAGAGAAATCCTGCTTCCTGCCTTTTCTGTCCCCTAGACTCATTATTTTATAAATGCCCTACTAAGATGTTGCAGTAAGATCAAGGTGGATCATGTTGATATTGGAGGAGCTGAAAATAAGTTCATCTGTAAGGCTGGCTGACAAGGAAGGAGAAGTCTTGTTACGTCTGTACTGAGTCATTGCAAAGTTATAGAGTCATAAAATGAGGGACGGGAAGAGAGTCAGACCTTCAGGTGTGTTAAAGATCATTGAGTACTAAATAAAAGTTAAGGACAAGAGCATTAATAGCAGATCAGATTCAAGTTATTCTATCAAGTGTATGGCTGACTGTATGGGTTGTTACCTTTCATTAGTGTAGGGCTTGGGGCTTGAGCAAGGACATAAGCAAAGGAAAAACACAGGGTCACATTTTTGTGAGCAAACTGTCACTGAGTCCTTTGAATTCAGTGAATTTAAATCCATGTGAAATCAGATGCAACATGTAAGTATTTCCTCCTGCGATGTGATCCTTGAACTCTGCCTTTATTCCAGAAAATTTGTCTGAATCTAACAGTATACAAGAATTTGACTGAATTGAATCATGGCATTGCTGGCGACTTCAGGAGAAGTCACGTGTTTTTGGGGCAGGGACAACTGAGACCCTGAAGTGAAATCCTGTCTTGAAAGTCCGTGGGGATGCCTGGCCAGATACTGCTTCTTGTTGGTTTTGTCAGAAAGCAGAGGGCATGAAGTTCATGGGCTCACTAGTTTGTTACCATCTTTCTGATTTGCTCAATTTGTCTCAAATTCTCAAGCAAGCTCCTGTGTACCTGGTAGAGAATTGCTGGTTCCCCACAAATTTACATTCATGGGCATTGTAAATTATGAGTCTAAAATCTATGGAATCTGATAAATACTTTAGAGCTGATTCTTCTCAGACAGACCTCAGTTTTACATCAGTTTGACTTTGTTGCCCTGTTTGGTGAAATTACTCCATATTTAAACCAGAAGAACTGATATGAGAAGTTCAATGACTGTGTGGAAACTTGCTTAGAATTATTTTTCTGCTGTATATTTCTACCTAGATTATCAATACAGTTTTTCATACAGAAAATTAAGTATATAGTCTAAATATTTTTCCATATAATCATTTCTGGAGAAAAAAAAACCCTAACATTTCAATGATATTATAAGGCTTGTGTTTTTAGACTTAATATCTAGCTTTATATAGCTCTTCTTAATTAATAGCAAGTTCTGTTATGTTTGAGATCCAAGAACAGTGTTTGAATTCAGAGTTTGCAGAACGGGCCCTGACATAAAATTTCTCCCTTTCATCATTAGGGAAATTGATTGATGCCTTTGCTTAGCAGGATGACTGCCTCATGAATATACAGATAGCACATTTCTTGCTCTATTTGAAATGTATCTCATCTTATTTTGCTCTTAAGCATATAGTTCAGAAGAATTTAAATGGCAGAGCCCTTACATCCATCACCTTGAGCCGAGTACAGCAGAGGTATTCTCTTCATGTTTCTGTGACAGATGAACCTCCCCTCACACCACCAGGATCTTTCATACAGATACAGTGTCAGTTTCCCTCCAGGCTGGTGATTTTTACTGGGTCAGAACCAGAAAGTCTGTAAAATAAATCACACTGTAAAAGAAACCAAACTGGGGTGCTGAGTGGTATATCAGTTTCAGTCTGAAAAAAATGACTTTGTTTTCTCTGGTTTCTGGCCAGCTGTGGAAACCCCAGCTCAAAGGTTGTTGCAGAGGAAGTTAAAGAATATTATTTCTAGTTGGGAAAAAAATACCACTTTGTGAAGACAAAAATCTGTTGGTGTGCGCAGAGAGAGGAGGCGTTCTGGCAGGTGTGTGAGCTGGTGGTGGAGGATGGACCAGCCCCCTTCTGTACTGTCTCGGTAACTCCATAGATGGTAGAGAAAAATGTTAACAAATGCTCAACTTAAAGCTGGTTTGCTATTCTGCTGCCAGTATATCCTACTGTTGGACACACAAGTACTGAAATTATGCATTCTTGGTCCCGTGGCGTCTGGCTGGAACAATTGCAGCACTTGTTCTGTGATCAGTGCGTTGTTAGACAGCAGAGTCTTTTAACGCAGTCAGCTGAGCTGGGTGTCCACGCTGTTCTTTATGCAATTTATTTTATAGCTGCGCGTACAGAAGACGATTGAATCAATTAGCTCCTTGTCTTGCAAACAGGACACAGCTTTCCAGAAGAGCTGCAAGGGTGTGTCTGAGAGTGAGACAAGCTGGAGATTTCTCTTGGGCAGTGCGTGGGCTGGTTTCAAGTTACTCCATATTTTATTGTCTCCTATTTGCTGAACCTTGGTTTCAAATGATTGCGCTCGTTCACTGTGCTTCTTAAAGGTGTAGGTTCTTCCAGCTCCCCCAGTCCAATGCAAGGAAGTACATGTATGCTGTATCCTCTGTAAAGCCAGCTAATGGTTTTCACCTGAGGGTGTGTACAGGGAGCCAAAACCACACGTTGTTACTGATGCACAGTGCATAGGCAGCAAGGTTAGGTAAGAAAAAATCCATTGGTTGTGTATCTTGGATCAAAGGCCTTATCTTCACTGCAATTCCTCAAAGAATAACTATATCATTACTGTAATGAGTTCTTTCACTTTTTTTTTTTTTGTAATTAATAGGGGCAAATTTAGTAGGAAGTATTGCAATGTTTTGCATTCTCATAGTTTTATCATACTTGTCTTATACTGATAGTGTATCTGTGTACTTTGGACCTGATGTTCTGTGGTGTGGACCACCCCCCATATTGTGTTAAATGTACATTAAGAAAAAGTTCTTGACAAACGTATTGTGTGAATCAAACAAAGCTGCAGTGAGTTAGACATTGATAGATTAGCTGGGCCAACCCTAACATAGGGAAATCCACTTTGATGATTCTTTTTTTTATTTATTTGACTCAGCACACTTGTTTTCCCATGAAACACTGAGAAAGAAGAAATATCTCCTATTTCATCTGCAGCATGTAATGTAAAAGTAAAAGGGTTTGCAGTTTCTCAAAGTTCAAGTGCTCTTTATTATTTTGGCCTGTATCAGTGAAGGCTGTAACTATTATTTAAAAAACAGCAGCTATAGAGGTGTTGCTAATACCTTTCTGTAGCAGTGAATTCACAGGTTGATCATATGCTGACTGAGAGATCATTTCCCTGCTCTGGTGCTGAGAGTGCTCTGAGATCCTTTGGATGAAAGGCACTCAACTCAGATGAACCATTTTTCCAATATTGTAATTATTTTTATCTTCACAATTAAAGAACAGCCAACAAAGAACATAAAGAATATTTCTATCCCTGGCAATTTTGAAAGAGGAGCTTCACCTACCTCTGCTTGGCTGTGCCCATGAGATGAAGGCCTAACACTGAAGATGATACAAAAAATTCCTCTACCAGCCAAACATACAGAGAAATGTTTGAAGCACAGGTGCTTTCTTTAGGCATACATGTTTCCAAACTGTGTTTTGTTGTGTTTCCTCTTTCTAGTTAACCATCAAGGCTTTCTTTTTGTTTTCCTAATAAAAATTGCCTTAGTCTTATAACACGAAAAATGGTTCATGTTTTTGATCTCTGATTTTGAAATAATGGGCTTAAAGAATTGGGTGTGCATTCCTTGCCAGCATCTGATTTTCTCAGGTACAATAATGTTACTTGCCAATTTTCTGCATCCAAATCCCAGAGATTTGTCTCTGCCCTGTCTAAGGTATCATTTTAAGGGTATGTTTCCCTAACTTAAATTTAAGTGTGTGATCCAAACCTCACCTGATTGTCAGGGTAGCTGGAGACTTCTTTTTGTAAAACTGTAAGATGTAAGGGTGCATGTGATACTCTTCTGTTAAAACTAAAGAAAATTATGCCAACTCTTTAGGTCCTGCTATAGGCATCTTTAAACACAGCAGTGATAAATGAAATCAGTTTGTAAGGTCACTTTTTTCTTACTTGTTGAATTGGTAAAGCATCACTTAATGATCTTCCATATGAAACAGAATAAATGTGAAGTTGTATCAAAGATGTCAAGCTGCATTCCTGGTGAGACTTTCCTAAAGCAATCAAGGTTTCTTCTGCTTCTTGCACTAATCATTAATAACTATGCTGTTGTCACAGCTCAAAAACTTTCTTATTGACACTTCAATAATTTTTAAAGATCTTGAATGTTTGGTGTGTATTAAAGTAACCTTTTGCACTCTATTAAAATTTAAGAACTGCTAGATTTTTAGTGAATGCCCAAGCAACTGGATCATGAAAGCATTACCTTGTGCCAAGGGCATGATGCAGAGCACTGATTCCTTTTTAACAAATAATAAGAAGTTTGACTTTTCATTTACACATTCTGCCAATTGCTAACAAGTTTCCATCTTGTTCAAACACTGGATTGATCCTAAGAAATTGAAAATATTGATTTAACCCTCTGCCTGATTTGTGCTGTGGGCACCTGCTAGTACAGTCTTAGCACATTACAATTGCTTGGCCGTAATTCCTCAGGGGACCACTAATAACTACCACATTTGTCTTTTCATCTTCTGAAATTATGCTAGCAGTTGTCCAAGTCAATTGTGATTCATTTGATACTGCTCTCCTTCAAGACATATTGCAACCAAATAGACTTGCTCACCAGTAATATATCTGATGACATAGTTAGTTCTAGTTAATTGACAGAATGATTCAGGCTTTTATGGATGGCATTAATTGGTCCCTGGTGTCCATGCAATAATTGACCAGACAGTGTAGGCTACATTAGCTTTCATCCAGTCAGAACAGTGGTAAGATGAGGTAAATGTGGTACAAATGATAAAATGGCTATATTTTAAATCAAACATTTATAAACTATAGAAGTGGGAGATTGTGGCATCAAGAGGGTCTGAATAATGGGAATACATAAATGTCCACATTCGAGGGTTATGTTTTCTTTTTTTTATTCCCCACCCAATTAACACATGTGGTAAGTCACATTTAGATGCCTTAATGGACTCTGTTTGAATCGTGGTTTAATGTGTAAAGCAAAGTAGATGGAAGGGCTGCTTGTGGTGTTTCAGCTTCTGTGTGTTTATATGATACAATTTTAAGCCTGGTGTTAAGCATTAGAAGGAAATTAAAGGTGGGACAGTCCCTTGCTTTTTACAGTAGGTCCTTATTTTATTCTATTTTTCCCTCAAAGAAAAGGAGGTGGCTTGTGGAAATATTTTGACATATTCCAAGTGTAAAAGAAATGCAGTCTCTGCTTAAATAGTGTAGTTTGTTAGAAAAAGTGAGATAAACAAGAAAAGTGACATTAATACAATATTAACTTCCCACAGCCATTCTTGAAGAGGAATCATCCAGTGTTTGATCACCTCCTACTTCTCTTACTCTCTGTTTTGTGTAAGAAAAGCAGAAAGAAAAGGAAGGAGTGCCTTCTGGGTGTGGCTATTAAACTCTCAGGTTTAGAGGAATGTGACCAAAAAGAGTCATAGAATCAGAATGTCTTGAATTGGAAGGGACCCATAAGGATCACCAAGTCCAACTCCCTGCTTCTCAGAGGGCTCCTAAAACTAAACCATGTGAGTTGAAGTACATAACAGTACTGATACCATAGCAGTTTTGAGTTTGGGCTGGTTCAGGGATATTTGTGTTGCAGGCTTCTCACATAGTTTATGGTGTGCCTATCACCTGGGGCTCTGTTATAGGTGTAGGTTTTTAGGTCATACAGGAAGAAAGAAAAAGAATACTAAAAAGAAAAAAAATGGTGGAAGGTTCTTCCTCTCGGTGTATTTTCTAGTGCATTGCCCAGTTTAGTTTTTAGTGCCTTAACATGGGACATTCTTTGGAGCTTGTTTTAAATCCAGAAGGTATTTTCATGTTTAATATTTAAGCTTTGCTTTGTTAAGATCATCCCTCTGTCTATAATCTCACATAGCACCCCAAAAAAAAAAAATCTCTTTCTGCTTCTCTTCTGTCCTTAGGCAGCTCAGCTGTCTTCCTTCATGCTGCACACTGCAGCAGCCTGTGCACACAAAGCAGCCCCTGGCCCCCTGTGCTGCTCTCCCCACCTCCGTTTATCAGCCCCTTTCACTCCCACCCGCAGTGGGCATGTCCCGCTGCATGCTCCCCCTGTGAGGGCAATGTAGTGCCAGAGCTGGCCTGCAAACCTTTCCACATACAATACCCACAGTCCTCTCGATTACAGCCTTCTGAAGCGCGTGAGAAGCACTTGTACTGTGATTTGTAGGAAATGAGTATGTCAATAACAGGTAGGTTGAGCTGCTTTGGGAATAGACTCTACCCATAACAGAGAGATTGCTGTATTAATAGAGAATGCTAGCCATCATCAGCTTTGATCACTTTATTCACTTGTTACACCCCTTTTCACTACCCTATCCCTTTTGCTTGAATCTTTCTGAATTGCAAAGTTACCACAACATAGATCATGCATTCCTTCAGCATCTAGCTCTTGGACGGTTCTGCCAAGAACGAACAATAAAAACAGTCGTTGCCCTGCTTTAATTTTTATGAATTGTTGAATGTCCTGAGCTCCCACTGATTTCAGGCTGCTAGTGGGAATTGAGGGCATTCAGAGATTGCTGGGAGACTCGATCTTTACACCATGTACATGCTGATTGTAATGTCTCCACTTCGTTGTAACTTCTTTACAAATCAGTCTTTCCAATCTACTAGTAATTTACTGCTCTTCCAGATGCCTTCAGCACGCTGGTGGGTTTTTTTGGAACTGAGCCCTACATTTGTGTTTCAGGTTGAGTGGGTTGATAAAGGAAAAATGGGAAAATCTTGACCAAAGAAAGTCTTCTGGAAATGTGTCCATTTCTTGTGAAATGGGTCCATTTCTCCGTTTTTACAGACTGAACTACATTTGGATGAGACTGTTCCTAGACAAAGTGGTGTAGTTGCTTTGTTCCTGAAAAAAGTGTTATGTGTTTATACTTGAGACCTATTCCTATGCAGCTCAGTAGGTATTTCTGCCATATTGGATGTAAGCATATACCATCCTTTGGTACAGCGTAATCTTCTTGGGAATTCAAGAGGCGTTATATTTCCATCGGTCACTTCAAGATTATGATCCTGCAAAATAATGATTTTGTGCAAAAGGGTATTGTTTCTTGATAAAGAACCTTGTCCACTGGTTAGGTCAAATTTAATGTAATCTGTTATTGGATGTATTGGATTTTATGTTGTAGAAAGCAATGCTGAACTTTTGGGGGCCAATGATTTCTACTGAGTCCAGTATCGAATGCTAGATGGTTTTACTTCCCACGTTTTAGGAAAAAGCAAAGACATTTATATGAAAGAAAATAGAATTTTTTGAAGTGTATTTTATTTAATGGCAGCAATTAAAACCCCCTCTGTATTTGAAATCAAGCTTTTCATTATATACACCTTAAGATGCCACTGACAGTGAATTTTCACTTCAGTGAAACCTTTCCAATTCCAAGGAATAAGATTGACTTCAAGGGGGATTAGGTATGCCTAGTTTATAGAATTTGCACTGGTTTTTAAGATTCTCAAATTAGAATAAATTATAATAGTTAATATAACTTAGTGCAATTCACTCGTTCCTAAAGTCAGATAAACTTTTCTTTAAAGTTATAATATCAATGGTTTTGCCATCTCAATCTCTTCACCCACAAACATTTTGGCATTGTAAAATATTACTAATTTCTACTTAAACCTAAACTATTTTAAACCCAAGTTTAGTAAGAGGTATGTACTGAGTATGTGAACCATCAGCTATATAAAAGACCAGATGTAGGAACTGGGATTAAATTTGTTACTTTTGTCCATTAATGTCTCCAGCGTAAAGAGCTTTATCCCAGGCTTCTGTTATCTTCTCTGCTCAAGCACAGTCATGAAACTGTAAGTTTAGAAGAGAAAATAATTTTGAAGAGGAAAACATCTTGATCCACTTTGACCTCTGTTGTTGTTTTCCTGTGATCTTTACTGCTTACTACAAGGACAGAGGATCTAGATTGCTGAGATGAGTTTTCTTCACCCACAGTTTGCAATCATGTTCAATGGCATATGCATCTGAGCTTTAAGTTCAAATTTTCACAACAGTGAAACAAGTCTCTCTTGAACTTTTATTTTGTTCACAGCTCCAAAGCAGCCCACAAATATCTGCCTGTCAATTCTCCTCAGTTACTTCTGCAAATCCTTTGCTCATTGTTAACTGAACTGGAGAGAGAAGTGATGCTCTTTAGGAAATATAAAACAAAAGCTCATTGTTGGGACCCAGAGCCATAGGAAACCAGGCCTCCTTGGTTCTGCTGCTTGCAGATGTACTTGTTCAAACCTACTGTTGGCAGCAACACAAGGCCAACTCTTAATTTAAGAGATAACACTAGCAGGATGGACTGTGAGCAGAGAATAACAGTTGGTAGCTCTTCAGCAAAGGCAGAGACTAAGAAAGGCATTTTCAGGTGAGAGACCTTGATCCTGCCACAGCATGGTCCCATGCCTCCCCTGTGCAGTGCGTGTATGTACACCACCACGTACCTGCCTGGTAGACGGAGATGAGTCAGACTGCATTCTCTCTTGTGCAAATACCTGGACATTTACACCTCTCTGTCGACAGGCAGGCAGGAGCCTTTGGGAGTCTTGCTTGGAAAGGTGCAGAAAGCAGGTGGACTGAGAGCTGATTTCTGTGGAGATTCACTTTCTCAGATGCACAAGTTGAAGTATTTCCAGTGGTCAGAGAATCAGCAAACAATTCAGGGATAAAAGTTTGTGAACTAATTTTTAGAGCTGCTGCGGCTGTTTAGCTCATATTCACACTTGAAAGACCTTACTTGTGCACATAGAAATGTCTGACATTTCACTTTTTTTTATATGGAGCATAAAAAAGAGCCCTTTGTCCAGGTGAGAATGGGAAAAGATGCAAAGAAAAGCCTGCCATAATGGCAGATGTTACAATAGAAAATAAATAGTAGGATGGAAAGATCTGAGTTACTGAATTTTAAAAACTTTTATAAATTGGCCTACATCTTAATTGAAGTCTTTAATTAATCGCATGGAAATGAAAAGATGAAGGAGAAGCCAGAGTGATTGTTTTGAAAGCACTGTAATGACACTTTTGTCTTCAATGTATTAACTTGGGTTTTTAACAAGACAAGTATCAAGCACTGACAGGTGCAGTAGGCACTTGGGATGAGTTTCTTTAGCTTGAAGTGAATGCCTTGAAGACTCAGGCAGATCAGCTTCAATCATGCTACTACAGCAAGACAATGATTTGCCCTGTATAGATTTGAAAAGGTGTTTGTCCATATTGACTTGTCTTAAGTTTATGGAAATAATTGCCTTGACTGTTTTCTGTTCCATCAAATGTGCACACTCTGCACCTCGAGTGTTCAGTTGCATGCAGGGGTTGCTGTAGCAGAGGTACAGTCCTTCTCTTCCAAAGTATTAATGTGGAACACAACAGTGAGGGACCATTTTTGTTACTCAGAACTATGTTTCTTTCGGAAAATGCTATAGCATAACTGCAAGCCAAGTGTCTGATGTGATTAAGAAAACATAATTTCTAGGATTTGCTTTAATGCTTTTAAGAGTGTCCTTTTAATATCTGTGGCTTATGTTGTATATATCCCCTTTGGGAGGACAGTAAGAAAGATTTGAAGGTGTGAAAACTGTTTCTTGAGATAATGAACAAAAGCTGATGTGATAAAACTGGCATACGATCATTTCAGTTGCCATTGGCACGGTGCTCTGTTCAGACTTCCTTCGCTAAATGTACCTCAGAAACAGATACCCCTCGGTGCTCTTGGCCCTACAGAAGTGGAGAAGTTGTCCAGCTGGGGTGAGGGATGCTGTCATGTCCCTATTCCCTTAACAGACTTTCTGTTTCATTCTGGAGTTTGAGCAAAACTGTTTTTCTTGCTCCCACTCAAGATCTTGTTGCTGGTGTGCTTCCAGATGTGAGACAAAAGGGACAGCTCTGCTTTGGACTCAACATCTCCCACTTAATTTTCATCTTCAACAAAAGATTCAGGTTAACATTGTTTAACAAAATACCTGCTTTGAGACTGTGGCTTTCACTGTAAATAAAAAAATCAGTGGAGACTATACCGCATTGGCCTTCTGATAGTTCCACCTCTATCTTTGTTTCAGCACTGTTGCGCTGGACCTTTGCATAAATTCTGTTTCCTTTTTTTTAAAACAAATCCAAGTGGGAACAGAAATTCACTCCCTTGCATAAGATTTTCTAGCTTTAATTCTCCTACCATTCTCCTAGTAAGAGTTAGAAAGGTCATTAATTGCAAGGCATTCTTCAGCACCCAGTCCCACTTAAAAGCCTCACATCTGAGCATATAACAATCCCAGATAGCCATAAGAGAGATTGTCCTGCTTCAGGCTTGCTGAACCTGTTCTTTAGGTGGCCTTTGCCTTTGAATGTCCTTTTGGCATGGAGTTGCCTTCTCTGCCACACTGCTAAATGTGAGGGTGTTCTCCTGTCCCTGCTGCTCACTGCTGTCCATATAGTGGGATGGGTCTCTCAGCTGGTGTGACGAGTTGTATTTACAGGTATAGGAGAAACTTGAACATGTTTTTCCTTTTATCTTCTGTGTTCCTTTTAAATCTCTGTTTTCACATTCATAGAAATGTTCTGAGAAATGTCGTGGCAGCAATTCTTCCACTCCTTTGACTGACTTTCTATAAGTGAAATGTTAGTCTGCAGAGCTGGTTTTCTCACTGTCAAGAGTGCAGCGTGCAGTAGGGATGCAACCCAAAGTATTACTGTTACAGTGTGATCTCCCCTGGAGAATGCTGCAGTACAGTGTCCCATCTGGCTTAAAAAGAAAGGAAAGGAAACAAAAAAAAACAAACAAACCAACCAAATCTCTGAAGCCCAGGCAAGGGGGCCACACATGTTTTAATGACAGATACTTTTTAAAGCTTGTTTGCATTTGGGTGATAATGTACTTTAGTATAGTAGGGGAAATGAGAAACTTCACACATGGCATCTGGAAATCCTTGTGGCTCACTACCCTCCTTGACAGCAATAATGTGGCTATAAATTCTCCCCAACAGAAAACATATAACTGCATTGGCCATACCAGAAACAACCTTTCATTTTCTTTTAAATGAAGGTGTTGTTTTAAATCTCAGCTTTTTAATAGCTTCATATAAACATTTGTGAGCCTCTGAGGTAAGTAAGTATATTTTACTTCTTGTTCTTATGTCATAGAATCGGTTAGGTTGGAAAAGATCTTTAAGATCATCGAGTTCAGCCTTTAACCGAACACTACCAAATCCACCAGTCCTTATGGAAAATCAGCCTATGGCTCAGTTTAGTGCCTGGAGGGGTGGGTACCAATATATTCATATGCACCTCACAAAAGATGAAAGGGATGTCACCCTTGCCAGTCCTCTTGATAAGTCTCTGCAGCACTAATTTAATCTCTGTGCATATGTTATAGCTATGCCTGATATCGGGTGGAATTTCTTTGACTGACCCAATGACCATTTCTTTATGTTTTTTAATAGCAAAAGCCTAGTGTGTGCTAAAATATTGATACTGGTGTGATTGCCAGGTTCAGGATGGATTTGCCAGTTGCCTCAATGAAAATGCCTTCATGACCACTATATATACTATAAAAAGATAAAAATATAGTAGAGTGCTTGGAGGTTTGTAAAACTAAGAAATTTGGTGCCAGGTAAACTTGGCAGAAGTTTAGGTACAGTATAGCACCCTATACACTGCCTGTGATTTAGCAAGCACTGGATGACTGTTTCTGTGCTTGCATAGGCAGGAACTTGTGAATTGGGAAGGGAGATGCTGCTCGCATTGTCTCCGATCTGAAATTCCCTTTTGCCAAGGGACTCATCTGAATTCATACCAGTGTCAGAAGGCTGAAACCAACTATAGAGTATTTAACACTTTAAAATCCTTTTTCATTTTTTGGTCTCAGCTGTACATCAGTGAAGCTCAGGACCACTCCCTCACTTGATACTGCAGTTCTCCATGTGTCAAGATGCATCCATCCTGCCACTGGCCAAATTAAAAGTACAATGCGGGAATTGTGTTCAGGGCTTTGTCCATTAGGAAGTAGCGCCTGCAAAATAACTTTCCCATTATTTTGTGTGTGTGACAGCCTGTGTGTTCTGAATGGTTTGGGCTAGGCAGAAGAGCAGTGATCTTTAAAGCTGAACCAGTATGGGATGGAGGGTTATGCAGGAAACAACTGGGGAAGGGGAGGAATTGGTATTGCTTGTCCTTACTGTTTAAAGAAAGGGAGAGGGGAGCAAGAGAGAGAACACAAGAGTGCATTGAAAGAAGGGAGAGAAAAGTGCATAAAGAGCCATTAGTCAACAGAAAAATGAAGTAATTTTATGCACTGGAGACTACAGATTACCATATCAGCAGGTTAGACTAAACAGGTGATAAAGTCACATGAACAAACTGAGAGCTTGGTAGGGGTAGGAATCTCTAAGTGACATTAATAAACGTTGAATGCAATTTCAGATCTGTGTATATTTAAACTTTTCTTCTTTGCTGCCATGCACACAGCTCCTGCCAGTGTATCCATTGTGGGTCTAGTGATGTTAGCTGTGGGGACTGCACTGGGATGTGTCCCCCCATACTTGTCTTAGTGCCAGCCCTGGGCCCGCAGCCCCCAGCAAAGCATGTTGGAACTGAGAAGCAAAGTCCTTCTTCTCCTCATGAAATGCCCCTTTTTGCTGTCAGGACTAAAAGTCACTAGCGGCTGAGGCTGTTCAGTATGATAACTGTGCTGGCATGGATCTGGGTGGAAGGGAGGCACATCAGGTAGAAAGTGGGATTGACCTTTCACGCACCTTTTTCACCACGATTGTTAGAGAACTAACATCTACAACAGGCAGAACCTGTGAAGAGAATATAGGGACTCAGAAAGGAAACATGGCAGAGCTGTGGCTGGGAGCCCAATCTCCTCTGCTAGTCACACATCAGTGGTACTCAGCCACAAAACAACCTGACTGTAAAGACTGCATCAGGCCTAAAAAAAATGGGATTAAGAATTATGCATGGAACTGAGTCTACACTCCATTACTCATTTATACAAAACCAACAAAGAAAAGGTTTTGAAATGTATGCTTTAGGGATAGATGTTATATAAAGTAAAGGCATGAGCTGGGAAGCAAAAGACAGTAGTGCTTTACTATAGAAACAAATAAGTAATAAAAATATTATAAATAGCTGTAATTTTCTTTTAGTTCTCTGGCATGTTCTACCTCTTAAAAACTATTTTTAAAAGAGCCCTGCCATCATCCAAAGCAACTCCTTTAAGTAAAATAATTTATAACAAAAACTATGAATGTTAGGACTCTAATGCATTTGTTGGATACACGAAACAAAATTTTCTCGATTCTTCAAGATAATCCTGCAGATTTTGAAAGGCACAAATGGGTGTTTTCAATTATAATGAAATCAGCAACACAGTATTTACACTGCTTGGGATGTAGTGTGGGCTGCTGGAGTTGCTGCAGGCTGTGGAGCCTGGGACAGAGGGGCAGGAAGAGTCAGGCAGGCATTTTTCATGCTGATGAATGAGTAGATTATGAAGAACATTTCCAAATTTAAACAAAATACATTATGGTGCAGTATTATTTGATTACTTAACTCTTCATTGCTGTCTCTTGTAGCTGAGCTTCAAAACAAGCAGGAATATCTTCCATTCTTTAACAGTCTGTTATATTCTCATACCTCAGTTCAGGATGACAATAAGGTTGCTTTTTCTCCCCTTGGGCTGGTGTCCTAGTGATCCTTCAGAAGTGTCGGAATATTGTTCTCCTCTACTTTAGCTCGAACGTCAGTGACCCAGGTGGGATCAGCAGGGAGGCAGAAATGGGCAACTAATCTGGACAGATTCGTATCACATCTGGAAGTACAGACAGGTCTTTCTTTAGGCCAAAAAAAGAGTAGAGGAGTCCCAATTTTAAGCATGTTTTGAAACTGAGTTTGTAAGAAATGACTTACCTTGTAGCTCAAGCATGTTGTGGGTCTCTCTTGTGGATTCGTAATTGTAGCAAAATATTTATTGTACTGTAGCTAGAACGACATTGTTAGCTATAAAATCTCCACAAAATATTACTTTGTGCTTGTGAAATAACTTGGAAACCTAAGTTAGTGTTGGATGTATCCCAAGCTCTTTCATATGCCGGTCAAACATTTCTCCATTTGGCCCATCTGCTGTCAGAAGCTGTCATCTAACACAAACTGAATCCAAATACCCTGCACATAAAGCAAATTTAAATACCTCTTTGCACCTGCTGTGAAAATAAAGCATCTAAACTGCATGGGACACAGACACCAAATAATTCATAAGCTAAATAAACAGTTTTTGCAAAGAGCTGCATGAAATGCCAGCTCAGGGTCTGTGGAGATGAAAATGAAGGTAGCTCATGGGGTCCTTCCTTGCCTGCAGGTGACCACCCCCTCCCCAAGAGCTGTATGGTGGGACCCCATCCCTGGCTGTGGGCTCTGGCACTGACCTGTGTTAGACAGCCTCTGCATCCGGCCAGAACCCCCATCACTGAGCAAGAGAAGTGATCTGCTCTCTTAAAATCTCATTACAGTAAATGCTGAGTTGAGAAATCATGTCACAGCTTTTCCTGTTTGTAATGTCATCAGTGAGAGAAATTCACCTCCTTAACGCCTCAGCTTCTCTTTCTATTAGTGCTGCGATAGGGCGTAGTGGAACATGTCACCTGTCTGACTGCAACACACCGTTAAAAGGGAGGGGAGCCCAAAAGCATGTTTGGCACTGTACAGGCATGGGTTTTAAAACGTGCTGGATTTTCTGCTTGCTGTCTGCAAACTGGATGTGTGAGCCTTGCAAAGAGGGGGACCTCCATTGCTTTTACAACTCTTGCTTGACAGACAAATCTTGGTTGCTCACTGCAGAAGTGAGGAGAGATAGTCCATGGATGTTTCTGGAATTTCTGCATCTGCTTGCCTACTTGTGTGCACTGGCTTGTTCATACAGATTTCTTCCAAAGTTACATTATATAAACAATACAATCCTATTCTGTAAGGCGAGTCTTTCATTATGTTACTTTGTGCAGCCATTTCTGAGTCTTTTAAGTACCTCCAGTGTGTGCAACGTGAATCTAGTCAAAAGAAACATGCAGTATTTCAAGCATCTGCCTCTTAACAGTTCTTGAGTCATAGGCTTGTACTCAGACTCTCAGTGAAGCATCAATATACAGTTTAAAGTAAAGTTTTGGTCTCTTTGATCATCTCTCTCTGAACTCAAAACACTTTTTTGGGTATATGAAGCTTAGAAACATGTAAGAATTAAGATATACATAGAGTTTAAAGCAGTTAGAACATTGTAGTTGTGTAACATTTTAATATTAAACATGGGGGGGAAAGAATACTGATGTAGTGATAGTTAAAGTGGATTTATTAAAGAATAAATATTTTGTTTAATAGAAAGCACACTGGCAAACTGGCATCCAAATTTTCTCCTCTGCAAATAAGCGTTACTTAAACAATTGTAATTCCTTTAAAAATGAACTTCATTTTGCCTAGGACAACAAACGGAACTGAAGCCACCTACTGAGAAATTCTATTTTGCTAATTTTTATCTATTCTAATGCAAATAGTGGTTTTAATCCCCTTAACTCATCCATCATGCATGACAGGTCAGCCAGCCATTTTCTGTGTATTTGAAGGATTCCTGTCTAAATCAGACTTTGTCAGTAGCGTGGGGCAAGAGTCTTCTCCTTTCTGAGCTGTTAATGTCGCTGAAAAATTGCAACTACCTTGGAAAACAACACAGCAATTACATATGTACATGGGAGCTGCACAAGATCTTCGCAGATAGGTTACTACGAGTTCCTATCATAGCAGGGGGAAATTAAAAAAAAAAAAAAAGATTGTCAGATTAAGGACATCTAGGTTTTGGTATAATCTACTAAACGTCCGTAGCTGATCCAGAGAGATGGCAAAGGTCAAGTTTAGGGATTTTTTTTTCCCTATGGGGTTTTCTTTGTATTTTCTGAAGCCTAAAAATTGCTGTTTGTTTTGAAATGCATTTTTGGTTGCAGTAAAATACGGTTTATAATAAGTAGAAAATGATATAATTACAAAGAAGCAAAAAAAAATTCCATGTATTTTGGTAACATTTAAATTTTAATTAAATGGGGCTTAGAGTAAATTGTAAGACCTTCTTTTGTTGAGACAACTGACTCTGACAAAATATTAATTAATGAATATTCAGAGAGATCTCTGGATCACTCCTCTCTTTGAAATATGTTCTGTCTGTGTTTTCAAAAACTCAGAAGGAGAAAATTAATAAACATTGCTTATGTGGAATATTTCCCAGTATGAAGACCTGCCAAACAGAATCCAATGCATTGCGTTAGTGTCAATGAAGACTTTTGAACCAGATGTGTCTATGGGTCTTTTTAGTTGTTTTCTTTAAAACTTAAGCTGGGATAAAAACCAAAAGATTAAGACTTGACATGAGGAGAATATCTTTCCATGCTACTATGAGGTCATTTCCCTTTTGCTGTTTAAATTATATTGTGGTATTGCTTCAATCTGGGATCATTTTATTGTTGTTGTTTTTAATACAATACACAAAAAATTCTGTTCTTTGGAAGTATCATTATGCTATAACTTCAATGAGTCATTGTAATTGTTCACTCATTAGCATCCAAAGGGATCATTTCAGTTGTTTCTTGGCTCTTTTCTTTTCCTTGTCTTCTTGGGCAACCCAGTTACAGTACACTTTGCAAGCGGTTAATTTGTGTATAATAATACTTAAGTGGCTTATTGTAATCTTGTGTATGTGTGTGTCTGCTTACACGCACACACTTGGACAGGCCTTATAACCAACCCACTGTAGGAACCTACCGTCTTTGTCTCCTCCCGGTCCGGGGCTGGGACGGGCACTTCTGTGCGCGGTCCCTGCCTGAACTGGGAGCGACTCGGTGCAGAGTTAAGCGACAACCTCCAGCAGGTCTAAGATACTCTGTTATTTTTTTTGCCCCCACCCCATTCCCTGGGGGACTGTGAGGACCTGCCTGCATCCCTGGCTGCAGGTGAGCTGGGCGGCCCTGGCCCTCTGGCAAGTGCCTGTGCAGAGAGATGGAAATCCTCTGCTTGATGCAGGTTTGAGGCCGATTATCGTCATGACAGAGCAAGTGAAAAGCAGCTCCCATTCTTTTCCATGGGGCTGGAGGAGTTATCTCCCGGTTTATATTCCCATTATTAAATGCTGTCTAAACTGAGTGGTCCCGCAGATTTGGTCTGGGGAATAGTAAATTCCCTAGGTAGGGTCTCCTCTCTTTACTTTAAGGCATTACATATACTGCTGCTTAAAGAGGAGAAAAAAAATTTTTTTTTAAAGTGGAAGGGGATCAAGGGAGTGTTTGCATTGGCTCACTTAGCAATTAAAAATACATAAGTGAAAGAATTGCCATGAACTTGCCCAAAGGGCTATAATAAATAACATCCTGCATAACTAGTACATAAAGTGTGCTCTATGGTTTTGAATGAAATGACTGTGTTTGTTTTTAGGGTTGTTGGTTGGGTTTTTTTTCAGAATCGTAACAGAATACAAATAGGCTTATGTTTCTGTAATTGTGGTAAACATATTTTAAAAATCGCTGTTTGATCAGCTGTAAATATTACCAGTTCAGAGGTTAAATGCTGTTGTTGAAGTCATTCAGGGAAATCCAGCAGAAGTGTAAATATGGCAGAAAAAGCTAAACAATATGGGAAAGGAATATTTGCTGACTTAAGAGTGTAGGATCAACACCAATATTTTTCCAGTGATGCTAAACCTCTTGTAACTGCTAAATTGGATTTGTAGTTGAATGAAGTATCAGCTGCTGTTGGACAAGCCCATAAAGGCTGGACGGCTGGCCTTTTGTAGGCAGGGCTTAAAGGACGATTGATATGTTTTAGCACTTTTGGGATTATTGTGATTAAGAGGAAGCCATTCTGAATGATAGAGAAAAGGGTGTAAAAAACAGAGTCCACAGCTGGTAAGCAGCATGTGTTTGCTATAAGGAGAGGTCACAACTAGTTGATCCTGCTGGTTCTCAGATTGACTGACAGTCAAGAAAACTTGATCTTATGAAGCAGACCCTTCTTTTTTCTCCTCCTCCTTTTTTTTTTTTTTTTTTTTCCTAAAGAAATTAAGCTTCTGTTGTGTAAAGCCAAAGTATTTTCAAAATCTGGAACACTCGCCGATTGCAAGCTAAATGTTCAGAGACACAGCTGCAAATTTGGAGTTGTTAAAGTATCATCTAGAAATTAGTATTCAATCCATATCTGTGAGAACAGTAAATAGGAGTTACAGAATTAGATCTGGTGTTTCTCTGTTTGCCTTTTTCATATGTGTTAGTCTTAACTAAAACCCTCTTTGCCATATAGTAGAAAATTTATACTAAGTATGTGGAAATTTCAAGTTTGCTGAACTTGTTAACTATTATGCCTCTGGTATAGTTAACCAGAGTTAACCAAGATATTTAGCAAGGAATAATATGTGTAAAAAGTATTTTACCATCCAGAAAACAATTTATTATTTTATTTCTATTAAGCACCTGCCCCGGAAAACTTGTAGGCTATTTAATGTTATCTCTGCTACCCACTTTGAAATGTAGAACTTCTTTTTTTTCTTTTCTTTTCTTTTTTTTTTCTTTTTTTTTTTTTTTTGTGAGCAGCCGTCCGAAAGCTCGCAAATGCACATTTAAATAGTTGGATCTCTGACTCTTTTTAGTGGGGCTGTACCTCTTTCAAAATTTGAGTTTAGCATACCACACAGGAAAGAACACAAGCTTGCCAACTCCCGCTGAGCGTTTTTTCAAGCCTGTGAAAAGAATGAATTATTCAGCAGTAAGCATGCTTACAGCTGGCCATTTGGGAGCTTTGATGTGCGAATCAGGCGGTTGCATGAATGCCCTTATTGTCATGTTATGTGTACACAGTGTGTGAATTATTGAAAATAGTGAGGCCTGAGCCTCATCTGGTAGAGATTACAGTGCAGGCATGCTGGGTGAAGGTCTGTAATTGAAAATCCCCAGATGCTGTTTATTTGGCCTGTGTCACGTGGCCTTCTGCAGAAAGCTTGTCTGAACAAAATGCTGCCCGCCTGGGAAGAGCTGCCCAGCCCCCTCCGAAGCCCTCGCAAAACCCACTGTGCGGACGACTTAAACACCTGCCCATAATATTTTTAAAAGCTTAAATTAGATTTGCCTATAACGTTTAAATAGAGGATGCCTTACTTAGGGGTTTAAACTGCTTAGCCAGTTGTTGACTTGCAGAGCTCTTTTATCTACAAGAGGCTTTTTGTTAGCCAATTTAGCTTTAAAGCGTCTTCACAAGGCGGCACCGGCAAATTTTAGGCAAGCTCTCCCAAAGCCGGATATTCTGCCGACAAAATGGAGCAGAAGAGTGCCGGGGCCAAGCGTTGTGGCAGAGTGGCTCTGTCTGTGCAGGCTGTGAGCCCGGCTGCTCAGGGCGCACGGCCACCTTTTGACAGAGGAAAACGTTCAAACACATCGTCCCCACTGACGATGTCCATGCGTGGACCCTGCGACGTTGGGTGAGATCTGGATCCAGCCCACGCTCAGCAGTGAGACCAAAGGCTCGGTGCCTCTCACAGGGACTGTCCCAGAGAGCGCTCTCCTGAGGTGCAGCGAGCTTGGGAGCAGGCTCCTCATCAAGCAGAACTCTCCCTAGCTCTCCAGATTTGGCCCCTGGGCACATGTGGGCACTTCGTGATCACCAGGCTGTCAGAGCAACTTTGAGCAGAGGCAACCAGAAATGGAATTTACCAAACCCAGCTGAAAAGCTTTTCCATGGTGAAAATATGGCTGTGAGCATGACTCGGGAGATGAAATGTTTGTGCAGGTCTGTCCCCAGGCTTTGTGCTAAGGATGTGAAATAGCTATTTCAAGCCACAGTCTCATAGAATTTTGTGAAATTCATAGGACACCGTTATCTGAAAATAATAGGCTTTTCTGCTTGATCATTACTTGAAATATGTTGCTGAGTAAACTTTTTAAAATTAGCTATTCATTTTCAAATTGTTAACCAGCTTGATTTCCCACACTTGCCTATTTTTATCACATTTGGATGGTGTCTATTACTGGGAGCTGGGAGGACGGAGGTTTAATTTGTGTCATTAATGTTCTAAATAAAGATGCCCGCCTGATACACGGCTGGCGGCCCTGGAGGGACGTGATGCACCAGCTTGCTGCCCTGTTGCTGATGGGGAACGGGTTTGAGCAGCAATGCCTGTGTCTGGGACCCGGGGAAAGGGACCTGGTGTGGCTGGGGTCATGTCCACAGCTCTCATAGGTCCTGATAGAGCCGTCTGTGGTGGCCTGGTGGATCCTGTGCAGAGGTGCTGGTGCCATTTTTGGCCCATGAATGGGTTGCTTATTATGCCTTCCTCACCCAGACGGTGAATTTCACCTTCGAGGGCCTTGCCCATGCTGGGTGAGTGGGGCCAAACCCACCCCCAGCACAAAGGGTGGCACCCAGGACCCTTGTGGAGACCTTTGTGGGGGCTGATGCTCGGCTGCTTTAGGCTGTTTTTGGAAATAACGTTAGTGGGGGAGGCTTCCCCACACAAAGGCCCTCTGTTAGAGCAACAACTGCCTCCCCCGAGGAGAGGCGGGCGGGAGCCTCCCCACTTTGCAGCTGCTTCTACTTATTTTGAACAAGGAGAGCAGAAATGTCAGTCCTCCATGCTGCCTGTGAGGTGTCTGGGGTCACCACACACTCCTTGTTTAGGGTGATGCTGCACAGGGATGGGGCAGGACTTTGGGAAGGCGAAGGGAGCCAGTGTTCAGCTGGCTGGCAGGAGCGGGGCTGTGCTGGGGCCCGGCCATTTCGCTGGAGGGGCCACAGTGAGGCTTTGGCACCCCACAAAGCCTCGCAGGGTTTTTAATTAGTGTCTGGGCTGTTTTCTAGCTGAACCCCCTTTTCACTTTCTGCCATGATTAAAAAAGTTGTTCTGTTGCATAAAATGCCTCCTTCTCAGCATCAGTGCAGGACAATTATAGTTTGCAGTTGCACTGACAGTGCAGAAGGGAATGACAGATAAAGCCTGAATTTAAAAGGGGGAAAAAAACCCACAAGAAGCTGCCTATATAAAATACTTGTTGTGGTTGTCTCTGGATCTTTTCAAGATCCTTGGAAAAGATCCTGTGCTGTGAAGATGTTTTATCTGACCAGGCACCTCCCTACACCTCTCTTTGATACCTGAACCAAAACTTTAAAAGTAGGAAACTGTCATAGCGGATGACAAGAAGAAGGAGCTGACCATTTACAGTTCATAAACTTGACCTCTTCTCTTCTGCCAGGCAATTTCCAGATATATATATGACAGGGAGAAAGAGGGAGGGCATGTATGGAAAGTATTTCCACAGCTGAGCTCTTCTTAAAGAAAAGCAGACCTATTTATTAATGAGCATTTTTCACCCTAAGGTTTCTGATGGCCAATTAAAGAAGTTCCTTGAGCCCCCTTTTGTTTCAGACTCTTCTTATTCCCAAGAACAGGAAAGAGTGTTTTGAGGATTATTAAGCCTTCCTTTCTTTAAAATCCTCTCTGGGCCTCAGCTGATCAGGAGATAATGTCCTTTCTGTTAGTATCTGTCAGAGTTGGTAAAGAATAGCACCAGTATTTGGTAGATAACATAAAGGCTGTAAACTTTCCTTTGGGAATGTCTGTCTTGTATATGTTAGTGTCATGGTTGAACCCAGCAGGCCACTAAATACCACACAGCCACTCGCTCACCCTCCCCCTGCCTCAGGGGGTGGAGAAGAGAATTGGAGGTATAAAGGTAAGACTTAAAGGTTGAGATAAATACAATTTAATAATTGAAATAAAATGAAATAATAATGATAATAGTAACAATAGCAAAAATAATAATAGTGAGAGAATATCCAAATGAGTGATACATAATACAGTTGCTCACCACCCACTGATGAAGGCCCAGCTTGTTCCAAGTTAGCAATCCTGGAGGAGGAGAGAGATCTCAAAACCACAATGCTAGAAGAGTAAGAGTAAGCTTTATGGCCAACCCTAATTTATACACTGAACACGATGTTATATGATATGGAATATCCTATAGGCCAATTTAGATCCGTTGCTCTTGCTATACTCCTGCTCAGCTTGCTGCAAGTCCTTCTTACACACCTGCACACTAGCAAAACATGAGAAGTTGAAAAGTCCTTGATTTCTTAGCAACAACTAAAAACATCAGTATATTGTCAACATTCTTCTCATACCAAATCCCATACTAAATCCAAACACAGCACTATTCTAACAACTAAGAAGAAAATTAGCTCTGTCCCAGTCAAAACCAGGACAGTCAGGCAGTGCTTATGTTTGTGTTTATGGCTTTTTGGCACTCCAAAAAAGAAATATGTCTTTTGAGATCATTGTGGCTGGGCAGAAGGTATTTAGTGAGCCTCATGAGGCTATATGTATTTCCTGCTCTGGCTAAACCTGATGCATGTTTATTTGCTGTGTTGAAAACATGGTAATGTAAGAGTGTTGCCTTGGCCACTTTGCATGGTTCCTTGTAGAATTCCTCCTCCCTGTAAGTTATGTCAGATTGTTCCACCCTGTTACCTGTTCTTGAGCTAGGCTTTAGCAGGACTTCACCTTAAGGGGAAGTGATCACTTTGCAAAACCACAGTCTTGTTAGTCATACTCCTGCTGGGCTAGATAGCAGCTAGAGAAATCTCCCCTTGATTCAAGCCAAAGCACTTAATGGATGAACTGGGGCTCAACTAGAGACAGTACTTGACTGGTATTTTGAATAATACAGCCTAGACTTTCAGTGCTTGGTGTTTTTTATAAAGCTGCTTTTCCTGTCAAGTGGCTGCCTGGGAATCTGAGCTTTCCTTTAAAAATAATTTTTTAGCTCTCTTGACTGGGAAGAAAACTGTGAAACTGTGAAAAGGTTTAACTCTTCCTTCCTCAGCTATGGCTGAGGGCTGCATGGGACTGCCTTGATGGGCAAGGGATGGCTGGAGTGCCCTGTGCTGTGACCGTGTGTCTGAAACATTTTCAGTACAGACAGAGGGACAAGAGATGGCAACACATCCTTTACAACACCTTATAGAGTCACTGACCTTGCAGAGTCACTGGCTGCTGATGAGGACAACCCAACAATGCTTTTTGCACCAAAAAACTATTGTAAGTGCTTAATGTATGCAGATACTTTAAGATATGCAAAGAAGGTACTTTCTGGAAGGGGGCATTCCCCAATTAAATCAAAACATGCATTTAGAAATATGAAAATATTTGTACCACCTGTCATACTGATGATTGCAGGAATATGGTGTTCTCTGAGTCTCTCTGAATCACAGAGGGCTAGCAGTCCTTTGGGCTCTGTGTTGGGAGGTGGTGAAATGCATCTTCCTGTTTTTCTTCTAGTTTTTGTGCACCTCTTTACTGTCTCCTAGCCTAATACTCATTGAAGGGACTCTGCAGAGGCATGAAAAGTACCAAGCAAGAAGGTTTTGGAAAACTCTTGTCCAAACACATGTAGTATGATATGCCATTGTTGTATGTTGTTTTTCTCTCCCTTCTTGTTGCTGTGGCCTCAGGCTCTCGACCTCTCTGTCAGTTCCTTTTCCCAAACTGTATGGGATTTTTCCACTGTAGAACTCTTCCTTCTAATATTAATGAGGAGTGGAGCAGCTGCATTTCTGACCATGCCCAACCACTGCAGGTGAATTTACAGTCCTATCACTGTGAGGTAGCTGCTGTTACAGCTTAAGGACATAGCGGGATAGCCACCGCTATGAAAACTAATTCTCAGTATTTTAAGTGAACTGTTTGGATTATGAAAAAGAACATAAGAATAGAGAGATACAGAGATTGAAAATTCCCTGGTTTCACCCCATGAACACAAAGGCTCTCGTTCACTGCAAACGATATGTACCTTGTGGGCACAGCAGGATGCAGAACTGCACAACGGTCCAGCTGAAAGACAAGGTTGGTGCATGAAATTAGGTAACTAGCTGCTCCTCTGTTTGCATACGGAAATCCCTCATTTGTGTGCAGAAATGTTGCTTGTTTGTGTAACTGTTTGCTCATGCAAATTTACCTCTTGAAGTTTGTCCTGAAGAGACCTGCTGAAGAGTTACAAACCTCACGTCACCATTACAGTGGCACGTTGCGGGAAACCTGGCACACAGTCCAGGCCAAAACAAAAAAGGAATAGGGGAAAACACAGCTCTACTCTGAAGCATGTTGATATTTCATATTCTAGTACCCATTTAGCAAACAAACAATGGAAGAGACGGGAACCATCAGACATTTGATACCAAAGGTGTAAAATAAGGCTCAAAGGGGAAAAAAAAGAAGAAAAAGGGAAAATTAAGGTCTAGTTTGACTAACTGTGTTCAGTCATCCAGTCAACAAAACCCCTTCAGACACAGACAGGCTACTTCAAAACTTCTCGTCTCCCTCACAACATCAAACTGAAAGAGTTTGAGTCTCTGGCTGATATGACAACTTTCTGCACTCCCCAGCTATGTACTCATCTACTTTAAAGTAACTTGGTGGGTGACAAGTTGTTTTCTTAACCTCCCTGTTTTCAGCTTGCTGCTAAATCAGTTTTCTCATTTTCTACACACAAGCTGCTTATCCCCTGTGCTGAATGCAAATAACTCCAAAACTTAGGACTTGTTGAACAAGTACATTTCAGTTATTGCAACTCATGGAGAAGTAACATGATATGTAGTGAAAATAAACAGGACATCACATAAAACTGTGTTATCTCCCGTGTCAGTAATGTTTAGGAAGGAAATTATTTGGACAGAAAATGTTAGTTTGTATTAGGTAGCATAATATGAGACTGAAGAAGATACAAATAGCCATTTCAGAAACTTGGAAATATTGTACATTTCCAAGAGAAATAGAGCTCTGGATAACAAACCGCTGTGTTGATCAGCCCCACTGCAGCAGAAACTTGGGCACCGCTGGGTGACCACTCTTATGGGTAGAGTTAAGGATATGATTGATAACCTGCTGCACTGGGCCAGTGATTTCTGTCAGTGGAGGAGGCGGAGTGCTTCCTGGTAGGAAGGGTAGATTTTGCTGTCCTCATAGAATTAAAACTTGGAGAAAAGCTGATGCAAAACTGTAACATCTGGGTGATTGGCACTTTGGCTCTGGTGTCTGAAGACCAAGAGCAACTGCTCCTCCTATCAGGGATCCAAGGGGGCAAACACCACCCAGCCCAGTCAGAAGCAAAACCAGAGGAGACCAGACCTTGTGTCAGCCCCTGGAATGGGGGGTTCTCCAGCAAAAGATCATCCTGGGCATCACCACTGGCCAAGGGGGTGCCTCTCTGCCTGCAAACAGCTGCAGGACTTGAGAAAACACTGAACATGTAGCCCTCTGTGTAGTTCATGTGGCACGTACGTCTGTTAAGGAGAGGGAAGAGAAATACTGATGAACAATGATAAATACTAATAAATAGTTTGCAAAGGAAAAGTGGAGTAGATGTAAGAAAACGTAAGTCTCATATGCATGGAGCTCATATGTTTAAATGTGGTATTTTTATGTTGTTTATGGATGTGATGCTGCTTGTCCCTTATCATTAATTTTTCTTTGTTTCAGGTAGGAATGAATTGATAGCCAGGTACATCAAACTTAGAACAGGGAAGACACGGACCAGGAAGCAGGTAAAATAACCCAGTGGGGAAGTATGCATGTCAGTGAATGACAAAACGTGGCATTTTTGGCTGCAGTGGCTGTCTGTGCTTCAGCTCTGATGAGATGATGTATTGACTTCACTGTTCAGACTAAATACATACTGTTTAGAAAATATTTAAAACTTATTTTTTTAATGTTGTGCATCATTTCAGTGGTGGTTTGAGGATGCATTTTTTATTAACCTATGTGTACGTGAAGCTATTATCACCCATATTTGGGAAAAAAAAAATCAGAAGTTGAAGCAGAAGCATAAAGCATGTGCCTTATTTCTCTATAAGGACAATTACAGAATATAATGATTTTTTTTGAGATGGTGAATAATGGGATTTCTAAAAGTACAGCAAATTTGCCTATATAATAGAGGTTTTGATCCTTGGATATGAGAGGTAAACAAATAAAAGCTATCTAGGACAACTGATCATAATCATGCTCTCAGCTCATGGGCAGTACTTGCTACAGGATTAAAAAAACAAAATTCCCCTAAGAGCCTTCAGGCTCCTGGTCTGTGACCATGGTAAGATTTAATTCATCAAAGAGTCAGAATAAACCTCTAACCAGTCTTTAAGTCTTTTTCAGATGATTATCACATAACCATTAACTTATTTCATATGACTAAATCCTTAAGTTGCAATATCCACGGCGATCAGCAGCCTCACAGGAGGCACACACTCTGTGTAGTTTACACAGTGGTTACTAAACTCTTGCGCTGTTTCAAAATGCTTTGCAAATCACAGAGTCCCCTCGCTTTCTCTAACGTCCAGTGCAAGATTCCCCTTCTCCCCATCCACGTGCATTACAAAGGGGGAGGCAGAGGCTTGTACACTTGCATGATACACGTGTTTGTAGTGCAAGGAAAGGTGATGCTGGGTCGACACACACAAAGATGGCCTGCTGCCAGCACTCGGATTTAAAGTACTTTGAACTGGGCGATATTTTGTCCTGGGTGGTGTCCTTTGTCAGTTACGAAGAAAACGTGTATGAGGGCTGAAAAAAGACATGGGAAAGGAGAGAAACTGCAGTGCATGGAGAAGGAACAAACGAAAGATTGACAAAGAAATCTGAAACAAAATACAAAGTCCCAAGTTCTGCCCTGCTATGCCCATGTGAGCTCCAAGAGTCAGCGTTATGTTGGGATCTTAAAATTGCATCAGGAGTCAAAATGCAGACCCTGAGGCTAGATCCTTGGCCAGCATGTGCTGGTAGAGCTGCGGTGAAACTAAAAAGGGCTGTTGTGGCTTACATATGGCGGTGTTCTGCCTCTGTACTTGTATATCCCTCTATAGCAATTCATAAATCACTTTGAGTGTTTAGAAGAGTTTTGGTTATCGTTACTTTGAGTTTCAACTGAGCAATTAAATGTTACGATTGTGCTTCTTGTATAACCTTTAACACCACTAATATCCCACTGAAAGCAAAGCAAATGAACATGTGTGAAAACTTGGTCTACGTGTTTGACTACAAAATTGCTTAGTAAGCAAGAGTATAACTCTGAATTACGGCAAACTAGTTCCTGAGCTGCTTCCTGAAGAAGTCTCTGAAGGTGGCCTTCAGGGGCTGTGTTCCTTTATGCATTTATCCCTACTAAAAATACAGGGGTTTTTGGTACTGTTGTCATGAAATATCCTTATAGAGGGAGGAAATCAACCTTTGTTTCTCCTTTTATTTTGTTTTGTTCTTTCCCAGATAGGAATTGTAACTAATTTAGCAAAAATGTACAACACCTGATATGTTATGCCCTGGGTCAAACAAGAATAAGAGTTTTCTCTTTAGCGGTTTTTGCCATCAGTGCAAGTTTTAAACCTTTACACAGAGGGCTGTAGGACATTGAGCACTACTGAGTGATGCTGGGCAGCATCATTAAACCCTCATTATCAATAGCACTGATTTCAGTATGTGCCTGAGTAAACAGGAATGTGAATCTGGGCCCAGACCCTTCACTGCACAGGCAACAACTTCTGACCAATAACTGGTCTAGTTTACACAATTTTCTTCCCAAGATGTAATGACGATGGGCCAAACCCAGACATCACTCAAGCTGATTACAAGTTTCTGGTTGCCACTTACATGAGTGTTTTGTGGGCAGAGTTGATGCTGAGATTTCTGAGGAAGCCAGCACAGGTTCAGTGTTTTATTGTTTGTGCCAGAATTTAAAACATTTCAGTGGGGTCAAAACACAGCCCGAGGTTCCTCATTCGAGCCACAGAACACAATAAATAATGCATAAAACTTCTCAGTGCCAAGTTATGTCTCAAACCTAGTGGGAAATGGTCAGAGTGGGCATCTGCATCCCTGGCAGATGGGGTAGGAGTCCTGTCGGCTCCCTGTGTGAGAGCACAGGGCCTGGCCACGATGGGATCGGTACCAAAGCACGTGGGCTGTGTCCAACTGCGAATGGTGTCTTCTATCTTGTAGCTGAATGCACAACCTGGTGGGTTACACTTTTCTTTTTTTTTTTTCCATTTTTTCCCTTAATCAAGTCACTGCAGTGATGACTGTATTGTTAAGCCTGGGTGCTAAGAGCTTGGTATCTGGCTGGGAATGTGGTATCTTTAACAGCAGAGCTTACTGAAGATGCAAATAACTTCCTCCCCTCAGAAAAAATATTCTTTAAAAAAAAAAAATAGACATTTTAAATTTGATTTGCTTTTTGTTTTTCTTTTGTTTGTTGTTTTTTTTTTTCCCCTATAAACCTGAACAATGTAGGTGTCTAGTCACATACAGGTCTTAGCAAGAAAGAAAGTTCGAGAAATTCAAGCCGCCATTAAGGTACGTTTGGCTTGCCCAGTTGTAGGGGGCTTTTCATCTCCATGGTTACAGGCTTTTCCTTTGTTTCCTCCCTTCCCCTACCCTGCAGGTGTCTAGTCACATTCAGGTTCTTGCCAGAAGGAAATCTCGTGATTTTCATTCCAAGCTGAAGGTATGCGCTTTTCTGCTTTTGGGCTTGTGGTTGCTATGCCTGTCCCTTCCTCCTCCCCGCGGTGATGGGCGAGCGCCTGGTGCTGCCGTGCCTGTAACCTCGTTTTCCTGCATGTGGTAGCTGTCTGTGTCTCTTTGTGTTTAATCTCCGGTTTCTGCACTAGCATCCACATTAAAAACGTTGTTCTAACACTGTCCAAATGCAGAGTGAACTACTCTTTGTAACAGCTCAGCACCTAAACCTGATTTTTAACCCACTAGTCTTTTCTTTTTTTTTTTTTTAAAAAAAAGTTGAGTGCCAGGAGCGTATTTAAATAAATACATGGGGGTTTTAGTTGTGTAGATGCTTTTTCTTTTTTGCTTTTTCCAGAGGGGTAATTGGGGTAATTGTTTTCCATTCCCAAATGTTTTTTCTCTGTGCTTTTGAAATGCTATCAAGAATACTTAAAATAAATTGTTTATTCCAAGTGCCAGAGAGCACAGCTTATCAAGATTGCTCTAAGTATAAGGTGTTTCTAGAGTACAATCTAGTATCACCTCAAGTTATGTACTATTTACAAGATTCCCTGAAATTTTATTTTTTAAAGTAAAATATTGACATCTAATCTTTGGAGAGCCTCAGTCAGAGTCCTGTTCAGGGAATATTAAGTATGTTTGCTTAATCGGACTTGATTAATTGTACATGTCCCCATTTTCCTTGCTTTCCATAAAATATATTCTCAGGCTAAAAAGAAACTCTTGGAAATGCTTAATAGGGGTTTCTTGGATTGTTTATTTTTTTCAAGTTTTCCAGCAGAGATCTTGAGACCCTTTTTGTTTTGTTGTCACGTTACTTAGAAGTGGAAGAGGGTGTTTTGCAGTTTTTGCTGTTGATTTTTTTTACTTTTTTAACAAAAAGCAAAGAAACATGTAAATCTTTTACTTCCCTCCTTTTTTCTTTTTGTCAATTCCCATCCCCCACTCCCCTCCCAGGTGAGAACGAATCACATTTTTGTTCTATCTGAAAAGCAAAATATTTCAGAAAGTAATTTCACAATACTAAGCGGTGAGCACTGCAGATGCTTACCACAATGCTGGAACTGCAGCGTATAAATAACAGCCTGGCTTTGTAACAGGCCTCCTTGACAGAAGCACTGGGTTTTCCGTCCGCAGTGGGCAGCATGCTGGCAAGCTTGTATGGCTGTTGGTGGCTGGCTTTTTAGCTGCACTGGCTGAGCAGTTGGGGTTTGTAAAGAACAACTAAGACAACTTAAACATACTGCTTTTTAACCGAGGGTGCAATAATACAGAGATATGTAGCATTTTAAGCTTAAATTGTCAATCCTTGATGCCTAAAATTAGTATGTAAATAGGTATCCTTAATTTCAGAGGTGCTCAGCACCAGCAGCTCTCAGGGAGTTTTATAGGACTGGTGAGTGCTCAGGGCTACAAAAATCAAGAAGCCCCCGTAGATACCAAAATAAAGGCCTAGGAGCCTAACAAAAATATTGGGTGTACTCTTCTAAAATACTTCCCTTTCTGAATGCCCAAAATAGCTTAAAATATGAAGACACTTGTAAAGCAAAAAATATTTTTAAGTGCTGCACCTGCTGTCTAATTTTTAGTGAAGCTTTCAAAAGAAGAAAGAAGCTAGGTAAACCCTAGCAGTATTTCAGACCTCTAGCCTGGATGCCATTTGCAGTAAATAGCAATCCAGAGGGATTTTTCATTTTGAGGAGTCGCCTGAAGAAGGAAAGAACTGTTAGGGCAACAAAATATTTTGTAAGGGCTTCAGACTTTGCTGCCCCTTTCCACTTGTCAGTGGGTTGCAGCTCCCCCAGAGCTGAGTAGAAAGTAGGGGAGCTGCCATTTTGGACAAACGGATTGCTTCAGGAAGAGTCTCCCACCTCCGCATCCCCGGCGCTCTGCAGAGACATTTGCTTTGACTCTTTACGACTACATGCTGAGGACAGAGTGCACACAGATGACAAGAGATTTGCTGGCCCCTGGCCTTGCCACCCTCCAGGCACCATTGGAGGAAGCAAAAGGTGCCCCAGCCCTTCTCCAGCAGGTTTTGCTGGCCAGTGGGTCCTGGGCTGCTCTCCTACCCCTGCTGCAGGTACTCATCCTGCCCCAGGAGCCCCATCACAGCCCTGGTGACTCCTCCATGGCCCCCAGCCGGAGTGGTGGCCAGAAAGGGTGGAGAATCCAGGCTCTCCCCATCTTCCTCCTCACTTTCTTGCTGTTCTTGGTCTCTGCAAATGAGGTGCCATGGCTCAACATCAGCACTCTTGGACAGGCCTCTTCCAGAGTAATTGCAGCCTCCCACAGACCTTTTTCTTCCCACATGGAAGAGAAGAAACTTTGATGCAAGAAGGTGCTGTAAACCAGCTGTCTTTATCAGAAAGAGAGCCCTTGCCTTTTCTGCCAGGGAGCTGCAATTACTCCCTAGAAGTGGGAGAAGCCACTAGATTTGGACCTGAGAAGGAACCTTGCTGCTCCAGACATTTTGTTAGGGCTACTGCCCATTTTTCTTATTATTCTTGTATTGAACCATCTGTATGGTCCAGTGTCCTTTGAAAACTGCCAGAGAAGCATATGACTGATGTGAAAGTAAGACAAAGTGAGTATATTTTGGCATCTACAAGTGCCCATTGTTTCAACAGGGGCCATTTTGGCAGCAGCTTGGACTTTCCCATCAGCCTCTTCAGGAAGATGATGGGCTCTTGTTCTCCTGCAGTGGGTGCTGCCCACGTTTATCAGTGAAGGCATTACCAAGAAGAAGAGAGCCAAGGGAAGCACTGCTTCTGACCTGGGCCAATCTTGCCCTTTTAACAATCAGCTGGTGCTTGCAATTATTCTGTGAAACCTGTAATTGGTGGCATCCAGAGGAGCAGTTACTACTTAAAAAAAGCTACGTGCATCTGATGTTGAGTTTCCTACCTACAGCATGAGGGGCAAGCGCTCTGTGGATTAATGCAGAGACCCTCCATGCTGGTCCATAGGTCTGAGTTCAGTCAGCTCTGACCCAAGGCCATCTCCATCTCCTGTGTTTCTTCCTCTTGCCAGCAGACATGTCCTCTGCACACCTCCCATGCATACATGGGGCAGGGTATTGCAGAGAAGCTGGTCGTTCCCTGTGTGCCAGTGCTGCTTTAGCTGAAGTAATCACAGGCAGGCACCTGAGGATTGCAGAGGCACAATGCGGAGACTTTTGTCCCCCAGCTGACACCATTGCTAGTGGTTTTCTTCATAATGCATTTCTTACTGATCTTTTGGGATGTGGCTGATCTGTCCCATTGACTTCAGTTCCTGGTCTCTTACTTTAACGAAAGGTGTAACAAATAACTCTTGCTCCCCAAGTACATGCTGAGTTTATTCTATAACAAGAGATCTTTCTGTCTCGCCTTGGTCTGAATCCTGCTCATAGCCAAGGAGAGGACTCTGGTGAATCTTCCTGTGCTTATCTTCTGCAAAATCCAAATGAGTGGAAGGATTTCAGAGCTATCTACACCCATGGCAATGGATGGAGCATTACTGAAGCTTACCTAACAGGTTAAAATCTCACCTGTGTGCCATAAAGTCTGCTTGGTCCAGCAAAGTCTCTTTTCTTTGATGATAAGTGTCAACAGTCGCTCTGGACAGATGAATCCTTAGCCTGCAAGAAAGAAAAGGTTTGCATGTAAATGCTATTGCTGCATTTCAAGACCACCAGTAGAGAATGTGTCATCAGCCCTTCCAAGGATGTTGTACCTTTTAATTCTTTTTACAGCAGGAAAATATTCCTCTTTTGAGGATTTTAATCTTAATTTTCTGAGCTTATTAAAATCTTCCCAAAGTCGGAGAAATTTCATGTCATGAAAATTAAAAGAGAGGCTGAGATAAAGCTGTCCCTGGAGATAGATCTGAAAGGCGGCTCCTCTTCATGACATTTCCTCTCATGCAGAGACTGGAGGAGGCAAAGCAGAATTTTTACGCTCTAATGTTATATTTCCGTGTCAAATAACCCCAGTCCATAGTGTTAGGTTGCAGCATTTCCCACCTTTGCACTGACAAGTCACCTCTATCCATTCAGGAGAAAAGATGGATTAGAAATTGTGCAGAAATAGAGAGTAAAGGTCTTCACAGCAGGATATACATCTATCTTAGACTTTCATTTCAGATATTTTTTCATAGTGCAAGATTAATTAGACAGAGACAAAAAGAAACATTAAAATGCCTACAGTTCACATGTATTACATGTTTTAAAATCCATTATTCTACATTCCGCATTGAGGGATAAAAAGAAAATATTGTTGTCAATTATGAAATGCTAAAGATAGCTCTATACTTTTTAAATGAACAATGATAAAAGCCTTGAAAAATTCCCTTTGATGTGAATGGAGTCTTCAGCATTTTGAAATACAATAAGATGGATTAATTGCTACTCATTAGGCAGCAAGTTGGGACAGCTTTGAATGCGCATTCTCTTCTTGGCATTAGCTATTGCCTGGCTGAAATAGCCAGCTTTTGTATTTACTCCTGTCTTCTCTAATAATAAGCAAATTGGAGATCAGGGCTAGAAACACTGAAGTGCTCTCTATCTTTTGTCCAGAACAATTGTATATTTTCATGATTTGTTTATCTTTTTTGAGCTACAGCTAATTATTGCAAAGGTTATTTGAATCAATACGAGATCTGAGCAGAAATAACATCTGCAAAATTGCTTATTAGGAATCTATTTTATGTTAGTCCTACTGTAATATCCATTTTGTGAGCAAATTGTTGTTTCTTCTCTTATGTCATTTTTTTTCTTACAAGAAAGGTTTTGTATTTTAAATATTGGTACAGGTTTTAGGGCTTCATGAGTTAATACTGTGTTCTGTTGTGCTTACTTTTCCTCATACTATCTTATAGGTTTTTTTACCAAAGTCATAGATAACATGGTATTCAAAGCCCCATTTGTCTTTCTAGGATAACAGTTTTTATTTTTTGCTGTAGAACTTGTGTGAACTGATTGGTTGAATTATTCTTCTGTTTATGTTGGATTAAAAGAAAGTCAAGCACAAATCCTTTTGCGCTTGTCATGTAGGACTCTTGTTTCATGTGGGGCTTTTATAGATATTAAGATTTATAATTGGATTATACTGGGGAATTATTATTATTATCTAATTTAACTATGTATTTTGCATTCAAAAACTAATGGGTGAAAAGTAAACCTCAAGGGCCTGATTCATTAAAAGTTATATAGTCTCCTTGCATTAGATTCTTAGTGCTTACGCCTTCCAAAAACAAAGTGCGACTGCAGCCAGAAGCAGTTGGCTTAAAATGTGAGGCAGATCCTGATCTCCATTACAGTGATGACATTTTAGGGGTTTAGTGGAACTAGACCAGATTTCCACTGATTGTACTCTAAATCCGCCTCGGTAACATTCATTACTAATAACGTACCACAGCACAGAAGACTTTTGTGAGGGTAAGGGAAGGCGGCAGTCAATGCAGTGTGTTACTTACTCCAGTGTCATTCCTGGGCAGCAGCAGTCCCATCAGAGTTCATAAATTAAGTAGGGTCAAGGCAGGTCAGGGCCAGGTGAGACCCATCCAAGAAATACCTTAAGCTCCAGCAGGATCTAATGACTCAGTAGGAGATACTGTCCCCATGAACCTCTGCCGAACCTCAGCACGAGACTCTGCAGCACGCTGGGCCAAACTTTTATTTTACATACATCAACATAAATCTCATTGACCCAAAAGGATTTATTCCATCTTTGCACAGCAGCACAAGTGAGAGCAAAACCAAACCCTTTCTGTCTTGGACAACATAGGAAATCAAAGTCTTAACTATTTGCAGTCATTAAAAATCCCACAACGTTCCTGTTTAGAGTAGGGGTGTTAACCCATTTGTCCTGGCCAAATTCCAACCTGGGTAATTACTGTAATCTGCCTGTTTAAATTACCCCTGCCGTTTTAATTGGATATATTCCTTCTCTTGCTGCCTAAACTGTGATGTAATACCATTGTGTGTTATTAATCAGTTACCAAGTTTCATCCTAGAAGTGTCCGCATTGCAGTGATAGGTAGAAAGACTCATTCCCTCATGGTTACAAGTGCTCTCCATTACGGTGTAAAAAAACCCCAACATATACTTGTTTTTTTAAGTGGCAGACAAGCTAATATTTCAATTTAAATAAACAGCTTTAAAATGTGGTTTTCCCACTTGTTTTTGAAGACTATGAATAGTGCTTGATTATACAAGTACAGGCCACTACCTTGCAGCTTTCCAAAACATTCCTGGAGCTGAAGGTGCTTTTTTGCCAATGGAAGTCAGGACCTCTTGTGTATTTGTATTTGATTTTGAATTTTATTTATTTAATATTTTAAGGTGAAGTTACAGTTACTTTGAGAAAAACTGATCTTCCAACTATTCAGAGGTTCCAAAGCCTACAAAAGGTGAAACTTCCCATTGTTGTCTGTTGGCCTGAGTCAGCTGATGTCCCGTGGAGCTGGCAGATTTGTCACCATCGGGAAACTTTGTGGGAGCCACTGGAACTCCTCGAGACTAGCCCTATTGCAAGGGCTGCATTTCTGAGCTGTCAACCTACATATTTTTGCTTTCTCTCCATCCTCCTGAAAATGTAATAAGTCAAAGAGAATGAGATGAATGGCCACCACAAAATGTAGAACATTCTGGGATGAAAAGCAGCAATTGGCAAGAAGGAAGGCACATCCCTTCTCATGTCATGAAACAAAAATCTCTGTCACTGTTCCTAAAATTATGAATCATTGGACTTATTGCTAATGGCAGCTAAGAGCTCCATGGGACAGTCTAAGCGTTCCTTCTTCTGTGAAAAGGTCTTGAAGGAAGTGTACATTTTTAAAATTTTTTCTTTAGTTCATCTGTTATAGTGGGATTTACCTGCCATAACTGTTGCCATGTCGAAGCCGGGTGTTCAGGCTCCTATTCTAGTCCTTGGACAGTGATAAAATTGCAGAAAGTAATGTACACCAGTTCATTTTGGTGCCTGGTAAGGAAGAAATACATTGTAGGTGCTTACTGCACTAACAATAGCAGGAGGTTAGTTGTCTGCCTTAGACTAGAGACTTCAGATGGCTAAAGCGAGGTAAGATGAGCTGTGTCATAGATCTGTATTTTGCCCTGGGCTCATGCAACTCCCAGATATGGACTTTTATATCCTTAAAAAAAACTTTTACTTTTAAATTCTCCTTTAGTTTAGATCCACCTAATAGTAAAGCCATTATAACAGCAAAACAGTATGAGTTTGGGAACTTGGCAGGAGCACAGGCACTGACTGCACTTTCCTGTGGTGGCACTGGCATGGCTGGTTGTGGCTGGAAGATGGTGCAGGAGGGGAGGCTGTAGCGCCACAGCAGTTCTGGAGAATAACAAGGTAGTCACAAAAGCAGCGCTCACGTAGTTTTGGAGGTTACTAGGACCCAGAGACACACATGTCTCTTGAATCGTGCATTTCACACACAGGATATGATCCTCTGTGTGTTTGTTTTTGTTAATGATTCAGCTGACTGCAGGTGAGACTTGCGTGGTTTGGCATTTCCAAGCCAGCTCACCTAACGAAAAATGGAGGGAAAAGGAACAGAAAAGTCTGGTGGGGCTAGAGTCTCCATATTGCTTAAGGACTACTCCTCATTTTCATGCTTTCATGATGGAGGGTTCTTCTTACCGTGCAGGAGGGGTTCAGCTTTTGGAGAGCTGCGTGAATCACAGGACACTGCCACCTCTTAACACCTACTAGAGCTTTTTTAGCCCAGTGGTCTGCAGACTTCCAAAGGCAGCCAGTAAAACATGCCATGGCCATGCACAGACCTCCTGTGCACACCCTCCTGTGCTGGAGCAGGCAGAGGTGAGTGCCAGTAGCCGGCAGAGCCAGAGCTGACTTCCAGCTCTTACCCAATGGATTGGTCATGATTATATTGGAAAGCTACAAGTTGGAGAAGCAACCATGCACTGATGGATAGCATGTCCCCCCATCTCCAGAAGCTGCTCTGTAGATGCACTGTCAGGCATTCCCAAGACTTGCACAGGTCAGAAAGGAGCGTTCAGCGCTGCTGTGCGAGAGGCCGTGCAGGTGAGTCCGCAGGTGTTAATGCCGCTGCAGGCAGCAGCGCAGCGGGTGTCACCTCAGGCTCCCATCATGCGAGGTGCAGAGGGGGGACGCTGCTGGAGCAGCTTCTCCCCTGCTCCACCTGCTGCTCTCCCGGGCTCCATCCCACTGAGGCGCCGCAGGGGCTCCTTGCACAGCGCAGGGAAACAAGCTCAGCAGCAATCCCCTTTGTTCAGTATCTGTGGCTTTCATGCAGGGAGGCAGAGGTTATTTCCCCACAGTGTTTTGTTGTTAGTTTTTTATCCTTTTTATTTTTTCCTTTTAATGAATCAGTCCCTAGGTGAAAATAACACATTTGGTTGAACCTGATGTTTAATGTTGAGCAAACTGCTCTTCCTTTGTCTCTTACTATTTTGTTCATATTTTGCTAAGAATCTGCTATTCTACACAAGCATTTTAATAAACTGTTTGTTGTTGTATCCAGGTAACAAGCATGGTAAGTATTTTAACTAAACCAAGTATTATGTACCTTAGCTGTGCTTGGCAGAATTTTTGGCTAGCTTTTCCTGTACTTTCAGCCTGTGCTGTTTCTAAAGGAGCTATTCAGAGGAAGAAACTGCTCACCTATACTACTACTACTACGTACAAGCTTTAGAGGGAGCATATATGCAGTCATATATCATATATAAGAGCATGCATCTCTTGCCAGCATGCTTGCTACTTTGCTTGTAAAATAAAACCAGAAAAAAACCCACAAAAAATCCTTGCTTAATACTGCTTGTGTTCCTTCATTCTAAGTCACATACTCAAATATTAGCACTTATTAATACAGTACTTCTGGATGAGGAACCTCGCTTTACCAGATAGTAACAGTCTGTTGTTTACCTATTTTTACCTGACCTAAGATATTGACTTAGTTAACTCTGTTGCATTAAGAGGCTTTCCTTGTCTATTCTGTGATCATACATGATTGGCAGTGACTAGGACCCTAGGCACTGCTCTAATACAAGTAATCGATAACAACCCATCTTTTCCTAAACTTGTTCCTGTATGCTTGAAAACAGCAGAAATTTCATGGCTGATTGATTTCTTTGGGAACACTGTAAATCAATAAAATACCACGATTGGGAGTTTAAAATGTTATTTACATTTTTGTTATCTAACTTTTAAAATACTTGTCATAAAATAGAATCCAAAATGTTTCTAAACTTGTAAGCATGAAGAAAAATCTGTCATTGTTTGTGAGTCAGTCACAGTTCTGTGTTCTCATTTTACAGTGTAATACAAAAGGCAAACTTCTCTTAGATCTAAATGATAGAGCTCGAATCTCAGTGCTTCCTGTCCTGCAGGCAGAGCCTTAGCAGCAGACTGTGTTTCGTCCAGTTTGATTTAAAATCGGCAGAACTTGCCCAGATAAACAAGTGGGCAGTAGTTTGCTCTCCCAGAGCTTCTTGCGTGTTGGCAGAGCAGACTGTGAGAATTCAGGTCTAACATGCATGTCTGAGAGGAGGTTTTGCCTTGAGGTAGTTTCAGTGTTAGCCTCCGTGCCATATGTTTTTTTCCTGCATGGTTTGCTATTTTTGCATTTTCTGTGTGGCTTTTTAAGTTTTTAGTTATGTGCTTATAGCTGCAGTTATTTAACATAGTTTGTTGTGCCAAATGTTTTAAGACTCCGTGTAATTGTCATATTAAAGGATCAGACAGCAAAGGACAAAGCACTCCAGCACATGGCAGCAATGTCATCAGCTCAGATAGTCTCAGCTACTGCTATTCACAACAAGCTGGGCCTGCCAGGAATTCCCCGTCCAACATTTCCTGGGGCACCTGGGGTAAGTTGTTAGCCGAGTCCCAAAAAAATCCTTGTATTCTCTAACAATCTTCAGTAGCAAACTAAGGCTGAATGAATGGATTAATGCTTTCACTTGTGTTTGCAAAAGGAATCATGCTTGTTCAGAAATATCCAAAATCTTTCAACAAAGAAAACAATTGTGGGTCTGTTTGTTTATTTTTCCTCTTTCAGTTTTGGCCGGGCATGATTCAAACGGGGCAGCCTGGATCCTCACAAGAGTAAGTCTGAAAATTAAAATATTCTTCTATATGCAGTGTGGGGCTGGCTTGTGCACTTTGCTGCCAGAGGATATCAATGAGGCAAGAACTGCAAATTTTTCTGAAAAGGAGGAGAAGATAGTTGTAGGGAAAGGAAGAGCCTTTATAGGCTCTATGTGAGCTTACATTCATAAAGTTATAAGGGATCCCAGACCTCAAAGCTGAAGCTGAATATCTAATAGGCACGCTCCTTTTTCTTCTATTGCATGGTGAGATGCAATGATAATGTCAGGGAAACAGCTGGTAAGGTTTTGCCTGTGAATAAGTTTCCAGCACAAATACTTTCACCCTCTTTTAAACAGATGAGCAGTACTGGAGGCAAGGAGGGCATATTTTCATGCAGGGCAGGAGGAGACCGCATCAGGCCCATTAGTGGGCAGTGAGCACCTTTCAGCACCATGGTAGCAAGAGCACTGTATGGAGAAGGAAGCCTTTGCCCCTCTGTCAGGTGTTACATTTTCAGCCTTGCAGTGCTACGTGGAGCAATGTTTCCCAGCCTTATTTTTCACCATCTCCCAACCTTATTCGCTTGAGGTCCATAGGAGTCTTTGTGCTCCTGTAGTTCAGTGTCCTCTGGATTTATTTGGAGTCAAAGAAGTCACCATCTGTGTCTGCTACAACACTTGCAATTGATGGGTTAGGTTTTCTGCTGGGAGCACTGCTGAGCTCCTCACTTTAAGAAGTTGGGTGTAATTCTCATCTGCCCCTCTCTCTGTTACCTCTTTTACTTTCTGTCTGTTAAATAGGCTTTGCAAGGAAGGGGTATGTTTGTGGGTAAAGGTCATTAACCATGTATTTTCTTATACTGTGTGATTGTAATGGAATTTACTGTGGATGGCCAGGTGTATGATTTTTGTGTAACTCTATTCCAGCGTAAAGCCATTCGTTCAGCAGGCCTATCCTATACAGCCATCAGTCACAGCTCCCATTTCAGGTAATTCTTCCAATTATACTCTCCTTTAAGAAGATTTGAATTGTGTACTGAATGTGATGTATTAATTCCCGAGGTGGACAGAGCTGCTACTCCGTATCTAACATTCCCTGTATGTCACAATGTCCTATTATCTGATTATATATGAGGGAAAATCATTGGGTTTGGGGTTTTTTGTTTTGTTTTGTTGGGTGGTGGGGTTTTTTTACATTTTAGGTTGAAAGCACTAATACATATGCAAGGAATTGTGGTATGTGATCTCCAGTCAGCACATCATATTGTAGGAAAATGCTTTGTAAAAAATGAATAATAAGTTGCATGTTTCTTTTTTAATAGCTTGATCTCACTTCCTTCTGTAACAAGAATATACCTGAATTTATTTTGAACTGAGGCTAAAAACTCTTCCAGAACCATGTATGTTTAGCCTTAAGTATAAGACATCTCTGGGTATCTGGTTGTTCATAACTCTTCCCCTCCTGAAGGTTCTTCTCTGCCTGGTACCACTTTGATAAGTACCTAATGTTTATTCTGACTTCCATTGCTCAAATTGATCAAGCCCTTCCCATGGCTACTTCCCTACTCCTTTTCCCAAGTTCGTTTCATGGCTAATTTGAGGAAAAATCATGATTTCTTTGCAGACGATAAGTAACTTTATGGCTCCCTTGCCAAATGACGCCATGCTCCTGACTGTTTGAACTGCAGTTTTCTGACTCTTACCCAGTTTTTTATTATTTTCTAACTTGCTGCTATTTAATGCTTAAAACTAAGGTTATCTTTCTTCATCCCTGATTATTTCCTTTTTCTTGATATTCCTAGTTTATAACATTATTTTCTAAGGCAGACATTTTGAATCATCTTCTTTTATTCTTTAATGTTCTTTAATCTCAGAATAGGATTATTAGTATTTCTAAATCAGTCAAAACTCATACATGAGTTTTTGCTTCATTAGAATTCCTGTTCATGTCTAACCAGTCACATTTGTGACTATTTCATATTAGAGACCATATTCTCTATTTCATACAAACCTCACACCTTCATTGCCTAAATTTGAGAGTTGGAGGCAGGTACCATACTCCCATTACAGGATGTGGACACACACTACCTGTGACCTCTCCCTGGTTCTCAGCCTAGTTCAGGATTGTCTTTATTTTCTATCCTTTGGTGCCTCTCCTCTGCCTTCCTTGTGCCTGTCTCTCCCAAGATCAGTTTTACCTTCAAGCTGTTGCCTTTCCCTTATTCCTCTACTGTTTTGTTTCCTTCTCATCTAATTTTCCACAATGAGGAGGAAGAGATAGCATTTATTCTTTCTCTTGAGGTGAATTAGAGATGGTGGTTAACATCCCTTCTCTATCTAGATCATGTCATTCCCTCTTTATTATCAATTTAAAACCTTCTTTTTCTTTTTAGGGTCTGATTCAGCTCTCTACAGTAATTATTTATTATTATCTGTAATATAATGCTGCCTAAAAGCTCCAAAAGAAGTCAAAGACCCAATGTGCAAATACGTAGTGAGAGACAGTCCCTGCCTTGGAAACCTTATACTCTAAATAGGAGAAGGGAATTGAGAGTGGCAGAAGAAATAGGCAAAAAGAGATATGATTTACTTGTAACATGTGGCACATTAGGAGCCAGAAATGGAGGCCAGTCCTCTTGACTCCCGAGGCAGTAATATCTCCTGTGAGTCTTGCTGCCAGTTTCGGAGGAAGGGTCAGCTCTAAGTCTGTATGAAGTCTCTATAAATCTCTATAATCTAGTATATAATTTAAACAAAAAATCTATAGTGAGTTACAGCCCCAAGGAAACAAAGTAGTAGATCTTTTATTTGCACCGTTATTAGCTTGCTGGGTTGGGACCTCTTTTTCTACGTATTTTTCTGTGTTTTTCCAATTTTAACTTGTTCTGAATTAGTTATTTGGTAAAACTAATATAAAAATCCCAGAACTACATGTATAATTCCCAATTATATTTAGTTCAGAAAATGTAAACTGAAGGATTATCAACTTCTATATTAAAATGGTTCTTTTACTTTAGGATTTGAGCCTACATCAGCTCCAGCTCCCTCAGTCCCTGCGTGGCAGGGCCGATCAATCGGTACGACCAAGCTCAGGCTGGTGGAGTTTTCGGCTTTCCTTGAACAGCAGAGGGATCCTGAATCAGTAAGTATTGCTTTCATGTTGCTAATCTTCAGCTTCTCTCCATCACTTCCCACCCTCTTTCCAAGGTTAAGCCTGATGGAATACACCTGGTGTTTCTTCATTCACTACTGCTCAGTGTAATATTCCTTTCACTGTGGTACTGTATTTTCCTTTCTTGCCCTCCTTTTCCCCGTTTGCAGAACTGAGAGGCCTCTTTGAAAGCAGATGTGGTTCACTATGGCGCCTGTCTCACTGTTGACCTAGTTTAGCAGTTGTACTAAATTACATCGTGTTTTTGGCAATAATTCAGTACTTCAACTTTAAGTTAAAGCCTAATATGTTTCCTAACAGAAACAAAATTAAGGACTTGCGTAGAACTTGTGCATGTTATTTCAAATATCTGACATTTGGGGTAGCCTCAGAGTACCAGGATTGTCCCTTTTGCTTCCAGCCTCCCGAGCATGTGCCATTTAACTGTATCACTTTTTTTTCAGTTGAGGTTACCTATCTAAATGTGCAATCATTCAGTCTTCCTTTATCTTTAATTGTGTCTTTGGGTCCAATCTAAGGTTTGGATTTTTTTTTTTAGGAAGGTTTTGTTTTGGTTTTTAGTCTGCATTCTATAACTGCAAGGGTAGTTTATGAAGTTGGCTGCAATGTTCCATGTATTCTAGTTAGCCTTGAGCCTCAATATTAATCATCATATATTTACCATGAACATTTCTTAGTAGCCTAGCAGTGTTTCTGCTGCATCGCAAATAAATCAAAAGAGCTTCTTTCAGCTTATACCTGTGAATTTTTACTGAGATAATTTCTGAAAAGCAAATACTGTCATGAATAGGTGATATAGACAGACCATTCTTGTTCAGATTCCTTGTAAAATACAGTAGCTTAGAGCAGAGCAAAGCTATCACTTGCTCTTTATAACTCAGCACTGGAAACCATAGCACTTATGGGCTCTGGCCAGGGGTGTTATCCAGGGAGTGTTTACCCTGCATAATGGAGATTGGAGACATAGCCCAGAAACCTTACAACAGAGGAATGCTCCTGGCAGAGAAACCTCCCAATGAAAATAGACCACATCTCAGCCATTCATATACTAAATATGTGGCAGTCTGTTGGTTTGCTAAATGTCACGTTTTGCCAGGTTGAATTAACTTTGAGGGAGGAAATGTTTGGTAGCAGGTACAGTTATCTCAGCACCAACCTGTCTGTGAGATACTGAATGGTTTCCCTGGGATCCCTCTGCCTTCCCATGGCCCTGATTCCCACGGTCTCCCAGCAATCCTGGCTCTGGTGGCTGAAAGCTTCATCTTAGTGTCCTCCAGACTAATCTGCAACTGGAATGCCTTCTTCATCCCCAGCCCTGGGTGCATCCAGACAGTGGTTTGTATTTCTGATGCAGAAACACAACATCCAAGATTTCTCATCAGGCAGCCTTTTCAATACGCAGCTTTTGAAGTCCTTGGCTTGTTGACCCCGTGTAACGTGTCCTGCTGATTTATGGGCTCTGCCATATCGAGATTGCTGCACACCAGGATGTTATGTGTGCGCCTTGAGGTTATCAGGAAAACGAGATGTGGCCATGTAATGCTCAGCATTACTGTGCTGTATGTGAATGAAGTGGCATTTCAGTGTATTTTGATTTACTGTTTTGCCAGTTTACCACCTAATAACCCTTTTTCCGTAGTTTTTTGTAACACAAAGCTATTTGCAAAACCCATGGGCTTATAGGTGTAAAATCTCTGTGTATCTGTGTGGCTTTATGGAAAAGAGTTAATGCAAGTTCAGCAACTAAGTAAATTTTATGTCTTTCCCTCTAAGAAAAATCTCCCTCAAACCAAGTATGCTCTTAACAGATAACATGGGGTTGCCTGTCACGCCGCTGGTGTCTGCAGCATGAAACCAGCTGAGTGACATGGCTATATTTGCAACAAGACTGACAGACCAAAAATGAGGAGAAGGTGTTCCTGTCGCAGGGGAAGGAGCCACAGGTCCCGCTCTGCTGTGGCAACGCGGCTCAGAGCCAGTTGTGCTCACAGGGGGCGTGTGGGCCCAGTGGCCTGGGGACATGGTGGGGCTCTCGTTTTTCAGGCAGGTGCAGGCTCTGGGGAATGCAACACATCCACTTGCATTGCACAGAAAGAGTGGGGGCCTGAATAGAAACATGGTTACCCAAGATAGCCCCATAAATACTGTAAAGCATTTTTTGGAGTAAACTAATATTATTTGGAATTCCTGAGGGTGCACCAAGCCCACCAGAGCTTGTCCTAGCTTGTGAGCATACTGCTGAGAAACCTACCTTTTAAATGCAGAGCATTTACACAGGAGGCTTACTACAGAAGAAAGAGCATCAAACTACCCAGACCTGTTTTTAAAAAAACAGTTACTCACGGGCTGTAACATTGCAAAAATGAGACATGAAGAAAAGTCAATTTCCAGTCATGCATTAATCCCAATTTAGATCACTCTACACCCACGCTGTGAGTGCTGTGGGAGGGCTGCCTGGGGACAGCCTGGACCAGCTGGGCAGGCGCCGTGGGGAGCCAGGGGATGAGCCCCTGTGGGCAGCGTGAAAGGGGAGTGAGGAGAAGGGGAAGCATTATTTAGATCAAATTAAGTAAATTTGATTATTTGGATCTTAAACAAGGGCATAGGAAAAAAAAAAAAACAAACAAGGCAGTGTGACGAGTTCCTGGGGCAAATGCAGGAGGGCACTTGCTGGAGAAACCCTGGGCAGAGGCACTGGTGCATGCCTGTCTGCAGGGACGGCTCTGAGGGGCCTTGCCTCCTGCCAGGCTTCCCTGTCCCCAGCACACAGACTTTTCCAGCAAGCACCAGAAGTCCTCTCTGGAGATGAGAGCCAACCTCATTTAGTGCTGTTGAAGAAAATATGAATTCTGCCTGGGATTTTGTACATCTTTCTTTGTATTAGTGAGACATTTTATTACAAATACAGTTTGCACAGCATAGAAAGGATGGGGTTTTATTACTTTTTAAATAACAACGTCAGCAAGTCCAGCAGGATATGTGTTTTGCACAATGTGCATATGAAGTTGTGTAGGTATGTGCTGTGGTTGCAGCATCTCCTGTACACCTTTGTGCCTTTGCTGACCTCAGAAATGAATATATGTATATGCTGCTACATGAGAGCTGTGTAAGAGTTCTCACTTATCTTCCAAAAAAAGAGACAGGTATATGTTCATTACACTTCTGACTTTTTACAGAAAATGTCATAAAATATTATTTTGATCAAATGGCTTTCCAACGTTTTATTTAAAAAAAAAGACATGACCCTTCCTCCCTCCCAACCTAAAACCAGGCCAGAAAGCCTAATAGCAGTGGGGCAAATAGACCAATTCTACCTTAAAATATAACCTGAAAAAGGCTTTATTGAAAAAGGCTTATTTGACATGGCACCTGGGGCCAGGACTTGATGATCCTGGGAGGCCCCTTGCAGTCTATATTCCTGTGCAGCAATTAGAAACTTAGATCTGTCTGCCTGTGGTGACTCACAGCAACTTCAATGGGTCTGTAGTGGACACAAAGGTCCACCCACAGGGAATTCGTTGTAGGAGTGGGGCCTTAAACATTTCTGGGGTTCGTCCAATGGCAATTGGTGCTTAAAAGTACAAAAGCCCCTCAATGTCAGGCAGTTATGTTAATTTAGAGTGGGCATTCTGAAATGTGCTCTGTAGAGTCCTGTCACTTGTGGAGGGCTGTTGACTTTTTTCCCTTGCCTAGCCACAAAATTGTTCCATTTACAAAAGAAAAAATTACAGAAAGGAAACAATAAGCAACCCTCACTGTAACTCTGCATGGCAGAAGATAGTCTGGGAGACATAAGATAGCACAGCTGCAAAATCTTGGAATACTGACTCTGCAGTTAAGGATGGGTAAAATTACTCCTCCTTTTTAATGAAAATCAATTTGGTTTACAAACGTCAATCTGTATTTTCCTCTTGTGGCATTTTGTGCCCAAGTGCAATTCCTAAATGGTGCATAGAAGCTGCCCTTGTAGGCCCAAGTATCAGCATTTTAGTTACATTTAATTATTGCCTACCCTATGTAACTATATTCTCAGATTAACAGGTTTGTGTACCCATCTGTTGCTTTCAGGACAGATTTTCCTTAATGGGGTCTTTCCATTTTTACTGTAGTGCTTCTGTGAAAGTTCAGGACAAATGCTTAAACCAAGAAATCCATGTTCCCTAACAAATATAAACAAATATATATGTTTTCAAGCTTGCTTTCCAAGCAGGAAAAAAAAAAACCTGCCACCACCCAACAAAAAAAGCCTTTTCTATTTGTCTTTGAGGTTTCTCACTCTTGCTGCCACATTCATTTTGACTGCAAACACTTCAGACAGCTTTACTTCTAAAATAGCTATATAGGGCTATAAAGAACATGGCTGATGGGCATTTTCAGTATTAATCCACCTATCCAAACTGTCAGATTGTGTTAGGTCCAAATTTCAAAATGTATTTTAAAAAGTGATGAAGAAATAAAATATTCTTTATGTTTTAATTCAGGTTTTATTGTTGCTGTAAAAGGGTTTTGTGAGCCCAGGGAGAATTGTGCCTGAGAACCAGAAAGTGAAAGCAATTGCTCAAGGGCCATAAAAACAGCCTGCCATCAATAGCCAAATGCAGTAAAATTCACCAAAGTTAATCAAACCACCTAAGTGATGAAAAATAAATGAGATATTTTCAGAAGAAGCCCTCCATCTTTGAACAATATCCATTGTTACAAGCTTTGTTTATCCTTTCCATATTCTCTGTAAACACTATAAAAAGAGTTGTAAGGAAGTCCTTGGTTTAGTATCTTTGTGACATGAAAGGACAAGGAAGCAAACCCACATTTGGATAAATGTCTTGGAGTGGCAGACTCAGGATTTGAGGTTATTTTAATCTAAATTCAGACAAAATTTAACTAAATGCAAGGGCCATTCATTTTGCAGCACAGGAGAGCTACGTGCTGGCCCTGGGAAGCAAATGTCATACTCTGTAAAGTGTTCATATGCAGGTGTTCACAGTTAGAAGTGCCAAGAAACCACTTTAAGGGGGTCCAGTATTAACATAGGCTCCAATCTTGAAACCACGGCATCGCATCAGACCTCCTGACTGGTGATGTTCGCAGGGGAACATATGGAGATGTGGGCAGCCTGGGCCAGCTCCCCCAGCCCAGTTGTAGGGTCAGGACATGGGCTCTTCAAGGGAGTGTCCTGGGGTGAAAATGTGGTGGAGTGGGTAGAGAGACTGAGCACAATCTGTTCCTCAAAGTTGGCCCACATTAAGTGCCGAGGATGGGTGGAAAGACCACCAAGGCCTGACTGTGCTCGCTTGCCAATATCCTCACGCATGCTCTCTCCTTTTTCTCAAAACCCACCACTGCTGCCAGAAATTTCCCAGCAAAATTAAAAGGGCTGCTTTTCCATAACTGAAGAGGAGCACCAGTGCCCACGGTGATGACAGCTCGCTCTGCCAGGCCCTGCTCCATGGTGGGTGCCCCAGCCCTGCCCATGTCCCAGCCCACACTCGCACAGAGCCTGGGTGCTGAAAATAGCCAGGGCAGAGGTGACTACCCGACATTACATGGGGCACCGGGTCTGACCAGGGAAGTGTGAAACCAGGGAGGAGGGAAGGAGCGAGGGAGTGAGGTCGTGGGGCAGCTGGAGCAGAGCCTGGTGCACAGCCCCTGTGAGGAGCCCAGGAGAGCCGTAAAATCAGTGGGTTCATCACAGTGGAGGCCCTCTGCCTCCCTCAGCCTTGCACAGCGCTGTGCTGTTCCCGTGGGGAGGAGGGGTGGGGGGATGCCTGGGTTGGGCTGGCATGAGCAGTGTGGTGGGCTGTGGTTGTGCATCTCCCCCACGCTGCCTGCCTGCTGAACCCCAAGCATCTGCCCTCCTGCCCGCCCTAAGGGCCTTCGTGCCTGGCTGTGCCTCTGCCCACACTCGTTCCACTGCATCTTCCCCCACCCTTACACCCCCCCAGAACTGCTGAGCTGGGCTGCAAAGTCAGGCTGTCAGAAGCTGGGAAATATCCTCGTGTGTCTGCTCTACAGTGCAGCAGTTAATTACATGCTCACATGTTTGTTTGTTCCTGCTTCATTCAGTGTGGATGTAGATGGCCCTTCTTTGATAAGCAACTATTTAGTAGTTTGTTTTCTTCTGTTGTTGAAATGTGTGGCCCAGCGCCCTGCTCGCTGTGCACTGTCTAACCTCTCCTCCAAACGGAATTAATAATTCCCCCCATTTGCATTTCACAGCTGTATTAGCACAGTCATTTTTTAGATGAAGGAGCATTATTACTCACATTTGATAAACCAAGATGTTCAGGTGCAAAAGAATGAATGGGCCACTGATTTTGAGGGTCCACTTCGATTTGTCATGAGCTTGATTTTGCAGAATACTTAGTGTTATTGAGAGCTTCCTACATTCAGGCATAATCTTCCCATCTGAGCACTCAGCACTTCTGGAATTGGGACTGCAGAGTCTCAAATCAGACAGGCCAGAACTGAAGGATGCAATGTCTTCAGTGTTGCAGGAAAGCTGATGAAAACATCGTATGAGCACCTTGCCCAACCAGCAAGTCCCAGTTTCGCACTGGGACTCCTGTGGCGGTATCTGGGAAGCACTGGGCAACATCAATGTGTCAGGGCTGAGGACAGGCCTTGCTCATCACCTACCTCCCCGTTTCTGCAACCATAAAGTAACCAAAGATGTCCTTTTACTTCACATTCCTGATTCAATACCTGAGCTGATCCAGGCAAGAGTCTCAATGGGTGGAAGTCCTTGAAAGACTAGGCTGACCATGCAGTTGTATTGCAGCATACAAGCACAGAAAGTTCAATTAACATTTCACGTGGAAGTGTTAAAAACCTTAATAACAGGAGGGGGTACAGACTCCAGTTATAGCATTAAAACGTTATAACTCCCAATCTGCTGCAGTAGAGGAGAACAGCAACAGGAATGAACTATTTGGTTACTAGTGTTTTGGTAGAAATAAGAATTGTTGGCAGATGAAGTGATTTTCTTACATCAGCAGGAAATTAAAGAGCGTCAGATTTACAAGATACAGAGACACAGCAGAGCTGAGGCTGGGTACAGGTTAGAGCCGCGTATAGACTGCTGATACACTAGTGATTGTTTTTTAATCAGTCCACCCACCTGGCTCCTTTCTCCTCCAAAAGCACAGTTTCTGCACAGGAAAGATGGGTTGGACCAGTCTGTGGAGGTACAGGGGGAATCACTGCACGGTGCCAGGCACTTGAGCAGCGCTGTTTTCTGCTCTTATTTTGGTCAAGGTTCAGGCTGTCCCACCTGCTGTCCACTCACCTGCCCCTCTGAGCTGCAGCGGCAGTCCTTGTGACCTCCAGTACAGAATATATTTGGTCTAAAGGGAGCCAAGAGCCTGACACTCCATCTCAGGAAGAGAGAAGACATGCAGCAGAGCCTTTTTAATGTACTTCTCCTTTGGGTGCTGGAGTTTGGGCACACCAGATTATGAGCTGTTCAAGTTGCCAGCCTCTCCCCATGGTATTTTCTCATAGGGATTTTTTGTTGCAAATAACGATATAGACGGCCTCACCCTCGTGGTTATGCTTGAAATTTGCAGGAGCCTACAGATCTCATGAAGCAACCTGGCTAATGAGGGTCTGTTATTAAGCTGTGCAGGGCAGACAAGGCAGTGGGGTGCTGCCACCACCCTGTCCTGCTCAACCATCCCATGGGTGTGCCAGGTCTAGCAAGCCACCAGCTTGCTGTCCTGCTGCAGGGCCAGGGGTGTTTGCAGAGGAGCTTACAGCACCTGCACAGGTGTGGGGGTGACTGGGTGTGCCAGTGCGATCTGGGGTCCACATCTATGTCCCCCAGCCTTGGCAGGGCCCAGCGTGCTGGTCAGTATGGTTACGTAGCGCTGCGCGGCCCCAACAGAGAGGAGCAGTGAGGGAGCGGGTAGTCCAGCAGCTCTGCATGCCCATCTCACCTGCACCAGGAGCAAGAGAGGGTTGGCTTCACTGCCATCTGCATCTTGGCCACCACTGTTCAATAAAATCTTGGTTCTATACGGGCTTTTCAAGGCTTGTTGTTAGCTCCACAGGTGTGGGGAGGCACAGGGATGCAGCAGAAAGAGCTGTAGCAATTTGCAAACCTGTGTATCATGGACCAGAAGGGCTATTTCCTTAGAATATAAGCGCAAAATTGGTAAGGAGCTGTTACAAATATATATGCTGCCTGATAAAACAAACGTAGGTGATTTGTCTTTGTTCTGCACCAGCTTAAATGCTTGCATCCCCTGCCATTGGCAATTTGTCTTGGTTCTTTTAAATTCCTAAGTGGATTATAATTTTTCTCGTGGTATTATTTGACAACAGTCATATTTCATGGCTTTACTGCATTCTTTGGATAGTTAGGATTTTTTTAGGGAAAGGAGCTCAGTAAGAGGCAGCCATCTCCAGGGCATGTCGTGTAATGCAGACGCTGAAGACAGCTGAAAGTGTTCTTTGTATTTTTATGTAGTTTTTATCCTCAGAAAATACAGGATTTGACCTATGATGTTTTACAGCATCTAAAGCACATTATTACCCCAATGCTGGATGCAAATCCTTTAAATGCTGTAGCATGAGTAAATTCCTCAGCACCTAATGTGCTTCAATGATCCTGGAATACTCAGTCTAAAAGAAAAGTGAATTCTCAATATAATGAGGATGTTTTTAAGCTTTTGAGACACTAATGGGCTCAAAAATATAGGCATAAAAATTAGCTGCTTTGCTTTTATCTATGCATAAATTCCTGTCATGGAGTATGTTTGCATAAAAATTATAGGGATCATTTCAGTATCCATTTAATCTGCTCCTAATATTATATTACTGTTTGTTAGTTCGTAGAAATATGCCATATCTAATTAGGTTAGTAATGATTGTACTTAGCATAGGAATTGCAGCAACATGAGGAGAAAATAATCACACATTGCAATATCAAAATAAACATTTCCATCCTAAGAATGTTGTCAGGTGATGTCATACCATCTGTCCTACTGTACCCACTTGGAAACTTTGCTGCAGCAGCATCTGGTACTTTGGCGAGCTCCGCAGACAACTGTGGTAGCTGTACAGCTGCCTTTAACTTTGCTTCGCTATTTAAACAGTATTAGGACTTCATGCTCCATGTTCCTATAAATGTGTTTACTTTTACTAAAGTTTGGATACGGAGCAATTTGTATGTTTTCCTGGTTTGCAGAAAAAGGTACAGTGTGTGAATTGTCTTGGGAATGTACAGTTGCCAAGCTGTAAAATACAGCTCTCCCTTCCTCCTTTACTCCACAGCCTCCTTTGGGCCTGGGAGAGAGACACCCTTTCGGGGAGGACACTTTCCTGGGCACAGGAGAACCTGAGCCCTCCGTTCTATTCCTATAAAAATGTGGTTATTTGTATAACCAGAAACAACTCCAGCAGAGAAGACTGAGAGGGAACAAAATAAATGATAACCCAGTCACTAATGGTGGGGATGGTTTTTCAAGCCCTTACTCTGAACGAGGGAGGGCAGAGGGATGCTTTGGGGCATCTCACATCCCCAGGGAGAGCGTCACTGCTGGGCACTCCTAGGCAGGCTACAAGGGAGCTGGGTGAAGGGAAATGTTTCAGTTTAATTTTTCAGAGAAGGTTCAAGTGCTTGGGGAATTCTCATCATTCTCCTTGAAAAACTGAAATGTTTGCCTGATTGCAGATAGGCTTCTGTCGATAGCCACGTTCGGTGACCCAGCTCATGCCCTGTTCTCCTGCACTTCACCCCTGGTAGCTTAGGAAAGCAACAGGAGCAATTTTGTGGACTCCTTTTCTTGCATTCCTGGCAGTTCCCAGGTGTATGGGGTGCTCATACACTTTACTGAAATCTTATTTTTCATTCAGTAGGCAGCAGGATAGGTAAGAAATGTTCAGCATGACCTTTAGTCATTTACTCACAGTACTGCAAGCTAAATATGTGACAACAGTGTCAAAAAACCCAACAGTTGGAGCCATGGTGCTTTCTCATATTATTTTGCATTTTTTGTTTGTTTTGTCACATTAAAATGTCTCTTTAGTCCACTTTTGCCACTACTGTGTGAAGTAACATGCTAAATCTGACTGCAGACACTGTTATGATAGTCACTCATGGTTGCCAGCCAGTACAGTGGTTTCCTGATCAGCGTGCAAGCTAGAGCAGTGCTGGGTGAGCGCTAGCTGGCACGTGTCCAAGGGCACACTCACTCCTGCCTGCATGCCTTCAGCTCCCCACCGCCCGTTTATTTCTCTGCCATGCCTGTTTTCCTCTTCAAGGTAGAAACAACTTATTTGGATTGGCTCTGCCCCTTTTGGGCTCCACGTGCACTAAGTAAAGGCTGGGCAAATTTTCCACTTGTGCACACAACAAGCTGGGATGGCATTATTTTGAAAGAGGGCTGCAAGGAAAATCCATGGAAAGGCTGCTGTCAGACTTGGACTTGCCTGTGCAAACACCTGAAGAAAGTGTTACACTTTCCTTTTTCCTTCCACAAAATTAAAAAAAGAAATACAACACTCTAAAAAGCACAGAACATATCTGATTTTTAGCCCCATACACATATGAGTGTTCTCTGATTCTAAATTCAGATTTCACTGTGCTAGATGATTTTTAAATAGATTTCCATTTAATTTCCTAAGTGCAGAAATCTAGCCAGTCCATTTCCTTTTCCCCAGAGTTTTGGACATCTGCTAGGGAAGACTCCGCTTACACCAAAGGAAGGCTCTGAGTGGATGCCCAATTAATTTAGATTTGTCATTTCAGTTTGTTCATTCGGCAGGTATATTGTAAACCAAATGGCTTAAATGAGGTCTGCTTTGAGGTTTTAAATATTTTATTTGTGCTTAGCTTTTGGGAATTGCCCCTTATATGCAGCATCTGTTCAATATGACAGGGTTTTCTAGTGTTCATTGACTACATTTCAGCTTTCTTTTAACTGAGTAAGCAAAACGTTTTGTGATCTGCATGGTTAAAAACTCCAGTGTTTAATCCTGCCACTCTCGAGCTCCTTCAGTCTGCTCCCATGACACTGAGCTGCCGATTGACTAGCAGAGGGTCTTTGGAGTTCAGCCTTCTGCTTTCAGTTCAGGTGCTGGAAGGTGCTCTCATCTTGGAGAAATGGCAGCTCCTAAAAGACCATGTTGGGTTCCGTAGGGGGCTGCTGTGGACTTCACTGGGCCAAGGATTTCCCCCAGGCAGGAAAGGGGCTGCTGAGGTGATTCCTGTGGTTATAATGAGGTGTGATGGGATGAAGTTAAGAAATAGGAAATTGAAGCTGAATGTGTTTTGGCAGAGATGATCATCTATAGAGCTAGCTCCTGAGGGAAGTGGTAAAAGTTTGGCTCTTTAGTATTGCATGGGTCAAAATACTGGAGGACATACAATAAGGATCACTTCTATAGTAACAGCAACACAGAGTAACCGGCCTTCTTGTTACTGTCATGCTGGAGTTAGAGGAAAATCCCTTCCATCCCTTTTAAGTTAAGGGGCATTCGCGTATGCTGTAGATAGAAATTATTAATCTATTATGCTCTGCAAAGGGCTCTTTATCACCGTGCTGCTGCTGGGTCTTTCAGTGCAAATTAGGCCCTTGAAGATCACTATGTTTTTCGGTTTGCAGTAGGGACACAGGTTTTTTGATGTTGACCCTTGTTCACAAGGGGCTGCGACTCAATCACTAAGTTGTTCATGGAAATCATACTGCAGAAGATCATAGTCCTAGGAGTAATGTGCGAGTCATTTAATGCATCAAAGCGCTCTACCCTCCGCAGGAGACACAGACCTGTGTTAATAAACCTCTGTTCTTTCTGTACAGCACTGACTTTTCTGTTTCTTTCTTGCAGTACAATAAACACCTCTTCGTACACATTGGACATGCTAACCATTCTTACAGCGACCCGTTGCTTGAATCGGTGGACATTCGTCAGATTTATGACAAATTTCCTGAGAAGAAGGGCGGGCTAAAGGAACTCTTTGGGAAGGGGCCGCAAAACGCTTTCTTCCTCGTAAAATTCTGGGTGAGTAAGACGTGACGTGGAGAACCTCTCTTGTTGGTAAGACCTGTGTTTAGTGTTTAGGACCCTTCAGGGTGCTTGTGGAAATTTCTTTTGTTGTCATTTAAAAGTGCAAAGCTGTATATCGTTCAGGTAGGATGCTGGTGCAGAGCCACTCTTGTTGACAGCTCCACGAGAAGTCTGTGTCGCAGACAACATGCAGAGGCAGATGCGTGCCTCAGCTGTGCTTGACACAGCTGCTGGGCAGGAGCAAACAGGTAACGGGAGCCCTGTTTGCGAATGGGGACCTGCCATCTAGTGGTGTGAGAAAGACGGGGGAGGCTGCGGGAACAGAGGCTGCTTGGTACTGTTTCAAATGGTCAACTCCAGCCAGATGCAAATAGTGCGAGTCCCAGTCCTGCAGTCAGTCCGCACTCATGCAGATAGGACCAAGTAGGATTTGAACCGAGTGTGCAGAAGGACGACTGTGAGCCTGGGAGGGTTCCAGGGTTTTTCTTAAGCATTTTTTGGTTGCTAGAGCACATCTTTCCCCTTTCCTTTTTGTTAGTCAGCCACAGGACTCTGCTCCAAAAGTTGTATCTGTTCATATCACTTGTGAGCAAGAGTGAAAAAAGAATTTGAATGGAAGGCTGAGCTGTTGTATATTGATTTAGTTGTGATAAATTTCATTGATACATCAGATTTTTCTTACTGCATTTACAAAATCTCATGTTAGTGATGCTATAGGTTCATCCAAAAGGATCATCAAATCTCCAGGCTGGACCTTATGCTTACACTGAAATTTTTTCTACTCATTAATTTGTTATGGTGGTTTTGGGGGTATACTCCTTTTCATAGCAACAGTTATACTCTAACCATTTTAAATTTGTCTTTTAAAACCTTAGTGAAAGGGGCATATTCAAGGTCTAATTACAGGGTGGACAGGTTGATGCTGAAACCAGAAGAGGTTGATCTGAAATCTCTGCTTATGATCAGATTTCCTGGTGTTTATTGCTTTCAGTTAAATTTTATCTATGATGTGACATGAAATACTCTCCACCCTGTACATGTCCCAGACTTCAAATCTTGCCAAGAGTTTCTGTGGCACCAGATTTGGAACCGGAAACTGGGAATGAGGGAGACACTCTTCTCAAATCTGGGTGTAGAAGAGACAAACCACTGAGCAGGAGCTATGCTGGACTGTGGAAGAAATCCATTGAGAAATTTGTAGGGCTTACAACTGGGCATGGGAGCTGTAGACCAAGCATTTGAGGGCTGGCTGAGTGGAGAGGCCAGGAACAGGAGGCAGCAGAGAACTGGGATCTGAAGCACAGCAGGCGCCAGGAGCCTGGAAAAGGCAGGTGAGAATGTAGGATCAAAAAGAGGCAGGCAGTGGGAAGAGGGATTTGGGATAAGGAGCCTACAGGGAAATGTAGGAATGAAGGCACACAGCAGAGACACATATGTGAGAGGTGGGAATAGGATGAGCTAAGGGCAGAAGAAGTCTGGCTGCAAAGGAATAGGGCTTGGAGGTTAAGGGTCTGTGACCACTAAATACATTTCCTTGCAAAACTTGGGCCTGAACTGAAGACTGTCATCTCACCAATCAACTTTGCACAATAAATACTTGCGAAACTCACTGGCAAAATTAATGTCACCTCACTTGCCTGCTCTCAGTTCCCACAGAGAACGAGAAGCCTTAGACCTTACATTAGACATGGAAGCAGCAGAGAGTTGTGATACAGTCACAGGTGAATGTGTATTGTATGCTCTGTTTTTTCTCCATGTGGAAACTGATTTTCAGGCATGCTGAATGTTCAAGGATGCATCTAAAGCTGGTAGAGATCTTCTTTAGGTCATTAAGGTCTGTGTTTTACTCATTACTTTGAAAATTCAAGTGCCAGACTTCTCTGCTTGATCTACAAGCAGTGCACACCTTTAATATACTCTTGCCTCACTTCCCCATCTGCACTACAGGAGTGTTACCATCCCTTCACCTCAGGTGGGCTGAGAAATCAAACTCTTGCCTGTTTATAAAGAATCAAGATAATGCCATGAAGAAAAGCTTTATAAAATTAATAATTCCGTGTTCAGCACAGGTTTTGAGTAATGTGCAGGAAACAGGCCACGCTGGACCACACTGATTAATGGCAACAAAGAAATACTGTGTGGATGCTCAGAGGGCGAGTGTGCAGTCGTGTAGCTAAAGACGGTACCGTGATGCAGCTCAGCAGTCAAGATGTGCAGGCAGCTTCACTCCAACATTCTCTAAGCTCACTGTGCCTTCCAACACAATGGTCTGTTCATACAGTTGTGTGCTGTATTAACTTAGAGGTTAAAAAACACACAGTGCTAACATCCTTCTGAGTTATACATTAAAAATGTGGTGAGAATGCCTTCCTGAGCCATGACCTCAAAATAGGCTACTGGATTTTCTCTCTTATTGGGTGGGTAAAGCAGAGGGAGTTGGAGTGTTTGGGTGTAGCGAGAGTCACAATGAATGCCCCTCTAGGAATAAATTCAACCAGTGCCCCTCAGCTAGAAATATGTGTAGGAAAACTAGAGGATGGCTGTGTAATTGGTCATGAGAATTAGATCCTAAACTGTCAGCTCACTGTCCTTCATTTTTTTTCACCCCAATAAGACATTTCTTCAGAAAAAAGGATGTTCCTATTTTTATGGTGTTGAGAAACTGTTCTGAACAGTCATATATTACCAGTGTGCAGCTGGCAAAGGTTGCTGACAATCTTTTTCACCCTATTAGTAACTTCAGGTTTATTAATATGAATATAGATTTTTTTTTCTATTTTTGTTCTTTTAAATTAAGTATCCACTTCTGAATAGACATCCACTCTCTCCTTACCATCCACTACCTCCTCCTGCTCTGAAAATGCAACATCTCCCAAGTTCTGTTCATGTTGCATGGTTATTGCTTACTCACAATACTCTTTCTCACCTTTTATTTAACCATTCCTCTCTTCCCGTCCTTTCTGTTGTCTTCTCCCTTCATTGTCATTTAACCACCGATAGTTTGCTCAGCACTGACAGCTGCTGAGTGCACCCCAGCATCATTGTCCAGTGACAGCCCACAGTCTGGTGGAATTTGATTGTAATGGGAGGAAAGCAAGACTATGAATGTGTTGGGCAAATAAGTACAGGTGAGAAAGCACTGCAAGGAGAATCAACAAAAGAAAACCAGGGGCTACGAGCAAAAGGAGTCGAGGGAAACCAGAGAAGGAAAGCAGGCAGGTGTTGTGGCATGTGGAAGCTTGAAAGTGAAGGTGAGGATTTGATGCCAGAAGGGATGGTGAGCCTATAAACAGATTTAAAGAGAAGTCAGCATGTTGCTGGAGGCAGCAAAAAGGGTATTTTGTTTAAACATTCAATCTAGTGTGGAAAGGAAAGATGGGAAACAGGATGACCAGAGAGAAGCATTTGCATGGAGGATGACTAAGGCAGAAAGCTGCTTAGCTCTGCTAGCCGGAAATACTGCTCCTTGTGATCTTTCCTACTTAGTTCTGCTGGAGGCTTCTCAGCAGCATGGTGATAAAGATAATAAGGTTTGATTACCAAGAAGTGGGACAGAAAGGTCTGAGGTCTTGCAAGAAGGTATTTGGCAGCTGTGGAGTTGACTTTGCAAAGCATCACAGGTATGGGGTACAAAGTGTTGCTTTGCTTTGCAAGGGCTTATTGGCTCACACAGATTGTATCTCCTGTGAAATGCAGCCTGACCCTGGGAATGGCTGAGCTTCTGGCCTTAGTCCTGGTGACACATCTGGATGTGACACTTATGGGCCTCTTCCTACCTAACAATGCAGGAGGTATAAAAGGAAGAGACTTCTCCTTTTACACCACCTCAGACAAGCAGCTGTACAGCCCTGCAAAGCAATTTCCAGGCCCTTGTATTGCACCTTGACTTTTTTCTGGTCTTTATCCCAGGTAGTCACCGGGAACCAGAGAGGTCAGGGAGGTCACACAGGCTTTTACAGTAATGAATAAAAGGAGCTTTACTTGGTATGTTTTGCACTCAGTACAATGAGTAAATAGGGAACAACATACTAACGATATGGCACAGGAAATTTATGTGACAATGATATGAAACTGGAGATTACAGGGATATAAAATGAAAACAAAAATAAAGGTTCTTAAAAGAATGTAAAAGTTATTTGCTAGAACACTGACAAGGAATCCAGACAAGGCTGCAGAATATCTGCAGATGAAAGCTTTCCCTGGGTGCAGGTTGAATGCATAATCCTGCTTCTGTTACTTTAGTGACTAACAAAATAAACCCAGTCTGTGTAAAACAATCAGGTATGACTGTGCCATCTAATCTTAATCTGAGTAAGGACAACGTACCTGTTGGTTGGTTTGTACTTGAACTGTTTTTGTCACTTGAAAAAAGCCCCAGAGTTTTCTGGCCTTTGAAGTTCTGATTAGCCTATCTAAAAGCTAAATCAACCCATGTTGCCTCTATTGGTTTCTTTTATTGGTTGAAGTTCTACTCATATTGACATCTAGTGCTATCCCTACTGACTACTCACTGCTATTCTTAAATTATCTCATACTAAATAATACACTTGGGCTTCCTGAAGGAGTTAACACTAAATGATAGATCACATCTCCAGCTTTACCCCAAAATGTCTATCTAAAACATTATTGCTGGCCTTGCCTTCTTGGCCCCTGGTGCTGATTGCCCAGCGCTCTGCCTCCCCTGGCTCTCCGCTTTCTCTTGCAGGAAGTTGATGGTTCGTCTGTCCTACTCACACCACCTCCCTTTTGAATCCAGGATCTCAGCCACATCTCCAATACCTTCCTTCTGACTCTGCTGTTATGAGCACAGACACCTCCACTGACTCTGGCAAGGGAATTGCTCTAGGAAGGCACAACACGTCATCTCCCTTCACACCCCTGCTAGCTTTGCTAGCTCTGTAACTTGCCCCCACCTAGCGCTAGTTCATCTGGCGAACGCTTTTCACTACTGGGAGCACCTGTAATGTTAATTCAGCAGTGCTTATCTGTCCACTGCAGCCTAGACTAAATCATTCTGGTTTCGTTAGTTATTTCTCTCTTATGTTTTGCCTCAACCCTCTAGCTGCAAACTCTGAGGCAGAGATTCTCTTTTTGCATTGCTTCTCAACATAACCTCCAGTATGGTGGAGTGGGGTCCATGCCTCCGTTGGGATCCTTAGTGCTGGTGTAAACACACCTTGCAGTAATGTGGCCATGGGTTTTGTGTCTCTGACACTGCCAAATGCTCTGTGCCCAGCCTCAACTCTGACTTCTGCAGCTACAGAACAGTTATAGGAAGCAAACAGATCTGAAAGGAGGAGGGATGTTGTCTAACTAGTGGCAGAAGGGAAAAAAAAAACCCCGATGGAAATTAATATTGAGCTGCCAGGCTTTCTACTGGTCCAATCCACTGGCTTAATTTTAAATGTTTGCAGTGGCTTCAACTATTCTTCCAACTGAGGAAAGCTTAGTCAGAGCTCTGTGCAACTCTGAAATAAAGACCCAAACTCATCTGAAGATGCATGGATGATATTAATTGATGTTTAAAATGAATGCCTCTATTTGCAGGAATCTGCAATGCAAACTAGGAGTTTTAGAAAGTAATGCATATTATAATTAGGGCAAGCTTTTAAAGATGCTTTGAAGTCCTAAACATTTTTGAAATTCAAATGTGGGATGGAAATAAAGGAATCTACACAATAAAGGGGCATCAAATTATGTCCCCCAAAATTTCACTGTTTTATAGATGTAAATATATGCCATAATTAGTGGTAAGTAACATGAGGCGGATGGTTAAGTTTATTCCTATTCTTATTCAAAACAGCTGTGGCATGAAAAATAATGCTCCCTCTCTTTGTGATACACTGGAACAAACAATTTACCCATGTAATCAGTGTTCAGAAATGGCTTGTGCCTGTGGTCTCCTCCCACCCTCTCCTGAATGTATCCCCATGTGCCTCCAGTCATCTTAAAAGGTGCAGAGATTCTTTGTGCCCTTCATTCACACACACACTATTGTGGCTACTGCCTTTTTTTCCTTTCTTTCTATTTTTTTACATGTGATTTATATTGCACAATCTAGAATCTTGGATTTCCCTCCACACACACAGACACACATGCACACTCGCCAGCTTTGACTGGCAAATAATCTGCAACTCACGAAAGGGATCCGTAATGTGAATGGGTCTGTGGCTGGCATGCAAATGTATGTAAAACAAATTAGACATGGAAGAAAGCAGACATCCATTTTCTTTTCCCCATCACACCCTTCTCAGCGCAGGGAGCTCACATGGTGCTCATGGAGAACCCCTTCACAAACTGATGCAAGGGCATTAGCGCTCAGGGCTGGATAATGAGTGGAAGGGGCTGAGCAGCTGGGAAGCCGGAGCAGCTTGGCCTGTCCATCACCAGCCCAACCATGTGGCAGAGCTGGACGCAATTCCTGAGCCGCGGTGAAACGTGCCAACGACCCAGATGCTCCCGCTGGAAAAAATTGCTTCACAATTTGGAATCTCTGCTCTTTGATCACTCTTTGGAGAGGAGAAGGGGAGGCGTGATGCAGTCATATGAGTAACACACCTCCCTGCAGTCAGCAGTTGTTAAAACCTGTATGTTGTTAATAAATGACCTTATGTGCTTAATGTTAACTACTGCATGCCAGTGTAAATTGTCCTGGCCCCCCCCAAAGCCCACTGCTTCCAGTAGGTGCTGTTTTCCTTTTACTCAGCAGGAAGGATTCAGACCCTTCTCAGCAATTTTTGCTGGAGTTGCTTTTTTGTTAGCCAGAGCTTTTATTATTACACAAGCACTCTGCCCTCTGCCCCCCACCTTTAACACAGAGTCTGAGAGCTCTTCTGAAGTGAATGTGAAGAATAAGGGGTTTTTATTATTTTATTTTATTTTTAATTTAATTTTTACTCTTTACTTTGGTTTCAGCCAGCTCTGTTTTGGTGCTTGCTCTGACACACTGGCAGAGGCTTCTCCATGCAGCATGTCAAACACTTGGTGCTCTTAATATGTAATATTTCCAATGCTACCCATTGTCAAGCTATGCTTTATTAATGAATTAATCATGCTCTTACACAACAACTGTAGGTAGGGTGCCAGGAGGCTGAATGCCTCTCCCACCTCCAAATGCATTCAGCTAATATAAATAATCAGCTCTTAGAAATAAGTCAAAATAAGAGTTTTACTCTTGAAAGTAGATATAGATATAGATATATTCCATTTGTGGTTTTAGGTTGTTGGGGCTTTTTTCCTAAATTGTATTGATCTTGTATATTAAAATTCAATTAGTATATAGAGTCCTGTTCATCACATGTGATCATACCATAATATGTGAAATGCCATAATATTTCAAATAACCATTCAAAAGGTTATTTATCTGTATATGCTACAGTAGTGCTCACCAACCCTAATTCCTGGAGCCATGGGTCAGAGCATAGTTGCATGAGAAGCTGCACAGAAGGGAAAGCTGGTTTACAGCCCAGGAAGACTCACAATCGAGTCTGAACTGCAGGAGAAGAGCTGGAGACAGAGTACCAAGGGAATAATGAGGCAGAGCTGGTCGCAGCATGAGAGGCTGCAAGCACAGCACTCCAGAAGCTTGACTGTTGTCATGTTTTTCACAGGGATCATTGAAAAGGGAAATTATAAGGAGATGGTTAATTGAGGTTAATAAGATAAATTCCTGTATTTCAGTTTTGCTCGTTGTATTTATCTAGCCTTGCCTCTTCTGTAATAAAGGCCGTGAACCTCACTAAGTAATGTCTGCCTCTGGACAATAAGCCTACTTGACCCAGAGCATCCCTGTTAGATATTTAGCTTGGTTAAAAAAGACCCCAAGTAATGGTGATTCCACCGAATCTGAAAATTATGCCAGCATCTCGTTGCCATCAGGGTTACCAGCCTCTGCCTTGTTTCTCATTTAGCTTTCACGTAGCTTTAGCTTTCTGTCTTTTAATGTCCTTTTCTGCAAGATTTAATCTATCAGAAGACTCTTCCCCATGTAGGAACTTGTAGGCTATGACAAAGTCGTGGAAAAACTTCCCTTGGAAAAAGTAAGTAGATGGAGTTTCATTAGTCATGCACTACAAAGGATGTTTTCCAGACCTGAAATCATTCTTGTAACTCTTTTCTGAACACTTTCCAATTTTCCAACATCCTTTCTAAAATGTAGACACAAAAACTGGAATCAATACTGTAGTAAGGAGCCTGCTAAAACTGAACACCGGTGTAACACATCACCTTATTCCTGCTCAAAGCTACCACTACAACTCCCATAGCCACAGCAGTGCCCATTTCTAGCACAGCCTTTTTCTTTTTTTGGTAGTCTCATAACCTTTTGATGGGGAGGAAAAAAAAAAAATCCCCTGAATTTTAATTGTGACCTGATTTTGTCAGTTCAAGAATTACAATTTTGCTTTCAGGTTTATGTGTTTAGATGAACACCTTACTATGTAAGCCATAAAAATATTATCAGCAAAAGGCTTTCACCATCATTTTTTAACCAGAGTTTTGTATTTTACCAGACATAATAGTCTTTCCTTCTTTTCTAAAGGTATTCAGCATGGAACAAAGCTTTCAACACCTGGTTCACAATACTTCCTTGACATGATAATCTGCTCTTTGCAGTGATATGCCCTCCTTCCTAGTGGTCATGTACTCAGCTTCTAGTGAAAAAATTTGAACCCAAACTGAGGGGCAAGATTTGTTATAGTATGTGAGAACAGACAAAATTCTTCCAGTATTAAAAGATGCTTTGGTGAAGCCTTTATTTAAGAGTATTTGATGTTGACAACTCTTAGGATTTTTATGTTGGTGTTACAAATTTTGGAGGAGTCTTAAAGCTTCAGCTCTCAGCAGTTTGTAATTACATGAAAACTGTTGCTTAAAAGGAAAATTCTTTCTTTCCTTGAAAACACCTTTATTGTTTGCTAGACTCAAAAAAACCCGAATAGCAAATAAAGATAATTCACATCTATATTACCATCGTGGGACTTTTGCAACAATGTCATGATTGCATAAGAGTTAATCATGGCATTTGAGTGATAATTTCAAGCATTCCTCATTCAAACATCAGGGCCCCAGCCTGTATTTTTTTGTGTACACAGGACTCCTGGTGCTTTCAGCAAGAGCTGGAAGAGCTGTGGGAGTGATCAGGGTGCCAGATGGCCACATGTGTTACTTTTCCAGGTTAAACGTCAGCATGTAAATACAACAATTAGATTTTTTTCCTTCAGTGGGCTTCAAAATCAGAATGCAGCAGAGAAAAAGTTATTTTTAACTCTATAAATAGTTGTTATTACAGCTTGAAATGTAAGGTCTGTGCAGTTGACCTTTTTGACAACATGAAGGTGTGAGGAGCATTTCAGTTATCATTTTTTAAGGGTCTTTTTCCATATCTTGAAAGGAAAAAAAGGAAATGTTTTGATAGTAAAATTGTAATTCTCGTAGCAGCAGGAATAACCACTTTTTGAGAGATTACTACTGTTGTTGTTGTTATTCACAACAGTGCAATTATTTTATCAGAAATCCTTATTCTTCAGAATTCCAGTGGACCAGCTGTGGCGTGGCTGATGGCTGCTACAGTGTGTCATGTTTAGATGTTTGTCATGTGTCGATTGCAAGACAGCTGCGATGGCAAATTGCTTATTTACTGCTAGGTTAGAACAATTTCTTACAGCTCCCTGTGAACACGCTGCTTTAGATGTACATTAAACATTAACTGATGACCTCATGCAAGAAACAAGGTGTAATAGCGATAGGATTTCTTCTGTTATGCAAAATACGTGACTATAGGGCTGTTTGTGTTACTGTGTGTAAACCTCAGGAGACTTCTCGACTGATTAATTTACCAAAACCAGCCTGAAGTAATCTTAGACCTGTGTCTTCTCCATACCACAAACTAGCTCATATGTGCTATTAGCAGCATATTGCCTCAGAATGTTGTACCACAAATAAGGGCTGCAGACACTAAGTAGAATTAATGAGTTGTAGCCTAGTTAAAAATTAAATAGCAGTTACAAATGACCTGAACTATAGTGAAAGCAGGATTATTAATGTTCTACTCTAACTCGTAAATAAACACACCTGTAAACTGGGTTTTTAAAAAGTCTCAAGGTAGACATGAATGTATCTGTCAAAATTTTTCTGTTACATTTCTCTACTAGCACTAGAAGCAAGCAGAGCGAGACTTGCAGGTGAAACTGCTGCAGAACTGCATTTCCCTGCTAAAATGCTTGTCTTGGAGTAAGTTAAAAATTCAGACAGTTCTTGGATGTTACGCTGCAGTAGCTGATGAGCGATTTCCACATAAAAAGAAAACCCTGCCCACTCTCTCCTTGGGCACCAAAGATGTCAGCAGAGCTAATGCCTGAATCAACAAATCCAGCTGTGGGTATCCCTAGACTCCGCCTGTGTCCATATTAGTGCTCTTTTAAGTTGAGGGCTTATGAAAATGGATTTGTGATGACAAAGAGCACAGTGGCAGAACAGATTCAGTGCTGCTGGGGAGGCCGAATTCAGCATGTGACCTGTGCTGTTGCTTCGTAGCCAAATTAATCATGCTGTGCACAAGACTTGGATTTGGATATAAATAATTAAAGGTAGCACTGTTCCTCACTTGATCTTGCAAGTCTCAATCTCTGTCACTAGATGTAAAAGGCAACTGGGTAGTAATTGAGGCTGCAGAGAAAGAAAGAAAACACTTTCAGTAATATTTTATCAGTGCAGTAGGCATGGCTCGACTCGGTGCACACGCAGCTCATGTGAAGCCAGCAAGTTGTGTCATACAGCTCGGTGCAGTCAAGGATTTGCTGAATCAGGACCATATGGCTTGACAAGAGTATCCCCAGAGAGCGACTCCCGCGTTGCGCAGCTGTCTCCCTGTGCCCTGAGCATTTCATTGCTTTAAGAAAGGAAAAGGAGAAAGTGTACTGTGGCCCCTTGGGAGCGGAACGGCTCGGCTGAATTCAAGGCCACAGCGCAGGTTCCCTCAGAGAGTTGGCTCTGGAGCCAGGCTCCTCGCAGGTGATCATTCCCTTTGCTCCAGGGACTTCATCAGCTAGATCTGCCAGACAAGAACATCACCTGTTGCCCAGAGAAATACTGGGTTGTCTTTTGTTGTTTAAAGTTTGAAAAAACTGCCACTTCCCTGAGGATTTTACTCCAACAATTAGTCAGGTACTTTCCTGACAGACTGTAGCTGTTGTCACTATAAAACTTCCCCCCCCCCCCGCCTTATTTCTGAAGAGAACAGTGAGCTAATTGCAGTTTATGCTTCTGACATTGTCAAATGAAAAATAAAATCTTCAACATCTATTACTTTTTCCCAACAGGCTGACTTAAACTGCAACATTCAAGATGACACAGGAGCCTTTTATGGAGTCACTAGTCAGTACGAGAGCTCAGAAAACATGACAATCACCTGTTCCACCAAAGTCTGCTCTTTTGGAAAGCAAGTAGTAGAAAAAGTAGAGGTAGGTTTTGTGGTGGGATGTGTAGGATGGTTCTCTGGTTCCCTTTCATTTTAATTAGGCTTTTCTCTCTCTTGTCTTTACTTTGCTCTTATCTGTCTTTTCCTTTGTTCCTCTAATCCTTCCTGAAAGAGTATTTTCCTTCCCAGCAGTGTTCAGCTTCATTTTAAATCACTGTGTACATGGTGACATGAGCGTTAAGTAGAATCCTAGTTACCTTTGGAGACCCTCCTCCACCCTGCCCGGGGCACCCTGAGGTGGGGAACCTGCAGCTGACATCAGTGCTGCCTCCTCCATCACCTGGCAGGAAAGACCTGAAGCAAAAATGCTTTTGCTCCCATTTCCAAACACTTTTCCAGCCACGTAGCCTCTTTGGAACCATACTGCAGTGACGAGCTACCCTTAGTCACCCAGAGTTTTTGAATCTTCTAAAGCCATGGATGGTGTGCTATGTTTTGTCTTACCCGTGCTTATTTGATCTTATTTTATGCACAGTGAGGCGTGCTTTCCCCGGTCACCAGCAGCTTTTGACTACAAAGGTGCCTATTTTCTTAACATGCAAGGGCCTTTATTTACTTTTTACCTTTTCTAAGCACAGACCTGTATGGCGTGGCCAGGTAGCTAGTCAGTGTCTTGTACAACACTACTGCAGCTATTTAACTTGTCTTCTGTGTACTGAGCCCCACGCCCACGTCTGCTATCTGCAGTATAGTTTTTGTACAGGAATTTTGGCCTAGAGCTGCAGGTTGAACCTTTATAGATGTCCTAGTCGATGCTCATGCCTGCCATGTACTAAATATGGTTTGTGTGCATGGGGCCCATAAAACAAATTTTGCATAATTTCCATTATTCCAAGGTTAGAGAAAGCCAGAAATCCCCACAAGCCACTGAGTACCTGATGTGAGCAATTAGTAGCTGGGCAGCAGGAGTCTGGGAGTCAAAGCCGTACCCTCCTTCAGCCCCTTGTGAGCCCCTGCACTCTAAACCAGTCTGGCTTTCTTCCAACTGTAATCTTGCATCTTTCTGCAGTTCATAAATTGCCTATTAAATCACGCAATAATATAGCTATGTCTATATTTATGCATAGATACATATGCTTATTTTTGCTGTTCCCTTTGCAGACAGTTGCCTCGAAACTGCTGTCAAATCATCTTACCACAAAGTTTTCTGCTTAATTCCTTTTCACTTGCCTTGGAGTTATCTTTGTGTAATCCTAATCTGTTGAGGTTTTTTTAATTCATAGGTTAGCAAACAAGTAGTGATATTATAACTTAATAATTAAGGGCACTTGATTGTTTAGCAAGGCACTGCATAGGTTGGGCAGGGAGCTAGCATGTAGAGCTGTGTGCCCGAGAGACACTTTCTCTTTTTTCTGTCTACATAAAGACAGAAAAAAGCCCCAGATTCAGTACTAACTTTTTTGCTGTTTCTGAATTATCTTATTCTAAATGCTCTCCCTTTTTTTTTCCTGTAATAGACTGAATATGCAAGGTTTGAGAACGGCCGATTCGTGTACAGAATAAATCGCTCTCCGATGTGTGAATATATGATCAACTTCATACACAAGCTGAAGCATTTACCAGAGAAATACATGATGAACAGCGTCTTGGAAAATTTTACAATTTTATTGGTATGGACTCCCTTTTTATTTTTCCATTTCTAAAATGCTCTCAGGCTCTGTATGCCTTGCTTAACTTGTACTATTTAGAACCAGTTTCTGAATCCCTGAGTCATGTTGCTTACTAAGCAAATCAGCCCATTGACTTCAGAGTAATGCTCTTGGACTTGTGCACTGGTGCACTATAGACGCTAAGGATGAAAAGGCTAAGCTGGCTGAGAACATGGACAAACATCTTTGTTACTTCCCAAAAATTCAGCTTACCTCTTGTTTTCTTCATGCAAGTCTCTGTTTGGTGTTTGTAGTGAGCCTGAGGCAGTGACTTTGAACCATCCCATTCATCTCGTGTTCTTACTGAGATGCCAGTTATAATACTGCAAATGTCAGTGGTGTTAATTAGTTCTTGGGCCAGGAAAGCACGCAGTAATGGGTACACCCAACAGGTGATCTAAAGCATGAAAAATGGGCCACATAGTGGCCTTTAGGCCAGTTTCATCCAGTTACCAGCTTGCTTTCACTGTGGCTTTGCAGTGGCACCTCAGCCAAGCACTGAGCCATGTGCTGCTGCTGCTGCAACCACAGGATTCGGGCAGGACCATGGGCTGGCAGTGTGGGGAAGAGGTAGGGCCATGAGCACAGAGCTGTGTGCAGCCTACTCAGTGGCCTTTTAGCAAGCAAACACAAGGTGACAAGGGTGCACTGGTTTCCCTTTACTGACATGGGACTGAGGTTGTGCAAGACCACACGCGGGATGCTCATGGTCAAGTGGCCAGGGTGGGATAAATCTCAGTGCCCAGCACCGGGAGTTACAGCCCCGCAGCTCAGCCGCAGAGCGCAGCACGTGAGCACCGTCACACAGGCCAGTTTAAGTTGCCAGAGAGCGAGAGGACACATGGTTCAGAGAGTCCCATCTAAAGATTGTCCGAATTAAGCCAGTCATTTCTTGTTTTGGCCTTGGTGTTTCCAGTTTGTAATACACTGTCCACCTCTTCCTTCCTTCCAAACAGGTTGTAACAAACAGGGATACACAAGAAACCCTGCTCTGCATGGCTTGTGTATTTGAAGTGTCGAACAGCGAACATGGAGCACAGCATCATATCTACAGGCTTGTAAAGGACTGAGCAGTTATTTATATATACACTTAATTTCACTTCTTTTTCAAAACACAGACTGTAAACCTCAACACTAAGTGGCAGTGCCTCTGGCCCAACTTTCACCCACATTTTTCTAAATCCTGTTTTAGTGAAGTCATTTTTAATGTGTTCATATATAATTGTAGCTGTGAAATTCTGGTACAGTTGTAAAAAATTATTTCTAAAACTAAGTGTTCTTCAAATTTGTAAACCACAGTTCTTTGGGAAGACTGTATTTAAGAACCTAACGCCTCTGTCTGTGGAGGCCTATTTTTAATTCTGATAGAAAAATGTATGACAGAGCATTTGCCATGGGGAAAAACTGACAGCATTTATAAGAATTTATTTTGGGTTTTTTTCCAACATGAAATACTTGTTTTACAATGCAGGTGAAACTGAAATGAATCTTTAGCTATAAATGTAAATGAGTACAAAAAGTTAATAATCTTTATAGAATTATCTTTGTAACTAATTAGGGTGGAAGATATGGACGAATGTAATTCACTAAATTATTTTTTAAAATTAAACCTTTTTCTGTTTGAAACCAAATGAAAAATATAGCCTTAAGAAATGCCTGATAGAAACAGACAGGTCCTAAAATTAGGCAAATTTTGTATTTTTTTTCTCAACGCTAAAACTAATCTTCTAATCCATTAAACTTTCCAACAGGTATTGCAGAGAAAGAAAGCATCATCCCTTATCCCTAACATATCTAGTGTATTTTAAAATACTATAAAGTTGTATTGTACTAATATGAAAATTTGATTATTTAATGAAAAAGATGGCTCATTTTGCAATAAGTAGGTAAATACTGAGGATTTAGACTCACATTATATGTAGTCTTGTGTGTGCAGTTATATTTTATATGGACAACTATGTTTTCTAATAAGTTGAGTGAAAAACTTGCAACTCTGAAATTAACAGATGAATGGAAACAACTGATGCTGCAACAGCATTGAGTAATTCATAAACTGAAATGAAAACACTAATGTGTTTGAAAGAAGAATGCGTACACCTCTGAAAGGATCAACAGCTTTAATATCTATGAGACGCTAGAAAATCACAACCAACATCAGGCAAAGACGACTGGAAAGTGGAGATTTTTTTCTCCTTTTCCCTTTATCATGGTGCTCTTACACTTCTCCTAGTTGTCTCCCCAGTTCTGACTGGCGAAGACATCACCTGAAGCAAACACGTACGTACCACGTGGGGTCTGATGTCCTTTTGCACCCAGATGTGGCAGCATTCATCCTTCTGATAAATTCAGGGAAGACTCCAGGTAGTGAAGTGCAGCTGGAGATATTTTAATACTGTAAGGATTCAAACCATGGCTGTGGGTGTGAGTGATTGTCTAAGGTACGCATATGTGAGAGACATGGTCTCATTCCTCCTGGCTACACCCAAGAGTGTTGCTCAGTTTCTTTTCTTCTGCTGCACACCCAGCACTCCCTGCAGTTGCCCAAGCAGGAGTTGTTTCAGCACAAAACATTTGTCTGAATGAGGCTGAGGGCTGCCCGGCTGAGCACAAGCCACGTTAAAGATCAGGCATGAGGTATCAGCAAAGAGCGTTCTTGGGAAGTCTTCTGCAGCCCTGAATCAAAGTTAACACACAAAAGGTCCCTCCTCCCTCCCCTTTACCAAAGTGTGCCCAGGCACCAATTTAAGTCTAGACTTTGCTTCCAGGCATGGTTTTGTAGTCTTCAAAAAAAGCCAGTCTTAATTTTTTGCTATTTCTGCATAGTACCCTCTGTTAGAATTGCCCACTGTTGAATTATCCAGCCTAGGATGCAGCCTGGATGAGGTAGCAGGTTGCTGTACGTCTGTGTCAGGCCAGGTTCATCTTTAATGCTGGTGAGGACCCAGGTTAGAGGACGAGACAAACATCACTGAGGGGAAGGGAGACTGCTTCTGCCTAGCTCTAGCAGGTGGATGATTGCTGTGATGTCTAGCTGTTACCTCCTTATGGATATTAGGGCTGATGATCTTTTGGTTTATATTCCGTGAATGGAACAGAGATATATGTCCATGGAAAGGTCTCTTTTAACACTCATTTTTAACACTAACAATCACTTCAGGAAAAGCACTGCATTGTAACAGCCTAACGGTAGCCCTTTATTCTAAGCACTTGGTGTTACAAGTCAAAACCTACTTTTTTGTTTTATTTTGTTCTAAAGTTGTCTTTATTTAGGGTTTGAATTGTGGTTTTGGTGATTTTTTTTTTTAAAATAACAAGCAAACTCTTTGAGGCATATAAAGTATGTAAGTCAATTTGCAAAACCAGGTACAGGTTTTTAAATAGAATCTGGCACACTACATATGCCGTAACTATAGGGTATAAAAAAGTCACAATGTTTATTGGTGTTCACATCTGTAATATTAGGGAAACTACTTCCCTCGTCCTTTCTTTACACTTCTGTAAATGGTTCATACCCTGTATATGTTAATTCTTAAAAGCCTTAATCCTTCAGCTGTTCAGTGTGGGGTGTGTAGTCCAACAGGCTGCCTGTAAACTGTGAGCTCTTTTGTAAGCTGGAAGTTATTATCCTGTTACTGTTACTTTTTTGTAGGAACCTTTTAATTGAGAGCTGCCAAAGCATTACAATATGCAGTGCCTTAGCATTATATTAGAAATACCTTTCGCCTCTTAACATAAATTTATATATTGTTTTATTAATTGGTTCCAATTTTTTAAATAGCTGTATTTTTTTCCCACAGAAACACTCTGATTGCTTGGTCTAAAGCAACCTTCTGTACAAGTCAGTCCCATTACTGCGCAGTTAAATGTCTATACCAAAAGGAAAGGTTACAGAGTCTTAGTTCTCCGTGAAAAGTGAATTGTATTAATAAATGCTGCCTTTTTAAATTTCATGACCAAATAATTAATTGTGACTCTTCTGCACTCTAGCATGAAAGTGCCTTTGGTTTGAAATTCCAGCTTAGAAAAGTGCTGCCATAATAATGACAATTTGTAGAGAGACCAAAAATATTTAGTTATCACCGTAATGCCTTTGGTTTATTGGAATAAGTTGAATCTACAGGCCTCCATTCACAAAAGAGCACCATTTATAGCAAACTAATTTTGCTAATGATCAACCTGCTGAAGAATAATCTACTGTTTGCCATTTCTGACAGCACTGCCAACCAGCAACTGATTTGTCTGTGCTATAAAAGTGAAAATTATTCACATTTCTCTCTCTTTAGCCAGTTGTGCATCTGCATAATGAGAGATCCATATACTGCAGAATTTCAGACAGTGGACAAATGTGACTTCATTGTTCTCCTCTAATAATATTTTGATATCTGTGAAGATTTTTTGTTTAGACAGAAGGTTTTGTTTACAAAGTTGTGCATGCTGAGGTGCACAGAATAACAACATGAAAACGGAGAACAGCTACAGTAAATGCCATTGTGCGGTTTTAAGCATTGAAACGTTGAGTGTGAAGCATTGTGGATGAAGGTGCTGTTGGAGGAACTCTGGCCAGCACGATTCAAAACACAGGGTTGTTTTGTTTTGTTTTTCTCCCAGATGATGTATTTGGAAAAAAAAAAAAAAAAAAAAAAAAAAGCTCCTCCTAAAAATGTGTCTGTATTTGATACCTTCTGTGAACGGGGGCCATACTGTACACTGCGAATAAAATGGGTGGGAAGAGGAGCAAGATTTTAAGAAAATGACGTTAGAAAGAACAAATATCAGCAAAACCAAAAGCTGTCAGAGGGATTATATAGTTGTGAATACAATTTTAACTTGATTTTTAAAGTATTTGATGAAAACTAAGATAAACTTTTTATATATAGAAATATTGTGACACTGTGTGGTAAATATTGTGAAAATTCAAGCTCCCTGTCTCTAAAATATTATTTTTGTTATTCCTTCAAGGTCTAAATCTCACTTACCTCTGAAAGACGAGTAATCCTGTTGAACTCAATGAGACTGAGGTAGGGCAAAGACACTTTCGCCCCACAAGTAGAGCATATATTTTCAGTTATTACCAAACATTTCAGCTGTACTAGTCAATATTTGTGATAAACTATACTTCTGTCTCGTTAAAATATTAAAATAAGCATAACGGTACCATTTGGGGCTGTTAAAAGTTACTACTAATAAATGTAGGTTTACTTACTTGAATTCCAAAATGATTTTATTTAGGTACTGCACCACTATTTTGAAGGAATTGCAGATATAATGCCTGTTTCTCGCTTTCCCTTTCTGCCGCAGCTACAGCCCAAGTCTGGCAGTAGCTTCTTCCGTTAAAGCCTCCACGGCCTAGGCTATCTGAAATAATGAAGGGTGTATGTCAGTGTTGAATGTAAGTAACTGGCCAGTTCGAGGCAGATGCAACACCTGACGTACTCATCCGTAGCTATTTATTTTCCCACTTGCTTTCTGAAGCGGTTCCCTTTACAGGTTTCCCGGCTCACGCAGTCAGTCACACCGAGAAACCTTCAGCCCACCCTTACCTGTCCCACACCGATACACGTACCCGCTCACACCGCAGACGTGTATGAGAGTCCAGTTCTGTACTTTTCTCAGGATGATCTCTTTTCCCCCCTCTTATCTTTCAAAACAAGATGTTTAGCCCCCTAAAAAAAGATTGAGGCTGGGTAAGTTAAACTACAAGAAACACTTTGGATATCTTCATCTTTTAACTTTTCAGGTCATTCTTGCTGAGATCATGTAATTAGTTTTAGTGTGTAAATTAAATCTTAAATGCACTCAGTTGACTAAAAGGAGATGGATCCCTGTTACCTCCTTACAGAATATGTGTTTTTGTTTTGTTTTGGTTGATGGGCCTCTGATTCAGGCTCATGACTGCAGACAAAAAATACAATATGTGCCTGAAAAAAAAAAAAGACAAAAGAATTTTATAACATTGAAAACCTGAATAGCCTTTAATTCTTCAGTACATTTTATGTAAAACAGGTTGGGTTTTTGTTTTGTTTTGGGGTTTTTTTGCCATGTGCATTTGTTCACATTTGTAAATGACTTAATGGAATTCTCACTTTATGTTTATTTGTGTAATGTGTATAAAATGGGTTTGTGACTTAAGCATATTCATATATGGTCAGTGGTTACTTTAATATTGTACTGCTGCTGGTAACTTTTGATGTAGAACTTGCCTTTTGATGATAAAGTACCTCTAGGTTAGACAGGGAGGGAAGGCTCTTGGAAAAAAGTGAATGTTCTCCAATGTTTTCTTAACATATTTGCAGAAGCTTTCAAAAGGAGTTTCAGTCAAACCTCTTGGCAGTACAGTATTCTTGTATTTGTTATTGTCTGTGTGTAGGTACTGGTACCTTTTTTGTTTAAAATGTTTTAAGTGTTGGCTTTAAAGTGAATTTATCTTTAGTATGATAGTAATATGAAAATTATAGGTTTTGTGTGCAGAGAATTTTTTTATAAAGTGCTTTGTAAAAAAAAAAAAATGTATTCTAGCTTTCGCGGTACATATGTGTGATAACTTTAATATCCATGACAGTTAAGTGCAATTATTTCATCACTCTAAAAATGCTATTTTTGTGTCGGTTACTGCAGGTGTTTTCATGTCTTTGCAAAGTGACACATTTTGATGCCTTCTTGATAAAGTGGTAGGATTTTTGTAGCTTTCTAGAAACTTTGTATTCATACAGTATCGATTGAAAATAAAGAAAATGAAAGTGTTTTGTGCATTTACCTTTATCTCTTACATCAAGCTCCTTTTAATGCTGGGCGCAACTTCCCAAGCAGCACGAGGGCAGGCTCGCAGAAACAGCTGTGTGCCTCCCCTAGGGAGCAGTGGGCGTCCGGCAGGACTGACTAAATCCTGCAGGGATGGCGCTCAGGCCGGCACATCGGGAAGCCGCGTTCAAGGACGAGTCCATTTGCGTTCTGGCATTTGATCGGCGAGAAAGTGACTTGCCTCTAGCTTGTGCGTCTGTCTTCCTGAAAAAACAGTGGTGGGGTTTTTTTGAAACCCCATTTAAGCCACGCTGTTTTAATGGGAAAAGACACCCCTGCCCCTGCATTCCAGAAGCAGGAACAAACAATCTATTAGAAATCTTAATAAACGGTATCAAGTACATCGCTTAACTTGGCAGCTAGAACTGACTGAGGAACACTGTCGTTATCTGAGGTTGAGGTGTTTCTTCCAGAAGGACACTGAGCTCTGTGGGAACTGAGGACCTAAAAATGGGACATTTTTCAAGAGACTAATTTCTATTTTTTTAAAACCAGTTGCCCCTTAGCTAGCAGCTGTACCTGATAGGATGAGAGGATCAGGATCAGCTTGCCTGCTGCATTCATGAAGTGAAACCAACTAGCTGGGGGCGGGGTGGGGGGAAGAGAGAATAAGAGGGATATCGTGGATCAACTGAAATCAATGGGAACATGAACAGGACTTGGCAGAGGAAGAAAAAAAAAGTACATCTGGCTCATCTTCTGCTTCAAAAGGAGAGCAGTGGCTTTTGAATAAACCACATGCCCCTCCCATACACCCCAATTCTCTTTTTGGGTGGCAGATGTTCCGCTGCCATTTTTAAAATGCCAGCAGAGCACCCCCCATGTGCAAGATGAATGGGTTGAGAATAACGCACAGACATGGTCTGTTTTGACCCTGTTTTCTCTTCTTTGTTCCCCATTAAGTGTGTGGCTTCAGCCCTTTGAAGTGGGTTAGCTGTTTCAGAAGCAACCTGCTTTTTAATTAAGGTTCTGCTTCTTAATTAATTTAGGTTAAAACCCATAAATCTTCCACCTTTGGGAAAAATGTCATGCAGCGTTTCAGGTTGGGAGTCCCCATGTAACGTCACACCATTAGTTTATTAACCAGCTGCCTCCAGCAGACCCAACGGCCTCTCCCTGACTAAGCACGGTCTGGTTTATGCGAACACGGCAGCCTGGGCAGGGAGCAAAGCCCAGCTACTCCGTGCCGTTTTGTGAAGTGTAGAATGAGGAGCTCTATGTGATTCACAGAGTTTTCTGTGTTTGGGCTGGGTTTTTTTAGTTTGGGGGGTGGGGTGGGGGGGCGGTGCTTGGGTTTTGGGGGGTTTTTTAAGGTGCAGCCTATTTGACCCTACAAACACATAGTACATGTAATGCTCACAACAAACCCCAGAGCAAAAGGAGGGTTCAGCGCTAAGCGGTGTGTTAGCAGATGTCTATAGTCCCCCCACACAGCTCAGCTGCTCAGCCCACCCTGACCTTTCACAGCCTCACTATTGTTGTCTGGGGCCCTTTGAGCAGAAACAGCTGGACAATCTGTTACACCAAACAGCAGTAGCTTAGCAATGTTCATAAATAATTCCCTACCTTGTAGTGAGGTGTGACACTTAATTGGTTAATGGTTGTAAATTGTTATAAGATTGCTGTTGTTTTATGAAAGCGAGAGCTGTGCTGGAGACACTATAGAGACTTGGTGAAGGTGGGAAGGCCAGGAGGGAGTGGGTAAGGAGACTGTACTAGGAGTGGAGGGAAAAGGAAAATTGTAGAAACTCAAGAGTGCAAGTGACAGAGAAAAATGAGTAGCAGAGCATTGCTTTTCAAAGAACATCTAAAGCTGAGGACAGGAGAAAACAGGAAGAAAGGAGGAAAAGGATAACTTGAAGACCACCACCAAAGTAGTCCATTAGAAGGAGGGAGAACTAAGACTAAGAAAAAGGCTACAACAACACAGACAAACATTCACCTTCTAGGTCAGTGAACAGAATTGCTTCCTCCTGTGTTGCTTCTTATTAGCCCTTTCCAGTTTGGGGACATAGCCTCTAAGCTTAAGGGAGAGGGCTGCTGTAGGCCTCCATTCTTGTGTGCCTCACTGTGGAGAATCAATAAAGCCCCAAAATCTCAGCAGCAAGGCACCCACCCTGTAGCCTCCCTGACAGATGCAGAGCTATCATCAGCTTGGTTTCGGTCAGAAAACAGAGAGGAAGAGAGAGTGAGTGAGCATGAGCAATAGCCAGAAGCGTATCTGAAACAATCAGCTGAGCAAAGCCACGTGCGTGCAAGTCACTGGTCTCAATTTATTCAGCACTGGTGACTTCTCAAGCTACCTTTCTTCCATATGTGTGTGGTTTTGGGTGCATGCTCAGAGTCCATTGGCGGTTTAGGTTGATGAATTTAAAAAATGTTGCTTTCCATGCCCCTCACTCACCTAGAGGTGAGAGCACTGATGGCATTAAACTGGACCGGGAAGAGAAAAATAAAGTTTTTTTCCTAAGTCTGCTTCCTAACATCTTATGAGCTGTTAGAGCTGTCCACACACAGGGAGCAGTTCGAGCCTCAGGCATTACAGCTTTTCCCCAGCTGGTAAAGGCACTGTCCCACTAAGGTGCAGGAGCCGTGATTAATGCGCACACGTCCCGTTTCATTCCTCTCTCGTATACAGTTCACAGAGGGGACGCGTTCGCTGCTCATGCTCACCTCGCCATGCACCGTGATGCTCTGCTTTCTGGACCTGCAGCAAAGACAGAAAATGGCAGCAGCTGCCAGACTTACCCCCTGTTTGAACAGAGTGCTGAGCTGCCTGTGCAGCTGACTTTGCCAGTGGATTACCAAACTACAAGCTTCTTTTTTCCCTGGCCCAAGCATGCCAGTTTATTAGCCATAGCTAAAGAACCTTCTCAGTTTTTTTCCTGCTGACAAACCCCAAAGAACAAGGGGTTTTTTTCAGACTTTAAAAAATTCCTTTCTGTTAAGATCATGTCCTCTACAGTGTTATCAGAGATTTTATTTTTTTCTAAGATACTTGTCTTTTCTTAACCTTTCACTTGTGAGGTTGAACTTCCTAGTAAGCATTATACTTGGCAAAATGTACAAGAACAGCATCCAGGTTATAACTGTTCCCTTCAGCACACTGTGAGAACACTTCCTTTCTGATGCAGCTCTACACTAATTGAAGGAGATAGAAGAGGGAATATGTGTGTCCTCATGATGTTTGGCCTTTCCCTTAGTTTTAAACTGAACCCACATATGACAAACTTGGGTAACAAAGTACTAGATTCAACCACACTGCACACATATGACACCATTCCATAGCACAGAGAATTTGATGGCTTCATTGTAAAATATCTGTATTGGTTTTACTATGACTATATTGTATTTTAAGAGGTTTTAATCTAACATTTATCATCAGAACACCATGATGGGTGGAAACTTGACAGCACAGTTCACCTCCAGAGTTTACAGCAATGACGTGGGAGACAGAACACAAGTCTCGGCGGGGTTTGCGCTCCACTATCTCCCTCAATGATCTCCTGTTTGAGGGAGGTGGTGGTGAGTAATGTTTGGGAGGTGCCCCAACACTCTCCAGCGATAGGCTCTGGATAAGCGCGAAGGAGCAGGTTGATGTGGTGCAGCAACAAGCAAACTCCAAACCTCCTGGCTTTCCTGCCCACTTTCACCTGCCTCCCAGCCAACAAAAGGACACAATGTCACGTGAGCAGTGAACTGACACATGAATGGGGGTCTCTCAAGATCTGAGACCCCCCATTTTTGCAGAATTTTTCTCTGACTGCTCCCTTCTCTGAAAGGCTGTTGAGACTAGGATCACCAGACTCACAGTCCCCCTCCTCTCTGGGTGAGGCACCTCAGGGCACACAGAGCACACAGACACGATGGCATCAGCTTAGCACTTTTTTCCATGCAAACAAAACATCTTCCCATTTAGAACATCAGTGCTGGAAGTGGTACAAAGGTAAAGGCCTCTCAGAGAGAGCAAATCAAAGGGGTCAAGAGCCACTGAGATGAACCAAACAGGGTAGAGACAGGTGCTCACACAGGCTTTCTCCATATGCCTTACTCTAGGCCAATGTGGTTTCTCAGCTCAGGAGAACTGTGTACCCCTGCAAACTGTATCACCAAGGAAATAGGTACAAGCAGAGTGGAGAAAGTTAGCTTGAAGGTACCTGAACACTGAGGGAAAGGAAGCATTAGCCATGATTAGAAGATGAAGCAGGAAATAAAACCATAGAAGGGTTTGGGTGGGAAGGGGCCTTTAAAGGCCCTCTAGTCCAACCCCCCCACTGTGAGCAAGGACATCTTCAACCAGATCAGGTTGCTCAGAGCCCCATCCAGCCTGACCTTGAATGTTTCCAGGGATGGGGCTTCTGCCACCCCTCTGGCTGTGGTGGTTTCATTCCTTTGGCTTGCAGACAAACACAGTTGCTCTCTCACTTTCCAGAGAGCAGGGGAGAAAATTGGAAGGATAAAAAGTGAGAAAACTCATGGACTGAGATAAAGACAATTTACTAATTGAAACAGAATAATAGTAATCACAGAACAGGGAAATGAGTGATGCACAGTGCCTGCCGACCGATGCCCAGCCCATCCCCAGCTAGCAACCCTAGAGCTTAGAAAGGCCTGAAACCGAAACCACAATCCTGCAAGAGCGAGCCCAAGTGATCCCTGAGAGAAATACCCCCGTTTTCTGGTCAGCCCTGGTTAATGTACTGAACAGGACGTGACATGATATGGAATATCTCATTGGCACATCCGAATGCCAATTTGGGGGTTTGCTAATTACTGCACTTACCCCTTCCCAGTCCTTTGCACCTGCAAACTAGCAAAAAACCGCAACAACCTTAGACAACTAAAACATTAGTACTTTATCAACATTCTCCTCATACCCAATCCCACACTGAAACCAAAACACAGCTATTCTAGCTACTGAGAAGAAAATTAACTCTATACTGGCAAAACCAGGACACTGGGCAACCTGTGGGTAAGGGTAAAGGCTGTTTCAGAAAACTGCAGAGGAGAAGGCTTTTCCACTATCTCTGGTCAGACACACAAAGAGCAGAGGCAAAAGTCAGTGTTAATCAACTGAAGGAAGGTGGAAAAGTATCAAAGAAAGAGAAATTAGCGCAGAGGACCAGACTGAGGAAAGCATACAGGGTGTTCAGGAATATGAATTCATATGAATATGGCCCATAACCTAGTAGGGAAGCACTGAGTGGTGGAAGGGGAGAAGAACATCAGACAATCCCTGAAATACTGCAAGAACACGTGCAGAACTTTGCATGTTCAAGTGGCTCGATAGTTGCGAGCCACCATTGCCAACGTCAGAAGTTACTGCACAAACCAGGCTTTCTTGGGTGTGCCTGTGAGATGCATGGGAAAGCCATGGATGCAGCAGTAGATAGATTCACAGATAAAAAAGATCTGAGAGGCGGTGGAGAGTTCAAGACCAGGGCTGCCCACAGGTTCCTTCCAAGGGAGGCAGATGGGAGGTCCAGCAGAGCAAGGAGATGAAAGCCATGGAGATAGAGCTGCACAGTACGGACCTGTGAAGTGGTCTGTCAGCTCCAGCAACTAGCTCTTCCTTACCAGAGAGTGTGTGGTGGTAGGAGGCAGCGTGGTGCACTTGTGTCTGCAAAACAGGGGGAACAGGGAAGTGGTGAGACTAACAGCTCTCCAAACACACTCTCATGGCTGAAAAAAACAACACGTCATCTGGAGCTCATTTTCAGCTGCCTGTTGACAAGACAGACAAGTATTTATGCGTAAGAGATGGTCACGATTGCAAAGGAGATCTATGGACACTGATACCTGCACAAGGTAATTTAGAAATTCCTGCAGCGTGGATGGCTTGTCACCCTCCTAGGCGCCCCCCTCACAGGCATGTAATCATGTAATGGGGAGGGGTGTCCAGTTTCTTTAACAAACAGAAAACAAGAAATTCTGTATATTATTTAAGCATTCTGTTCAAATGTTAAACACAAAAAATGCTGTTCAGCCATTAGAAAAGTATCTGACAAGACGCTGGGACTCTGGGCTCAGAGAAGGTGCTGTTCAGTTCTGCTGAAAGCTGGGAAACAGCCTCGATGCTCACAGCAGGTACAGCCCCACATCAAGCATACAGAGAGGCCATGGCAAAAGCCAAGAGTAGAAATATCTCTGCCAGCAAGTGAACAAAAAAGCTTGAAACTCTGACCAAGATACAACCCAAAATGTCTTTAAAAAACCCCATTCATTCTCACTCCCTTTCATGTCAAGATTTTATCGATCTCTACAATAACTGGATTTAAGTGTCCATACCATAACGAAGTTGAGGTTTTGTGCTTATACAAAGTATCACTTTGTGATCTGAACATCTGACAAAGTCCCTCAGTCAGGAGCCTGGGAGGCTCACGCATTTTCCAAATTTTCTCCTCAGACCCTCCACTGGAGCAGCCCCAATCTTTGGGAATGCCCAAGAGAAGGGTATGGCCCTAAGACAACAGCTAGATCTTCAGGGATTCTGGTGCTTGCTGCTGCAATGCAGTCTAATGGAGAGCATGGGGTGAGTCTCCTCAGGCTCTGCTGTAGTCATTTCATGACTGCAGCAAGTCTCAATCTGTTTACCTGCAAGTACTGGGTATAATCAGGTTAGATAAGACCATTACCACGGTGCGTAACCTTTGGACTTTGGCTTGAGGCTTCTACTTTCCCTTTGGGAGAGGGCACATCATATTTCACTGTCTATTTTATTTCTTTCTCCTTTATTACAGTTGTGCTCAGTACCCTACACAGATTGATTTACCTGGAGGCACAAACAAGCACATAGAATCTAGAGGATGTTTAAATAAAGGGAATCATTTGAAATGGTCTTTGAATTAATAAATATATATAAAGATAAATAAGAAACATAGAGATATATAGGACATATAGGTAGTACAAACAAATCATGACCCATCTGTCCAGGGCACACTCAACACTAGGATATCCTGGAAAGCAATAGGCCTCTGTTCTTCATCTTTCTAGACACACTTGTGATCCCAGCTGGGACACAGGAAATTTTCCACAATCTCAAGTGAGTGAAGGATGGATCCTTAGATAATATATTTTGCTGAATAGGAAGAGTTTACTCTAAAAGAATACCTAAAAGGCACAGTCTACCTTCTCAGCTAACTGAATTTAAGCTGACAGAATATGCACTTCCTCCACTCTAGCCCCTACTAATTAGCACAAGAGAAAAGAACTACCAATTTAAACATGCTGGTGACCTGCAGGCAGAGGGGTCACTAGTGTTTTTTAACAGAAACTTCTCACCTTTTTTCCCCCTTCCCATATTCCTGCCAGCCTCTGAGCTTCCTCTGATCTGCTGTAAATCTTGAAGGTCATCTCCCTTCTACTTTCTGGATCGGTGTTCAGAAAGAACAGCTGCAGCATTCATCACGAATAACTACAAACAGCAACTCCTTCTGAGTCTGCTTTGGAGATGGGCTGATCCCTTCTGCCTAATTAACAGAATATGGCGTGGGACCCTCAGCACAAGGTGAGCAGGATTTGTTAAGTTATTTGGTTTTCTCGGTATTCTCTAGCACATAGTCTGAATACATAATGAAAAATTTTATCCATCAACATAAATTAGGCACCAAGGTTGGAAAGATGAGATCCACCTGAACAACTACTACTACAAAAAACCACCCCGTTTGTCCTCCTCCCCTTTCTCACTACGTTCAGCAACACAGTTTGGTACTTGGGAATAGCCTGTATCTACTACCTCAGTCTGTATGTATTTTAGGGAACTACTAGTGTATAAGCAAATGAAACATGTTGTCTTTTCCATTCTCTTCCAAAGCTCTCCCCTGTGCCAGCAGCATCCTACCTGTCACTTTCAGTTGCTGAATCAATTAAACATTAGACCAAATCTTTGCTGAAAAGAAGGACAACTGTACCAGTTACTGTAACATACTGGTTTCTTGGCCTCTGCTGAGACAGCAAAGTTAACATAAAAAAAAAAAAAAGCCCCTCTTATTTTTAGTTCTGTTTCAGGTTGATTACTTATTTCTCTGTATTTCTTCACATCACTGCTAATACAGTAAGCCACGTATTCTCTTAGCTTGGTTCTGAATTCTCTATTGCCTGGCCTGTGTGATACCCTGTGTCACATGGCACGTAAAAAACCAGAGGCCCTGTCATAGAATCATTTGGGTTGGAAGGGACCTCAAAGATCATCTAGTTCCAACCCCCCTGCCATGAGCAGGGATTCCCCCCCCTAGATCCTGTACTCTGCAGTAGTACAAACAGAAATTTAAGGCACCAATTCACTTCCAGTCTTGCTTCCAACTACTGTTGAAGGTAGGTCAGTGGCAGAGACGGGCTTGGGTTTCAGTCAGTCAGACTATCCTTGTATTGCTCTGAAGAAGATCAAGACTCAACGCTGCGGGTACCGGCCTTGCAAGAGATGCTCAGTGGCTCTGCCAGTCCGGGAATACAGCTGCACTGTGATACACTGGCATGAGATGGTTTAAAAGCTGAGTGAGGCACCTCAATTGAATTACACAGTTCAAGGGAAACTAAGACTACTAAGCATATAGAAACCATCTGACTCTCCACAGAAAAGTTATTACTCAAAAGGCTTTTGTGCTTACCAAATAATCTGATCTCTGGTTACTGCAAAATGGCTTTCCTTTTCTCTTTGAACTGAATTTCAATGTGTCCTTGCATGAAGAACATAATGAAGTACATGCCTACGGCAAATGCTGTTTAAAGCACTGTCCTTTATTCCTAGAGACATTTCCAGGAAACGCAAAGCTGCAGGATAAAGCACCTCTAGCTTTATCACAGACTCCCTCTCCTGCGTCACTTTTTGCTCAGGGGATGACACTGGGCTAGACAGGATTTAGCACAAACACAACCCAGCAGATCTCCCCCTCTCTCAGCCAGGCAGGTGAGAGTTGTGCCTCACTGGAAGGCAGACATGACAGGGCCTGTAACCTGAAGGCAGCACACAGCATTTTAGGAGAACTGTGAGGCACAAATCCAAAGAGCAACTCCTTCACCTCCCAAAGGTGTGCCTTTGAACAGGCAAAGATAAACACCAAAGAGACAGGTCCCACTGTTGGTGTCAATGCTGTAGAAATATAACTGTCCACATTGTACCATGAAAGCTGATGGGGATTTGTATTTCTCTTCAAAAATCTCACCCTCAGGAAGGAGGACGTTTGAAAGTGATTATCAGGCACCCAGCTCCTTCTTGGGCTGGCTGGTGACACCCTGGGCGTTCCTTGTGCAGCCTGAACATAGCCTTACAAGCGAAATACAAAGTGGCATTTTTGTCTCTTTCCGAAGTGCTGCCCAGGAAGGGTCTCTCACCTTCCAAGTTCCCGGCTGGTTAGATCCAGAAAGCCTTCCAGGCACAGTGGTACCAGGACACTCAGGACAGGGTGGCAGCCGCTTGCCTATGGGGCCAGACTCTCATTAGCATCTCTTAGTCACACGAGTGAGATCTCTCTGCCACTCCACCCTGAGGCCCAGGGAGGCATCACTGTTTTTCCAGCTCTGCCTTTACTGAATAACTCAGCTCATAGCATCAGATGAAGTACTGATTTTCTGATGTTTGGCCAAGCTGTTAACATTGTCATTCTAGCACATTTTAACAAGTACAGACAGGCCTGGGCATTAGTCATATTTCTACAGGCAGGTTTTTTTCTTTGTCTCTTTTTTTCTTTTCTATCTTAACCATTTTATTGGGCTTCAAAGCCCTCAGTGGAAACAGATGTGTGAATGTTATAAAATTACGCTGCTAAATAAGGGCTTTTTTCTGACTTTATACAAGTTGTACGTCAAAAGACACTACAGGCAGGAGGGCCAACTGCTCAGCATGGAGAAAAGCTACAATAAGGAATTACAGTCTGGGAACCAAGCACCTAGTCTTAGGGCATGCATAAATTAGAACTGTCCTCCCAGCCATAATTTAGGTTCCACGTACATACACATTATTCTACAGAGTACAATCTCCAAATGGATGCTAGTGGTTTTGGTGGTACCTCTGAAAGCACAAGCTTTTCAATACTTTATCACATCTTCACTGGTTGACAGGCAGCCCTAGCATCATTAACTGTGTCCTGGAGAAGGCCTTTACGGTACACAAATACTTCAGAAACATGTATTTATTTTCTGGGGCTCCTCTGAGCAGAAGTTCAGCCTGCAATCATCAGCAAGGCTGTGCCACTTGAAGGCTTGTTTCAGTGAAGTTCACAGCACAAAATCCTTAGATGTCTCCTAGACATGAACTGCAGGGTGATACACAAAGAGTTTCTGAAGAAACTCTTGCAGTGAGCTCCGTTTCTCAGCAAAGTATCGGGCCACTTCCCTATCTTGCCTATATCAGCTGTTTGTGTAAGAAGTGCTTCAAGTAACGTAAGACAGTATCGCATTTCTTCCCTTTGTGCAAGTCAGTCTGACTCGCAGTCTGGGATGTGCTTGTTATGCATGAAGCAAACACAAATAAAAATAATTAAGGAACGGGAATGATTAGTTAGGGACAATGGAGCTGTGGAGCTTGTTACCAGCACCCGTCACTCCTGCTATGTGACTGATTCCTGCCGAGCAGCCCGGACACGGTGCAGGGGCTGTCCGGCCCTGGGACGGCAGCTGAGCAGAGCGCGTCCCTGCCCGCAGCCCGCCTGCTCCTTTGTGGCCCAACAGTGACGTGACAGCAGGGCTTGTGCTCGGCACAGCAACAGATTGCAAAGCATCCGGCGATACCGGGGCACGCTTATGTGGCAAAATGTGCTACGATAGGAAGAGGCGAGCAGCCTGCTGCACTACGGCAAAGCAGACTGCATAGCATTAGCGCTGGTGACAACAGGGCACTCATTGTGTGGGACAACAAGTCACACAGAGAATGTGCAAATGCGATTGGTTGGGCCCACTTAACATATGCACAGCAGAGTGACATATGGCAATTGGTGACTTTCCAGCCACAGATGCTGAAGGGCTTTGTTTGAGTACAGTGTGCAGCACAGATCCAGCCCAGCGTTCCCCCTTTGGCGGGGAGCCGTCTGAGTGCCAGCAGCGCTCTCCCTCACCTCCAGGCACCGCAGGTTCCGGCTGCCGCCAGCACTCCTGCCTGTGCTGAGCAGACTTTCCGTTCCTGAAAACACCCGTCAGCCAAAGCCTGGGGCATGCTGAGAAACATATTTAGTGTAAAATCATGATGGAGATGGACTCCCAGTTCAGCTCCTTGTGCCCTTTGCATTTGGGTTTCTATTCACATATGTATAATATTGCAGCCTGAAACAAGCTATTTCTAAAAGTGTTTACTTTCTCATTAGAACCTTTGTTTTCAATAGTTTCTCTCTATTAATGATATAAACAGATAACTAGATTATGATAAATATTGACAAACATAATTTTTCCAACTCTGTTAAGCAAAAGTTTAAATGGAGGTTGAAAAGGACAAAGCACAATTACGTTTTCCTGGCCATGGGACTGAGACAAAATGGAAAAGAGGTTCTATCAGCTTGCTCATGCAGGAAAAACACGGAGGAAGGTTTTATAATCCTAGCACAGTTGGTGGCTGTGCTCACCTGTGCAAAGCCATGAGAAGAGCACAGTCCGATAACTACCGCACCAGACTAGGGCAAAGATACCGAGATCTACTCTTATCTCTGCTACTGACCACCTGTGTGACCACTGGCAAGTCACTTCAGCTCAACATGCCTCAGAAATAAAGACACAATACTCATCCCAGTGCACTGCTGTGTGATCGTTTGCTGACTGCAGAGCAGAAGACAAGGTAGGAGCTGCCCTTACAACACTGCAACATTTCACATGGGCCACAGAAGATTCATCACACAGTAACAGCATCCACCAAGATGAGGATGCAGGAAGATCTTTGCATCTTATTCCCTGTTTCTGGCATGATCAGTCTTTGGTCACTTATCATTTTATGTGTTTCCCTGGCGAAGAGGAATCCAAATCTACATAGATTATAAACACCCTGAATACAGGCACACAGTCAGGGGCCAAGCAACCAACGCCAGTTCATAACTAAGTGCCACCTCTTGCAATGGGATGGGAGTTGATATTGACTCTGTCCTCCCCAGATTTGTGCTTGACCATACCACAAGATGTAGAACCAGACTAGGACATGGAGTGGGCAGCCACCACCACCTCCCATAAGAGAGCAGCTTGAGAGCAACCCAGCCGAGAGCAGTTTTCTCTGCTTTATGCTCCTTTTGGGTTTTTTAAGAGCTAGTGAAGGAAATATGTTGCTTCAAACTGTGGCTGTGGAGTAGCCATACTCTAAGTTAAGGGACATAACGTGAGTTGCTATTACTGTGTTGCAGGAGCAAGCGGTGAAGCAACAACCATGGGTGCTGAGAACACTTTGAGAATAACTGGATTTACAACTGCAAATCTCCACTGTACCCAGGATGCCCAGAGATCTCCAGAGAGCTGAGCTATGCTGGCTCTATGATCTTCAAACTAATTTGTCACTGTGGTCTTTAGTGGATCCCCATGTATTTCCATGCTGAAATATGAGCACGTGCAGTAAGTCTGACTAGTTCTGACTGCACCATATTTACTCTGCAAGCACCAACCATCTGTGCAGCAACTGTCTAACGCATCCAAGGCTGCACCAGACCCTCTGGACCTGTGCTGTGGTGTTCATTTGCTGTGGAGCATTTGCAGTGCTCGGCCAATACCTCTGGCTGACTGGCTCATCACTCAAAACTACTGTTTCACCCACTCTGTTGTAATGAAATCCCAAACAGCCTCAATCCTCAAACTTGGCCTAGAAAACAGTCATCTTGGGGAACAACACAAGATATAATTGAGGAAAATCGGATTTTCAGTAGTCTTATCTCTGTGGCATTGAGAACAACCTGAAGGGATCACATCAACTGACATGGAAAGGGAATTCAGAAGAAGAGTTTTACCTTGAGACTAGCTCCCTCTGTAGTCTGATTTTCAGCACCCAGCATATGGCACGTCTTTTTAGACAAACATTTGTTCAACTGCTCCTCACAGCTGGAAAAAACCTTCTAGGAAAGAATGGAGTCAGCCCGGGAAATCTGTGCTCCCCATCCTCATCAGGTTATTAGCTTGCCTCATGCTTTCCAAGATCATGGGCATGGCGGACAACCACCCCAGTGATCCAGATTAAAAGCAGTCGGACTTGGAATTTAAAATTATGTCACTGGAAGAAGCGTCACATCAAAAGCGTCTGACAAAGTGGACCTCTGACAACGAGGTCACTGCTGAACTTCCCGGAATAACGGAGAGCAGAACCTGGCCTCGACAGAACTCTGCAGCGCTCCCCGTCCGTCCGCGGGAGCGGGCCCTGCCCGGGGCAGTGCCCGGGGCGGCGACAGCGGAGCGGGGACAGCGCGGCCCCGCAGCGACACCCAGCGGCCCCGGCCGGCTGCGCCCGCCAGGCGGCTTCAGGGCCCGGCAAGGAGGGCCCGGCAGGGACGGCCCCGGGGCCCTGCGGCGGGGCTGCCCAGGGAAGGAGCCGGACACCTTCAGCTCCTTCCTTCAGCGTTTGCCAGGCTGCTGCTCCTCACCCTACGGCCATTTGTCAAGTCTACAAGGGAGCTGCCACCCCCGGAAATGTTTAAGCTGCAATGGGGATGCTTCTCTAATAAACACGCTCTCATTGACATACTGGGTGAGCACGAAGCAGGAGTTAAGCCAGGGAAATTCCACAATTTATATTATACAGGAAATCAGATTAGATTATCTCTGTGGATTCTTCAGGGCTTAAACCTGTGACTCTGCTGGCAGGTTAATAGCTTTTCTATCTCCTCTCATGAGAGAAAAAACCTCCCTGTGTGGCTGAAAGACCTGGTTTTAAGCGCTCGCTATCTTTATTACACAAGACACCATACCCGCTGGCCACCTTCCTCAGTTCTCCTCCACCTGGCACCTGGTACAAATTGCACTGCTACGAGAAGCACTTAACAAACTCCCTAGGAGTGTGGTTGTGCTTCATCAGTCCCGGGAACAGGCAAGAGGCATCTCCCTGTGTCAGTCCTTTTCTGCCCCAAAAGCCACCACATCCAACAGCATCACTTGTGTGGAGCATAAACTGCAGCCGATACCTGATGGGGCGAGAGCAAGCCATTTGCAGTGCCAGTGAGCAGAAAGCACCATGAAGTAACATTGTGCTGCTAAATCTGTGATGCATCAGCGCGTAATGGAGCTCAGAGCTGCAGGCACTGCCAAGGCAGACTCTGGCTTTACCACAGTTTCACTGAAAACAGATGAATGCAGCATTGTCAACTTCAGCCAGCCAGAAACCATGTCACCCACCCAAAAATTGTCTGAGAGAATTTTTAAAAAGAACAATTTAAAGGAATTCTGCTTTTACCTTTTGGTGTTTCCAATCTGCTGTACTCAAGAGAATGGAAAACACCCCTTTTGATATTTATAATCGCAAGACCTCTACACATCTCACACAATGCCCTAGGTCTGGCTCTTAGGCCAGCACTAAATATTGAGCCATATCATAAAGCTGTGGGAATTGTCAGCACTGAATAGAGCACACATTTACAGAGACAAATAACCCCATGCAGGCAGACACAAACAACCCCCTTCTTCGCTGGACAGCAGCCAGTTTATTGGTGAGTGCCTCTTCCAAGCTCTAGACTCGGTGCTGAGAGCAAGCATCAGCCCAGAGCAACAGTCAACGCTTTGTATGTCAACACAACCAATACAGCTAGAGCAGTTAAAAGGAGACAGCACATTTACATGACTGTGTAAAGAGTTTACAACACTTGCAAAGGTCAGGGCTCATCTATGCATACAATATACAGAGTTTATTTTTCTTTGTTTACTCTCTTCAGGATTTGTGCCTGGTTATTGCAACGGCCACTCCTGAAGGCTGGAGGGATGGGCTGTTACGATACAGAGAAACCTTTAGCTAGCTAAGAGCCAGAAAAAAACCCTGAGTAATTGTTCTGAATGTTCAAAACAAAGTTCACCTAGTGAAAAGGCTGCATCATGTCTCCCACAAAAGGAAAAACTACCTGGTAGCATAAATTGCTTGTTTGCTGTAGAAAAATAGAACAAAAACTGGCATAATACAAAGACTAGTCCCGAGCATGTCATCTCTTTATCTGCTGCCAGTTATCAGCATTGTAAATTGGCTTAAGCAACCACACCTCATTCTCTCATAGAGGTCTCCTCTCATCTGTGTTTTATCTGTAGATGCACTTCTATAAGCTAGGTGAAAACACACCTTTTCAGTGCCTCCCACTGGAGTAAAAGCTTATTAACAACATTGTGACAGTAACAGTTTGCAGGGACTACCTTTTCCAGGCACAGAGAAAGGCTGACAGAATGGTAACGCAAACAGCTATCCTGGGGTAACCACTGGCTAGAGACCAGCCACCAAGCTGCAAATTAGTACAGGCAAATTCAAAGTAGTCTGTCCAAGTTTGGCAGTTAAAAAACTACAAATGCACAGTTAGGAGATTCCAGTATAGGCTTCCTATGTGGCAACTACTTGCCAGAAGATCCCATTCTTCTACGGTCCACCCTGAAAGGACAGCTGGAAGGTGGCCTAACCATCTGGAGAAATTGTTCATGATGCTATGTGATGTTAAAAAGCAAAGCAAACAGCCTGGGAAAATATGAGCCTGCTATCGTGCTAATTCTCATTTGTTTTCCCTTTTGTCTCGCATGGAGCTACATATGAGCCTCTGAAAACTTAGGGATAAAGCTTCAAGTTTGGCTCTTCCACACAGGCCATCTCTAGCCACAGGTGGCCATCTGGAGATTCTCAGCCACCTGGCTTCATTGCTTGATTTACTTCAAGGACAAGCCCATCTGCTGTCTTCAGTGTCCAACCCTCTCCTGCCACAACCGCCTCATCTCTACCACACAGAAAACACGCACCTGGGCTGGCAGCGCGCTTGTGAGTCTGCAGGCAGCGCGCTACCATGCAGCTCTGCCATACGGCAGCAGCCACGTAACTGACATTTGTGGATATGGTGCACAGCAGCAATTAAACTTCTTGGACTTCCAAATACTGTGTATATATGGGCTGAGGTGTTGGGCAGTCCAAGCAGCTTAATTGCATATCTTTGACAATAATAACTACCCACAGTCCTTATTAACAGCCTTGGCCTCTCCCACAGACTGAGAAACTCCACATGGGAAAACACCTGCAATGCTCCTAGCACTCACTTCCAGCTTCCCCTTCCTACTCTGCTACCATTTTTTTTTCACAGCTATCCAACACAAAATAGGAGACTAATACATCACAAGTCTTAGTGCATTGTGGTACCAACTGAAGGGTGACGCTAGAAGCTTAAACAGCATATTTGTAAGCAATTTAAATCTGGAAAGGCACAATCTAACATTATGAAAAGGAATCCACCACTTTAATGTTTCTGCAAGATTTCCATGGAATTATGATACCGTCGGAGGTAAGGGTCTTACCATGCAGATGGCAAAATTCAAACCAGCTTACGCTAAAAGATGGGTTTTCAAAGAAAGCATTCTGTTCATGAGGTGTGTCCTGGTTTCAGCGAGTGGCTGCGGGGTACTTAGTTGCTGGCTGGGGTTAAACTATGACAATGTGCTTCAAGTGAATTGCAAACTTATGTCCCTCCTTGTCCACGGGTGAGCGTATGATTACGTTTCTGTTAACAGGCAAGACGAACCTCTTAATACTTTGGAGTGCATCCATGAAATACAAAAAGAATTATATCCAGAAGATGCAGTAACCAAAGTTTTTAGGTCCCTTGTTTCCTTCTTCTTTATTATTCCAGCCTCATTATTTGAAGTTTATGTACCCTCTATTGCTTGTGAAACTTCTGAAGGGATTCTTCTGTTCTGCAGTTTATCTTTATGCAGACAGAGCAACAGACCACTTTCAATAGAGTATGTAAGCTTATTCTTCTAAACATATCTGTAATTATTTTGCTATTTTAATACAGATATAAATATTTTTTTTTTAAATCATAAAATAAAAATAAAATAATTAGGTTTGGACTTGGAATCTGCATCACAGATCCACTGTTCTCAAGAGTGTGCTAAATCCAGACATGGATACAAACACCCAAATAATCTTACATTTGGGTCTGAAGTTTGCTATTTCAATTTCAGGTGTGTTGATTTCGGGCTTTGATGTGCTTCAGGAAAAAAACTGCACTGCTGGCTGAAAAATACTCTAAAACAAAATAGAATACTAAATAATCCCTTGAATAAACTCCATGAGTGAATCCTAAGTGTAGTTTTATGAACTGCATCACTGCTTGCAGCCATACCCTCCAGTGTATTACAACCAAGTATGATCACAAGGATTTTTTCCTCCATAACCTGACATATGAATGAGCTACAAAACAGGCAAAGGATTCAGCAAGTGTGACTTCAGACTGCTGAGATGCAAATTTAAATTTCCAAATCAGTTATGTTTCCTGCCAGGTCCTACCAAATCCAAATGGAGCTGACAGAGTAGAGCAGTGGTAAACAGAAAAGACACTCAGCACTTGAACATAAAATGAAAATATTTAAAAAAAAAAAAAAAAAAAAAAGGAACAGTAAGGAACCAATCTCTTGCCTTTCCCCAGGGCTTCTTTGCATCTTCTTATTTTATTGACACTATCATCTCTTTCTGTATTCTTAAAGCTCAGCTGTGGTGTGAGGCAGGTTCAGCAGTAATGTCAATCTAGTGAACTAAACTAAGCGGTTCTAGCAGGATTGGCCTGGGGCCACTGATTTCAATGGGAGCTGCTGGATGCTCAGCATGACTGACAGTTAGGCTCTTTGTGGACCAAAAATCAGAATAATTTTGTTCCATCTGGCATTTTTCATGACTCCCACTGTGCCCAATATTGCAGTCACAGCACCTCACTTTTTAAAATCACCCCGCCACTAAAGGCATAACAATTTAACAAGCACTTGAACAAGTGAAATGGTAGCAACAACCAATATTTTGCACGTTACAGTTATTTGGTAATTAGATAGAGACTCCTTAAACAAACCTATTTTTTTTACAGAGTGAACACTTCACCTGCTCTTTGAGGTACTTAATTCTTAGACCTCCAATTACTGGTAACTAGAGAATGTAGATGAGTGTCAAGCTGCTAAACTATTTTCTAGGTCTTTTCTAGGTCTCAAGGTAGAAGATCTGCTGGAGGTCAAACAAGTTAATCTCTGAAGATAACCTAAAGAAAGTAGAAAATAGCAGAGGTAGTAAAGAAAGCAAAAAAAGTGTCTTGATAGATGGAAAAACTGAAGGGTGAGAGAAACTGCAGGAAACAAAGAAAAAAGAAGCTAAGTTGAAGGAAATTAAGTTTTGGACTAGAAACATAAGAATTGCTGGACTTCACAGCAGGATACAGCCCAGTGTCCTGTCTCCACAGTGCTGAATGGCAGATGGAAGAGTAAAACAATGGAAGAAGCATATAGGGCTTTTTCCCTGACAAGCTCTTTCAGCTTTCAGAGATATACAGGGTAATGATTTCCGGAACCAGAGACAGTAACATTTGTGTTTAATAGTGGAGTTTACTTCTGTGAATGGGACTAGTTTGAATGCAGGTAAACTTTTGGTATTGACAACACCCTCTGGCAGTAAGGCTCAGTACCTACATTGTATTTGACAAAGTACCTCTTAGTTCTTTCAGATATGCCACCTATTTCTTGAACTATGAGAAATGGTAAATTATGTTCTCCTAGTCACATTCTCTACTCCATGCACAATTTTTATATTTTTCTATCTCATCCCTACTCAGTGGTCTTTTTCTAAGCTAAAAACCTCATGTCATGCTCAACAAAATCTCATGTCATGCTCAACACAGAGAGTGATCCATATCTTACTACCTTCTCTGCTTTTATCTTTATCTTTTCTAGCTCTACTATTTTTCTTTGGAGGTGTAATCATGTCAATGGCACAGTGATAGAAGTAAAGGAACCTGGATTTATTTCTGCAAATTCCTTTGAATGCTTCTGAAAGCAACTCCCTGTTTTGTTGGCAAATCTGTGCACTCCTGTGTTTCTAGAAGCGTTTTCAGAAGCATTGATGACCTCCTCATATGACACACAAACTGAGAGAGCCTAGTGTAAGCGCTGGGTCCCAGGGAAGTAAAAACAAAAGCATGAATGTGAACATAGAAATGATCTTATTGTGGGCTCTGTGTCTTACTGCATATGAGCATTGTACAGTACAGCAAGCACTGTGGAGTGCTCATTGCACAAACACTGTGTACTGTATATGTGTGAAGTTAGCCTTTTTATTAGATCTGAATTATTTAGGGCAAACAAGCCCTGTCAAGGTAAGTGTGTGATTAAAAAAGGTGAAAATTGAAGATATTTCCAAGTTACAAGGAAAATACTTAAAATTCAGAAATAGACAAAAATGGGAAGAGTGTGGAAAAAGAAAATGATCTCCAGATGGAGGACAGGGGAATGCCAAAAGTCTTGAAGACATTTTATTTTAATCCCAATTCCCTAAACATTGGATGTTGTTTATAACACAAAATTGCTTGTATTGTTTGTATGTTACTGCCTGATTTCTAAAGCGATGAAACAAGCTGTGGAAGCCACAGCAGGGTTCCCTTTTAAACATTAAATCAATGCACTACATCTGCTGAAATCCTGGAGAGCCCAAGGCAGTAATGCCAAATTCCAGAGTCTGTACTCAGCAGGAGTCGTGTGGTAAATGTCTGCGTTTAGGTTCAAAGTTTGGCTTATTAGCAGTCACCCTCTGAAAACTCTTTGGAGGCTCTTCAGTCGAAGTGCTGGAACTGAGAGTCCTCCCCTCCCACCTCCAGCAGCATCTCTGATACAGTAGAGGCCATGAAAAGCCTTGAACCATACAGGGGAGGACAGTGAGGGGAACTCAACTGAGCCCCGTGGTTACTTCGGGACTTGATGAAGGCACCGTCCCAAGACAGTGTTTCAATGTTTTTCCAGAGAAAAGTTTTCCATCTTTTTCTCTGTGCTGAAAGATGGGAAGTTCACTGAGCTGACCAAAATCTACTGACATAAACCTTTAGAGAAGTTAAGAAACCATGAAAAGCTCCCAACACCCACATAGAGATATGCCTAATATTCAAAACAAAACAAAAAAAGAATTTGTTTTACTAAACTCTCCAAATGCCTGAGGTCTGTCTGTCCTCCCACTATTTATACACACAGGAACCAATCAAGTTGGCAACAGAAAACCTACCAAAATTAGCCCTGCTCTGGATGTTTTGGGGATGCTGAGTGCTGTCCCTCAGGAGGAGATGGCTAGAGCACAACTGCTATTGCTGGGTTTGACTCCTTTCTCGACGGAAAAGCCACACTCCAGCCACTCCTGGGTTTTGTAACAAGGCTTACATGAAGACCAGTTAATGCTGCTCACTGCTGTTCTGATGGTTTAAACGACATAAAATCACCCTACAGGGAAACATTTACTTAACATATTGGCACTGCATGGCAGGTGAGGGAGGAGTCTGTCCTATTTATTTCAGTCCTTACCCTGAGTAACCTCTGGCCTTGCACAGTACAGGTAATAACCGTAATACAGCAGCCAGCTGCTCACATTTTAGATACCCAAATGCTTCCTCACATACGAGACACGTTATGCAAAAACATCACTGCATCGCTGGGTTTGAAATTGGGATTTTCAAAGGGTTTTTAGACAAAGCTGGTTAAAAATGTTTTATTTTAAGGCAAACACTGGCACTGTGAAACAGTTAGCTTGTTTGACCTTAGTGGGGGGAAAAAAAAAAAAGAATTCTGAAATATTCCAGTTAGGAAACATCTCCACTGCATCTCAGCAATAGCGCTCCCACTCTCTTCCCTAACCCGTACTACCCAGGTGCCTCCTCACGAGGCACAGAAGCAGTTACATCACAGGCACCCCTGGCTATGACACACGTGTCGTCTCACAGAGAGCAGGAAACGGGATCCGCAGCTCCAGCGCTGATAAGGTGCAATGTCAGAACAAACGCGTAGGAAATATTTTTTCCTTTAGGATAGTTCGCCCTTTTATGACAAAGCTGACTTTTTTTTTTGAAGAAAGGAGGAGTTATTGTTATGCAAGTTTAATTTGGCAATGCCAAATTTCTACGTAAAAAATCAAACCAAACCAGAAAATGGAATTCTACATTGGTGTGCAGAGGTATCAATTCAGCCACAATGAAACTGCATCTGCTTTAAGACACAACCTGAGCCATTCAGGTGCACAGAATTACGATTGCTCACATGAAGGCAGAATTTGTTCCTCAAGTTAACATTTCACTGCACTGAGATTTTTAATGTAAAAGAAAGCTTAATCTAATTCTACTTTCCATAGCATAATTTACTCAGCTTGATCAAATACATATTGCATGATAAAAATACACACACATACTATTCAGTTCTTAGCATCCTGCTACGTTCTGTATGCTGGTATTCCTACCTAGTGTGATGTCTGTATTTAACAGAAGCCTGTGAACAAGCACTGAGACCAAAGATGCCCAGCTGGTACCTGGGGGCCACACCCTCCTCCTGCAGGTCATAATACCTCTTGCTGTTACCCGAATTGAAACCAAAGACGTTACTGCTTTGGAAGGGGAAGTTCTGCCTCTGTACTACCTAACTCAGAGAACTGAAAAGATGACACATGAGTGTATTTCATACAGGTGTATTTGCTATTGGGACAGAGTATATTCAAAATATCAAAGTCTTCCCAAAACAAACACTCTAATCAACCAAATTAATCAGTGTAATAGAAGATAACTAGACTTCCACAAGATGCCTCCATGTACATTCTTGACTGATGCATATTTTTCAATATTTTAAAATACACACATTCTGAATGGCAGCTCTAACTTCCAAAACTCATGCTGAAATCTCTTCCTTATTTGTCATTATAGAGAAAGAACCAGCCTTCCAGGGCTGTGCTTATCAGACTTTTCTCTAGTGACACTGAGCCAATGTAACTTACACTCAGTCTTGCAACCTTTGTGCCTTGAATACCAAGAAAAGAGTGGGTGGCTTTTCTGGCAGACCAGCTTGGTAAACCTATGATGCTAATATTTTGAGTGCTTAGTCACTCCAGCTAGTGAAGGGTCTAGAGGTCTGTGCAAATGTCTTGGCAGGTGGAGAGAAGAAGGGGTTGGGAATAGAAAAAAGATTAGATTGCTCACCAGTAATAGGAATTAATTAGTTAATGTTTATAAAGCTCTTCAAGATAAAAAGCAGTACGTGAGCCCAAATGCCATTAAATAATTGAAACTGTCCAAGTGAGGGACCATGGAATAACAGCAGGGATTTTTGTTGTCTGTGTGTCTCAAGTTTGTTTTGCTCCTATCTGACCATTTGTGAAATAGTCATTAAAAAACCACCCAACAGAGTAGCCAACAAAACCAGTGAATCCAAACTGCTGATAAGACTGTAGGTACAACAGCGTGGGAGTTCCACCTCAAATACAAAGCTCTTTCAGGCCACATAGACTGTAAACACACGGGAAATAAATACTCATCCACCAGTGGATGAAATTCTGACCTCACATTAATGTCAGTTTCTAAAAACTGCAGCAGTCCTGAATTACATCACTAAATCTCACTAGAGTTTTCACTAAAGCAATTACAAGCACTGCAGTATGTGCCACAGAGGAATAAAGTGCATACAGCACCAGTAGCCCCAGCATTTACTTTAGGCACCCATAAAATACCAACACGACCTAGAGACAAAATTCACAAATTATCTAACAAAGACTGGAGCTCTGAGCAATAAATAATGTGCATTTGGAAAGAAATTGTGCTGCACAAACTTAACTTCTACTGGATTGCAAAATTAGTGGATGAAAAGAGTACGACAGGCTTTCGCTTTGGGGTTTTATTCAGGCATTTGCTACTTCAGCTCCCTGTCGTACCCAGTTCAAATGCCTCAGACAGAAGCAGTCACAGGATGGAAAATTGGCAGGAGCTTTATAAACAAAGGATAACGATCAGCAGCAAAGCAGTAGAGGAAGTGAGAGAGTCTAACGGAGCACTGCTAGTGTCTGTCTCGTTTAGAAATCCTAAATAACATTTATAGAAGTACCAAGCAGTAAAAGGATGAGTTAAAGGAAGGGGCGCTCCCTGTGTTACCACAAAATTTGCTCAGTTCTGTGTTTCACCATACAAAATATGAGAGGTAAATTTTATTTGACAGTGAGTCCACTGGCAAGTGCTATATACTGCCATGAAATAAGATGGATTTGGAGGTAAATGAAAGTCCATGTGCCTGAAGGAAATAACCTACATTATAGATAATGAACGCGAGAGAAATTAAAGTATTTTGAAGTATTTGGGAGGGGTATTAGAGCACAAGTCTTTGACTGCAGACAGTAAGTTAGTCAATACATCTTTGCAGGTCTCAATATATGTCATTTTCTGAGTTAAGACTCTAAATAGAGGTATTGAAAAAGTTGCATTTGATTTGAAAAAGGGGGTAAGGAATGCTGGAAAACAACACTTGCTCTGTAACAAAAGATTTTTCTATTGCTTCTCTATTAAACACTTCTAAGCAGCATCCTACCAGCACTTTGCTATACCCAGCTTTAACATAGATACACTGTATGAGAGAAATCTTAAAACTTCTTTTGAATCCTGTTATATAGGACTCCCTAGGGACACTGAACTTAGAGCTCTATAGAAATGATTGCCTCTATAGTAGATGTCAAAAAGGCCAAGTTTCAGCACATAGACCACTGGTGCTGAACAGAAGAACAGAAAAATTGGCTTACTGTCAAAATATTTGATCACATCCTTAATTTTAAATATGTAATTCACTAATTTCAAGAGCCTGCTTTGATTTAGAGGTGACACCTTGCTAAATGAGAATCAGCTTACCATCAAAGCAGTCAGCAACTAAACTGATCATCCTCATAGCAAAACACAAGATAAATTACTGTAAATGATACAAAATGAATTTGTCTTACTTCTCAGTACTTTCAATAATGAATTCTCTCTTGCAATCATATTTACCACACTCAATTAGTTTTTCTTCTTATTACATTTAATTTAATTTCATTACCAGTAAAATTTATGCAAATCCATCCACTGCCAGTGTGTGATCTGTGTATTCTGGAGCTGTGGGAACCTGCAGCTGATTTGCTGTGTGTGGGTGGACCCTGGTGCTGAGATCTGGCAGAGCTGGGCTCCAGTGCTGTAATGACTGTCTTGACCTTTCATTGTCACATGCAGACCTGTAGCCAGTTACCCATCTTTACAAGGTCTCAAAATAAACTTTTTTGGTAGCAGAGTTCAGATCAAATGTACAGACTATGCTTTTTCAGTTAACTCTTGTGCTAGCTTACCAAACTATTACTTGATGCCAGCAGAAAACGTGATTTCTGCTATAGGTTTCTTTTCAGTAACGTGAACAGACACTGAAGACGAATTGTAGCTTTCAACCACCACAGCTTTCTCCAGGCTGGGTTACAGAGGAAATCTTGTCCATATCAAAGAGCCTCCCAAGCCAGCGTGATCCCTGCTGGGCCCTGTGATGAGTCTGGCTCTGGAACGCACCCCTGACCTCACAGCAAAGCAGGAGCTGTTCTTCTGTCTTCTCCTTCTCTACCTGTCAGCTGCTTCTCTGCCCCCCTCAGCCCCTGAAAATGAAACCAGGGTCCCATTGTTCTGAGAAGATTTGGGGAATCTCTTAGAAAACAGTATTCTGGGAGGGAAATGTCACATCAGCAAATTACTTTTCCTGTTGTTTTTGCACAACCTGTAACTGTTGCAATGATCCAGCCTCAGGCAGGCCCAGCCGAAGGCCCCGCAGGCAGCCTGTGCTCCGGCCGGGCAGAAGCAGGCACCATGCAGGCTGAGGGAAAGCCCAGCGCAGGGGCAGGGGTTTGGGCAGGCAGGAGGCTCCGCTGGGCCGCTGAGCCGCCGCACCCCGACCTGAGGGAGGAGATCGACGCTTTACACCCCAGTGAAAGGAAGAGCCGCGCAGAAGCACCGGTGAGGACCAGGGCAGCTTCGCACTGGGGCCGCCAAGGGCTGCCGGCCTGGAGCCCGAACGCCCATCGAGGCAAAGCCGCTCCCGCCGGCCGCTCGGCAACGGCGCGGTCCCCTCAGGGGCCCCGGGCGGCACCTCCCGCTGCGCGCCCCAACGGCTCCCCACGGTCACCGCCGCGCGCCGGCAGGGGGCGGCAGAGACCGGGGAGCGGCGCGCGGGGGGCCCCCGCAGGAGCCCAGCCCAGGGCCCGCACCGCCGCCGGCACCTCCCCGCCCGCGGCCGGGAGCCGCCCCACCCAGGGACCGGCAAGCGCCATTTAAGCACCCAGCCACCACCGGGCTGCCAGTGACTGCGCGGGGCTTTACTGCAGCTCGGCAAGAGGCCAGCGTCACCTGGAAGTCATGGAGTCACATTCTTCTCTCCAACACCACAGCAAGGCGTTTTGACACCTGACACGGAGCAGGTCGCTGCCCAGTTTTAACCCAGAGCAACCCAACGAGAAAATCAATCAATAAACCGACAGCAGGCGCGCTGGTTGACTGCAGAAGGAGCTGAACAGTGCAGAGCAGAGTATGGTGGGACAAAGGTGCCAGGTCAGACAGGGCAGGAGGGACGAGGAGGGAATTCCTTCCCCCAGTACCTGTTAGGAAAGAGATCCTCTTGCTTCAGTGTGGGCCCAAATCCTGGCCCAAGTAGTGTGAGCGGCTGTTCAAATCAGAAGGAGCTCTAAAGACGGAAAAGACTCCCAGAAAAATTATGTCTACACAAAAGAGGGCAGTCTGCCCACATTACTTGCAGACCATCTTGCTCTTTCCTCTCCCAGATGCCCAGCCCACTCATGCCCTGCGTCCCCACCTGAGGTGCAGGTCCCAGTGTTGTCTAGGACACTGCAGCCCGTGGAAGCTGTGAACTGCTGCTTCACATGGGAACAAACCAGTGCACGTCAGCTGCTCTTCAGCAACAGGAGGTGGCTAACCTTTCCGTGAAGGAGGTGTGACCTTGGGTTTGCCACAACACTCCACGTGGACAGATGCTATCCCACAGCTGGTTTTAAAATTTGTCATAGCTGCAATTTAGTTATAAAATGTTGAAAAAATCCCATTTCTTAGCAAAACTGAAATTGTAAGAAGCAACATAATACGTGCATACTTATGATACACTTTTCACCTTGACTACAGCCTATCAAAATTGTCTTTCAGACTTAAATCACTTCAGCATTCTCCCACCCACTGGGAAATGGGAGCATTCACCAGCCCATACACACGGTTACAAGATCAGCTCTTTGACAGGATCTCTTAAAGAAGTCCCCCTTCAAATAGTGGAGATCTTATCTCTGACGGAGTGAAACATTGGTGAAGAGGAAATGAGAGCGGAAGTTCCTGGGTTTGAGATTTGCTTCTTGCCTCACTGTGTCCCTCAGTCCTACAGAGACAGTCACTAAATCGGCAATCAACTTTTCAGTTCCTGTAGTCTGTAAATCAGCCAGAACTCCCTTTGACCTTGGTGGGAGGTTTGCATGATTAAAGCCAGCACAAGAGAGACAGGAATGAAAAATTACATACAAAAGCCTTTATTTTATTTTTCTTTCTTTCTGGTTGTTGGGGATTTTTTAAGGAAAAAAGTATTTCTAGCAATGAGAAATCTTTTCTGTTCCTAAGGGCAAACTTTGAAAGCAAAATAACTGTTACATGCATATATTCTATTATTTGTTAACAGGTTTCATACAAGTAACTTGCTCAAATCACTTTGAAAACATTTCCTTTAATATAGGAACATAGGAGATAGATTAAAAGCATGTAAGTCTCCTGCTGAATGCCAGAGGCTCTGGAACACTGAACTCAGCACTTTGTAAAATTATCTCCCTTCAAAAGAATTTTCTACTGTATTGATTGAAAAGGAAAAGAGAGGCAGGAGCCAAATAATGCCAGAGAGAATTCAAGTCAATTCAATGACACATCCATATTCATCCTGCACCCTGCTCACGCCACCCTCCACTCATCAAACAATCTCAGGTTTCAAACACAGCCAGCCACACCTGGCTGCGGGCTGCACAACTGCAGCGCATCAGCTCTAGAAGGTGCTAGAGCGCCCTGGAAATGGGCCACTGAGGAGCGACAGCCTCCAAAGGAACAGTTGTGGGAGTCACCTGCCTCAGCATTGGTTGGCCCACACCTACTTGTCACGGCAGGCAGTGGTGCAGCCAGGGAAGGTGATGGCATCTCTGGCTTCAGGGCACAAAGCTGACCCTCTGTGTCCCGGGCTGGGGCTGCCAGCTCAACACTCCCCAACTCAGGTGAGTCCACCATTGAAAAACTGGCTTTCAAAGGCACAAGTGACACTGAGAAGTCCAGAGCCAGTACATTTTCAAACTTGCCTGGTCTATTTCTTCATCCTTGTTCTCTCTTTGTAAAACAGAAGTGTAGTTGCTTTCTTCCCTCAGCATACCTTTAACTAGTCCCTGTCCTAAAGGGCATACATCTCTAACTATGTGCCTATACACCCTGACAGGACCCTGGCCCTGGCTGTGACCTTTCTAGAGCTCTATTTGCCTGAAGGCCTCCAACCCGCCATTTGGAAGCCACAATTAGCCCTATGAATAAAACAAACTATATATAACAGAAAGTTTGGGGAAATTACTCCACAAATTCTGCTCTTGGGTTTCATTTCAATCCTTGGATTAGAAGTTTTCATACAAATCTACCCTCATTAAAGATGGTGAGAGCTTGGTGGATATCTATACATTTGTCACACTGTCATGGTGTTCTATCAGGCACTGAGCTGCAGGTAGGCTCCACTTCTCAGGATATAGTCTGGAGTATTTTAAGAACCTCACTGTCAAACACCCCGATAAAGGATTTCAGCTTCCTTTCAACTTCTAGCCAAAAGGTTTCATATCACTAACTTGGGCTGCAGTATGAGTAAGCACATATTCTAACTAGGGAAAGATGAGACCTGAACTTCTCCTAGGCTATGAAGATTGGAGGACTGTGCCATATAGCTCTGAGCATGTCCAACTTCCCTTGAAGCCTGTGGCAACAACCCAAGATCTCTCTGGATCAAGCCTTCACTCATTCAGAAGGTAATTCTCCTGGGATTTTCAATAAGGTCTGTTTTTCACTCCTGACACTGCTTCTATGCTAATGTTAGGGTTTCTGCCAAGTACCTGAGGCTTCCCTGCCTGTCCCCTTTTTCTCCTTCATTTATTAAGTAATCCACAGTGATGGATTCAGTTTTCCTTCTTAAAATAAATAAATAAATAAATACATAACTTGTTTGCTTTGTTATTTTTATATAGCACCCTTCATAGTCCCGAGTAGGAGTGGTTCAGTGGAGCTAGATCACACATAGCCTTGGTCAAGAAGGAAGTTAGGAGACTGGATACCCAAAGCACAGATCAGCAGTAAGCTGCTCGACAAGTCTGAGGCTGTGTCTATGAGCAGTACATTGAATACTGACAAGTTCCTTAGGAAAAACAGACCTCAAGCTGTCAAGAGTGCTAAAACTCTAAGGTGGAGAAAAGTCACTTAACTTTTCATTCTCAAAGGTTGTCTTTCCTTTCCTCTGTCTCTCCTCTTAAGAAACGCTGCCAAAACTAATGACTGATACTGGTATAAGCAGGATAGAAATGAAATGGAGGAATAAAAGACTGAAAAGAATAAAGGACTTGTCATAACAATGTGGGGTTTAAAGTCTGTTGTTATGAATAGTATCAGTTTATACAGTTCTTTCCACATAAAAACAAGAAGCTGACAAAGTTTTAGCATTAAAAGTGAATTTTATCATTATAAATTAAATCAAGTCAAGCTTCCTTGCTAAAACAAAGTATATAGGATTCAAAGGTTGCCATGAATTACAACAACAAGAAACTGTAGATAATACAGCTTCAAAAAGGTGTCTGGACCAAATCTTAGGCTGACGTAAGTCATCACTGCTTTAAGAAATTAATTTACTTTAAGCTACTAAAAGTCTGGTTTATGATTAATATTCTTAGTAGAAGTAACAGACTCGTTTGTTTTCTGCATATAAAAAACACCCAAATTAGCTTTATTATTACATGTACTAATTAGTGATACATAAGTCTCAACCTCTCACTGTACATAAAATATATGTGCTCCATTACAACAGCAGTCTTTTCAGTTGGCAAATATTAAATCATTAAAAAATTATGACTCTTCAGTCATTAATGGCCAGTCAACAGGAACCACTGTAAATGTGGCCTCCTGGTGTTATTTTTCCCCACTGAACAGTCAGCTTTTGACAACTGACTTTACAAGCACTCAGTAGAAATGCATGCAAGGCATCCAGAGGAATCAGCTGCCAGCAGAACTCACACCCACCTCAGAAGCCCCAGGAGACTCCCTGAGAATTGTTTATGAAGTAAAGGAGAAGACTGGAGACTCTTTACAATAACAAGAGAATTACAATGCTGCAGCCCACTGCAGCACAAGGGGCTGATGATGGATAGAGTATCATTCTTTCCTGAGTGACAAGTAAATGAGGCAGATACAATCTCACTTTTAATACAGTTGTCAATTTGTAAGCTAACCTGAAAAATCTCTTGTGTGAAAAGCACAGCATTATACAGAAGGGCAGGCACATTAATAATCAGTCTTTTCACTTGTTGCATGTAATACCTGCATGGTTTTGTGAAGATCTGGGCCTTCTGAAAACTTGGTTGCCACTACATGGATGCAGGCTCTAGATGCAGTCCCCATTTCTGCCAGGATCATTCACTGTATTTTACAGCGCTGTCTCAATTCTTGTTCTGTGTCATTTTTTATTTTTTTTAAAGAATGTAAAAAGTGCTAAACAATTCAGGTGTCTCCTACAATGTTATTTTTCATGCCTGTGCTGGACCATCCTGAGGGAAACTGACCATTTCCTTAGATCACACCATCTTCCTGGGACTCTCAGGACACTCATGCTTCAAAGAGTAACACACCCTATTTCCCTGCTGCATGCACCCAACTCCAGGGCTTTTTCCACATTACTTTAACCTATGTTCCTTTCTCACATTGCATTATTACCACTCAAATTTTTCCACTAGCTTAAGCTGCATCTCATTTTATTTTCTGTCCATGGAACCCATCCAGGACACATCTGCTTAAGGGAAAGAACAGCATCATTGAAGTAATCTTGCTTTCTGAAGAGACTTCTGGCCCCTGGACCAAATCCAGCTGCCACTGTTAATGTCATAATGGGATTGGGGGCCACATGAATATACACAGTCTATATTAAGCTTCATATTCTCTTTAAGTCCTTTTGCATTATCTTCTGTTGAAATAATTTGTAAAGCGTCCTTATTTATTCATCTATGAATTTTATTTACTCACTTGAACTACTCACAAAGGCTTGGTTCGAGTTAGGCTAGTATTATGATGATCTACCAAGAATATATTAAAAAAAACCCAACAAACTTTAGAAAGGGGTCAAAGATACAAATATCTTGAGGTAATAATACAGAACTTCAGAAGTAAGGCTTTGGGAATGTTTTCTACAAAGAGTTAGAAAGATCACAACTAGACAGAATGAGGCTAGAGAATATAATAATCTCACAGTCTTAATTCAGTAAGGATTTCATGACACTTGAAAAGTAAATTACACTTTTTAGATATGGATTCATAGCTACATATTTAAACTCTTATCTGAATATAAGTCTGTGCTATAAAAGCTGAAATCAACTATTGGTACTACAAACAGAACAGGTGAAATGGATTGCCTGTACAGTACATTTATAGGACAGACTTCAAAATCAAACAATTTCAAGGTAATACTGGAAATACTGAAAGTTCTGTTCATTCCAACACTGAGAATTCTTTTGTCCTCATCCTAATCTGCCAAAATGTCATACTGCAATAATACATTCTGATTTTATCATCTCTCACTTCAGGGTGGTTTCTGACACTTTTAGAAAGCTCCCTGTAACGTATTTCACTGGATAAAAGGATGCCACTAAATCTAAACATAAAAGAGATCCATACACAATATATAGACAATGCCTATATTTGCACACAAAACTTCTGATTCTTACAGATTTCTGAGTGAATGTGTTTGTAGAGCAGTGGAATGAGAATACACACTTCATAGTCAGAGACAGGAACGTACGTCACTAACTGTTCTCCAGCTCAAATAATATATAATTAAATTCAAACCTTCTATTTGTACCTGCAAGAACTGCCTTACAGAAATGTAGTGCATACAGTATACCTGTGAGCACATGCGAGTCGGACACGCTTGCCAAAACACAGTGCCAAGGTTGATCTGGGGCCCCTTTCTTCATGGCAGTTACACTGAGGAGCTGTATTACTCACATTGCCGGCATCAAAACAGATGTTTGCTTCATGCATAACTAACATTTCCAACTACCAGCACTCCAGGGCCAGCTCCCAGCAAAACCTGTCAAGAGTTTTGTCATGATCCCAGCAGATGGAGAGCAGCTCCTCTACCTGGCCCGTACAGAAAAAACAACAGGACAACTTTCCACTAATCACCCAAATTAAGGCCGGAAAGCTCAAGTCTCTTCCATACATACAAAACTGACCTGCAAAAGAGGTCATCTGAGTGCCCATATGGGAAACTCTCTATCATCTGTGTTTCTGAGGCCACAGTACTTACTTATTCTGAAAGAGAGGAGGTATATTCTAATGGATATTCACAAGTTAGTAGGGGGAAAAAAAATCAGCAAGAATATTTTGGCCCTAAGTAGTTAGAAGCCTTCCTGATAAATCTCAACAAGAGAACAAACAGTATATCTGTTTTGAGTTTAACAGAGAAAACTGAAGAAACAATCACCATCAGAGCCTCAGGCATTTTCTCAAGGGATAAGAGAACTGTTTTAATGTAAAAGCAAAGAACCTACAAGTGTTAAATAATGACAAGTGTCATATTTGCACTGAGAATGTATGCTGAGGAAAGGAATGTCACTATACCTAATTCTTGATTCTTTTTTTTGATCAATGAAGACTAAGTATTCAAGCTAAGACCAACCTATTAGAGTAGTACTAAACCATTTTCACATACATTTATCATTTTTGGAAAAGGAAGGTTATAGTCATCATTTGAGTCTGATCTTTCTCATATTTGCCCCCAAAGCACACTAATGCATGTCCACTGACTCACTTAGAATCAAAGCTTTATATATCTGTTCTGCACATTATAAGGAAAGAAGTTACTTTCTGCTCTGTACAATTATTTTTGGTTTTCATTTATGCTAAACAGCATTCAATAAGAAAATAAAATCTGAAAGGTGTAAAGGGAAAGGGATTCTTTTCCATCCTAAGAGTTGTAGGCACATAGCAAACAAAAGTTGTTAAAGACTCGGTTTGAAGATGAGAAGTTGGAAATCAGTGTTCTTCGTTCTGATCTTTGCTGTGCCCCTAACCTGCTGCACGACATTGGTTAAGCCTTCAAGGCAGGGATAGTCTCTTCCCATGCATTTACATTACATCCAGCACATCAAGACTTCCAGGCTTTACTGTAATATAAATACACATCATCATAATTTCCTTTAATGGTAGTCTATAGACATACCTGCATTTTCAACGCACTGCAGAGGGATTTACCCATGCAGCCCCCACTGATTTCACTGGAAGCCAGTTTCCTCCTGACATCCCTGTTTGTAGTTTGAGTGTATGCACATTGAAAAAGTTGTTGGGTAAGTAGTCAAAGCAGTATAACCCAGCATCAGCAGCTGTTATCCAAACAGACCACACCACAGTCTTCCCAAATGGCTCACACAAGCATGTGAGTATCATCAGCAATGTGAAGCAAAGAATTACTCCAGATTGCATATATCAACCGTACTGGTTGCATAGGGGGCATTCAGAAGCGAGACAGTACACATCAGATGCAAGAAACTGAAGGAAGTGGATCAATAGGTCACAGAGCTTACAGCTTATAGAAGCAGATCAAGAGTTCATTGCTCTTCTCACAAGTCATCTTTATCAAAAGTGCCAGTTCCTCAGCAGCTTCAAGAAAAAACTTAAAAGTAAAAAGCTTTCCCTCGTGTCTAACGCTGTTCAGATACAAACTGAACAACTTACTTTCAAATGAAAGTCTAAGTCTACAAACTGTTTTGACTAAAGGCTGAATACTCCCGCTAATAGATAGTTTTTCAAGCGCTTCATTCTATGCATGCTAACTAGGGATGATTTGGTTATTCACAACCTGATTTGGTTATTCAGCTTTACACTTTCAGGAAAGACTAGGTACAAAAAAAAAAAAAAAAAAGCATCCATGAGAGAGGGATCTTTAAGTTCAACAGATCTGTAAAGGTAAGCAAGCACTGCAGAAGTCTGGAATATTAACAGTCAAATTATGTCTTAGGACTTTGTAAACGTTTGTTGAGGCAAAATGTTAGAAAGCAACAAGTAAAAGGGACCAATAACTAAACCTCAAAAAATAATATTAACAGGAACATAGGAGGAGGAGCCGGGAAAGCAGCGTTGCTGTTCAGCATCACAACAAAGAACAACTTCTTCAGACAGTGATGGCTCAAGAGATTACCAGTTGCAGCCTGCCTTTACTCATCTCACTTACACTGTATTCTTTTGAACTGTAACCTCAGGAAAAATAAGTAAATTGTCCCAAGAGTGATCTAAAAAGTAAAAGCAACTTCACTGAGGAAAAAAAGAAAAATACCCTGAATCTGAATCCCTACACTTTTTCCATTTAAATGCTTCAGAAAGAAATTAATTTTGTGTCTTAAAGTTTTCTAAGACTTCATCCTCTTTCCTGCTATACGGATTATGGAAGCAGGAAATCAATTGTATTTGTTTTAGATTCAAAGTATTCAAGATAAAGTCTTGCATAATTTTATTTATTGACGGTATCAGGGATGCAATTTCTTTCTGGTAGCTCGCTTAAAAAAAAAAAAAAAAGAAATGCTGTTCTTATCGCAAAAAAATTGGTAATTTACTTGCACACCTCAACAAAAAGGAAGGAAGAGAAAGAACTTCATATGAAATGCCAGAACACAGCTGATTTCCTATCACTCAGCCTTGTAATTCTTCTGCAGCAGGTAAAAATAAACTAGTTTATACCTGGGCTTAGACTTGTTAAACTCATAAATCTCCTTTTGGAGGTTAGGCGGCAGTGTATCATCAACTTTGAATTTTTGCAATTAATAAAAGAAATCAAAGAAATACACGCCACATAGTGATGTTCTGGATAGCATTCTGTCAAGCCTGCGTTTCAGAAGCAGAGCCTGCTGACAGCTGTGCATTGATACAGCAGTACAGAAATAGCTTCTGGATTACAGATCATGTTTATTATATTTTAAGCTTTAAATTGTGCAATATGCTTGTTTCAGAAATTATAGAAGACCTCATATATCACTAGTCTATGGGGAAGGGAGTGAAGAGAGGAACAGCTTCCCTCCAACTGATGTTTTAATGACACAGCCTCTCTGCACGTCACTGTTGAGGCTTGCCGTTCTGCAGGCACAGTCAACTAGGGATGAGATTTGCCTTCACCAGGCAGGAGATGTCTGAAGCACCCTGTATGCCACTGCTTCCTATTGCCTCACCACAGATACAGAATGTATGGTCTGCTGAGTTTGCCCTTCCATTTTATCATTGTCTGTTGTTGTTGAACTAAGGCATACTCCCTCATCTCCCTTTCTCATGGAATAATTAAAAGAAGAAGAGAGGAAGGAGGCAGAGCCCTAGACAGTCAAGTTCAGTGACTAATGGCACCAGAGTGAAGGAACCTGATTTGCTTTGTGACACTGCTGTTGCCTTGCTATATGACCTTAGGCAAGGCTCTTAACTCCTTTATGCCACAACATTCTTATCTGTAAAAGTGAGATCATAACACTACCTTTCTCTGCAGGGTGCCTTGGGATCCTTGGAGGAAAGGCAAAGGGTTGCCTGTATTCACTTGCCTTTTGGGATTCAGTATGGCAGGGCCCAAACTTTGCTTCAGATAAGTGCTTATGTGCTTAAGCTTTTGAAACTTTGGTGGAATTTTCCCGAGTCTGCAGACAGCCTGAAACAAAACTGCTGAGGGCTGAACTTGAGATTTAACAATGTATATTTCGAATGCCATCTTTTTAACTACAGATTATATACATACTCATCGGATAGGCTTATCCTACTAAAGGCAAGCGTTTGTCTACTTAATCTTGCTGCCTCCAACCAAACTGCCAACATCTTCATTCTCTCTCTGGCAATGCTGCCTTGGGGGCTCCACTGGGGAGGCAGTGCCAGTTCTCCATACACAGAGATGTGGTCAAGAAAAGATGGAATGATCACCTTCCAATTGCATCGCACAAAGCCAGGCTGGGATGCTGGCTAGATACAGGCAGTCAGACAAGTTGGAGCTGCTTGACCTGTGGGGAGCATAAGATGTCTCTTCGCATCACACCCTGCTCTTCCTGTATTGTTCTTTGCCAGAACAAAGTAGGTACACACATTCCCATAAGAAATACATGTAAAATGAGATCAAAACTAAATGGGAAAGGCAAGGAACCACCAGTAAAGAAGTCAGACAATTTCTCACTGCCTTGTAAACCCTTTCGCTACACCTGATTCTGCACAAGACATCAAGGCATGGTCGGTCTTTCCAAGTTTCTGTCAGCCTGATGACAGGTTTTTATTTTCTTACTCTCCTGGAGTTTTTTTATCTTGGGCCTTTCAGAGGTAAAGCTGAATTGTACAGTCCTGTTTCACATCCCATTTCTGTTCAACACCCTATCATTCTGGGGCAGCGTGAGCTGTCACGTTCGTCCCAGAGGCCTTACGACCCCCTTTGTCAAGGCCATTTTGTTCTCTAAAAGGAGTGCCATTGCTGGGTCCACCTTCCTCTGCCCTGGAGTGAATGATGCTTTTAGGCATAATTGGCACTCAACAAAAAAGACTGTGCAGCTCAGGAATAACCTTCCATCAGCAAACGCTTCCTTCTCTACGCAGAAAGCATAGCGATCTAGCACTTCTGACACATCACAAGAGAAAAATGACTTGAGCAGTAGAAGACTTTACCACTGGACAGGAATACACAAGTTTAATGTAAGGGGGTTAGGGTTAGGAAGCAAAATCCAGCCTGTTACCAGCACCCCTATCTTGGGTGCCCTACTTGCAACATGCAGTGGCCACCTTGGTTTGGAATCACTTAACCTGCAATAACACAGGAAAGGGATGTTAGCAGCAGGCACATGATCCGCGTGATCTTCCGCTCCAGGAATGCTGGCATTTGGTGGTCCCTCAGCCCACTTCCTCATGGGACAGGAGGCCGCACGGCAGAAACCACCATTGTAATTAGCTGCCTTATGCAGCCAGAGCAGAAGGCAGGCTTTCTTCCCCAGGTCTATTCCTTCCACCTAACTATGGAGGAAGCTACCACAGTGCTGCCCACACTAAGCCACTGTACTTCAGAGGAAAAGAGGATGCTAAGCTGTGCAATTGTTACCTCACCGTTCTGTGTGCCCCAACTTCACTGTCTCAAGCAGCAGAATTACAGTAGTTAGGCTACAAAACCGTAACTCGGTTCTGTTCCAATCACTGGGATGTGAACCTTATTCACGCAAAAATCCTCTCCACAGAACACACCAATTTTATTGGCTCTAAATATTTCCCAGAAGGTACAGATCAGCCTTCAGGTTTTAAAGAGTTTACCCTCTCCGTCCATTACAAAGCTTTCTAACCATATAGAAAAGCACAAGTCCGTGAACCCCCGCGATGCAATCGCACCATGAAAATCAGTGCCAGAACCCTGCGTTTTACTACCATTTTTTACATCTCATTTTAATCCACACTCAGAGACCGATCCTGTTCTCATCAAAGCACACAGCAAGCTCCCATTAAAATCTGGCTCAGCTAGTATTTTAATAACACTTAGACGTTCCCGTCCTTTGCATATTTCATCTGCAAAGCGCTTTGCAAACATGCGTTTCCTAATTACAGGCGGATGATTTACTAAAACTGGAAATTCCTCACTAGTTCTGGCTTTCACTTTGAAGCTCCAGGACTCGCTCCTGTCCCTCGGCAGTTTGGAAGCTCCCTCGACGCCGCTCACTCGCTCGCTCGATCCCGGCAGCAGCAGGCTGGGAGGAAGGCGCGGAGACGACCCGCCTTGAAGTTTCCGCGCCGGCGGATCTCGGCGCGGGGTGCCGGGGCGGTGCTGCCCGCGGGCCGGAGGCCGCCGCCGGGGCGTGAGCCGCGGGGGGCGCCCACGTGGTGGGAGAGGAAAACCCGGCGGCGTCGGCGGCGGGACCCGGCAGAGCGCGGGCGGCGGCGGGCTGGAGCCGCGCCGGGCTCCGCACCGGGCAGGAAGGGGTGGAGCGGCCGGCGGAGCGCACGGGCGGGGTGCCGCGGGCGGGGAGGCATCCCGGCCGTGCCGAAGCCGGGCGAGCGGCGCCGTGCCGCGCCTCCCCCGGAGCGCTCCCCATGGAGCGGCTGCCCGGACAGCCCTGAGCCGGCGGCCCCGGCCGCCCGCCCGCAGCCGCCCCCGATGGAGCCCGAGGAGCGGAAGATCTCGGTGTGGATCTGCCAGGAGGAGAAGCTGATCTCCGGGCTCTCCCGGCGCACCACCTGCTCGGACGTGGTGCGGGTGCTGCTGGAGGACAGCCACCACCGGCGGCAGCGGCCGGCGCTGCCCGAGCCCGGCGGCGGGATGCTGTCGGGGCCGCCGCACTCCTACTGCATCGTGGAGAAGTGGCGCGGCTTCGAGCGGATCCTGCCCAACAAGACGAAGATCCTGCGGCTCTGGGTGGCGTGGGGGGACGAGCAGGAGAACGTGCGCTTCGTGCTGGTGCGCAGCGAGGCCTCGCTGCCCAACGCGGGGCCGCGCAGCGCCGAGGCGCGGGTGGTGCTCAGCAAGGAGCGGCCCGGCCACGGCCTGGGGGCGGCCCGCGCCAGCCTGGCGCTCACGCAGGAGCGGCAGCGGCGAGTGGTGCGGAAAGCCTTCCGCAAACTGGCCAAGATCAACAAGAAGCGGCAGCAGCCACTGGCGCGGGAGACCTCGGCAGCGGAGAGGATGGAGACGCTGGTGCACCTGGTGCTGTCCCAGGACCACACCATCCGCCAGCAGATCCAGCGGCTCCGCGAGCTGGACCGGGAGATCGACCGGTACGAGGCCAAGATCCACCTGGACCGCATGAAGCGGCACGGCGTCAACTACGTGCAGGACACCTACCTGGTGGGGGCCGGCGGCGGGGAGCCGGAGCCGGGCCCCGAGGAGGACTACGCCAGGAAGTGCGAGGAGGTGCTGCAGCTGCAGGAGCAGCGGGCGCAGCAGGAGGAGCTGCTGGAGCACCTGGCCGCCGAGATCCAGGAGGAGCTCAACGAGCGCTGGATGAAGCGGCGGCGGGAGGAGCTGGAGCTGGCGGCGGGGCCCGGCCTGGCCGAGACGGACTGTGACACGACGGAGCTGAGCGGCGGCGGCGGGGAGGGCGAGCTGCAGCTAGAGCACGAGCGGGTGAAGACTCAACTGAGCACCAGCCTCTACATCGGCCTCAAGCTGAGCACGGACCTGGAGGCCGTCAAAACCGACCTGGACTACACGCAGCGGGCGTGGGAGGACAAGGAGCGGGAGCTGCAGCGGCTGCTGGAGACGCTGGGCACCCTGGACGTGGCGGAGGCGCCGGCGGAGCCGCGCGGGGCGGCGGGAGGAGGCAGCGCGGGCGGCTGGCCGGGGCTGGAGCAGGCGCGGGCGCTGCCCAAGGACCGCGCCGAAAACGACGAGGACTCGGACACGGGGCTGAGCTCTATGCACAGCCAGGACTCGGACTCGCTGCCCGTCTGCGAGTCCCTCGTCTAGCGCTCGCCCCGCCGCGCCACGGGTAGCGCGGGCTCTGGCCGGGCTCGCCGCGAAACCGGGCACGGACGGGCGGGGGCCGCTGCCCGGGGCCCCGTCGGCCGCGGCCGGTGTGGGGCTCGGCGGGAACGGGGAAGGTGGAGGGGGGGTGGCACTGGACTGTGCGGGGAGGCAGGAGGCTGTCACACAGGGGAAATATCTTAATTTTAGCTCTGGAGTTTAAACTTGTTCAAACTAGTCATCCGCGGGCAGCACTTAGGCTGCCTCGGCGGGACTTTTCTCTAAGGAAGAGAAACCCGGAGCGTGTTAGTGTTTCACTCACGTCTGGGATGGCTCGCTCCTTAAACCCTGCCCCCGCCTCCCTCCGACGGTTTTCTCGCTGGGCTTTTTAATCCCACGATCGCCCCACGGCAGCACAGGGCACCCCGGATCATCTGCGAGTAAAACACCGGGACGCACGCTCCGTAGGGTAAATCAGGGTAAATCTCCTTAACAGTTTCTCAGCATTGCAAAGTCAGTTGGCGAGTTATACGGGCTGTCATTTACAAATACACCCGGCTCCTTTCCGGGCAAAAAGTCACTGAGACTAAAGCTGCTGTAGATCGTTTAAACACTGCGGAGGAAAAGAGGTGCCAATACTACTGAACCTGACACTGGGAGCTCCCAGGGCACAAGCTTTTGGAAGGTACTGCAGTTCCTTTTGGCAACAAAAAGGGGTGATAAATCACTTCTTTTCTAAAAATAGAACAAACTAAATCAAAATACAGATTAACATGTACTAACTCTGCTCTGCATAGTGCTTTTTCTTATGCATAGATAAGAGGGCTTTGTTTAAAGCTATACTAAGAAATCTATTAGTATCAACATTCATTTGACAGTCATTGAAAGCAATTAGCAGGGCCTGTACATACACAGCCTTCAACTACACTTTTTTTGGCTGAGCTTGGTTGTAGATAAACAAAGTACAGAATGAGCTTGAGCTACCGTTTTTAATAATACAGTTTGTATCAGGCCAAGAGATACAATGATAAAAGCATGACTCAAGCCCTACCTGAACTACAGCTTAATCTTTTCAGTTATTCCAATTAAAAAAAAAAGGCATCAGCTGTAACATGCACTTCATTTAACTGCCAAATCTTCCTCTGCAGCTTAACTTGTACCAAAAATATACGATCTGCTCTTACAATAAGAGACATTAAGGATTCTTGTATTCCAGAGTAATTGCAGAAACAGTTTAAGCAGTGAGAGACCAGAGAATGTTGAGTCAGGTCTTGACTGACAGCGTGACCTTTTAAAACCTCTGAGATTATTATTTATGCAAGGCTATTTATGAAAGTTTTCATTTATCACTAAGTATAAGAAGGGGTACACCAACAAACCAGTTCTTTATTTTTGATAACAACTTTGCAGCTGCCTCACCCAAAGACTGGGTTCCACTCTTTTGCAGTGTTATTGCTGGTAGGAATTCTGTTGGACAACAGAAGAATGGACTCTGCAACCTGGCAGTTTGAAAGCAATCAGAGAAATACTGTCTGTGGATTTGTTGAGGCTGTACAATTCCTTATATGCTATCATTCTCGATAAACGTTATTCCACTGAAGGGGTCTCAGTTATAACAAACTGTGGCTTATTTTAAACACTGATTATATAACTTTTTCACATTTTAGTCAAACTTGGAAAATATTTAAGAACCTATTTTTAGAGCTAATAAAACTCTTAAGACTAAATGAGTGTTCCAAATGGAGTGTGATTAAAGAGAAATACATATATCAGGTGTGGGATTTTGTTGTGTTATCTTGTGGTGTCATTTACCCTCTGGCAAACCAAGTAGAAAGATACCTCGTCAGACCTCTCCAGTCTGTCTCATGACAGCATTGTCCCCTCACTTCCTGACGGCACAAGGGGCAGGTACAAGTAACAGAGCATGCATTGCTCAGATCGGTCACTGCAGGGGTAGCACAGTGCCACTCAGAAGTGGTGGCACACGTCCAGAGTGAGGAATTCCGTCCCATCCCGCAATTAAAAGTATTTATGTGGAAGCAGAGATGAAGAATAAGTTGGGGGGTGGGGGAGTCACATTGTTAAACCGCATTATATTAACCAGTGCAGATGTAATGGGTGGGTGATGCAAGTATCTGTTGATAGCTTCTCCAGCAACTGATGTAAGCAATAAACCCGAAATTGCTTTACGTAAGCTCTCCCATTAGCCACACCAAGCAAATAAAAAGCAGGCACATTACAGAAATAAGCTGCAACAGGCCGCACATCATTGTGCTGCTGATATAGGCGTCAGGTATTTTGTGAAGTCTGAGGTGAAGGAAGCCAGGAAATTTAAACTTATAAAGCAAAGTTTGCCTACTCATCCTCAGCTAGGAAAAGCCTTAAAACCAGGACAAAAACACTTTTGCTCAAGGCTGCCAGGGGACACGCTTGTAAGGCACCACGCAGTGCTTGCTCTTGGCCTGTTGGTACCCCAGACATGATGCAGAAGATGACCCTGCTGAGCTACTGGCCCCTGCCCCACAAGGACAGGGGTGAGAACACTGCAAGTGACACTGTAGTCTCAAGGTTTTGAGGGGAACTGCAGTGACTTCCTACGATCACATACTTGAATGTTTTCCTATATTGCACAGGTGAAATTGGGTATATTTATTTGATACTTAAACAGCTGCAAATGCAATTGCAACGGGCTCAGTTTTTCTTCCTGCATACAGGCTGAATTAAAACATCTTCACAAATCCCTATGTCTCTCAAACCATTATTAAAACATTAGTATACAAGAGGAAATCACTGTTTGCATTGGACCTGGTACTTCTCCCTTCCCGTTCTCTTCTGGACTTGTATGCTCTCACTTAGTTAATAGAGACAAGCCACAAGATGCTTGGCTTTGACAGGGAATTTGGCTCTGGGGTTTTGCTGGGCATAGAGCCAAGGATTAGGAGAGCTGATTCAGAATCACAGGTAGAAGGGCAGGATTTTAATCTCCTTTCCAGTTATAAAAGAATGGAAGAGAGAGATAGCAGCAGAAAAAACCCAACGAACATCATGACAGAAGTCTACCTTCCGGCATTGCCAGGAGAGGTGAAAACTCCAACCAACATCCACTTTTTTTTTTTATACCATTCTCTTCTATCTTCCAGAGTCAAGCCCAGTCTAATCTTTCTCTCACCCTAAGAGCAGACAAGCAGATACAGATAGCCATGAATTAAATAAAAAAACTAACAGCATTATGAACTACTTAAAACAAATCTCTGTATAGTACCACATTGCTCTATCTATTCAACACCCTCTCTGCTTCTCAAAGCAACTGTCAAGGACTGAGGCCACCAGGCCGCTCTCAGACACAATACCTACTGAAATCAAAGGGAGTTTTGTCCGGGAGACATAATCAGAGTAGGATCAGGCCATAGTTTCAGGCACCCTTTAAACAAGCATAATCAAGCTCTACTACACAAGTCCTGTCTGTTTGCTGCCCTTGGACACTTTTTTTCTGACCCTACATGGCACTTTCTTTTGTGCCTATACAAGAGTTTGTGTGACCAGATAACGAACCAAATCAGAAGAAAAAAAAAAATAGGAGCTTTAATTTAGGCGAGTCCATGATGCAGCTCAATGTACAGTCAAATAGTTCTGCCAATGACAAGGTACAGCAGTAAAAATGAGAAATGGAAGGCACTTGGAAAGGTGGAGCCGATTCTTTCAGCAATGGCACTGTCTTATGCTGACTTGCACGTTGGCAAAGATCTTAGTTCACATTGTAAATATCTCCCCACCCACAGACTGAAGAGAATGTTTCCAGAGGAAGACTAAAGCTGGAGCTGAAGCTTCATTGACATTACACTCACCTATAGTGAACCCAAAATAAGTCAAGTAGTCCAGCTTTTAGCCTTGACATTGTTTCAGAAACCCACTATCAAGCAATATTATCAGAATGAAGACTCTGTCAAATTCTTAGCACATGTAAGAGATCTGCCAGTTGGAATAAGCACTTTATCGGGATATCATTTGGTGCCTTAAACAGGGAGGCAAGGCAAATACATTTACTTTAATAAACACCACTAACATGCAAAATTAATGACCTATTAATTATTGCTATTTATTCTAAAGCAACATGTAGCCAGCCAAATCAGAGTCTGGTTGATTTACAGTGACAGAGCCTTTCCCAAAGAACCTAAAGTCTTTGTTTCAGGCAAGATGTAGTACAAGGAGAGAAGCAAGTAAGTGGTTGTGAGAGTAGGAAAACATGTTATCAATCTTTATTATTGATTGCTTGCATGAAACATATTTTCCAGGTTTACTTTAAAAGTAGTCTGTGTGCCTATGTAATATCATACAAGGGTTTGGGTTGGAAAGGACCTTTAAAGGTCATCTACTCCAATAACCCCCTGCAGTGAGCAGGGACATCCTCAACTAGATCAGGTTGCTCAGAGCCCCATCCAACCTGACCTTGAATGTTTCCAGGGATGGGGCTTCTACCACCTCTCTGGGCAACCTGTGTTTCACCACCCTCATTGTAAAAAATTTCTTTCTTATATCTAGTCTGAATCTCCCCTCTTTTAGTTTAAAACCATTACCCCTTGTCCTATCACAACTGCCTCTGCTAAAAAGTCTGTCCCCAAACACATGTGGAGAGACACACACACTGACCTCTCCCCTCCCAACTTCTACAGTACTTTGAGCTTTCCCCCCCGCCCACCTTCATTTGCACTGAGCTAAGACTGTAGCTCAATACATGAAAAGAGCAGCACAGGCCTTGAAATGAAACAACAGGTCTGGTGAGCTGTGCTGGTTACCGAGTTGAAATACAAGCCATTGCGGATTGTTGGAAGCAGTTGTCCTTTGAAGTCACTTGATATTATTGCTCCTGAGCTGGCATACAAAGTTTAAAGAAATGAGCATCACAAAGTGTAGGGAGTCCACACAGATGTTACTTCTTTTATACAAACTCACTGCTAAATGAACTTGGAAGCTTAGCAGAAAGGGAAAACTTCATCAATTCAAAGCAAAATCAGGCTCCATATGTGAATCAGCCAAATATCTTCAAGCAGAATTTTATTCTGCTTGAAAATAGTATTTTTTAAAAATACTGCTTGCATAATTTAACACTTGTGTAAATGGACCAGAGCAGAACCTTTCACGCAGGGTGGATTGTCACACCCTTTCTCACACTGATTAACAGCACTGAGTTGCCCATTGATTTCTTAGAGTGTACAGTACGAACTCTACCAGGGCATTAGAACACGTAACTCCTGCAGGCTTTACATACTGCCTACGTACCAGTTCGTTTATGCTTTAAGCTTTTTTTATTTGTGAAGTTTTATTAAAATCTCCTTCTCTCAGCTTTGAAAATGCTGAAACGCATTAATGTGTCACAAAAAACCAGTTTCCCTCCTGACAATTTTTTCCCTCCTTCCTGCCAACCTAACTCCTCCCTTACTCATCAGCATCTGTTCTGAATTTCATTAATAGTCTCATTCGAATTGGTGGGACTCCATGGATTCAGTATTAGGGTCATACTTGGTAAGAAACCTGAAGAAAGAAAGCTTATTTCTACACCTTGTCAAACTTGTGTAGTACGTGGCAATCTCAGCAGTATTTTTATAGGTCTTTATGTAATAACAAGTCATACAGATTAAGGACATACTCTCACTAGCTGTATTTTGCCACTGTTTCTCAACTCCCTTGCGCCCTCCCCCTCTCCCCCCCTTTTTTTTTTTTTTTTTTTCTTTCTTTAAACACTGTTTCCAAGTTACCTTCTGAATTTTCCCTTTCTCCTAACTTGAGAGGGAAGTACTTCTCACAGGAGGAGGGAGCACATCTCCTCAGATCATGTTCTGGGGGGAATGTTTCTGTGGAGCACTGGGGTAGGGAGATACAATTTCTATTGCCAAGTTTGAAGAATAACGAGTTATGAGTGGTATCTTATTTTCCTTGGAGCATAAGCTTTTGATGGAGACATTTATTGTGTGATTGCACACCATCTGGCAGAAGGAGGCCTAAGCTACTGGAGGCCTTCTAGGTACTGTTATAATGAAAACAATTTCACTCTTCTGTGCCTCAGTTCCCCCAACACTGAAGCACGTGTGCCTCCCTTTTCTAAATGGTTTCAAATCATCTTTCCCATTTAACAGTTCAGTAAAACCTCTGCAGGGTGATCTCGGAACACAACCCTGCTAAGTCAGTCTTGGGATTTTATAGAGTTTACTGGGGAGGGGAACAAAAAAAAAAACCAAACAACATAAAACCCCAAATAATCTGTGACTCATAGAAAGAGCTTTTACATATCTGAAATATACTACCATCAGCTTACTAGCACTGCACTTCACATGGCTTAATTATATGATTATTTAGTCTATGATCTCTAAAAGACCTACTTTTCATCCATCAAATTGTGCTCATGAGCAGATCCTTGGAATATGTGTTAAAAACCTTCAGGAAAAAATATTTAATCCTTGTTTCAACTGAATGTAATCCATTTGTTTTAATCTTGTACAATGTATTTTTTTACATGTAATCAGGCTACTAGTTTATGCATTTAATTATCAGTGTAGCCTAATATTTTTTTTCCATCTTCCACTGAATCTCAGCTTGATGGTCATACCTTAAGAATAGCCAGTAAGTGACTTTAGAAATGGATCACCTTTTGAAAACATTGCTGCTTGTTCTTCCTACCACTAGCATAGAAGCAAGTAATTTGATTTCAACTGCAAACTTCTAGCTTTTTTATGTTTCCCTTTCTTTTACAATTGCCCTTCACTTTCTCACAGCAAGGTCTCTCCATAATTCTGCTACAGGTTTCCTTTCCAGAGTGACCAGATGACTCATGAATCACTCATTAAAAGCTTAAAGCCAGGATTGTCACATTTTTTATAATCCTGTCCCTGCACATTTTCCATATCTCCTACTTTCCCTGCTTGGTCTCAAAAAATATTACACTGACCAGATAAGAGAGGGTCAGACACTCAAATTTTGCCATCCTTCAAAGGAAGATATAGCACACAGCTCCAGGTGTCCTATGTCTGTAACACACAGGACGGGACATAAAGCTGTGTGCCATCCACAGAAGTGAGCTGATCAGAAATGCCTTTCCTAGGCTAACACACAAAGAGGCAGGCTTGAAGCCAGGATACTGTAAATTACTTACTCTAGCCCTGACGGGGGTAACTAATGATCTTCAACAGATGATTCCAATGCGAAATAGAACAGCCTGATCATCTTAGAGAGATTTATAAACCACTCAGGGTAGTAACAAGCATGGACCTCGCTTCTTTCTCTTCTGGTGGGGAAGGCAAAAACTTTCCTGCCTCTGCACTGCCTGAATGAATTGGGGATGGACTGGGACAAGAGAGAGAAGAATGAAACTGAGCCCAAGAAACACGAGGCAGCTGAAGGGAATGAACAAGAAAGCACAAAAAACAGCAAGAAGGTTGAACAACAGAATCATAGAATTGTTTTGATTGGAAAAGACTTAAGATCATCAAGTCCAACTGTAACCCTCGCACTGCCAAGTCCACCTCTAACCATGTCCCTGAGCACCACATCTGCACATCTTTTAAATACCTCCAGGGGTGGTAACTCAACCACTTCCCTGGGCAGCCTGTTTCAGTGCTTGACAACTCTTTCAGTGAAGAAATTTTTCCAAATATCCAGTCTAAACCTCCCCTGGCACAACTTGAGGCCATTCCCTCTCGTCCGATCACTTGTTACTTGGGAGAAGAGACTGACACTCACCTCGCTACACCCTCCTTTCAGGCAGTTGGAGAGAGCCAGAAGGTCTCCCCTCAGCTTCCTTTTCTCCAGACTAAACAACCCCGGTTCCCTCAGCTGCTCCTCATAAGACTTGTTCTCTAGACCCTTCACCCGCTTTGTTGCTCTTCTCTGGACGCGCGAATAGGAAGGTGGCAGCAGGAAGCAACTCCTGCATTGTAACAAGGGAGAAAACTCAAAGTCTGCGATAACCACCGGGCATCTTGCACTTCAAGGTGTTTCACTACAACCATTTAACAAACAGCAGCCCAGGAGGGGCAGGAGTCTGTGCCACAGTACCTTCACCACGTCATATCAACACTGTAGCCAGGTGAACAGGAGGAAAAAAGATCACTGAAAATCTGGTGATTTTCCTGAGGTTTTGTTAACTTGGGTATAAAGGCCGGTGGCTGCAGAATTTGCACCAGGCTAGCGTGATGAGAATTTGAGGATGAAATGTCACTCTCAAGTTGTTTTTTCCCTTCACTTTTAATTCATACTTGGTAAATAGGGAGGAATGAGTGCTTCCCTAGATGATACATAGTTTATATCATCACAGCTTCTCCCCAATAAGCTCCTTTCCTAGAACATGAAGCCTTAGCTGCTGTTTTATGATCCAGGATGTTGTGATGTTGCTCTACATGTTTACCTACATGATTTGCTAAAAACAGTGGCACAAAGTAAACAGGGTATTTAGCTTAATTTAATAGGCAAGCTTAAAGTAAAAGCAAATCTAGACCTATTACTCCAGTTTACACGAGCCAGCTTGCAAAGCATGCGCAATGGCATTTCTACGTATGTTTTGCAAACCAGCTTGTGTAAAACAAGCCAACTGAGCCAGATTTAGATTTCAGTTGTTTAAAGTCTCTCGTCATGTGTCACTGAAGTGATTCACACGTAGATCACTTAATCTAGTTAATGAACACAATTACTGTGTTTTGACAATATTAATTGGACCTGTACTTAGACTCCTTTCTGCATTTCACCTTCATAACCACCTCCATAATTATCAACTCTCCTACAGCTTTAATATGCCTAAAGGAATAGTTTACCTTTACAGAACATATATTTCATTATTAACTTCTCTCTCATTGCCCCTTCCCTCCAATATTTTTCCCCAATGAATTTCCAAGCTTTTTTCTTTTCCTCCAGTCATTAGCAAATGGGCTTCACCTTTGCAAATAACAAGGGTGAGAGATATGTGCCTGCTCAGAAGTGGTCTGCCACACACTTTCAACTCAAGGCTTATAACTGCTAAGTCACAGTCATTCCAGCTGAGCTGCTGTCACACCAGTATTCTGGAATTACTTTTGCTTGTAAAACTGAAGAATGGATGTTTCCCTAGTTCAAAGATGGGTAAACAGACAACCAGCTTATGCAAAAGGACACAAGCTCCACTGTTTTGTCCAGGATATTGGAGTCTGTAAAAGGAGACAAGTTAGAAACCCTGAAGATGTACCCAGTTAACCCAGTGATTAATTCGCACGTTTGCAGCTAGAGCTAAATAATATAATTCTTAGTAGCATTTGTATAGCCATGGGACCACAGGAGATAGAAAGTTCTATTATAGTATGTATTTTTAAAAGACTCAGGACAAGGCAGCCCTTGCTGTGATGAGATCACAGTACAGACAGACGAGCCAGACACCAATTGAGATGACAGGCGCAGGAGCTGCAGTGACTTGAATTGGGTGCACGGCAGGTTAGCAACAAAGACAGGAACAGAAGCCAACTCTCCCAATTCCCAATCCATTTTCCTCTCTGCCAGACCCACACTTCCAGCTTGTGATGTGGTACAGACAGGTATAAATTCATCTCCACCCCTTACTGCCACGGGAGCTGTATACCAGGTAACTTGTGGAGACTTATTCAAGCTATTTAAGAAATACAGGAGGGTCAAAATTAGGAGAGCATTGTACTAGACTACTACATTTCATAACCACATTTCTTAATAGTCTCAAGCCTATAATTTTGTACTCTGAGAATTTATGGTTTAAGGAAATTTTTTTTATTTATTTACATGTTAGTTGGATAAATAGCTGCTATTTCTATAAATGCATTTCATTCTCCATCTCCTTGATATCTGCATTTCTTTCTGCAACAAGGAGAACCACACACACTGTAAAGATCTGTCCATGAGTAATTTTCCAACTAATTTTTTTCAATATTATTAGCAATATATACTTAACAAATATATAGTTTTGGGACTCTCAGAAAAAAAAAAATATGCTTGTGTTTCACTTAGGGCCTCAGCCGTATAATTTGTCTTTTTCTCTATGTATTAGTGTTACATATTCATGTTATAAACTCTCAAGGCTCAGGATTTTGAGTAGTGATCTCAGATCTATTGATCATGGAAGTCCAAACTTTGTCATTAGTTCAAGTGACACAAACAAATTTTCAGTAGCTCCATGGAAACACAAACAGAAGTTTGGTGTAACATCTGAGATACCTACCACAGGATATCAGAAATTGGGATACTCACACTGTGCATCAAAACAGCCAAATCAGTTTACTAAAACATGCCTCAATGAAAAGCCAATTAATTTTCACATGATGTACAGTGGAGAATAGAGTTGATTGGAAGAGTTCAGACAAGGCTGTTGTATTTTCATTTGCCAATCCAGAAAAAGCAAAACACTTTGTGAAGACCAACTCTGCCAGAGGTGGTTCACCCAGTGGGCAGGCATCACTTCTAAGTCTGCCCAGCTTCCTCGCTAGCTATTGCTGTTCTGTGGGGGACATGGCTGCCAACATGAAAGTTTCTCCTTTTCCATCACCCATAGCTGGCAATTTCAGGTGAAGAGGGGTATCAGAATAAGTATCAGTGGCTACAGCACCTAAGAGAAGCTAATTTCCTTCAGATAGACTACTGCCAGTATAGCCATTTGAACTAAGCTCAGTCCTGATGTTCTTAGCTTTACTAAAAAAAACCCCAAAAAACAAAACCATAAACAGAGTACTTTAAAGTTACTGAAGGGCACTGCTATGGAGATCTGTATTGCCACAAGAGGCTTTATTAGACAAATATTCAATATTAAGAAAGATTGCATCTTTCGCTAGGGCTCAAAAGGAACAACTCCAAGTATGTTAGCATGTATCTTTTGATCTGTCTAGATGAAAGCCATAGTTATTATATAACACAAATGAGCATTATGGCAGGTTCTGTTGTCTAGGAACCCACTGTGATTAGCGCTCTACAGCTTCCAAACAATTTGGTCTCTCACCAAAACCTTGTATGTGGGAAGCTAGCCATGATACACAGTATATGATTAACTTAAACTTCCATTTTTATTTAAATCTCTAATGAATAAATAATATGTCAGACAAGAATGGAAAGTACTAAATCTAGTGTTTAAGTTCTAGTGTACAAGTCTGCAAGTATTTCAGATATTGCATTATAAGCTTTAATAAAAGTACTAGATGGAAAAATGCAAATAATGGAAGTCATGAGAAAATGGTGCAATTTGAACTTGCTTTTAACATTTCATATGGCTTTATATATATTTAGTATATGACATGCATATGTCCTTTTCCTGCTGCTTTGTGTTTTGGATTGTGTCTCCTCTTACGGCAAAGACACTAGCTAAAACAGATTAGTACTGCAAAATCTTTCTTAAAAATCAACTGCAAGTACACTACACGTATTTAAATGCTGATTAACTGAATATGATCCTTAATATAACTACACATATTAATGATAATGTAGTAAATTATTGAGCAAGATAACTAAAATCCTACTCAGTCATGAGAAGATGAGATCACAACGAAAAAAGTCCTTATTTCTATCCTTTGCTTTAAACTTGACAGGTACTCAAGGCTTCTCTAGAAGCAGAGAAATTCTTTGCATGTTAATGTACAATTCAAATTGAAGAAAGAGGCTTCAAAAGTATCTCACAATTCCCAACAAATTCTTCCAATCGCATAATGTTTGCAAAAATTCAGATTTCATGTTCATAAGCTACTCAGTTAAACACAAGACTAAGGTTAATTCAATTTTTCTTCCTGATCCCATATTTAAAGTATGAATATCACTTAGACATCAGTACATGAAAAGTATGTCAATGAAGGACAAGCACAAATTCAAATTACTAAGGAGAAAAATTAAGTTAATTTCAGAGTGGAATGCTTGTAAGCAGTGGGTAATCAGTCTTCAGTTTAAATGACTCTTAATTAAATAATCTATTATTATGTTCACTGGCAAATCGAGCCTAAACATGTACAAGTGCAAAAGCTAAAAGATCCAACTACATTCAGCATTCAAATATAAATTGTTAGTGTACTTTTAGTACACTAACATTGTCCAAAAATGTATTTTTGTCTGTGGTTTTGGGGGGTTTTTTTTGTTTTGTTTTGGGTTTTTTGGGTTTGTTTTTTTTTAATCCTTAAGGGTATGAAATGCAGCTGAACAATCCATTGCATGCTTCACTAGGAGTAATAAGGGTCAAATTCCAGCCCAAGGTACAAATGTTAAAATTTCCATGACATTCATGAGTGTCATACATTTCCATCTGAGTGCAGTCTATCCATAAACAAATAAAAGCCTGCAAGGAGACGTTCGCCAACGCTGTTTGAGAAGTCTGTTGCTCACTTGTCACTTGGGCACACCCATACCTATTTTTCTTTTCAGCAAATAGCATTATTCTTTATACCCCCCACTCTGAAGCAATTACTCATTTAAAAAAAATAATGGAACAGTAGTCCACAAGTGACCACAATCAAACATCTTTCTTGATGCTAAGCAAACATCAGCCATTTGGAGTATCATGCCTAAGCTTGGCCCTGCTTCTGAAAAAGGATTAGCACAAGCCAACCAGTCTGGCAGGACTGACAGTCATTGACTTCAAATCAAACATCATCTCCACCCCAGAGCATGCCCTCAGGGTCTTCCTTTGCAAGATTTGCTGAGGGGAGAGGATGAAAACTTTTGCATGGAGAATTTTTGCAATTTCATACATTGAAACCTGTCTGGAGTTACCACTGGTGACTTTCTCACAATTCTGAACTGTGTCCAGTTCTTAACTAAAATACAGACTGAGGACAAACATGTTAATAGTTAGGAGCTTTCCTAAGTCCAGCTTTTCTAGGTCATAGTGATATATGGGTAGGAAGTGAATTAAGACATCACTTTCCCACTGAACTATTTTGTAAAAGCTCACATTCATAACACTGTAGTATCCTCCTTGCTGAGCATACACACCTCAGTGCCAGATCTGACCAAGTCCAGAGTAACAGAGCAAGATAATCACAAAGATTTACTGTGAAAGCCTACATTTCCACAAATCTAGCTGCCTGACTTAGCTGATGTTAAATGTGCAGAATATAGATATAAAAAACCAAACCCAATTGTCCCAGCTTCTGACTTCTTTCTAAGAGAGCTCCCACATCCAATTTACTTTTACAGAATGAAACTCAAGTCAAGAGTTGCCACTACTAAAGGCATAAGCTTAGCTCTGCTACTCCACCAGGACGCTAAGAGTACAAGACATACCCAAAGGTAGCTGGAAGAAACAACACTGCATGTGAACACTCTGTCCCTGGTTCCCTAGCTTTGGAAACCTATCAATGCCTTTGATCAAGAAACCTCAGCGCTGCAATCTCACATCCAGGATTGCAAGGGTTTTAACCTATGGTAATTCAAGTTGCAGAACATCACTGCTGATAACAGCATTGCTTCAGCATCTTGAACAAGTGAGGTTACTAACAGAACCCCATGACAGCCTCACTTCACTGACAGACAGAGGAGCAGAGCACACAGGCAGTGCACTCAAGTTCATATGCTCCTGACACTAACTCACAAATAACGATTCAACAGGCTTACACAGGTTGTTGTTCTGCTGTCCAGTCCTGTCTTTTCCTACTGGCATAAGCTAATCAAGTATGGTTACACTAAATAAAAATTATACATCAATAATTGTAATACAAGCTACACCAAACTCATATCTAAGGTTCATACTTCAAATATTGGCCAAGGTAGTGAATAATTATTATGTATTTATTTTCTGCTATAAGTCTACCCCATGAAAGAGCTAGAAGCCAGAACTCCATTGGCTTCAGGGCTTTAATATTAAAGACTGTGAGAAAAGATGTATCCACACAAAGTGAACCTGAACAGCAATCTGACTTTGGAAATCATGCCACGTACTGTGGCATTTTTTCCTCTGCCATCATTCTTGTCCTAACTTTACTACACTGCATAAAAGTGGGAAGGAAAAGATGCACAAGCAGATCTCTAAGATATGTTACACTGATAGTTTTGAGAAGTTTATGGAGCAAAATCGCATAAGAACAGATGTTTACAGAAAGCCTTAACTGTAATCTTATGCTGATAAAGCAATCTAGAGGGGAAAAAGTCCACTAATGCATAGATGTAAGGCACCAATATAAATCTCCCTCTTTTTTTTCTCCATATAATTTAGCAAAGGAAAGAGAAGAATCTGAGTCATTACTGTTGGGTGGACTTCTAGTCAAAACTGATTGCTAGAATAATTTTTAAAACCCTCTTAACCTAGTAAATATTTCATAGAAGAAAAATCTGCCAGAAGTTCATGTCAGCAAGTTATAAAAGACAAGACCACATCACCACACATTCATATACCAAAATCTAGTTTTGCATATACAGAAATTTCAGACATCCTCAACTTCAGCGTGAGCTGCAAACATTTATAGCCTGAAAACAAACATCCAGGGAGTGTCCAGACTAGCCTTTCTAAACAGCAAACAACTCAAGGCGAAACTGCACTGCAGACATGCCCGAATCCAGACTGTTTCATTCCCTCTGGCTGAGAGGAGAACTGAGGTTGAGTGGAGAAATAACTTTTGTTCTGGGAAGCCAGCAGTAGCCCTATTGCTCTGCAGGAAAGCCATGAGGGAAGAAATGGGTTTGAATAGCAACAAAGCAAGAAGCAGCCAACAGCTGACTGCGGCACTTACTGCTCTCTTCCTATGCAACTGCACGACAGCATTCAAGGAATGTGATTCTGTGAAAGAAACGTGGAAAAGGAGTACCATAGAGTGGGATTTGCAGCAGCAGCTTTAACATGTTTCAAAATACTCCTTCCTTATTAGGCACCTCATCAGCTATTTATTCCAGTGCTTCAAAACAGTCCTGCCTTTTCTGACAAAAGAGAGCTGCTGCTAACTAGTCCAACACAGCTCACCCAAGGACTTTGCCTCCCCTCCCAGCATGGAGCAGCTGAACAGGCCAACCACTTCATCATGAGTATGTTACAATGACAGTCACCCTCCTCATCTTCCTTCAGCGAGCCAAAGCAGGACATAGAGGAGCTGCAGCGCCTTGGCAAGGGCCCTTATTAGGCAAACAAAATATACTCATCTTTTGTATAAATCATCCACTGTCTTGCAGGCAATTTTGACGTGTTTTAGGAGTCGTGAGAATTGCTACAAGATACAATCTTTACTTAACAACCCAATCCGCTCATCCACTATCCACGCCAGCAGCGATAACATCTGCTGTCTTCACGTGGCTGCGTCTTCTCTCCACAACTGTGCTCGCCTGCGTTGTCTCTCCCTGCTACTTATACTCGCTTTCTCCCCTTGTCCCCTGCCTTTTCAGACCTCAGCACCAGTCCCCTCAGTACACCTCTTGCTCAAACTCCACTGGGTGCCAGTGACCACGGGGGACTGGGAGCATGGGGGAAGGAGGCAGGCAGCCAGCTCCTAGGGGAAGGAGAGAGAATTTCTTTGATCAAAATACTGTGTTTTTTCAGGAATTCAAGGCCTTGGAAAAGCACAGTGCAAGAATGCAAGCCCCATAGTAATAATTGGGCCAAATATTTCATCTTCTTTATATAGACTCTTCCTAGGAGATTCCAGATTATAGGAGCACATTCAGATGCTTTTTAGCTCCACTTTGCTGCTGTTAAACCAGGGACAGAACCACGTAACTGAGAATTTACCAGGCACTTGATTGAGATACAGACCTGCAGTACTGCTGTCTGCAACTGAGCCTCACAACTTCATTCCTACAAGGGCTGAGAAAGAAACCACAGGAAAATACAAGGATGATATATTATGTCTTGCTGAGCAGGTCTCAAATATACTACCTTGGGAAAAGCAAAGCTTATATGTATCATGAACTTTCTAATGATTCCAGATGTTCAGATTATGGTATTGGCCAAAAAAATTATTTTTTTTCTCCTGTACTGTAAAATTATGAATTTTTCTTTCATACGATGTACAATGGTGGCTTACTACAACATGATACAAGGGTGGCAACTCCTAAAACAATCACCAAGCAACACCTAAAAAAAAACCTCAGTAACAAAGTGCTGTTACTGGCACTACTCCAAATCAATCTCTAGGATATATTTGAGGCAGAATTTATGGTCCATAAAACCAATCTATAATTCTAACTTGGCTTGATTTCAACACAGTGGCTTGAAATTAAATATCTATACAGCTTAAACTAAAGTGGCTAGTGCTGGATCTATCCTGGAACTGGCTTCCTTCTTTCACCTAACACAGCTTGAATTGGTATCTTTGAAGCATACTATTTTGCAACCCACAAAAAGCAGAGTTGAAGAAACAGGTGGATGTACAAGCCAGCTGTGTGCATTACAGTTTCTTCACAGTAGTCTAGCCTAACATTTTCAGCAATTCATTTCAAGAAATCTTTACAACCCTTTTTCACATTTGAGAGTATCAACAAACTCAGTTCTCGGGGAAAAGCAAGAAGGAGAAGCCTCTCCCTTCCCCACAGAGTTTTCTATAAAAACAACCCCTGCTTTTTTCCCCTCCCTGACCATACGAAGGGGATCAGTCTTTGGCCATTGGACATGACTTACATGACAGTGAGTTTGCACACCAGCCACTTGAGTTGCTCTACACCAGACACACTTTGATCTTACCATCAAAATGTATTTTCATTTTGAACATTTGCATTCATGCTATACATGTATGAGCTCTAGTCATGAAAACAGGCTGTGCCCATAGGACTGTGCAAAACATCTGAGTTTTATACAATAGTGCCTTTGAGTTGAGAGAAGTAACAGCAAGAGGAGTTCAAGAAAGCATAACAACTCCTTTTATTGAGCAATTTATAGTTTTATTCTGCACCCCCACAACCTTGGGGAAAAGGCAGTATCTCCTGCTTATAATTCACTACTGGGCCTATGAACATGTAACTTGTATGAAAACTATGTGCCTCTTACCAATACAAATTAGACAGTGTATTCCACAATTAACTGCTAACTTTTGATTTTAAAAGGATGATTGTGAAGGAAGAAAAGCCCTTTCTCTAACTATGTATTTCTTTTGTATATTTAATTTTTTTCAATATGAACAAAAATAGAACTTTGCTAGGTTATAATTAAGGTGAGATGTCCAAACTATTTGCTAGAGAAAAATATACTTTATCGCTTTTATTTCTTAAAAAGCTGCAGTTTGAAATTTCTCAGGACATAGGAAAGTTCAGATAAATGACTGTTTGTATAGCTCTTGTACATCTCAAGATGAAAAGCTTAAGAAGTGCCAATATCAGCCAAAACAGCTGTAACATTATGTATAAATGTTAAGGTAAATGTCATGGTTTCACAAACTGTAATGGCATCAATTTTCATCCAGTGTCCTATCCAAAGTATTCAGTATGAAGAGCTACATTAACTTTGTGATCAGAACAACAAAGTCCTAGATGCCTTTTCTTTCTCATACTGGCATTAATTAGCCTCAGATTGTAGGGTTCCACTTGAAACATAAGGAACACACAGTAATCAAAGCCACATCTACATTTGTATAAATATGCCAAAAGTCAAATGGCTTGCATAAATGCTCCCCAACAAATGCTTAATCTTTTGAAACTTTGGGGGGGAAGAGGAAGTTCCATTTGTTTTGCATCCTTTTCAATGCAAAAAAGATGCTTGAAGGACCCCCTCCAATATTGTGTTGCTAGTAAGCAGGTTTTTTTCCAAAGTGTAAATGCCAAGCTGCCACGACACATCTCCTCACAGAGGCCTTTAGCCACGGGCTGACACCCTGCTTGTTCCAGCCAACTGTAGCCACCTCCTCGTTACAGTGGTACCTGGTCAGCCCACACGGAAGGGGTGCACAAGGCAGCTTCTGGTACTCACTGAGGGGAAAGGTCAGGATGCTTTTGTGAGGACCTCCGCTGGGCAGAGCTTCAGCAGGAAGCGTGGATGTAACTGCCACCCAAGAGCAGGCCACAGCACAAAGATGAAGGAGCTCCAAAAGGAGGTGGGAGCAGTGGGTTTGGATCCCTTAGGCAAAGGAGGTACCTAAACCTGGGTAACCTGCTCTCTGGATGAGACTTCAAAGCTGGGACTACTCCTCCCCTCCCACTCACACCCCGAGGTGTGGTTTTACACACCCCCCTCGCACAGTGCTTCCTAATGGTGCTCCCAAGGGCTGTGCACACCGACTGATCAGCAAAGTGGCTTCTTTCGCTGAGCTCCAGGTCCCCAGGTCCAAGCTGTCCTCGGGACTCTGCAACTCACCTCATCAGCCCTTTCTTTGTGTGCCTTAGTTCCCCTCTATTAAAAAGAAACAGCACTTCACTAACTCACTGAGGTTTCCTGAAGATAAAAATCCATTAAAATTAATCTGTTGGAGCATGAAACCAGATAATATTTGTAAAATTGATATATTGGAAGACACAAGAGCCCCAAGTGCCTCATATGCCACCTCTGAACCACACTCTGGCTCTGAGCAGAGATGCCAGAAGAGATTTGCCCATGTTCCTCCAAGTGCCCCAAGCCCGTAGGGTTAATTGCATTAAGACTTATATAGGTCCTGTAGGGGGAAAAGAAAAGCATCGCTCGGGTTACTTGGAGGTTGCTGGGAGCACCTCCGAGGGCATTGAATTGCACAGGCTGATTATTCTCTGTGCCAATAAGCTTTGCTGAATGTGAAATTAAGACAGCTAATTAGCGTAAATTGTTACATTAGCCATAATCTATTTAAGTGATATGAGTGCAATGAGGAAGCCCACAGACTGCTCTGGACAAGAAAATGTTCTGCTTAAAACAGAAAACCTTTCGTTTGGATATACTGCATTTCTTGTCTCCAATTTGTTTTGCTTTGAAAAATTCTGGGGAAGGACCAAGTGCCACTAATGGATTCAGTGCTTATCCTTTACCTGTGCTTAACCATAATATATGTATTTTGAGATCCTAATTTTGATTTTTTTAAGGTTTTGAAAACCTCAAATATATTTAACTCACTGAGCTTCTTTTAATTTAGTAACACCATGAAATATACATAACTGCTCTAATATTCACCAGCATTTATCTGTTCCCGCTGAAGTCAATGGCAAAAATATAATTGTTTTTACCGAGTACAGGTTCAGGCTCATAAGAATACAGAAAGATACAAAAAAAAAATAAATCACATTTTGAATAAGATCTCATTCTCAACATAATCCATTTTCCTGCAGTTGCTTCAGTGCCTTTCCTTTCAAGGATTTGTATTCTGGAAATTAAAAGGGTTTGTGTTTTTTTATACTTTAATACTTTTTTTTCTTTAATGCTCATAAACAAATACGTTAACAGGCTCAAAAGATTTATTAGCCAGTCTTAGAATGACACGGTCAGCAGATGAACTCTCTAGCAAGCTTCTTTCTTGCTATACTTAAAAGATTAGTAACTAAGGAGAAAACAGAAAATCTGAATTCTAAGAGCTCAGTGTGTTCCACCAGTTGACAAAAGAAAGAGGATGAATCCCTTTGCTCCCATCCAGGGAACAGATATTTCATTGTTGCTCTGTTTGGTGGCTGTCCACAACTTGTCTGAATACCTTTCATTTGGTAATGGCCAGGAACTGTAATCTTACCATCTGACACGGCAGAAGGACAAGGTGATTCTGAATAGAGAAGCAGTGGAAAGGATTTTAAACAGACAACCGTCCTTTCAACTACTACAATAAACCAGGTACAGAGACACAGAAACATCTTGCACAGGACACTAAGTTGACATTCAATTCCTAGGACAATCTGTATAATAAAGGAGCTGTATAATGAAGATCAACTTCCAGTAGTCAGCATTCAAAAGCAGAGTAGTTCAGGCCTGCTTGAAAAAGTTACTTCTAGAAGAGATCTGAAGCGTTAAGACACAATTTCCCACTTCAGCTCCATTTTAAAAGCTTATAAAAGTAGGAGTATGAAAAAACTCACCCATCTAGAAATCAATGTTTTATCACAGTGTGCTTGATTTTATCTTGCTTTCATTAATTATATCATTAAACGTTAATTACAAAGCATTTTAGATATTACACATCCAGATTTAACGTACCTACTTTTCCAAAAGACAGCAAATTGTACGTGAGGGTTTCCAAAATATAAAGTATAAAGTCCATCTTTCAAAACCCTCCTAAGTATCAAGCTCCCTTTCAGAAGGGCAGCAGGGTTTGCACCCACACACAGCCGCCCCGCAGCCTGCACACCCCACTATCCGTGCTCCTGTTGCACTACTCCTTTTTGCAAGCCTTGCCATATAGACACCATGTAACAAAACCTCGGGGGAAAAGGTGCAGGATGTCTTGAAGGGACAAGACCAAAGCATTCTACATATGAACTCTGCTCTGAACCCAAAGGATGTACGTATTTGCATTTACATCACTGTCACAAAAATGCTTATTTGGGACGCCTCAGAAGTTATTGACACTGATGTGCAGTATTTTAAATCCTTTCACATCAGATCACTTTCAACAGTATCTCCTGCTTATAATCATATTTTTCATCTATCTAAGATGCGTGCAGGGAAATGATAAACCTTGTGAAAAGAAGTAGAGGATGCAAGAAGTTAACAGAATCCAATCAGAGTTTATTGAAGGAGCAGGGAGCTGTCAACAGAGAGAACAGAAGGAAGAACATAGATGAGTGTCTGCCAACATAATTCAAGACCAGCAGACAGTGTCCCAGATTCCTTACTGGATCCATAGGTTTCCTCTAATTATTCAGTCTTTCTATGGTTATAGAAAAACACCACCACAAATTTCTTCTTTGCACTGAACGAACCCCTTCATGCCCAGGAACTAGATATCTTCCCACAAAAATCATTTCCAGGCCAGTTAAAAAAATCACCACCTTTATTTAGGTGTTAACATCTGCAGCACTACGTGAAATCAGTGTTCTCCCAATTAAAGCACTCCTTATTAAGAAAAAAAAAAATAATCCTTGCAAACAGAAAATTAGCTTCACTAGTATGATTTATACTTTCTTCCAGAAAAGTGCTGCGAGTAAGCTGATAGTCTGGTACAACAGCGCAGCGTTCAAACTGTGTGAATGGAGGGAAAGACTCAAACAAGTGCCCAACAACTTAAAACAGGGAGAGGGAAGAGAAAGTTTCACAATTTCAGAAAAAACATCAGATATGTGGTACACTCACCCCCCCCAAAAAAGGGGGTGGGCGGGGGCCAAAAAAAAAAAGGAAAAGGAAAAAGAAAAAGAAAAAAGAAAAAGGCAGTTGACCAGAGCCCAGGGAAATGTTCTCCAGCAGCATCCCTAAATTTCAGCTCAAGACTCCACAAGTCTCCCCAGATTAATTAAATCAGCACCACATGGTCCCTCCCCATGGCAAGCCCTGAGCACCAGAACAGTCAACCCTGTGCCCTTCAACTGAAGCATTTTAATGCTACAGCATCCCGTAGAAAGCAAAAAACTTATTTTCACCTTGGGCATAAGAAAAATGGATATATAGGAACAAATGCTCATATGTTCGCAAGAAAGTGACAGATAACATTTTGGCCTAGAATTTCTAGAGATTCTGGAAATAAACAGGTGACAAACAGCTGTAACTGAAATGAGGGAAACTGGGAAAAACAAAAGGAATGAATAAGAGAGAGAAAGCCAAGTGACATGCAAGAAACAAAAAGCCCATTATATGCAAAGTATGAATGCAAATTCTGAAACATTCATTCTGCTAATTTTGCCAAGTCTGATAAAAATATTCTATTTGAAAAACAAAACAAAGCCGAGCTTGACAAAGTGGTTGTTTTTGGTGTTGTGGTTGTTTTGTCATTGTGTTTGTTTTGTGGCTTTTTTGTTTTGTTTTTAAGAACTTTCACACTAAAATGGATCTGTAAGAAATTTCTTGTTAAAAAATTATTATTTATTATTGAGGTAGAAAACAGCTAAGTTTAACCCTTTGGGCATATTGAAATGCACAATATTACAGTCCAATGAAAGGGGTCTTTGTAAGATCACAGTACATATATTGTCCTTCTGCTGTCCTAATTATTATAAAAGATCGAGTTTATATCGAGTGCCTTTATGCATACCAGGAACGTGACACTAAGGGACTCGAGGGTGGTAAGAATCACATAGATAAAACCTGCTTTAGCTACTCTGTTGTGACAAACATCCCAAATTCTTGGCAGAGGTTAAATGGAAAGAGTGATGGAGATGTCACAGTTGGAGATGTCATGAGGGTCTTGACTGCGTGAAATTAAGTAGGAAATAATTTAATTAGGTCATGACTCATTTTAATTGCTGTGAGATGTTTTCACAGACTAGTCCCAAGCATTTTGCTTAAATACTTGAGGAACTAGTAATTTCTATAGATACTAGTATTCTTTGAATTTCAACAACTGTAAATAAGATTGATAAAGCTTTCAAGTGTTTATTGATCAACTCCTGAGAAACAGGAATAAAACTAGAAATAGTAGCTGATTATGATAATTTAATCTTACTGGTTCTGTATGAAATAAATCCTATGAATCTGAAGGAGCACAAAAAAGACAATAAGGAAAAACACCAAGAAACACGTTCAAACACTTCAAGAACTGAAAATGATACAAGGAAGACTTTTCATTACTATTTTTCTGAAATTTTTCTTCTATGTTTGCTAAATTTGGTGCTCTTTTAGATATCATTCCCATACGTATGGCAGTAGATGTAATCTAGCAGCCTAAAGCATCAAAAACAAGCCAGAAATGCTTGGTTTCAGTGGACTATGAATAGGCTCCGGATACTACTGCTGAATGATTTGTATTATTGGATGATTCTGGTATTTTACTATTGCTCAACAGAGCATTAAATGGCACACAAATACAGAGATGTATCAAAAGGTCACTGGGAAACAGGAAACAATCTTAGACACAACATTAACTGTATAATTTATGCATCCTTCGTAGTTACTTTTACACATTAAAGAACCTTCTTCAACGTAAGTAAAAGAAGCTAGGAGATAAGTCTGGTGTCTGCAGCAACTTCATTAACAGGTTAGAGTTTATTAGCATATTTGCCAAAATTGATGTATTTGTTGATGACTAAGACTATGAATTGATCACAATTTCCTGCAGCTGGTGCCCCATTGTTCAGCAGTCCTATACAAGGGACGGCCACACAAACAGGAGTGAAAGCCCTCCACTGTCAGGCTAGCCAGGACTCCCTGAAGAGAATGAATGGCACGTTTGTTGTAGACCAGTGGGGATTTAATAAACAGTAGTATGAAGTATTTGTTGACTCTACCTAAGGAAGGTCACAATGTGTCACAGTTTCTGCAAGCAAAACTTAGTTCAAAAACCCCCCATACATCAGACTCCAATAAATGCTTCTGTAGCAGAAAAATAAATTCTGTTCACTTCTGCAGGTAACAAGGGGTGAGTCTCAGGTTATGTAATTTGAGGAATCAAGCACTGAAGGGAAGCTGTTGCACATCTCTGCATGCAGATCAAGAATGAATTGACACAGATTCTTTCAGTTTTAACAAAGGATTACTGGCTGTAGCCTTCATAACTTAGCAGTGGAGATTGGAAGAGATGGAAAAAATCTCTGACTTCAAAGTCAGAGACAGGAAAAAATATGAACTAAAAGTAAGATAAACCAATACGTGCTACTGTACTTATCTTTTCCTAATGTAGCCTATACAAGAGAATGTTTGAAGCTCAATATACCATTGTTAAAGCCAATCATTATCAATGACACATCAGAAAGGAGATAAACTGATAAAACCTCATGCAAGTCTTAAGCCTCCTATATTTTAGAGCATTTTCTTGGTACCACTGCAAAGAGCAGCTGTGCAGGTAAGTGTATTGCTACCTACAGCTCTGTACTAGCTAAGGGCCTACAGCCTGATCACTGAAGGAAGATCTATGGAAATGCAACTGAGCTTCAGAGAACAGAATTTTATAGTGGAAAGAACAGAGCTGTACTTTTTTCCCCACAGTATATCTACTTGCAGCCTGCCTTCTGTGCAACATTGCTAACCTATGAAGGCAATTCCCCCCCTCACCCCACTTATGTGTGCTTATGGAGGGAGAACAGCAGCTGATACAGCAGCATCTGCTCCCCTACTTCATGGAAGAAAAAGCTGACATCAACCACACAGCCAGCCTGAAGAAAGGGGGTTAATTTCCAACTTATTCCTCTATGTGCTTAGGTACCTAGAGGATAATAGTGACCTCACAGCAGTACCATTCATATTTCAGACTATATTATGGTATGTTAGCATTCATGACACATTGATTTACTGCTCTGAGAGACTCCTGTACATCTTGGGTCCTGTTCACAGATAAACTTCAAATGAATTCCTGTCTAAAGGTCATTAAAATAATGACTAACAATTGTTCTCAGTTCCTTTCAGCACACCACCACAGCAGATTCTCCCAGTGTCAGATAATTCCTCCCCTTTTTGCTACTGGCAGCAGTAGGACAGGGAGGTACCCAGCATTATTCCTGAGAGTCCATTGCCCACCATCTCAGCCTGCACTGACTGCAGATGCTCTAGAAGGAACAGATCCCATTTACCTCCTGAGGAGACAGTGACTGCCTGAAACCCAGCTGAAGAACTGGAAGAGACCAAAAATGGGTTTCCTTTGGTAACCCCACCCCCTCAAATGCGTGCACTTAGAATAACTTCTAAGAAGCTGGAAGGCAAAACACTCTGAAGGCAGTAGGCAGGGGTGCAGATGGGTTAGCTTTTATCACTCTAACAGTACATGAATACCATGGTGGCGAACTAACAACCTACTCGAAGAGATAGCTTTCAAGATAAGCACAGTCTCTATCTGACACTCCTAGTACAATGAACACCACCCAGCTAACAAGCACAGCACCTTTCTATAAAGGAGAAACAAGAATTGCAGGCAGATTTGTTTGCTAGGTCCCACCTGGGTTGCCATAACTATGCCAATGTCTGCTGATAACAAAGATGTCTTGATGCTACATTGCACTTGGACTCCCAGGCAATAAACAACAGTCCCAAACCAAGCTTTAGAGTAAGATATTGACCCTAGTTTTAAAAAGGCTAGATTTGAAATTACAGTAATAGCCAAAGTCTAAAAAAAGTGAATTATTTTTAAATTGACTCATACCTCTCAGAATGTGAAGGATATATTAATTTATTTAATCTGATTGAAACAGAGCATTATCTAATTTACAAGGTTTTTCAGGTCATACTGTGTTTTCTCTACTGTAATTTAAAAAAATCCAAACTAGTGACAGAGGTCACACATCAGGTCAAATACAAATACAACTCACAGCATAAACATTCCTGTTCTTAACTTAATTCAAAGAGTTGAAGAACGGGAATGCTTTGGATGGAGAGGACTTCTCTATGCAGATATAAAGAGATGAAGTTTTCACAGACACATTCCATAATGACTGTTCATGTAAACTATACACATTAAATGTAGGTATGAATGCAGGTTTTCTTCATCTCTAGAGCTAAGGCCATGGTCTGATCTTCCATTCTTAATTTAAAAACACACCAAAAAATATTATCTTTACTAGAATTAACTCAAAGTACTTTGTATGCAAATAGGAGAATTAGTCTTTTCTTTTTTTTTCCCTCCTCTAAATAGCTGAGCTTTAAACACTGATCAAAACTCTATAGTCCTAATGCAGACAAAATTGCCTTCAAAATCCTGAACTGGAAATGCAAGATCTGGCCAGAGACATTTTCCACAAGTCCACAAAACAATCCTTACATTTATTTTCATGTGAGAAAGAACAAACTGAAGTTGGTAACTCTTTCCTGAAATTAATAGCAATTATTTTCCAAGACACAGAAACAAACAACAGGATTAAAATTATGTTCTGAGTCTTCTCAGTCAGAAGACGTTATTATTTGAATAAAATCAAACCAGAACCTTAGCTATATAATAAAATTTTCAATATTTTCTAATATAATTAACATGGGTTTATTAAAATACTTAAAAAGTTTCCTCCAATTTCCATATTCTCACTTCTTTTGTAATTCATTCAGTTTAGACAATGAGACAAACCTTTTCATTTTCCTGCTCCCATCTATTAGACCAAAGCTACCAAAGTGCTACTTTTGAGATACTTTACAGACACCAAAACTTTTCTACCTTCATTAGAAACTTATGAAAAATACTATCAACATAAAAGTCGGGGAGGGGGGAATAAACTCCCCAAAATATGCAAAATACTTTTAATTCTAAAGCATAGCATATGCTTTTAAATACATGGAGATAATATTTATAGCTTGGGGTTTGTTTTAGTTGTTTAATGAAGCAAACCTTAATTAAAATCATTTCACTGATGCCAAAGCCTAGTGTCCAACACACCCATGTGCACACCCATCTGCAGAGAGGATGGCAATCAGTTTTTCCAATCTGACATTTCTGGCATTTCACCTCTCCATCCCCTTGACTGCTGGGACTTCCAGGTCTCTCTGGGAGGGTGGAAGCCCTGCCAGTGCTTCCTAACCGAGTGCAGGCTCAATGACAAGAGGGGACACCTTTGTCTGCCTGTCCTGGAAAAGCTGTGAAGCTACAAAAGATCACTAGGGATGCACTGAGGAGGCTTTCACACATTCTTTTGCCTTTTCTTTCCTTAAAAGTCATGTAATAAGATAACAAAGCCTGCAGGCTCACAGGGGCAGAAGTCTAGTGACATTATTTTGTAAGTGGGCACAGAGCAACATCCCACTGTGTAACCAGCTTCAAAGCCTTCCTGTTTTTCTGAATCAGGGTTTTTAGTGTAACACACTTCTGCTTTTAGCATGTTTTAAGACCACACCAGTGAGTACTTGATAATCTCTCTTCAATTTACTTCTTTCAATATACATTCAACCAAAAGTAAACTTTGAGCAGACATTTATTATCCTGCCTTTACTGCTTGCGGCTCCTTAGGAAGTAAGGCACTGGAAGAATTCCTATTCATAGAACATGCAATGATGACTAGGTAAGTTATAATTCTGTGCAAGTGCCAGCCTTCAACAACCTTACTCTCAAGTCATTAAGAAAGAAATACAGCTCAGCTGTAATACATGAGCCATAAAAAAATGCCCACAGCCATTCAGGAGAAAAATATAGGCTTTGCTCTTAGTCTCCAACTGCTCAGACCTACAATCTTCAAAAGTAATGGAGGAAGAAGGAACCTGCATTTGTAACTAGATCTGTTGAAAAATTCTTCCTTAGAGTTCAACCACAATAGATGGTTGTTTATTTTCCTTTTAAGGACGATCTTCACAGCCTTCCAAGTCAATTCAGTCAGACTTAAAGGACTGACAGCTCTTGAAGGCCTCCAACAGAGCAAACTCAACCCGTCAGACTTAAGGGCATCTGATTCAGCCCTTGCAACATCTCCAAGTATTTCTGAGACACTTAAATGATACCACATACCACTGCATAATCTAAGCAGCTATTTAAAATAAAAGTTGTTTTGATTCAGTTTGGTCCTGCAAGCCTGGCTTTAACAGCAGAAACCAGAATCATTACAACTGTAATTCATTCTCTTTTCATAAAATCAGAATTACAGTGTAAAGGTATGTGTAAAAGCCTTGTTTTAATCTGACAGAAAACACCAGCTGCTTAATCCCTTCTAAAATAGAAAGACTGGAAAGAAACTATGACCCTTGACAAGTTTTCTCCACAGTCTTCTAGCAGTTTATTTGTTCACAGCAATATAGCTCAATATCATTAACTGGATACATCATTGACTCAAGGAAAGGATGCTAGGGAAGCCAATTGAAACTCCATTTTAACATTCAGATGTCTGGTTTCTGATAACAAGGGAAGGTCAGTGAATCAAACCCATATTGTCTCTTGGAGGCAAAGCACCCTTTTCTTGAAGCTTATAAAACTTCTTCCACAGCTTCTAGTTGAAGCATACTCAAGTCATTTAAACCATACTGTCTTGTAAGAGGGATTCCTGTATATGGTAGAAATATAAAAGATGAAAGCAGTATGATTTCACCTAACATCAGAGCACTTGACATCCAACAGCCTTTGAAGAACAAGTGTCAGATGCTGTGGAACCACAGTGAAGAAATACAGACAATTAATAATCTGCAGTTTTTCAGGCTACTTCAAAATACTAGACAACTAAAGCACTAGTGTAGCTGAACAAGTGCAGTTTGCCTCCCCCCCCTCAGTATTCTAACATCCCTTATAGATTTCAATGTTCCTGGCTTAGTCTTGATTACTCTGTTGCTGAAGCTTACGATGCCTTTCTAGGTGCACATTATGCTTCCTAGAACACAGAGCATTAGACACGACAGAGTGAGAAGCATCTCTATTAGGACTGTAGCGGGATCCAAACACAGGAGGAAGCACAGCTATAGGGGTGGCTGCAGGGACCACAGCCTGGGGACAGACAGATATTGGGATGGCTGCAGTCTTGTCCTGCTGTGACGGCAGTCACCCAACCATGAGCTGTACCCGAAGCACTTACTGCTCCGGACAGTTAAAGGGGGCTGTGTGAAACTTCGCTGTTGATTTCTTGGATTTCCTGCTCCACCTCCCCCACCATCTCATGAATTATCAGCTTCCAAATAAGGGGCATATGTTTTGCAGTGGGAGCCTCAGCAATCAAGACCTTCCACCAAGCCAGCAACCTGCCTAGGAAGCTTGCAAATACTTCATTCTCTGTCACACAGCATGTTCCAAGTGATACACTTTTCCAGATATACTTTACCTTCGTTAGTGTTGAAGCAAAACATCCTGGCAAGAAAGGCAATGTTCAAAATCTGGAGATGTCAACACTGAAAAGTTTTAAATAAAACACCCTAGGGCTCCAAGAAAAATAAAATTCCTTCCCACTTACAAGAAAATGAGTTTTGATTTCTCCCTCCCCCTTACACCAACTCCATTAATTAACAAAGTGTATAAGTTATTTACATGTAAACAACTGGAGCAAAAACAACTTCAGCTTCAGGCAACACTGGAAGATTGAACTGGCAGCACTGGTCATGAGAAGAAAGGGAAGGGTGGAGCACCACTGCCCCTTCACAGGGAGGCAGAGAGGGCGGTACCTGCTGCCCCTGCAAGGGCTGCTCCATCAATCACCAGTTTAGAGGCAGTCAGCACACAACCTGTTACAGCAAGCCGTGGAATACACGTGTGTGAGAATACTGAGAGATGGAATCCTTGTAAAGAAAACTGTAACTGCCTTGTGACACTCTATAGAGGAAGCCATTACTCTAGCAAAAGAGAACTCGAGTTATCTCAGGAAAGGATGGGACACACCCTCTAGACAGTTGCAGTGTCTACTCTACCTGTGTATTGTAGAAGGGCAGAATTACTGCAATGCCTTGCATTATCGGATATGCAATAGATTAAGAATTTAAGAAAGTTTGATCTAAATAAATGATCAACTACTGTTTTTCTGCTCTTCAAAATGAAGTCATGACTATTATGGTTATGTATTATCTGAACAGGAACACCACCAGTCTTTGCTTAGTCAAAAAGTAAAGTAAACTCCAACCCTCATATTCATCCACTTGCCCTCTGCCACAAATTAATTGTACAGACTGTTTTGTAAACAGCATGCAATATTTGTCTTATACATCAAATAATAATTGTACATGTAATAATTTGTTACATGTAGCGAGGTACCTGTTCTCTGCACTCGCTGCAGCCTGTCACATAGTCCAACTAAACAGCACCAATGTATCATGAGCTAGCACTGCTTGATTGCAGCTGTGGTGTCCTCTAAGACATGATAACTAGAGGACAGTAAGAATCTGATTCCTATGCACTTTTAGTAAAGTTTGAGGTGAAATGTCTCTGCTTGGAAAAGCTGCTTCCCCCCACCCTGCTCCAGAGAACAACAATTTTAGTCACTAGATACAGGCAGAATCAGCCTTCATGTATGGGTTAAACTATGCTTTTAAGTAGAGCCTCAGCAAGGAGAACATTCCTTTGTGCTTGAAGAGAGAGAAAGGCACAAAAGGCAGCACTAACACTGCTAGCTGAGCCCCGAGAGTCACAGCTTTACTCCTCTGCCTCTGTTTGCTCAGCGACTGGAGGAAGCACATATCAATGGGTCTGATGCAGTTATGCAAGAGCTAGAGAAACACTTTATTCATCCTTTTCCCTGTGCTTCTCAGCCACACTCAGAAAGGCATCAGCCTGTTTGCACAAGTTCAGTCCTGCCACTTTTTACAGCGAGTTGAAAATCTGAAAGGGGCGGTAGGGGAAATCAATTTTAGGATGCTATTTCTCAGCTATTTTATACCACCAGTTCTGCAGGTCATTCAGCTAAAATGGAGACAAAATCTGTGGTGGGTGCTTTTATCTAGCCACTGAGATTTTTAAAATCTTCAAATAAACTGGATGCATTACTGTGATGAATTGTGAAAGGTCAAAATGCATACTGTAAAGAAATGATTCCTGACAGAAAAAGATGTTGCATTTCCAGCCTAAGAAACAGCTGTAAAACATACTTACACCATAGAGCCTACAAATGGCAAAAGCATTACTAATGAAACTTGGTATGAAAACCAAAAGTTTCTTGTTCTAATTTGTCAGGTATCAAAGCCCTTTCTAAAATACATTTATTTACGTGGAATGGTTTTCAGACATTGTCTGGGTAGCCAGTACAGTCGAACTGAAGATTTTGTAAAACAAGATGGAAGGTGGTTTGGGTTTTTTTGGTTGGTTGGGTTTTTTCTTAGGGGGGGTGGGTGGGTAGTGGGGTGCATGTATTTGTTTTTTGTCTGCTTGTTGTGGTATGGTGGGTTTTTGCTTTTGTTTTGTTTTTTAAACAGGTATCAAATCAGGGCTAGTGGTTTTAATCCCAAAAGAGAAGCCCTTGGAGTCTAGCCTTCAATTTCGCTTACAGAGTAAATGCTGTACGTGGTCATTAGCAAACCACCTGAATTGTCTACCTCAGTTGCCTTGTATTTAAAAGAGAAATAATTATAACGTTTCTGAATGATACTGCAAGAATCACTTAATGAAGCTTAATCTAGCTGATTAATTCATCAAGAATCACTTAATGAAGCATAATTGATAGTTAAGTAACTTCTTGATATTTGAAAATGTCTTTGCTAGCATGTACTATTGTTATTTTAATTGTTAATGATAATTTCTCTGGGGCAGTTTGGTAAAAACTATTCAGCCAAATTAAATACTACTTGTTCAAAAATCACCAGTGTTTCTGCAGTGTAGACTTCCTGGTGCGTTACCTCAGTGGTTATTTAAACTCTGCAGTGATGCACTCTGGAACAGATATTCTAGCATGGTTTAATATTATATTTGAATACACCTGCCCAGAATCTCAAGCTAGCTTTTAGCACTGCAAAATACTAATAATTGTTTAAAAAAAAATCCTACAAAGCTGCAACCACTTTGTGGCCGAGGGCGGAAGACTGAATGGTGGTCTTTTCAAGCTGCCATGCCGTCCTCCCTCAGTATGACAGGAATCCCTGCCTGCTCCCATCTAACGTTGTGTTTCACATAAAATACTAGGCAGGGAAAGGGAGCTTTGTTTGTGGCATAGAAAACTATTTTGGAAGATGCCCCCCTACCACCAGTGCCCACTTTTGGGTGAGGAACACATTGTTCTAATGCCAGAAGCATCACAAGTGGAGAAGTGGGACACAGAACATCAAAATTACACTATCAATGTCAGGGTTCTAAGCAGGCTGTAAGCAAGCCCACCAGAGATGCAGAGCAAAGGGTGTAAGAGAGGTCCCAACATCAGAGACTTTGCTTCAGAGCTCTGCCAAGCCCCACCTCTCATAAAGGATGTTCCTCTTACAGCAGTCATTAGCAGCACGCAATCCTCTCTCAGTATAAGCTAATGCCCTCAGGGGGGTAAACTATTACTTCATCAGCGTAGCTGTGACTTTTGTGGCTTCAGACTTGCTTATTCTCAAAACTGTTTCTTTTATCCAGCTCCTCACTGCTGCTCTCCATGTACATATTCATAAAAATGTGCTGATTCACTTGTCCAAAGTTTTGCTCGGATAGGTCACCTCTAAAACTCAAGGCTAGAACCATCACATTTTGTATATAGAAAAAATAATTTAAAAATAAATCAGTAAAATCCTTGCTTTGAAAGTGACATTCCTTGATCTAGAAGGTTTTTTGGTTTTGTTTTTTTTTTTTTTTTTCTAATTTGATCATCAAAAAGATAAAAGCAACTCAAACATCATGTCTGTCAACTTTCATGAGTTTTTTTTCCCCCCTATTAGAAATTAACCACACAGGAAATGACATAAGGTTCCTGTGTTTGGCACCCTTTAAGCCACAATAAACTATGAAATGTTTCTTTACTGATTTTGCCCTGCTTGGCTTTTCTTTGGCTTTCCATGCTGGAAATTGATGCAACCACTGCACTGCAGAGACTATAACCGCAGGATCCCATGGCCCCACACAGCTCTACAATGTCCTGTAATCTAGTGGGAGAATACTGAATTCAATCACAAGCAAGAACACTCTCAGGCCTAGATTTCTTGTCCCACACAAGTGTCCCTTTCTATTATGAGACCACAAACTGCAGAGAGGCAGCAGAGGGAAACAACAGCTGTGATAGTTCCTCCTACCATCATCATTTATACATGCCAGAAATCCCAGGAACCGTTACAGGCTAGAATAAGCAAGCACCACCACACTACTGACCCAATGTACTACCAAACTCATACCAGATCCAGGACTCAAGGAGGTGAAAGGAGGTGCTTTTCTCTATTAACTTTTGGGCAACAATAGGAAAGCCTTGTTTTTCTGAACCAGGAAGGAACATTTAAGCCTATCTGTGAGTTTAATTTAGTTTTGTTAACATCCAGGGAACAGAGCTAACGACAACTTGGGTCAAAAGGCAGCTTTGTTCACAGTATATTAATTTAATCAGTTCTACCAAAGTTTGAATAGTGATAATAAAGAAAGTGAAATTCAACATTTTAAATAAGCATTAAATATTATAAAAGTAAAGGGATAAAAGGAACAAAAAACCCACTCAAAATTTGGAAAGCCTTGTCGTGAAAGTGAAGAGGGAAACAGTCTAGTGGTTTAGAAATATTTTGCAAATATAACTGAAGCATGATTCAAGCAAATAGGTTTTGTTTCATCTCTGGCTGAAGAGATGCATACCAGTTGTATTTCCACTTTTGCTACAGGTGGCAATGCCTGGTCTTACATAGCAGTCCATTATAATTTCAGTTAGCAAAATTAAAGCTGACCATACTGGTACAAGTATTTAATTTTATATCTCAACTCAAGCTTCTAATTAATAATTTAAGCTCTAGGAAACAGCATCGTAAGTGTGTGATTTGACACTTTTTCTTCATTAATTTTCTCATATTTTCCTCAATATTCTTTTACTAAATGGTTTTCAAAGCTATTGCCATTTTTCTCCTAGGTTGTAATGTAGCATCACCTGCCAATGCCATACGCACCCTTTCTACTTCCCCATCCCTATCAGCAAGGAACGCACGGAACTGTATGCAACCCAAAAGTGCAAATCCTGCATACATGCCATTAAAACAACTTTCTCATTTGATAGAGGATTATGAGAGCAGTTCCTTGAATATGCTTTACAAGCCAACTAGTATATACATTTCAGAATTGTCTTAGCAAGCCCATATAACAAATCAGATGCTGCCTGGTAAGCACACAAGTTGGTATGAAAAACCTCACATGGTATTGGCCAGATGTCTGTTACCCATGACACCCGCTGCATTTTCCCAGAGAAAATCAAGTTGGTTTCAAATGACTAATTTTGGACAACTCTGGATAATTACAGATCTTCTTCTTACCCTATGGCTGCTGTCAGGTCTTTTGAGGAACTGGTATTGGTATAACTAATTTAGGCTGGGCAATGCAAAAGACCCTGCCATCTATGTCAGGCAATAAGAGCACATGGAACACTCACCTCTATCAACATTTGCTTTTCCTGACGTCCCTGCTCTTGTCCTCCTCTTCTTGTCCTGATCTGGAACTCTTGAGTGTCAATAGAATGACTGCCCTTGAAAATATAAAGCAAAACAGAAAATAAACCAATTCTATTCTTGCAAACACATCTGCATTTTACATCAGCCTAATGCCTGCAGCACCTTGTTATCTTGCCCACAGTTTGTCAGTCCATCTTTCAGTTTTAAGCTCCTCAAGGCAAAACACAGTACACTGCCCTGTGTTTACTCACAGTAATGTACTACGCCTCCTATAGTGGCTTGACCACTAATTGAACCTGTAGGTTCCTGCTGTCACAGAGGTAATGGGGTGCAATCCTTCTGAATCCAAATTGCCTTCAATTGCTACACATGGTGCAAACAGATATTACAAATAATAGCAAATAGAGAAGCTAGACTTCCTTTGAATTTAAAGTCTTAATGATTTAGAGCTCAATTTTATATGACAATCAGCAATACACTTTTCTAATTAGCAAATAGAGGCAATCATGGCAAATACATGTTTTACTATCACATTTCAGTAATCTGTATCAGCAACCCGTTCTCCATGCACATCAAGTTTGTATCTAGCAAAGAAAAAATAAAGTTAATCCACTCTCTGCTGACACAATGACTTTGCCTTCCTCTTATTTTGTGCTTTGACTAAAGTAATGTCTAAGTGACCATCTGGTTAAACGTATTTTTTTTTTCCAGTTCAGCAGAATACTTCATGGAAGGGGGGGGGGGAAAGTCTACCTACTTTTTTTTTTTTTTTTTTTTTTTTTTTTAAGAGACCCCCAAATCTTAATTTTCCTGGTAGGCCTGTTGCATTGTATTAAAACTACCCCCCTTACATTATGCATTAAGCTTGATTCATCACTTCAGCAATGGTGTCACATGCAGAAATTCAATCTTGCAATTCAAATTTCTCTGAATATAAAGCCTCAAGAGAACATTTCCTGCATGTCCCCACTAATTTGTTCTTCTTTTGTCAGTCCGTGCTGCTTCTGACAAAAACGTGTTCTGATTTGTTTGTTAGTGCTCCCAAGATGATGAGCAAAAAGATAGAAAATTATTACATATAATTAACATATTTCACCTAAGAAAGGAAATTAAGTAAAACTTGTACTCATACCACACCTTAAAAAGCTTGTGACAGCACTGAATTAGACTTGCTTAGTAATAAACAGTGAACTGACAAAACAATACTCAATATTATCCTAAATATAGTTTATAAAAACCCTAATACATTGCACAGATTTGTGACTTAGTATTTCATTTTTTAAAACTAAATTAAACACCACTATGGCCTTTGAAAGCCAAACCCACCTACTCTTGACACAGCAGGAGAATGCAGCACCTTTCACTCCGTAGCTGTGTTGAGATATTAGCAGAACTCTGTAGGCTAGGTGAATAACTGTGCATTTTCTAAAACTTCCATAGCATCTGTTCTCAAAGAATCTCAAGCAAATAAAATGTCTGCTAATTAAGGTTCTTGGCTCATTCTGAAATTAGAATTTTATGCAGTATGAATAGGCAAAATGAACAGCAGGGGTGGTGGTTTGCCCAGGATCGCACAGAGCTGGTGCGGAGTCAGAGGTCCTGTTGTACTTGTATTGTCCTGTTCTAACCACTGGACCACACACCCACATCACCCCATAAACCTGCTGCACTCAGAGAAAAGAAACATGACTTTAATTAGAAAACATATTCTCAGGATAAGGTTACATCTCCTCTATACGACTAATACCACAGCTCAGACTAACTGTAAGACTCCCTTAAATTTTTTCTAAGATTTACAGAGTCATCACTAAAATTTTTAACCTCTTTGCACCCCTGTTAAAGATATAATTATTGAAAAATTACATTCCCACCTAGATTTTTCATGAACAACTATATGAATATGCTATCAATGATAGTGGTATTAAAGCAACTGAGAGCAGGGGGTTTCCCTAGTTTATTTCCTACACAAGTTACTTCATACAACTTTGACTTCAGCATTTCTCCTACTGTGTTTTTTAATTCACTTTGCCTTTTGCTTACATGGGTGTTTCACAAACAGCAATAAAAAACCAAAACAAAACAAAGAACAAAAAACCTCCTGAAACATTATCTTAAAATGAAACAAGACATTTTAAAATGAAATAAATGTGCAGGGAGCTGTAGGGAGTAGTCAGAGAATATACAGGGTTGGCAATATCCATTTTTTAAGAACCTAAGCTAGGTCACTTAACCATTTGAGTTCTTTTAGGGTTTTTTTGATGAAGTGGAAACAGTATTTACTCTAAATACAATATTTAACTGTACATCAGAATATACAGTTAGGATTTCACAAAAGGTTAGTCCATCAGTGGCCCTGAAATCCCGTTACATATGGCTTGATGAAACTGCAAAGTATTACGTCTCTAGTAACCTACGGGGTTATTTTTTTCCATCTCTTTACAGAGGCCCTATACTAGACATTATTTAAATCCTACATAAGACATTAAAACAGGATTTAAGTAGGATTTTAAAGATGAATAAACCTCACGTAGGTTTTTTAAACCAGGATTAATTGAATCTGTAGCTCCTAGCAGCACATGAGGACAAGCCCACCACAATTTTTCTATCCTTGCCCTATGGGTACAGAACACAAAATGGACACTGAATGAAAGCATCTGAGATTTCCACAACTATTACTTCAGTCACTGTCCAGACAACCAGGCAATCTGTTATTTCCAGTTTGCTTCAGTACATTCATCAAATAAAGGAAAAAGGCCCCAAAGCACCACAAACAGCCTCAAACTACAGTGCCCTAATAGTACAAGCTGTGATACCAACAATTATTTAAGGTAAATACATTCAAGCCCTAATATAATTTATACCTATTAAAAGTGGTTTCACATCCAAAAAAAGGTGGGAGCACTCATAACGTTACGGTTTTTATATTTGTTCCCAAGCCCTATGCTTCTGGTATCTATTAATTACTGTCTACAAAGTGAAGATTACCAGGGACCAACAGCAATGCTGCTGGGTAAGACTTGGACACAGGCAGTAGTAAGTACGTTCACTTATAATAGTGTTCTAATTGACTGAACAATGAAATGTGGTCATTAAGGGAGTTTCCATTATAAGGTAATACTTATAGAAAAAGCACACAGCTGCTCTTACTCCTTGCTTTGCTGTTCATAAGTGCAAAAAGGCAGATACAACTGGCAGTAATTTCCGTCTCATATTGACTCAGGAAATATGGAGCCTAACTCTTACATAAAGAATTGAGAATAAATTTAACTTGCCTGTGTAAAGTAATCTGTTCTCAGCTATTCTTGCACTGACTGAGGGTCAGTTTTGTTTTTAAATTCACTACCCACCCTGGCTATATAATAAATCTTACAAACAAACCCAGACAGTAGGATTAAAGGATAAACATAACTAATGCTTAGATCCAGAGTCTGTGATGAATGAGGGGAAAAAAAGCCAAACAAGAAAAAAAGCAAAAGATGCACCATACACACACAGTGCCTTTAATTTTCCAAATTGTGCAAAATTTATCATCTTCTTTCTGGAACCAGACTTGTCCCTAAATACACTTCAGCTGATTTTGAACTTTGTTTTGGGTTTTTGGTTGTGGCTTTGTTTTGGTTTTTTCCCCCCATTATCATCTAACAGGAAAGTTTTTCAAAATAAAACTGTACAGAAGAAGAATATTAATAGTAAATGGATTGCTACCAGAACTCATTATTTATAGATTCTGTGTTCACAACTGTCTGCACGGAAAATTATTCTGATGTTTGCTGAGCACAATGAAAGGACCTATTTACACAGAAGCAGGTGAATTTAAGAGCACTACTTCACACCACCTATCCTTAAAAGCATGCCACATGTCTGAATGTAACTCATACATCTTATACAAGAAAACCAGCTTTGTTACCAAAGATTGCTTCACAGCTGCTTCCAACATGCAAGCCATACATTTGTCTGTTGGAGAATAACCATCCAAAGGGCATAGCATGAACATAGCTGGGAATGCAACAAAAAGGATTCAAAAAATCCCCTCATTTAAAAAAAATTTATATATTGTAATAGTTACTACCATAGCAAAACAACCTTTCAGAGCTATTAAAAAAGCCTGTCTTTCTCTCTCCACTCAAGTGATAGTGTCCAAGTTTGCTAGTATAGGGCTGAAACAGAATTATCAGATAAAAGAGTACTCTCTTCTGCTTGCTATTAACTACTTTCCACTTCCTCAAATCTTAAGGTTTTGGGAAGTGTTCAATAAACAGCAGGTGATTTTGTTTAAATTCACTTTGCTTCTATAAATCAAATTACATTATTCACTTTAACACTGATAGATAGAAGTACTTTTGTCCATAGGATACAAATAGTAAGATGAAGCACTACTTGCACTATTTTGTTGTATTTCTTATATTTATTTTTTAATAGTAAATTTAGTCAGTGATTTAAACCTTCTATACTTTGTATACATCCTCACCTTGAAAGGATGTAAGTCTTATGACATAAATACCTGACTTGTGTAGTGTGAAGCTGCTGACATTGGTTTCAAATGACCGAGTACAATCATGCTTCTGTGTACCTCCCTCTTTCCCCCTGTACTTTTAAGATTTTTTTTGCCCTGGCCTTCAAGGTAATGCTGAATCACACCGAGCACTTTAGTGAATATGTTCTTTGAAGAGCTGGGTTTTTTCCTGTGGTTCTTGTTACATATAGTTCAAGTGACAACTAAAAAGAAATCCCCCCAAGAGATTGCCTTGCATGGTTTCTTAAGAGTATATTGCTTAAGAGTGCAAGAACACATATTGATTTCAGCTTATCAAGGACTAGTGAAATAGCATGCATTGAAAATCTTATACACTGTACAGAGACAAGGTTATTGACCTGAAACTAGAATTCTCAGGGAATGTTATACCTAGAGTTCAGCATAATTGCAGCTATGCATTGCACAGCTCAGCCCCAAACAGCTGAAATCTAAGCAGGGTAACATGCTTTAATTGTTCTCATCTACATGATAAGGGTAATTTTTTTTAATTCAATAGACACTGAGTGTACTTTAAGCTGTTCTTCCTTTTCCCAACAACCTGCCCTATACAAAACATGCAAGATAATCAGGAACAAAAAGCGAGACTAGATCTGTGAAAGGAAGCTACTGTTTTAACTCGAATCCAAGAATGGTAACCTGGCACTTACAGTCCATGGCTATCTGAATATAACTCCACAAAAAGCCTACACAACAACCCATAAAGAGGAGGGACTTGCACTCAGAGAAAAGGCAAAGCTGCTTTGCTACTAAAAGACATTGACTGCACTCTGCTTTCAGAACGTACACTGGTGAAATAAAGAACAAGGTAAACTTTGAGGTATTTTCTCACTATCAGTTCACTATAAAATGCCAAAACCAGGTAAATCAGCTTGTTAATACCTTTGAATATATTTCAGATCTCATAATAAAGTTATTTCTTGTAACTTTTAAATTTACTTTTTAATTTTTTTCCATCAAAATAAATATAAAAGATGCAGTAATAAGAACAGTTCAAAACATCTATGACCAAAATGAACTGATAACCAAAGACTATAGCCCACAAACAGTCAGGAGCTGAAGCCATTTTCCCATTAGTGTTCACTTACATGGCCCCAGTGGTTTGAAACACATCTGAAATCTGGCATTTTTATTAATTATAGACCATTTTTCCCCCCAATAGTCAGGACAGTAAAACATGCTTTCTTTCCTACTCTAATGACCCTTTAACAGCCACATAAAGATACTGAGTAAGTGTTTGTGGGAGCAGGAGAAGAGCAATAAATAACTTTAATTAAATTCATTTAGCAACAAGTGTGAAATTATCTTGGTATTCAATTTCTCAGAGACAACTCTCTCATATATGTATAAACAGCCCCAGAACTGAGGACAAGCCAAAACATCTACTTTCCCTCTTCTAATTTTCTCTCCCTTTAACAACCTTTCAGACAAGGTCTCCCCACATTTACACAATAGCCATCTGGATCTGCTTTCCTCCCGACAAGTTTCTACTGGTAAAGCTTTCACAGGTGAGCAACGCTGTCAAGGCCTGAAAGGAGCTGGAAACCCTTTTCAAAAGCCTTAAAACTCCATGAAGGTCTTGTCCGGTATCACTTGTGTAACTGCTGCTGTGCACACAAATAGGCCTGGTATCTCTATATCTATAGTCACCACCATAAAGAATCAATGTTATTTGCAGAAAGAAAACAGCCAGGCTCTTGTAACCACCTCTGTTAGCATTTGGCTTGCAAACAGCAACCAGTTCAAATGCAACACTAACGCTGGACATTTCTGAAACCAGCAAGCTCTCGGCACGCTGCGAGCTTATGAGAAACACAGAGCAAATTAAGTATGAGATCAAATTCAATAATACTTCCAAAGATAAATGAATCATCAAAAAAACCTCATAGTAGGAAGAAAAACAGATCAACACTTTTTCATAAGAGCAAGTAACTGAGGGAAGTTTTAATAGCATTACCAACTCCTGTAGCAAGAAATGCTAACTCCCTACTAGGAGAGCCCACTAAAAAGTGACTATGTTGAAGCAGCAAAGATACTCATCTAAAGACAAAAACCAACTATTTGAAAAAGGAGGATGAGTATGATTGCCAAGAAAAATCCTGTGACATCTGCTATTGAAAAATAACCAGATTTGGTTTATGTAGCCCCATCAGCATCCTTCTGTAATATTGTAGCAGGTCATTCAATCCATAACAAAAATGGATATCAAAACAGTCAGCCCAAACCAATTATTGTCCCTCTAATTGAAATACCTTGCAACAGAGTCTATGAAATGATATTACATGGAGGTATTCTTTCTGGTGGCAGTACTGTATGATGCCACCTATAGATCAAGGAGGTTGTATGTTTTATTTCATCATACTGGTGTTGACTGCATGCTCTGGAGAACAAGGTATGAGGTGGGTCATCCCAAGAGCAGAACTCCTCTGCTTTGCACTGAAGAGAAGGAAAGGCAAAAGAACTGTTCCCACACACTGGTTGCATCACCCAGGGCTGAACTGAAAGCTCAGTGTTCCTGCTCACTCACTCAGTTCCTACAGCTCTCAGCTATGCTATTTACACCATGTAATGTCAGCTGTGAAGTAATCGCTGCCCCCGAGGAAGCAGAAAGGTCAGTAACTCATTTCACATAAACCACTGAGCAACCAACACAAACAGAATCATCTCAGGGCTTCTCTGCAACAGAAGCAAGCCTGCATGAGAATGTGGGATCAGTACATGAATGGGAAAGGTTGGGCACCAAGTGTGGCTTTTGGGGTGGCTCTGCCTCCACAGCACTAGCTGCTGACCCCCTCAGAGCAGCAGCCAGCTTTCCAAGGCCCTGGCACAGGCAAAGCAGCAGGACCACAATGCTTTTGCTGTGGCAAAGCGATTTCCTTCTCTACACAATCATTTTGTCTAAGCAAAGGAAGCCCCTTCACATCATAAACACATCAAGATACCACAAAAGAAAACTAGATTAGAGATGTCCTGATCTTCTGGTCTTTGTGACTTGAATGTTATACTCCATGGTATACTCCATATCCTTAAAGCAAATTTTAGAACTCTGATTATAATTATTCTGCAGGAAATAGACACTTTGCTAGAAATTGGCCCTTATTTTCTGGGAATTCTACATTACTCTAGCAACATCTCTAGTGTGTGAAATCAGAAACAGGAATGACAAGTGAAAAGGAGAGTTAGGGGAGAAAGAATTGGGCAGAAAGAGCTGGAGGAAAGACATTAAAAATTAAGACACAACAGAAAAAAGGCAATGAAGAAAAAAAAGATAAAGTTCAAAGGAGATTATGAATTAGAAAATGCATTGTGCTACAAGCAATGCCAGCTGGTCTGGGAAAATGAAAGTTGTATGTGCCCATGACAAGGCTGACTGACTTCTCTAAGCTACTAAAGAGAGTAAAATGTCATTATTCTCTTTTTCTTACAAAGTCTGATCAGTTTCCATCACTCTTGGATGGATTTCTGCAACAGCATCTTTACATCCTGTTTATAAAAAGATAAAATTTTTTGTGGAGTTCAGTGCAAGTAAGCTACATTAAACTGTGAGTAAGGTACTAAAACTGTATTTGTTACTTATAATAGGAATGTATTTACTGGGTTTAAATGTGGTTATTTCCAGCCTTTCAGGACTGTAAGACATGAAGCAGATGGGATTGACAAGTACATATATTTATATATATTACCCCTGCTTAAAAAAAGTGTCCTAAGGGATGGATAGATTAGTTTTCTGTTAGTTGTTTCTGGGCTTCTTCTAACAGCCAAAGTGCCAAGTAGACAAATCTACCTGTATGCTGGTGGGTTAAGAAAGGTGTTGAATGGGTTAAAAGTGTTCTCACCAGCTCCATACAAACAGAGCTAGTCCTTGAAACCAAAGACACTTATCTTTTCCTCAAAAGGCATGTGAGCCAATATTTTATGTCAACAAATGCAGCCATGGGACCAATCACATACAGAGCTATCACCATTCAAACTGGTACACAAAATAAACCTCGTCACACAGGAACAGAATAGGTGAAGTAGGAGTTTACACAGGACTTGACAAAACTTTTATAATCGTATGCCTGCCAACTACTAAGAATTTACCTTGAAAACTTTTCCCTTCACTGCGTAAAAAACAAAACAAAACCAAACACCAAACCAAAAGCAAAATAAACCCCAAACACCCTGCTCTTTTTAAGTAGTACTAACTTTATTATTTATGACATTAGTGTGACATTACTCAGTGGTCAGTAGGTATCAACTACAAAACAATGTAGCAGAAGTAAATTAAAGCTATGCACAAAGCAAGACCTAAGTACAGTGACTAAAAATCGTGAGCTGAGTAATTAAAATGTTGACAGAAACATGAATCCCAATGGCACTTTTTTCTTTTCCCATATCACTCTTCCTCAAGATAAAACATTTTTTTCTAACCATCAAAGAGCTTTCAGTGTTAAGACTTCAGCTGTCATTTTTAAAGTTAAGCCTTTTTGACTTACTTCATCATGTCAGTGGTATTCCAACATAAACATGCAATGCAATAAATGGTAAGTGTAATCTCTTCAAAAACCACACAAACTAATCCTTGTTCCTACAATTGTTTTACTGCCAAATAAAAAAGCATTTACAAAGAGTACAAGGGAATTAAATTATCTGAAAGGTGCTCACTGAAGTTAATAGTGAAATTCCAGATATCACATACCCAGTTATTTAAGAAAATGGAATTTCCAGCCTCAAAATTTTATTTGAAAAGTGTGGGACCCATCCTCTCTTAGTTTAAAAACTAGCTTTTTATGTCATTGAAATGTTTATATTATCAAAAAGAAAATAGAATGCTACTGTTACATACAACAAATATACTTCATTTTGGCAAATATACACAAATATACTTCATTTTGGCAAATATACACAAATATACTTCATTTTGGCAAATATACACAAATATACTTCATTTTGGCAAATATACACAAATATACTTCTTTTCCACATGTCTTTTTCAGGCTTAGTTTCTTCTACACAGATTCTGCTGCAAATGCAGTTAGAGAGGAAAAACTGTAGAAAACCCATTACTATTACCTCTAAAGAGCTCTTCAGTGAGCTAGCCTAAGTAGGCTTTCTAATGCAGAACATTTCTACACATCCACTTCAGCATAAAATTGTTCCTTACAGTATTGCAGTTTGCCCAAAGGTTTAGATGAAGCTTTATGAAATAATCTCTCTGTACTACAAGATGTGCTGCACTTACTGCAGGAGTAGATTACCATCACCAAAAATTTTCAGTAGCTTTGTCATGATTAGAAGCAGAGCATGTAAATCAGGAGTTACTCAGTTTGCAGCTGAGTAGCAACTATTAACACACAGGAGTTCATGAACATTAAGGAAAAAACAGCCCCTGCTTTGAAAAAAACTTGGTTCCAGCATACACAGATGATGCATGTGGTGAAACAATTCAGTCCTTGGCTTTTGCACTGCACTTGCCATGCAGCCAGACCCCAATTTTGCAGACAACATCCACAAAGCAAATTTCACAACAGTATGTGAACTGCTTAGGGAGAAAGTGCTATTTGGCATCACATTTGTAGAATCACACTTTGTAGTAGAGATAGCCCAAGTGTGCATATATGCACATATCCTCCTAAGAGGAGGAGCATTTTACAGACAATGAAGGATGGTCTATGGTTTCAGCTTTTTGTCTTACAATCTTAGCACAAACTAGCAGGAGTGCTGATCACCTCTAGTCAAGGATACAGAAAGTGGGATGTTCCCAAACTTATATAGAAAATTATTGTTGCTGTCCACCTATCTTTTAATGTCAATGTCAATGATTTACTTTATTATTCCCAAAAAGGTATTATACTTGGCACACAACCATACTAGAGTGGAAGTTTCCCAACATATTAGTTGTATCAACACAATTTGTCACTGAGCAATAATTCTTTGTATGCAAATATCTGGATAGACTCCAATAAAAACTGTGTAAAATGCTAAACTACAAACATTTTGCAGACTTATGTGGCCTAGGCCTCTCTCTTCAGCATATGCATTGCAACCAGCTTTCCTGTTAACATGCCACATTTACCATTATTGTTCTAAAGAGAAAAAACCCCACAAACAATAGTTTTATTTAAATCTGCTTATCTACAAGGAATAATAATTAAAAACCCCAACAAAACAAACAAAAAACCAACTAGGCATATTACTTCAAGTTTTCATGGCCATAGTCCTAAATATGTGGCAAATCCACAGCTGTTGAATCTATCCTAGTAAGTCTCTCCAGCTGAATATGTGTTTCCAATTTGAATTTTAAACATTTTCTTTTTCTTTATAGCTGTAAAGCAATATTTTCTATTCGGAAGATGGTAGCAGACAAGATAATCTATTTTTAAGTCTGCAGACACTCTGGGAAAGCAAATTGGCTTAATCATCTGAGAGGACTGACAGTGGTGCAGCCTGAGATCATAACTTCAGTGTCAAAGTGTAAAAATGCTCACAATAACATTTAGCTAATAATCTAGTTTATACCATGATCTCAAAGTTTTTTTGGTCTTTTTTAGGCGCCAGAACATCAACCACGACAGCTTATTTACAAAAACATTAACATTAAAACATCTAAAACTCCATAAATGTAGGAACATCATACAAAAAACCCCAACATTTTTAGATAATACAGAATTACAGCATCGATTGCTTTATTTACCACTGCATCTTCTCATTAAGATTCTTAATATAAAATTATTGCATAGTTGGCTTCATCTGAAGCCCTGAAAATCTGTAAGTCCTGGCCTGTGAACTGAGGATTGGCTCACTGGGGAGTCTTTCTGCAGCAGCTTTTAAATGAGGATGTTAACTTCACAGACATTGAATTATAGCAATATCAAAGCTGAGCTGAGCTGTGTTCTGCTACCCTTGGAACTGACTCACGTTAATACAGACAAAATTTAATTTTGCAACCTAAACTGGAGGTGGCAAAATTCAATGTGGCACTACCAGCAATAGGAAGCAGAGTGGGCGCAGGCAGTGTCACAGGGTGAATGGAGAGATGTTGTGAAACAGTGAGTGAAAGGACTTTCATGGGGCTTTAGGAGAGCTGTGGGAAAGAAAAGAGGTGGAAGTAGTAACTCAATTTCTTGTGCGTGAGAGCGAGGACAGATATGACTGAAGATCCTAGTACATATGTGGGTGGGAAAGGCATCTGGGTGAAAGTGGGAGAAGGCTCCTAACAGAAAGGAGTCAGGAAGAAGAGCTGGGTGGGAGGTTGGTGGAAGCTGTATCAGACGGGGGGGGGGGGGGGGGGGGAATCTTCTAGTCTATTGTTTTTTGGGATACTCTCATAACTAAAGGAGAAGAAAAAAAAAATGACTGAATTAAACCATTAAATGCTTCCCCAATATATTCACTTTCTTATACCACTTAAACATGTACATTTGTCAGACAGAAGTTAAATATCAGATTCTCCAATATTCAAACTAATGGACATTTACAGTATTCACTACAGAGAGGATGAACATTTATCACAATTGAATTTTAAAAATACCTGAAGTGTGTGTTTAAATTGTGGAGGTTTTTCCTCCCCTCTCATTTTCATCACATCATCTCATGTGGAAGCCCAAAGCCTTCCCAAGAAGAAAGTAAAAACCCCCTGAAGTTCATTCTCTTTCTTCAGTTGAGAACTTCCCAAGATAAAAGACATATTACTTTTTCCCATAATACATACATACATACAAATTCCATTTTCTCCTCTCAGCAAAAAAAAAGTTTCAAGTAAGCATTATTCCACACTAACATTCACCCACCCCTTGCTGTACAAACACTCCTGGCAGTGCCAAACACTGAAATGGCTGCGTGACAGATGGTGTGTCTGGCAGTTTGCACGTCCCCAAGTCTGGCAGGCAAAAATATCTGACAACAGCATTTTGTGTTTTGGGAGTACTTTTGCTATGGATTTCCAGGGGCTGGGGAGTTTCTGGAGGGTTACATTTGTTGTGGGGTTTTTTGTTGTTGTTTTCTTTTTTAAGCCTATCTGTATTTATTTAAGTATAAGCTCTAAATCACTTGCTTCACCCCTCTCTCTCCTCCCCTTTTTAGTATGCCTCTAAAGGCAACAAGCCAAAACTGAATGATCGCTAACTGTGCAAGTGTCGTGCCTTAACACGCTTCTCAGTATTGTACAGTTTAACTAGTAGTCCTCTAGCCTATATTTTAAAATCAGTCTTTCCTGTGCCAAATCAAAAGTTAAAAAAAAAAGTGAGTAGTTTTGGGTTTTTTCTTAAATTTTAAAATTTGAAATTGTATTTTTAACATCTGCTCAGGAATTTTGACAGATTCTGCTCTATCAAAGAAAAAATAAATTACAGGAACCTAGGTACATATAAGTACTTCACTTATGTAAACATGTGGGGCAAAATGTACAAAAATGGTTTGCTCCTATTTTAAAATGAACAGTATGGGGCAATGAAGGAAAACAACTAACTTCCTTGTCACTTTAGTTTAAAAGGCAGAAGAGCTATTCTGAACACAACTCAATGAGAATCTAAGCAGCAACACTCAATGTGTTATCATGGCCAGATTCAGAATTAAACATTCCAGAGTTGTGTCCACAATCAGCTTCTCCATTAATTTGTATCTCTTGCATTAAAATAAATATAATTTCTCTGTAGGGAATCTATTAGCTATCATAGGAAAACGTCAATATTTTGTTTGAGGACGGATCATTTAAGAGGAGACAGTCTCTTACACTATCTTGTCACTTAGTTTTACCTACCTAGTTTAAATTAATTACCTAGGCTCTCTCCAATGCTCCTTCACAAGACATCAAGCAAGCTGCCCAGGCAAAAAGAACACTAAACAAAAGTCAGTTTTCCTACGCTGCAGCCTTGCAAGGTTTCCAAGACTGGCAATCTCCCAAAGCTGGCAGAAGTCACTGCTTACATGCTGACAAAATATGCCTTGCTAATTGGATGAAGGGACTTGCCAGCCAACTGATGGCAAGTGAAACTGCACTGCCTGACCCTCTTAGGGAAGCTTGGCCACAGCATGAATTGGCCAGAGATGATAATGCAGCTTAGTAGGAAAGACCCGATTTTGCTAAAATGCTAATGCAATGAAGTCCTCAAGATATCAAAAATTTGTAACTGCCTCCTGCCAAGGCTTATACATTAAGATTACTGTAACTGGTTCTTATTAGTCACACTGTCATTACCAAAGGAATTTAATGAGAAGCAAGACCTTAAAACTAAAAGCCCAGGAAGCTTTACCTTTTGCAGAAAACCCCAACAAAAGCCCAAGAAAAAGCCCAAACAAAACAAGCGCCACTTCTCATGGCAAACCATCAGCTCTGTTTAGTCACAGTAAGACACCCTAAGACAAGGTAATGGCTCTCTTCTTAAAACTGTTTCCTGACAACTAAATATTTACATACATAATTAAAGAAGATCAAATAATGTTCCAAATAGTCTTAACACACAGAAAAGGAAGCTTCTGCACGGCAAGATAGAAATTCCTCACAAGAAAGCAGCTGTGTGAACTCTCCTCTCCTTATCGATGCATTTGAAACAAATACAAGGAAGCATTAGCCTTAACTACGCCAAGCGAGAACATAACTGCTTGTTACTCATTTCTCAAAAAAAAGCATTTTGCTTGAAGCCTTGAATACAAGACTTCTTGGGTTTACAGGCATCACGTCATGATTTCACCAACAGAGTCTATTTCTGGTGATGTCAATGTCTTTCTAAGTGCTTATTAAGCAGGTTTTATCAATGGACTGAGAACCAGCTCAGCTGCCAAGAAGAGCAAAATAAATTTTAGATCAAAGCATATAATCAACAGACATAACAGGTGACTAAGTACCATCTGTCAGCATATTGTTCCATGACACAGAAGGGGTATGTGCATAAAAACAGTGGGGTAGAGATGATACATTTTTCTCCCCCCACCTTTTTTAAGTAATATGATCGGCTAGTGTCAGGGCTGAGTATGTGCCAGACAAATTAAATCAGCCAAGGGCTAATACGTGATACAGGCCAAGTTTTGCAGAATTTTCTTTTAAAAGATTTGCATTCATGCATTGGCATAGCTTCTTTCATTACACGGTCACGCTGACTCTTGAAATCTCCTGGTTTTGGCTTGCACTGAATTAATTGCTATTCCACCCTAAGTCAGTCAGTTTGATCATTACAAATGCCAAGTTGTTCTCCTTTCTTTAAACTAGTGAGAGAAGAGCACTTTACTATGTTTTCCAAATTAAATAACATGAAAAGTGTAGAATTTCAGGCTTATGTAAGTGATAAAGATATATCACTCAACACACTAACAGTAGACATTTAAAAAAAAAAAATCTTAGAGTTGCATAAAATCTTCAATTCATCTAGCAGATTTGAAAAGAAAATATCTTTAAAATGAGAAGCAATAATAACTATCTAAGTGTGAATTTGGATCTCGCCAGAAGCAAGAACTGTTTGCTCATCCTTTTCCAGCAGGGCATTCACATACAGGAAGATTTTTCCTATGACATGATTTTCAGCCCTTAAACTCCACACTGCCCCATCAGCTCTCTGGACCAATCTAGACTCCAGTGCAACTCCATCTCTGAAAGCCCTCAACCTAATACCAAAGCAGAGCACAGTGCTTATCTAGCTCCAAATACATGTTGACCTACAGCCTTATCTTGAGCCAAGCCCCTATCCCTGCTCTCCAGGTGGAGCAGGACTCCACAGGAAATCCTGCTCAGAAGACCTTGCCTCCCTAGCCCTAAATGTAGACTGAAGCAAAGAAAGGTGAGTCCAGCTGCAAGAGTACAGTGAGCAGCAGGCACATCCTGAGCTCAGCCCACATCCTAACCTCCCCAGCAGAGGAATTGCAACTCTGAAGACTCTCACTTCTCTAACCCTCCCTTAAGCGTGAAGTTCCTAAATTCATTATCGTTAGCATTTATTTCCACTTGAACCACACATTGGGATACACACATAGATAGATTCATTGCCTCTGAAGCAACAACACTGGTTTTGTTATACACTTTCCAGGTGTACGTTCTAATTCTTGATCTGGAAGTGTGACCTAACTACACTGCAAGTCAACATAAACCAGGCACACAATACACATCAGCTCCTCCTTTCCCATGCTCTGCTTCGCAGATCCTGGTAGCTGTGTCCTAACCCCATGCAGGAGACCTGGCATGTTCTAAGCAGAAACACCTCGAAAAATCTGAGGGGATTGGATTCTAAAGCATGTCATGGCATATATCTAAAGATAAGTCTAGACTTGGGCAACAGTAACAAAAATCCTATTAACTTCACCCAAGGTCACATTTGATGAGATAGGTGCTCAAACAAGAAAATTTAAGTCAAAGTTGAACACAGCAAAACTATAAACTCCAAATGACAACATACAAAAAGGAAAATGAAACAAGAAAAAGCAGTATTAGATTATGTTTTACAGTAAGATTCTTTGTTCCTCCATGATCTTGCTTAGCCTAAGCTCCTGGCTATCTAGCTCTATCCATGAGATTTTTTCCTGAACCAATTACCTTCTGTGTCTGTTTGTGCAAGATGAACCTCCTCTTCCTCACTCTCCTCTCCAGCTTGACACTCAAAGCCAGCGTCCCGCTTCGTTGGTATTCTTCTTACTTTATTTGTTTGGAACATAGTTTGATGACACAAAGGCCTTCACTGGAAGTGGCTGCGATGATCACACCTTCATCTCCATTCCCATCTCCCTCACCCTTCCACATTATCTGAAGTTAAATCCCTTCCCACCCCATTCCCTTCCAATGTGCCAAAGCTGTCAGTGCCTGATGTAATGATACACCCATGGCTGGCTGGTGAGGAGATGTTTAAAACATTTTCAACTCTGTTACAGTATTTTGTCATACAGGTTGAGAAGTACTCATATGAGAAACACACTATCATGCCCCCTAATGCGAGATCACACAGTAAGTACTAATAAAAGAGTGCAGACACACTAGCTCAAGTGTTTTCTCTGAATTACTTTTTCTCAATTTTCTGTTGTCATTAGAGGCTCTTGGCATTACAGATGACAGTGGGCACAGTTTACCAAGGCACATGAAAGGTTTACAAAAGGCTATGTTCATGTCAAAAAAGACACCTGAAGTTTGTGTGGGAAGACAAAGATTGAGAGACTTTTGGTCTGCAGGGGAAGGCTGTCAGAAGATGTAGTTCCCTCTGCTTACAAGACAGCTGTCTCTTAATACCTTCAGTTTCTACTTTTGTGGGAAGGAAGGAAGACAGTGAAAAGAATGAAGACAGTGTTTCATTGTTTTAAGATAGAAAATAATAATAAAAAGTAAAAAAGTCAAAGAGCCTCTTACAAACACCAGCAAGGATTGAGAACAGAATATTCCCATCAAAATGCAAAGCCATAACAGGAAGACTAGTGGAAGTTCCCTGCTCAATATGTGAAAAATCACTATAATTTTCAAAGCTCAGATTGGTCAAATAAAAAAATATCATCTTTTCCATGTGACTGGTCACTTACATTGGTTGATGTGATAATACACATTATGATATCTATGAGCGTTTTCATTAAAACCAGAAAACCTTATAGTTTTATTTTGTGAAAAATTAAAAGCTTCATAAATTGGCATGAAATTTACTAATACACTTGCAGGTTAGTTTCCAAGATTTACTTTATAAAGAGAAGAATATGGGTATTGTCCCTTCTCCCCAAAAGCCCCTTTAAAAAAAAAATTTTTAAAAAAATCTATTTTTCAAGCTACAATAGAGTAAAATTGTAAAAGAATTTCAAGTTTTTCAAATTTACTGTTGGTCTACTTAAAAATCTTGATTATCAAAAGTTGGAAAATTCCTGGCTCTGGCAATAAATATAGCAAGTGAAGTAATTTTTATTTCTTATAGTCTATACTAGTATAAGATGATCTGTGGTATTTTTTCACTCCATATTCACCCAGACTACTGATCTATTACAGAAGATTAAGATCTAAAATCCAGACTGCAAAGTCAAAAAGCAGATTTCATATCCATAAATTAACTTCCACTCTTACAAATCAGCTATCTACCCCATTCATAAGCACTTTAAACTGGTCCCTCCTCAGGCATGGAGTGTATTTGAAACTTCAAAGTTAATCCTCTCTTGATCTGGATTAATTGCTATAGGAGCTTACAAGTCTTTCTGAGTACTCTTGGCCAGCTGTTAAGACCCAACAGTTTTCTTTATTTATTCCTTAAAAGTAAAAATACATTCCTGTCATGAATTAACCCTTTTCCTACTAAAACAGATGTATCATCAGTTGTGAGTTTTCGCTACTGCACGATAATCTACATCCCGGTTGTATGCTTCATACAGGTACTGCTAAGGCTACAAGCAGATGTTGGCATACAGTCATGATGGAGAACACACTACATCAAATTAACTGTGAACTGAGAGTTATATGTATGCAAACTAGGAATTTTAGATGGAAAGAGGCCTTAGTAACATATAAGTCTAAAATTTAAGAAACAGTCATACTGAAACTAGTTGAATAAATTCAGGATCTCTAACATTATCCATCTCCCTTTGAATCAACATTACACCACAGAAGAACTCAGAACTTCAGTTTCTGAAGTAGTTTTCATGATTATTTGTGGCTATTTAAATTTACTATCTCAAGAGGCCTCATTTGTCCAATTTATGAAAAGCTAAATGTATGATTAGTCTCAGGCTGCAAGCACATGTCCTCTCTTGGCTCCAGACCACTACCGATGCTGAAAAGATCTTTGTTAGGTTGACCTTCATCATTCCCCAGTGTTTTAATGGAGATTATGCCTTCTTCTCCCATCCTCCAATCAATTTAAGTTATTTAATTTAAAAAGCAGCATTAAAACCCCAAAATTAAGTTAAATTAAAAGATACTGTGGTTCTCTTCCATCACACTGAGGTTGCTTCTGGGCAAGAGAAGTCTCAGTGACATTAGATGAAAGCCAACTTGTTGTTCAAGTAATACCTGTACTTTGTTAAAATCTTTTTGAAAATACTATCTATATGGTAACAGAGGTGTCAGCAAGCCGGGGAGCTGGCACAGACAGTTACAGAGCAACTGCACCACAGCTTGTTCACTGCTACTCTTAATAGCTTCAGTGTGCAAAACAGCCACAAGCCATTTGACCAAAGTTACAAGAGAGTTTCAAAACCAGATCCAGAGCTGGACTTAGCTTCACATAACCACGACCATTCCCAAGCAGCAGTGAGGAGCTACAAACAATGGTAGAGGAAACTAGAACAAGGTTCTGCTGTAATATTACAAAAGACCAAATAAATACATAAATTTCTACTTTTCTACAGGCTGCAGGAAAACAGTTCATGAAAGACTTCCAAGAAGAAAAGCTGCTCACATCTTATACGTATTAACTTCCCATCTGTTCTGAGAGGTGACATATTACCCTCATGTTGCAATGAGAGAGGGACTGTGGTTAGGTTTGTTTGGTGGGTTTTTGTTGTTTTTTTTGTTTGGTTTTTTTTTTTAAGTATTGTATCAATTTCTGTCTGTAGGTCTCAAGCAGTCATTTTACCTTTATGGGTATCTAATCTTACACAAAGGACTAAGTTTTCTCTCTTTCAAAAATTACCCCAGTTAAACATCAACTTAAAGTGGACAGCAGGATTCCCAAGTATCTTAAAGAGTATTAGGAGAGGCTTCTGCAAAGAATTAGCACTTCCATCAGCACACAATTGAGAAATCACTCCCTTAAAATTACCAAAGCCTCAGAAACTGTTTTTATAGCCTTTTCTTCTACTGTGGACTTGTGTATTTTTTTCTACTTGGCCAAGAACATTTAAGAGGTTTCACTGTCAGTTCATCTTCCCTCTGTTTTTCTGGAGAAGAATATTCCATCTGCCTACCTATGCAGACATATTGTCTCACCTCCTGCAGTACCCTGGTTCCATGCCAATATATATACATAAATATGAAGATAATCACTGTTTGATATTATGGAATTTTAATTTCATTTTAAGAGGGCACAGCAATGCAAACAGTTGCAAAGCAAACTGAAAACAGCTACAAACAAAATTTTAAAGGACTAAACTTGTCTGTTCCAATCTAATCAAAGAGAAGTCAGTAGCTACAAACAACTTCACACAAAAGCAATAAATATTAATGAAAATCAGATATCTGAGCTATAGTTTGAGTTTTCTGGAGGCATTGTGAGCATCTCTCTGCTCTCACAAGCTATCTATTTGTAACAGGTGCCAACCACAAGAGAATTTGCAGTTTTTGAGCTAGTTAGGGTGACATACAAGTGCTCTCGTGACCATTTTTCACAGCTTTTCATTTCTTGGGAACATGCCTATTTTACAACACGGAGTGATTAGCAACAGGGTAAGCAAGTACAGATCTGTGACTGCCATTCTGCAAAAACACTTTCTTCAGACACTTTAATGTGCTAGTAGATAGAAGGTTTGCCTGGACAAAATATGTTAACAATAGGGGAAGCTTTTGCTATTTTTATTATCTTATTACCATCTTTAGAGAGTCATGCCCTACTATGCCTCAAATTTTTAAGGAATAATAGCTTGGTAGTAACTAACAAAGGAGAGATTGTAATCTTAAAGATTCATCTGTGTGGTTTCTTAGCAGAAACTTTCTCAGACTCAGAGTAGCCAAAATGAGATTTTTTAGGAATCCATGTTCAAAAAGGGTTAAGTTACCTTCTTTCTATACCAAGATTCAGCCTAGATGTTTGCACATTTCTGTTTTGATGATAATACACCTAGCTCATTTGTCTATCACTCACATCTTCCATCATGAACTGAAAGGCAGACAAATTAGCTAAACACTACACTTAAAAATAAATTATGTTACTCTGTTCTGCCTTAGACCTTTCATTTTATCTAACACAGTATCTCAGGAGCTTTACAGACATAAATACTATTTTTTTTTTTAAATAACATCCATTAACAAAAGCCAAACACACTTCTCAGCTTATAACCTGGGAAAAAAATACTTGGCAGAGGTCCCCTGTTTTCCAGGGTTTCTACATGCCCATAACAATTCCCCCACTTTTTTTTTCCTTTTACAATTACAAGTAAAATTTAAATTAATATTTATCCATGCATAGGTCAGGATAAACACTTCTTAGTGTTTGCAAGTATTATAACTTAGAAGACAGCAGTCCTTTCTCTCAGTTTTCCATGTGACTTCAGACATAAAAATCCCAGAATGTATCATCTTGATTAAACAAATATGGATAGAAGGTAAATTGCATTTTTTCACCTCTCTTATATAACAATCGAAATAACACAAAAGCATTCAGTAGGTATATCATCTTTAAATCAAAACTTTATTTCCATTCTCAGAGCACTTCTAACTTCCAGTTATCAAAATGAAAAGCAAATCCTGCATGAGAAAAATTGCAAATAACCCTGTACGAAGAAATAAACTAGAAGTTAATATTTTAACCCAAGAGCACTTTTCAGCAAAATCAGCTGATTTTGTTTATTAAAAACATCCCAGACATCTTAGCATATAGAATAATTGCAAGGCACTCACAGGGCTTTCTGGTGATGTAACTATAACTTTGAAAAAATAAGACACTTAAAAAAATTATTAATTACAGAAATTATTAATAATCTCCAAATGCCAACATTTTAAACAAATGCTCCTCTCTGCTGGATTTTCAGAGCTTGTATTGCAAACTGTTACTTGCTTATAAACCGGACAGTTCCTTTGCAAGATTTGTTTGCCTGGATGGTACAGTGCCTACAGCCACTGTGTCATGGAACTGTTTCTTTAAATAAGAAATATGCAAGATCTTGCATTGCAAACGTCAGACTTCAGGGCTGCTTCTTGTATCATCCTACAATTATAATTTATTTGAGGTTTTCATATTACTTATCAGTTATACAACAGAAAACTGATCATAATTATGTTCTCAGCAGTACTATCTAGACACTGTATTGCTCTAACTACCGCTTTCATTGTCTGTAAAACCACAATTCTTCCAAAAATTTGTAACATCATTTGCCAGCTTTCTTGACTGGAAAACAACAAACGTACCAACTCCAAGTACTTTCAATTCCAACTTCCATTAAAGGTAGGGAGCATTTTAAGCACATCTGCATAGCCTTAATTTAGCCAAGAAACAGGGATTGCTTCAACAATAATTTTAAAAATATAAAGCTTTAAAATGAAATTAAGCAGACAACGTTATTCTGAGAGGCCAAAAAGAAGAAAGAAGATTTTTTTTTTTTAAACAAAGTCAGTACATTTTGTTATTTAGCCTGCAAATTGAATTTCATATATTCCCATTTCAGAAAACTTAACTTTCCCTTCTGATTTAGCCATACATTTTATGAATGTAAGTCCATAAATCAGAAGATACTGTCCAAAAAATAAGCACAATAGAGAACAGCATATCCTGTGTTCTTGGCAGTGCTGACCCCCTGAGGATATGCTTTCACTGCAGTTACCCTAGGCTTCTGTTTGGCTGCTGCCCTTTCTCACCCACAAATAAAAAAATTCTTCCTTTCATATTTAAAAGGACTGTAAGCCTAAGGCTAAACATTGCTGTTACTTGACCTCCCACATAATTTCCCCAATGAACTTACAAGGAGACGAACTTTCCCCACAATTCATTGCAAAAAAGCCATAAAGTAGCTTTGATTTTTTTTTTTCCTGTGCAAAAAGCAAAGAGCTACATTTCCAATGATACACCACTGACGACACAACAATTCAAATAAATCTCTGCACTGTGATGATTATGACACAGTGGCACCCTGGTGTCTCCAATGCCTTTTTGCACTATAACCTCCAGCTGAAGCTCTCCACTCCCTCCCTCACTGGGCACCACAGCTTGTACTTGTCAGAGGATAATTATTACACTAGTTCAGCTTCATAAAACAGGTGGAGAACTGATGGGGAAGCAAAAAGACCTGCATTTGTGAGAATAAGCAACAAACTTTTAATCTGTACACACCATCAGAAAAACCTGTCCCCAACGTATGGCATAGTGAATCTCAAATCAAGTCTGCAGTTTAAACGAATCATCAGATACTGACACTAGCAGTAACACAAAATCTCTCTGTTTTGCAAGCTCTTAACTATTTTTTCAGTAGAAAATTTGACAAAGCACTATTTCTATGAGAAATAGAAGCAATAGGTTTATAAAAATTAATAGCAAGATGGATGACAAAAATCTTTATGTGGGAAAGCTGCCTCCAGGCTCGAGAGCTGACTGAGGCATACTGCTCCTCACTGGTAGCAGTAAAGGGAAAGGGCTGGGTTCAAGCCCTGTGATCCAGAATCTGTACTTCCTCTTATAGATGATGGGCTCAATTCCTTTACTCTTATTTACACTGAGCACCACGCTTAGTCTTCCAGGGATTATTCATAAACCAAGAAGGAAAAAGGAATTAAAGAGTCAATAGACTGTACAGGTGCAAAAACTACATTTCAACACAAGAATTGTCTATGAATTGATAAATTCAAACACAAGGATTTTTGCCTCAGTGACAGTCCAGACAATAGCTTTGGTAATTATTAATTGCACCTTTCATGTGGAAGTGAACTCTGAAAACTAAACAGCAATTTAAATGTAAAAAATAAGTATTCCACTCCAGATAAGATCTTATGGGGTGGGGTGGGTTAGTTGACTACTCACTATAAATTTTTTTCCTGTTTAAGCAAGGGAGCCAAAACCCTCTTGGTGTTTCCACTGTTGCATTTTATAAAAATAAAACACAGTCTGTTATCAGCATAGCAATGCTCCCAAAACAAATCACACCACTAATCATTTTAGTTATGCCAGGAAAACTTCCTGCTGTAGACGTACAATTAACCAGATCAGAAGTTCTACCCAATCTGCCACAAAAGGTATTTCATGTGTGGTTACCCTGTGCAGCGCAGCACTGGTACGTACCCACAGGGCAGTATCAAACGAGGTAGTACTAAAACCAGAAGCATTTGCCCTAACATGGTGCTCTGCCCCAAATAATTAACCCTGCTAAAACCATCTCCCTCTACAGGACCTTCACGGGGAAACACTTTTCGGAAAAGGGTATGAATAAGGGAATTAACAGGGTTTAAAACCCCTACTATAAAATGGGTAATCTCATACACAGCAGGGTCAGGGGGATAAATTAAAAGAAAAAAAAATCTTATTCTTCTTGATATTTTGTTAAGGATTATTTCCTTCTATAATAAAGTAACATTTAATTTACTACACAGAATATTTTCTAACAATATAAGTGACTGCTTGTGTTAGGTTGGTTTTTTTTTGCCTTAATAACTTTGTTCCTGGAATAATAATATTCAGCACTACACCTCTTGAAAATTTAAAGATTTATGAAGAGTGTCAGAGGCAATTTAATTTTGTTCACTGAGTGATCCCAAACTGTAAAAAAATACAGAGTTTCTCCAAAGCAGATCAGCTCTTTAGCACTTAGAAAGAAGTAATTGTTCAGGTTCTTCAATTCCAGCCAAGGAACAAATCATAAAGAATGCAGAAAGTCCAAAATAAACACACAATCTAAGAGCAAAGTACACACACCAACTTCTCAACATACCTTGCAAGCACCCTATAACAATTCTTATTTTCTACTGTTGGCAGAATACATAGCGATCTTTCTGTGACTGTTGTAACTTGCTCTGTAATTTTGTGCCAAAACCAGAAACATGGTCATGACATTGAATAGGTAATTAGTAACTATTAGAACAGTATACAAACTAGGGCGTAGTCAAGGTGCTAGCATCTGTCTAAGCCACCTGGAGGGATTTGGCTTCCTAACAAAGCATCAAAGATGGTGGTGCCTCTGTAAAAGTTTTTATAAATCACTCGGATGGGCTATCAAAGGGTGAAACAAACCAGAATTTCATGTTAAATCCTATCACGTGAAAATATGAAATAGGAGAAAAATTTCATGGCTGTACTGTCCCTTAAAACAAAACCACATACAACAAAACATAACACAATTCATTATGGATGGAGTGCCAAGGAAAATGGGATTTGAGATACTCTGTAGACTTCTCCAGTTTTAAGTGACATGGAGGACTGGGTAAATGTAGCATTTGTGTGTGTCCTGTGGAATACAAAGCCTTGCTTTCCTGGGAAAAGGGAGTCAGCCCAGCCCCAGAGCCACCACCTTTTTTTTTTTCTTTTTCTTTTTTACTCTCTGCTACCAGCAGCTGCTGCAAGATCAAGAGCAGGAATTCCACTTTATTCCTCCTCCTCAATAGCTAATGGCATTTTTCCTTGCTCCTCCCCTACTCAAACAAAGAAGGGGAGGAGGAAGAGACGATAAACCCTTGTGAACATACTCAGCATCCATGTGATGTTAAAAGTGATAATTGTCATATTCCAAGGGGATTAGTAGAGTAGTGGTAATTCCATAAAATTCACCATTGGTCAAATCTTGTATTAAACATTACTGTAAGAGTTTTCCCAGAGCTTGTTCATTCTGGAGAGTCTTTCTGTTTGGGGACACAATATTACTCAAGGACTAATAATGAGGCAAAATGCATTAATTGTTTCAGTCAAATGAAAACAAACCCAGACAGCCCTCACAGTTTCAACCTTCCCCCTTTCTTTTCCCTTCCACAAAACTAGATGGCAGTTATAGATCACACAACCTAGATTTGAATCGCAGGCATATCACTGCAGTTTTTCCACCAGTATAACGCCTGCACTACATTAGAACAAGATTAAGGAAACTGGCAATTCAGGCCTTCCCAGTTTTAAATAGCTCTCTAAATCCAAAGGATGCAAAAAATGGAGTGGAGTGCCTTCTGTGGATGTGGTAAAAGGGGAGATCAGCCCTCCACAGAAGACAGTACTGTTTTCAAAGCCTAGCAATATGGCTACTGGTTGTGAAGCAAAGCTATAACACCAACACAAAGAGGTTCTCTGAGTCTAGCTACCACTACAAAAAGAAATATAAAAAAAATGCTAGCAGTAAGTTCTCACACGTATGAGAAGCTAAAGAGATTGAAGGAGTATAACAATCTAAGCAGGTAAAGTCTCCAGAGATTTATACTTCAATGAGATATGAACAAAATCCTGCAGAACTCTCTGAAACAAAGTCAGCAATCATTACACCATATAAACTTTTCAGCACTACTATTTCCTGCACAGCAGCTTTTAGAGCTTGTTTTGAACTCTTTTTAGAGCCCAGAGGTTGTTCTAAAATTCACCTGAACAATCACAGCTCTACTACAGATGAGGTACTGGGTTTTCATACTATAAATGAAGCATCTCATGAACTGTTTCACCTTCTGACCCATTCCTTATATCAACATTGTGCAGGTAATTATTCCAAAGAGTATCTAATACAGATAGACCTGAAGAGACCAATCTCTCCATTAACAGATAACACAGCAGCATGTCTGTGCTTGTTCTTTAGCTACCACAGTCTATAGCAATAAGGTGGCCATTTTAATAGAACAAAGTGAGATACACCAACACAAACATTAAGGACTAGCTCTACAATGCTTCATACCTTCAGGTTTTCTCAAAGGCAGACAGAACCAGTAACATTAAACAACCCTGAAGAACTGAATACATGTACTTAAGGTACAAAAAGTATGTGGTGATTAACTCATACTAATAAAAAGCAAAATCCCACCAATTTTAGTTGTTTCTAGTTGCATTCTCTACCTATTCATTAAAGAAAAAGGCAAGAGTAGAGTTAGCTTATCCTTACCTAAAGAGCTCTGCTCTGATGCTGTCTCTATAAAGGCCAATAAACATCTATATTTCTAGTACAGCTAACACTGGAGGTCAGCCACTGCATAGAAAGACACCAGCCCAAATTCTGTCCAAGCTGAGTAAGGAGAAGCCTCTCCTGGATGTCCACCTGTTTTGCATTGAGCATCAGCTGTAATCATCAGCCACAGCTGTGAGAGCGAGAGAGGGGCTCTTCCTGACAGGAAGTCATAAGGGCCCAGGGCTGGGAGAGAAGGCTGAAAAGAACAGCAGGAATGGGGCTACTGAGTTGCTTGGTTACTGGATTGTCTGGACTAAAGATAAGAACTCTTTTGGTGGTAGTAGTGTTAAAGCCTGTACAGTGAGAGGTGCCTGTTCTCAGTAGGAATTCCACTCCTTGTTCATCCTCCTTGCTCTGGGTGTTCTTACCCCTCTCTACCATGTAATAGTCTATGCCAGAACTATCAAAGGCTATCAAGGATTTCATATATGATAAAAACATGAGAAAGTATTGATATGACTGCCAACACTACAGCTACTGTAAATCTGCTATTGTTGTTAAATGGTTAGTGAATATTTCTTACACTAGGTTTTCTGATAAAAATGGAGCATAATTAGTGACAGTAAAATTACTTAATGTGAAAAAGCAAATAAGGCGGGTCTTAGGTACTTGCAGGATTATATATACTGAAGGCAAATAGCCTTTGCTGTATCAGAACTTAACACAGGTGAAAAACAAATGCAAAATTTTCTCTTAGAAGTTTAACATAAAACATCTTATGATTTTTCAAATAACAGTACTCTCTTCTTCTACAGATTATGTATTTATTAAACATGATACATGGAAAAGAGGCAGAGCACTGTCAGTTTGACAAGAAAACTTCAGCAATGCTGAGACTGAAACTAGGTGGCTACTTCCAGCCTGCAACCTACTCATCATAGGCATGTCTAATTCTATCAACTGATTCCATCAAACTGCTTCTGAAGATCAGTCTGCATGAGGTATGCAGGATACACACTTAAATGCTGGATAAGCACTTAAACTGCTTATGGCACCAATTAAAAAATCTTAGTTACTTGTAATCAGTGGAGAGAGTTTTACAGAAATATCTTAAGTAAGAAAGTCAGAAAAGAGCGATCCTCAGAATGATACTAACAATTTCCAGTTCACTCGTCTTTATGCAAGTTCCTTCTCAGCCCAGCTGAGAGAAAAACAAGCCACACAAACAAGGTTTGGGTGTGCAGTAAGGTGAAGGGATAGTCTGACTTGAGAAGCTAGCACAGTGCTTTTATTCTGTGCCAAATCCTTAAGGGCTTCTTTAAAATTCATCAACAGACAATAAGCTACAAAAAGAAGGGTGACATAAGTTCACACTAAAAAAAACCTCATCTCCGCTATCTCCAGAGATATTTTCTTCTCACTGCCAAATACATTATCGTTGAAGATAACCACACAGCACTGAGTGCACCATAACACCACAGCAAGAAGCAAGTGTGCATCTGCTTCACTGACAACTCCTTTGGCGTCTTTCATTTGGGTTACAGAGCTTAATGAGCTACAAAGAGATATCATCAGTGCTAGATGAAAAATCCCAAAGCCTTGAACTGCAGTCTAAATACTAACTAGCATAAAGCAATTCTCTGCTCTCTGCAAATTTCTGTGGGAAAGCACTGCAGTTTGAGGGAAGAAGGACTGTTAAAATGGTTATTGGAGACTCTGCTTAGAAGACAGGGACCAAAGTTTTGTTTCATTCTCTGCTAGCTTACAGAGCTCAGCGATACTGGCTGACTATAAAAGCAGGCTGAGGACCACAGTCAAATTCCTGTTAATTATGACAGGAACCAAAAGATAAGCAGGAAACCAATCAAGATCCCCTTCTTCCCTTATCATGTGAGGCTCACTTTATTTTAAAATTTCAAAGATGCAGCTGAATCTTTCTACAAGAGCATTAATTATTTTAGTTCATGGGTAGCTTTTCATCACAGCATGTTTTAAATAAAGATGTAGCTTTTCATTGCACCAGAAAATAACAAAACAGTACAGAATGGTTCTGATTACACAATGTAAGAAGCCAGTAGGCCAGACAGCTTAAGATATTTTCCCAGGGTTGCACAAAACACCATCAGATTCATGATCAGACCATGAGTCCTATTCCTGTTTCATGCCCTATCTGCAAGGTTTGCTGCCTACGATATAAATAAGAATGCCAGTTACAAAACACATTATCCTCTCTGGCAGATGGCAGATGCACAGGGATCCTCTCTAACCAGCTGTGATGTAAACAGTAGGTCTATTTGAAACATCTTTGATGTTGTTTCAAATGGGCATTATACTTCATCAGTCCAGAAATGTCTGGGGAAATATTATACTTGATTTCTGAGCACACTGACAGATATCAAATGAGATTTGTCAATAGTCTGTTGATATGTAAGACTTATGGGTATTTTCCAAAGGCAGGGTAGCTGGGATCTCATATGGCACAGTCAAGATAAGACAAAAACTTCTGCCAAAGTACAGTGATCTAATGAAATGTCAGCAGCTAAGCTACATCACCTATTACAAACCTCTGAGAAAAACAAACCGTGGTCCTATTTTTTCCTAATTGTTTTTAGACCACGAAGTGATGCTCTCTGCTAGAAAATGTAATCCATGCCACTTCAGCTAACAGTGAGAAACTCCCCTCATGCATTAAGACTGTAATACCAGTTTTTATATTATTTCCCATGCTCCAGAGCCATGACGCATGAAAAGCAAATGATTTAGCATACACTAAGGATAACATGCTTAATGTCACGAGGAAGCAAGCTCTCCTTCTTTTAATGTGGCTCTGAGTAAAGCCCCGCAGATTTTTCTCTCCTTTCCTTCAACAGGAAAATGTCTCCTTACTTGCTGCTGCCCACGCACTTAAGGAGTGGAATTACCAGGAGTGGAGGGATTCAGGAGACTTAAGGTCCCGGCTGGTATTGACTCATGCTGTGTGTACAAAAAATCATCTGCTAGTGAATACCTGTGCCCCTGTTCTGTTTTTCTCCTGCCCTCTCCTTTTGTAAGGTTCTCCCTACCCTTAATCTTTTCTGTCAGGCATATTTTAAAATGGAAAATTTGTCATTTTTAATTAAATAATAAGACTAAAATGGAAATGTAGTCAAAGAAGTGTTTCTATAAAATAGTACATTCCTACCATAAACGTCTGCTCTCCATGCATTTAGCCTTATCTGTTTACATGGCTCCTTTGTCTCATGTATCATTGACAGAACTGTTAATTAGTGTCCCAAGTCTGCAAGCAGTGTGAAGCAATTTCTGCAACTGGTACCTACATTCTGTCTGATGTATCTTTACTACTGAAGGTTGCACAACCTTGACTCCAAGTAACCAGAACAAGTTTGCAAAGCTGGCAGTTAAGGGACTTTTATGTGAAAATTGTAATCTGAAATCAACATGCTGCACTGACAGAGGGCCTGTAAAAAAGTCACTTTTCTAAAACAGAATCTAGGCTACCATACATTTACAAAACCAAAAGGAATGGTTCACTGGGAACTTATCCTAGAACAGGGCCATGACTCACAAAAGTACTGCAGAAGGTATATGCATACAAGTAAGCCACAACATATCATATATCTGCTGTTTTTATTTCATGGCCTGCACAACAATAATTATACCCAAGAGCACAAATTGAGGGTTTTTTGTAGGTGTTCATAGAACTACTTTACTTGCTATCTCTTCTGAAGTATTTCAAACTTAATGTAAATTTATGACCAGAGTTATAAATTTTGCCTTAACATTTAGAGGAACACACAGCAGTTTTACTGGTTATACATGCTTTTTCAGAATGTCAAGAATGTATAGCAACACCTATTCTGTAATTTATTCATATCTTCTTTAAAAGGCAATTGATTCATGTCTTGGAAAATATTTACAGACTATAATGTATATAACATTTAGAAGGTATTAAACATCAGAGCAGATGTGTCCTCAAGATGTAGGACTGCAGACCAGGTCTCACTTGCTAGTCTGTGTCTAACACAGAGTCCCACAGCTGAACAGTGTGTGATATAAACACATGCTTTAGAGTAATTCAAAGCATAAAACCGCTCCTGTGCACATCAGCAGGTGATTTATTGTTGAATGAAAGGAAACACAGTCCAGATCATATTGATGTTCCATTAACAACTGGCTGCACAAAAATAATGATTTGTATTGGTTTCAAATCTCTCACCTTTCAACTCAGTAAATTAAGATGAGGCACAAGTCAATGTGACCAGTGAAAGGAAAAAAGGGGCAGTTGTATTTGGCCAGAAATTATTTAGAGGGGAAAGAAATAAGGGAGATTGGTTGGCACTGGACAAGTAGCTAGTAGCAAGAATATGTCCCTGATGATAGGAAGAAAGATGGAAAGAGAGTCAGAGGAAAAGAGAGAAAGAGGGGAGCAGGAGAGAGATCAGTGAGGCATGGACGCAGAAAAGCAAGTGAAAACAATGGCGTGTGTAGGGAGCAGAATAAACTGTGTACAAAAGAGGAGATGACACTCTCTGACCATGATCGTCTGCAGTGTGAGAAAGTCAATGCAGCCTTGTGACTCAAGCCAGGAGTGGGACTGACATGTGGCAAACAGACAATAAAGGAACATACAAGTTAGCACAGAAACAGTGCATTAACGTGAAGTAGGAGCTGTACTGGGACTCGAAGCTGGGAAGGAACCTAGAGCTGAAGGCCTAGCAGGACAGTTAGTCAAAGAGTCACAGTCAGTAGAAGTGAAGAGAAATTTCAATGCATAAAGAAAAAGGAGATCCTTTGTGTTGCTTGACCAAATGCAAAAGTACAACTGGAGCCATTAACAAGACAAATCAAAACAAAGGGGGAAAAAAAAGATGACAAATAATGCTTTGTTTAGAGACACATAAGATACAGCCTTTGTCTGTTAAATATGGACATTCTTTTCCTTTTCCTGAGACTGACAAGTACCAATGTAATAGCTAAACTAGATCCTGTCCTACATCTGGTGTGTCTTGTGAAGTGAATCTGTGCTACCATATTACTCCATTTAAGGTTAAACAGTAAAATGCAACATCGAGTAAAATAATAGACCTTTAGTATTGGTCTGGCTAATGATTGCAGGTTCCAGTGTTTAATAATAAAGCATGACCAGAAGAAGTACTTAAGGGTAGAACCACAATACCAATCATAAACAGGTGTGTTACTTTGCCTCTCCAACAGCTACAAACAGCAGCATAGTTCAAAAATTCACTTTTCTGGCATGCAAACAAGAGTTCATGTTTCAACATGTAGAATTCCAACTTTCAGAAAATAAATTTATGATTAATCTGAAAATACATGCACAAGATATAGATCTCTATTAAATCAGCTACGTTTATATGAGAAAGATTTACCTTAGTAATTTAATTAAAATGCTGATTTATATGGAATTTCCCAAAAAATCAGTCAATAGGAATGAAAAACATCCAAAGTAGTAGTTCCCATTTGTTTAGACTTTTGAGATCATTTCATTAAGGCAGCACAGAAGGGGAATGGCTACCCTCTACACCACATTTATTTTTTTTCTATATAACTTATAGTAGAATACACCTTTAGCTTTATCCTTTTCTATGTCTACCTGTATTTCAGATGGGCTTCTACTTAAATTACAAAAACATCCAGGTCCATCTAACTATTTGTATATTTGTTAGTTTGTTTAAAAAAACACAGAAGACCAGGACTGTCTCTTCCTCCATGACTAGAAAGAAGTAGAATATGTTGAGTCTTATTACCCTGCTTAAGCAGCACACAGAACAAACTAGTGTGCTACCTTTAAACAAGGTAGTTTCAAGATACAAGCAGTCAGAAATGTTTCTAGTATTTTCTCAGCTCCAAAATAAATAACTGCCTGATGATCTCACATTTCTAGTTGTCCTTGTTCCATAAGGGAAGGCAAGCCAGGCATCAAGGGTGACAGCATGGCACGCAGGGCAGTGAGCTCACTGACACAGTACAAAGTCCCCCACTGCTCAAACAAGAACAGCAAAGGAAGTCCAGCCATGGTAACAGAGTCAGGCAAGAGTCCAGATTGCCAGACATGTCTGTAGCAACAAGGCAGGTGCCAGGCCAAGCCAGGAAGCCAAGGCCCTGAGTTTAAATGCAGCCCCTGAGTTAGTGGGCAGAGGTGTAAGGTTGGAGGCTCCAGGTGAGGCTTCTCACAGCTCTTTCTCACAACTTGGCTGTTTCATAGCAGTCTGACCAAAGGTTACATAGCTATGCTGCACCAGAGCTGACTTCAAACACAGCCATGTAAACGCCTGGCATGGTGAAAAGAGGTTGTAGAAGGAAATTACATAGATAGGTGGTTACTGGCTGGTTAGGGCAATCAGAGGCTGTCAGTACCCTGACAGTGTGCAATTGAATAACCACTCTCAGAGTGTAACTTGAGGGACATGAGAACTTGGAACAGCTATGCCCAACATCTTAAGAGTTGTATATCCAGTTTAGATAAATCTCTATGAGACAAAAAGCAGGCTGAGGGACAGAAATAGAAGAGAGAAAAATTTATGATCCACTATTCTTTGCTCTTCTGTGACAGACACTCAAAAGATAAAAGCAAAATACAATCACTACCCTGGATTTCATTCACCTCAGGCCTCAAAACACCAAACTGCAATTGCTGCGTGCTAATCTGTATCACAATCAAGAATAATGCCCCATCTCTGTACATAAAGAGCAGTTTGTACCATGTGTGCCCCTGACAGAAGCATTTTGTCCCTCAGGCATGTCTTACTCCTCTTTTTCACTCATGGATTAGCTTTCAAAACCAATGAGTAGTAATACTTCGTACTTAATCATCAAAGCGTCTCAAAAACTTCAACTCTACAAAAATTTCCAGCATGGAATTATTATTCCCATTCCACCAACCAGGAAGCTGAACAAAGAAGCCCACAGACTTTATGTTCACTGAGTAGCAGAAAAAAACCTGCTCCTAGTCTTCTGCTTAAATTCTAAATCAATTCAGAATTGATTTAGATCAACCTTCTCAGAAATGTAAAAGAAAAGGATACAGTATGAAGTTCCTAATCATTGTCAGTTCTGTCACTGAATGTCATCAGGGAACTTCCGTTTCTAGTGCTAGTGTGAATAAAACTGTCATTAGGCATTTAGTTTCATTAAAAATTTGCTTAGTGTTATCTTTAATAATTTTTTAGAGGAATTAGAAACTCACTAATATAGCCCCAAGCAGGTTTAAAACTACTGCATGTCAACGTTTTCAGTTATTTTGCAAGCTGTCCTGGACAGCCTTCAATGTCTTCCAGATGTTTACTACAGTCCTGAATATCGGCACAGTGCAATAAATTGTATTTTATTTTTCTTCCATCAAGGCAAACTGTTAGTCTTGCTAACACCAACTTTAGTGATAGCCAGGAAATAATGTTGTTTGAAATTGAATTAAGATGTACATAATTTTCATATAAGGATTTTCCTGCTAGTTCTTTGATATGATTGTAGCTTTCCCCCAAATCAGACTAGTAAACCAAGGATATTCCTATAGAATCAATAGCTTCTAAAACAGGTGCATCTCTCACATATTTATTACAATATAAAAATCTTGTCTACTTGCAATAGTATAGTATATAAAACCAAGGATGAAATTATATTATCTTGTCTCTTAAAATATCTCATCTTGATAGAAGTAATCTGAACAGATAGGAAATGTTAAACAGTGAATTAATCTCTAATTCCAGAAAATGAGTGTTAAAGCAAAATTACATATAGTATTTGACAAAAAAGATCATAAAATATCACAACAAAAACTGCAGATGTTTAAAATTATTCTTTGTGTTAAATATTTCAGTTGTTAAAAGGTATTTTAGGGATTTAATGATTTACTGATTCAGCCAGCCATCTACAGTAGGTCAGACTTCTTCATGATTCCTTGCACTGGAAAGGAAAAATAGTATTCATAATGGGACAAATGAAAAAAAAAAAATCATATGCAGAATTGTGAGGCTTAGACAAAAAAAGACCCAAGTGAAAAGGAATAAGGAGGGAATTGGTAAGGAGCACCAGAAGTTTGATGCTTTTGCATAGAGATACTCTTTCTTGATTTATATTGAGAGAAATTGATGTATTTTATTTCATAGAATCATAGAATGTTGTGAGCTGGAAGGGACCCACAAGGATCATCGAGTCCAACTCTTGCCCTAGCACAGGTCAATCCCAAGATTCAGACCATGTGTCTGAGGGCCTTGGCCAAATGCTTCTGGAATCTTGTCAGGCTTGGTGCCATGAGCACCTCCCTGGGAGCCTGTGCCAGTGCTCCACCACCCTCTGGGTGAAGAACCTTTTCCTCATGGCCAACCTAAACCTCCCCTGCCACATCTTCCTGCCACTTCCTCTGGTCCTAAAATATATTTGAAAAGATCAACAGAAAGAAAGAGATACTAATATTTTTACTTAATTTTTCTACAATGCAAGAGTTAGTTAAAAATTATGATGGTAGCTTTTCTCCTTAAATGTTTGCCCTATTTTACCAATAATATCTTCTGTGTTTAAAGTACTTCTTTTCAGTTTTAAAATTAGCTCTAGCCAGTCCTACTACAAACTTGCTATGGAAGTTCCAGTTTAGATAAGCAATTGTCAAGTAAAACGAGCTTTAAAACTCCAGGAGTATGAAGAATGAATACTTTCACTACCTGTATATTTTACGTTGCAGAAAAGTTCTAAGGAGGGTATTTAGTTTACTTTATTCTAAATAAGGTACAATTCAGTGCACTTTTATGTACTGTAATATGATCACACACTTGGCAGATACTGCATAAGATTTCCTAAGCTCATATAAAGTTTCCAGCTCTTGATAGCCAGGGTAATTTTATCATTCTGTTGGTTCGACCTGCTGTGTGTCAAAAAACGTTGCTGGTTGTTCCTAGACTACTTTAACTCTAAGGTGCTCAAGATGACAGTATAGTAAACAATATTATTAGTAAATATTTTAATATTACAAATATGTCATACTTGCTCGCAGGACACCTGGAACTAGTTTGGAGCCCCATGAAAGGACAAGCTATCAGGCTCTAAAAGACACAAAAACACTGCAGCTTTACACTTTCTCTAAACTTCTTAGGTGACAAATGGGAATAAAAATGAAGAAGCCTGTATGCCTATCTCCCATCCCTCTTTCCAAAAGAATCTGTATTTTCTTTATATACAGTTCTAAAGCACTGTTTCTCCCGATGAACAAAACTTTCTGCTAGCTTCTGTTTATCTCATTTATTTCAACCAATACTTACTCTACATCTTAATATCCATTGCATAAAGTGCATTTGTATCATTAAAAGTGTTGAACATAACAGCTTTACAAATATGCAAAGAGAAGATTTAAAAGTTACTGAGCTTTATAACAGGTTGGGTTTTTTAAACATCTGCAACAGATTACACACAGAAAGCCTCTCACCAGGGAACCCAGAAGAGGCCCTGTGGTGTTTCCACACCCAGTCAATTAAAGGATTACTACTATTAAAAAACAAGTCTTTCTTTGGGACTGTAGATTTAAGCGCATTATCTGAAATTGGTAGGGATCAACTTTGCTTGTAAAATGCCAGTAGGCTTAATGACATCAAATTTTGAGCTAGGCATCTTTGAGACCAACACAAAATAACTGAGAGGCTTCTATAAGACAGACCAGATCTTACACCAATTTCTACTACTGCAGAAGTGGAGTTCCTATATTCTGAGTATTCTTTCAATACGACTAGTTATCAGCAAATCCCTTCCATTTTCCCTCCAATGACTAAGAACTTCTGTCCAAACTAAAAACGTATTTCATTTGTTGTGTCTAAGAGAATTGTTCCCAAGGAAAAAGGATTTGTTGGGCTATCAAAACTGTGTATGCACATCATAAAATACTTTTTTTTCCAGTTTTAGTTTTACATAGACTCAGTACTGACACTGATTAAATGCCAACAAAGTGTCCACTGTTTATATATTATGGAGTCCTGTAAATGCTTTGGTAGATAAAGGCCAATAGGTTGATATAAAATAAATTAGGCATGTTAAAATAGAACAAATACTGCATGTATTACACTGTATGCATTAAGGCCTGTATAGTTCTTATCATCACTGAAAACTGGAAAAGGGCAGAAAATAGGCGAGGATATTAGAGCAGGCTTTTATATAGGAAAAATGTAAAAGACAAAGAACAGAGATACGAGCATATACATACTTCAGGTCTAGCCTCTGACCTTGGTGACATTAACCTAATCCACAACAACACTTCTGGATTCAGTTTGACTACTGTGGCTCATAGATTGGCCAACCACAAACCAAAACTGCTAAGAAAGACAGCGCAATTTCTGTATACAGCCTCCTCTGGATTAAGTGCCGTTTTAGGGCTCTCGCAAACTTAATTTACTTCAGCAGTATTGCAAAAGGTAACAAATATGGTTGGCACTTGGCCTTTAACTGTCTACCATTCATTATTTCCTCACAAAGGTAGAACTGAGGCTTTATACCTAAAAACAGCTTCAAGTAAAGCATCTGGCAGGTGGAGGGGGACACTCCAGAGCGTAGTTCTGCCAGCTTTAGCTGAATCAGTGAATCTCCTGTGCTGCCTCTTGATTTCACTAACTAACTGGAGTGGAGACACTCAGCAATAGGTTGTCCTAAGGTAACTCCCATGGTATCAAGGTTAGGGAAACTCAAAACAAAACAAACCATACCAAAATAAAGAGATACATTTAGGTCAATGAAATCAAGCTTCAAGTGCTATTCCTGCAACATACCTCTCCCTCTGTTAAACAGGAACAACAGCTGACAGGATCAAAAGTAGCTGTGGTTTGGATGTGCCTGTATTTTGAAAAGGAAAAAAAAAAGGGCAGATGGATGGAACAAAGAACTTAAGCAGCTTACTTTACAGTAATACGAAATTTTTTAACTTGACCAGCAAATAATGGATGTTATGAACCCTGCCATGGCAGGTGGCACCTGTAGTTTTGACTGTCATAGGAAACATATTTAACTATACCTAAAAAGCTTAGATAAAAATAAAGAAGCCAATTACAAAGATTGGGACATATTTAGAGCCAACTTTGTAATAATATTGCCACTACAGAAGTACAAAAATGTGATATATGTAGGCTTAACATTTTTAAAAAGGAGAAAGATGTAATCAGAAGAGTGCTGATTTTACATACAGAGATTAAACAGGTATCTCAATATTTATTATAATACTTAAGTTCGTTGTAGAATATATTTCATCTTCCTATATCTCATGACAGAGTCCTTCTACTTGTTTTTAAGTCCTTTTATCTTAATTAGAGAATATATAACTACACAGCAAGCTCTTTGCTACAGAAATACACAATATTAATGCAAGCTAAGCAGTTAAAGATCTTTAGTAAAGCTTACTGAAGAGAAGGGGATACAAGGCAAGTAAGAGGTGGGATTAAAAATTCTTCAATCACACACATAGTCCTAATACCTTTAATTTTCCTGATCACCTCCAGACAGACAAGATCTAAATAACATTTCAGGAGAGTTACTGGTCCTGATCATCCTGAACACAGCTGCTCATACAAAATACACAGAATCAAAGATTTCTGGGTAGACTATTCTCCACTATTTAGGAGATGAAAAAGTATTTAAATAATGTTTTGACTTTGAAGCATACTTGCTAGGTATTAGATAGCTGGCTAAGAATAAATTAGGTCTCCATTGCAGAAGATCAATGATTCTTTGATAGGTACTGTAATGAGAAAATCTCTCACCTTTACTAAAAGGACAATTTTAGAAGATTTTAATCTACAAATCAAACTGTCATTTACATAACTTATCAGTCTGCACAGGCAAAGTTCAGCAGTTGAGAAAACACCTACAATGCCATACTATTACCTTAATCTAATCTAGACTAAGCTCTAAGCAAATGTCTCAGTTTTTCTCAGCAACATCATTGGTGTAGCTAGAGCAACAAGCAGAGCATGATGATATACTGTGACACAAACCTTGACCAGGCCACGTGAAGCACTATAATCACCACTCAGCCTTGCTTACTGATTAGTTCTCTATGAAGTTATATGTATACAATCTTTTTTTCTTGGTTAGGGAATTTATTTACAAGATTCTGAAAATTTACCTGTAACAAAATTAACAACACTGACTTCATCTTCCTCTGTTAGTATAAAATCAACCAGGATTTCTTAGTGGAAAACAGTCTTCAGTTAAGCAATACAAAAGCTGCCTCTGCTCCATCACATGAAATTCAATATCCCAGGCACACTAATGTAATTTCTGGGACAAAATGAAGTTTAGTGCATATGGTCACTGCTGGCTTTTAGAAATCAGGTAAGATATCTCAAGGTGAGAAACACATTTTCCACAACATTTCTTCAAACAGGGTGGAATGCAATGTCACCATCTAGAAAGAAAGAATGTGTTTATAACCTTGCGTTTAACTTACCTACAAGCATTATCTCCACTGATTTTATCTGATTTGTTCATATTCCTGGCAAAAACTCAATTTAAAACAATTTCTAACTTCTCTGCTTCATCCTTTGCAAAGTATCTCCACTTTATCTGAAAAATTAGCTTACCATTAGATCTGTGGCAAATTCCCTCACAGATGGTCTTTCTTTATCTTTTCAATGCCTTAATTGGATTTTTATTTTGTAGTGATCAAGCTTAATAAAGGTCTATTTCACAAGATAACCCTCTTGCATTTATGACATTGTCTACAAATGTAGTTTTCAATCCCAAAGATTCTTTAGGGAATGTTCCTTTCAATAGGCTAAATGTATACCTAAACACCTTCTAATGCAGTTTTGCATAGTCTCAGAATACAATAAAAACTTTGCAGACTATTCATAGACTGCATTTGTTAATAATTTCCAGAAATTGAAATGTTTATAGGCAGGCTTTATCCCATCGGTTTTATTGCCATGTTTTCCTTACTTTCTACTTTTCACACAATCCTACACCAATTCTTGGTCCATTAATTATCTGTGTATTTAAATTTCAGATGACTTTCCTACAGGCCTTTTCACAATTAAAAATTATCAGAAATCAATGACATATGGTTTTATACATTTGCAAATTAAACACATTAAAATTTGCTGACTTACAAATTCTACTTTTTCTTCCCTTCTGCTGCAGTAGTGATTAACCATGATATCCTAAACTTAGTTTCTATTATTATCTTGTCCAGGCTAAACAGAAAACTCAACTAAATTGCTTAAGAGAAGCTCAATACAATTCACTCCTCAAAATTAAATCAGAAGTGAAAGCTAAGATTTACTGTATCTGGGAAATAGTTTCTTGGATCATGCTATCATCGATTAGAAAGAGAAATAAGTACTTACGAGGTTGCCATTGCCCTATTCGGGAAATTTACTTAGTAGTTCAAATCATTACTATTTTGTGGTAGTTTATAGTACATTTGCTTCTAACAAAAATACAGTTGTTTTCTGTAATAATGTAATTGCCTTCATGATCTCTAAGAGTCTTCACTCATGGTTTCCTACTCCCACCTTGGAATGAAGATAATAATAAGAAATCTTGCACAGCAATCTAAGGCTACAAACTACTTCCTTCCAAAAGCCTTCCATATTATCACTTCCAAAGCTGTGTAACATACTAAACACTAATAGGATTAACTTGGTATCAACTGTAACATGAACTAATGGACATGTAATGAAGTACTTCAAAGTCACTGTGATACACAAGTAGATGACTGCAGATAAGTTTTTCTTCCACTTGCTCATCATCCAAGTATTTTGCCTCCTACAAAACTGTGGGATTTCACGGGGAGACAGGAAGTGGTGAGAGAGACCTAGGAATCTGTGAAATTAAAAATTATGTAAAACCAATATAAGCTGCTTATACTTCTCTGGAAATACTATTAGTTTACTATCTTCATCATTAGACACTGCTAGATCCCTGTAAATATGACCCTCATTCTCAGAAGATATTTATGCCAGAATCCACAAAAGGGCTTTGGTATTGTTCCATTCAACACTGCAATGTGTCCTGCAACGTAACAGAAATCAGCATTCTGAGACACGCACCCAGGCCCTGTACAAAATGCCTGGGCAAAGCAAAGTACCTTATGGAGAGTAAAGTGAAGAAGCTACCTCTGCCAGTCATCAAAAATAACACAGAAGATAACTTGACAGTTCATATCCAGATCCATGCTTAGTTTACCAGTACCTGAAATTAAAATCCTCTTTTGGCACCAGCAATCTGATCCAAGTCAACCTTTTCCTCAGTTACAAAACTCAAAGCAAAACCCAACCAGAGCAAGGACAGCATGCAGCACGGCAGCCTCAAAAGTGACCAGCTGTTGTACCAGCAGAGAGAACTCTACCAGGAGGGAGGGAGACAGGTGAACACCGTGTTAAAACCTGTAAGGGGCTTAGCTGTCAAGCTGCATGTCAGCATGGTGCTCAGCAGCTGATTGTGCATGGCAAACTTTTTATCTAACTTGGTATCCAAAAGAATAGATAATATCAGGGAATGTGGGTGTCTGTTGTTTTTAAGCTGTTGTTAAGCAGAAGTTTTGAGGATCTCAGAGGAACCTAATGCTAGCTTAAGGTATTTAAATAGCAATTAGATGCTTATGCTATACTAGCATGCGTAAGAAAAAAGACCATAGCCATATCTGAAAAAAACTTGTTATTCCTAATGCACACAAAAAAATACCAGATACATTCTTATTGTCAAGTACATTAGATGGACTGACATGGATGAGCCATTCAGTTACAATATTCTCCTGGTAAGCTTTAATACAAGTAATATTGTAATGGGTAAGTTGTACTTAAGACATAGGACTACAGTGTATTTAATAAGAGACCTATTGACTTTAGTATTGGTCACACATAGTCCCAGATCTTCATTTGGTAGTAGTCAAGAATTCCCACATGCTTTGTAAAGTATTATGATAGGTTAGTGCTATTATTATATAGTCAAACTGCAGCAGAATTTAGAGGACCCAATTAGGAAGGAATGAAAGGACAATGAAATAGCACCATGGGTTCTTAGTTAATACCATGCATTAAATAGCATAGGGGGAAATTTAAAGATACTTGTTGGAAAGACTTAAAAAGGCAACAAAGGCTGCCACTGCGGATGCCATACAGTCAGCCGTTCAAGCGTACAGGAGATGGTAAGGTGCGGTCTAAACAATTAAAGCAAATAATCCCACAGTAACAGAGTGGGACATCAAAATAACAAAAAGAAAAATATTTTAAAAGATCCACATGATGCAAGCCAGTATTTGTTGAGACTAGAATGAAGACAACTGGAGTTGTCAAGACATGAAATGATAAGGGCCTGAGTGAGAGTTCTGGTGTGAACATGTGAATGTAGAACAAAGGCTGAATCAGACTGAGTAGGAAGAAGTTAATCTACCATCTTAGCAACAGCAAAAAAAAAAAAGGCAATGAAGTGAAGCCTAGCATGGAATAACATGTATGATCGTGCACATGCTGCCCTGATAGCATGGCATTTATGGCAACAACACTTTAGACTGGGTTCTCATTTTGCTGGTGCTTTCAGCTTCCTAACTGGATACCTTTGGCAAGGCCAGGCTGAGAATACAAATGATGTGCTGGAAGGAGGCGATGTAGCTGCTTCTGCAGACACAAGATATACATCCTCAGGTGTTTCCTAAGAAAGTACTTTGATGTCACAGTCCTGGTAGACATATAGTCTTCGTATTTTCCTTGTCTCTCTTGAAGTCCTTCTTATGTTGCTGACAAAAATACATTCACCATTATGCTGATGGAGACCTACAGTGCTATATTGCAGTCTTCCTCTCCAAATTCTGACAAAGCCATGACTTTAAAGAGTGTTGATACTTATCTGATAGATCTCGGCATTTTGTTCAGGAAAGGATACATCAATATTCTCATTTTAGAACCATTTTGTAAAATCTTTCCAAAATTTTGTAATAAAAGAAAGTTCTTCTGCTGAAATATTTAAGTGCAGGAGCCCTCAGAGAGGATCTTGTGTTCCCACCTATACACCAGATATTTCGAGAAGTATCAGTTAAAACAAAGGCAAGAAACATGGTCTGAAGATGACCATAAAGCATTAAATAAAACACTTCATTTACCATAAGTCTTCTTTCTAATGCAAGCACACAGGATTCCTGGCATGGTATGCATGAAATCTTTTCAATTATTTTAAAGAGAAAAAAAAATTGTAAGTTTTTTTTTTTCCTTCAGTAAGTAGAGTTTCATATGCTATGCAACTAAAGAGCTTAATCTTGTTATAAAAAAAAAAGTAGAGAACAATTAACCTGCATTTAATTTTCAAAAGTCTATTGTATCTCCTTTTCTGACTAGAAAGAAGTATGCAATTAAAAAAACCCCCTCAGTTCTTGACCCACTCTTAAAATGACTCAGTGTTGTCCCACTGATTTACTGTTTCACAAGAACAGGTTAAAACTTGGAGGAATTAAAACCTTAGTGTTAGAAAACAACTCACTCCAAAGGCTGTCTGGTCATTAAATCTACACTATTCTTCTGAAATGAGTGATTTTTGGCATTTTTCACAAATAAACCCATCACAGTTTAGGGGCATTTGTAAAAGCTGACTGAGGCTGAACAAATTAGGGTCAACTTTTCACCAGACTCTCCTGCACTAAGAAATGTGAAGGTATGTCCATATTCTCTTTGCATTTTCACTGCATACGGCCCCAAACTCAAGTTTTGAGATTATTTTCACATATAACACCACTGCAGGAACTATGCAAACATTATATTGGGTAATGTGATAATCTGCTGGTCTTTGAAAGATTGGTGGGATAAATTTGGCAACCATGAAGCATACTGTTAATGAGAAATTAGAGGTTGTGAAATCTTAAAAAGGATGTTGAGCCCCAAACTCTTATTCATCAGCTACACCAGCTGGACAGTCAGCAGTGAGATAAAATTTTTAAGTAAAAAGCAAGCTGCAGCACATTCCGAGTCAAGAATTTCTGGAACAGTTGCACAATTCAGTTATACAGCAAACAATCATGAAAAAATAAAAATAAAAGAAATACATACATAAATCCACTTCAGCAGAAACTAACCTGCTCTTTAACTTTGTTACGTTTAAGTGTTTTTTTCTTGCAATTAATAACTTTGTACTCCCCACATATCAAAATGTAATGCACAAAAGTGAAGGAAAAAGGCACAACTTAAACTAATCAAGATTATTTTACACCTATTTATATAATTTTAAAGGATCTGAATTGAACTCACTCCTCAAAATTTTGAACAAAAAGAAAAGCAACATTTCAAACTGACACTGTGACAGTGAGAAATTAGAAGTCGCAGCATAAAACAGAGCTACCAGCAGTAGCTGCTATCAGTAACACACATTGGAGCTATACTAGTGGACTAAGCTATTTTTTTCATTATGAAACACAATAGAATTAACATCATGTTGAACACACAAAATCCCCAGTACTTCCATTGAATCGCTGAGGGACAGGCTCCCAAGGACTGCAATATTTTTCAGAAGCTGCCTCTTACTGACAGGAACGAGTGTGTAAACTGAGAAGTGGGTCTGATACAATTCAGATACACTGTATGAGAACAGGCATTTAATTTAATCTGCAGACAATTACTGGTAAAGCTCCTTTGTGTGCTGGGTTTAATTCCTGGGCTGTGAAGTCATGAAATGGTGCTCAGCAGAGCAGAAAGGTGGACAGCATCCTGTTAAGTGAAAGCAAAGAGGCCATTTTACGTATGGCTCTATAAGCTGGCTAAAGCGGGGGCCTGTGTCTCAAACAAAGAACACTGCTTCACAGCCACATTCCCACCCCACTGACCGAAATCACAAGCTGGAAAGTAACTCCACATAAACAATGGTTAAGCCTCTGACTTGTGGCTTGAAGCCGATTTTTTTGTCAGTCTCTATCTGTGGACATAATTAATTGTTTGCCAGAGCCTAACACTTTTAAAACCAGCATGTATTTCTACCCATTGGGAAAGGGGTTCCCAAATAGTTTATTGTCAGAAGCCATTAAATTAAGGATATAATTGATTGAAGTGTTGCTTGAAGGTATCAGGAACCCACTGGATACCTGCCATTTCTGGGATGCTCCCAAAAAACAAAAGGAGGAAGTAGAACTGTTAACTATTCACATGTACATAACATACCATTTATCAAGATCACTGTAAGCCCTACATTTGCATAATGACGTGGTGGTACTGAGCTGTGCCTGGTACCTGAAAATCTTAATGACTTTTCTTAGCTTACAGAAACAGGAAAATAAAGAAGAGGTCCCTTGATTGCAACAAGTACATTTGTAACCGAAGCACAAGTCAAGCAGTGCTTTTTAATTTCAGGCTTGTGAGCACATACAACCTGAGAATGTGGTAAAACATACTGCAAAAATGTCAGGGACATTAGTGATCACAGTTTTGGGGAGTCTCGCCACAGCTGATGTCGCTGTGGGCCCTACGCCGTTCACAGCAGCAGAACTGCAGATCTGTGCTGCTCTCAGTTTTATGACTGTTAGCATCCCGAGGCAAACTTCCCACAGAAGTCACCTAAAAAACTACCAGTTCTTGTGAAAGAAACTCCAGACTAGCGGCAGAGCCTGCACTGGTCTTCAGAATCACATGTGTAAACTACTGTAAAACTGAAGATAATGCGCAGGTGTTCTGCTTGCTAAATAGGACATCTAATTGTGATGCCAGCTACACCCATGTGATACAGTAACATTTAGTAACCACATTAGTAGCTGATAAATACGTTCAAATGAAAAAGGAAAAAAAATTGGAAATACCAAAGATAGTAAACTGAGGAGAAAAAGAAGATATGAACAAATTTCAAGTATAAGATATATAAATAATGATTATAGAGAAACCTAAATGATTTTGTAATGACTAATATTTTTAACTTTCTATAAAAAACATGGAATAATACCTTTCAAGTGAAATGCTTTAAAATAATTTCAAATAGGTATTTTTCAGTAAATATTACTAATCAGGAATATGTGTGACTGATGGACTTACCCAGAAATGGTAAAAAACTACAAAACAGAGGACAGTCCACATGCAAACAATGAAAAGGGAGAGTCAGCAAGAATTAAGAAGGCTAAATGAGGAAGGAAACAGAGTGAATGACCTTCCTATACCTCTGCAGACCAACAGAATTCTCCATCATGGACTTCACTTTTTTAATGAAAATTAACCTGGAAACTCTGAACTGTTCTTAGGTTTGTTTTTTTCCAGCTGGTAAAGCATTGCCAGTTGTGCATGATCCTTTTCTTGTGTTTCGTAACAAACATCACAGTATCATGTCCCTACAAGAGCTTTATATTTGTTCCTGAACATACATGAAAACAGAGTTGCTCTAAACCAGCAAACCTCTAAGCAACCTACCACTCAAAAACAGACCCCGTGAATACCATCTCAAGCTGAAAACAATGCCAACTTGGGAAGTAGAATATCTGATCTCAAATGGAGAGAAGGTGTGGCTGAGCAGAAATTGTGTGAGATGACACTTCAGTCTGCAGAATTACAGACAGTCATGAACAAAGGATGACAGAAGGTGATATCCTGAAGCACCTAGGGGTTTTCTAGTTCATTTAAACTCTTAGAAAATTTGTATCTTTGCAGCTCTTTAACAAGTCAGAAGCTGAGCAGGGCATCTTGCCTTTCAAAGGGTAAGGCTAAGTAGTGTCCACAAATTAAGATGAAAATAATTTCCCACTTCATGTCAAAGCGAAGAATTGAAGAAGCAAAGTTCGAAGTCACGTAGATTCCACAGCTTCAGAAATTCAACTCAAGCAGAAGCTAGCCAGCAAAAAAAAACAGCTGAGGAAACTTTTCTAGATACAGTAGATACACATTCTTTATTTAGACGTGGAATAAAATAAATATGTTCTATAACCCCAAGGGAATAAACTACTGGTTTTAGAAATAGCAGATATATGCAGGTAGAATTCTGATCTTTCTTAAACATGCTAGAAGTTCTAACACAGGGAGATGCAATCATATTGATCTCTTGCAGTAGGACATCTATTTGTTTCCAAGATACAAGAATAAAGAATCCTATTATAGAAACACTCATCTTCCAAAAGAAGAAAATCTTGCATTTTCATAGGACAGAGGACTAAACTAGCTACTGTCTCCAGGTCACATCTATAAATTGGCTCTTGAGAAGTCAGTGATGGAAACTGAAGAAGAAAAATCCACTCTAAGCACAACTTGTATTAGGTTTCATGCAGTATACAATGAAATCACTGGGTTTGAGAATAGACTCTGTAATTTCGACGCATTCAAGAAGCACTTCCAGGGTAAGTTAATTTGAAGAAGTGACTGAAAATTGGAATTGACAGTGACTAGTAATGAAGTTTTTACCCTGGTGGAGAGACCAATGAATTGCATAGTTCATTGTAGTACAAATCTTGGGAATTGTGAAAGAAACAGGGTCCCAGCAAGCTATTTTCTCTAAAGTTAATTAGTTTATATGGCAATTTATCTGACAGAGAAGGAGAACATGAGAGGAAATGCTTGAGGCAGCTCATAAGGTTTTAAAATTCCAAACAGGTAATATAAAATATGCCAGATTACAGGTGAAAGTAAGTTGAATAAATCAACCATAATTATTCATGGCTTCAAACAATATTAATTCATTAACAATTTATATTAGAAGAACATTTTGAATTAGAAGTCATGAACCAAAGAAAAGATTTACATAGGGATATCTTTACTTATGTATTATGATATTAAAATTATAGTCAGACTGGAGGAGGCAAACTACAAAGCAAAGAGGAACTTGTATCTTGTGATTTTCTCACTAAGGAAAGAAAACCTGCTTCTGTTGAAGCAGGATATGAATCATGACCACCTAGTCTGAAATAATGACAACTTGCCACTGTCACTGAATTTTTAAAACTCAGAAACAAGGTAAGAAAGCTAGTTATGGAAAAAGTACTTTCATCATTCTGAGGCTACAAGAGGTCCAGTAAGAGGAGAAATTATCTTGTTTCTCTGAAGAAGACAAAGCTCTTGGGAAGCCACCAGTTCCTCCAGGTTTACTAAAGTTTTGGTCAACTCTGCTCATCTTCTTACTATCATTCTGATAATATTGATGACATCTGTAATAAGATAAGATTGAGTAATAATTATATAGTAAATTAAGAAGTTTGTGGCACCTCATATGCAAGGAGTTACAGATTATGAAAGCAGATAAATCTGAGCAGGAATCATTGCTCAATATTTTTTCTAAATATAATAACTGATATGAAACCACCATTTTTGTAGATCTATGTACTGTTTCACTACACAGATGACCTGCAAAATAAGCCATGATTTTAACTGAGGGGGAAAATGCAAGCCTTCATAATTGCTAGTTACAGTATGTTTTACTTTCTTTCATGCAAACACACATCACAAGAACAGGAATCATATTACTCTAGTATTAACATCATCCACTGAATGAGACTGAAATATAAACATGCACTTTAGGGGTTTGATAATATTAATACTAGCAATTTTTTTACTTTAAAAATTATAATAATACACTTTGTATCTAAACCTGTTAAGATCATTACAATGAATACACACAAAAAAAGAGCAAATACTGTCCCAAGTTTGTAAAAGAAAAGGCTTTAAAAAATTTTATCAGATTAAATTATCAAAATAATGTTTCCAGAGAATTACAGCCTCAGCTTAATCTGTTTATCTGAATCATCCAGCAAGTTTATAATGACAAGTAAATCTTGTGTTTATTTGCATTTCAAACAACCAAAAATTAGTTCAAGGTGCTATATTGATTTGGATCCCTGTATACAGATTTTAGTACAGTGCTATTTTGGCCTTCAGAATGCAACTCCTTGTTGAAAATGCTAACAGAAAGTTGGAAGTTTTGACAGGTATATTTGCCAAAGAACAGAGTTAATATTAGAAGCATTTTTAAACTTTAGCTGGATGCTTTTGCTAAAGTGATTTGAAGTGGAAATTAATGTGGGCATAGGAATAGTCAGGTTTGGGTTGCCGAGTTCACATGCTGAGAACCAAAGGATGCCCTTTCAAAACATTTGGCTTGCAAATGCAGGAACACAAACTGCATCAGTTTACACTCAGTTCAGATTTTCAGGATTTGTCCTCCCACATAATAACACTGCTAAAATGACCAGTTGGATCCTGATGGACACTCCTGCCATTTTTTTCAAATAAACAATCACCAAAAGGCTCAAGACTAATACTTGCAGCTTTCTTGTAAAATAAGATTTACCACAGCAGAAGCTACTTATCATCAGCATGAATAATTTTTATTGGAGCACAAATATTAGCATTCTTGGATAATATGTTTCAATCTAATATCTAGGAAGAAAAGCAGTAGACCTTATTGCTAGAAAGAGCCTACAATAATAAAGAAAAAACTGTATCAAAGCAAACAGTGAATCTCACTGTCTCCCCAGTTGTCCTTCACCCACCCATTCCCCGCTGCCCCAAGACCTGCTCTGTTACATCCCTTCTCTTTACTCAAGCTGCAAACTGTCTGGGAAGAAGCTCAGCCTTTGTTCTGAAAAAAACCCAAACCCAAAAACCTATGTGAACAGCCCAGTTTACCCAAAGCACATTGATTGATTTAAATCAGTCTGAGGGACTGGCCTTTAAATCAGGTTCTCTGTAGAAAATAAAAATAACTGTTGCATTCCATTCCATCCCAGTTTTCAAGACAAATACAGAATTGCATCTCTTTTATAGCTAATGTGGCTAATATTTTACTATATATTAAAAACAGGCACTTTGGCACTTTCTAAACTTGAGAAGGCAAAAAATAACTACCAAACTAATTGCTTCAGAAACCATAAGAGAAACCAGACTACAGTTAGAAGAAAAACAAAACAAACAAAAACAAACAACAAAAAAGCAAAAATAAACTAGATTCACAGTAACTTTCTATAGGGAAAATGGCAACTCTGTTTCAAGTGTACACTGACTAATACAGTTGAATGCCTGAGTTTCCCTAGCAGCACAATTAAAACCCAGAAAGTATTTCCTTCAGAAATGTTTGTTGATAGCATAGCAGTAATGAAAGACCTATATAGAAAATACATGTAAATAGTTTCTGAATATCTGAGTAATTGATTTTGGGTGAACATTAAACTACAAATATCAACATATCTTTCTCACAGATCAGTTTTCCACTTATTTTAACTGCACAATATAGGTGCCTGTAAATCCCATGCAAGTGACTACACTTAGGCAGTTCTGCCCTCTGCTGGTCTATTCAACATATGCAAGAGACACTACAAAAATCAAGTAAGTGAGTAAAGCAGCAAAAAAATAATCAGACTGACCACAGGCTCATTTGCTGGAGGTTGCAGGGCACTGAACAGTCCTACAATCACTTCTCTGGATTCTGATCTATCACTCATTAAGTGTTTGTGGATAGAAAGGGATCTTTCTAAACACAAGAGAAACAATAATGTATTTATGCAACTGCATAAAGTCAACTGCAGTTCTGGTTTTGCCATTGCTTTATTTGCACAAAGATCTTCAATAATGCTTTACTTTATATTTGATAAATATTTTTTTTCTCTTAATCTGATCTAAGTTTCTGTACGTAACCTCAATAAACACTTAGCTAATGAGACAGAGTTTTGAGAGCCAACCCCATGCTTAGATATGAGTAGTATCTCTTGATTAGATAAGTTAAAAATCTGAAGTTTTACTTAATCCAATATTTTCCTTTATCCCAGCACTACGGTATCTCCTTCCCATGTCTCCTTCTTTAAGATGATTCTTGTACATAACTCAAACTCTAGGCTTGTTACCTAAAACAAAAATGCAAACATATAAATAAAAAATGTTCCTGAGTCAGAAACATTAATAGAATTTGTTAAAACTCTCCCTCCTAGCTTCCATGATAGCCTTTTTACATCTACAACCAAAACCAGATTGCATGAACAATGAAGAATTGCAGATTGCCTCACACAATTGGATCCTAGCAAGCCCAGAAACTGCTCCAGCAAACAAGAAAGCCACAGTGAAATGCTAGGATAAGCACTGCTAAGGTACGTGAGCAACACGGGAAGTCATCTGTTTTAAGTGTTCTAGAAGATATTTCTGCAGAGTCAAAAATTATAATGAAAACTTGTAAAAATATTGCAGAATAACAAGAAAGTTCTTCCTTTTAAAATTTTTCTATAACAAGAAAGATTTCCTTATTTTCTGTTCCTGCTCCTCTGAGAACAACCCTGAAAAGGGACCATCTTTGGGTCTTGGCCTTTCATGATAACCAGAGGGTTGCATCTGAGTTTAGAACCTTAATCAGATTTCATGATAAAATAAACAGCTAAATCCCAAAAAGTCTGCTTTCTGAACACTAAGAATAGCTGGACAAGCGAGAGCATGTATCACAGCAGGTTAGAACAAACAAATGTTCTTGTGGGCACCGCAGAACAGAATTCTTCCAATTTGAAATGTAAATATTCTAGGAAAAGGCTTATAAATAACTAAACAGCTCTTCACATAGTCACATTTACAGCATGGTCAGAAATTATGCCAAAGAGGGACTTAAACTGTGAGCAGAGTCAGAACCTCCAAGTCTCACTATCATTTGAAGCACTCACAACAGGATCAGCTCTAACTTCACATCTCCAAGAACAATACCTGTCCTTGCTTTTAAAGCAAACAGTCTTCATCTTACCTTTGTCAGGACTTTTGCTAGCACAGGCTATAATGAAAATAAGGACAAGTATTACCTCTTACATTTTCTGAAGAATTATGTTTTTAGAAAATTCTTTTCACCATATATAGAGGTCATTATCTTTCTCCAGGCAAACAGCAAAGCTACTGCTCTGAGGGCGAAAATTTATGTTTATACATATAGATTCACCAGCTACTCACAAGTTCTGCTGCAGTGAGCTGTAGGACTGAAAAATACTAATAATTTTAGAAGCACTTCACACTGATGTAATGAAATATTAGAAAGCATTAGAATATTTTAACCAAACATTAACGTATTCTGATTTTCTGGATAGTAAGTTTAGAATTAATTCATTTACATTTAAATTCCAGAGAGAAATAATTTTCCCACTCTGGAGACAGGAGAATTGGTTTGACTCCACTTTATTATAATTTGAGTTTATCATGCCTATTTACAGGATTCAAGAATGGTTCCATGCTAACTGATTACACAACTCCCAACTACTTTCCTTTTCTAGCTGTTTTATCTTCGCAATTACTGACTGGAACATTCTGAGTACTTACAGATGTACTCATGAGAAGTTTAAATCAGATTGCTCAGATTTCAATAAAAATAGTCACAGAAAAGTCGGGGAGCATTTTCATCTCTCTGTAAGTGCATTACTAGGAGAAAACTCCATAAAGGAGGGAGCAGTAGGCACCAACTTTAAGAAATGTAACCCTTAGTTAAAAATCACCCAAATGTTCCTTGGGAGCAAGCTAATGCATCCACAGTTGTAAGAACTTTGAATCTGCAGAGAGTAAATCCAGAGATCCAAGAGATGCCATTTCTTGGCATCCAATTCAGCAGAACTAGCTGTTAAAATCACAAGTAGATATGAAACAGGCTGTTAAAAAGTCACATCAGCAAACTCTCTTCTCTGCCACTATTACACTTCCTTTCTAGATCCTCTGTCTTGCTTGGTGGCATTTGTGGCATCCTGTCACAACCTAGTCAGTCAGATTCAGATCCACAAATGCCACTGCCTGGGCTCACACCAGAACTGGCTGTCAGATTGGAAACACGGTCTTGACATTTGCTATACACAATTATTATTGTTCCACACATGTAAGAAATTGTCATTGCTACCAAAACCATCAAAGACATGCCCACATTATCTGACAATCTAACATCTGTGAGTATGTAGCAGTTACACTCCTGACCAAAGGGGAGTAGCCAGCACAATTAGCACCTTAGAGTTTTGTTGTTCCATTTTTCAGTAATTGTTCATATGTGTACTTGGACCATGTTTCTGCTCAGAAGTGTTTAAATACATTGTATAATAATACATTTATCATCTCTCACACTTTATATCCAAATATGAGGATAAAGGATGTTGTGTCACTACTAGTGTCTGTCTTTTAAATGAATACATAACATATGGTACATGCTTTCTTGTCCATTTCCCCCATTAATATACTTCTTTCTCCTGTGGCTGTACTATTTAAATAACTAGCTATTTTACAGTGTTACCATTTATTCTACCATAGAAGCAGTTTATGCCCCTATGGATTTGGTGATTCAACAGTTTTAGTCTCTCCAGCTAAAAATAAAACTACTAGAAAGGAAAAGGGGGAGTTTTCTCCTCTTCAATTAGGAAGATCCTGGAGTTTTTGCTGCATGCATTGATGTAATAACTCTATACAGGTGATGAGAGAGAGTCTCATTCTCTTCCCTGGCAGAGCTTTGTTCCACTACTTAGCACGGTCACTTTGTGCAATTCCAGTCAATGCTTCTATCACTGTACAAAACCTTTTCAGTACATAAGATTTGCTCTTCCTATTAGAGACTTTTCTCTGGCTTTCTTTTATCACTCCCTCTCACCTCTCTGCCCTCACCAACTCAATACCTGTTCTGTCCAGGGAAGATCCAGAAACCTCCTTGATTCAGAGCTCTTCATCACAAGAGACTATAACAAATCACAGCTACATAAGTCTATTCTTTATAAAAATCCTCAAACCTGCTACTGCTTTAATCTTATCTAAAGAAAGCCTCTCAGAAAAGCACTGCTCCTTCCAGCTGCCTTCTCCTATTAAGGGTCTATAACATCTCTCTTATCCACCACGCATAGAAGGTGAAAGTCCTTGCACTTAATTTATTGGGAAGAATCTCTGCTTTGACCAGAGATGAGATCTGAAAGTCAGAAAAGGCTTCCTGTCAGTCTTCTGTTAGAAAGAAATACAGCATTTTGAGATCTAAAATTCTTAGCCTGGTTTGGATGCATCTACATCTCTGTTCTTCAGCAAGTTAGCACGCTTCTTACCTCCATTTCTTCTATCTTTAAAAACAACAGTACACATGCTAATAATTAATGCTTGTCAGTGACTATTTAATTATAGTATAGGTCTGAATCTACACTGTTTGCTCTAAATCCACTGCCTTCAAAATCTATTGTATCCACTGCCTTCAAAATCTATTGTAAATTTCAATCAAAATTAAAAGGGAAATTAAAAAAGATCCTCCAGGTTTTTTAATTGAAGCTCTACAAAAAATGTTACAGTCATAATGGTGGCAGAAGAGTTGAATATTTTTTGAGTGAATGAAAATTAAAAGTTTTTATTGTAATATTAAAACCAATCTTTATATATATATATATAGTCTAATTTGCTAATTTTATGCTTCTTATAGCAAAAAAGATATAATCATTCTGCCTTTGGGGGTTTACAGAACCCTTGTAACCATGGAAATACAAAGAGCTAGTCAGAGTCCAACATCAAACTAACAAAGGTGCTGAGAGACAGAAAATAGATATGTGATGAATTTGTTACATATGAAAGCCAGCTGAATCTGTACCAACTGCATTAACAACAGAGAAAGCAAAGTCCACAAAGCCTTTTGAATGCTTAAAAGCATACAGCATTTACTATGTCTTCTTGCTGAAAATAAAGGGAAATGTCTTTAAAGGTTTGTTTTTAAAGCACTGAGTGCATCTGAACTAGTTTAAAAGCAGAGACAAAATGAGGTAAAAATGGTTACAATGCGAATATGAACAGTAACAATATGCATGAAAAGACTGCAAAAGGCTCAGTTGAAGAAGAAGGGTTTTCTTAGACTAAAATTGCAGTTGTGGAGATTATGCAACCAATGGCCAGGGCCATCCGAGTTAGCCTGTACAAGCATCATCAAGAATGTGTCCTCATCATCTGGAGAAAGCCACAAATTTAAGAGACACAGAAATATTCAAGACAAGCAATCACTCAGCTGATGATTTATTAACCAAATTATCTGCCTTATAATAAGGCATGTGCATATTTAACTATCTCTGTCACAGGCCAAACCTGCAAAACATTGTTTAAGCAATCACAATTACAATCCTTAAACAGTCATCCTCAAAAAGAGACACCTTTGGAAAAAAAGAAGAGGAGGTCTTTCTTGCTGTAATAAGCAAACTATGACCAACAGTAGAAGAAAAATCTTTTCAGCAATACATCTCAACAAATTACATCTACTTGGAAAATAAAATTACAAATATACACAGCAAAAAAACCAACCAAACATGTACATTACTTACATTACACAGGTATGCAATGACTCAAAAGAGCCAAACTGTGTCAGCATGATCAAACAGATACTCTCTCACTCTAACAGCATTAGCATCATTAGACAAGCTGATCAGACTTTCCTTTTTGCCCTTCTTCTTTTCTCTAGCCCAGTGACAACTACAGAGTCAGAATCAGAACTCTTCCAGTTCCCCTCCTGACTTCAAGAAGGCCAAGCTCACCTCCAAGCCAGCAGTATTTCCAAGGCACAGTAATTTATATGCCCAGATGATCCAGATGACAATGCCATGCTTCCTAAAATGAGCTCAGCACAGACTTATATATTATCTTTAAAATCGTGCAACAAAGGCATACGGATCCGCAAGGCTTAACAGCATTAAGGAAAACCTGGTGTGCTCTTTATTTTCTGTAGGTCCATGAGATTCTATAGAGCATGTAAGATATGTCAGCTTAGCTTCCCAGGGACAAGAAAAGATAGATTAATTCTGCAGACTTTTATGATAAACAGCATTTTCTTGTCTTCTTTGTCCCCTTGTCTGCTTGTTTTCTACAGAAGCAAAGAACAGACCCTTAGGTCATAAATGTATTGCAGATTTCTGTCAGCATGACTGTGCTGACCAGGGTTGTAAACAGTTGAGATATTTAAATACAATTCTACTGGTAGTTGTACTTGCAAAAAAAAAAAAAAAAAGCGAGCCTTAGACAAGATGCTGGGAATCCCAGACACTGAGTTGTAACTCTGCACATGGTTAGGGCTAACTGTATGCCAAAAATAAAGAGATTTTCTGGACCTATGTTAGCTAAATGAAATTCACATTCACTGCTTCTCACATGTTTGAGCTGCTGTTTCACCATACTACCATCTGTTTTTCCCATTTACCACAACTGTTTTTCAAGTCTTCATAAAATTTTAAATTTAGGATCAAGTTAATGCCATGAAAAATGAAGATACTGTCTGGACAAGGTTTTCTTGCAATTTCTTTGTCATCTTATTTGAATCTTCAGTTTCAGAGCTACCTTGTATACCTTTGCAGATATGCTCAGTTAAGGGTGCATCAATTACATTAACTATTTTAAATTTCATTATTATGTCTATGGAAATCTCCAAATCTGTAACATTTTAACCAGAATAATATTTGAAGAAATCCCATCATTTCATTCTTGAAATGAATTATACAGATAAAATACTATACACTATGGGCTTTCAATAAAACAGTAGTTTCCAAGTGCCTACATTGTTTTTTTTTAAAATTGGAATGGGTTCCTATGCTGCTTAAATACTTTAAAAAATATTACCTCTCTACCTCTTTTGCTGGTACAGTATCTGACATATCAGAACTTACTCCTAATGAGAGTTACTAGTGCACTATATTAATTACTGTAATACTAATATATTAGAACTAGTACACAAAAATATGGCTTATTACAAAATCATGAGATTGAGACATGACATGTAACTTACAGCAGAATGCATTTCTAGTTTTCCAAGATAAACTTGGCTAAACTTGATAAACTTGATTTTTTAAACTTGATTTTTTTTTTGAGTCATGTTTGGGGACCAACTAATTCAATATTCATGGCAAATGCCAAATTCAATAGGAACAAATGCTTGAGCAGAGGTGAAGTAACAGAAGTCTGGTTTTTTAAGTCATGACAAAATCTTCATATTGGTTAATTAATATAATTGCTGATTATCTTAAATTATTTTTATTTGCGGCGTTTTAGCCTTTTATCCTCTGAATATCAAACTAGTACCTAATATCACAAACAAAAAGAGAATATGAAAAAAGAATTAGATGTATTACAACAGAACACTGGCAAAAAGAACATGACAATGATTTGCATTTTTATCTTGTATTTCAGTGAAGCATCTTGAGAGACTTTTAAAATATTAAAAAGTATGCTTTGAAGCAATATCCAAAGAAAAGCAGCATTATGCTCATTTAACTACAAATAAACAAAAGGTTAGAGACCCCGAATCAGAAATGTTTAAGTAAATAATTCACTTTGAAAATAAAAGATTTGGTGTGAAGTAACTTCATGAGTCTGTGGATGTCTTCTTCTGTGTCCTAGGCATGATAACGCCCTATAACTCTTACCATGGGTAGCAAATATTTGTTTACTAAATAGGTACGTACTACTAAAATACAGAAGGAGCCTAATTGTACATTGACAAGCCAGGAGCACTGGCAATCTTTCAGCTCTTCTTGTGGACTGCATTTTATTACTCACTAATAACTTTATCTGCATACTTACAGACACTGTATTTGGCTTCTACTTGGCTTGCATCCAGTTCCCAATACAACACATGAAAACCTGAAAGAAACACACAAGAACATTTCCTTCATTCACCAAAGACCCGATCCAAAGATCACTGAGGGGAGCCTTTCAATTGACGTAACGAGATGTAGATCAGATTTCTAAAAAGCAGACATTCAATTCATTATTTCAGCAAAGTGTATGCTGTAATGAATATATTGATCCACCTTTACTAATCCTTTCATGTTTGGCTTTTATACATGCAGCATATCTTCTGTTTTGTTTTTAATAGATTTTGTAGTCATATAGCCAATAGCTGATACTAACCCATAAACAATACATTAGAGAACAGTCACGAAAATCTGAAGTAAAAGGAGTCTGATAAGACTGTACTTTTAGTGGTTATTTTATATCTAAGTAAAATCATACTAGGGATGATATAGGTCTTATTCATGACAGGCTTAGCATTTTCCAAGGCAAAAATAAAATAATTATGTGGGAAAAACTGTACACTACTTTATGTCATCAACATAATTAACTGTGACACAATGTAAGGATTATGGGAGCAAACACAAGGAAATTCAAAACAACTGGCTACCCCAAATTGCTACTTCCAACTTGGAGTTTGAATTAATTAAAAGATCAAATCTAAAATAAGAGAAGAAAACCACATACCTAAAAGGATGATTACTCTCCCAAAAAGTCAGAGAAGACTTTTAGCACAGAATTTCTTTTCATAGAAGGAAAGGACTCCTACGTATCATGCCAACTTTGACATGGAGGCAGGCTCAGTTTGGTTCAGCTCCCTGACCGAGACAGCCTGCAGGAGGAGCACGTGAAGAACCATGGAATAGGATTTTATTTTGTTGGGTGTTGCAAGTTTGTCTGTCATTAAGTTGTTAAAACTGCCCTGTGATCTCATGCATTGCTTCTCAATCTCTGGTCCACAGGTTGATCCATAGGGCACCTGAAGAGGATACAAATCTTTCAGGTAAACATAGACAACTTCCCACACATCCAGACAAGCAAAAAAAAATGGTGGGGGAAATAAACATAGTAAATGAATACGCAGAGTATCTTAAATTAAATTAGCTTTATGTGAAAATCATTGAAGTAATACTGCACAAGAAGTGCAACTGACCACTGGCATTTTTTGATTAAAAAAATGGCAGGTCTTTGTTTTTTTATTAAAATGTGTTGACTTAACATATCCTCCAGAAATATGTAGCACTCAAAGCAAGTCATAACCATCTGTGTAGACTGCACCACCTGCACTGCCCTGGGCCCGTGAGGCAGCCTCCCAGCTCCTTATTTATCTGCCAACAATGAACATTTTAGTCATGCTCCCTCCACTCTGACTGACTCCATGGTCAAGCTGCACTATCACACTACCAACAAAATTCAACAGGACTGATTTAAGAACAGTATGATATTATCCAGACTCTTATTCCCTTCTTTGCCTGTCTCCAAATACATGTTCATGGATGAGTGGATAGGTCTATACCATGTCTAAGATGAACAGTATAATAGGTCACTTTCATACTCTTTCTGATCCCATGGTGTTGAAAAATAACTTTTTGTCCTTCAAGGTGTCTGAGCACTAGGGGTTTTTTCAGAAGTTAGAGGAAAAAATAATCGCTCATAAAGAACAGAAAAATAATTTATATTAGTAGAAATGGTTCTATAAAGGCTCTAATTTTCAGGTTTGTGGCCACATATGGAAATATAAACATGAGATGGATATCAAAGAAGTGCAATATACAATGATCATTAAAATCTATGCCACTCCCAGTGACATACACATAATTAATAATCAGATTTCTGAAGTCACTGAAGTGGGTGTGGAGAGGGTGGGACCTGTATCAGATGTGGTAGCTTTGCTTTAAGTACAAATTTACTGCGATGCAGTAAGATCAAGACTCATGGCACGCTTCATTTTACGTGACTTGGAGTCTCAGAAGCACATACTACACACATGTATTGGGTTTGCATGGCAAGGTTTTGGTAGCAGTGGGGGGGGGGGGCACGGGGTGGCAAAAAGAAAGCTGGAACTCTGGGCTCTCTCTTCAAGATCAGTATGTCCAGATCATTCTGGGGCTGTTGTTGTTTGGGCAACTGCAGGAGAAATGAGTGGCCAAAGGAAGACCAGCATGAAAGTGGAGCTGAACAACTGAAGGCACTATGAGTCATATGACGCAGAGCCTCCTGGCTACCACTACTGGCGAAGAAGTGGAGATTAAAGACCCCTTGTTTTCCTTCATTAAACCCCTCCCATTAAAACCCAAGAGATTGTAGCAACAATCCTGGTGAGAATCCATTTAGTACAACATTGGTGCTTCTCAATAGCCAAGGTCAGCTTAACACACAAAACAGAGTGGATGCCAACCCACTCATGTAAAATAAAATGTGCAAAGAAAAGTAGCTTTCTACATTTCCTAGCCAAGTTTTGCTGCTGTAAAGAGTCAAATTACCCTTACAGCACCTGCACTCATCATCAGTGTGGTGTTCTGCTACCTTCCAGCTTCAATTCCCACTCTTCACATGCTCTAGTGCAGAGCTCCTGAGCATGTAAGCCAGGTGACTCCATCAGGGCTCAACGGCTGGTGTTGTCTAGAGATGGCCTATGAAGGCAGGGGAAGACAGGGAAAAGCACTGCAAGCTGACTGGACAGGTAGCTCCACTTCATATTGCACACAAGGGTCTGCCATACCTTGACAGTGCCCATATTTTGTCCTCTCTTCTCATCAGTCTTTTTCCCAAGCATCTTCAGGAACAGGTGTCTTTAGCTTCTGTCATTACTATTTTGTAATTTTTTTTTAGACCTGCCTGGGATTTAAGATCCATAAAGATGGAAAAACCTTGCTCTTTGTGTGAACAGAGATGAAGTTCTAGGACTTCATGGCAATAAGCAAACTACTTGGTAATTGCTAGATTTTGGAATTAGGTTGCAACTTGGCATCCATTTAATACTTACACAATGTAAGTATTTCCAAGTGAATCTAAATCATGTATGTAGCTTGTCTTTGTATATAATTAACACATACTATCTTTTCTGTTATCCGTGCTAGTCGCCGGAATTTATTCCCAACATACGTTACTATGGATTCCTTTTTGTTGCCTTTTTCAGTCACTGAAATGGCACATCCATTTTATGGCATATGCTGTATATATATATTTTGATCACATCACAGCAAAACATTACTGTGGAGTGACTTCAATGCTGTTGATACATTGACCTCTTCTTTAACGTGAAATGGACAGAAAATGTACATGGGAAAAGACAACCTACTTAGACGGAGTATGAGTGACTGACCACAACTATGAGAATAGATTTTCCAGGATTATGTTAAGTATCCTTTAGATTGTAAAGATGTCAGCTAACATAAAACTCTAATGTACCAGCTGCTGTCCAAATAGATCACAAAATGAAAGTCCCTATGCTGAGCAGGGCTTAAAATAGAGCAGCTGATGAATAAGATGGTATCTCTTATATAAACTTCACATCTGATGCACTAAGACTTTTCACTGTCAAATATTCCTGGAGTTGCAGTTTTCCACAAAAAATTTGCAGCAGCACAAAAGCACCAAAGTCTTATGCTTTAAAACGCAGTTGTTATTTTCATGCCACACAGAAACTCCCTTCTAGTCTGCTTTGTGATTCATGTGTTTGGCTGAATTACTTTCCTGGAACTCAGAACAAGAGAGAAACCTTGCCTAAGTACTTCCTGTCTTTCTACACGTATTAATAACAAGACGGAGTCCTCCCACCTTTCCCATTTACAACACGCCAGGCACACCTACTGCTTGATATACCCATAAGCCTCAGAAACAGTCTGGTTTTGCTCTGATTTTAAAATAGCATGCATTTTCTCTGGAAAACAACAAAAAAACCCCCCAACCTCCCCCCCCCCCGGCAAACCCACCAGACAATATTGTTTCTCTAACATTAGTATATACTGAAGCAATATTAATAGACTACTTAACTAATTGTCTGTAGACAATGGAGAAGTCATAGTTCATTGTGAACAAAAGATGTATTGCTCTCTCTCTTTAAAAAGATGGTTCCTGTCTACAGCTAATCACAACGTTAAAAGCATGTTACCTTAAAACACTGTCAGGAGTATGGAAACATGTAATGTTGAGAGGAAGTACAACCTATATCAGGTGCTTAACCTTGCAGGCCTCACTCCAAATGCCTAATGGAATCAGTATGAAATCAATGCCAAACTTTGACTGTGTAACAAGTAAAAACTTCAGAATAACATCTAGTATACTTACAAGATGAAACGTCAAAAAAAAAAAAAATCACTGTCCTACCATCATATTACAGCTTGTCAATCTGGGAATCCTAAAGGAATGGATTCAAATTACACTGTCCTCTAATAAAACCACAGATTATCGAGCAATGTGCTTTTATTAGGGCTATCAGCACTAGCTGAAAATAGAATCAAGCCCCTATTTTTCAAATATTCCATAGCTTCTTTTCAGACTGTGAGTCCTAAGCACCATGTTTTCTTTGTATTTGGAAAAGAGATAAAATGTTTTGTGTAACTGACACAAAAAACCAACCAGAGGTGGCTTACCAAACTCCCTAGAAGGCTGCCAGCAAGGTACTCCAGTTCTAATTGTGGCTTTGCATCTGACTGAGTATGTGAGTGTAACCATGGCCAACTCAGTTAATCTCCAGGTCTGTTTTTGCAATCTGTAAAAGGGGGGATATTATAGTTACTTAATTAATACACTCTGTAGCTGTTAATTAGTTTAAAAAAAATACTCTTCAAATATTGAAATGACATTTACAGTTCCAGCTATCCCTTTCTGTTCAACCGATTCTGCTTCTATTTTTCCCCTTAAAACAACCAAATCAAAGCTGGTTGAAAAGCTTTCTCTGTTCATTACCAAAGGACAGTCTTCTTGTTGTTTTTTTCCCTCACTGATTCTTACCCTCATTTCAAGTCAGAGCTGAATATGTACTGCCTTTCTCTGCCTATTCTGTGAAATAAAGCTTACAGATTTTATAAGATTTTGCTATTCTTAAATTAATCTTAATTCCAATAATAAATTAAGCTTTACTGTACCATAAGAGTATTGTTACCCTTCTGAAATACAGCAACTAATGCCTAACAGATCTTTGTCAGCGTTCTAAGACAAAGATTATCTTTTTCATACCACTGTTCAAGTGAAGCTGCCACTACTCTTATAAGGATGCAAGACAAATATATATAAAAAAGAGCTACAAAAGCTATAGCTTTCCTTGCTAGTGAGAAACAGCTTAGTCTTAGTCAAAGATGCAGTTGCCAATGGACCATACAAAATTGTAACATCCCTTCCCAGGAAAAGGCAGTAAAACTCCATCCTGGATCTTAGTGTCCTCAACAAATCTTGAAGAAATGCAGCCAGCAATTTCAGAAGTGGTTTTGGTCTAATTCTCTCTTAATTAAATGGCTTCCATATTTTTTATTATTTTTTGTGGAGGGAGGCAAGAATCTCACACCAGCTAACTCTAGGTTTATACATGAAGCATAAAAAACCAAAAAAGTAATGCAGTGTTGAATCCAAATTACTCCAAGAATGGAGACAGACTTTTTTAATCAACAAAAAGGTAAATAAAACTTTAGTAATATTTTGATAAAATTTTAGAAAAATGCAAAATAGGAAGACAAGCCAACAATGGAAAAATCTTTTTATTTGAAAAGGCTGTAACCTTCAAGATTTTTAATTTAAAATATTTTATTCACTAGAATTTTATTAACATATTTAAAATTCACCATCTCTTCTTCCAGTTCAGACTTCCAGTCTCTGAAAACCTAATTAAATTCCATATATTTTTAATGAAGAAAAAACTCTTGAAAGTGCTTTGACCTCTCTTGAGTTTGAATCCAAATAAAGATAGAAATTCTTCTGCCTGAACCTTCCATAAAGATTGAAAAAATATAGCAGATAGGTACTTAGAATTTCTTAACTCTCTGGCTTTAGCCCCATTTTCCTCATTAGATATTTCCTCCTGTTCATGTTATGTTGCCAGATATTGGATTGCCAACTCTTGTGAGTTCCTATTGAGTCCCAGAAGATTAACTGGTGTTCTTAGGGGCCACAGGGCTGAAATCAATGGATTGTATAAGAATCTTCTCTTTTTTTCTGAAACAAGCTTCTTGCCCTTGAAATTATGACAAAGGTTATGAGGATGGAGAATGGATTTCAAACAGCTCCAGAGGAAGCAGGCACATGAAAAACTGAATGTTTATTGCTTTGTATTTATGACTTTTAATGCTCGAATTTGGAAATATTGTGGTAGGAGTAAGTATATACTCTTTAAAGTAACAAGTGTTTATACAAACAAAACCAGAAAAACCTAATATTCCCCTGGCTTAGGTGTTTTAATATCTCAAGAATATGAAGAAACCTGAAAAGAATGAGTAAGCAATAGCTCATTAAGACAAACCCTTTGTCTTGAAGAGGTTTGAGTCAGCCACACACGACCTGTGACAGACTACAGTAAATAGACCACCACTGTTGTTTTTTTTGCACCAGTTTGCACAGTACCAAGCCATAGTTTCCAGTTTCTTCTGTCCTCGTAAGTGGGCTGAAGCAGGGCACCAGCTCTTGTGTAACAGGGTGAGAAATATGGCTCAGTACTTCTCTGGAGTTTTTAAAGTATAGACAGGAGAAGAAATCCAGGTACTCAAGTTATGAAGTCTTGCTAAAGGGACTGAATAAAAGGATAAGACAGGCAAGTTAATACTGCATGTCTGAAAACCTATAAACAAGAAGCAGCTGTTTAAAATGCTGAAAGGCAGCTGGATCCACAGTTAGGTGCTCAAACATACAGCGCACGTCAGACACATTTTGGAATACATTAAAAAATAAACACGTAAAATACTATCTCCAAACTAGTTTACAAAAACTCACACTACAAAGACTCACAGATTTGTGTCCCTCAGTATCTCTCTATTTGAGGTCATGAATCATGTTTCAGAGAAAACACAACTAAAACATCAAAGGACTAACTTGGCAGGTTACTTCTGAACATCTGTTGTTGTTCCAGAGATATATCAAGGACTGTTTGAAGGCAACCTCCCCAAAAACCCAAACAAAAGAATTTCAGGTTTTGGGTTATCATTTGAGACACTACACTCCTTCTTGTGCATGTAACTAGCTATCTAGATTTAAAAAAAAAAAAAAATTAAAAATTGCAGATTTTACAGTGGAACCCACTGTCACATACTCTTACTGTATCTCAGGTAGGCTGCATTTAATGGAGATTGTACCTACTACTCTTCTTGACATTAAGTCAAAACCCTAAGACCAGGAAAGTGACTACTGCAGCATTCAAACGTGAATACAGTAAAGAAAATAAATCAGTTGGAACACAGGCTAGTTGTTCCAATATTCTATTAATATAATGCAATTTTCAGTACAATCATCACATAGCACCTCCTCTTCCTGTTTTTAAATCGTAATTTTAAGGCAGAAATGAGTCTAAATTCTGGTGTTTAAACATGGTGTAAGCATGTAAGGAGGCAACTAAATTTCTGCCTCAGACCTAATTTACTGCCTTCCTTAAAAAAAGTGTAAAATTTGAAAATCAACCAGGTCAGAGTCGATTGCATGAGGAAATGCTTTTGCTCTTGTATCAGACACACCCGTGGCCAGTGCCCTGAGCAGAGCACATAACTGAGCCGGTCCTTCTAGCAGGTTCCACAGTTTGTGGTGTGATCTCATGTTTCGAGTGCTCCTTCAAGTACTACCCTTCAAGGAGAAAGTATTCTACCTTTGCTCAAGCCTTACCACTTCTATTTGCTTTTTGTGTTTAGAAATGTGTGGTAGAAGGATGATGCAAACTTTTTTTTCTGGTGTAACAGTAGCTGAACTCAGGTCTCGTTAAACTTCAAACTGTCATTTCTCAGCTCTTTGGTGATAAACTTTGCACCCTTAAAATGTTAAGGTTTAGCAGCCACCTATAAGATGCCTTACTGACCTACAGAGAGAAATTCCCTGCACTGAACTTAAAGAGAAAATCTATTTTAAAGAAAGTTGCAGAATATGATTGATATATAGCATCATATGCTGAAAATTACAATTTGATTAACCAGATGCTGTTATTTTCTTTAGTATTTCATGAATAGAAACTACAGTATAAAAACAATTCAAAACAATCATTCACTGGGAAATATGACATATGGCCTGCTAAGCTGCTTTCCTACAGAAATAGCTAAAGATCATTACACTTGGCATTATTCCCTACGACAGTTACTGGGCTCATTAAAACAGGCAGTATGTGATTTCAGTCCATAAGGGAGATTATTCCTACAGGTGGGTAGAAACACTGATGAAAACTACAAAGACTTGTGAGAAAGAAGTAGTCAAGGAGATTTCTCCACCTCCATAACTTCTGTATGCTAAACTAAATCAAAGCAGCATCACTACTGAAAAGAGAGATGCATTTTCTCCTTTTTCTTCATGGTACATGCCAATGTATGGCATTTCATTTAACTTGCTCTGCTGGAGGGTTTTTCTTTGAGTAGGAATATCCTGATGTGAACAGGAGGTTTGCATCCAGCAGGGGCCACTTGTTGCCTGTGTTTAGTCCCAGTTCAGTTAGGTGGAAACTAAACCTCAATGCTGTCATAGGATGAGTTCACGTTCTGCGATAGTGGATTGGAATAACCACAACCACAATGTGATGTGATAATGCTGGAATCCATGCTTCTCCAGTGATGTTATACTAGGAAACGTAAACCAACCATTTATGATGTGGCATCACAGGACAGGAAATGTTAAGACAATTATAATGTGGCAATGATAATCTGATGTAGCAATAATACAATCACGTTTAGAAAATGTTTGCATTTGAAGGCAGCTACACTGTGATTATGTTATTGCAACACATCCCCTTTACCTGCCAGCACTGTTGCATGGAGTATCTAAATTTAGACATGGTGCAGTAGATGGCTTTACCATGTTCCATCACCAGCATTTTTCATGTGCTGAATGAAACTACTGCTGCTTACCAGCATTACACGATCACACTGGGAGATGACAGGAGCGTTTATGGTAGTGAAGCTCACGGCAGCATCACACACGTGCTCCCAGGCATTTTGAAGAGCGCTGAGGCTGCTGTGCGAGGATTCACAGAATACGGAGCGCGATGCAACATCACGCTGTGTGCAGCCACGCACACGTACAGCCCGTGAGGGGGACACAAGGGCCGCACTTCCTAAGGCAGGCTGCCGACACGGGGAGCGGCACCGCAGCGGCGGATGCGGGTGAGGCGCCAGCGGGCTAAGGGACACGCGACATCATGGGCGAGGACGGTGACCCCACGGCAGGGAGGGGCGCGGGCGGGCGGCCCGTGCCCACAGGGCGAGGCCAGGCGCCCTGTCTCTGCCACCGCGGGAGGGGAGGCAAGGCGAGGCCTACGCACACGCGGCCGCCTTGCCGCCAAGGGCAGTGACGCCACAGCTGATGCGCTGACCTTCACGCCTCAAGAGGTGACGTCAAGGCTGAGGCCGATGTCACACGAATGACGCAGGAGCACGGGCGAGCCCCAGCGGCGGCACTGAGGCAGGGAAGGGAGCGAGGGGGAGGTGCTGCTGCCGCTGCTGGCGGCGCTGCGCCCGCCGCCGCGCTGAGGGAAGCCACAGGGAAACCAGCGCCCATCCCGCCACATCCGGGTCCCGCGCGGCGGCTAACGGCCCCCTCAGCCCGCCACCGCGCACGCGCCTCTCCCTCCGCCCATCATCCCCGCCCTCAGGCGGAAGGCGGGATCAAGTCTCCCAGCCGCCTTTCTGATTGGTTCCTGATCCAGGAGCGCCCGGGGATTAGCTGCCTTTCAGGAGGGCGGGCGTTGCCCGCCTCTTGGCCAGCCATTGGACGAAGCCGCCGGGGAGCCGCTCTCCCGTTGGCGGGCGGGCGCGTCCGGTCCGGGGCCGGAGGAGGGTGCCATTGGCTGGAAAGTAGGTTAGTGGTGCGCCGTTGGGTGGCAAGCCAGGCGGAAAGTAGGTCAGGGACGGGGGCTGCCTGCGCCGGGCGCCGCTCCGGGCGTGCAGCGCGTTGCCGAGGGACGCAGACCCCCTCCCCCCCACCCTCCGGGCGCGGAGCTGGCGGTGAGGCGCTAACGGGCGGTGGGCGACCTCGGGGGGAGGTAGCGCTGCCGGGCGGTGGGCTGCGGGCGGTCCGCGTCCCCGGCTGAGGAGACGGCGTCCTCCTGGAGGGTAGGGGGAGGCCGGTGGGGGCCGCCACCTCGCCGGAGCTGGCTCCTCCAGAAGGTGGTGGGGAGCTGCCTGCCCCGGGAAGGGTTGGGGGCTGCGGCTTCCCTGATGGGAGGGGGCCGGAACGGGGAGGGGAGGGGGCGGCGGCGGGACCCCGCGGCGGCAGTGGCGGGCGGAGTCCCTTGGGGCGGGGGGCCGCGAGCGGAGCGGCCCCGGTACGGAGTGTCTGGGCGGTGTGACAAGACCCGGAGGTGACGGGGAGGACGCGAGTGGCGGCCGTTTACAGCCGGCCCCGGGCCCGCTGCTGGTGCGGCTCGTCCGGAGCCCGGGGGCAGAGCTGGGGCCGGGGTCCTGCTGTCGGTGCATCCTCGGCTCGGCGGAGGGGAGGGAAGGGGCACACCCGGGGCTCCAGGCGTGCCCCTGCTCCCGGGTGGGGTTAGCCTCCGCGGGGCGTGGAGGCTGAGGGGATCCCCGAGCAGCGGTGTTGGTGCTCTGTCCCCTACAACAGGAACGGCTCCCTGCGACCTCCGGCCCCAGGCCGATCCCTGGGGTCGGTGTCAGTCACAGAGGTGCCTGGCGATGGGGTCTGCGTGAGGGGAGGCCCGAGGAGCCTGTGTGCCAGACCCCAGCGCCGTGGCAGGAGCTGGGAGCGCCGCGGGGTTGTGACTGTTGCACGGCGGCCGGTCCCACCTGTAGATGACGGGAGCCCCCTGGGCAGCCCCACGGCGGAGGGATCTTCGCCTCCTGACAGGGCAGCTCGGGCACCTGCGGAGTAGGGTGCGGCGGCCCCGGGGTCCCGGGAGAGCCCTCCCTGGCGCTGTCACTCCTCTGGCTCTTCCTGACGGCGTCTTTGCTGTCAACAGGAGAATGGACGTTTTTCTTAGACAGCGAATGTGGAATACTGGGAACATCCAGGTGACTTCCCAAGACCGGGATTTTGCGCTTGGGGAGGCAGGGGAATCAGTTGGCAATTTTAACTGCTGAGGGTTTCTCTTCCTCCGGTGCCTCAATTACAACAGCTTTGAAAAGATTTTAGTACTTGAAAATAACGGTGAAGAAACAAGTGGGTGTGTTTTCGTCCTTTTGAAGCAAATATGCTTACAGCAATTTTAAGGTATTTTCTTAGTATCTGAGGTAGAAAGGGTCAGCTGCAGAGAGCAGTCATCTTTTTGAACAGTTATGAAGCTGATCTCTTTATGAAATCAATTCAGTCTTTAAGTAGATTTTTTTCAAAATGCTGGTCCTTGAACATTCAAAATGAAACAACATTTTCATTTTTTTAGTAGGTTAGTATTAAAGTACCTGTCCTGCCTGTTTAGTATATCTTATTTTATCAAGAAGACTTTTAAAATGAGAGTGACTGGTAATACACAGGCTGCAGCTATGTTCTTAGGGGAAAAAAAGAAAGGTTGTTTGTTTTAATTAACTGTTAATAGTGGCTAACTGTCTCTGTACATGATCTTGCAGAAGGCTGAGGTTAAACTCTGCCCTCAAAGGAATGTATGTTTTGTATGCTCTAGGAATATGCAAATAGCTATTTGAAGTGTCAGAAACTACAGACCTGTCATCTGAATATTCTAAACCACAGCTGCCTGTCAAGTGGAAAGTCTTTACTACTTCTGAGTTTCATGGGTTTGTATTTCTAATGACCATTCATGGCTTTTTATGCCTACTTGTAGAAATGGAGTGTGTAAAATAACCCAATAAAATGTTGTGGTTATAGATTAATAAGGTGTTTTATCCTATACTCTCTTTGCATTCCCAGTGTCTGTCTGTGTGACAGTTGTGCTGTGTGGTGCTGTGCAGGCTTAAGGTCTGTAAAAGTTCATTGGGAGACTGCCTAGGCAAGAAGGAAATACCAGAGAGAACTGAAGGATAGCTGTTTTGGTTTGCTCTTCCCTACATGAGGGTGTTGGTAAACTGTAGCTGGGATTCCACAAAGCCAGAGCTGAAGTTAGGGCCTGCTACCAAGTCACTGGCACCACCTGCTACCAAGAGACCTGCTGCATGTGGGGACCCTTGCTGAGGATGTATTAGGAAGATGATGTTTGTAGGGGGAGTTTATTGTAGATTTTTTTTTTCTTTTTCTTCAAATACCTGCTCTCAAAGATTCTTTTGGGAAACCAGGAATAGGAACAAGTGAACATTCATTGGATTTATTTGGCAGAGTTTAAAGTTACACACAGTTCCTTAACACTATGCAAGACTATGATGTCAAAGCTGAGACCTAATGTAATAGTGGCAGCCTGTGTGCTGCAGATGAGTAAGACTATTTTTCAAAGTGAACTGATACCAAGCATGCTGGAAATACCAAGAGACATGTAGGTTAATTAGTGTAGATGAATAAAGAAGCACTATTTTCATGGTAAATTTAAATATTTTAAGCTGCTCTTAGCTCAGAGTCAATTGTCTGTGTGGTTACACTCTGACAGGGGGTACAGGAAAACCTGCAAGAATACATTGTTAGCTAAAACAAAGTGAATCTGGTGCATCTTTTAGTGACTTTCTTTTTTAGTTCTGTAACTTGCATGCTTTTTATTTTTAACCTTTATCTCCACCTTTGTCCATAGTTCTGCTTTTGAGAGAGTGGAAAAGTAGTAAAAAGCAGCAACCTATATCCCAAAGTATTAGAAGGTTTAAAGTTCTCTAAAGTTAGTTGTCTTAAAGAAAATATGTGTAAAGGAATATAATATGCAAATGATTGCAAAGAGAAGCCCCAAATAAATACATACTTTTAAGCTTGTGTAGCTTCCTTGTTCTCAGTAAGTTTACAGAATGCAAAGAATACTTAAGTTTTCTCTGTTTACTTTAATATATTAAACATGTTTTGAAACTTTCATTTTTGACTGTCACCATACTTGGAAAACTTCAACCTAAAACCAGTTGATTTTGATAAATGTAGTAGCTGAGATGATACTTACTGGAACTCAGCACCAACCTTGGCACTTAGCTGTTGAAAGCTCTGCTTGATCAGCCCATAGAAATCAGGGGCTGTGTTTTTAGAGGTGCTTGAAGAGGCAAATAAGGTGTTTTGTGGCGTTTTCAAAAGCTGTGAAAGAGCTTTCAGTCTGGGTATTTCAGTCTTTTTAAGAGTTGCTATAAGTTTTAGATAATGGACTAATAATGGGCTAAAAAACTAAAGCAGAGCAGTATACTCTCTGATGTGTTTGTGTGTGTATATATATATAGGTAAGCACATATATATATATATATATATATATATAGGTGTATGTGGTAGAATTGCATTGCAGTAGTAAATATGTTCCAATTTTATTAGATCAGATGCAGACTGGTGACTTTTGCATACTCCTGTGGTGTTATGTAGGTAAAACCCAAGACACTGGAACAGAACACGGAATGATGCACCTACAAAGAATGCTTTTCTTTGAAGAGTTAGTGTATTGAGGCATTTAGAAAGCCTATTTTAAGTTTTGTTTGCAATCTTTTTTTTTTTTTTTGTGGGAGGAAGACATCACAGTTGTAATTATCAGATTGGTTTTATCTGTATTTAATCACTTAGAATATTGCCAAATAACCTGTGGTGTATATTTAATTGAACTTTACATTGAATGAGGTGGACATGGAGGTGAATAGCTTGCTGGCATGAATTGCATATTGCACCTGCCTTTTTTACCTCAGTTCGTTGGAAAAATGCAGTAAGGCTACTTATCTAAGGCCCAGACTTCATCTCCTTGGAAACCTGATCTTTCACCAGATGTTGAGAAATGTAATTTCTTTTTTAATCCGTTCTGCAGAAGAACGCAGATCAAAACAGCATCTTCAGGCTTTGGTAGTCTGGAATATTCATTAACAAAAAAAATAGTCTGACACTTAAGTCTTTGTCCCAGAGAAGACTGATCATTTCAGTTGCATTTGATATTATTTAAAATTTATTTTAGTGCTTGTATAGTTTAATTATATTGAAGAACTGGCTGATAATGTCTTCTTACTGTGTACAGTGCAGGGCTGTCTGTGTTCCCTACCCCTTCCTTGCCTGCAAGGCTTCATCTTTCTTCTTGATGTTCAGGTCATCTTTTCTCCCTTGCAGCTGCAAAAAGATATTTCTTAGCCAAGGCATACAGAATTGGTAACCTTTTCAGTCTCCTGCCATTTGAGAAGCTGTTATTCAATGTGTCTGATGTCAGACACACTTCTAGGTCAGCTGCTGGTGTCAGAACAACTTGTGACCCTGAGCTGAAGCCATGCTGTAGTTTAGTAGGTTGGTCTTCTGTAGGAATGGTGCCAGTAGGCTACTTATAGAGCAAGAAATATTGTTGGCAGGATTTTAGAATGGTGAAATAACAAGCCACATTTCTTGTGGTCCAAGATGTTGACGCTCTCTACTAATTTTAAAGAAACCCATTCATGTGAGCATAAGCAGTTGAGGAAGATGATTATAGTTTTCATGTTTGTTTTGATAGTATTTTCCTTGCAAATGTTAATAGGCTTTATTTTCCAAAGGTACAAGGCAATTTAGTGGCACCTTGTATAAAGGAAGCAACAAACATATTACTGAATCTGTAATGGTCCATACTCGGTGTGGCTGTGATGGAAATACATCTTCTGATGTGTAATTACTGCTACCCTGGGAAGGGAAGGTTTGGCAATTCCAAAGCAATGTGTATTGCCGTTGTGTCTCTCAAATCACTTCAGTAGGAAGGCATTTTATAGTAAGTCATATATGCTTATTCAGTTGCAGCTGTTTGCCTTAATTCCTTTAAAGGAATCCATGGATTTTAAAGATTGGATGTGGTCTTGATACAAGACTACTCAGAAAACTCAAGTTAGTCTTGCCCATTTGGGATTCATGTAGGTTTTGGAGTGGGAATGAAATAAGACTAGCGGAGAACTCAGAAATGATTATTATTCTTGCTCTAAAATTATTTTTGTCTTGAAACCTTCCTTAAATTGTCTTTGCCTTTTCTCGTTTGTCTAGCAAAGATGGACAAGATCAGAAAGACTTTGGTAGAAATTGCTAAATAATGCTGTACTGCAGAATATTAATCAAGTGATGTGAGAAGGAAAAGTTACTTCTAGAAAAAACAGGAGAACAAAATATAAATTTAATTTTTGATGAATATTTTTTCTGTCTTTAAAACTTTTAGTTTTATAGTTTCCTTGAAGTAGTTTGGTTGGTTTTTTTCTTGAATTGTTATGAACGAATTTCTCTGTTATCTGTGGATTTTTCTTGGAGCATTATGAGATTTAGGACTTCTGTTCTAATTTGAAGAAAACTGTATGGTAAAAAGTAATAAAAGTTTTATCCTTTTTGTTGCATGTATGTGTTGTAGTTGTGTTGAGAGTGACAGAAAAATGGCTTTGGTTTTATTTCTGCTCTTCACTCAAGGACCTCTGATAATTGTATTTTAACTCCTTCTGAGATTCGGGCTTTATGCTGCAGTTTGGCTACTGGCATAATAGTTTTAGTACAATCTTTTAAAATAATATTTATTTTGCCTGTAGACTTGAATGGCCTACTCATTTTTCAGGCATAAATTCTGGGGTCCAGAATACGTTGCAAAAAAAATCCGATGTTAGTCCTTGAGATTTATGTTAGAATGAGTTTTCTGACTTTGTTTTAACCGTGTTGGGTTTTCCAGTTGGCAGCGCTAGGACTGTTGACTCAGAAGCAGGATGCCTATTTCTTCCTCTGTTCCCTTTCCCAGTATGTTTTGTTGCCAAGCCATTTCATGTAATCCTTGAATTTGCGTTTACAAATTGGTTTGTTATCGTTTAAATGAATTCACTGAGTTAAGGGGAAAAAACTCAGTGCTAACACTGCGCTGTCAATATACTTAAGAATATTTTTGTGTTATACTTGGAATGTGGCCCAAATTCAGAAATCCGGAAACTTAGTGAAGTTTGACCTTAGAAGGCTCTAGTATCTAGATTTTTTATTTTTTTTTTTCCCTTAATGATCTGGTAAAGCCTCAGAACATTAGGCAAACTTGCTGTCCTAGATTAACATTATACTTTAGTTTTAATCTATACCCAGTTTACTATGACTTTGAGTTTTGAAGTCTCCATCACCTTAATTTTTTAAAATCTAAGTGAAGTTTTACGGTTAGGTGCTGTAAAAAATTTACATTTACAGAACTTCTATTTCAGTTAACAGTTTTTATGTAGTATTTAATTTCTTGTGATCTTATGTGAAATCAGGAAATTTTACATTATGTCTGTTACAGCCCTCTATTCTCAGAGTGCTATGTTTAGTGAAAAATCATGTGTGAAGAGAAGTTACGCTTTAGCTTAGAAGTTTATTAAAAGTGTGTAGTTTTTCCCTATTTTTTTTTAGAATTCATCCAGTTTCTCTTGTTTGAAAAATATTCTTTTGCTGCAATGATGAAACTAGCCACTGAATATTACAGTTTATTTTAGAAACCTGTCAAGGCAGTTCAGTGATTTCCTAGAGGCGCTTGTCACATAAAAACATTAGAGTTGCTGGAAGTGCTCTCCAATTGTTAAAGAATAATCTGTTCAAAATGTTGTCAAATGCTTGCCATGCAGTCTGGGTCCAAATTCTCAAAGTTCTAGAAGTTATTTGTATTTTAGAAATACAAAACCAGCAACTGGATATTCCAGTTTTTAATAGGAAGGAAGAAATTAGAACCATGAGTTTTTGCTAGTTTGCGTTTATGTTGGAGTTTTACCTCTGTTAGAAATTCTAGGGCACATATATGTATTTTTTTATTTATTTATTTATTTTCATTTTCTCTCCTCCTCACATCTGAGACATGAAGCTTGGTCAGCTTCTCTGGTCTGGGAACAGTCTGAAGAAAGATGTGTATTTCCCTACTATAGCATTTAAAAATCTAGTTCAGTCTATTTAAGATGTTGCAGCTGGCAGTAAAGAATTCTCAATTACGGTTTTTGACATTATTTGTTGAATGAAGTAATTCCTGTCCTAATTTATCTGACTTGACTACAAGACTATTCTGTAGCAAATGCCTGTTTTATTTTCTCAGCTGAAGTAGCTCTTTATTCTTTTTACCCTAACGCTGTTGTCATCATCAAGAACAAGATGATGAGGAGGAAAAAAATGGAGGAGAACATCACAGCAGTTGGCTCTTATGGAAACTTATGTTTCTACATTCTTTTTTCTGGTAGAGATTATCAATTTACCAGCTCAGAGCAAACTTTAACAATTGTATAAGGCTGATGCCACCATGTGAGTTTGCTGACTGTGTCCTTTGTATAGTTGTTCCTCCCAAGAATTGTAGTTGTGACTGATTTTTTGGAGACTTCCAAGGACCTGTGTGGAAAATGCCAGGGCTGTGCTCAGGAACTCAACAGGGCAAAAAGCAAAATCCTATGGCTGAAAAGAATTACTTGTTTTTGCTGCCCAGCTGATTGTCCTGTAGTGACACATGAATCCTTTGCAGCCTCCATTGACAGTTGGATGTACTTGGACAGTGATTTTGATGATCATTTGAACTGGATTGCTATGGACAAAGTAGGTCCCATCACCACTCCAACTCCTTCCTGGCTAACGATTTCCGTTTGTGTGTCCTGTCCCTCTGCGCTGTGGTGACATACATGTTGGGCAGAGGCACTAGACTGGGGAACCTGCCGTGGCTCAAGGATTAACTTTTTTCACCCAGAGACTGATTTGAGATGACTCAGATCACTGATACCTTACACCTTGTGGCTTCATGAACATTTACACAACAGTTCGTGAAAGGGGTAGTGCTGAAGGAGAGGTGAGAGAGGCAGTTCAGCGTGAAGAATGCTGCTTTAAATATGTTATATTGAAACTTTGATGTGGAAGAACAGGATTTATGGCAGAATATTTTTGGATTAAGTTGTGCTGGGTCATTTCATAAATCTACATAAATTTAAAAAAAAAATCTAATTTTGATACTGATGCCTAGAAGCCAGAAAAATAAATAACTTTTTACTTTCATCTCTGGAGCTATACAGTGGAGCTTTTTATTATTTTTTGGTGACACTTTAAAAATTCCTTTTCATAACAAGAAAGAGTAACTCAGCTAGACCTCTGGCTCTTTTCCCTTTCCCCTTACTGGCCCATGTGCTTCTGGGTTTCCAGATAAACAAACATAGAAGTGTTTCAGATATGCAGATCCCTCAGGAGCTCATTCACTATGATCACTTTATTTTACCAGAGCTGAACACTCACACATCCAAGTTGTTGTCAAACTGATAATTTATCTAAAAATGGCTGAGACCCAGCAATGTCTCCAGTTAGGCTTGCCAGGAAATCTGGAGGAAATGGAATATAGGAAGGAGACTAAAAGGAAGAAAATTTTATTTTCCACCCAGACAATACATGGTTTGAACTTCAGTCCACTAATTGCGCACACCTCTGCTGTCTTAAAAAAAACCCCCCAAAAAAACCCAAAAAACCAAAACCAACTTGAATTACTGTTTAAGAATGTTTTTCTAACTTGGCATAGATCTCATCTTGCTGTCAGTTTGTCTACATACTCTGTTTTCTAGAAGGAAAAAAAAACCTTTCTAAAACCTACTCAGGCTATTTCTCTCTATTTTGAGAAATATTGGCACCTCAGTTTGTTCTTGGTGTTCTTATCAAATAGCTGTTCAGGAGAATTGTCCTGGTGTTCAGTGACATGAAAATCTGTTTTCTGTATGACTGTGATGTACACTTTTAAAAAAGATTTACTAAAACTTTTGAACTTAATTTGGAATATAAATACAAAGTAAGAAAAGATTTAGTTTAGCAGATAAGGGGAGAATCTGTGCCTTCTACTTAAAATGAATTAATGACTTTTTTTTTCCTAGAACATATGAACACTAGTAAGGACCAAATAGTTGCACACCTCAGAAGAAGCAGGAAAAAAATCCTCCACAGAAGAAGAAGAAAAAAACCCCCCAAAACCCCCCAAAAAACAAAAAAGCAGGGCAAAAGTGCCTATTGGTATCTCATTAGAGACCTAGGCAGCATTGTAGCATTTTGACAATCTTCTGTTTCTAGGTGAACTCATTATTATCCAGCCTTACAAGACTTTTGATGTTCCTTTAAATTCTGGAGTTAGTCTACCAGAGTTCCAAGTGTTTTTTTCAGCAAAATTAATGTGCCTTTTAGAACAGGATTTGCTCAGGCAAGTAGTTAAGCCTCCATGGATTCATTCGTGCTGTGCTGTAAAACCTGTGTAATCTATGTCCTTGGGCATGGCTTTCAGATGCATATTTCTTATTTTTTTTAAAACAAATATTTTGCCAATCATCTGACTTGTCTTCTAGTTTTAGGATATTTCTGTGGCTTGTTATTTCCCTGTAGCCCTAAACATACTGAAATGATGGTGTCCCCTAACAAACCTGGGAGAGTTTCTATTATTTGTCAATTAAACCCATTTTTCCATTTTTCTGCTGAATTTTGTTTGGTGACTTTTGAAAACCTGGTAACTGGTCTCTTACCTGGTCTCTGACTTTAATTAGGAAAAGTTTTGTTTTGTTTTTTTTTTAAATAAAGTTGCCTATGTGTGACTTTTTGTTATCTTTTTGTCTCAGTTCTGTGAGCACTCTGTTTGCTTTTTGTGTGTGTGTGTTTTGTGGTGATGGTGATGTTTTGGAGCTATGCTGTATTGGCAGCCAGGTCAGAGAATAATATTGGTACAAGTTCTCAGGTTTGTCTGTAGGAGCGGCTGGCGAGTGGACTTCACAGACTTTGAGAAAGCAGAAAAAGGAACTTTCCTGGCCTTCCAACACCTGGGACAACCTTGAAAAACTAGCAGGTTTCTACTTAAAGAGGAAACATTAGGGATAAATACAATTAACTTTCATTTCCCTTTCTAGCAAACATAATTGCACGTTGTAGTGAAGCATCATAGTTTTTCACCTTCAAATGCGATGCATCACATCCCCTTTAACTCCTCCCTGTGATGTAATTTGGCTGAAACCTTGTTTGGCAAGAGCATACAAGCATCTCTTCAGTCATTCTTTATGGTGTAGTTCTGTATTTTCCATGCAACCTTCCAAAAGTGTACTCATCAGAATCATTTCCACATGTGAGCTAATCATTGTCTTTGCTTCTTAAAGGGGGTGGTCAGTTAGTTCCTGCTGGCTCCCTGTATTGTTGTGTTCTGCTTATCTTCGTAGGTTTTTTCACTTTCCTACTTTTTGGTCTCTGAATATCAGATTATATTTTGATGTTTTTATGTGCCATTCTAATACAGAACAATGTTTCTTTAAACCTAAATTACCTGAATGTTGAATAGCATTCATACAGGTTCTTTCTTGACTGTGCTCCTGTGTATTGATGGATTTCTTTTGGTGCTGATAAAAGAGACTTCTGTAAAAGAGTAAATTTATTCAAAGCAGCAGCTCACAAACAAAATAAATACCGCTTTTCAGACTGTTTCTTGAATACTTCTGTTGCACTGGAGGCTTTGTAGGCTTATTCTTCCTATAATATCCCTATAGAGGTTAACCTGTGTGTTCTCACGTTCAGGTGTGTTTGCTAGGTAAGTTATATGTACGCTTACTGTTGAGCTCGTCATCTCTCCCCCTCCAGTACAGTGCTGGTACTTGTTTGGCTTCCTGAATCACCTTACTGTGATCTACTCGGACCTGTAGCTTTTTAAAAAATTATTTCTTGGGAGGATTAGTTTTAACCTATTTTGAATCTCTGGACAGTTCACTGTGGGTTAGGTAGGTGCTGGAGCTATATGGGAGTGCGCAGCTGAAAGATGAAGCTAGGAGATTAACAACCCTTGCAATCACACTTCAGTTACAAAGCATTAAATGTTTAGAATTGCAACTTTTCATCTAATTTTTAAAAAATATAAGAAATCTGTCACATCAGTCTCCCAGAGAGAGGTCTATGCTGCACTGTAAAAATCCATGTAGCCCCATATTAAATAAACTAGCGAACTGATTCATACAGTCACTGTTGGTGATCTGAGCAAAGATTAGTCAGTAGCATTGTTTCTGGCAACTTCCACGTGGCTTTGTCCTTGATGATACACTAGTCGGGAGCTGCATCAGTTATGTGATGGCAGAAGAGACTCTTACTGGTAAGAGAGCCAGGAGGTGCAGGTTGGTCTGTTCAGCTACCAGTCCAACAGTCTATGCTGCTTGATAAGATCTCCCTTAAGAAATATATGTGCCATTTCTAACTCGTTGTCACAGTCATATATCTGTTATATTGCGCTTGTAAGATGGGTGTTTGAAGTGACTGAGGGTGGGAGGATGTTATTGACTGGCAGTTCCCAGTGCAGCGTTACAGAGAGGTGGACAAATGAATTTTTGGCTTGATGAACAAGGATATCAAGCTGGATTCAAAGAGAGTTTGTACAGTGTTAATTCTGCTATAACTTTAATACTTTCCTGTACTTTATGAAGTCTTCATAGAAAACTGAAAAGAGTTTAAGGAATGAGCTGTTTTGCAAACACAGCCTTACCGTGTGAGATCAAAGAAGCACAACTAAACTTGGTTAAGGGAGGAAAAAGCAATTCACTGGGTTCATCCTTCAGTTAATGATCTGATAAGGTTACCTGGTAGGACAAAATTAAATTAGTTTAGTAGCTGATAGACGACCTACTCGAATTCAGACTAGCAAAGTTGGAAGTTTTGAACAAGAGGAACTAAGCTTTGGAACAGAAAAGATATGAGAAGGGTAATAGATTCTTGCAACGTATCAGTTGATCCCAGGATATCTTTCTAAAATAAACTTTGGCCTGAATTACAGCATATCAGTTTGTTGTACAAGAGTAGATGAGGTTGCCTCCTATTGCAGAGGAGATCAGAATACGTGGTCATGCAAGGGAACAAATCTGAATGAATCTGGTATCAGCATTAAGATAAGACTTGCGTACTTTTCTTTATGCTGCAGTGTGCTTGAGCAGAAGGAAGCTGAAGGACATGAAGCTGTAATCAGACTGTGTGGGAGAGGGAGGGCCAGACAGACTTGTAGCAGAGAGGAGGGGACCACCTATAAAGTCTTGCAACCTTTCTTCAAAGCAGCTCAAAAGTTAAAAGGTTAAAAATACTACCGAGGATTCCCATATTGTTATTTTGTAAGGCATAGATAAAATGTAATATCAAAGAGTTTTGTTCAGCAGTACTAAAAAGCAAAGCAAAAGTCACCTCTGACCTGTAATCTTACAAATTAAAAGGAGCAAAATACAGCTTCTCTGTTTTGAAATAAGAATATAAAGTTTTAATAGCAATGATTTGTGTAAGAACAACGTTTCAAGCACTGATACTTGATGGAGGCAAAAGGGGGAGAGAAACTTGAGGGGTTGATGTCCGTATTCAGGAAAAAAAAAAATAGTGATTTAACATGAAGATAATGAAAAGACATTTATATTTGTCAGTTAAGTTACTCAAGGTACATATTTTGTGTGTAGTCAGTTACTTCACAATTTATTGAATATAAACTTAAACTTGTACCTCTAGGGACAAAGAGTAAGTTCAACATATATGGAAGAGGAGACAGAACCCTTGAAGACAGCTGAAGAGGCTTTAGCAGATATCCTTAAAAAACATTTCAGTTGAGTACCAGATGAGTGACTGAGGCAAAGCCACATACAAAAAGGGTATGTATTTCTCTAATAAAGCCAGGGCAAAGTAATGCATGAGACTCTAAACCATGTTCTGAAGTGAACATTGCATAAAAATTGGACTGTGAAAAAAGCCATATTTATTTTAGTGATTAGTGTATGATCCCCTGAAATATGCGATTATTTTCTATTCTATTGTAAGCCTGTTTGTCTGGTTGGAATTTTCCCCATGTGTTATCAGTGTCAGTTTCCCTGCTTTGCTGGTTCCTTTGGCCTCTTTAAAAGAGAATTGTGCGCTCTACTTGATTATTTTAAATTTAATTTCATACTGTAGGCAAGACTTCAGGTGGGTGGAGAACTGTGTGTATTAACTGAAGTGCTTAGCAAGGTGAAGTGAGGAACAGCCATCCTGAGTGTTTGTTTTGGGTGGTTTGTGCCTACTGACTTTTACATGGTTCTCTGCTCAGTGCTGTTTCTGGGCGCTGCCTAGGAATTTAGTTGTCGAAACTGGGTTTGAAATTCCACTTATGAAAGGAGATACCTAATGTATAAATCTTGTTTCCTGTATTTTTTCTGATAGTGTAAGGTTTTACATTTGCCTTGCTAAACTCAGTGTAATGTGTACTGAGTTTAAATCTTCCACCTGGTGTTAAGTGATGTTATGGTGATAACTGCAGGTGAGCTAACTTAAACCAGAGGTAACCTGGAAAAGTTTTTTGAGGATGTTGTACGTCTTACGCTTTCACTGTGTGTCATTCTTGTAAGTAGAAGTTTTCTCTGAATACTTAGAAACGGAGATAATGTTCTGCTAATACTGAAAGAAGGTGAAACCCAGTTCCTGTAGAGTCTCATCTCAAGCAGTGGCTGTGACTGGCTGCCTGGCAAAGAGTAAGATTAGGTAGGGCAAGCAGGTGTCCTCTCATACTGGCCCACAGTTATTTCAGCTCAGGGACTTCACGAGACAGATGTGGTGGTAACACTCAGCAAAATTCCTTTCTGTGAACCGGTCCTACCTCTCTTTGGAAACCACATGAACTTCTACCCTTCCAGTTACTTGGCAGAGATTTTCCACAGCCTACCACCTTTCCACACCACACCACCATATGTGAAGAGCTATGTTGTTCTCAACCTTTCAACCAAGCTTTATTTGACATCCCTGGGACATTTGATGATTTTGTAGACTGTTGTCCTGTCAGTTTGGTAAGCTTGAAGAGTACTAGCTTACTTCATTTTTCCTTATCCAGAACTCATTGCCTGTCTTGTTCCACTGAGTGAAACTGGAAAGTTTTCCATTTTCTAATAAATTTAATTGCTATGAATTTGTTGGATGATATCCAAGTCGTCCTCCGTACTGTTTGGGAGCTGTAAATAATTATGAGCATTTGTAAGTGGTAACTAAGGGACTGCATTATTAATGTTTGGCACAAGCCTGCTACTTGCGGAAATAAGATCATCTAAACCTACTTAAACTTTTTGTGGAGGAATGTGAACTGTCTAGTGATCCTTCCTAGGTCCTTTGGGATTGGACTGCGTAGGTCGTGGAATGTTCACTTTTGGAATAAAACAATGGGTTGGAAAAACTTGTGCTTGCAACTGTTAGTCAGATGGCCCTGTGCTCTGTGTTGCATCCCCTCTTCGTTTGGAGGGGGAGGGGGTTGCTGCAAGGGTGGATCTTTGATCCAAGTAAAAGCAATCATTAAAAAAAAAAAAGGCCCTTCAGTTTTCGAAGAGTCCTTTTGCGTTGTATGTGGCTGTGGTGTTGGTTTTTGTTTGGTTTGTTTTCTGAGCAAGTTTTCTTTCTCTTTTGCCCATATTTGGCATTGGCAGGATTTTTTATCTTTTTCGTATGTGTCTGTGTGTGTGTGACACACTGTTCTCCATTTAATGTATCTTTTTTAATGACAGTCAAGATGTCTGCATAGCATAGGAACCCTATTAAGTGAATTGCTGGTGTTCCTTGATCATTTTCTGCCTTTATTAAGGGCTGTCTTGATCTGGTAATGCAAATCTTTGTTCTAAATACAACAGTAATTTTAAAACACTTTTTCAGTTTCAGTTGTAATGTGAAAGTACACATTCAAACTTGACTGTTGATTTAAATTAGAAATCATAGAAAAATGCAAGTCTGAGATTTGCTTCCAGCTGTATCTCCAGCAGCTGAATGTCACCAGTTCAGAAATCTGATGGTTCAACATCAGCATTAATGTATAACCACACAAAAAAAGAAATATGTTTCATCAGCAATTTCTGTACAGGGCTTTCCTGTTGCTGTAGGCCTTTCTCAAGAAAATCAAGCTTATACTCCCACTGAAGCAATGAATACGGAGTGGGTAGGAGTACTCCTTTACTGTGCCTTTGTCATTCACAAAAGAACAAACTTCTAAGTAAAGAAAATGTCACAGGGCAGGTGTGGATCAGCAGAAAGGTTTTGGCATACCTTGCCTTCCTCAAAGGCAGGAATTTGCATGTTGAAAACAAACCCTACTGGAGTGCTGTGAATAATCTGAAACTGCAGTTAAAGGTTATTTTAACCACTCACTGCTGTTGAAAGGGACAGTTCTGCTCCTTCCCTTTTCCAGCATCTCACTGCCTTGCTTTGCCCTGGTTCCAAGTATCATCTGACCTTTCAATAGGATGACTGAGCTTGCTAACCCCCCAGAAGACTGTGCTTTTTGTCAGGTTGTTATTGTTCAGCCTGGTGAGCAGATTGGTTGGACACACTGTACAGACAGGCACTGGGGGCTGTATAAAGTCTGTGCTGGAGTACTGGAAGGGAAATCTGAGGGAAGGGTGACAAGAGAAGGAGAGTGAAGCCATCCCTTTGATGTCACTAAGATGTTATATCAGCTGTTCTGTAGAAATTTGCTGTGAGGTTTTCAGGAGTATCACGTGCTTCTCCTGAGCTAGACAAATACGACTTTTTCCAAGCCATATGGCTGTTATTGAGGTACTTATCACTCTGGACACGAATGTAAAAGACAGGAAATTTTCTGTATGTTTTCTCCCTAAGTTATGACTTGATTTGCTCCACCAAGTCTTTGAATACTGTGATTTACAAAGCCACAGAAGCAAAAATTTGCTAGATGCTGGCTTTAGTGAAGTGCACCTTGTAGGGTGTTTGGGGCTCACCTTGGAGATGTGTCACATTGCACAGAAGTTCCACATTGTCCAAGTAAGAGAGAAGGAACCATAAAAAGTAGCTAGTGCTGTGGCAGTAGAAGCCGAGAGTATGTCACTCATGCATTCAGGATATGATATGATGTCACATCTAACTTTAGTTTTTGTCTTGTTAAGGGACTTCTTTTCATTGTCATTTTGGTTTCACAGTTGCTTGAAACTCCTGACAGTGTGATGTGAGACTGGAGGAAGCTGTCCTGCAGTCCTGCTTGCCTTGTCCTGTGGCAGTACGAGGCACGACTGCTAGTTGGGCAGCTGAATGGGTAGTTTTCAGCTGTAGCAAGCAATTCTGCTCGTCATGCACTACTGTGTCAAGGTTGGTGCTGGCTCCAGGGGAACGTTGGGAACTTGCCCTACTTCTCAGGTGTTCACTGTTACTGCGGTCCGTAACTGCTTTGTGGGAATCTCTCTGAAGAGCCGATAATGCCACAGTAGGACCTGCCATAATTCTGACATGCTGCCTTTCTTGGTGTTGGCAGCAGATTGCTCATTTATGAACCAGAATTTGATGAATGAGGGAGATTAATATTTCTGAAGCATCGAACAAGACTGAAAATGGCATGTGTATCTTTTTTTTGATGTTTGTGTCTTTGCATGTTTTATGGAAGACATGCAAGTGCTGAGTTGTCACAATGTCTCAGTTTTTACTAGTTTGATTTGGATTTAACTGGCAAATAGTGTGACTTCAGGAGACCAAACTCCTGAGCTTTTATTTATGTTAGTGTTTATTGTTCTTCACATAAATCAAAGGGACTCCAAGTACAAAGACAAGTTGCTAAGGCTGTTCGCCTGAGTGTGTGTAGGGAGGGGTTATTTTCTTAAAACTGGAAGTTTTAAAATAATTCTAGGTTGCAAATTTCTCCATTTTCACACATAAACTTTGTTAACTTAGCATGTACAATAACTATGCCATCATTGTATGTTGTTCTGCCTTCTTTTTTTTTTTTTCAGTAGAATACCTACTCATACTTTTACAAAAAGCTGTGATGCTTTCCTATCCAAAAAGCAGTGGTATAGTGGGAGAACACAAATGAAGTTGAGCCTCCAATATAGTATTGAGATAGTCTGAAGGAAGAAATATTGATGTTCATATGGATGTGATGCATATGTGTTTGACAGATGATTTTATGGGAAGTTAAGTCAAGAACAGCATTTAAGAAACAGTGGGGGAAAATGAACCCGTCAGAGATATGTGTGCTAGAGCATCCAGTAGAGAGGCAGCTGAGTGGGGAATACCCCAGCTTGGTTCCAGGCAGGCTAAGAATGTCTTCCTTTTCCCAAGGCTTATTTTAGGATCGAAGGGGAACTGACAGCTTGTCAACTTTTCTTTGTCTGGCTGGCAGAGTGCTGAGAGCAGGGACAGCTTCTTCCAGCCAGAGATGGAATTTAGTAGGACCAGAGGGAATGTGCAAAAGCTGGAAATGGAAGTATAAGGTATAAATATAACCACCTGAGTCTATGCTCCTTTTTGTGATGTTTTTGCCCTTTTGTTCCTGTGCTTTGCTCCCTGAAGATTTAAACTCTTCAGCTGTAGTTTGTTTGGCAGTTGGTCTCTGAATGAAAGGTCTCACACATGCCAAATGCATTTGGGTTTGTTGTAGTAATAATGTGAATGGAAAACAGAACCAACTGTATGCAGTATATCTAACAATATTTGGACTCAACCCAAGGGAAAATGCAGGAAACTAGGTTTGTCACCTTAATGAATGCATTTCAGAGACTAAAAGTGGGTGTAGTGGTTCAACCTAGTAAGCTGAAATATGGCTAACAACCCTGAATGCATGAACTTTAAAAGTCAAGTGAAGAAATATTACTTGGGTAGTATTAGTCATGCTAGAGCTTGAATGCATTGTCTAGTTTTGATGCCTACAATGCTCCAGGATGAGGAGGGGAGAAGAAAATGAAAATCTGACCAAAGGAGGAGTTGGTGACTAGAGCTAGAGTGATGAATGGAATACTAAAACAGTGCTTTTCCAGTGAGAAGAGTAGATTGAGTTAAAGCTTGTTCTCACTTGAAATCTTTAAATCAAAATATCCTATTGCAAGTAATATTATAGCACAAGCAGAAGTTGTAAGCTTCAGGGAAAAAATCCTAGCATGGGTTCAATGGTATGCCAAATCACTGATTGGACTGGGTAAGTATTAGAGTGGGATCTGACATACAGCTTCTACCTTTGAAGTAAGGGTTACAGTAACTTTGAAGTAACTCTAGAAATGTCAGTCCAGGCTGTGTACAGTCCTCTTAAGGAGAAATTTCTAATTTTCTAAAAATTTTTGCTTTGAAATTGACTCTACTGTGCAGCACACAATAAGACATCTTATTTTGTTGACAGATCAGAAGCAACACGTAAAACTTGAGAGACTTCACAGAGCCACTGGCTCCTCAATTGAGAGGGTTTTTGTGGTTTTGGGGATTTTTTTGTTCGTTTATTTTTAAGGTGTCTGATCAAAGCACTCTGGAAGTACGTAAGCTCCGAAATAAGTCAACAATAACTTTGATTGGGTTTTTAATTAAAGCATATTAATGCTGGATAATTTATTTATCCACACAGTAGGATGGATTTCTCTCTCTCTTTCACATCCCCTTCCAAATAACTTGGGTGGCTTAAGGTTGATGAACAAGGATTGCATTCAGTGGTTGTGAAACAGTGCATCCTTCACACATGGGAGCCTGGACCTGGCTTGGAAACGCAGTTTGAGAACTTCATCTAAGTTTATATTTCAGTAATTGAGGGAATAGATTTTTTTGTTTGTTATTGTTAGTTTTTACTTTAACTGTGTATAGGTCTGTCATTATTAAAAGAATAATTGATTCTGATGTTAAATGAGTAGAATTAGATATCTCACCCAAAGCACTTAAAATTTCTGTCGCCAGTGTTGAAAATATGATACTTTGTTCCTTCCCACACATGCACAAATTCTTCTGAAAGACTGGAATAAATTAAATACTACATCTTGCCATGGATTTTGTGAGCTTACTTTGCCAGCATTTAACATTGGTGGGCCCTATTTTAAAATGTGAAATATAATTATTTTATTCTGTAACTTACACTACAGAAATTCTGGAATGCTGTGCTGAAAAAAATGTCTGTAGCATTGTCTTAAAGTAAGTTGGTGTCATGGTTTTGGGGGGGGGGGTTTGTAAATGGTTAAAACATGAATTCAAACCAGCCACAAAGCTACAAGATGAATCACTTTGACATAGGGGGGAAAAAAAAGTCTCCAATAAACAGAAGAAAAACTCACATGCAGAAAGAGCATTTTTAGCTCTAGGAATGTTAAGGCAGTTTCTCAATTGATCAATATACTGTCCACATGCACTCCCCTACCGAAAAGAAGTCTGTTCTTCACTAGTGTCTCTGAGAAAATACAGAACAAGTCCTGTCATGGTATCATCTCAGAGGAGTTTTCCAGGCTGTCACAGTGGTAATAGAGCCATAGGACAATATTCTGAATTTTATCTTGTTCATAGAGCACTTACACTTCCAGAGTTCAAAAGGGGCCTCAGATTCCAGCTCTCCTTGCTTAAAAGGGGAAACACTTAAAATTTTAATTTCCAGCTATTTTAACAAAGGACTTCTCTGTTGCTCCAAAACCAAGAGTAAGTGGTAAGTAAAATAACTCTTGCACTGGCAAGCTCAGAACTAGACCCAGGAACACAGAAGTGTCTCACCAGTGCTCAGCACACAGGAAGGATCATTTCCCTCTGGCTGCTGGCAAAACTACTCCTAACACACCCCAGGAGGCTGTTGGCCTTGTTTGCTGCAAGGCACCATTGCTGGCTTGTGGACCCCCAAGATCTTTTCGGCCAAGCTGTTTTCCAGCTGGTCAGCCCCTAGTCTGTACTGGGGCATGGTGTTTTTCTGCAGGACTTGGCATTTCCCTTCGCTGAACTTCATAAGGTTCTTGTCGACCCTTTTATCTGGCCTGCAGAGATCCCTGTGATTGGTAGCACACCCATAGCAGTCACTCCTCCCTGTTTTGCATTGCCTGCATCTCCAAGTATGATCAATTGATCATTAACTTCCTAGACCTGAAAGATGTTATTTGTGCATGTGGAGTTTTTCTTCTGTTTATTGGAGACTTTTTTTTTTCCCTTATGTCAAAGTGATTTATCTTTGTAGCTTTGTGGCTGGTTTGAATTCATGGTCTACTTCTCTCCAGCCTGCTACTTTTTCCTCAGGAGGGATGAGGAGCAGCTGTTGGAACAGTAAGTGGCTTGAGCAGCTGAAGGCTGTGCCTCTGCCTTCCGCGGAGCAGGGGATGCTTGTGCCCTGCTGTGAGGGGCTGGGCAGCAGCAGCTGCTAATGCCAGAGGTGGAGGAGGCTGTTGGATCACTGCTGCTCCGTGTGTGTGGTTAAGGATGGGGTCGAAACGTGAGCTACCGATGTCAGTAAGAGCTTGGGTTGGGAAATGTTCCAAAACTCAGATGTGGATTGTAGGCTGCCAGGGGTTGGCAAATGTGCTGATGAGTGAGTGGTAAAAGGATGACCTCAACAAGGAAACCAGGGTAAAATCACTTCTTTGCTCCATAGGGTGTGGTGAGAGGTATCTGCATGTGAGAGGAAGCCACAGGGCTTTTTATCTTCTGAGAGTACAGAATGTTCTTACAAATAATATTAGGGAATTCCAGGAACACAAATGTGCCATTAAAACAAAACAGTATCAATATATCGGGCAAATATGAAGCTGCTCCTTACATACTGAAGGAAGAGGAAAATACCACTGCTTTAGTTCAAAGATCTTCCTTTGATTCCTACAGAGTATTTAATAATAAAGGTTCTGATGTAGGAACTGCATGTTACTTGCAGCAACCATGCCCATGTGTGCCCGTGCGCATCGTGAAATCATCATAGTGATGCTGAGCAGAAATCTCCCAGCATTACAGAGGGCGTGCACATCTGGAGTATGCGTACATCTACAACAGCTCTTGGAGAAATACAGATAGCCAAGATAAATAATCCTATTCTGTTTCTTACTAGTGTGTGCTGTGACAGTTAACTTTGGAGGTGGAATACTGCTGTGAAGGGAAGTAGGTGATTTATTTTTTGTAGCTGTTTTTGGTTCGGTCATTGCACATAGGGACAATGAGTATCTTTTCAATTACTTCTTAAGGAAACCACACCACAGTTTTCCTCTGTCATTGCAAAGTAGCACTTTTAAGATATGAGACACTTCTGATTCATAAAGTTATGAACTGTGTTTCCTTTAGAATGAACATGTATGTGTGTTGGAGATAGTTGACTCTTGCCTAGGGGAAACTGGAACTGTTGGTGCTTGTGTAAAGAGGTCTTGACTCCCGGATGGGTGCTTGGCAGACGCAGTTGACCTACTTTAGCTCTGACCTTGATTTGCTCAGAGGTGTTTATGTACTCATGATCAGCTTTGCTGCATGATTAAGCCAGTCACATGTCATCTAACTTTTTTTTTTTAAGGGATGAACAGTAAGATTTGTTTTTACTGTCTCTTTAGCCTTGTTACAAGGGGTTGGAGAAAGTCTGAATGAAAGGGAGGGGAATCCTGAAGGAAGTAGTCCCAAACAGGCTGTGGAGAAACACTGTCATGTGGTACAATGACAAAATATCATTTGATTCTCCTCTACAGGAGAGTTTAACCAGGAAGTGGACTACATGGCATTTTTTCAAGTAGGTCCTTGGAGTACTTTGGCAGCAGGCTGGGCATCATAAATGGCAGATCTGAACTTTGCTTGTATGTCTATAGGTAACTTTTGTGCTCCTTCTCATAGAGGATTTTTTTTTTTTTTTTTTTTTTTTTTTGAGCCATGGAACAGTTAGCAGCTAGAGGCTGGAAAGAAAGTAAAACATCAAATTTTTCAGAATTTTAAGAAAGCTTTGCAACAAAACATTTATCTGAACTGTTCATCATTTATTATAGTGGGGCATGCTGATTTTTGCCCTGACCATTGGGTTGACATTTTCTTAACTTTAAACCTTATTTCAAGAGACATGTGTGATTTTTTTAACTCCTGTAATGCTAAAATGTAGGACTGTGGTTGTTAGAACTGGGATGAGCATTTGGGACATTGTAGAGAAAGGGCTGACTTGAAAAGAAATTGATAATTCTGTTTTTTTATGGGATTTTGTTCTGCTTAAATAGTCAAGATACTTAAAACAGCTGTTTTGAAACTATCAGATATAGACACTTGGTTGTAATGTAAAATAGCAGCACAGTTGAATGGATACTTGATTTCAAGATTTTTTTTTTCTATAAAACTGCTTTGAAATTCCTGTTTTGAGATTAACAAAGTAATTTTTTAAATATTTTTTTTTCATTAAAGCACACCAGTGACTTGTGCAGTGTTCTGCTTATTAAGCTAAAATGCTGACTGTTGCAGGCATTCTTAAAGGAGAAGGACTGTGTTAAACTTACAAACTCTTTTTTCTTTTTAAATTCCAGCTCATCCCAACCTTCTGTCTGTGGTCATCATAAGTGGTCCATGAAATTATATTAAGCAGTAAAATACAAGTTCAACAAGTACACTTGCATACAGAGGTGTTCAGGAACTTTGGAAAGTTAATTGTGGGTGGTTTGGACAGAAATTTTAGAAATTACTTGTTTCTAGTATGTGCATTATACGGTGCTTGGGTTTTATAGCAGGTTCCAAGGCTGAATCATGGATGCACAGTAGTTGGACAGTGTAAAAATGAGGTATTGTAGTTTGATGTGACAGTACTTTTACCACTGGATTCATAGGGCTTAGCCTCAGGCCATGCTAAGTTTAGTTATAACTAACTTCTGCACATCAGCTGAGGTTGAAGAGAATGTTTTTGGATGTGAACCAAGCACAGAGAAATGGTCAGTGACTATGGTTTAACTGGTGGCTTGTAAATTAAACTGCAGTAATCTCATAATCCACGGTAACATAGTTGAGTTTATAGTTGTTGGACTACTTTGAGTAAGAGAGACAAAGCAGACAACTAGGAAAAGGCTGATACTGAAAGTAAGGCCTGATCTACAAGTAATTGTATTAGTGTGAATGAAAGCCTTGTGAAATAAATTGTGGTTATGGATTCAGTGGCAATTTATAGATTTGACTTAAATTCATGCTGATTTAGCTTTTGTCAGTGACCTTCTGGTGTTAGCTGGCCTCCTAACTTGCCTGTACCAGTATGTCCACACATTTGCAAACACTTGAGTCCTTTTTCCTTTTTGAGAAAGGACCACGGAGAAGTTGCCGGGTGAGATGCATGATGAGCCCTCGGCAGCAGTTCGTAAGCTCTGCTTCTGGAACAGCACTGACCCTCTGTTCACAAGTTGGCAGTATTAGGGCAGTGACTTACCTGACCTTAGATTTAAGAGCTGTGATCCTGACTGTTATTACTGTAACAGGACCAGCAATTCAGATCCTTTAAACTTTTGAAATAAATTCTGAATTAGCTATTTTGGCAAGGCTGAAGAAAATTATACAGTTGACTTTGGATTTTGTGAGGTTTGTGATGGCTTATAATGCTTCATGTGTCTATATATGTGATTCAGTAGAATCAGTTCTAATGTGGTCATGTTGACAGAATACTGTTTGTTTGAATTGTGAACTTATGCGAGCGTCATGGGAGCTGTGATCTGTGTAATGGGGGAGTTCTGCTGTCCCCACAGGTTGGAAAGGCAGTCACGATGTTCGCAGGTGCGTTAACCAGAAAACAGTGTATCCAGAAGACTTTCAAAGGTTTTTTGCAAGAGCCAGACTTAGAACAGTTTTTAACTCTTGTGTAGTAAGTTTTGCTGAAAATCTTGTTCTGTGACAGAAATCTGGAAGAGAAGGACATACACCTGCTGACCAGACACTAAGTTTATAGTGTACTTTGCAGTCACAGTTGAGGACTTGAGTTAGAGCATGGAGTATATATTTTATTTAAAACTTGAAGCCTGCAGAATAGGAGAATAGAACAACATTTAATCTCCTTTCCTTTGAAAATGCCAATGGCTGTGACAAGGGCAAATAAAATAGTAAGCTGTCTTACTGCTATGGCCAGCCTTAAAAGTGAGGCAGCCAGGAGTGAAGGGACAAGTCTGTCTTCTGCAGTGTAACAACAGTTTGGTAGCACCTGGCAACAAATGTGTTCAGATCCCATCGTTGTTTGTGACTAGAGGGGCTTTATGCAAAGACCAAAGAACGATAAGCAGAGCCCAAAAGGAAGTCATGCTGAAGAGGTTTCTTCTGTTCCAAAGCTTGGTCCATTGGACATGCACATTCCATCATGTAACCCTTCTGATGATGGATAAAGCTTCTACACCTTATAAAGAAATTAAAATTCAATCCTGGAGTAGAAAACATCTATTTGCTATTGTAAACTGTCTAAAACAATTGTTCTAAACAAACTTGTTTTGAAAGCCTTTTTTAAGCTTTCTGGTTTTCTTCTCATTCAGGTTTTTGAAAGCACTTGACTAACAGAATATGAGGCATGGAAGAGTTTTAAGGTGATCAGCTGCTTCAGGCTGAGTATTATCATCTTTCCCCAGGTGGATCTAGGCTTCCAAGACAAGCTCTCAGGTAAAAACTTTTCTGTTTCACAGTTGATGCCATTTAGTAATAAATAAACTTTTCACGGGATTTCTTCCAACAATATAATTATTTGCAATCTAGAGGATTAAAATGTGTATGTTTTGGATGAAAAAGTTAATTAGATTAATTTATACTTTTAGCTAGTCTTAGACCATCGTTGGGTGATTAGTTTTTCATTTGTGATGTCTGCTATGGTGAAGGTGTGTTTATTTAACTTGATTTTCTATGGAAATCTTCTGAATTCTATTCCATGAAATTCAGTGGAATTACAACTCTCAGAGCTTATGAACTTTGATAATATGATCTTCCAATGGAGAGACATGATAAAACTAGTGTTTCCAGTCAGCATAAGACAGCCAGGACTTATTCTTTCTTTATGTCAGGTAGAAGCAGTTGGCTGGCAGTTAACATAAGAGTAAACCTGGTTCAGTTAAAGATCACACTGACAATTTTTTAAAAACAATTGTTTTAATTAGCGTGGTTTGAGATGGTTATGGTTTGTGTGTGCAATATTCAATATACCAGTAACTGGAAAAAGGATAAATTGTCTATTATCTGTTTTATGGTAAAAGGAAAGAAAATAAGAACACTAAGCTTGAGATTTTTCTGTTGTTAAAAATATGTAAGTTTCTGTTTCTATTACTGTTGTGGTTTTATGGTTTTTTGGGTTTTTTTGGGTTTTGTTCCCTAATGTTAGACAATCCAATGGCAGACCAAAGGATGGACATATCTTCTACAATTAGTGACTTTATGTCACCAGACCCTGCTGACTTGATCTCCAGTTCCCTTAGCACTTCAGGAATGGATTGTAATAGGAAAAGAAAGGGAAGCTCTACTGATTATCAGTAAGTTGGATTTATTTCAATATGACACTGCTAAAAAGAGGTTGTAACACAACAGTACAGTGGGGGAGGAGATGATAGAATTATTTATAGCAATTTTTAAATAACCTTTTATTGACAACCTGTTGTAAAGGCTTTAATAAAGAAAAAAGCTACTGTGCACTAAGAGGAAAGTTCATTATTTGATAATAAAAATTAAACCTTCATCTTGGTGCAGCTAGAATTGAGAGCTATCAGATGGGGTAAAGGGTGAGGAGAAAAACCTTTGATGGCGGGGGGGAAATGAATACTGATGAAATGTACAGTGTGAAGGTTGACTGTATTGACCATTAACATAGGAAACAATGTCTGACTAGCGGGAGGGAAGATAATAAATTCATTAAAAAGCAGAAGCAAAACTGAATAGTTCCTTTTCTTCACCTATTTTTTTCCCTTTTAGCCACTTCCTATCAGTGTGCTGCCAACCTTTGTCTGGTGAAGCTATTTTGGTCTCTCAGTTGAATATGAATCTAAATAGTTTCTGGTTTGAGGCAGTAGATCTACCTTTCATTTAATCAACTGAATTAATCTTGTATTTGTCCTAGACTGTAGGCTATCATTCCTGACAAAATGAAAACTTGGTTTATTCTGAATCAGTGGTAGAATGTGGTTTTGTTTCAAGAAAGCTGCTTGTCTTTAGGGGAAGCTTGCTAATAACGGTGCTCAGAAGCACTGTCCAAGCCATAGCTTCTGTCTTGGGGCAAGTGTTTGAAATTGAAAGAAATCACACCAGCTCTGCTTTAGAGCAGTGAAGGTCGTAGTAAAGTTTGTCAAATTTCCAAAGAGGTAATGTCTTCTGCACTAGGTACACCAAGACCAACCTTCTTGCTCTAAGTCACTGTGAAAACGTCATATGTATTATAACTTTACAAAGTCTAGCTGCAGGTAACTTGTGAATGGGTTCCATCCATTATTAATACAGCTACGTGGCCTATTTTTATGTGACTTAGCACAAATTTCATCATTGTGGGTCTTTGGATTGTTGGCAGTTCTTTTTACAGGGAGGGGTAGAATTTTGAATCCATGTTGAGCATGACAATTAAGTTCACTGTGCATAGGACTCCTTTTTAGGATAACTTATGCGCAAAACTTGTACTGTTTGTAGACCACAAACATAGAGCCTACGTACCTTCTCTGATATGCATTTGGTCTTTATGAAAAGTATATGACTCCCTCTAGTTGAATTGACTACTACAAATTCAGTGAACAGACTCAATCTTACCAACTTCCTCTTCTCTAGAAAGGATTTCTCCATCTTTATTCTTCTGGGTAGGAAGCATTGCTCAAGTCCTCTTTTGCAAAAGACAGCTTGCTCTTGTAAGTTATAATTCTGCCATTTAGGTTGTGTGTGCATTTTTTAAAAATATGTGAAAACACCATTTCCTTGAATCCTGAGTGAAATAATTTACAACAGCTGTCATCATACCACAGTTCATGTTGTGTTGAAAAGGAAATGGTGGCTATTAAATATTCCTATTTTAAAACAGAACTTAAGATAGACTTCCTTGATCCATCATTCTATATGTATGTATTGGTAAATGTTCAAAAATGCTACTGTTCAGCTTTTGCTGCCTGTTAAGAGTTTATTTTTTACATAAATTGTATGAGTGTCCAGTTTTATGATTCATTTCCCAGTGAAGTTGGAGAATAAGGAAGGCAGAACCTGACTGTTTCAGTGTGGTTCTTCATTCACCTCTCACATATAAGCAAGCATATTGGTCAGCTGTGCTTTCAGCTCTCCATACCAGCTTCTTTTCCATTCTTTCTCCTGCCACTCCTCCAGGAAAATTCCTGCCCAGCCTGTTGCTGTCACTTCAGCAAAGGTTGTCTCTTCTCCACTGTGGTCTGTTTTAGTCAAATGCTGGAATCCAAGACTTCATGCACCGGTCTATAAACAGTTAATTTCTCTTTTGGGAGTAGTGTTTTCAGTTTAAATAATATAAGAAAACAAACTGTCCTGAAGCATTTGAAACTTACCTTGTACCTCTTTTAGATTTTGCTTTCTGGCTTTTTCTCACAATAAGCATCCTGTAGCTGAAGGTGGCATTGTAAGTGAAAACTGATGCCTACTCTAGACCTGCATGCTATTTCTTTGTGAGCATCAGAAGTGCTTTGAGCCATTGACTAAGACAGTAACTCAAATGTGCAAATTGAGAAATGAAGAAAACCTTTGGCATTATTCAAATTTATCTTAAAAACTAGTCACAAAGATAACTGATTCAAAAGTGCAATGAATAATATATGAAAGACTGCCATGTTTATTTTTAAGAAGGCCTGTGTCCAACTGGAATAACTAGTATGTTAATGGCTGTTATGAGAAGATTTTTTTGTAAGGCTTTTATAAAACATAGCCTCTTAACATGTTAAAGCTCAGTGGTATTTCAGATCACTTTACAGTCTTGAAGTGGTACAAGCAGTTAGCTTTCATGTAGAAATTCTGTTTAATTTCCTTATGATATGATAAAGTCTCTATAAAGTTCAGAATTAGGATTTAGTACTGACTAAAAGAAAACGTTCATCTATCCTACAGGGCAGAAAACCGAGAAACTTGGGTTACCTTTTTTTTTTTTAAATCTCTAGCCTTAGAGTCCTCTGGACTCCCATTTATCAAACCACAAGGGCAACATACATAAAGCACAGATCTTTCATTTCTGAAGATGAAACAATATCTCAATGATTTGCATAACATAATTTAGGTTAGTTTTGCTAGTTTTTCCCCTTAAGTTTAATGAACTGTGCTATTTTTCTTACAGAAAGTACATTAATTTGAGCAAGATTGTTTCCTTAGAATACATTCACTGCTATTGTCTTATTTTCATTGTGCTTTTCATTGCAAATAGAATATAAATTAGCTTGAGAATTTAAACAGAAAATGTAAGACATAATTATTTCCTATATATGGTGTACTTTATTTTTTCTTTCTTTTTAGACTTGATGGCTTTCCTTTTGAGTAAGTATAAATATTTTAATAATTGGTTTCACTTGAAAAAGATGCTTGCTGGTTTTCCTTGCCTTTCCCTCTCATTTACTTAAAATTTGCGGGTAAAAATTAAACCAGAATAAGCCAGGCTTTAAGAGTGTCCATTTAAGCACCGTTGTACAGATGTGTGTATTTATATATCAGAACATTCTCTTCTAATTCTTTTGTCTAATAGTGCTGTAGTCTCAGGCATTCAACTCTTTTTACCAGATATGGCTATGAAAACTTACGCTTTCCTCTCCTTATTTCTGTACATATGGTTACATTATTAAAATGTAATAAGGGGGATCTTTTTTATTCTTCATGCTTCCTTCCTTGCTTTTTCTTTTTTTTCATGTTAAGACAAAAATAATCCATGTATGTACACTGAAAAGTTGTACTAATTTAAAAGGTGCCTGCTTAGTTTCATAGAGTCTTTCATTCTATTCATGCATTTGCCATCTCCAGTTGTTCATTGGTCTGGGTTATTACCATCTCCTACCCCAAAATCAGCTACCATAAGGCAAACTAAAATGTATAACACACAGGCATCTGCACAAAGGAATTCAGGCCAATTTGTGAATTTTATGCTAGGCACTTCAATAACTGCCTCTGCTTGAACTTTTAACTATAGTAAGTGCAAGTCAGCAGCGCTATTTCTGATGGAGGCATGAGAAATATCTGCTCTGATACATCTCTTTTTTTCCTTCTAGTTAACTGAAAAACATTTTTTTAACAGATGATATCTTTGAATTGCAGCATGTTTTACTGTCAAACACATCAAACTGTGCCATTTTGTTAGCTCTGGAGGAGACACAAATAATTTAAGAAAAATGTTTTAATGTTACAAAACCCGTATAACTTCTTTAGTCCTTCCAGGTTCTCACTTTTATAGTCTTATCTTTGTATTTAGGATTTAAAGATGAGAAGAATAATTTATTCTAATTTTATGATAGTTTGATAACAGTTTTGCAAACTCTACTTGATTTGTGATATATTGCTTTATTCTGTTTCTGCAGGGAAGGTATGGATACAGATAAAGATGACCAACATGGAAGGTACTATTGATGCAATCACTAAAATGTTAGTTCCACAGTGCTGACATAGGATCCCGTGTGCAGATACAGTTTTCAGTGTCACTGTGGCTGTGTGTCCCAACTTGTTTCTTTGCTGGGACAAAGACTTAAGATTGTTGAATAAATTAAAACTGACAAACAAAAAAACCCAACACTTTGAGCCACAATATTATGAATAATTATCTTTTCTGAAGAAAGGCTTAAATAAATATTCAGATTTTAAAAGACTGATTTTAATGAGGATCAGTAGATATGTAATTGCATTAAAAGAATTGGTTTTAGTGTTTTCAGCACTAACTTTGTGATATCATTTCTCAACAGATTGGAGTATACAGACCAACAAGGCAGAATAAAAAATGCAAGGTAGTACTCTAAGCAAGTATTTTGAAAATAATTCTCTTGCCTTTTGCCATATATTAAATATTTGCATGTGTTTATTATCCTGAAAATATTTTTTTTTTTAGCTTTGACCTTCTCTTATTTTTCCATATAGAATCATAGAATGTTTCATATCTTTGCACTGTTAACAATTTTTGGGTATAAACTGCATATAGTTTTGTGAAAATACTAAACTGGTAGGTAGGTTGGTTTTTATCAGTTCATTAACATGGACATTAAAGTGTGGATGCTTCTGATAATGTTACATTCTTCATCTTGTTTCTTTCAAACTCGATAGCGGGTTGTAAAAGTATTATCACTCTTTATTGTGGGAAAATATAAAACAAGAATTCAGTTGTACACCGTTTATCATAAATTTTCCTCTTTAAGAAGAGTTTAGTTCAGAGTCATCTCAAATACCTCAAGTGGAAAGCTATAGGATAAGTAGAAAACTTATATTGCCACAGCAAAAGGTGGTTTTACATACTTAGTACATTCATATATTATACTAATTACAAATTCTTAATTGAATTGTTTATTCAATATTTGTATACACTGGAATTTGCTTATTTGTGACCTTGACGATTCCAGTTATGTTTCAGTGTACGTGCTAAGAACAGAAATGATGTACAGCAGTAGAAATCTCTAGATAATTTCATACTGTTTAGTGGGTTGTTTCAGAACTGAGGATTCAGTGTGCTGTATGGCCAACATTAGCTGTGTTTTCTGGTAAATTAGAACTGTGAGCTGCAGCATTGCCTATCACTTACAACTGTACCCACCCAAATAGTGAACATAAAATGTCTGAAGAATTCTGTATGTGCACATCCTTTTCCTGAGGATAAGAGGGTAACTTAATTTCAGGAGGAGGTTATTTTTGTGTTGTGCTGGATTTGGGGATTTTTTACTATGATTTATTGCCTCATGCTTTTCTGTTTTTCCTCACCACCTTACTTGTTTAGGGAGGCTCACAGTCAAATTGAAAAAAGGCGTAGAGATAAAATGAACAGTTTTATAGATGAACTGGCATCGTTGGTACCAACGTGCAACGCTATGTCTCGGAAGCTAGATAAACTCACTGTACTGAGGATGGCTGTCCAGCATATGAAAACGTTACGTGGTAAGTAGATTGGGGAGGGCAGGGATGGACACGGGACAGGACTGGAAGAGGATGGCAAAATGGGATTTCCCTAATGCCATACTTTTTCTTTCTCTTTCTTGCACTTTTGACAAAAAGGATTAAGTTAATACATTTTGTGAGGACTTCTCCCCTTTTTTAGCACTTGATGCTGTGTGTTCATTTATAGCTTACTGGTTCATGATCCAATATCCTGGTCTTTCTGAGAAATTAGTGAATGAGAAAATAATGGTTTTCCATCATCTGACCTGACTGGTCAGCATCACTAGATTCAGCAAAAGCCAGGCAGCTGAGACAGGTGGGGTAGGGAACAAAGGGCCTGTGTGGCAGTGCACAGGGGAAGCTTGTGTAGCCCTGAGCAGTGCTCTTGAGCAAGCAATGTGCAGAACTTGTTGGCTAGAGAGGTTAGATTTTAGATGTAAGTAATATTCCTACAGGACTTCTGAGGTTTTTTGTTGATACCTTTACCTCTGTGTGAAAGAATGGGAGAGTACTTTGAAAATTTTTACTCTTTTTAACCAGTTTCTTTTACAAGCACCTGAAGGGAAACACATGGCTTTGGAAGAGCTGAGGTTGTTGCAAATTTCTGTATGTCCTAAAGCTTCATATAAGAGTGAATCAGTGCTTGGGGTACAATCAGTGATGATGGTGAAAGTTTAAGCCTTCAGGAAATATACCCTGGAGAAAAGCTAGTGATGCAGCTAATTTAAAGAAACAGTCACTGTTCTAATTTCTAGGAGATTTGGTGTCTTCCAATCATATTTATCCTAGTGTTTATGAAAGGCTTAACTTTTTCTGCACTGTCATTTGATTAGGTTAGTACTTCACAGCACTTCAGTGGTTACTAATTTGAGACTATCTGTCTTTATGAAGGGAACAGAATGAGAAGAATTACTCTTTAATAAATAGCTGCCTCATTTGTTGCTAATTTTGGGCTTTTGGCATTGTGAGATGATGTCATTGTAATGCTGTTTGTTGTCTTTGGCATGGAATGAGAGAACTGATTTGTAAATTCTTATGTGACAATGTATTTATGTGACCTTGTCATGTGTTAGTAAGTTATAAAGAGAAGGAATAATTTGAAGGTTTTTATTCTTTATTCCAATTCTGAGACTAGACTATAAATCAAGGACAGCATTTGTGTTAAAAAATAAGTCAAGGAACGCTTTTAATCCTCAGAAGACATTTAATTTGCATTACTGCATAATGCAGTATTTGTGTGTTAGTAAGAAAGTTTCATCCTTTTTTAGGTTAATACCAACAGAGTTCATGTTGATAAGTTAAAAAAACAAAACAAAACAAAAAAAACCCCAAACAAACTGAAAAGTAACTCTCATTTTAAGGAATACCTTCAATGAATAACAGTATAAGAAGGAGCCAAAGGAAGATTGCTCATTTAAGTGTGTATTGTTAACTTTGTGATATGGGGATTGATTGTTTGTTTTATTTAGGTGCTACAAACCCATATACAGAAGCAAACTATAAGCCTGCTTTTCTATCAGATGATGAATTAAAACATCTTATTCTCAGGGTACGTTTCAACTTTTAATTAAGAGTTATTAGTGGCTGTGAATATAACTCTGATAAAGCAAAACACCAGTGTTTTTCTGCCTTGTATCTCATCTTAAGAATGTTCTGATTATGCAGAACAATGAAGAAATCTGCAAGACTACTGCATAAAGCCAGTGGGTTTTAACGATGACTAGCATCTCTTAGTTTAGGCAGAAGGATTCAAGAGGAAGATCTGAGGAAACTCTGGTATTTTGATAGTAACCATCAGAATCTTCAGTTATTTCATGGAAAGAACCAAAATTACATAAATTGTTTTCTTGTAGACTTTCTGCCATGGGCTACCTTGACATGATTTTCAGTGTACAATGATATAACAAACACCCTTTTTTGAGGTCACTGATGTAACATGACTTTGTATGTTTGGCTGCTAGATTCATACTTTTATAGTGTGGAGAGTATAAATAATTTGTCAATAGTTAAGCTCTTACAGTAGCTTGTGTAATTTGTGAAGCACTGCAGTGTCCAGATGCAGCGTATGTAGAACTGAATTTCTGCAGCATTGTGACTCTAAAGACATAAAATTAGGGCCTAATCCTGCATGCTTGTATGTGATTGAAAAGAGTACTACTGAAATGGGGAATTACTTGCCTACAGGCACATAAATGAATATCCAGGTTCTGTTTGGTTTCTAATAGAGGAACTATGGAATAAATACAGTTAAAATAATATTTTAATTTGAAGGCATTATTAAACATAATCATCATATTATTGGACAAGACATAGATTCTTTCTTCCCATAAAAGTGATTTTACATTCTGGGCATGATGCCCAGAATGATGCCAAAAATGTTTGGAGATGCAAAGAAAACTTTATTGTAATTTCATATCTTGCCTGTTGACTCAGTTAACTATTTCTAAATGTTAAGATGGCTCTCCTAGTGTAGAAATTCTGCTGTATACAAATACAATTTTTTTTTTAAGGTTATAATGATGCAATGAGGATGTATAACTTAGTAATTTACTCTTTTTTTCTAATTAGGCAGCAGATGGATTTCTTTTTGTCGTGGGCTGTGACAGAGGGAAGATACTGTTTGTTTCAGAATCTGTCTTCAAGATCCTCAACTACAGTCAGGTATTCTTTTCCATTTTAAGTAATGTTAGGTCTTAAAAGATTTGAAAGCTTTTTTATGATTATGCATTTATATGGAGGGTATTTATGTGAATAGTCTTTCTCAAAAACTGAGATTTGTTGCAAAGAAAGCTTTTCTCTGCCATGTTACTAGAGAAGATTGTTTCTGGTTACCATTCAAACTAAGGAGGTGAAAAGGAACTAAATATGTGTCCCTATTTGATGCATTCTGATCAGGGATTTACCCTCAGGCTTGCAAAAGCGTTAGCTAGTTACGAGTGTAGCAAATACTGAAAAATCAGTTTGAAGTTCTTCCAATAGCTTCATGTGAATTTTTCAACTTAGTTTTCCTTCTGTCTGTTCTGGTTTTGCTAACATACTTACTGGGAAGCAATTACACCAAAGCCAGGTTTTTTAATAACTGCTTAATGTGAGGCTTAACTTGCACCATATATTGTGTAAATAATATTCCTCATTCTTTCTGTCATCTGCCTTCCTTGCCAAATTTAAAAACTGTATTAGCTTCAGATGCTTTCCTTAGCCAGCCCTTAGTTAGGTACATGCTAGCTACCTACTAATCATGTAAATATTGAAAGAACATTTCCAATTATGTTTTTTTTTCCTTCAAATGTGTAGCATATGAAGTGAGACTGAAGAGAAACCAGAGAATGTGTTGGTGGTGGATTGAGCATGCTATTTCTGCAAAACTCTAACAAAAAACAATGAAATAAATTGCTGTGTAATGTAGTCATGTAATGTAAGTCCAGGATCTCAGATACTTGATGTTCTGTGGTTAGACCTGTATGTAAAAGGATTGTTTATAATGGATGCTAAAATTGAGGAAAATATACTGAACAATTATTTTAACTTTTGACTGAATATTCAATCTCAACAGAATGATTTGATTGGTCAAAGTTTATTTGATTACCTTCATCCTAAAGACATTGCCAAAGTGAAGGAGCAGCTCTCTTCTTCTGACACTGCACCACGAGAAAGGCTTATAGATGCAAAAAGTAAGCATTACCTCCTTTTGAAAAACAGTGTCATGTAGCCAGATTCACTGTTTCTGAATATTTGCCTAATGTCAAAGTGTGTGTGTGGGGTGCTGTTTGGATTGTGTGTCACACCAAGAAAGTTTTAGCTTTAAGACAAGGAGTTAAAAAAAAAAAAGTATGAAACAGGTATCTGACTGTAAGGTTTGGCATGCACTGCAGTATAGATGCATTCCTTTAACTGGCTTCACCTGTGAGGTATCTTCTCTTTTCCCATTAAACCAAAAAGGTTTAATTTTTTTCCCATTAAAACATGTGAAGCACTTGTTCTAATCTGTCATTCTCAATGGTCAGAATACACTCCGTATTATTTTGGTAATTCTTAGCTATCAGTCAAGAGGATTCTTTTTATTTATTTATTGCTTATTGCTATTCCTATCAATGACCTAAACTTTATCTTACAAGGTTTTTAAGCTGGGTCTTGGAATAATTTCCTGATATGTCTCTTAGCTCTTTTCCACTCTGATATTTTAAAGTAGTTCTGTATCTCTGCTGCTCTTGAGGTGAGTGGGTGTTTAATTCACTCTCATAACAGGAATCTGCTTTGCTTAAGTAGAAGGTGATATCTGCAGATTTCCAGGTCATCAAGCCTCATGCTTGTAAGGAGCAGAAATCTCTAGGATCTACTCTCAAAGAAGCCACCAGCTCAACTTCAGAAGCTGAAGCTGAGAGGGATCATTCCAGGGCAATGAGCCTAGAGGCTGCAGCTGGATCAACTGAAGTTTTTCTGTCTCCTGATGTTGTCTGGTTGTCAAGCATGTGTATCCAGTGCTAGCTCAATTTTTTGTATGCCTCTGACAAAGTTAGGGCAAAAATAAATACTGAGAATTACAGTCTTCCCATCTGCTATGATAGACTGATTGGTAGAATTTCAAGAACTCATATTCTTAAACAGTACTAGTATGTGTATGTATGTATGTATGCATGGGTTGGTTTTTTTTTGTGTTGGTATGAGTGACTCAGGCACAGCTTGTGCTCTCTGAACGGTGGTTTAGAGTGCATGTGGTGCAGGACAGTCTGATCTCCTTGAGGTGAACTCACTCTATGCTAATTTTAAGGGAGGCACACTTTACACTGAAACATGGACATCATCGTTTTCCTCCTTATGTTAAAAGCCTACAGGGTCCTAGAATTTTTTTTACATGTTTGTAGCTGTTTGTTTATACATATCGCTATGCAGAAATGGTTGAAGTGGGTAGCAAGCTGTGGAAATGTTGCTATGTGATTTAAATCCTCCATCAGCTCTTGGAGCACTGTCCCCTGGAGCTCCAGCTGCATCACTGGCATTGCTGATACCTGTGATCCTGGTGTATGTCAGGCATCTTCCTGGAGCTCTCTTTGTACGAGCACTCTGCTGGTGCCTCCCAGAGCTGGTGTGTGTTCTGGTACTGTGTTTCTCCAGTTACTTTCCACAGAAAAGAATCTATGAATCTCCTGCAAGAATATGATAAAGGTCAGGACATGTTAGGGCATGTTCATATGCACTTATTTCTGTGAGGCTAGAGAGACTTCTTACACATAACTGGAGGTCTTGGGGACTTGCAGTCCCTGTGTAGGTCACTGCTACCTTTTTTCTTCCTTCCATTAGAACAGTGACAAAATCTGATGTCTAGAAACACACCAGTTGAGATGGACCTGGAATGGCACTGGGCTTCTGCTCTGTAAATGCCTATGCATTCTATGGGTGGGTGTTGTGATAGGAGTCTTCTAGTCTGAATGGTCATGGGCCTGTTGAGTGACTATGTGTGAAGTACTGCTCTGGTTATGGGTAAATAATCTCTCTATTTCTAGTAAGTTGATTAGCATTCAAAGAAATCACAATGTTTATTGCAGAACAATTGTACAATCTTTTGCTAATCTTTGTATTTAGAATCCTGTGTTCTCAAGTTTGCATCAGTGTTTTCATGCTAAAAAGCTTAATCAGAAATTATAATGTTGATACGGTCAGTTGAGTCTTGCACGTCTTCACTTACATGGAAATCTCCAAAACAGGACTCGTGCTTCTGAAGAAAGATATAAAAGGACTTCAGTGCAAGTGCCACTGAAGTCAAAACATTTGTACAGTTGGGTATATGATGTAATCGTTGGGATGGTTAACTTCTTACCTGACAAAGGAGGTTTCCTCACTTCCTCTGTCTGCTGCAGCTGGGCTCCCAGTTAAGACCGATATAACCCCTGGGCCATCACGACTGTGTTCTGGAGCAAGACGGTCCTTCTTCTGTAGAATGAAGTGCAATAGACCTTCAGTGAAAGTAGAAGACAAGGATTTTCCTTCAACCTGTTCAAAGAAGAAAGGTAACAGTTGCACATTTTACTACCAGATGTAATGGCTGTCAAGCTTTTTTTTTAGGCAATTGTTCATTTGCAGTGGTTAAATTTTTTACATTTGTTGAACACTGTCAATGTTTCTTATTAAGAGATTGAACTATATCTAGGTCTGTTACTTCTTCATCCTTCCTCTCCCCCCTGCCTCCCAGTAGCCCTTACACACTGTATTAGCATGTAAAGCCAAATTCTCCTCTCTGATTTCTTGACTTTTTTGTGGGCAGTTTGTGCTGACAGTTCTGCTGTGATTACTGCATCTTCTTTAGACATTGATCATACCACACTCAGTCTTGACCTTCTAGCCAGTTTCCCCAACAAAGGGGAACTGTTACCCATTCTGTTTCTCTGCTCCATATTTGAGAAATGATATTTGGATGGATATCCAACTTTAAAAATGTGCTTGTTCTGAGTTCATCTGTGGTTTTGGTACATTCTAAGTACTGGAAACATAGCATTTCTACACCAGAAGTATTTGGTCATAACATTATCATAGTTGGTAATATTTTTTTCCTCTGCAAGGTATTATTCTGGACATGTTAGAATATATATTTAGTCCAAATTAAAAAATTTCTTCTTTGATTACTTTAATACCAAATGCATTTTCCAAAATGGAAAGTGTCAACTAAAGGACAGAAGGCAATTTCTGTGTTTTGTCTCTGGATGTGACAGGTACCCCAGGTACTTCCTGCTAAGTTCAGACACAGCTGCAACCTTGGATCAGGCTTTAGTGCTCATCCCTGAGGAAACCAGTTTGTGCAGTTAGGCATAAGCCTTTCACTCTGCCTCTCTATGAAAGTCTTCTTCCTTGCAGTTGTAAGGCCTGCTCAGTGCTGAGGAATACGAGTTCTCCTTTCAGATACTGACTATTACTTGCCATTGTGAATCTTCATCCTCACCCCTATGTACAGCTGTCCCCTGTACACCCCACACAATGTATATTCTGCCAAACAGATTCTTCCTGTTTTTTATTGGAGCCTCACATTAAGTTGAAAAAGACATTTATTTATTTATTTATTAATATGCCAATATCTTCAGACAATCCTTCAGATTAGTTGCATCCTTTGCTGAAATGATAAAATGTGATGCAATTTCTACTTAAAGATTATCAAAAGCAACCTTGGTCTGAACTATGTGGGGTTTCAGTATAAACAATGGTTTTGCAGAGAAATTGTTTATTGAATTATCTCAGATTAGCTGCATTGAAGCAGGAGTGCTGAAAAATCCCTTAGTGAATAGTATCCCAAATTTCCTGGGTAAAAGAGGAGATGCATTATTAGCAGAACTGAGATGAAGTTCTCCAAAGCAATATCTATGACCTAACTGCTTTTTTGGTTTTTGTTGTTTTGTTTTGTTTTCTTTTTACAGCAGACCGCAAAAGCTTTTGCACTATTCATAGTACAGGATATTTAAAAAGCTGGCCGCCAACAAAAATGGGACTAGATGAAGATAATGAACCAGATAACGAGGGTTGTAATTTAAGCTGTCTTGTTGCAATTGGACGGCTGCATCCTCATGTAGTACCACAGCCAGTCAACGGTGAGATCAGGGTGAAACCTACAGAATATGTTTCTCGACATGCAATAGATGGGAAATTTGTTTTTGTAGATCAGAGGTAAGAATACTTGTAATAACTTCCCCAATAAATGACTAGCCAACGCTGCTTTACTGACTGCTTTACTTAAAGCAGTGTAAATGCTATTGAAAAGAAATGACTGTCAACTCAGCTTTTCACCAAATCCTGACTGCAAGGTATTTTGGTTTTAAGACCAGCTCAAAGCTGTTACTGTGTATTTATTCAGTATTGCTGATTAAATTAAAAACCAAGGCAAAAACGAACCCAAAAAAACCCAACTCCAAAAATATGGCTTACTGGACAGAATAATCCAGGGATCATTTTTGCCCATTTATTAAGGGAATGTACATATGTAACCATGGTGGTTTCACTTGGCCAGCAGCCAAACACAGCTGCTTGCTCACTCCTTCCCTCCCCCCAAGGAATAGGGCAGAGAATTGGAGGGTAAAGGTAAGGAGCCTTGTAGGTTGAGATAAGAACAATTTAATAATTGAAATAAAAGAAAACTTAATTATATGAAACAATTATATTAAACTAATAATTATGATAATAGTAATAAAATATGCAAATGAGTGATATGCAGTGCAATTGCTCACCACCCGCCGACCAAGCCTGGCCCACTCCCAGATAACGATCCTGGAGGAGCGACAATCCCAAAACTGAAACCCAGAAGAACGAGAGCCCAAGCGAAAGCCAGAGGGAGCAAGAGAGGGGGAGACCCTCAATAATATACTGAACACGGTGTTATATGATATGGAGTATCCAAATGCCAATTTAGCTTATTAATTTAAATATTCCTCACCCACCCCCCCCCAGATCTTGCACTTTCAGACCAACAAAACACAAAGTCCTTCAACTTGCAGTGACAAAATGAAAACATTGGTATGTTATCGACATTTTTCTCGTAAGAAATCCCGTGCTGAAACCAAAATACGGAGCTATTCGAGCTACTGAAAAGAAACCTAGCTCTGTCTCAGTGAAAACCAGGACAGTCAGCCTCAGAAGAGTATGTTGTCCTGTTTTGAAACCGGACGTTGTAATTACTACCTCTTTGTTGTTTGAGAGCTTTTGTAAACACTGCATAGTTAAGTTGTTGCACAGGCTGCAGTAGGCTTTGATAGCACATACATTTATTTAACCAAGCACTTGGACACATCCTGCCGAATTAGTACTTCTGTATGTGACCTCTTGTGTTTATAGGAAAGCAAGCTTTTCATAAGCTTTACATCTTGGGAAGGGTTTGAGAACTTGTACCAGTGCAGTACCTTCTTTCAAATATCAGTTTTATTTATTATCTAAAAGGCTAATTCTTATTTCAAAAGAAATTGCTTGAATTTTCTTAAGTAGCAGAGAGGTATGACCTGGGTGTTCCTCTAAAGTAACTGGCATCATCAAGGGAAAAAAGGTGTTTGAAGGATGGTAATGGAGGGGTTATGTTGGGTTGATGGAGAGGGCTTGCTTGGTTTCCATCCTTGTCAAGATAGGTTGGGACTGCCCTGGTGAGGTTCTTTCAGGTTGCCTGTGGCTTAGGCTCAGTTGTTTACAATGTAAAAAAAGTTCAGACTCCAAACTCTGACAGAATCTGCCTGCTGGAATTTGTTGCAGGGGTGTGTCTGGTCTGTCAGCTGATTGTTAGTGGACTTTGAGAGGAAACAGAGCTGTAGTCTTGAGAGGAAGTGTACTGAAAAGAAGCGCTTTTTTTTTTCCCTTTTTTTTGTGTTACCTGTCTGGCTGGGGTGGTTGGATTTTTTTGTTTTGTTTTGATTTGATAAAAAGCTTTTTGAAATACCAGGTCTTCAGACAGCAGTGCTTAGAACTGGTGATCACTCTGGGAGTTAGGAGAGCATTTGTACGTAGCCTTTCTGCTGCTCAGAAAGTCCATGCCAAAGTATAGCAGTTCATGAACGCGTTTTATTTTCAAAAGATCAGACTTATTCCTCTGATGGATAATTTGGAAATATTTCTAAAATAATAAGACTCAGAAAATGTGGACCTGTTGGATTTAAATACCTATGTTCCTATTTAATTGCTTTCCAGCTCTTGTTTAAAGTCCTTGGAACATCTATACTGCTTCAAAGGGCTCTTTGAAAGAGAACTGTTCTAGAAGAAAGCCTTATCTGTTGGCTTAAACTTGGCATCTTATGATCCCTGCTTCCACTGGACAATAGGCACCTGTAAAAGTTGAAAACTTAGCTTATTTCTATGTTGGGTTTTTTTGTTCATATAGACTTGCACTGTTCCTTTGTCACTTGTGCAAGGGAACCCAGGAAATAAATACTTTTTAAAGCCTTTGTGACCCTTACTTTTTGTCCTTATGGATTGCGTGGTTCCTGGAGAACTGCAGTAGATGAGGGACACTAGCTTGGCTACCACAGTCAGAGAAGTCAGCAGTTCACTGTGAAAATGGCAGGCTACACTGAACAGACTTCTAAAGAGAACCATCCCACCTCTTACTTCTTCAGTATTTTTAGTGACTCTGGATGGTGAACTTGAGCGTAAAATCAAGTTTATCTGTGCAGATGATATCATACACAGCTTCAGAATTCAAAACTGCCTTGTTAAGTCGGAGAAGCAAGCTAACAAAAAAGCTAAATAAAGTATGAAATTTAAGAAGGACAAGAACAATTTTGTTCCTTGCTTAATAGAATGTGGTCAGATAATGAGTTCACCAAGTCTTTAGACATCTGCTGTAGTTCGGTGTATCTTCTTTCTAAGAAACCTGCTTATCCCGCTATGGAAGTAAAGGTAAAAAGGTTCGACGAGTTGCTTGCTGATGTCTGTAGTGCCCATCTATGTCAGGTTTCCCACCAGTGCAGTGCTGTTAAAAGCCTTGGTTACTAAAGTTCTTGGAACAATACTGGAATAAGATTGATTTGGTTCCTAGCTCTTCCTTTTTAAAGATAAACTCCATGTTTTGCTGCTTCGTGCTTCTCCACAGGCTCTCGGAGATAATTTAGCAGTCTTGGAGCTGTCAGCAGTGCAAGTGTCCTGGAATAAGATTCACCAGGCAAAAGCCAGTTTGAAAATTTCTCATGTGATTACTTGTAGTCTTTTCTTCTCCAAGGCTGAGGTCTTAGAGCTCCCTGTCAATGAGGACTTCAGGTGTAAGCCACCTGATTGATGCTGAATGCTTGTAGTGTCTGGGGAAATACAAAAATGCGTGGCATTTAAATACGATCGGTTTTGTGCGTCAGTGCTTTTCCTGCTGTTCTTATTCATCGTTCTCAATATGAACTCGTTTCTACATTTTATAATACTTCATTTGGGCTTTTTTGAGATTGCAGAAGAGGTGATGATCTGCTTAGGTTTGTTCCTTATTACCCTTCCCATTTAATTGCCATTGGAATAGTTTGGAATTGTGACTCATACTCATTTCTTCAAGGAACTATCATTTTTCATTCAGTAAATTTTCTTCTAAGAAACGTACAAAACAAAGTTCATTGTAGTTCAGTAGTTTTGTTTGCTCTCTGTTCTTCTAGTGAGGATCTCAAACTCTTACCCTGGAGTCATTCAGCCCCGCTAGCTTCTGTTCTGGTGTTCTTGAGCAGTTTCCCTACTACTCCTGCAGATTTGATTCTGACCATGTTGTCTGTCTTCTAAATTAAATGGGGTACATTTCAGGGTCTTCCTGGATGGCTTGTCCTGCTTTGTTCCTTTCTCAATCGTTTCTTCTTTCATCAGGAAGTCTTAGAATTATTTTCCTGGGTGGTGGCTGTGTTCTGTGCACTATGGTAGCAGTAACGTACTGTCCCTCCCCAGATACCCTCCAAAGTCTGCCTTATACTGTCTTCTGGAGGCAAGTGTACACATCCCTCGTGTTCAAGGTGCCAGCAATTTTATTCTGCCTCCCCCCCAGCCGTTATTTTTTGTGTTGGTATTCTGGGTTAGATCAGTTATCCTAATTAAGTTGTTACAGCTTTTAAATCATTAACAACTAGAGAAATAATTCTTGGCATCTTGTTTCACCATACAGAACACTAGGGTGCTCAGCATACTGGCCCACCATAGCTTCTTCCTTGTCAAGAATGACCCCTTCACCTTGTGTTAGGCTGTTGTAGAGCTTATTGTCACTTCCCTGCAGTGTTGCTTTGCCTTTTTCCTCTTGAACTTAGTTTAAAGCTTGGGTTACCGAGTTGGTGCACAAAAGTATTTTTCCAGTTTCTTGAGATGTCTTCCATCCTTGCCAACAGCTCCTTGAGCACTACCTGAGTCAGATCAAGAATCCATGTCTTTCCCATGTTGCAGATCTCAGGTGTATTTAGTTCTAAAGTGTTCTGATGAGGAAGAAAATGAGTTGACTTTGTGGCTGGTTCTGGTGAAACAAAAAGTTGTTCTATTTGCTTTGTTCTCTTGTCCAGTTTAAAGCAGACACACTCTAGGTCTCTTAGTGCTTGTTCAGGAAACTTCTATTTGCTGACCTTTCCTCTTTATGGATGTGGCTGCAGGGTTTGGTGGGTTTTTTGGTTTTTGGCCCACTCTTAAGGCTTGTGATTTAAGGGGAGGAAATTCTCCTGAACTGCTTGCTACAATTTGGCCTCTGTGCAGCAGCAGCACCTTGGGCACACAAGGGAACGTGGCAGTTCTTTGAATCTTTGATGTCTCTTTTCCAGTGGCATCTTATGCAGAAAGCTTTGTATTATCTTGTGGCTGCTACAAGGCAGCTTTATTCAGGTTTAAATTCTCAAAACTATAAGGTACCTCCAAAGCTATTTAGAAAGTGTTATGTACCCTCCAGTGGTGATAGGTCAGATATAATACCTGAGGGCTGTTGGTTTTATGTACTTTTTTTTAGTTACCTGAGAACCAAAAAGATTATTCTTAATGCACTTTTTTTACCTTCTAAGCTGAAAATACCTTTCCGCATTACCTGAGCCCTACCCACCTTCAGTGTGAGTTTTAGTAATCTGTCACTAATAGGTTCACTTGAAATTAATTATTTTTTTTTTCTTAATTTTTTTCCTGTACCTCCCTTCCCCAAGGGCAACAGCCATTCTGGCCTACTTACCCCAGGAACTTCTAGGTACTTCTTGTTACGAATATTTTCATCAAGATGATATAGGACACCTTGCAGAATGTCATAGACAAGGTATGCTTATTAATAATTCAGTAAATAAATGTTGTAAAAATACTGGGATCAATTGTGTGTTAAGAAAACCAAACAAAGTTGGAAAGATTTGGCTATTGGTTGACATTTGGACTCGATCTTAGAGGTCTTTTCCAACCTTAATGATTCTATGATCTCTCTATTTGCAAATGCTTTAGTTAAGAACATTGTGCTGCAGGTGCCAAACAATATGATTATCTTAGACTTCCATGGACTTTTAGTGAATATTTGAGGTTCAGGTTGGGTGAGGGGGGATGACTGCAGAAATAGTATTTTTCTTCAGGGGTGAAGGGAGTTATTAATTACGTTTTCCCTGATAAAGGGTCTATTTATGTAGTCATGGTGCCTGTTTGACACCAGGTTACTTGCTTTCTGGCTGTCTTTAGTTTTGCAGACAAGAGAAAAAATTACAACTAACTGCTACAAGTTTAAAATAAAAGATGGCTCTTTTATTACATTGCGGAGTCGCTGGTTCAGTTTCATGAACCCTTGGACCAAAGAAGTAGAATACATTGTCTCAACAAATACGGTCGTTTCGTAAGTATTTTTCTCTTAGCAGATGCATGCATATGCCAGTTGCTTTGCCTTGTTTTCAGATAAGATTTGACCTAAATATGCACACATCTTCTATGTGACAGTAGGTGTCTTCTCCAGATAACACCCAGCACTGCCTACCTGGGGACAGGGGAATTAGTTTAATACCTGCAGTAGTTTAGCAAGTGTTTATTAAAGCCTGCAGGAATAGAAATATTTTCTTTCTTTGGGAAAACCTGGGGGTCCAGTCTCTGTGGGTACTTAGAGGCGATGCATTTCTTTGCTTTTTTAGGGATTTCCCTTCCCCTTTTCTTTTTCCTTGAGGGTTCTGTACAGATGCAGTGATTTTGCAGTAGAGTAACTGCTGTAGAGGAATTCTCTTCTGAGAGAAGCTGTTTGGGTTCTGCATTGCACACTTTGAGTTGTAACAGGGTGTTTTAAATCTGTTGTTTATCTAGCTTTGGTGTCAGTCAGACTGCTTCTTTCACAGAGGTGATAATGACTCACAAGCCACTTAAACCCCGAAGCATTCTGTCCTGACCCACTGGCAGAGTGACTGTTTTGCAGAGTTTTCTATCACTGATTTTTCTAATTCTTGAAATCCACAGCACCAACGTACTTGATAGTGGAGACGCAGCCTTTCCACAGCTCGCCGCTTCTCCACACAGCATGGACAGTGTGCTTCAGGCTGGAGAAGGTAACTACTGTACCATCAGGAAAATATTGGCAGTTGTGCCTTGTCAGCAGCTAATCCTGCTTGCACAAATTTGCTGTGCTCTTGCATTGAGAATTTGTTAATATCCTAAAGAAAAATAATTTTTGGGGAAAAAAAGTGCTAATGCAGTTCTTGCCCTGTTGAACTGGGATATCTACTTTGGATGCAACGTGGTCAAAGAGAAGTGAATGAGAGAAACCAGTATAGACAGGGTTGGAGGAGTGACATAAAGGAGAAATGTTTGCCTTCGTGGTTGGCACTATTTGTAGATCATACCAGAGTGAGTTCACATTCTGTGATCAGTGCAGATGACTGCTCATGGGGTGAATGGATCATAAATATAGTTTGGCCATTTGGTTTATTGCCCCTCACCTGCCCTCATTTGACTGACTTTTCATCAAGACATGAAGACTGACCTCTGGTAATCATCACAGGCTTGTTAGGAATGCTGCAGACCGCTGAGCCATCTCTTGTAATGGGTGGCATACAGCATAGTGCAGGTAGAGCCTGATTTAATAATGCAGTGTTCCTGAAACAGGGTGGAAGTGAGGTAGAATAGAAGGATGTAGTGACAGCCCATGGATGAGAGAAGGGAAAGAAGGATGGTGGTAGTACTGAGATTCTTTCCAGAGAGTTGGGAACCATTGCTTTTAGAGACCTTGTTTACTAGATAGTACTTTTATCAGCTTTGCCTTTGTAGGTGTAAAATAAGGATATTGCACGTCTGCAATTACTTTGTACTGACAGTAGTAGGAAGAGCAGCTGCCGTGTAGGCATGGTAGTTAGTGATTGAAGGTGGAGTAACAGCAGTAACTGGTGTCTGGGCCTTCTGAGAATGGGAAAAAAACATAGAGCAAACTTCTATAATAGGATAAACTTATTCCTGCCACAACACTGCCTTTGAAAAGAAACTAGAAGCATGATATCATCATACTTGACAGTTCTTGTCCCCAGAAAAGAAAGTTAGTTGAACTAAGCTTAATTTCAAGTAGTTCTGGCTCTGCTAAGGATTTTGTGACCTTTCAGGTGAAACTTCTCACCTCCTGATGGGCCTGAGCCATACTAAGGGTTGCTATTGTTAAATGCGAATTTCTAAAAGAGGCAATTATTCACCATGCATAAGCAGTGCTACTGGCTTTTTGCTTTTCAGTATGTGATCTTTTCTTCACAATGCCTTGGAGTATTCTGAAGGCCTCTCAAGTATTGTGTAAGTGTCAAATCACATTGAAGTAACAGTGAGCTTCTAACTGTTCAGATCTCACTTTTTCCTCCATTTTTAGCTACTTGCAGTTACCTACAGAGGGTTTTCATGTTCATCAGGTAGCTTGGGGATATCCCATATCCATCCCATACTGAATGGAATATGTGCTGGGAAGTTCTTTGCACAAAGCAAAGAACAAACATGTTTGGAGATGAGCCTGTTGGGGCACAGAATAAAGCAGGTCTGACAAACTAATCTGCAAAGTCTGGATGAGAGGTACTGCCAGTCTGCTAAGAGTCAGGATATGTTGTGTACCTGCTGGCAGAGGGATGTCTAAGCATAGCTCAGTGCAAGTCAGAGCTTTCCATACATCTGAAGGTACTCGCCAGTTGGTGCAATTTAATATAAATACAGTTCAGAAGGTCCTGCAGCTTGTCAGAGCATGCCTGAGGACAGATGCTTTTTGGAAAAGGTTTGCAAGCTTTTATCTGACCTTAAGATTTATCTGTTCAATTCAGGTGGCCCAAAAAGGACCCATCCTACTGTGCCTGGAATTCCAGGTGGAACAAGAGCTGGGGCAGGTAAAATAGGGAGGATGATTGCTGAAGAAATCATGGAGATTCACAGGTGAGAGAAAATGGTCTGAAGTTAAGAGGAAAATCAGTATTGCTCTTTAAGAGGAAATTAAGGAAGTCTTTCTTCAAGCTTCCTATGGAATGATACAATTGTATTTTATAAGTAGACAGCTACAGGTACCTACTCAGAATACCTGAGGTAGCCAAAGCCCATAGTGAAAGAATGAAAAAGTTACAGCCTTCCAGCTTTCTACTGTAAAAGACATACTGGAACATTTTTTTTTGTAATGGTGATAGTTACCTGTTGACCATAAACTACAGTAGTTAAAAAGAACAGCTAACTAGAAACAAATTCCTTTCCAGACTGTTCTTTTTCCAGTGACTTACGGGTGTAAGTGGTACAACCTCCAAATGCCAAAGCTGTTGACTACATGCCAGAAAAGCAATGTTTGTTTTAATGTGATCCACTTTGCTCAATGCTTTTAGCTGTTAATGTGCAAGTTCAGCTTGTGCAGTTCTTCCCCAGCATTTTGAGCAAGGACACAGTGATGAAGCCAGTGCTGCCTTCCCAGGGGCAGCCTGTCTAGAAGTCAGGATGTTTTGTGTCTGCTTTAAACAAGAAGTCTTGTAGCACCTTTTAGTACGCAACAGCTACTTTCAGTGGGTATCACTTAATTTCTACTGGCTCACAATCCCCATTCTTCATTAATTTCCTCTTGGGAATTGTTCCCTTTCCTATAAAAGTGGTCTCATCCAGCAGATGTTTAGTGGCAGTACTTTAAGCACACTGAGCTGCAGGTCAGGAAAACATTCAGTCTGTTTCCCATAGTTTTGTTTCTGGTCCAGGCCAGAGACTACTCACATCACTGCTTAAGGGAGCAGCAGACCTGTCACATAAGGCTTCTTTCCTGTCTGTAAGAATAGGAAGAAAGAGGGGGGGGCGGGAAAGCCACACTAAGGCTGAACCAATACTCTGAAACTTCACCATCTCTTTTATTAGCTGTAAAACACTTAATTAGCTTCAGTGAGTGTAGTAGTATAGCTTACCACCCATGTTTTCATTTCATTTCAAGACCCTGGGTTAGTTCCAGTCCTTTTTCAGCAGCTGTTACTATTTTCCAAAGCTGCCTTCTGTTCAGCTTTCCCAGGGGAACTCTGCCAAGGACAAGATTCCCATTTCCATGCTTTTCTGTAACTGCCCCTCCTCCCTTTAGTCTAGGGATTTGTTGGTTCTACAGTTAATACATTATTCATTAATTAAAAAATTATATTTGATCAAGCTGTGGAAAATTCAATTGAAAAATGATGGACAGTTTAAAAAAAATAAAAAATTAACTGTATCAAATGTCCAGTGTACTTCTGTACCAGTAGCTCACTTCAGGAGTCTAGGTTACTGGGACTGAAGCAGCTCAAATTCTTAGCTGGTCTAAATTGAAGTAAATTACAAACAAATGAGGTGTTCCTCAGTACCCAGGACCTTTTCTTTCTGTGAATGCTGTACAGGAACAAATAGAGGGGACTAGCAGGTAGAGCTTCCAGACAGAGCAAGCTGGACAATTTATACACAACTGTTTAGCTGCAAATAAAAACATTGCTACTACTGAAAAAATGTGAAATTACAAAAACGAAGTTTGTGCTTTTAAGCACCTTATGCCACCTGATGCTAAACTTAGCACATGAAACTCCAAGTCTCAGAGTTCCTGGTAAATTCAGTCCTTGTTTTATCCATATTTTAGGATAAGAGGATCATCACCTTCTAGCTGCGGTTCAAGTCCACTGAACATTACCAGCACACCACCACCAGACACATCCTCCCCAGGAGGCAAGAAGGTAAGAACAAGCTTTCCAAGCAGTCTTGTAGCAGTAGTGGCAAACAACATGAGATCATGCTTATAACATTACACGCAGCGTCGAACACCTCCTGGCTGCTGGGCTGAAAATGTCTGACAGCAAGTCAGAGTGCTCTGGTGGCTGAAATCCCTTTACAGGAGTCCTTAAAGTGCAGAGACCAATAGTTCTAAAACACTGGCAGCTTTTGAAATCCACCTGCTCTTTAGGTTTTCACTTTTTTTTTTCAGCAGAGCTGCAAGAAAGAGCTCTGCTGGTGTCTCTTGGTCCTCTAGAAACTCTCTAACACCACATACTGGTGCACACTGGAATTGCTGTTGTTGGGGCACTGCTCAAATGACTCACAGCAGCGTTACGGTACTGCTGTACCCCAAAATACAACAATTCGATGCTTTACCGTGCACTGACAGGTAATTTTTACATCAATACCGTGTCCCATGCCTTGTTCTAAGATTGCCTGAATAAGCACTTGTGTCACCATCACCAACACCCAACCACCTGAACGCTGGTACTGGCTGCATTTAAGTCATCTCTAGTAAATTGCTGCTCACAGTAGGTGTATTTAAGGCAAGAAGAGCACTTATCAAATCCGTATTCTGTGCATTCAAACACTGCCTCAGGCACTTAACTTTTTTTTCCCCAGAAATGATGATGACTGCACATAAGAATTGCTTGTACTGGAGCATATAGCTGACAGTAAATATTTCTGTCTATTCCTGGCTTTGTTCTTGAAATAGAACTTGAAGCTGGAACAAACAGAGTTACAATTCTGGGAATAGTTATTGCTCCTTCCACCCCAGAATAATTCAACACCTACACGTACCAGGGGCTACTGTCACGGAATAAAGATACCCAGGGAGCACTGAGTATTTCTAACAGGATACCCCCTCAGCATTTCTCCTTAGGTAGAAGACTTATGTTTGCTAGAAACAGCACAAGTTCCAGCTGACGCTGCCCTCAGAGGGAGCCCACAAGTACTTAACCTTCCAGTGTACACACAGCTGAGCGGTTCTAAACTGTGGTTCAAGTTCAGCTCTTCCCTTGCGATTTAAGAATCCTGGAGAAGGTTGTTCCATTTCTGGGAGCTCTGGTGTACACAGCACAGTGCTGCTCTGTACCAAAACAATGGTTAGACTTGTGATCCAGGAGCAGTGCTCAGCTCATGCAGTCTGTCTCTACCCGGGAGGATTATACTGCTAAAATCAAGTACTTTATGTATTTGGTATCTGTAAATTCAAAAGCATTCTGTAGTTGGCTGTCATTAGTATCACTTTGCAGATGAAATTCTTACAAAGATGACCCACAGAAATGCCCTGATGACTTTCTAGTGGTTTTTCAGAAGTTACTTTCTGAAATTTAGCATGTAGTAATGACTTAATCTCTTCCCTTCTGGGGGTGATATAACTGTCCTTCTGACATCTCCGTGATGAGCATAATACAGAGGAAGTAGCTCCTAGTTTACAACTAGACTGATTAGCCAGCCTTTAGGTGTTGGGGCTTTTTGTGGGGGCTTTTCTGTGTTTGTTTCTGTTTTGTTTTTCCCCAGGAAGTCCATCTTCCCTGTATTGAAAATCCCAATGTAAGACAGTTTAAAGCTTAATGTAATTTTTTCATGCTGATTTATGGCTTCTGCTTTTTTCTTTAAAGATCTTGAATGGTGGCACTCCAGACATTTCTTCAGCTGGGTTACTGTCTGGGCAAATCCAGGATAACTCTGGTTACCCATATTCTGACAACTCCTCTATTCTGGGTAAGTGAAGTCACATGCTAACATGCCTCAGTGCCAACTACAGACATAGAGGCAGCTCTGTTGAGAGGGCTGGTCATAGCACTAACTTGCTTTCATGATCTGTCATACAGCTGAGGCATAAAGCCCATAACCTAGCACTCTGTTTGCCTAAAGAGGGGCCTGCCAGTCTGTTTTGCTAGTGTACTTTAGATGGTGATTTTTTTTTAGACAGCACTTGGAAATCTCTCTTCTCTTGCTAAATCAGTGTCAATTACCTGAACTCCTCACGTGCTTCTTGTGCATACTTTTAAACAACTGAAGACAAGAAGGGCTAGGCTGACTCCTAGGTGTTGATCTCGACTTGATTTTGAAGTACAGCACATAGTAAGGTCATTCCTGAAGAGTGACCCAACCTTTGTCCTTTGCCACCCAGGTACCAGTGGTATCTGTTATCTGGATATCAAACAGATTAACACTCCCAAAATAGTTCAGCCTGTTCAGACAGTCTCCCTCAAGTCACAGGGCAAGTGAACAAAATAAAACTGAACTCCTGGTAACTTACTGTGTTTACACTTCCAGGGGAGAACTCTCACATAGGCATTGATATGATTGACAACGACCAAGGATCAAGCAGCCCTAGCAACGACGAAGCAGCGATGGCGGTAATCATGAGCCTTCTTGAAGCAGATGCAGGTCTTGGTGGCCCTGTAGACTTCAGTGATTTGCCGTGGCCCTTGTAAATGATGCACCTGGCTTCAACATCCAAATATCAAAGTGCATTTACTGGTGGAGTTCTACAGTCTGTGAAACTTGTTGGACTGAAAAGCTTTTATGTACAAATGTCATAAAAGCTGCATCAGAACGCAACTCATCCTACCATGTGTAACTTCAGACAAAGTGGAATAACCTGCTCCAGTGTTCTGTGTTAATTTGGTTAGCTGTGTATAGCTTGCAATACTTGTATATTTTGGATTCTGTTGTTTGAAATTTTTTTTTTTTAAAATCACTGTGCAACTCACTGGCATCAGTGGTAGCTTTTATATGCAAATGACCATTTCAGATGTATGGTGTGTTTTTACACTGCAAAACAGTCCCCATGTGGATATTTCTTATACTAATTGTACCATAAAGCTGTTTATTCTTTCTTGTAAGAATCCTTTACTATAAATATTGTTAAAGTGTAATGTATTAGACAGTTAAATATTTTTAAAATAAATGTTTCCCTTGTTCTAAGATGGAGCATTTACTTTGATAAATAAATTTGATAAAACCCTGCTGAAGGTGCATGCTAGAAGCAGTTGCCTATTTATCATTTCTTAAGCCTTGGGGGAAAAGCGAAGAAAAACAATGCCTTACACGCACTCACAAGATTGTGTCAGTACAATAAGTTTCTAGAGAAGCTATTACTGCTTACTCCTACATGCAAGTTTATAATAAGAAAAAACAATAGTAAGGGAGGTTGAGATAGGCTGACATTATCAGATTTCTCTTTAAGAAATGCATGGTTTTTACTTACTAATCATCCTTCCCTGAGGAAAGAAAAGCAACTTTATAAGTAATCTCATTCACAGATAATTCAAACCCATTAAAATAATGGAAACTTTATTTGCATGAAAAACTTGTTTACAATCATCAATGAAGAATGAACCATTTGCATTTCCTATTTCATGACACTTATGAAAAATGTATTAAATAAATAGTTGTGAACAGATTAAGGTAAGGCAGAATTTAAGATAAAGCCCCTATCCATTGTTCACAATTTCTGAACATGGCTCATGCTGCAAACAAGTGAAAAAATTCACTAAAGAACTTCTGAGTTTAACAAGATGTTACATGGGTAATTGAATCACGTCCTCAATCCAAAAACCCAGTAGTAAGTAGTTTTGTGCTCAACCATATAGAATAACTTTAAAAGGGTCAATCTATTCAGAGCAAAACTATTTACAGTTAATACTTTTGATAGAAGCACTTTGTTAGTATTGTGCAATACATTTATAAAAAATGGCTTCAAATTCCATTTATCAACCATTTGTAAAGTGCTACTATCAATTCCCATGCTGCATTCTAACCCCTGCGTAACAACACCGATGTACACCAGCCACCAGCAACCCCTTGGCTTCGATGGGCTTCAGAGTGAGGACAGTCCAGCATACAAATCACCAATGTCACAAACCTACTGGTAAACACAGACATGTATGTAACTGTAACCCCGGGGTGTTTGATCTGTACTCCCTGCGCTCCTGGCCAAGGTCCGGACTGCAATCTCCTAAACACCTGTGACACAATGGGAAACACGGACTGCAGCGAGCATGAGCTGAGTACAGAGTCACTTGAAAGTAGCATGCTTTTGTTCTGGCGAGTCAGCTCAGAGCGGCGGGTTTTGTCCCTCAGTATCCAGCTCACTGTTACTGGGTGGAGGATGGATAGGCAGAATATCCAGCTCATCGACCTGGGGGGTAGGATGCATTACCACCAGCTGGTCCTGGGGTATGTCTGCCGCCGCCGCCGCTAGATTTGTGATGGATTTGCTTTTCACGCACTGAAAGTCAACGTGCCGGCTCTTCCCTTCCTCCTTCTCCCAGGACATCCGAATAAAGGGTCTCTGGACATAGTTGTAAATCACCTCCGGCCTTCCGCCCGGTCGCTTTTTCACCTTCTCTTTGTAGGTAGGATAACCTGAGAAACAGAGCCCAGCACAAGTTAACCTTCCCTGTCCTGTTTGCTTCAGGCTTTCTTTTACAGAAAGGCAGGGTGTGGGAGCGTAGTGAAGATTAGCAGCTGTCACCATCAACATCCCAAATGGAAACAGATACCATTGTATTGTTTAACTTAATGTTATCTATGCAAGGAGAGCACACAGTCAGCAATTACCAACCAAACTGTAAGGAAAGAGGCTACAGTGCTATCAATAATTAATACTGCCACCAGAAAGCTCTTCCAGAGGTCACAGGCAAAGCTAGTTGCCCGTTCCTCAAGGCAAAAGCAGCTGGCTGTTTCTAAAACACTAGGACCTGGAAAGCAGGAAATGAGATCTCAAAAGCTGAGAACAGCTCTGATCTGTGGTTTAAGTTCCCCAGTGGAATCTTAGCGTATTCCTCCTAAGTCCCCAAATGATGAAAATACGTCATTTTAGACCAATTATCAGTTCTGGTTATGCTGTGTTTGAGTCACCCCTTCCCTCTGCGTAAGCAATCAGTTTCATTACTGCGGAACATACTATTACGGGGCACTACAATTAAAGTTCAGTCAAACAGTCGTTCTTTGTCTAAAACAAGAAATGCCAGCAGAAATAATCTGGTATGAGCCAGCATTACACACAAAACCAGTTCTCGCTCAGTTGAATGGCACGTCAGTCTGAAGGCTCACACCTTGTTCAGCTGAGCTGCTTATTTCAGAGATCACAAGCAGTTAAAAGCATTTGCTTTTGGTTGGTGAATTACAAACGTAGCTATGACAACTTGGTGAGTGCATGATAGAAATCCTGCAAATTATAAAGGCTGGATTTTTAAATATCTAGGTCAACACTGAGAAGGAAAATGAAATGCAAAGAAACCCAGTTGTTACAGCCTCAATAAATTTTAGACTATTTAATGTAGTTGTCTTTCACAAAGCCCGAGCTGAGATCTCACAGATCAGCCTAACTTACAAGATCCTTATTTCAGATTACTATTTCTTTGCACTTCAATGGTCCATTTGATAGTTTTGTATTTCCTGAAATAAAATATTTACTCACCACTTAACACAGAATTTTTCAAGTCCCAAAAAGGACACCAGACCAAGAACAGAATATACAAAGCTGTAAAAATGCATCATTACTTCAGATAAAGTACAGAGAAGATTTTGTGTGAAAACTGAAGGGCAAATGGCATGAGGTACAAGTCATAGTCAGTAGAAACCACTTAAGTCAGTCTGCCAACAGCCTAGCAGCTAGAGGCATCTGGTAGAGCAGTCATGAGCCAGGAATCAGGTTTTCCAGCTGGACCAGCAGTTCATAAGGTACCACTCCCCCTCTGGCCGTTTTATCCTATCCCCTCCATATGAAAGACAATCCCAGCCCTCAGTTTTTCAACAGCAGAGACTATCATAAAGCAGAGAAGTGCAGCAGACCTTCCCCAAAGAGTCAGCGTCCAAGCAATGCTTCTCTTACCTTCGATGCCCAGTCGGATCTTCTTGAGCCCCCTTTCCTTCAGAACCGATTTGGCCACATCTCGATTTTCAATGTATTTGAAGAATCTATACAACTTCGTGCTGTAAATAACTAAAAATACATTTTAATGAGGGAAAAATGTACTCAGAGACTTCTAGTCTTAAAACACAAAGATTTCTCTCTCACTCTTTTGCTTTACTCCAATATTTCTATTTCAAAACAGGGAGAGAGACTCAAGAACTCTTGAGAAAAATGGCTGGAGGCACTGTGAGACGGGTTGGTTGCACATCTTTTTCCCTATTGATTTAGTCTGTTTTATACACTTAGGGGTTTTTTGTTGGATTTGGGAATGCAATAGAACAATTCACAGATCAAACCACATTATAGACTCTGAATCCCACTTCCACAAAAAAAAAAAAGAGGTCTCATTTTTTCCCTTTTTGATGGAATTCCTGCAGACATTTAAAAAAAAAAAAAAAAAAAAGCTTTCCATTCTGCTTGCCATAACACAAGAGATTTGCAAACCAGCTTCAGAAAACCCAGACTTGGGAAGCAGAACTAGAGGGACACCTTTGAAATTTAAATTATAGCATCTTAAAAGAAGGGACTGGGGCCACCAATCCCATACAGCTGCAGAGATCCAAATCTACTGCTCATGAAAAGTATAAATGTAAGAGGCAAGTGTGTGCCTAACCAATTTCTTAGGGTGGGAGGTATTCTTAACTGACATCTTTGAGACATAAAGCTCCTACAAACCCGAGCCAATTGTGTTCCTACACTAGAACAGCCACATTTGTTCTATATTCACATCGAGCCTCCCTTCTGCGGGTTCGCATCCTCCAAAAATGTAAAGGTTTTTCGTGTTGGTGGTTTGTTTTTCTGTTAAACAAACAAAACTGTAATATCTTGAAGAGACTTCAAAGAAGATTTCATACTACTGGAGTACAAAGAGTATCTCAAGCTCCCACATGACCCTGCAAACCCCCGAATTTCCAGTTTTCACACTGAAGGAACATTTCCAGCTACAAGGGATAGCACTGATGCAGGGAAGGGCACTCCACTCGCAGGTGTTTTTGCTTTAACTCATCTGTACACCAAACTCCTACATTTCCAACATACTAACAGACACTTCCCCCCTCAAAAAAAACCAAAAAAACCAACCAACCCCTCTAGTTGTTCTCCCACAGTGAATATGACTCCTAACCATTTTTCTCATCAAGCTTTTCCTGAAAAAAGTATTTCCTTCCCCCTCAGTGACTGACAATACCTTCATAATAAAAATTTACTTCGCTTTTTAATTAGATTTTAATGTAACATGCAACACATATGGTGCTGTGAACTTCCAAACTAAGGTATTTGTTTGGGTTTTTTTGTGAGGCATTAGGGATGTTGCAAAGACTTTGCTAACAGCACTTATGTATAAAAAAGTTAAATCAGCACATTTACTGCTAACTCTACCATAGCATGGGTTGGTAGAAACAATGAAAATAAACTTACTCTGTGAATACTCCTCTCCCATTTGTGGAGGATACTCTTCATCCCAGTCAACAACATCATCATCTGTCAGCACAACAATGTGGCACTCCCTCTCACCACTTTGGGCACTGGCTACCATTAATGGGAGAATCATCTCTTCTAGGTAAAATTCAAATTGTTTGCGAGCACCATCATTTGACAATTCATGCATGAGAGCACCTGAAACAAAATTTTAAGCATAGGCACATTTGAAAGCTCAGAAAAAAAAAAAAAAAGAAGGCTGAAATAAGAAACACAGCAGTTCTGTTTATTTTGCAGTATTTACTGTAGAAAGCTATAAAGACTTAGTCTATTAGTTTGTGTAGAATCAGGACTTTTTCAAATGTTTACCAGAAGCCACACCAAAAACTAATAGGACTGTCCTGCAGATATTAACATAACGTTGGGCAGACAGAGGAGTGACAGAGGAGTCCTCCCTCATGTTTTACTACTACTAAACGTTTGGTAATTGTGTGTAAAACTCCTTCAGGCTTCCTAAAAGAAATGTAATTTAAGCCAGCTGCTGAAATAGTAAAGCAACCCACTTTTCATAAGCAGTAGCTTAAAAACAAAGCCTCTCAAAACCCTCACAGCATGAGCTGCTCAATCCTTCTGCTAAGGACAAAGTGCACCAAGAGCGTGACTCAGCAGGCAGCAGGCCGCGAGGTCGCGGCTCGGCCGGTGAGGGCACAGGTGCCCTGCGCAGATCTCGGCTGGAACGCCCCGGCTCGGCCCTGCGCCGGGCTCTGCGCCGCACAGACACCCTGAGACCACAGGAGCCAAACACACAGGCCAGGTCATTTAATCATTGGCCAAAGCCTCAGCTGTGCTCAGGGAAGGAGCGAGCTGAAGCGACACTATCCACTGGGAACAACGTGCACCCTACACCACCAGCAAAGCTGCGCTCCTTTGGCTAGCAACACAGCTTAACTCTCCTAAGCAAGGTGTTGGAGAAATTCCCCTCCCTGTCCTCTGCAAAAAAGATACCACCTAATGTTACTGTATCTGTACTGCAAATGCATCAACAGAGTCAAAGTATTCCACAGAGCTGACCACAGCAGAAAAATATCCACATATCAGATACTGAAATATCAAACCCATCATTTTTCAAAAGGCATACATCCATTGTCTTTGGGGCTTTATTAAATAAGAGGATAGATCTTGCTCATGCAGTGTCAGCAATGTTCCTTACCTCAATAAAAAAAAAAACAAACAACCATTTGGAACTAAACTCCCCATATATTTGCTTAAGGTAGTCTGTAATAATTCAAATTATTTTAATAAATTTCATACTTACTGAGATCTCTGCATTTAATAGTACTATACTCAAAAGAGATACAGAGATAGTCACATGCTTCTCTCAATTCAGGAATAGATATCCCATCAGGACAGCGTATCACTCCAGTCTTGTAGTAATCCTACAGTAATGCAGCAAACAAACACAATGCACTTCAGTATTCCCTGACAGAAACATTTCATCATTTCTTTTATAATGCTTTATCCACAAGCAAATGTAAAAGAGCAACATATGTTCAACTTTGTGAATTTTATTGTCCACAAATTTATCAGTTTTCTGAGCTGGTTTCAGAGCAGTGAGCCCTGGTTAAAATTGTTATTTTAAGTGACAACTATTAATACTGGTAATTTTGATGCAAGTATACTGTCTTTTGTCTCTACTTCACTCAGCTTTTGCTATTCCAATTCTGCTGGTAAAGTATACTTTGTGTAGATATGAAATACGTAAGGGGCCATTTTCTTCTCAGACTGAAGTTTACTTTTTTCCTGTTACCTGCAGCAAGTTAACTTCTAGTACTCTGTTTCATCTAATTTCAGCACAAGAACAGCTGAATGTATCTGAACTAGGTGAACTAGATGCATAGGAGAAGGTGAACAAATCTCTGGCAGGCAGTCTTTTGGCTCACTTCATGCCTGCTTTCTCCCTGGCTGTCACATGCACACATTGAGAAAACCTAGGGATGTTCTCCTATCAAGCATTTTTTCCCCACTAGAGAACAATACAGAACAGTATTTATTCCAGCCACAAAGCCCACATATGTAAGTAAGGCTAAATCAAGAAGGTATGCCTCCTAACACCCACAGTGCTTGCCCTAACAGTACGTGCTCCCAAAAACTCACCAGAATAGCACGAAACACAGTGGAACCAATTCCTTCAGCAACTTCATACTCTCCTTTTTCATTAGGACGTGTAAAGTTATGTTCTCTGCCTGATCCAAACATCCTGCTCAAGAATAAAAATAATTTGGTTAGAATGCCTCTCTATTTTTTGTAAATCTGAAAAGTAAAATGTTAAAAATAGACTGCTTTTTCCCTGCCATTTCAGTACAACCTCATATGCATGTACACTGTTTGGTTTGGTTTATGTTTAGCAAGACTACTAGCAAATAGAAAGCAGGGTAGTGCAACTCAAGAAAGTCTAGTTTTACTCTTCAATCTTAACTTGCCAATATTCTTTGGTCAAAACAATAGCCAGACCAGGCCATTTCCTGCCAGTGCCAAAGGTGGAGGGAACCCAAAACAAGTAAGTAGTCTTTAGCATTTGTGGGGTAATGTAGCAGAACAGGTTTTGTTGTGAACTTCTCATTAAAGACAGTTGAGGTAGTTTAAGAAGCAGAACTTAGTGTTCAAGTACATGCAACTCACTTCAATTTCATTTAAAAGATTTAGTTAATTCAGAAGTGAAAAACAAAATTCTGATAGAAGATACTTGTACTTAAAGGTAGCACGTACAGCCTATTTCTCCCTGCTAGGATGCAAGGAAAGCTAAGACTAAGGAAAAAAAACCTAAGTCCCAAACAGTACCTGACTTTTTAAAACACACCTCTGATACAGAATTACACCCTATGCTTACAAAAATCATTGCCATCCACTCTTTGTTTTATTTACAAATATATCCTGATGGCAAAACTCTGCTTTCATACACACAACCCGAAGAAAGAGCCGGTGTACTGCGTGCATTTATCACAGAGAACGAAGTAAGTTGTTTCACTGAAGGATTTGACACATTTTCTGACCACTCTTCAAGACAAGGAACAGTATTTGGCAAAAAGGCCATCTAAAAGGATACAGGCTTAAGGCAAGTAATACATTCTTAATACAGTTACTTTTACCTCCCAGAACATACTAGCTAAGCTGTTCTTGCTCAGTGCCCTGTGAACTGACACTGAGGAAAAGTGGGTTTATAAATAACTTGCATTTTAGAACAGCATTTCCCTATCTTTATTAACCTACTTTTGAATTAGCAGATGATAAAATAAGCTTGTTCCTTGAACCAATCCCAGAGGGAGAATAACTCAGCAACCGACACACAAAAAAAATCCAGAGCATTAGCCAGCGTCACTTACTCTGGGCATGGAAAAGGAAATTATTTCATCGCATAACTTCACACCGATACACTCACAGTGTGTTAGTGCAGATATTTACATGTATGCATGTATTATATGTATACTAATGCCTTACATAAATTCTTTTAATTCTATTAATTATTACTTCTATTTATTTTCCTTTGCCATTTACACAGAGAAGCATTTTTTGCTTTCTCTGTAACTCTCCCCTGACTTTCACAAAACAGGGAACCAAGGTACTATTTATCCCACACAGCAGCAATTTAAACAACACAGAAATTGTTTAATCATATTTATTACCTGTACCTTGGCAAACAGCTTTATATATACGTATTCTAAATATGATTATATCCTTACAGGCTGAGAAACAGCCACATTATAATGAAAAAGCCAAATCCAAAGTGACACAGACATAAACCTTCATTTCTTTCTTGCCACAAGTTTTTCAGTGGTGCTCTTTCATTTGGACAATGCAAAGCCAGGCACTATAGGAGCAAGTAAAGTATAGAATCTTTTCCCAACAAGTAAGCGTGATAAATATGTTGCTCATTATAGTTTCTACAGAAAATATCACACACATATTGTGGACTTTGATTCAACTACTGACTCTTTTGAGTGTTAAATCTCTTTGCTGGGAGGCTCTGATCTGTTATACTGACTATCTATTTGACATTCCCTTGTCCAAAAAGCATTTCTGAAGATAAATGTGCTGAGCTTGAGTGTTGTCAGGGTAGGCCTATTAAGCACAATAAATTTCTTCAAGGTTTTCCTCCTTGCTATTCTGAAAGAGACTATCTATATTCACCACTTTGTTTCATGAAGCAACTAGCTTTAAAAACAAGAGATGGAATGAGGCAGACTGAATACAGAAGCAATACCCAGCAAGGAAGAAGAAAACAAGTACACCATGAAATGTTAATTTAATTATGAACTCTTTTGTCTCTAGGTAGGAGGCATCTAGTTGCATCTCTGACAAATGCAGAGAATTTACAACTGATTTTTAGTTAAAGACTTTTGCAAGCAGGTAATAAGAAACATTACCAAAGCAGCTGTAGCACAGCTATTTAAACAGTTTTAATACCTACAAAGCATTTATGGCTCTCTTCTACATTTAGAGATAAATAAATAAATAAAATAAAAAGATACAAACCTGCCCAACATTGTATTAGGTTGTGCAGTAAAGATAGAAGGATCTACAACAAATCTGGTGTTATCCACGATGAGTGTTACTCGTTCAGAAGTTCTTACATTCCGAGCTCCCTCTTTTCCGTTTTCATATACAAAAACCATTTCCCCACCAGCCTTGCAGCTCCCATCTGAACTTGACTGGCTACTGTTTCTGCTGCTGGTCCCCATGCTAACAACAGAACCGTTAGGGGAAACCTTCTGAGGACGAGGGCTGCTTGGTCGGGATGAACTGTGATCCTTTTCTCGCTCTTAAGTGAGGAAGAGGTGGAAAGAGAAAAACCAGGAAATTAAATTATAGATTTACATGAGCTTTATGCAGTTTGTGTCTTTTCAGGCACAAAACATGTCAGCTTTGTAATTTAAGTACAAATTCTTTCAATTTAATCTATTCTAGTTAAATAAACCTCAAAAATAACTGTTCATATATGAGATCCTGAAGTTTCTACCACTTAAGACATCACCTCCCCTCCCCTAAGCCTTTACAAGAAAAAATTCTAGTACTGAAAAAGCAACTCAACATAATATGAAGTATGCATCACAGCTGGTGTTTAGTGCTGTAGTTCAAAGAAACAAAGCAAGTTCTGTCAGTTAAAAAAAAAAAGTGTTTCCTATATTTCTAAATATCTAAACTTTACCAAGTAAAAGGGAAGTGTTTAGTCAATTATCATCTTAGAAAAAGTAGATTGTTCTTCTGATTTGCACTAAATAGGAGCAATAGGAATACACACTGCAGACTGAAGAAAAAGTTATGACCTATCAAAACAGGGTACTCCCAGCCCAGGTCACACGTAAGAAATCTGTATGTTGTGGTATCAACAAATAATGCTTTTTATTGTACTTTTTTAACAAATTAGTAATGAGGTTTAAGAATTCTGATCCTTAAATGCTACAGATCTGAACACACCAGAATGATACTGTCTTGTTGGTGAAGTAACGTTCCTGATGCACGGAGTGAGCTGCGATTCTGCTCTTTCATGGGATGAGTCACGAGATCTGTCACTTGATCTGCGCCTGTCCCTTGATCTCTCATGTCCACCACTTGCACCATGGAGGCTCATTTTTGTGTAGTCTGCTCCTTTAGCAATACGAGATGAGGTGCTGGAAACAGAAATAAGAGGAACATTCAGCATTTCAGAACTTCAGAAACATTACACATTTAAATTTTACAGGCATTCACACTCCAGGTACATGTTTTGAAGATTGATATTATCCACCTCCATTTTCTTTATTGTGCTCATATTTATATTTACAAACATAAACAATGATTTGGAACATTAAGTAGACAGCAAGAATAAACTTTGCCTGTTTATTGCTGTGTGATCTGCAGAGACACTGCCTGATCAGTTGAGCCTGCCTGTGAACCTGTATTCACAGAAATCCCTTTCAGAACAGCTAAGTCAAATACAACTGAGCATTTTATTTTGATTCTTACTGTTAAATTAAATGTTTTACTCAAACCATGAAATCAGAAGTTAGGGGTCATTTTTTCCAATGCAATCTGTTTTGGAAAACGCTTCTCAGAGCACAGGCTTTTAGTATTGACTTACATTTTTTGCAACTTGCCTGTTACAAAGGTGGCCAGTCAAACTGGTTGATACATCAAGTCATACCAGCCAAGAGTTTATTTCTGCACATTCATTTTCAAAATTTCAGTTACTCTTTAAAAGAACAAAAGTCAGCCACCACAACCCAGACAGCAAACACTGGAAGTATATTAAAAAAGCCAAGATCTACAACACTGTCAGTAACAAGTAGCACATTTGTTCTGAAATACCAGATTTTAAGGTAACAGTTCAAGATTTTTTTAGGCTGTGATGAAGTTTTGTTAAGATTCCTTAATTTAAGACACGAATTACATTTTGCAATTAATTATTAAACCTACCAACAAAACCAGTCAGTTTCAAGATCCAGTACTCTCAGAAACTATCTAAAAATTAAACATTGACTTGCAACAGCTATTGTTGAATATTTACGCCTTTTACTCGTTCTCTTTAAAACAGAATTTTTTAAATAATCAGGATATCGCAGACATATCTATGGCCTTGCATCCCACTCAGATTCCTAAAGCAGCTCCTTTGCTATGAGCCTTTCAAGTCTGGGCATGACAACGCTCCTTATTTATGGGGTTAACTGAAGAACTTCCCAAAAGCCTCAGGTACTGGATAACCAAGACAGATATCTGCACAGCTACAAGGTCCAACTGACAAAGAAGGGTCATAATTTCCCACAGGAGCCTCGATGTCCCACTTGCTGGCAGCCTGAAAATCCCACAGCTTTTACCAAGAGACCTTAAATACGACTGCTAGGAAAGCTGTAGGATTCAAGAACACAAAGAGGTAAGAATAACGACCTAGCTAAGAGAAGTACAGCAAATTTTAACAGCATGAACTGTACAAGCAAGTTGAGCAGAATGTCCTCTTTTTAACTTGCTTGAAGACTATTCAAAAAAGTGAACATCTAGCATGACATGTTTCAGCTTCAGGTTTCAGTGACTGATAAGAAGAGGAACTTAAATCACAACAAAAAGGTTATGGTAGATACTATGCAGTTTACATTGGCACAAAATAAGTATTAGCACAATGCAAAGAACAAGAAATATCTCTCAGCTAAGGAACACAAGCTTCTTCCCACGCCATCTGAATGAGGGAAGGATCTCATATCTGATAAAGCAGAAGTTTGGTGCAGAGAGAATCTGCTGCAATACTGTTTCCTGCCAAGCTTAAAATATGCTGCAATAAGAAATGCATCTTTAGGATGTGAAGTCAGCCAAAGGTCTACTGAGTAAGGTAAAAGAACTGCAAGCCTTGCTTATGGCTGGAAATGCTCAGATTTACAGCCCAAGGATAAAGATGATCCAACCACTTCCATCAAAAGAAAACAGAATTTTCCTCAGTACTTCCAACACAATTCTAGATGTATTACAACATACAGCACTTCAGCACGGCTAACACATCTCCTCACTTGTTCTACTTCTCCATCAGAGAAAGACCAGTTCTGTATTATGAAAATAAAATGTGCAAAAGCTTGCAAGAGCGAGATCTGCAAACCTCCCTTAAAAGAACATCAACAATTTAGGAAAACCTTTGCACCTTTTCTTCAATGTATACACATACAAAACATAACCTTTATAGGTACAAAATATGCCCACAAATTCTGAGAAATGTCAATTACAGACTATAATTAAAATCTAACTTGAAACCAAAGTCTGACTCCTGTTTATACACAATGATATTCATTACTACTACAGCTAAACTTCCCAAGGAATAGTAAGACTTTTTTTTTTTTTTTTTTTTTTTTTTAGAAAAGAACCTCTGTATGCACATTTTTATTTGCACATTATGGTATAACCAACTATCCCACAAAATGGGTGGGTGGGTAAGGGTGTGTGTATGTGTGGAGTACTCAAACACATACATAGCAGTCCTGTGACAAAATATCTCGGCAAATCCTAATAAAGCCTCATGTGATCAGGCCTTTGTTAAAGCAGCACTTTGATCCTAGCCCTGATAATATTGCTAACCATGCTGTGAAAGACCAGAGTTTTACAGGTGCCACATTTTATAGTATCAAAATGTATGACTCACTGTTTCTCAATAGTTCCTTTAAATAAGGGAAACACACCAAAAAATGAAATTGAACAACTGCAAGGATATGCAAGCTTATCACGCATTTTGGCAGAGCAGACACGAATTACCCTTTAACAGAGAAGGCAATTAAAATGTGATTCTTAATCCAGAAAACCATCTAAAGCCATATTACCCTCTAAGCAGTGATTCAGAGTTCACATTGAAGTAGGACAAACCCTAGTTAATAATCTCTTTACAGGAGCTGAGAAAAACAGGTGCTACAGGAAGTAACACTGACTCAGCTGGCATCATGCTTCCTCCTTAGTCATGTCTGAATAGAGGACTAACCACGCCGGGCACGACTGTTTCAGCTGCACCTTCCCAGTATGGGGACTGGGGTACCTCTGCCTCGGTACGTGGAGCCAGCAGGCTGGGAGGAGAGGACAGAGTGCGCAGATGAACGTGCCTCCTGCTGCCAGCCACGTCCGTCCCTCCGGAGCACGGACACGAGCCGTCAGTTCAGCACAACACACTATGGAAGAGGCACAGGCTGCCAGCTGGAGGAGGACACGATCCTTAAGTATTAAATCAATTGTTTCTGAAACAGATAGATTAGTAAATAATTCCAAAGAGCTGTTTAAATCACAGCTGGCCATACCATTCATTTGCTCGCTCCTATGTTGTACTTGCCTCCCTTTAACGTACAGATTAATGCTAACTGTAAGAGTGACACATTATCTATTAGCCAGAAGATGCAAGATGCAAGCCAAAATGGCAAGATTGCTGAGAATTCGAGCAGTTTGGCTTGAGACAGCACCATCTGAATCACGAATCTTCACTCATCTTAATAACAGCCACCTGAAATGTCAAACTTAAATCTCATCACTGTTGAGTCACAGTACAAAAAAAAAAGTATTTCTTTGATCTGTTGGATATATACCTGACAAAATCTGAAGTTCCATTTCTTTGACAGCATGTATACTCAGATAAATACTACCACTGAAATACAACTTTGCTCTACAGGAAACAAGACAACTAAAATGGGTTTAAATTTGGACAAAGAAAATAGATGGAATCTAGCATGTCAGGACAGACAGTCACTGGCTTTACCCTGCAACACCTGACTAGGAAAATTGTGTCACTGAGCTACTTTATTGATTAGTCTGAAAAAGGACCTACATCTGTGGCCAGTACATATGAGAGAAGACTTGTAGCCTATGTTTTCCTGTGAAGAGGTTTTAGAAGAAGTGGCAAGTGTTCAAATGAAGACATCAGAACTGCCAAATAATTTTGACTTTTTCCATAGGACTCATTAATATAATTTTTTCCTCTCTAACAAAGCCACTGGGGACAGCAGGTTGTTTCTGCAGGGAAATGCAAAACCTCTTTGCTCCATACCAGCAACGTGCAGAACTACAAACCTGTCTCCAGTGATGCAGACAAGCCAAACTGGCATTCACTGGGGAGTTCCACAGTTGCGTCGACACAACTGCCTACCTACACCAACAGAGAAGTGACTGACAAAAGCAGAGCTGCCCCATTTGCAAGAACAGGCAAACTGGTAGGAAGTATTGTGGTTCACAGAAGCATTATGCAGACCAGATAAAACAGCAGTACTTCCCAAAACAGCAGTGAACCACTGATAATTAAAAGTGCCAGGAAGCCGTTGGTGTCATGTGGCACCTGGCTGCCATACCATATTAATCTGCAATTTCAGCCTACAGCAGTCAGTGGTGCTCTGCACAGTGCATTATTTCAAGCCTCCAAGAAAGTCATTATAGTTTCAGGTCCCTATCTCACTCTGAAAAGAAGTATCTGCAATGTCAATTTTCAATTAATTTCCCAGCTGATGAGCAGGAGCTGTGTACTGTGCTGTGGAAGCCACGGGCAACTACTGAGGCACAACACCAACCCATAAGCAAAATTTTCTGCTGTGTGCTTAGTAGCATATTGCATTTAATTTAAAACTGTAAGAGAAAAAAAAAAAAAACAACAACAAAATATCTCCAGCATTTAAAATGTACTACCTCATTTCCTCATTCACTAAAACTGGAAAAAGCCCCATATATGTAGACTACCTAGTACCCAAGAGTTTATAAGGGAAATGAGACTCTTTCTTTATCAACTACTTTCCTACATGGGGGTGGGGAAAAAGCCCCAACCCGATGAATATTGGTATATTTAGATAATCTTCACAAATTCAATATACAGTTTTTCCCAGCTCTAAATTAACGTTGGGACACTAGCACTGCACTCATTCAAGAACTTCAGTCAGTGACAGAATTTATTTTTTCCCCCTCAGTCGGGGATCAAGGAAGCTCTGCCTTTGTAAAGGGAAGCTGCCTTACAAAAAAAATCAAGTAAATTCAAGGCTTTCTTTAAGCAAACTTATTTAAAATGATGTAAGGGAGGAAAAAGACTACCATCAAAATGGTACATTTATCATACTGGTATGCTTCACATTTTTGCAGTAAGGGAAGAGTTGTTTTAAAAAAATGTAAATACTCTTCAATTTAATCATGCTTTGGAGTCATCTGTGAAAGGAGAGCTTCAGCTTGTCTTTATACATAACAACATATTGCTCTGAATATATTACTAATGATTAAACAAAGTCATTAAACTGAAATAATTCTACTGCCAAAACAATTAGCATCTATTCCAATACAAAAACTTCACGTTGCATCCTACTGAATACTGCCAATAAACATACTTGTTTTATAAAACTGGCTCTTGCCTACACAGAATTATGGTGCTAAATCAATATACTTATTACCCCCAAACCCACCCTAAAACCTTACCTAAATTAAAAGGATGCAGCAGTGGAATCTTAACCAAGATTTTAACCTCTTTTTTTCCCCTTTATCTTATAAAACTTGTATAAACTAACTCTTCTTAAAATATAAACTTAGATGCAATTTTTTCCTAGGATGATTCAAATAATCAATCTTGTAGAACATGGATACATAGCTTTATCTACACCCAGTTACAGACACAATGTTATAAGGCTTTAGAAGAAATCTGTTCTGCTCATATTGCTAGGACTCACACAATGACAATGCTTATGCCCCTCTTCCTCCCCCTGAAGTCTGTTCTTTGTCAGCAGACATTTCTATTGACCAGTGCACACAAAGGACAGTACTTTTCCTTTTCCTCATTCTTCTCCTGAATAATGCCCACAGATTATTCCTGTTAACAGATACGCACCTTCCTCTTGTATCTATCAGGGAGGAAACACAAAGGCATGGAAATAATTTTGAAATCAGAGCACAAAGGGATTCTGTTCCTTCCAAGAAGGCAGCTTTGAAAGCCAGATCAGCATCCTTGGGCATTACTTGTTAAGTTCAGCATATTTGGTATTTCCATCATTTCTTCAGTAGTTCACTGCACCATCAGCGAGCCTTACTTTTTCCTCCATCATCTTCCCTTCAAGGATACGAGATTGCAGCTACACAGTCCATTAAGCGTGCAAAGACGCAAGCCCCTCTAGATACTAATTCAGCTCAGTTTCTCGCAGTCACTGACTCAGCCATGCGTAGTGCACTCCTGACGTCTGACCTCGCAGCCTCCTGTGAGCTGAATTCATACTTGCCGTTCCCCCACCGCCAAGCAGCCATTGGGCGCCGCGACTGACAGGCAGGGCGGGGAGCGCGCGAGAGGAGAGCTGCTGGCTGCCGTGCCAAGTACCATCTGCGGAGCTATTTCTAGTCCTGCCAGCTTGTCGGGCTTCAGCACACAAACGCCGCAGCTGAAAAGGTTATTGCTAACTTTCTCTTGTCACATCTCTCATTTGTGGTCGTGACCGTTCAAGACAGACAAATCCACGCAAGTTTCAGGGGACGGTTAATTCGTTCCTGTAAAGTCTGCCTGGATTAATATTTAAAATGAATTCACCTTTCACTGAGTTCATAAGCAGGTACAGCAATAGCCTTTTGACAACAAGGCAGCACAGCCTCCATTTTTTAACTACAAACATCCCTCTTCCAGCAAGGCTCAACCAGGAAAAGCGTACTACGCTTTGTAACAATCTAAATACTAGCATATAATTATAATAATCCATGTTTCCTGATCAGAAATCAGTTCACCAAGTCCTGATGTACTGTATCTTCATATCAATAGGTCATCAAATGCTTGCTGACAAGTCAAGCATTTGACTGAGGACAAAAAGCAAAGCAAATTAATACATGTGTGAGGATAAAGTTTTCTAGAAGTTTTTTTTTCTTTGGGGAGATAAGTAAGCATTATGCTACAGCTATTTTTTACATTATTCTTTTTAGAATATCTGTAGGATGTTTTGAAGAACCACAATACACTGGAAGAATAGTTCAAAAGTAAGTCTTACAATAAATAAAGATGAAGATGTCATAAGCAGTAAAGTGGAAATTAAAATATGATAAAAGCTGAAGGAATAAGGGGGATCGTTCAGCAAAGACTGCTGTTATAAAGAGGAAGTCAGTAAGAAAAACAAGAGACTTGTGATCAGAAAGGCAGGACAGCATCGGCATTCTAGACTGAAGAGTCAGTGCCTTAGACATGGAAGGAAAATTTCTACTCACACAATTTCAATTACCTGTGTCAGTCAATTTCTTCCTCGTTTTAGTGTCTTGTCATGGTTCACATAGCCACCCTCCCCATGCCCCAGGAGCAAGCCTTTTCTTCCCTTCACAATAAGCTGTAGAAGACATGGCTGCAATAAGCTATACAGAAATTATGCTGGAAAAACCTTCTTTCTCAGGCATTTTTTTGCCTCCAATTGAACAGCTCCCCAGCAGCAAGAAAAAGTGCAAGTGCAGCCAGGTTCTTTCAGCACTGGGTCCCACAGTAGAATTTGCATGTTTTGTTCTTTTCCACTCCTACTTCAGGTAGAAAGAACATGCCATGGATGGATTAGCTCCCAATTCCCACAAAACTACCCCTCAGGCCAGGACATGCAGCATCCATCAAAATCTTGTAGCAGCACAGTCCCCCAGTCACGCACAGCCTGGGGCTCCACCTCCAGTAAGGAAGCCCTCTGAAAGAATTCTCTGCTTAATTTGGGGAGGGATACAGGATCAACACACCAACTCTGTGAATGCTTCCCCGCTCCAAAAGTCTTACATATTAATTAAAACATAATTTTGGACTTCAGTGGGCTCTCTCAACCACAAGTAGTATATTTCTTAGTAAGTCAGTTTCATTTAAGAAAGGAAACAACAACAATAAAAAAAAAATCTCTTAAGTGTTCAGTTGTCAAAGGGATTTTTCAAGCAACAAGGAATTAACCTTTAGGTAGGTATACATTCACACCTTCTTAATTCTGTCAAGCTACCCAAAATACATGACCTCCATAAAAGTATACTGATTGCTTTTCTTTATATACCAATTCCTACTCCATTTTCAAAATGGGACATTAGGTAAAAATAAAAATTTAAGAAACTCAGAAGCATATTCTCCTTGGAACTGGAAAGTACCTCCATTTATTAAAAAAACAGCTTCAGAAGTTCAAATTCAAAATAACCAGGTCAAACTGAACCCATATCTGGCCATTATAGTTTCTGCTCTCAGAGCAGAAAGGAGCAGACTGCAACACAGAAAAGAATTGTCCATAAAAATTCTAGGGCATAATAGTTCCGAGCATAATCGCTTTACCCCTAAAGTGCTTTGCGTCTTAATTAAAAGTCAGGGTCTAATCAAGTTTTACATGATACCAAAGTCCACCACAAATAATATCTGATGATATTTGGAAAAGGTCATTTGTGTGCTGGAGAAGTTCAAGAGGATTTAGCGTGTGCTTTTGCACTATATTCTCCTTCTCAGCAGTGTTCACAAGCTGCCATTTCAGAAATGAAGGATGTCAAAAAGGAAGAAAAATCCCACCAAAAAATCCAAACCCCAGAACAACCAACTGCTTTAAGACCACTCACTATACCCGAGATACCTTACAAAAGATTGGCAGGCCAATATTTTTGAAAGCCATCACTGAGTGCAGCCCATTTTCTAGATTCCAAGAACATCTCCTCCCAGCTCACCTCTGTGTCTTCCGAGGGCTTTACATCCTGGTACCAATAAAATCTAGATGAAGAGATCTTGATCTGTCAATACCAGATTGCAATTAAGAGCAGGCATGTTTGCAGTTAACTTAAAGCAGATGATGCACAGTAATTTGTGGACTATGACCTGAGCCTATTGTGACAGCAGGCCTCATTATTTTCATGTCATACATTGTGTAGGCCTGCCCCACGCTACAAAATGTTCAACTGCAGAAATCCAGTTTACGTGGAGAGAAATAAAACCCACCCTGCAGTGGAAAACAGATTATACATTCTGATACCATTCCAAAGACGAGAAAAGGACCCTTCTGGGGATGCTTCACGTACTCAGAAAATGCTGAGGCAAGTGGCACTTCCATTCACAACCCATGAATGCATCTACCCAGCATGAAAAAATAACAGGGAAAAAAAAAAGTCTCACCATTCAGCATCTGCACTACAACTTGTCATCTATGGAAAAATTTTCAAATAAGTTGACGATTTTTCAAGGATTCAAGAGTCACAACAACAGAATCTAAACACAGTCACATTTTGTTCACTAATGCAGTAGGGCAGGCAAGACTTTGAATCTAACACTATCTCAATAGAATGAACAAACAAGGAACTATCACATGGGACTAAAACAGAAGCAGATTTAGAAAATTAAATCCAGGACAAATCTTAACTAAGAGGCAAATTTAAGCCACAGATTTTTCACCACAGCTCCAGAGAAAGCACTTAGTACAACAGAATTCAAATTGAAGTCTTCCAACAACAAAAACTACATCACTATACAGAAATGCCATGTGGGAAGCTAATAACCAATGAAAAATTAAATAGAAAATACAGAACAGCAATACCTAATAATGAAAATATGAATTCTGAGATCATTTACTGTAACCTTAACCACCATTTAGTCAACACAAGTTCCTGAAAGTTTTCTTCCATCTTATTTGGGTACTTAAATAAAAAGCATCTCAAACATTTTTTTAAAAGCTTGGACAAATAAGACTGCCTGTATCATTAGTTACAGGCAGCTTTAATGCCATGTAGTTTCATCCTGTCAGGCTATTTAGATTTAAACCAAGGATCATTTCCATTATATTTCTGATTCTTGTTTTCTGAATCTCTCCCTTCTGAGTTTGCTGTTACATTGCCCACCTCAGAACAAGAAAAAGGAGGAGAGAAAAAAGTGGCACACCTTGCCAGAGGTTTTAAAAATTGGATGCTCACCAAACTAGAAAGAAGAAGATAAAATGCTAACCTGTGTAACTGTTTAACACATACATCCCCTAGACAGCTTTGCCACACATCCTTTGCCTGAAACAGATGGCACAGTGAAGGGAGCGGGGTCCCCTGGCTATCCTTGCCGCTGCATGTGCCGTACACACAGGAGGACGGCTCACAGCCCCAGATTATGTTTTCTGGGAGTCTAGAAAATTATCTAAGCTATTTTAAGAATGTTAAGGCTGGAGGATTAAACACTCCAAAGCACCAAGAAGTGACAAGCTAAGCATCTACCTTAAAAATTACTCCCTTGTTGAGATTTATTATAAAGCTCTTATTTCAGTGTTACACTTTTCAAGCCTGAAGTATTATTTTCCCCTAATATAACAAGCATATTTTGAAAGTGCAAGACAAACAAGACTGCAGTACTCAAACCTTTTAATAAAGCAGTTCTGTTCAAGTTATATCATTAAAACTTAAGTCTCCAAAAGCATTTCTCCCCCCCCACACTGCATTTTTCAGAGACTTTTATTTATCTGGAGAAGAAGTATCAATTAAGTCACAAAGGACAGCAATATGCCCATATTCAGCCACCCAAAATCCAATTATTTTGTTCAGGATTTTGAATAAAGTACACTATTTTCCAATAACTGGATTCTCTGAAGTAACCAAATATTTCAAATTAACAAGTTAACAAGATATTTCTCCTTAATTTATTCCTTATTCTATTGTGATCTCAAACTATTAGTTGGATTCTCATTCTTAAAGCTTTCCAAAATGGGTCTACATTATTTGGGGAAGAATAAAAAAATTTAAAAAATCAGATGTTAGCTTGAAAACCATATCCCTACCGTATACATTAGAAGCTTTCATAAAACATTGGCTGTTCAGCATATTATTTGAAATACAAACTGGATTTTGACAGAAATATGTCCAACTGAGCTGCAATTCTTTCAGAGGCATAGATTTCATATCTTCTGTCGTGTGAACCTTGAATTCAGACGGTACTAAGTGATCAACAGCAGCCTTCCTGAAAGGCATCAGCCACAGGCTTCCTTGAGTTAACTCTGCATCACATAATCTTTTCAGAAAGCTGCACAGCTTTTTATTTAAACATTTCCCCAAAATAGATAATCCACAACAGACCACACATGGTAAGACATGTGCACTGTTTCTCTGGACTGGATTTATGTAGCTTCAGCTTCTATACTTTATTACAAAATTGCCTACTGATTAAAGCTCATCATCATAATGCTGTGTCTGCAAGGATCTGCAGAGACTGACCAAGATGTCATTATTTGCACTTTGAGTCTTCCCTGTCTCAAGATATTTAGCAACTTCTACGCCTTCAGAATTCTTTCTAATCAAAATCTTCCCTCAACTGCTGACTTCCAATAACTCCACTATACATCATGCATTATCTGCATCAATATGTTTTAGGTTTTATTCTGATCACTAGTCATGGGAGGTAGCACAGGATAAGAGATGAACTACATGAACTGGACTCAGCAATGAATGACCCATTCACAATCACACTGAGACCTGACAGGGAACAGTCCTCAACTCGCACACAATGCCCTATTATATCTATATTGTTTGTTTGCTGCTACTGCACCACATCCTGATCCTAAGAAGCACCCATCAACCACTTACCAGACATCGTCGTCTAAATAAAAGCATTAACAGTACACAGCCATACTCCACAAGCCTACACTGACCAGCAGCACCAGCCACTCTCTTTGGTCCCGCGTTAACCGTTCCATTACTCACATTACAGACAGGCCTATAATTACATGGGTCTCCCTGTGAGCCTTTTAATTATTGGTGCATTCTTTTTCCTGCCCTCTTGGATGTCTCACAATTATCCAAGATTTAATGGCAAGAAAATCACCCACAATATTAATTGCCTATAGAATACTTCGGGCAACACGTGAGTCCAGTTTATCTGAATCTGTGCAATGAAAATGTGAATTCAGTTGCTGTTATTGAATGTGCTCCTTAGCTCTTTTCTCATCATCTTGCAAGTGGGAAAGCTTAATTCACTCACAATTTTAGCTAGCTAACAAGAGATGTTGTAGTTATATTTATCACTTCTAAAAGGGCAAAGTACTTGGAAGATAAACACTTATTTTGATGCTTATATATAATTTTGAGCAACATGCTTCTTCACATGCATTTGTGAGGTGACTAACTGCTTTGCTTAGCTCATTTTTGAACACTATATGCTGTAAAAACACTAATTAACTTCATAATGTCTTCAAATCAAGAAGCATTTAAAAACATTCTTGCAGTGAAGGATGTGGGCAAAAGCAAGATCTGACATATAGCTTTACACAGAAAGTGCTATAGAGTGTGATACTTGCATGCAAGCAACTATTATTATCACAGTGAACAAGTCGCAATTATTTTAAACATGCTACTTAACAGAGAGTACCAACAACTCAAAAGTGATGAACAGGAAGTAACTCCAAGTAATCACCCCAAAAAATTCACATATTTAGCTACTCAACTGGTGTCTTGATATGCACACAAGGCATTTAGATTTTTTAAAAAAGACTAAAATCCCACCCACAGCAAAACAAATCTAAGCACAGATGAGGGAAGCTGATGAATCAGCCAGGTTAGAAAGTATCTTCAAAAATAATTAACACCTGTTCCTTTCAAAAAGAACTACAAAATTTATGACAGGACTTGCCACAACCAGATACAGTAGCCTTTAGAATGGACTTTTATTGTAGTTTTTGAGATGCAATAGATGGTACATATCACCTACCTTGAATGTTTACAAAGTTTACGAGGTCTATTATGCAATTTCCGATCCCAATTCTCTGGATCACTGGAGTTACTGTCATAAGGATGAGGCCGTCCTGCCATTCCACTGCCAGCTTCCTCACACTACTGCTCTGAAAAGCACACATGCAGCACTCACTTAAGAGAGCAGTGTTTACCTTTAAATAATGCCATATACAAAAAAAAAAAAAAAAAATTAAGACATGCAGAATTTAGTGTTGTTAGGTTTTGGTTTTTTAAATAAGATTACAGAAAATAGAATATACTGAAGCACAACTTCTAAATTGCATGACAATAGTCTTCTATACATTTTGCTGATACCTGCACTAAAAATTTTGTTATAAGAAATATATTTCTATAAATGTTGGCAGACAACTTTAATTTTGCCACAATTAATTTCACTGTCACTGGTTATAAAACATGAGGCAAACACATCATAATTTTCTTTCAAATGTATAAAGTTATTCCAAAGAAAGATTCCAAATAGAGAAGAGACCAACACCTTTACCATTTGAATGGCTGCATTAAAATTAACAGTTACATCTGAGTCCTTACTACAAAAATGAATCAATAGCAATCCTTAGAAACACACAAGGTAGTCCAGCTTCACTGACCTTTGCAGAAAAGTCACAAAAAATAATAGAAAAGTAGACATTACAAGCCTAACCTTCCTTGAATGGGATGCAATGTTATGTTCAACTCCCACTAAAATTCACTCATAGATAAAATAACCTTGTGATGTCAATAAAGATAGCCAATCTTAAGTGACTGGTGTTCAGGTCATACCCATGAGTGACACCTGTGTCAAGACAGTTGTCTAGTTCAGAATCACCTGGTTACAAAAATGAAAAAGTAGCCACAAGTGAACAGCTGATGACTGTACAGCATCTGGAAAAAAACTGAATTACAGATAGATAAGCCTACTAAGTAACAGAAAGATCAGCCTACTATGTTTCCCTAACAATTTCAGCTAAATATTTTAGAAACATCTCCATCACACCACTTTATTATATTTCTACTACATTCATTGAAACTTATCCTTTTTGGAATTGAGTCACAAAGGAATTGAGACTTCTTTAAAACAATGTATTTTCTCAAATAAAATGTCCCTCTAGTGATGGAAAATAGAAAAGCTCTTCTGACAAATTTAGCTTCTCTTAGCTAAATTTAGACCCAAACATTTTTTATTACAGAGAAATGGTAGAGAACAAGCTTAAAAATGTTAGTTGCATACATGTTTTTCCTTCACGTTCAATTCTAACAAAGGAAATAGCTTTTCTACCAAGTATACAATCTCCACCACAGGGTTGGGTTTTTTTCCTGTTATGGTTTCTATAATTAAACACACTTTGATTGGAAGACTCATATGGTCAGGTGTCCGTATAGAGTCAGGAAAGGAAAAAAACATTTTATTTAAAATTACAGGAAATACTCAACTTTCTCATGAAAAAAAAAAAAAAAAAAAGCAGCCCCAAGAAGCAACTCATTGTGTATTACCTGGAAATACAGGTTATCAAAACACAGTCAATGCATGACCATACTACACAAGCATAGAAGGTTATAGGATTTACACACATTTATCAGATGTGCTTAGATGCTTAACAGAGGAACCTACAACCTATTTCAGAACAGAAAAAGTATTATTAAGGAGACAAGGGGAAGGAATGCTGGTTCATAAATCCAGTTATGAGTTACTTCAGCAGCAGTCATTCAGAATTCAGGTGCAATATGAAATGCCATTTTTATATACCCAAGCAATACAAAAAATGAAGACACATTTTATCCTGAATTGAAACAAACTGTGTTCATTACATTGAGTCACTTGAGCAAGATACACAGCAAGTCTTACTACTCATGGTAACAACATGGTTTAGAACAAAAAGCAATGCTGGAACATCACAGCTCCCATTCTGCAACCCCTCCCTGACTACTGCAGGGTCCTGCTCCAACTCCCGTATTTGCCGAAGCATTACAGTGTCGGGCTCATTTAGCACCTGCGTTTCTTTTACTTGTTTCCACAAATTCTCTCTTCCCTTTAAAACCTTCTAAATTACTTATAAATACCTCACCCTTTCAGGTATGGATCAAAGCAGGTGCCTTATCAGAAACAGGCTGTCATCCAGCAGCTAGTTCTTATTCATTTCAGCTAAGACATCAGTACTTGAATTTAGCTTTTACACTGGAAAGACATGTAAAAGCAGCTGTTTTTATGAGAGCTGCAGCTGAAAGGACAATTTAAAGTCACTTTCTTTAATTGTCTCACAGTTTCTGCCTTCTCCCCATCTTTTGTTTAATGAAAGTGACAGATTCATCAGGACGGTATAGGTTCCCATACACTTCAAAGAAAAAGATTGTTTTAAGTAGGATCAGTTCCTCAATCTGCTTTGTTATGCAGCGACACACTTAAGCCATGACAAAAAACAGATGACACAGAAGGACAGAAACAAATAAATGGGACTGCTCCTCATGAACAACAGAATTCCCCTTTCCCAGCTTAAAGCACAGAGGAACCCCAGCAGTGTCACTGACAAGGTACCAGGCTGGCACACAACTCGGAACTACAGCAGTGATGAAAAGCAGACGAACAACCTCAAAGTATCCAAAGCCACATCTTGAGAAACGTCTAATACAGTTCCAAGCATGTCACACTGAACAAGAAACAGCCTTCCCTCCATCCTCCTCTCAGCAGAACCTTAACAAATAACACTTCTCTAAGAAACAGTTTGCTGTAACGCAGTCAATTTTTTCTTCTCCTTGACTGTTGTTGGCAGTGCTTTTGTGCAGATTACAAACAAATATATTTAACCATTTTATTTCAGCTTTTAACAAACCTGTAAGACTACAAATAAGAAATCTTTTTAATGTTTTTCTCTATTGAAAATATAAATTTTTCTATTAGAAAATGGTGTATAAATTCTGTAAAGTAACTAATTAGTCCTCCTGATTAATCCTGCAAATCTACTTTTTTCTACAATACAAAAGACTATTGAACTGTGGTTCTTTTTTTTTTTTTTTTTTTTTTTGCATGGATTCACACTGTGGGCAATAAAGAAAGCTTTTTTTGTAGAATATTATAGCCTTGCACATAAAACAAAAATACTGCAAAAGTACATGGCCCCAAATACCATTCAATGCCTCCCATGAAATCAAGGAACTGCATCTGACATGTTAGTAAAGGCGAAAAGGCACTGGGAACACATGAAATAAATTTAAAAAAACAAATCCAAATACCTTTTGTAGATCACAAAACACTGTCATATTGGCCAAACTGACTGCCATTTTAATTAGCTAATAAGCAATTCTCCAGCTGTAAAGAACGATTTACCACTCCTCTGCAGAAAGCTAATACTCCAGAGAATTATCACAGCGAAATAATTGTGTAAAACAGAAAATCAGGAAGCAGACTTTAATTTTCAAAGCTTTCAACACAGACAGCTAGAACACTTCAGACATGCTAACATCAACTTGAAGCCAGAATCATCACCAATTTATGAAAATTGTAGACTTTACAAGAGAACTGTAAAGACAGACACCCAGTGAGTTGGGGAAGCTAATAGTCCATGTGGTAGAGCCACCCCAGGCATTGCAAAATACAGTAATTAAAGTGTTTACACCACTACCTGAAGAGCTCGTGAAAGGATGTCTCATACACTAACTTGTGATAGCTGCAGAACAGATGATGTTAAATAATACTTAAAGCACATTCAGTTCTGTGTCATGACAAAATACAATGCACAAAAGATGCACAGCAGATTAAGCAAGAGCTAGACAACATCAGACGCTGGACAGAAGTGGACATACACTCCTCAGGGTATTGCAGGTGGGGGAAAAAAAAAGAAGTTCATTGGAAATCTTTCAGGAAAGACATAAAGCCAATCTCAACCAACACCAACACATTTCAAGCCAGAGAGCCACACCGTATTTATTAAGAATACTTGTCAGGCTGCAGAGCTCTGGACTCTTACTAAAAACAGATTAAAATAGCCTGAAGTTTTGAGGCAGAGGCCCAAGATGTCACTGTCTGGACACCACACTCATCAGGTGGAACAAAGAACTGATTGCTCCAGCTGTCACTACAGAAGACCACATTCAGATAACTAAGACATAATACTTGAGGCAGCTACTCAGCTTTAAGCTTTGGTCAGAAGTATTTCCTAAAGTAGGACAGGTTTCAGAAGCTCATCTGCTCTAACCTGCTCCATCAGTGAAATACACTGTAAAGGTGAACCAGGATAATCAGAAAGATCCAATAGACAAGTAACCAGCTAGGACAAAACCTGGCATTAGTTGTGACAGAGGAACTCCAAGATTCAGATTATTTCTCTTTTCTGTAAGGGGTGACAGTCTGCTGTTCACTCCCTCTACTCATCAAAGCACAAAAGCAGCAACAACAAAAAACAACTTACAAGTAAGATTTACTGGGAATGCAAGCACAGTGACATTACATCCTAATTAAGAAATACAGTTCAAAGTACACATGCAAACACCATATATCATGGAAATTCATATACCTGCCAAGTGAGTTTCTTGCAATCTAGTGCAGACATCAGCCACATAAAGTAGCTTTATAAATTATCATCACTAAAATGTTATCAAACTGACACTGATTAAAGCATAGTTAAGAAATACCCTTTACAATACAGGCTCAACATCAGCATAGTAGGTCAGGATTTAAGCTTCTCTTAATAAGTAGTAAAAAAATGCAAAAAAACCCAAACAAAACCTCACAACCAACCAACAAAAATCAAGCAGTCGCCGGCAGCTGATGATATTCCTATTTCTATAGCACCATGAGCAACAGATATCCAGTGACTACCTCACAAGCTTTAACATTATAATTCTTAAAAAGAACATGACAATAAAACACCTGTCTGATATCAGAAACCTAAAAAGCAAGAGGCAGATAATTCCCAACTCCTCCTCCATATTAGGATTCATTGTGTAAAATCAGCCTAGGTCTATGTGCAAAAAGCTCAATGGATTGAGCAACCTCACCCACACAAAAGCAGAGTCATGGTTATCACTGCAGGAAAAAGGAGCAGAACCCAACTTCTGGCCACTACTGGTAGTCCCATCCCCTGTGGCCCACCAATATGAAACAGAAAGCAGACAGACATAGGGCTTCATAACACTCAGCATCAGTGACAAGATGAATAGCATGAGAAAGAGTATCAGGTAGATTTCTTGAAGAAACAAGTAAGGTCTATACCCAGGGTTGTACCCAGCAGTAACAATATATCTCAGTGATCAAGAAAATCCCAAGTTATTTTTCACCATTTAAATCAACTCTAAACTAGCTTTTGATTTTATACATATTTCAAAGAGATACATACTTTTATTGATACACAACGGCACCAGGACAAGATTTAAGCAATACTGCTAAAGGAAAGCTGTGCTGAAAGAAATTAGCGCACGAGATGTTGGTATTTGTGCATGCATATAGGACAAAACAGCCCCAGTCTCAAGTGCACAATCTATGAAAGCACACAATTTATAACAAAGTGACAGAAAAAACAGTGGTGAGGACATTTGTGACTGATTTAATAAGTAGTGTCATCCACACATCAACTGTTCACCATTTTCAAGTTCAATGATGCCTAAAAGGAAAACTGGGCTTCAAGGAATTTAATGTGTGAAAGGAGAGCTGCTTTAACTTGTCTTTCCCAGTTTCCCCAGCATTAACACACTGGGCAAAAGCATAAATACAAACATGTGCTGGAAAACTCATAAGAACACTCTCAAACAGCATTATTGGCAGACAGCAGTGACGATCACAGGCATAACAGACTATAAAGAGTTTCTGAGTCAGAAATGGTACAAATCGAGAGGTAACATGCAAAGGCTTTCAGCAGGAGATTTGTGTGTCTTCATAAAAAAAAAATTGTGATGTTTTGCAAGAAAGAGACCTAGTCAAAGACAAATCCACACTGACAGACATGCAGAATAAATACAGTGGAACAGTTTTCCTTAACTACAGAGAAATAGTTAAAAAAAGAAAAAAACCAGCCAGTTCCCGTTGACTGTACTTGTGTTCAAGCTATAGGAATTCAAGGTAACCTGCATGAGATGATGCAGAGACAGATTTTTAGTTCAGCTAAAAGAGAACAAGTGTGAACTATCAGGTTATGAACTGTGAATAGTGTGAAGTTGATAATTTGAATTGTACTTCCACATCATCTAATTCAACAGCAAATTGAAGAGAGAAAGAGAATCTTTCAAGGAAAGGATCACCAAAGCTGAAGGGACAACAGAGATAAGCACTCTTTAAATGAATCACTGAAGATGATTCATGAAGAAAAAAGGCAAACAAAAATAAGGAGAACAGAAGATGACAGTCAAAAGGCTACCAGGAAGCCAGGTTTTAAGCACATACTCGAATTTAAGAGGCAGCCAACAGTGAAGAACAAAAAGATACAATGCTCAACCACTGCTCTGGACCAAGAAGCCAGACAAGTGACAGAAACAAACTGGAAAAGGTCTATGATAGAGCTGGATCCAAATTATGAAAAACGTTCTGAAGTGACACATTTGATGGGATCAGAGCTAAAAAAGGAGAAATACACAGAAGCAATAGCTAGAAACAAAAGTATATTTAAAGAAAAAAATTAGTGATAGGCAACTGCAACACATAGTTGTACTGTGACAGATTCATCATTCAAGGAATTTATATTTTCTGCAAATAAAATATGGTTATGTGGAACAAAGTTTTATAAAGATATTGAACTCATTATGAAATTATTTGAGTAGGTGAATCAATGCTCAGGGATTATGCAAAATCAGTGTGCTCAGGAACCGTGAGGTCGCTGTCAGGCGGCTCTAAGCAGCAGCACTGTTACTGCACAGCCCTCACAGCAACTGCGGGTTTCGCCGATAAACAGTGAACAACTAAAACTCGTAATTCAAGTAGCGCTGAACCTGCTCCCGACAGCACCGGTACCAGCGGCAGCAGGCACCGGGACCCGCGGAGGGGCCTCTGCTACGGTGCTTTTAAAGCGTCGAAGCTTCAGCACACGGTCTGTCTCAGGCGACAGGGAAACCCGACGCCAGGCCCACGGCCAAGGCCGTGCCCCGCACCGGCTGAAGCACTCGAACGCCTCCGGGCGACGACAGCCCCGCTCCGTTCCCTCACACTGGCCAGGGCCGCCGCTGCTCGCCCGGGCCAGCAGCACGGCAGAGCCACGGGCGGGCCGACCTCCCGCAAGCCCCGAGGCGGCACAGCCCAGGAGCCGCGGCCGAGCGCCGGGCCAGAGGGGTGCCCCGCCGCCCGCACTCTCCGCCGGCTCCGCCGCAGCGGCAACGGCCCTGGCCGCGAGGGAGCGGCCCGGCAGCCCCGGCACACAGCCTCTGCGGAGCGGCCTTCCGCGCACCCGACCGGGCCGGGCCTTCAGTGGCCCCTTCGCGTGACGCCCGGTGCCCGCCGCCTCCGCCCGCCGCTTACTCACCCGCGCGGCGCCGCGGCCGAGACACAGTCTGTCTCCCCGAGCCACCGGCCGCTGTACCCAGGCCCGGCAACCACCGCCGCCAGCTCTCGCGAGAAACGCCCAGCGCGCAGAGGAGGAGGAGGTGGCAGCGCCGAGATCTCACGAGAGTCGCGGAGTAGGGGGCGGGGCGAGGCGGGGCGCGAGGCGACGCCGTTGCTAGGGGCGGGCCGGCGCGGTGAGGCGGCGGTTGCCGCGGTGCCGCCGGCCGCCGGCCGCCGGCGGGCCTAGCCCGGGGCTGTCTGAGGGCCGCTGCCACTACGGGGTCCGCGCCGCGGGCAGCAGGCAGCGGGCAGCGGGCGGGGGCCAGGTCGCGATCCCGCCGGGCTCCGCCTTAGGGTGTGCGGCCGAATGGGCGGAGCCTCCGCCGAGGGTGGAGCTGCCGGGCCGAGGGGCTGAGGCGCTGCTGGAGAGCGAGCGCCGCCCACCGGCGGGAAGAGCTTCCCGCGCTCAGCGCCTGCCGCCGCCCGAAGGTAACGGGAGGATGGGGCGGAGGGGCCGAGCGTTCCCCGACAGAGCCGCGCCGAGCGGACGGTGGGCGGGCGGCTGCCCTACCGCTGGAGCTCTGTCGGTGTTTACACACAGCTGTTCTGAGGAACAGCCGTTACCGGTTTTCCGCGGCATCACGTACCCAGCAGCCAGGCCTCGAGTCTAGCCCCATGGTACTCTGGCACCATCCTCCCTATGTCCCGTCCTGACACAGATAAGAAAACCAAAGAATACGGTTTAGGTAGAGGAGCAGACATCTCTGCTATGTCAGCCTTCATCCTAAAACTGATTCCGGATTTAAATTACAACTGTTAAATTTCAGATTTGTACAGACAGCCCTGTAGGTTATATAAAGTCTGTAATCTGCAGTCTGTTTAGGAATATAATTAGCAGATGTGGTTTTCATTCCATAATACTCCAGCAGAACTATCACATCCCACATTGATGTCAACTTCAGTGTACTTAAGTGTTACTGTTGTTAAGATAACACTTAAGCCCTTTGCACTCCTCATGGGGGGAGAATAAAACAATACCAAGCCCCAACTGCATTCAGATGTGAAGACAACATGTGTCTTTTCTAAGATATTTTCTATGGCATCATTATTAAATACAGCAGAGCTTGGTTTCCATATCAGGTGAAAGGACTGTAGAACTCTAGACAATAAGCACATTGAAGCAAATTGGAATTAGTGGAGAGTTTGGGAGGAAGAGAAGGAACAAATCTCTGCCCAAAGTTGTGAATGTTTATCTGTTCTTTGTGCACTGTGGGAAGCCACTCTGGTTGCACAGTGGATATTTTGGGACAGCCCCACTGTGACGATCATGCACCATGTATGGGGTCTTCTCAGAGTCTCATAAAATGCTATTCTAGGCCACTATTGGACCAGACTTCCCAGGGAAACCATGCAGGTAAGAGGGAACATGGATCTATATCTTACTGATGGGTACATTCACCTTGAGCTGGGCTTCTGATTTAACCTCTGGTGGAGGAAGTTGACAAATTTGCTATCAGATTCCAGAGACTGGAACTGTACATCAAGTGCCTCTTATGTGCTTCTTATATATCTTACAGAGCATCCTCTTCTTTCAGGGACACCTAAGTATTAACCTAAAGATTCAGTGAGTGTGCACCTCTGGACTTGCCTGGTGCATTAGCAGATCTGACTGCTTCAGGCAGGGAATATTAAACAAGTTGTACACCTTGTGCAGAGAGGAGGGAAAAAGGGGACAAAAGAGCAAAGATTTGTGTCTTTGCTGTACTGAAATGCCCCATAGAAGGCAGAAGCTCTGCTACAATATACAGCAAAACATGAATCTGTTAAATTAATCCTCTTTTCCATCCCTTAACAATAGCCACAGAGGTAAACCACACAGTTCTAGAAATGCACCAGCAGAACAATGACGGCCAAGCAGCCCACACAAAAGCTGTTAGAATGCGCTAACTAGGCGAGGAGTCAGATGTTACGTGCTGTTTAACAGGGAGCTGAGCAATATTAAACTGCAGTATTTACAGCAGACTAGGTTAGAAGCAGCTAAGAAAGCCAAAACACTGGCAATTAAATCACTAGTAGTAGGTTTTACCTACAGATCTTACAATTTATCTAGTTTTCTTATTAAGAATTCTTGTCATTCTGGCTTTGTTCATTTTTCATGGGTTGGGATTTTTTTTTACATGATACTATTTTACTTCTCCTGAGGATGGATAGTGCTTCTTGTTTCCATGAGCATGAGTGAGAGACACGATTATATTTCTTTTCACTGAGAATTTTATAAAAAACAGGTATGTACAATAGATATCCGTCTGCACAGAGTACGTCTCCAAGGACACAGGTCTTAGCAAAAAGCTGTTGGCAGGTCATAAAGCAAGGTTTTCTGCTTTAAAAGGAAGTATGTGCATAGAAACCACATTCTTCAGGGAGGAAAGAGGCCTTCTGGAGACACCCCATCTTTGGAAGGCTGATCCTGTGGATGTGAAGGGATGTAGACCTAATACTTTTCTAACTTTATCTCACTGTAACAGGGGACCTAGGAAGTCTCTGGCAGTCACGTGCATGTCTGGGTCTGTTGTGAAGTGCAGGCTTACTTAGTATTTACATTGTTTACGTGCAAGTACACAACCTGGCGTAGACTTAAGGCACTTTCTAGTGCAGGGATGGGAGAAGAACTCAAGCATACACAGGAGTTATGCCACTGTCTCCTCCGTGACATTGGCTAGAGATGAGATTTTGGCTCATACCAGCTAAAAGCTCCATATTCAGCCATGTGCAAGCTCAATTCTTCACCTCTCTTTCCTTGTTCTTTTAGGAAGGTAACTAGACAATACCATTTATGTCTCTGTACTGTTCATTCATCATATCTTTATCTTGCCTCCTTATTTATTTCTTTTCTGACTGCTGTTGTTAGCATTTTTTATCACATGTGTTTCAGTAGCCCTATTGTTTCTTACCATTGTCTTTCTCGTCTCCTTAATCTGTGGAAGAGAGATGACCAAAATTGCATGTGTTAGTCCAGGTGAAGATGAATCTCTGCAATATATCATGGTGTTAAAATGTTTTCTTATAACATCCTCTGCCTCACTCTGAACATTTTGCTGTTTTGACTGCTGCTATGCTGGTCAGCTGAAAAGCTGTAACAAACCTGTCTTCTAAATAATTACCATTAGTAAGTAATCTCATTCAAGTTACATCTTGTTTCTAATGGTCATTACCTAGTTCTAATTCATCTGCCACTGTGCTCTCTTTAGTCCTTCTGAAGAGTCGTGCTGTATGTGGGCAAAGCAAACATGACTTCAGCCATAAATGAGGCAGTGCTGAGCATAGTTTGTGGGCATATTTCTAGATAAATGACGTTCGGTGGTGCATCATCTGTCTCTGACCTTGAAGCCCTTTGTAAAAAACAGGTATTTTTTGAAGTGTACAGAAAGTTTAAATATTTGTGTGAGTGTCTTTAGTCTACTGGATAGCTGAAGATTAGGAAGAACAAGTTGTTTAGATAATAGAATTCTTTGTTCAGATAAAAAGGAAACAGTTTATAGGTTTGGCACTTGAAGATTATACAGTTTCTGCATGTGTGTCATTATTTTAAGTGGACATAAACATGTTTTGCAAGGTAAACACCTTTGGTTTAATCATCAATATAATTTTGTGTGCAGGAAAGACAAAAGGAAATATAAAAATGTATTTCATCATTATTTTTGTATTTATATTGCTGTAATAGAATAAAGTGGCTTAATAATCTTGCCCCAAATGCTGAATTATATCAGAATAATTACAGGTCAGTCAGTTATTATGCTTGAAAATAATGTCTGAGAGCTTTTGGTCCACTTTATTTGATAATATGTAAGTGAGACATAGATACAAAATGCAATTTTATTTCTTTAAGTTAGCACAGATGTCTGATAAAAGAATAAATAGAAAGTGCACTTTAAAGCCTCGATTCTACAAATAGACAAGCGACGTGGAATCCTTGCCTGTGCATGGGGCACACCGATGCACACAGGCATGCCATCTGCTTGCAGCATCAGGGCCTTTACATTACTAAGAGTATCACCAAGATTATGAGCTACAGTTCACTAGTTACCAGTACCTTTATAGCCCCCAGCAGATTGCATTTTTATTTGTAATGATTTATGAGTTTGTACTAGGTTCCCCAAGCTGTGCTAGACATCAAACAAACAAATAAGTGATATGGGAACGTACATACAGACATGTTAGGTTAGAGCAGCAATTCATCTAGTTTTGAGCTCTGGCAGTGGCAAATTTGGAGAAAACCCACATTACTCATGCTGAGAAAACTTTCTTATTAGAAATGATGGAAGGTCCTGAGCACATATCTGCATGTACCATTCAAAAGAATTTTGTATTTGCTGGTTTTGTTTTAATTGTTAACATCATTGGGGTTTTTTCCCATCCATATTTATGTCTGATTCTTTTTGAATCCTGCTTTGAGTTTGAATGTATTACAGCACATGGTTCCTCTCCAAGGTTGATTTCTGCATGGTAATGGTTCTCATTTTGGGGATTTGGCAAACTGAGATCCCGATTCTACAAAAAATTGCATATGAAAATGAGTCATTTTATTTATGAGAGCCACTGATCTCACAAACAAAAAATACTTACATGAGACCTAACATAACATACAGAAATCGGAGATAGATAGTTTACACAGAAAATGAGGGACAAAAATACATATATTGCAAGATTTTTGTTTCAATTTTAATTGCCTGGTATAGAATCATTTCCTAGTTCTATAGTTAGAGCCATACTTAGATATGTGCTACCATCTCTGCTTCCACTGTTTCTGCAGTTACTTATAGTTTATCATCTTTTGGAGAAGGGGAAAGTAATCAAGCCTTCCCTTCATTTTAGTATTTTGCAAAATTTCATTCTTCTGTTTTGTACAGAATTTTATCCCATTGTACTTTAATCTTAACTTTTGCCTTCCTACTTCACTTTTTCATGTTTGCATTCTTCAATCCTAAATTATTACCATGCCGCTTTTGCTATGTAATTAATGTTCATCTGATTTCAGGCCTTCTTCTGAAAATAAATGTGGATTTAAGTTTGCATATTTTCATTAGTACAAAGTTAAACAAAATTTAACCCTAGGCAAAATGGTGCCCTGTTCTGGAGCCAGGTTCTACTGCATTTATTCATTGTTGGTTAACAGTACAAGTTGGCCTAGTGATTACATACAAATGCTGTCCATGTAAGAGTAGTAAAACTGGTCTTAAATGATTTTTCAACTTTCTGACTGTTATATTTTTTTTTTCTTTTTATGCTTGAATTTTATAAGATACATTAGCCATTTTTTATAAGATACTCAGAAATTAGCAGCAATGGTCATGGGTGGACTGCAAATACATTTTATTATTTGGTTGTGAAATGTCTAGCTCAAGGGAACTACAATCTTAAATGGTGCCTTTAATCCTTATTGCAGTTTGAATAAATCATAATAAAATGCCCTACTTGATCAGTGATATACAGACATGTGCTTCCTTGGACAGACATAATGCTCTGGCTTTTTTCATTATGGCTTTGTTTTGAAGAGTACATCCATGTAAGCTTTATCCAGATCGATGGGTTTTTTCTGCATTGCTGCCCGCAAATGCTCAGGGAGCAGCCTCCGACTTCTCATCTCACCCAGGACAATATCATCCTTGTTTCGAGGCCTCTGGGCATCCTCGAGGGCACTGTGCACGTCCTGCAGTTTCATCTGAAGCCAGTCCTGTCTCTCCACGGTGTGTCGATGCTCTCCCAGATTATGCATTAATTGCATCTCACTCACTGATCTTTTCCTGCATGAAAAAAAAGCAAAGAAAGAGCCTCATAGTGGCCCTTCTTGAATTCCAGATCTTCACTCAAAAACCCCGATTTGGGAACTTTTGTGAGGTGTCACAACACACAGCCGTGGAACCTACCTTTCTAATTTGTAAGGGATAGAATGACATCTGGAGAAGAGAAGGAGGGTGGATGAGGATTTTTTACTGGTAATGGATATATTACTGAGAAGGCTTAAAAATGGGAAGTAGTCCATTTTGGTGACAATATTGTTTGACTATATTTTTGTCATTTCTTTCAGCTGTTGTAGGTGAGTTTAGGGCTGATGCTACAATAATAACAGACTCATAAACCTATGGTGCTTGTTCAGCGGTAGTTTTCTGTGCACACTAGAGCTAAGGAAGCAAGGTTTCCTGTGGATTTGTGTCTCGATTCTCGCACAGTGAAAAAGATGCTCTCCTGTGTAGGACCCTCCCCAAGCATCTAATAAGAGGTGCAGCTTACCCAATGGTATTCCTAAGAGAACATTATATGATTTTTCTCCCTCTACTCAGCTGCCTATTTTTAAAAAAAATAAATTATAAGAACTCAGAGTATCTGAGATCTCTACAGCTGTATCTAGAAGACAGAATTTGGCCAGTTTGGCTAAAGGGTCCGAAAGTGGGGCCAGAAAGACTCACATACACATAAACTTACACGCAGACAGACCAGCCATGTTCTCAAGAACAGCTAAAGTCATCCCTCAAACTTTGGAAGTATATAATAATGTACTTACATCATTGGTCTTCCATCAGAGTTCGTAAAAAAGCATATGACATATAAAATTACTGCAGTCCTGGCCAGATTTTTTATAGAAGTCATTTTGTCTACAAAGATAGAAATGAATCATGTATAAATCTGTAATTTAGGTAATTTCTAGTAATTCTAAAGAAATTTAGTTTAGGAAAAAATTTGAAGAAAGACGTCAGAGAAATTATTTTTAAAGATATTTTTTCTGTGAAATGAATTAGAGCAAGGAATGCAAATGAAGAATTTAGTTCTGATATTAATTTTGTGAGCAGCTTCCTGGTACTTTGTAGGCAAGTCTAAGAACTTTGGTCAGCCTTAGTAGCCCTGCATCACTATAACACATCTCTTGGATAATTGGGTGAAAAGCACTATGTTCTTCCAATACTACCACTATTACTACTACTACTACTACTACTACTACTACTACTACTATAATTACTATAAAATATTTTATACATTATATCCTCCAAGTATGTTGAAATACTAGTATATAGCAATGCAAGGGAAAAGTTTTGTTCTTTTATCTATTTCTTTTGCCTATTCTTTAGAATGAAGTGGCTGACACTTTTCATGACAATTTTGCTTACCGGCATAACTCTGCTGAGTTATGTCATTCCCCATTTAATTACATAAGAAAAAACAGAACTGAGACCCTCATCCTGCATTGCCAGTCTGAATTCCACTCTGCTTCATACATCATCAGCAAAATTGCCCCTTGGGATATATTTGAAAAATATTTATCACTGATGGTGCTACAACAGGCAGAAATGACACAGTCCAAATACCAATTCCCAGTTTGGATTGTCAGTATTGGCAGCTAGAAAAGGCATCTTTTTGTTATAGCTTAAGAAATTTGATACAGAGTAACTGAAACTTAAGAAATATAAAACTCCACAATGCCATTTTTTGCAATATTTTCTGCAGCTTTACTCGAGGTCAGAAAAGCATTTATTACATGATATCTTAGATGACAGTATGAATGTGGTCCTAACAGTCCATCAAACCCAATATTGTAAATTCAGGTTGGATTCACTTCAAGATATTTCTAACTCACTCTCTCAGATTTTTTTATTTCACTAATTTGGTTCAGATAATAAAACAGTTTGATCTTACTAATATTCACTTTATTTTTAAGATAGTCTGAAAAGAACCTAATATAAAAACAAATAAAGAATCAATGATAAAATTTTTAAATAAGTCTTCTAGAGAACTTGGAAATAAAACAGAGTATACTTACCAGACAGGATCTTGAACAGATTTCTGGTTTGAGTATGTCGGCAGATGACTGTCTCTTGATGTCAAGTATATTTAAAGACTACTGAATTGGTTTAGTGGACCCCTTAAATGTAACTTTAAAATAGAGCTTCTAAGTAACTTAGAAGCCCTTTTATTGTCTCAGTTGATGTCACTCTCAACACACACCCTCCTGACCCTCATGTACCCACCCTCGGATGCTTTTGTTAATTTGGCATTTACAGGGAAAAGAAAGGTCTCAGCAAAAAGAAAGTATCCTGGGTAGCTGTGAAGAAGTTTGACTTTTAAATTCAGATTCCCTAATACTCGTAGATTTGTGCCCAAGATAACATGATCTCTGAAGCTGTTGAAAGGATTTGCAAAAAAACTCTGTATTGTTAAATGCAGGCAGGTAAAACTTAAATAGTCAGTGAGGTTAGTGATCTACAAATGCAAGATTAAAACACAATATTGAAAAGCTAACACCTATAATACTTGTGGGAAATAAGGATAGTCACTTCAGGTCAGATACTAGCTTTCTTTGTGGAAGAATATACTGGATAGGAGCAGAAGCCCCAAGGTGATAGAGGATCATATTTTTAATGAGAAGCTGGTGGTACTGAGAAGCTGTTACAATGCAGTGTTAGACCCTCGCTGTCCTGTCTTACCTGTACTGATGAATATCCCTGAATCTCTCAAATGCTCTAGAGACAATGGAGGCATTTGGAGAGGCTGTGATACAAATTAGTACTTTATAATTTTTGGAAAAGAAATATAGAACTCTTTGCCTACATTTTAAGAAGTGAAATGTATAAATCAGCAGTATTTTCCCATATGTATGAAGGAAGATTGGTTTTGGCTGCAAGATATTTTTCCTACATTAGATGCTTCTTCTGAGTTCCAGCATATTTCTCTGAGGTAGGGGGGGCAAGTTTACATCTGCACATTTTAACACACAATTTGGAAGCTATTATTGCTTTTACCATGAATGCTTTTTTTTTTGTTATCTCATATACCTGTTGTATTTCACAAAGAGGTAAAAAAGATATTTTATAATACTGATTTAAATAGATTGTATTCTCATGGGGAAAGGAAGGGAAGAACCAGAAACTACAAAAAGCTCTAAAGAGATCTCCTGGTTCCCTCAGTAAATAAACTGAGAAGAAACAATCCCTTTCGACAAGTTCGAGAAAACAGAGATAGATAGAGACGGCTTCCAACATTACACTGTCAGCCTACACAAAAAGAAAGCATCCAGAGGTTTATGTGGATGTTTTGTTAGGAGATTTGTATCTGATGTGGCCACTAGGGATGCTGACCTGAAGGCTTCAGTGACTAAAAATGTACAGTGTCCATGGCATGCCAGGAAAGGATTTGAAAAATCTCTGCAGAGTTGCTAATGAAAGGCTCAGGTTTTTAGATTTTACCATAACGAGCGTATGCAAAACCTTTAGCGCAAAGCCTCAAGGCAGTGTTTTTACAGAGGCCTGGAATTCATTTGGAACCTCTAGCATATGACAGCAAAGCCTTAACTAAAGGAAAAGCATTAGAAAACTCATGTCTGTGTACAAAAAAAAATCATGCTTTCATATAAACTGGCAGCAACTAATAGCAAAACTTGGCAATAAGCCATTAGTAACAATTGCAAAATGAGTGTTAGCAGACTTGAGTTGCCGACATTGTTCTTTAAGTTGCAGTTGCATCCCTTACAACACACATGTGAATTTGGAAGAGACCCTAGGCTGGAGCTTTGAATAAAACTGAGACAGAGAAAACACCTGAGTATGATGTTGTAATTGAAAATACTTCATGCACTTCAGACAACTTCTTATAGTATGTTAGTGCAGATGTCCTTAAACATGATGTAATTTTAGCTGGCTTATTTGCTGCATAACTAGACTTTTAAACAACTTGGAAATAGGGTTTCTTATTCATTATCATTTTTATTCAAAGACACTAAAAAGGTTGTAGGTAAAATCTCAAAGCTGGCTAAACTTGATACTTCAAAAATATTCACATGTGAAAAAATGCACAAGACAATTTAGAGTTACAGTGTTTGCCTCAGATGAGTGAAGATACAAAAACAATTTAAAATAATAAAAATATGAAATATATCCCCCACTATTTGTCAACAAATAGAGCCTGTGATGGTAATTAAATAAACTTGAAATTACAGCTCAAAACTGGCATAGCTTTATCTGTATAAGCAGTAAAAATAAGTTACTTCATTTGGCTTATTATCCCTCATATCCAGAAATAATGTTACGTGAAAATACACCTGCTAATAATTTATCCCATGTCATCTATATTTCCTGAACTTGGCATATCAAATGTGGGAGTGACAGACAATGGGTCAAATGAATGTAGTTCTTTTACGAAAAACTGTAATTGTGTACAGTTTTGTTTGGACACAGTGTATCCACTGTGTAATGATGAGCTGAAAATGGTATTGAGCTCTTTCAGTGTTTCAGAAAGATGAAGATTCATGTTCAGATCCAATTTTTTCTCTTTCTTAAGCGTCCCTTTAAAAAATGAAGATCTCTTTTGGATACTACTGAATGGAAGGGCTGAACCCAGGAAACCAGGGCTCACACCTGCTGAAATGCTGTTCAACAGGAGGCTTAAGACTACTCAAATTTGTAGACATTATAGTGAAAAAGAGGAAACTCTTATGACAGAATCACAAAATGAAATATCTCTTAGATGAAAAGGCATTTCATGATCCTTTGTAGGTATAAGACTGTGTATATAAATACAGTGACAATATAGGTGAAAAAAACCCCAAGTTTCTTAGGAAATTACCTTCTACCAGTAAGGGTACATTTCTAGTGCCTACAAATGAGGACTGGCCTACAGGAGACTATTTTTACTTCTCTTGGAATAAGAAAAGGGCAAACACAGTGGATTCTGAGTTTCCATATTCTGAAAAGAGCAGGCTGTGAATGAGCCAATGCGTGAAACAGTGGGTGCAACTGAACAGGGCAGTCAAGAAACTATAAACCATTAAATGTTTCAGGTATCTACCAGAGAAAGGCAATCAATTCAGAAATTGGTTGCAAACTATTGGTGTATATGTTACATCATCAATACTGAAATTTCTTTTCCTTTTGAAGGTGAAGAAGTGAGAGCAGGTAACTTTTTGTGACATGGGCTGAAATACAGTAATGCTTAAAGATTGTAGTTCAAATTTGTTATTATTTCTTCATGTATGCCAGCAAATTGTCTCAGGCTAGATCTAAGCTTGAACTAGGTGTCCTTTTTAGCATCATCTAAAACCATAGAATGTTATAATGGAAATGAGACAATATAGCAATATACTCCAGAGTTTATTACAGTAATGGCTTATCTGTGTTACGAGGCAATACAGACATCAAACAAGGACATGGCACTTCTGAAGATGAGGGAGATGGCTGAAGAACTGGAGATGCTGGAATCACAGTTTGGGAGGGAAGAGCTGACCACAGCCTTTTCCTCTGACAAGAACATTACTTGATTGTTCAGAGAACTACCTTTCCATGACCTTCCCTTATAGATTGTACAGATACTTGAATCAACTGTGCATGAAAAAAACCTCTGTGTTGCTTTGTTTGCAGGTGGCGTGCCACTTACATTGAATTTGTGCCACTGAAATGTAATCAGACTCCAGGGTTCAAAACAAGTGGAAAGCAATTAGACAGATTTTACAGCCAGGTAGGTGAACAATGGCCGTATTCTAAAAATTCTGAATTCTTTATAATCTACTTCATATAATCTATTCATTTTGTCAGGGAAAATTATTATACTGCATCTTGAAATTAAACACATCCTGAGGTACATTAGTGGAATATGGTTAGAGGACACAAAGCTTTCTAGAATTATACTCTTAACTGACTGAAGCATGTTTTCCCAAATCAATTATGTAATCTGGTATATTAATATTCCACAGAATTCTTCATCCTCTAGATTTAAGGCTTAAATATTGCAGTCAGATTATTTCTGTGCTATTTACAAAAGCAGGCATTTTCTACTTTGCTTGTTCCAGTGAGTAGTTCCAGATAAAATGCTTTCTAACTGCAACTATAGCTAAGAGAATATTAGTAGATCATTGAGCAAGGGAACAAAGTAATTGGTGACACACTGGATGATTGGTGAGGCAACCTTTCTAAATGTGTCCAAGGAATGTTTCTGCCTTGACACAGTGAAGATCAAAAGTGACAGTCAGTAAACTCTTTAGAACTTCATTTGAGTGACAAGATTTGTGGCTTTTCAAATACCACAGCAGCGTGTTTGGTAATTTATGTAAGCAATGTTGGGTATCTTCAGGTGTTTTTTGGATTCTTGCAGCTAGATGAAGCTTCAACCACATGCCAGTTTTCATTTAGATAAAAAGCAGCACAGAGACTTCTGTCAAAATCAAAAGATGGCCTATCATAGTTTTAGTGTGTCCAATCTGCTTCATACAGTGTGTTTTTAGCAGCTACTGACAAATATGAATTTGGAAATAATTGCTTGCCAGTATATTTTTCTCCAGTTACATAAAACCTTTCATCTGAGAATCACAACGTTCCTGAATCTCCCTGATTTCTTTCTGAGGAAAGTATATACTGATGATGTTTGTTGCTAGGTTATGGATGTTTAGGCAAAGACAGATTAAATGCCAATATCACTGAGAAAAAGATCTGAGAGAAAACAGAAGCTGGTGGATTCTAATCCCAGTCACTTGACTTTAAGTATACTTGCTTACCTAGGGAGATAAACTGGGCACTGTGGTGATAATTGTGATCCAGATTATTTCTAGAGTTTTCACTGATTAAGTGGAACATATACAATCTCTAAATGGACACGCCCTTTTACTCTCAATGTAATTCAGCCATGTTGTCTAACACAGATATCCAGTTTATCATGGGATTTCTCTATTGACCTATCATAGACATGCCAGGCTCTGATGATATGATCATGAATGTATGAGTGTCTGCTCTCTGCATGCCACCCTGTACCATGGCTGTATAGAATTTCACATAGCATTACATGGCTGTTTTGAAACCTAAATGGAGAGCCCTGCTTACCTCATCTCTCTCTCATGAGAAGAATCTGAAGCTTGATGAAGCAGCCCAGAGCATCCAGGAGGAATGCTAAAATGGCTGTTAAGGAAAGTCATGAAGATGAGGTACCTCTGAGTCTCTACAGAGACATACTTCAGTGTTCAGTAACAAAAATACTATTGTGCATCATGAACAATAAAAAAAGCCATGGTTAGTTTCAAAATACATATCAGCACACCTTTAAAGTACTGTTAGTGAATTGTAAACTAAATATCTAAGTATTTATAGAATTGTTTGTGAAAGTGTAGGTTTTACTTTGGATTTAAAAGTCTGGTTAATTATTTTGCAGCCAATAATTACTATGTGGGATGTCAGGGGATATTAGCCCTCATGACACTGAAGTGACATGCTGTCAATGCTTTGCTGAATTCATTGCTATAGTGAACAATACAGTACTTTATGATCTTTTTCAGTAGATAGGAAGCTGGTACAGTACTCAAAACTGCTGTTTAATCATTGGATTTTTGAGATCAATGCCAAACTGAATTATGCATATGCATATGCACACATATATAAAGACATATATAGGCCAGAGTGTTTATTGGCCTATTACTGGCTCTGAATACTTTGTGCAGGCTTGAGTTCCCTTCTAGTGACATGCAATATAGTTGGAGCTCTAATGACGGCTCATGTTCTTTTTTGAACCGACATGGCATCCCTGACAAGCCACACAAGGTGACCAGTTTTGAGAACACAAGTAATCTCAGAGAAAGAAATGCATCTAACATTGAAACAAATGCGAGTCTAAAATCCACACCACTTCCAGTCTGCAGAACCTCACTCAAGACTTCAGGATTCAGGAGCCCTCTCTTCAGCATACACCTGCACAGACAGGCACATACATACACATTCCATAAAATCATAATTTTAAAAGCAATTAAGACATCTACTAAAAAAGGTTTGAGTAATTAAATATTAGTGTCCTCTGGATCCTGAAAGCAGGAGGTAGAGAGCAGCAGCTATCTACAAGTATCAGGTTTGACCTAACAGAACCGTTGTAAGAATAAATGTGCTAGCTCTGCATAAAATAACCATGAAGACTCAGGAGGTACAGGATGGAACAATGAAGGTCTGCATGTTTCATGCAGGTAGTGACATATTTTTCTATCCTTTCTACTGAAAAGACATTTCAAGTTCATATTCCCATATTTTTTGCAGTCACTGCAGATGAGCAGATAGCATCCAAGTAAGCAGTCTGGAGTTTGATGAAATCTCATGGGAATGACGAGTACAATTTACAAATAAATGATGACATTTCAGACCTTTCCTTCAATCCAGTGATGTCCTGAAAAAATCTCAGTCTGTAGTCAGCTGAAAAGCTTGAAAACTGCAGAAATCATTGTTTTGTTTGGGTTTTGAAAGAAAATATTGTGCTAGGTGCTATGCAAGCATGCAAGAAGATGCAGACCTTCTAATAATGGTGTTACTTATGACAAAAAAATGTGCTGTGTTTTATACTATGCTTTTCATTATTTGAGATATTAATTACAGCAAATAAAATGTTTTAAGTTATATATTAAATACCTTGTCCCAGAAATAAAGTCCTTAAAATGAAAACTTCTGGATATAAGACTTACTGAAGAGTAACTCAGTAGTTAAGTATTTTGACCTGAGATTTCATCAAGATACTCTCGTGATACATTTGTACATATATTTGTACTATTCTCTAAAGGGATTATACTTTTTCTGTGTTTTCTGAGCTTTATTTAATCCATCCTTTTCATTAAATTATTAGCCAGATTATTAATAGTTGCCAAAATTAATGAATTAATAGTTTGCTTTTACAGAACCCAAAAGACATTTTAAATACATGCATGTTATTTGCATTATATGTATATTTTAAATGCTTCTTTGTTGGCCCGTAATTTCCTCAAAACTTTTTTCTTCTTGGGCCTCCCTGAAATACCAGTACTAACATGAAATTCTTATAGTAATTCTCATAATCTGGTTCATCAAGAAGTCTAGGACCTTATACTCACTTTGAGAGCATCGGTCACTTCCTATTCTGCTTTTTACTTCTTTCTTTTCTTTGTTGAGATTTCACAGTGTACTGTGTGAGAAAATGCACTTTATGCTAAGATGTATGGGTCTCAGTGCTTAAGTTACTTGGTTTTGTTTCTTTGTTTCTCTGTTGCTTCAGTCTCTATGTTGAGCCAGTGAGATGCAAATAAAGAAAAAACTGCATTTTGGGTCTACAGATCATCACCCTGGACTTTTCTATTACGATCTTCAATAGAGAAGAGCTTTATTATTAACTGTAGTGGTAGTTTCAGTGAATTAGATTATATTAGTCAGTATGGCTCTTTTAGATCTTCCTTGCTCACATGCATTTTTCTTCCCTTTCACAAAGCTATGCAGGCTATCTCAATTTAAAATTTTCCTTGTTAAACTGTTTAGTTCTCCACTTAGCCTCTGCTGAGATCTATTCCTAGGCTGCCCTCCATATGAAATTCAGACTCCTCATCTTAATTTTCTAGACTTTTTGTAAAAACTCTAGATCCCCACTTTTGTGCTCTGCACAATATAATTTTAATGTTTACAGTTTGGGATAGGATATGAACAAATCAAAATTTGCTTAGCTTGTGCTGTGCATAAATGACAATACAGACTGCTGAGTAGTGAAGGACCTAACCCTGTATTTCTGCCCTAATTTTCTGCTGCCTTTTGTTTTACATTGTGGTCTCCCTATCTCATAGGATAGATTAGTGAAGGTGAGAATTAACCAATTCTCTCCTTGGCTCTTCATCACTTACCTAAGCAAGTCACTTAATTTTCCATGCTTCAGACTCCTTATTAAAATGATCATCCCTATAGAGTCTTCCTCTCACTTGATTTTTTCTGTGGTAACCCCTATATTAGGAACAGGCTTTTCTCCATTAGCCAGATAACCTTCCTCCTCTTGTCTTTGTTCTCTTCTTACTGTCCACTACCAAAACAGTTGACTGTTTTTCAGTATTTAAGAAAAGGTAACAATTACTATATAGAGACAAATATATATATATATATACACACATATATGAGCAGAACCTATAAGAAGCAGCCCAAACCCACGCTATCCTACAGCAAACTGTTCCTTGCCTTTCTCTAAGTCATCTGATTTTGCATGACCTCAAGATCATGAACTCTTTGGATATGGACCATATTTTTTCATTCTTATGCACATTTATCATCCTGTAGCAGTAACAATGGGCTTCATAGTTTTACAGTGGTCCTACAAATGCATCTTAGAAAAAAGAGAATCATGTAAAGAAATGATTCTGAGCTATCATCTATGGCAGCCTTGTGAAATTAGACAGAAGAATAATTTTGGTGATTCCTGCATTCGTTTTCACAAGATTAGTGCCCCTTCTCCCCTCTCATACACTGGGAAACTCCTTTAAAAGGAGTCTCTGCTTATTTCTGCAATACACATCCCCTGAAAAACAAAGGCATGGTCAGAACTTAATAGGAAATAGGACGTACTGATGTGCAAACAGATGCTGAGGCAATAGTAGCATCCTAGACCCCAAATCTCTCTGTATCTGAGAGATCTATAAGCATTTGTGCGAGTATACATTTGCCAAGGTGCACAGAGGAGATAGCTTGAACTGACTGGTTTTGTGCCATGCTAGCATCTGTCCTGTAACTATAGGAACGGACTTTATAAATAGCCCAACCCAGTTACCTTTTCCAGAGCTTCAGGGATGGCTAATCCCCAAAATAGATGAATTACATAACTCTGTTCTCTAAACATACTCGTTCACTCTGCAGATTGGGTTCTTTGCACATCACTGTAAAATCAGTGCACCCCTCTAGCTCACATTCAATACTGGAGCAGTTGTTCAGTTGACATAGTTGTACTAACTCAAAGGAACAGTGCTGATTTTCAGCATCTGAGGATTTGGACTTTGGCTGCAGTTGTTTGTTAAAGTGCATTCAAAAAGAAGAGCAGATCTGAAATGTCAGACTGTGACACTGATTCTAAAGTTAAATTAGGAAGAATCAAAAATGCGTATTTTTGATGCACCAGGCTGGATGCACATGGCTGAGTGATATGAGGGGGAGCAAATATTCAAACTGAATCATGCACATTTGCAAGACTGTCTTTGAACTTAAGGTTACAACAGAAGCTGGAGAAGTGTTTCTTCCTCTGTAAAACAATAGTATTTAAGAAGCATCTTAACCATAAAGAGCTCATTCTGGAGTTCTAAAATCTGTCCCTAAAGGAGCAACTGTACACAAATGTGGACCCAGTGTATTACAAGTAGACATGTCATTCTTGCATCAAATGCTAACTCTCCAGAGCTCTAAGGGTCTTTTACAGTGAAGTTGTGTGTTGGAAGTATTTGCAAACAGAATACCACAGGAGTCCTTAAGGCATGCGATTTTATGTCCAGTTAGTGCCCTCTCAAGCCATCTCATAGGTCACTTCTGCGGTGGCCTAGCAGCCTAATAATGTAAAGGGAGGACACTGCATTGGGATGGGCAGATCTGAAGACACAAATGCTCAAATATGGCCTCATCACATTAAGGATATGCTAAGAGGAATAGTATCCTTCCAGGAAGGAGTGCCCTACAGCTGTGTTACCATTAACGCCTGAGCGGGTCTCTTGCTTATGGTAATTCTCGTACTGTCCTTGAGGGAAGAGCTGCTGCATCCTTTTTACAGATGAACAAACAGAAAAAGGAAGAACTATGTCCACAAACCTCAGAGCTGAAGTCTACCTAGAATGATAGGAAATATCAGCAAAAGGCCCCTCCATCAATGCATTAAAGTGGAGATACTTTCCCATAAAAGTGGTCCACACTAACGTTAACGGTGGCAGGGGCCAAAAGCTGAACCCGTTCGGTGTGTGTAGCCCGGCATTCCAGGCGGCAGTGCAGACCACAGGGCTGCGAGTCTATTACTGCTCCATTATGTAATGTTTACAAGCTCTCATTGCCACAAGTGATCTAACACCCGCAAGAGGCACATATTTCCCACTGTACTAGGGTTGCAATCCCATCTTTTCTTCCCTGGTCTTCACAGAGGAATTACACAAAATCTACAGGCTGGTTTTCTTAAGCTTCTGGGGTGTTACTAGATTTTCATTGTATGTGTGTCTCATGTTTCGTGTTCTCCAGACATACTTACTCTCTTTCCATCAGCCTTCACTATCTTATCCATCTCTGTTGTGGTTCTCTGCTGGGTTTTTGTTCCTAATTTATAATCAGTCATATGACTCGCTACCTACTGCATTTCTGAAGAAATACGAATACGTAGTGTTCTGCTTAATTTATAGCTCTGTTTTTTTGAAGCATGAAGTAAAAGCTCTTTGCAAAAATATGAACCCTGAATGGAATGATTGTCATTTTTTGGATTTCTGGGGAGCTTCACACTGACAGCTGTTATTGCTGGTGCCAATCCCACCTCCATGTAATAAAACACTTCTCTGTATTATCTCACTGCACAAGTATGATAAATACTTTGTTACAGGCATTTACTTACACCCTAGTCCTTCTGTGATGGTGAAACACAGGTGTTAACAAGTCACTCGATTTCTGTGGCTGCATTGTAAATAGCATTAGACTAACCAGGTGATAGTATCACATCAATATTTTGCATTTCCAAAGAAATATGTAGCATTTTTATTTTTTGAGTACTGACCATGAAACAATACAAACATGTAACATTTTTAAAATAAGAGGCTTTTGACTATCTCCTGTTTCACAGAATCATTTAGATTCTTAGAGGTCCTGTAGTCCAACTGCCTGCGCAAAGCAGAGTCAATAATGAAATCAGACCAGGTTGTTCAGAGATTTATCCAGTTAGGTCTTGAAAATCTGCAAAGACAAAGATCTCAGGAGCTCTCTGGGCAACCTGTTTCAATGTTTACCTTTAAGGGGAAACTTCTTCCTTAGTCAGAATCTCACATACTTCAATTTGCGGCCATTGTTCCTGCTGAATTTAATGCGGTTTCTGTAAACCCATTCCTCTAACCTCATGCTAGGTCCTTCTGAATGGCAAACCTGCCTTTGAGCTATCAACTGCACCCCCCAAGTTGGTGTTACTGGCAGGTTTGCAGAAGACACATTCTGGCTAATCCTCTGGGTCATTGATAAAGTTATGAAAAAAAGGTAGGTCCCAGAGTAGATCCTTGAGGAACTCCACTTGTAATTGGCCCCCAGGTGAAGTACAAACCAGTTTTTCATCCACCTGGTAGTCCATCTTCTAGACTGAGTCCCATGTTGGTTACTTGAAAATAATGAAGTTTTAGCTGTACAAAGGAAGCTGAACTAGGCATTTCAAATGTCATTAATTTACAAGTAATATTGTAACTAGAGAAAGAAACATGTTATGTAAGATAATTAACGGTCTTCAGTATTTGGTTTTGTTTACAAAACATTCAACATACTAAGCAAAACATTCAATAGAAATAATGATCTGTCCCAGAGGACAGTGAACCAGTTGTATCAGTCTTTGAAAAAGGCTCTTGGGGTGATCTGGTGTATTACACAAGCTTTATTACAGTAAGCTTTATTTAGGTACATTAGTTGCCTTAAAAATTAAAATGGAATGACAAAACATTGCAAGATTAATCAAAATGAACAAAGAAGATCATGCCTCACTTATCTCTCAGTATAATTTGAATATGCTGATAAAGTAGTAGATAAAGAGGATAAAATGAACCTTGAGTATGACCTGATTTAGTAACTTGTGTATTCCTAAGAATATTGCATGTCAAGAGATGTCATCCACTGGACCATGAGTTTTCCACAAGGATTTTGTCCCCTCACTTTCTGTTTCCATCATAAAAAGAATCCAGACACTGAGAAAGTGTTTAGGTGAAAGGAAAGAATACCTGTGCATTTGATTTTTCTTTTTAATCAATGTGTTTTACCTCATTTAGAATTTTTATCATGTAATATCTTGGCTGCAAGTTGGCTTTGGCAAGTTTCATAGAAAATTATTGCCTCTTAAGGGGTTTCTGCAAGCACTGGCAAAACTTTCAAATACAAAAGCTTTCAAAAATCCAATGCATTTGCAACATCTCAACAATAATTGTTTCATTATAATTAAAACTATATCATTAGTCAGGAATATTTGTAATCAAGGGTGGATCTGCTGCGATGGATATATCACAAAGGTCATTCTTTGCCTAGCATGCATTTTCCTTGGCTCATGTTATCATTACATCTGTACAGCTAATTGATTTCTTCAGATATCTTTCTTAGAACCAGAAAAACAAAGGTAAAAAATATTATGTGGGAGGATGTGCCATTTGAACTTATACTGTCTAAATCGAACATGCAACAAGGAGAAGCAGCACTTTACAGTGGTTTTCTGTTCACTCTGTGTATGCACACAGAGTATATATAATATATTTGATAATTTCGTTGTCTGACCCGAAAGAGCTCTGTCAACACTTTCAAGAGTTCAGTGGCAGTGGCTTCCTTCAATGTAAGTTAGATGGACCAAATTTTCTTCAGTGGCCCTTGAAACCAGACTGCCAGGATGTTTCTTTTTTTTATTGGCACAGTTTAACAAGCAGAGTCTCATGTAACTTTCCTCGGAAAGCACTGCTCCTAAAGCCTAATGTGTCGCTGAGGAAACTCCCTTCACTTGTGCCAGTGATCCTAAGAGGAGAATTTGGCCTGCAGATCAAATCCCCTAGCTCCCAGCTTTCTGTTCTGAGAGGCAACTGGGCATTCCTTAACAAAAACAGTTCTTTTACCATTCTAAAGGCAGAGATGCCCAGCAGGAAGCCTAGTCTCAGTGAAGTGAATTTTATATTAAATTCTGATATATACCAGCTTATTGATGTCATCAATGGACTTATGTTTTATTCAAAAACATGCAAGTTTAATTTAAAAAAGGTCTGTAAATTGTGCCTCTGCAAAGCTGGTGAAATTTTAGGGAGGCCATGGGTTTCTGAGAGACTCCCTCCAACTCTTAGCATAGGGATAAGTTCTGGAGCTTAGAATTTAGCTGAGATTTGACCTGGGGACCTTCTTTTCCACAGTTATTTCCTTTGATGGCTTTCAAAATAAAAGATTCAAGCATACCATGTACTATCAGCAAGAATAGGAGTTTGCTTCCTGGAGAATTGACAAAAAATAGTAAGAAGCTTAGAGGAAAAATCGTTTGTCACCTTTACATGGATATTCTTCAATTCTCATATGTATTAGAAAGCTGGAAAAGGTCACTTTTTTGTATACCTAATTAGTATGCTATCAAACATGTTTTTTCCAGATTTTAGTGCTAGAGGGAACATGACAGGTTGTAAAATGCCTGTAAAGAGAAAACATTCTCCTTTGTATTTTATTTTAAAGACGTTTCTCTATTACACACACACACAGAAGTTGCAGAACAGATAGTTACCTACTGAGTGACATCTGAGAACGCATCCAGGGCGCATCCAGTGCTCATCTGAGTTTGCCATTAGCAACGGTGCCCTCTCCTGGGGAGAAGGGAAGGGTTTCTTTAACTGGACTGTGGCCATCCAGTTACCAGCAAGAACACAGTGAATGGGTTTGCTTTTGCTACAGAAACCAAAAATACGGGCTGCTTTACCCAAATTCTTGAGAAACAAATCTCTCACGAGTGTAAGAAGAAAACAGATAGCCAAAAGGCCTACTCCTAAGAAAAAATATCTGAACAATTGGCCATGCAAATAATACAGGATCTGATAGAACCTTTCCATGGCTACTCCTGTATTAACAAAGAGAAAGTAGGCCAATTTAACCCTGCAGTAATTGTGATGAAGTCAATGAACTGTGGTTGTGCAAAGGTTCAATCCGAACTGTGATGTAACTACTATCTGTGCTCAATTGAAGTGTTGACAGATTAATTCTTACCTGTTTAGGATGCTTTAGGATATTACCACCTTACCTGTTGACTCCTTCTCCCAGATAGATGTCACTGCTAGAAATAGTGAGCTGCATGAATTAAGCATATGAGCATTTCTAATCATCTGCAGAGCAAAGATTGTTGGATTTCTAACCAGAATAAACCAACAGAAATCAGGCCTTTATGAACAGAATTTGTAGACATTTGAGATAAATCAGGTATAAGTAACAAGTAGATGTAGTAATTGTGATTCACATTATATCCTATTCACACAATAGCACTTAGATCAGTATTCCAATGCAGTAATACCATCTTAACCTCCAAAATTATATATCTCCAAAGATATGTTAATTATGAAAACAGACTGTTCCTTTTTCATAACTATCACATGGTTTTCATGGAAAAGAACTTCAAATACTTTAAAACCACATAATTAAGAAGCTTTTGAAAATGTTTGACTTTCACTTTTTAGGACTTGGGCTGTATCATGTGATCCAACATATAAGAATTGAGAACCATTGGTTTATGTTAAAGTAATTTTCCTACTCTCTACCTAGTTCTTCCAGTATTAAAACCCCAGCCCTAAACCAAAAACATACAGAAACCAAATGTCCTGACAGTTTCTTATTTTCCAGTGAGAGTAAACTTGTGTACCTTTTATGCTGACTTCCCTAGGGAGGTTCACATATATCCTCAAGGATATAATTTGATCCTTAGAATATCCTTGGTTTCAGTTATCTTCTGATATCATTAGACCTGGAATTATCCTTCAAGTAGATTTCAACTGCAATACCAGAACATTCTTAACTCTCCTCCAACTTTCAAAGCTAACTTTGTCCTCTGCTAGACTGACTTACAAGGAGTGGCTACAAATGCATTTTGTGACAGTTTGTCAAGTGACATTTGTTCCTAGCACTGTGCTGCTAGACTGACAGTTCAGGCACTCACCCCGACAGAGAAGGGAAGAGCATTACAAATCAATACTGTAAAATCTGATTCCTAGTGCCTTCCCCGTCTTTGAAGGTGAAATTGCAAAGTAGTCACATCTCTGTGGAAAGAGTGTGACATCCCAGAGAAAGAAAGTAAGAGGCTGAATAATTGAAAGAATTTTTTCACTAAAAGGTCATTAATTTTTTTTATGTCCTTTTTAACCACAGCAACCAGTGAATCAACTAGATAAGGAAACAATTGTTTGAGATTTGTCATCTCCCTGCCCACGTGTACAGTACATGATCAAGAAAAGGGGACACACCTGTCTCCAGGAGGAGATTGAGCAAGACCTGACAAGGTTGGTAAAATTAAGTGAGGGGAGAGGGAGGAACGTGGGAGGAGAAACAAACTCTTTCACTTGGTGGGGGGGGGTGGGCGGGGAAAAGACCTTTTGTTTTCCTTTTAGCCAATGTAAAGAAACAAAAAATTAATAATTACAGTTCTTAGAATGTCCTTTGCTGGTCACCTTTAAATGTCCCTTACAGTAATTTACCCCTTACTAAGTATGGAGAGATGTGGAAGGGAACAAAGTTACAGGAAGAGAAAGAGCAAGAAGTCGAAAGTCAAAGGGCTTGAGTCGGGGCTGCATTACCCTGGTTTGGAAGAATCCTCATAACCACTGAGTATTGCTGTGGTATCAGTGGGACAACACTGAATTTACAAAGTAGGCTGCAATGCCATAAAATCTCTATCTAGGGCATATCTGCACAGCTAGATGAAGCTGCTAAAGCAATGTGGCTATACACATTCAGGCTACTTATAATCCATCTACTTATATAGCAAGCATAATGAAGGCCTGGTGGCACAAGCTTCACCATGGTGTGGCAACCCAAAACCAAGCTCTCTGAAGATGTTCTTATTGATAATAGTGTGGCTTGAGCTAACTATAATGTAGCTGGTGTGGATATACCTATCAGGCTACGACACTTCCTCTGGGCTGGATAGGCATAGGTAATTGGTTAACTGCAAATCTTATAAAACAATGTGATTTTTTTGAGAGTCTGTGTTAATTTGGGAACGTTTATTAAAAGCATATTGAACATGGCGCTGGAAGCACCTAGAATAGATTTCTAAAAGCAAAAATAATTACCTAGGGAACTCGTATGTAGTTGTACTTAAGCAAAATATGTATTATTAAATAACTAATTTTATGAAGGTTTTTTGAGGTGTTTTAATGTTATCTGAGCTTTATGCATTTCCTCCACACCTAAAGAAGAGTATTTTTGTGAAAATAGAGCTCTATCAAGTCTAGGATGCAGAACTGAATTCAAATGTGATTTTTCCATGATAGAGATGTATTTATATCATAGTAATTTAGGAATCTGGTTATCCTTCTGATGCATTCAGAAGCTATATAGTTATTATTATTGCCCCTGTCTAATGGGTCCTTCCATGACAGCTGTACATCCTTTGGGATTACTTCAGAATCTTATGGATGCATCTGACAGTTGTTAAGACATTAGACTCATTGTCTATCACACAAAACCAAAGCATGTAGACATAATTTTCTACTCATACATATTGTAGGATCTTGTGTTTCTTTTCACAAGGTGCAGATTACCCAAGATGTGTCAAAGGGAAAAATCAAAATCCTCTAAGGAATCATAAACGCATCCAGTCTTCCTGAATATGAAGTTCTGGGCACAGAGGGCTTGCTTTATTTCTCATTCATTGCAGTTTAAACCCAAGGTACTCTACAATTGCAGTGGGATTACAACTGGTTTGCCTATGCAAAAGAGCTGTGAAGCCATATAATACCTAGAAACTCCAATAATCTTCTATCAGATACTAACTATATAAAGCACAACCTCACAAATGATCAAAATAGAATCAAATATTTTTTATTGCATTTGAAAGGAAGTCTAAATGCCCTCAGGTGGATGCTAATGGTGGAGTACTCCAGACTGCTGCTTGAAGAAATCTTTGTGTTAACACGTCTCAGACTGGGGCACCCAAATATCATATATTTTCAGCATACAGAGCAACTGTAATAATTATTTCAGGGAAATGGAAGAATCATTCTTCATCCATGGGTGTCATGAAATGATTATACTTTTTTGACTGTTGATTTTTGTCATACTTCTCTCTGCAAAAGTCACTGGAGATTTCACACCAATTTATTCTATTTCACAACAATAAATGGTGTAGGAGAAAAAAATCCCTTAATAACAGAAAAGTTTGAGATATTCTCAAAGCATTTTCAATTTAAATTCAAAAGCAATTTGTCAGTTTATTGAGGTCTTGGGCGCACTAAGCCTAGTACGGGGCATGCTATTTGCCTCTAGATGGTGCTCTCATGTTGAGATTTGAGTTCCATTAGCTTTTTTCATTACAATTTTCATAATTCTCTCAAAGTCAGCATAAACCCTCTCAAAAGAGGTTTTATGATGCATATGAGTGTACCATATGTTAGTTTCAGATAACTAATATCCCTCAGGTTGTACAAGGAAGTTATTTTAATTCTAGGAAAGTCAGCACTGAAACCAAGTAATACTCTTCTTTAATATAAAGGTTCAAATTCTATAAAACTTTAAACCATGTAATGAGCATTGGTTAAATAGTACTTTAGTGGTTAAATAATATCAGTTCCAAACAGATAATAGGCCAGCATTACAAACTGGAAAACAAAGGCAAAGGGGCTACTTGTTTTGCTCAAAGCCTTGAATACTGTGTTCAGAGTGTGAGTGTAGGTGATTTAACACTTACTCTTTTAAATACAGACCACAGCTGTTGATTTCCATGTTGCTTAAGTGTCCTTCCTTGATGTCCTTCTAGGGAGAAACTATGAGTAGGCTCTGCTTTGTAGTGTAAGAGCACAGTCAAGGGACTTCCAGTCAAGAAACCGTATTTTCCCAGGGGAATTAAGAGAGCTACATATTGTCACAGCAATAGCAGCTTGTACAGCTGTGCAACGTGTCCACATTCCATTCTCTTAGTGTTTACAACTGCCCTGCTGTTAGAACTGCTCCCTCACAATTACCACCACTACTGGCTGCACAAGTGTGATATTTTGAGTGTCTCAAACTAGTAGAGGACTCCAGTCATAAGTTGGGCATTTTAGCAATGAAGCCAAATACTTTCTTTTAAGAGTTAATTCCACTGTTGGCTGTGTGGTTTGCCTGGATCCACACTTGCATATTTCTACTCAGCATTTTCCTTCACATTGGTGCAAATATTATGGCAGAGGGTAGATGTGATTCATGTGCCTCAGAGATTTCTGACAATGTCCATTGTCTTTGAGCAGAAAGTATGTTTTTACATAATCTATAAATGCTGTGCATTCTTTTGGGTTATTTTTTATTTTCAACAAGAAAATCATCTTACTCTTGCATGTTCCTTCCCAGAGAAAGCTCTAACTGAGGTGGCATTCATCAGTAAGAGGCTCTCTTGGTCCCACCATTCGCTTCTTATTTCTTCTGCTACATGCAGCTGTGACACACAGGAATATTTTGGTTAAAAATGAAACAAAGGAAGATTTTGGAGGTCAGCACTGTCTTGCTGACAGGCATTGAGTAGCTTTGCCTGCTTTTTGTAGTAACTTAATATCCTTCCTTAACTTTTTTTCTGTCCTCTCTCCCATGTAGTGATAACTACGCAGGGTCCATCTTGGTCCTTTCATTCTAGGCTCACATTGGAGTAAGCCCTATTGTGACAAATCATTATTTATTCCTTCCCTTCCTTTCCTTGAGGTTAAGTCTGTTCATACAAGCTGTTAGGTTCTAGGTAAAGAGCACCCAGTTGTTCATGATGAAGATCAGGATGTCAAATTATTTTTCAGCAGAGTCAGTGTTCCCACACATAAAGAGTATTTATTTTCAGGTAGCACAAGAGCAGAGCTGTAAATTATCTGAAGCTGGCATTTAGTGTGCTCTTTACCTTTAACATCCAAATGCATTGAACAAAAGCAACAGAGACTCTAGTTTGTGCTAACCCTGATAACAAAGAAAAGAAAGCTGAAACTTGGAGATTGCAATGTAAGAGATTCTAGAAAATACTGTATGAAGCATTATTTAATGACAGGAATGACTCAACAGCTGCTTTTCTAATGTTAATGTGACTCTGTTAGTGAATAAACCTATACAGAGAGAACACTCAAGAATATTTGCTCACTGTTGTTCTAGTATTGTTGTAGATATTATTATTGCAAGTAGGAAGAAACATAGTAGAGGTGAGAGTGAAATGACACTGGAAGACTGACTGTGTACAGCTGTACTTGCACTCACTGTCAAAATTGGCAGGTCAGAACCCATCATACAGCAGCTGTAATCCATTTTCCTAGCTGGGAAAGAGATCACAGGTCTGAAGCAAGTATAAAGCCCATACATAAAAGCCAGATGGACAGAGGCGAATTAACGACTTAAAGGTTTAAATTACAGTAAACACAGGCTCCTTGCGTCTCTGCCCACTGATGGACATAATGCATTAATGCATAAATGTCATGCTGGAGTTGCTCTTCTAGCTTTTTGCCTTAAGGTATGACGTTGTGAAAAAGATATACATTTATCTAGGTAAAGGCAGGGCAGTTCATGTTACCAGTGGCAGTTTATTGCAATTAACTGCTGTTAGGCTAACAAGTTGATTTAAAGCCAGTGGGAAAAAAGGAGCCGAGGCATATAAACCACATTAAGAGTTCTATGAACATACTTTATGATGTGCATAGCCATTTTCTGAGTCATCTTTGTGAATGGAAAGATGTTTCTTTTCTCCCTTCTAAGAATGAGGTTCATAATTTCCTTGAGAAAGACAACATTAGTCCTCAGTAGTTAGCATGACTCATACAGATACTCGGGTAGCCGTTTAATGGAATTATATTTTCCCATGATCAGTACATAGTACAGAACATCATTTATTGTAATTAGTACTGAGTTTTGTCATCAGTAACAATCCACAACATACACTTTGCTCTACTTGTGACTAGCCCATTCATGAATATGACTTACAGTATTCCTTTATGTTGATGGCTCTATCAGGTATACTTCTTATCAATAATAAATTGGACAGAGCAAAATGAATTAGAGAAAACTGACATTACAGCTACTTTTCTGCTCTCTGCCCAGCACTCGCACTGTTTGCTGGGAGAAAGCAAATGTTTTCAAAAAGAATGATCTTTCAGACTGAGGCAAACACAAGAATACAGGTCTTCTATGAGAGGACATGCAGAGTCAGTTTTGGACACACAAAGAACCAACTCAGATGCTGCACCACCTCTGTACAGAAGAGTACAGTAATAGAGTGACTTAGATATAAAGTCACACTATTAAAATGCTTGAATGTGTACTCAGCACATGTAAATTCAGTGTGACAAAGATACTCAGTTAAGTTACTGTGCTTCATATTAATCTTGTATAATTTTAGAGGCAGGTACGATTAAAAAAATTAACGTTTAAAGCTGTCACTGTAGATGCATCTGTTTTGCTCACAGAGCTCCTCCAATGTAATCTGGGCTACTGCTGGGCCATGTGCTAACCCCAATATGGGAGAACTAAAATAAATGTAAAGCAAACTATGTCCTCACAATCCCAGTTGTGCATCAGAAGAAATAGAACTGAAAATCTAAGCCAGTATTTCAATAGCAGGCACACTCTAACATCAGCAGGGCACAATAGAATGTACAACACCCAGGGTCACTCTATCTGGGAAGATTCATAAGTATGCTATACATATTTCTTTCTTCTACATGCATCTTCTCTCCAAGGCTGTAGGACTTTCAGCAGCAGCCTTTCCATGTACTCAGCTTTTCAGTAGTAATGGCTATGTTTGCTGAAGCCACTAGATAAACCTAATGCTATAAGATTTTTATATGTACGTGGCGAAGAGTTGAGTGGAGTTTGGCTTAGAAAGAGCAGCAACTGTGGACTTAGGAGGCTGAATCTTATTCTTAACTTTAGCAGGCTGTTTACCTGTCAGCAAGTCAGTTAACCTTTCTGTGCCTCAGCTTCACTATTAGTAAAACTGAAGTAGTTACCTAATTTCTTTATAAAAGTTGTTGAGTACAAGGAACCAAATATACTATGGCAAGGATAAAAATTTGCAAGCAGGTATGTCCAGGCCATTGGAATGAAGTGCACTCTCCCTAACATGTGGTCTTGTCTCAGGCCTGTGGAGTGCAGCCCATTCACACAGCAATTGGATTAGCTCTGCTTTTCTGCTTATGATGCAGAATAATTGGTGAGAGAACCATGAAAACCCTACAAGACCCTGTGATTTTACAAGCCCAAATAATTATCATATATCTAGAATATGGAATCTCACTGAAATCACAGTCACTGTATGCTATTTACTTTCATGCAGAATGAATGAGTTTATAGAATACAATTTATAGCCCTGTTTACGTGTCATTCTTTTCATAACACCAATTTCCTCAAGTTCTTTTTTTGCAAAATGCCTAGAAGAATATTTCATCCTTGCATAAACATCCACAATGAAATTAGTTTGTTTAGATATCCACAATGAAACCAAGGTTTGCAATGCGTGCAAACCAACACACCCTAAAAAGGAATCTCAAGCTTTTTCTCATATGTACTATTTAATGAGCAGAGATGGCAAGTGTGATTATACATAGACACAAACATGCACATATATCTGTGACTGTGGCCTTGTTTGTATTAGCAAGTTCTATGGCACAGCAGGAATGTATCTGTGAAGTAAAACAGTTGATTCTGTGGGTCTGATTTCACTCTGTATGAGTCTTCAGAGAGGGGGTTACTCCAGACTAACTCTAGTGCCATCAACTGAATTAATTGCTGGGGCACATTAGGAGGGCTCCCAGGGTAAATTTTTAGTTTCAGGTTGCTCCACTGCATCAACCAAAGCATGATAACTGGAGAGGATCAGGAGATTTACTTTGGAAGTGCATGCCTAATCTGAAGAAAAGTAACTAGTTGCTGCACCCTAAATCATCATAACTCTTACTACTTCTAAATGAACATCTGAAGCCTGAACTGAACAAGATTTGTTTTGATCTACACTCTCCAATGGAAACCTAAATGTCACATGCCATCTTCCTTTGAATTATGAAATTATGCCCTCAGCTCTCAACAAGAAAATAGGTTTCCAGATATCAGAAACATTAAGTGCTGAGTTCTAGCATACAATAAGCAAATCGTACTCAGTGGAGTTCCAAATATGTAGTTGGCTTTCTCTTTACCTTCAGTTTGGACTCTGGAACATGGCTTTGGATATGGCATATAGGATCCTTTCTGGATCAGTTTTGATATTTGGTTTTTGTTTTGGTTTTTTTTCCTCCTGGCAGAAGTAGTCAGCTTACTCTTATTTTCTTACATTTTAAGTCTGCCAGGAAAAACAAGAATCTGAGTCCTCTCTAAGTTTGTCACTCCTTCCATCACAGAAGGATTTAAACAACTTTAGCTAAAAAAGGAAACATTCTGTGAACCAAAAACCTCCTTATCCTCATGCAGCAACTTGAATATCTAAGAAAATAACAAGTTCCAACAACTTTCTAGGCTCTTTTATTGTTTAGAGCTTCCTGTATCAATTGTTCTCCCCAGGGTACTCTGTGCCAAAGTTACTTATGTATAACTTCCTTTTGTACCTGGCAACACTGAGAATTTCTCTGTGAGGCTGAAAGTTTTTGTCCTTTCACCTAGAATCAGCCTTTACTTTATACTTCCCGCAGTGTGGACTATGCCAATTCCATCACACAGCCATGAGCAAGAAAATATATACTGACTGGTGATATTTTTCTTAATGAGAAAATTAGATCAAATGTTTTATTCAGACATTCTGTGGTAAGAATTAGTAGAAAAATGTTTTCCTTCTAAAAAACTCCTTTCAGCAGTGATGAATCTTCTTCTGTGTTTTATGAGATATTTCTGTAAACAATTACTGGTTTGACCCAAGATTATGTATGGCAAGTAGAAGCTTTCTGAGAGATCTGTCACACTTGAAGAACAATGTCCTCTATTTCAATAGAAGAGTGCTTTATTTAACATGAACAGCCATCTGAAATATTTCAACAATTTTCATGTATTTTCAAATCAAATGATCATTATCACAGTCATTTTCAAAACACAGCATTTTCTGTTGTCATGTTTATTTCACACAGGTGAGCCATTAATGTGAAAGTTTTAAAAGAAGCCATCAGATTAAATACGACCCAGCTGTGAGTTTTCTAAACACAAGCTTTAACAAATGGAAAAATCAGTATATATGCTTCTTTAATGTGTTTTAAAATGTCAGTGGGAGCAAATGAATATTTTATTCCCTGAAAGATGAACTCTTTGGTATTCATCTGGGATTATATAACTTTAAATTGCATCTGAGCACAAGTCTTCCACCACTGACTGTCTGGGCAGTAGAAATAACCTAACTTGGGAATGGAAAAGACAGACCCTGAATCCCAGAAGCACTGTATTGCCCATCACAAGGAAACCACAATCAAAAAGGGTTCAGGAGCTGCAAATTAAATGACTTTATAAACAATAAAGTATTCTGGAGAAATCTTCAGGGTATGGTAAATGTGTCTGGAGAACTGGAGGAGTATGTCTGGAATAAGCAGCCTGCAGCACTTATTAAAAGAAAGTATGCAAGAAACTATGAAATTCAGACAGAAAGACTCAACTCCTAAATAATAGAACATTGCAGAGAAACTGAAGATAGCAGCTCAGGGAAGGATGGAGGATGCTAACGTGTATGGCAAGATTCCTCCAGAAAATGGGGTAAATGAAGGTGTAAGGGTTGGTAATTTGGGTAATCTGGTGAATTTTGCAAAGTGAAGCTGACCTTCTACAAAAGGATAAGGCTGAACAAATCAAACATGGTAGCCTTGACTACACTGAGAACTGCAGTATAAAAAGCTAGCCACTAATGCATCAGGGACTAACAAAAAGGGTTATTGCAGCTAGGACAAGCAAAGCAGTCCTTGTAAAATGAGTGCTCTGCTATAAAGTAAATCCTTGCAGAACCCCAAAACCAAATGCATTTGATGAAGAATTAGGATGTGGTCCCAGATATAAGCAAGATTAGCCTGCCAAAATGTAACATAAAACCAACAAGCAGTAACCTTTGACTGGAGGGAAACAAAGAACACTCATGAAGAAATACTGTGATGGCTGGACAAAAAGTAACTGTGATTTGCCCCAGAAGAAGATTAAAGAGGTAGATGAAAGAGAAGATGGACAAAACCGTATGTTACATATAACGTGGGAAAGCCAAAATTAAAAAAAAAAAAATTACAACCATTTCTCAGCCTGGAAAATGGAAGCCTTGTATCAGAAACTCGAAGTCCTTTGCATTAAAGTAGTGCTAAAAGTAAGTTATTTCATATTGAAAAGATGGTCCCATGTATAAACAAGGGAAAAAGAATAAAAGCAGATTTTTCCTTTATATCTTTGGACAGCTTTTGGGTGCATGAAGTCTGGAAACAGGCTTTCAAAACTATTCTGGAAAACTGGAAATTAGTAAAAAATTCTAGAAAGGAGCTTTTCTGTAGGAGGAAAAACTTTAAAAGAAATGTGAGGGAAAAGCCATGGAACCTGTTTCAAAAGTCTATATTGAAGATGTGCACAGTGGTGGAACTGAGAGGCCCTGTCCCCTGACTGCATGGCTAGAGAAGTTAATGAGTGCTGCAGCCTCTTTCTAATGCACAGCCCTTGATTTCATTGCCATGTAAACCAAGGCATAAGAGAAAAGGACGGAAGTGATGATGCATAGTTAAGTCATATCATGATGGGGAATCAAGGTAGAACTAGAGCTCACACCTGTATTTGTAAGCCCAAAGGCATTCCCAGACTGTCAGTCTGAGAATCAGCCAAACCTTCTTACGTCCAAAGGCAGCAAGTTGGATCAGTGGGGAAAGCCTAGCACTGTTTCTTAGTTCCAGTATGACTAAATAGCTAACTCTGTCATCTAATTTTTGCTAGATTCTGGCATATTGAAGAGAATATGTGACTTTGTCCAGAGCACAGGCTTTTGGGAGTGCAACTCTTGATTATTTCTGATGCAGCATTTACAATTAAAAGATGGAAAAAAGTGGGTTTTTTCAGACTTTCAGATAAAAGGTATTCCTTTGACTGAGTAAAAAATTGTGAAGGGAAATAATTAGGCCAATATCCCTTATAAGGTAACTATATGTGTGTCTATTCCAGACTACTGAGATATCAGATAGCCCAGCTGGCTGTGCTCACCCCAGAACTGGAATCGGTATCACTGCATCCTCACAGCACTGCACTCAAACTAATTACCTGGATGATGAGAGATAGGGCTTTTTCAGCTTGCCATGTGGCTTATAATATATTATAGCTTAAGCTAAATGTCTCCACTCTGCTTCTAGGGACATGTGTTTCTGTTAGCCTGCTGGGAGTTTGCTTAGGGTTTTTTGCACGCTGCCTCCTATGGAGTGCAATCAGGCTCCGAGCAGACAACCCTAGATAATTGGGTAGGGCCTTGGAATGGAAAAAGGCCTCTAAGAGGGAGTGCAAGAAGAGCACAAGGTTGCTTGTGCCTTCAACTGGAGGCACAGGCATTGAATGACATTTCTAAGAGGAAGAAGTAGGTGTTGATTTTCCTGTAGTTCTCAGCATAGCCGGCTACTTGTCTTCTAACTCATTGACAAGCATCTCATCGGGGTAAAAAAGCCACCAGGTCATGCTCTTGCTATGCTTTGCTAACTGTCTGCATCCTTATCTTTCCCCCATCAGCGATGTAAAAGACAAGCTGAGGCATTTCATGCTACTACATGAAATTTAACCGGAGAGCACAAACCCTAAAATGTCTTTACCTGCCACTCCCATAATTTCTGCCTGGTATCACCACTGAATGCCAGAGCTGCATTGCTCTATCCTGACGTAGTTTGGTTTTCTTTGCAAGGTCTGAACTTTCTTGTTTTGTAATACTTGGATTGCATATTGATTTCAAGATCTCTGTAGTGTATTTTGTCCTAAATTACTGCTGGGTGCACTTACCTGCATTGTAATTTAGGGTTTGGAAATTATAGAGCCCTACAGTGGTGTGTTTGTACATGATCCTTTGGCAGAACTCACCACCTACACACTATGTGAAGAACAAAATCAAACACCCAAGCACTATGTTTATATTGTGTCTAGGTTAATTCCAAGACAACTACAGCTCCTTTATCATGCATAAGCATTTATAGAAACAATAGAGATGAGATCAATATAAAGTAGAGTAACAGAAGAAGGGGCAAGAGAAGACAGATTTATCTTTGAAGTTGGTCAAGCCTTGGAGTTGGCTCTGCTTTGAATGGGGGGTCAGACCAGATGAGGTCCCTTCCAACTAGAATTTTTCTGATTCTCTGATTATAAGAGATTCCAAGAGATTGCAGCACCCAGTCTAGTAAGGCAAGGTGGAGATAAAGCAGTGGGGAAATAATGGGAAATGGAGGAAATGAAAGAAAAGGTTAGCCTCTTTAAGACAATATGGAGGCTTGATCTATTTCAAATTCTATCTACCAAATGGATAGCTGTACTTCAGGCAAAATTAATAAAACCAAGTGCTACAGTTTTCATTCTGATGAAATACCAAGGAATGTGAAGGTGTTGAGTTAACAGAAAGCTAAATGCACTTGATATAATATCAGGGAAACCAGGATTCACCAGAATAAACTCACATTACAAAATAATATTTTATGCCGTAATAGTTTTGGCAAAAACCCATCCTGCATTAAGCAGGAGAAAAAAAAGAAATGCGCCTCGAATGTCAGGTCCAGAGTACGGCCACAGACCAGAGATCCTGACCCATTGTTGAATAAGAGCAGCTATTAAAATGTCTCACAGAAGAAAAATACTGTGCTGGTTTTTGCTGGGATAGAGTTAATTTTTTTGATAGTAGTTAGCATGGGGCTATGTTTTGGATTTGTGCTGAAAACAGTGTTGACAATGCAGAGATGTTTTGGTTTTTGCTGAGCAGGGCTTACACAGAGTCAAGGCCTTTTCTGCTTCTCACCCCGCCCCACCAGCGAGCAGGCTGGGGGTGCACAAGAAGCTGGGAGAGGACACAGCTGGGACAGCTGACCCCAACCAACCAAAGGGATACTCCACACCGTATGATGTCAGGCTCAGCACATAAAGCTGGGGAAGAAGAGGAAGGGGGGATGTTCAGAGTGGTGGTGTTTGTCTTCCCAAGTAACCATGACGTGTGATGGAGCCCTGCTTTCCTGGAGATGGCTGAACGTCTGCCTGCTGATGGGAAGTAGTGAATGAGTTCCTCGTTTTGTTTTGCTTGCATGCATGGCTTTTGCTTTGCTTATTAAACTGTCTTTCTCTCAACCCACAAGTTTTCTCACTTTTCCTCTTCTCATTCTCTTCCCCATCCCACCAGGGGAGAGTGAGTGAGTGAGTGAGTGAGTGAGTGAGTGAGTGAGTGAGTGAGTGAGTGGCTGTATGGTGCTTCGTTGCCAGCTGGGGTTAAACTGCAACAAATGACTCAGTTTGATTTCTTCACTCTTGAGCCTCAAAGTACTGAAATATGTTCTTGGGAATCTGGACACTGTGGGGATGGAGTCCATAGGCAACAGAACAGTGCCCTGTATTTGAAAGGCTGCTTTTCTCACCTCTGCTTATTCCTTTGATGAAGAGGGGCCTCAGCACTGGCTCCTTCAGTCTTCTGATCTGCTCCTGTCATGCCAAGTTGCAATGAATATAATGCAACATTATCAATCAAAGGATAAAAGACCCAATGAACAACAACAAACTGCAAACTTTGAAACAGTGGTTATATGACTGTGGAAGAGATAGTATTTTCTTTCACAGCTGAAAGCATTAAATGGCTTATTTTGAACAGAATAAACATGGAAAATACATTAATTATTTTGAACCTACAAAATCAGAAACACCTGAAAAGAAATCATTTTGGAGAAAATACCATTAAGGCAGGATGTTCTGCTTATATTAAAGGATATTATTAGACTGCTTAATACAACAACAGCAAAAATTATGAAGTAATCATTGTGAGCAATAAGGCAAGAACTTGTGTAGTTCATGTAATTATACAGATAAAGAAATCACTGTTCCTGTTCATGTGAGCCAGATGTTGATTGTGTGTAATAATCCTTGAGAACAAATTATGAAGCTTAAGCAAGAAGAGGGTAACTAAAACAGAAACAGAAGGGGAGAATTGACCATTAATTCAAAGGTATCAAATCTCAGGGTATGTTATGTAATTACTACGCAAAAAAAGTAAACTGATTTCAACATTGTGATATGGAGAACTGATAAATAAGGTAAAGAGGAAGAGTGGGGCATGAAATAAAATGACACAAAAGGAAATGGGTACAGGTGATGTTGACATGTGGATACATACTAATGAAATTCACTGATAAAGTGAAGAAACATAATCACCACAACTAATTAATGATTACCAATTAAAATTAATACAAAAAGAGCCTATATCCTAGACTAATAGAAATGAGAAGAAATTTCATTTGTATAGAAATGTGTAGTTTTGTGCTTGGGAAAAAATAACAACACTATGTGCTAGAACCTCAACAGTCTGACATGACAGAAGAGGAAACCAAAATATACTTATCAAAGTCACACTTTTTATGAACTGCTGACATGAGGTCGCTATGAGAAAAACAAATATAAGCCTAAGCTGCCATCAAGAGTTCTGTTTTTAGTAGAGGTATGAAAATATTTTTGCTGTGTTAAGATCTCAGTGAAAATTCATCTGGAATTTTGTAAAAAATTACGAATTGAATCTCAAAAAGATGCAAAGATGTGCTCCTGGAATGACTGAGAAAGAGATTCTCTTCACAAGAGAAAGCTTACAGAACATGGCTATTCTAGCCTAATACATTTAAAGCTGAAATGAGCTGAGATTGTTCTCTACAAATGTATCACTGTGCAAACCGATTATTGGATAAAAAGGCAAGTGCTGGCAGAGAAACAAAGGTGTATATTGGTAAATGCATTTAGGCTGCAAATTAAAGGACAATTAAAAGAAGGTTAGAAGAAGCAAAGTACAACTGTGTTAAAAATGGAACACAGTCATTTTACAAAGGGACGTCTGTGACCCAGTGCCTGTGACAGCTGGACACCAGAACCATGACCCCATTAGGCTCCCTTCAATCCTGTGTTCCTAACTGGGCTACCTGTGTTCTAAACCTTTGGGGTTTTGTTGTGGTTTTTATTTCAGCCAGTCTGCTGTTCCTAATTGAGCACCAACTTTCACCCCTTTAATATCTGCTTCCTTTCAACTAGTCTATCCTGTACAACATTTGTTCTTTACTGAGCTATTTTATTTTAGTCATATGATCCAAGCAGACACATTTCTTAAATGGTGTGATGACCTCAGCCTCACACGATCAACTTGTAACTAAGCCTCTGTCCTGCCTCTTAAAGGATCAGTTCACCCTACAGCACTCCTCACAGGTATCAGCCATTCCTAGCAATTGTTCCTACTGCCCACAGGTTTATTGGTACACTCAGTGTTCTAAAATGCAGTTAAATGTTTTGGTATGCCAAAATGCACTTACATCAGGAAATTTCAGTAACAAAGAAGAGAGAAAATATCAAACACAAATATCACTAATATTGAGCTGATGGGAGTCAGCATGGTAGCCAGTACAGTTAAGAGGTGTTTTAATTATTTTTTTCAAAATAAGGAGTATGAAATTAAGTTTCATAGTTTGGATCTCTTGTGCTTTTAAGTGACGCAGCAAGAATGCAAAAGGAGAAATTATGTTTGTGTGTAGTCATGCAGCAAAAGATAAGAATCAGCTGACAGGAACCTTATAAAGTTCAACAAAGGGAAATGCAAAGCCCTGCACCTGGGAAGGAATAACCCAATGCACCAGGATAGACTGGGGACCAAGCAGGTGGAAAGCAGCTTTGCAGAAAAGGCCCAGGGGATCTGGGTGGCCAGCACACTGACCATGAGCCAGCAGTGTACCCTCATGACAAAGAAGGCCAACAGCCTCCTGGACTGTGTCAGGAAGAGCATTCCAGCAAGTCGAGGGAGTTGATCCTTTCCCTCTGTTCAGCACTGGTGAGATTTCTGGGGTTCTAGTACCAGAGAGACTGGGACATCCTGGAGTGAGTCCAGCAAAGGGCCATGAAGGTGATCAAGTGACTGGAGCATCTGTCATCCAAGACAGGCTGAGAGAGTTGGGACTGTTCAGCCTGGAGCAGAGAAGGCTCAGGGGGGTTCTCATTGGTGTGTGGAAGTACCTGGTTGGGGGAATGAAGAAGATGGAGCCAGACCCTTCTCAGTGGTGTCCAGCGATAGCATGGGAGACTTCAAACAGAAACACAGGAAGTTCCATTTAAACAAAAAAAAAAAAAAACCTTTTTATTGTGAAGGTGGTCAAATACTGGCACAGGTTGCCCAGAGAGGGTGTAGAGCCTCTGTCCTTGGATACTCCAAACCCAGCTGGACACAGCCCTTATGAACCTGCTCTAGGTGGCCCTGCTTTGAGCAGGGGGGTGGACTAGACAATCTCCAGAGGTCCCTTCCATTCTGTGATTTGATAATTCAGTAATCTTTACTGAATATACATTGTAATCCTAACAGTTGCTACCAAAACCCAAAGAATTAGCACATTAGCATAGAAAACATACAGAAGGTAGCAGAAGGCATTCAGTTGCAAACAATATATTTTATACCTATCCATTTTGTACACCAATACCTAACATGTGTTAAATATATTTAGGATTAAATTTTGAAAACATCCAGAACACTAAATAAGCATGCTCAATCAGTTAATTCATTAGTAAAAGACAAAAGCAGCACTTGACCAAAAACTTTATTACTTCTTTGGAGAGTACATTTGCAAGTTTCCTCTCATGAGGTGTTTGCTCTGATTTGAATCTAAATATATCTTTAAATATTCTAATTAGCTTTACAACACAGCTGAAAAAAAATTCCTGGACTTTTCCTAAACTGGTTTAACTAGTTTTGATCAGACCCTTATCTTTGAACCATAGTACCTCAAATTAGAAAACAAATAGTTTTAACTGTATTAGTTACTGCTCATACAGAGCCCTGGTTTTGAGCTCCTGTAGAACTGTATCTTCCGTATCACATCAGGTACAGAAGTAGGTTGCCAAATTCCAGCCTATATTACTGTAACTGGAATGCACTGTAGCTCGAGGATAAGAGCTGTTAATGCTCACAGCATCAGAAATACACCCTGCATAAACACATTCTATAGGCTTGGCTGTTAACTCCTATCAGTGTGAGCATAAATGAAACATTATTGAAGTGTAAATTTGCTAACAGAAACTGCCTTTGCGCATACTGGCAGCACAGAACTGCTGTTTGTGGATTAATCCTTTCATTAAATGGGGTTGCCTTTACCAAGAAATGGAAGTGAGCATCCACATAGCCCTCACAAGTAGCTAGCTTGTGGTAGATACAGGCCTTAGCGTATGCAAAACCCTCCACTCTTCATAATATGTCCATGGCCTACTGAAATAAAGATACGTGACTGTTGTTTGTGTAAAACCAGTTCTGTTTCTGCGCTATATCTTGACCAAGTTATACACAGAGTTTCTATATGAACACTGTGTTCCTGTAGCATGGCTGTCATTTCTAGTGGTACTTCATGTCTTAGGTCTGGCACTTGTTCTCTCTCACTTCTGCCAGTCACACCTTTTCCAGTTTCCAAAGCCTGGAGACTGGGGAGCCTAATCCAGGCAGTGGATGCAAAATTAAAGATTTCTATGAGTTGGTCAATAAAAGGCACAAAGATTTTACAACTGTTGGCCTTGCTTAAAATTGGAGAGACACAATGAAGTAATCTCTGGAAGATTCCTGTGAATTAAATAACTTGCTAGCATTGCTTAGAAATGTGGACTGATTTAAAGACATGAACTGGATCTCTCAGGGGTTTTTTTGTCTTTTTTCTGATTGTGAGTATGTATGCGTTTGTTTCGTACTCTTACAGATAGCAAACCAAGATTTGGCCTTGCAGGCACTTGTAGTTATTTACCTATAGATTTTTATGATTTTTATGACCTTGTCTCACACTACCTCTTTGTGTCGGAATATAGAGTTTCAAATGGTTTTTTTTTTTTTTAATATTAGCTAATGCAAGTCTATGCTGGTTCCCAGACTGTTGTGTTAATATCTTCTCAGTTTTTCCTGTGATTAAAAATTCACAATGCTGCCTTGAATAACCAGTTCGGTAGGTTCTTTAAGAAGCAATCATATGTTACCACATTAAAATGCAAATGTATCATGATACTATGTCACTATGAGGTTTTCCTGATGATAAATAATTTAGGAGGGATAAATGTGACTTTGAAAGAGTAATCTGGAAAAAAATCAGATCGTTATGTCTCACAGTATCCCCACAATTTCTGAGGCTCTTGGGAGCCTGAAGAAGTTTGTTTTCTGCTTTATCCAGACATTTTGTCCTTGTTTAGTACAAGACTGTTTCAGACAGATTACACTACAACCTTTCGATATTTGGAGTTCACTGAACAGAACTGTATACTGCAGCAAAGATCAACACAAACTGACAACACTGTGCTCTAAGTACATATTTATTTTATGTTATGATTGCATCCGAAATAATTTTGTGATACTGTGCTCTGCTGTGTTGCCATTAAGTCAGCTTGTGGTAATGCACATATTTGATATATGATGATAGCACAGTGATCTTGTCATCAGAGGTATGGAGGTCATAGAACCCTCAAAATTTAATAAAATCTGTGACTTTCATGCTATACTTTGACACTAAGTTAACTGATTAGGTATTTTCAGCTTACAGAATAGCTGCTTGATAACTTTTACATGTATTTTTCTGGTTTTCCCCTATTCTGCCAAGAAATTGCGTTTAAAATTCTGATACCAATATTATAAAAAACAATTCATATTGAGTGCATCAGTTTATGGACTATCACTGCATTATAACTTATCATTAATAAGCTATGATAATTGTCAGATGATATGGTATTTATTTCAGACAGGGTTTAAAGACCCACCATTTTTTAGCTGTTTTCAAAAATGAGACTGGACAAAATACACTGCTGTGCCCACACAGATATATTCCTGGTATCTTCCCCATGACTTCCATTTGGTGTCACAGAGACATTTTACAAGGTGACTTCTGAACATGCACCCAAATTTAACTTGCTTAATAATTTGAGGAACTTTAATTTGGATATAGCCAATAGAGATTTTTTTAAAAAATGAGTATTCTGAAGAGTTCATGTGCACTGACTGCAGTTGTGCATCTGTGTCTCTGCTGCAATGGACTCTTCCATACTGGGGAATCTGAAATGAAAGAGCTTATTTGTGCTATAATAGCATATAACAAAGTAGTGAAACTTTTCAGCAGGAATGCGGGAGATTTGGACTCAAATCTTTGCACTGCCCGAGTTGGTTTTCCTATATGGCAGATGATCAGATAACGCTTCAGCTTCAACGAGCAGGTATTTTCTGAGGAGTAGTGTATTTGAAAAATTAACAGCTGTGATAAAAAGTTTGGAGTTGTGTGATTCTAAGTACTCTGTCAAGAAGTACTTAGTTACTAGGTTTAACTAGTATGGAGTAGACATAATGAGAGTGCACATCTAGCAGTAAGGATAAAATCCGGATTACGTGAGCGCAGCTCCCACTCCCATGGCCTGGATCAGGCAGAAGCCATTCTGAAAAAGTAGCATGCAGTTGCATAAGCAAAGAGTGTGTTTACAACCATTTCACATAATGCTTTATATGTGCTGTAATCTGAAATAATATGGGTTACACAAGCTTATATAGGGTGTTTCCTAACTTTTGAATGTTTTTGGTTTTGTTTTTTTAATCTGATGCATGTCCATCTGTGCAATATTGAGTTGTGAAACAAACGGCAAATGGCGAGAGGGCATGGCATCATGGCACGTCGCTTTGCCGCCCGGCAGTTTGTGGTAACAAGCGCTGAGGTGAGCGGGGTGCAATGGCTTTTGTAGCACAGATCCAGCGGGTATCAGTGACATCCTGGCGATGTTGCCATCACACATGTAACGCTGCACGCGGTCCTCAGGCGTTTGGCTTGTTGTGTGTAAGTGGCTGAAACGTGTTCCAGTGTTGCTGCTGTGGCAATGCCGGGTGACGGGGAATGGCCCTGTCTGCCTCTGCCCACAGTGCTCTCCAGCTCCCCCAACAACTGAGCTGGCTTTTGTGGCAGCTGCCGTTGATTCTGTGGCCTCAGTTGGTTTTGGGCAGTTTGGCTCATTTCAGCCGGAATTGACTCAGTGTCTCAATGAAAATGTCACAGAAACAAGTGAAATGGCAGTGGGAAGTGAGGAGCTGCGGGGTGCCTGTGGCCTCTGGTAAGTGTCGGTGGTGCAGAGCAGCCACACACGCACATGCCACACGGCGGTTTCGCTCGTGTCGGGCGTGAAGCGCGGCAGAGCCCCGAGCGGGCAGGGAGGGCTCCCCCGGCGGTGGCCTGCGAGGGTAAGCGACGAGCCACCGCGCCGCCAGCGAGCAGCTCCTGCGGGTGAGCCGGAGGCGGCCGGCACAGGCCTGGGCACAGCGGGGCGCAGCCTCACAGCGCCGCGGGGACGGAGGCGGCCGCAGGGAGGGTCTGGCGCCTGACAGAGCGGCCCGGCAGCGCCGACGCGGCCACTGCGGCGCGGGGGGGGGGGTCGCGGCCAGGTGGTATGGCGGCCGCTGGCGGGGGGCGCGCGCCCGTCCCCCGCGGGCACGCGCGGACTCGCAGCCGCTCCCCGCCCCTCCAGCCCTCGGCACGCGCCCAGCGCCTCCCCGCCCCGCGGCCGGGCCGCGGCACTGGGTGGGGCTCCTGGAAACCGCCAACCCCCGGCGTCCTCGTCCCTGCGACCGGCGGAGCGAGGAGCCAATCGGCGGGCGGGTACCGTGCGCGCAGCGGCCAACGGGAGCGGCTCTTTTAGGACCGCTGTCCGAGCCCCTCGGCGCCGCGGGGGACGGAGCGGGGCTGTGAGGCGCGGTGTGGTGGCGGGCGCCGCCCAGAGCAGGTAGCGGTCGTCCGAGCTGCGGCGGGAGGTCGGGGTGAGCCGGGGCGGCTGGGGAGCGCGGGGCTGAGCCGCTCCATCCTCTCCTGCCGCCCGTGAGGGGGGCGCGCGGGGAGCCGGCCGCCGTCGCGCGTTTCCGGGAGGCTGCTGAGGAGAGAGGGAGGCGCTGGGGACGGGGAGCTCTGAGGTGCATCGTGGTGGCGGGCGGCCAGGCCGGTGGCGCGATACAGGCGGAGGAGCTCGGCTGCCGGGATCGATGTTCAGAGAGCCCCAGCCGCTTCTCCGGGCGGCTGTCTGGGCGTGGGCGAGGCCGAAAGCCCCGGGGCCCGTGGCGGCCCGCCCCACCTGCCGCCGGGCCCAGAGCCGGAGAGAGCCACCCCCGCGCCTTTCCTCGCCCGCCCTCCAGCATCTCCATCCGCGCTGCCCGGCCGTCGCTGCGCGGGCCTCTTGCGAGCAGCCGCGCGCCGGCTCTTCCTGCCAAGCAGCTCCGGCTTCTCCATCTCCGGCCGTGCCGCCGCAGGAGTTCCCCTTTCTCGAGGCACGGGTAGTTGCGCTGGTGCAAAGAACAGTCCTACAGGAAAGGGCCACGAGTTTCTCTCCTGCTTAGAAGAATGTACGGGGAAGAGACCCGAAGCGGTCCGTTTCTTCAAGCAGGAGCCCCAGCTGAGTGGGTCCGTGCATCAGGGAAGAGCAGATTGAGAGCTGTGGTAGCTCCTGGTGTGCAGCACCCCCGGGCTCTTGGAGCCCTCGTGGAGCAGGAGCCACGTGGGTCTACAGAAAGGCTTTCTTGAGTGAAGTTTAAAGTGTGGCTAATTGCAGAGATAGACTGATTGGTAGCAATCTTGTAATTGAAACCGGCTTGAGTCCCATGGAAATAGAAACCTTTAGTTGTATTTAACCTACTTTGCAGCTTTAGCAGCTGGAAGTTTTTGATGTTTTAATAACTGCTTCAATCATAATTAAACCAGAAGTGGAGCATATAGGAGTTCCACTGTCTGTGACATCCATGTGTATTGTAGCAGACTACAGTTTCTTGATGCCCCAACTTCCCCAATTTGTGTATTATGTCTGTGCTTTGTGACTAGGATACCATTATTTCAGCAATTTGGAGGTTATATATTGAGTATATATTTCTAGGAGCTCTGCTCTTCAGTTTTTGTCCCCTCCCCTCAAATATAAATGGCTTAAAAATCAATCCTTTCCCACCCAAAGCCTCCCACAACTGGATATGACAGATTGACCTTGCAGGTTTTTATTGTCTCCTAGCTGTTCCAGAACTATAAAATAATGCAGAAATCTGGATCTGTAACTTCTTACTGCAGGTATTTAATAGTTATTTTTTTACCATATGCTGGACTGCAAATCTAATGAAGCTTTACTAAAGACAGTAATTTTAACAGTAGAAGCACAGTGGGGCAGTTGTTTTCATTGAGTGTAACTCGCTAATGTAGAGGTATGTTTTGGACACGATAAATATTTTTTCCTTCCAGTAGTTACAGAAAACCCAACCTGGTGACATCTTAATCATCCTAAGCAACTGACACTTGTTAATACAAAGTTAGCATTGAAGCAAAACTAAAAGTTTTATAATAGCAAAGGATTTCTCTTTCAGCATTTAGTGTTCCTCCGACTCGGAAAAAGTACAGGATATCTAGTAGCCAGATGTGGGCAGAGAGCATCACTAAGTGTCAGTTCTATAGTGCAACTCCTGAAAGTGTGCCGTGATTCTGCTTAAGAGGGTCATCTTTGAAAGCTGGAGTGATAGTTTTCTTGAAATACCTGTACTAACATTTCTCTTGCAAAGGGAGAATCAGAGCATCCATAAAACCTCTTAGCTCCTGACAGGCCAAACTGAATCTCCTCCTGGCTACTATAAAGCAAAGGGTCCTTTGTCACCTTCCCGTTTCCGAGTTCTAGCTGTCAGGAACTCATAGTTCCGCACAAGCATCGTGCTTCCAGTGCTTGGAAGGGATGTATAACAAACTGAAATGGTTATACAGCAATTCAGAAAGCTTAAGTGCTAGAAAATGTACTTGATGTTATTGAAGATATGGCTGTATCACTGCAGTGATTTTGGGTTTGGTTAGCTTCTCCAGCCAGAAATTGTGTATGTGTGTGGTGTTGTTTTGGGTTGAGTTGGGGGTTTTTTGGTTTTTTTTTTGGTCACAAAATATTCAGTGTTTGAGGAGAGCCTGTGTTCAGTACAGGGTGCGTGTTACTTGTCTGTAGGAAGCAGAGCTGCCAGAGAACTTTAAGCAAGCAAACAAAAACTTCTGAAAAGGAACCAACATTGTCAAAACTAGTACCTGGTTAGTTTGGTACTTCTCTATAGGTGGAGGACTTACCTCATGTAATCCTTCAATGGCTGGTGTTAGTACCTTCATGTACACCCCAGTTTCCAGTTCTGAGCCTTGCAGTGATCAGGCAGTAACAGTCTTCCAGCTGTGCTTTATTTAGCCTCAGCACTTTTAAAGTTTGGGAGTTGCAAACAGTCCTAACGCTGTCTCTCTGAGTAGACTTAAGTATTCCTATTTGCTTTTTTGCTTCTGATTGTTTCCAACCCAGGGTGTGTAGTGAGGCCCTCTTTATAAAACTGTTCTTCTTTGCCTCTGTTAAGCTTTTTCCAAACTTTCTCAAAGACTGTGTGACTCCAGTGATGTACCCTATTACTTTCTTCCCTTGGATGCGGGTAGGAAGGCTGCGCTTAGTCAATCTTTCAACGCTGCTATTTGGTGTTTGTAGCTATGTATTCACTACATCATGCCAACCTTTCCATGTCATTGTTCAGCTCGATGTTGGTAATTTGTAGGGCTTCTTGTGCAATAGGCATAATTGATAGATCAAAATAATGCAGCCATTAGTGTAAACAGGATTTAAGATTGGAGCCCTTAGCGTTTACATGATCAGTATCAGCTACTGGAGTGGAGTAAATACCTCTGTTCCCAGGAGAGGGAAGAGAGAGGTTTCATGCATCCTGTTTAATTGGTGTTTACTTTTATTTGTCCTGTTTGTAGGACAGGTAGGCAATCTGTTAGTAGAACTTGTTTTAACTGTGGATGTGTTTGAGCTATTTATAAAGTTAAGAAAGTTGAGAATATGGGCTTTTAAGTTTTTGACAGGGTGTTTTTCTATATGTATTGGAAAAAAGGAAAGGTAAACTTGTGTGTGGTGTTTTGTTTTTTTTTTTTCTTAAAAGAAGGTGATGTGGCTTCAAATACAGTTTGATGAAGCAGTTGTCAAATAAATGAGTTATCTTTAAGTTTCAGAAGAATTATTGGGAATTTCTGCAGGGACATAATGGGAGAGGAAATATCTATTAATTTGCAATGCAAAGCCATTGCATTGCACCATGTTAAGAAGTTATGTTGTTTGATTACAGTTTTGCATGAAGAATTTTGAAATGGCTCACCTAAACGTTAAGGAATTAAGTTCTTGGTTGCAGTTATGGAGGACTTGATTGTAGTTTTAATGAAGAGTTCTAAAAATCTTAACTCTTTTTATAGCTGTTCAACAATCAGCTGCTCAATTGTGGGTACGCTTACTATGAGTGTCCTTTACTACCAAGACATTGGAAGTTGAGCTTTGGTGAAACATGATCAAGGGCATTTGAGGATTTTCTTACAGAAGTATAGCTAGTGAATGAGTACTAAACATTAAAATATATTTGTCAAATAATACATTGTTTTGTTGTTGTTGTTTTTTTTTTTTTTCCCTGACAATCTTTTTTTAAACTACATGAAACTTTTCAGTTGAGAGGATCAGCAAGGTTGATCACTTTGGATCTTTTTTTTTTTAAATTGTAAAAGATAAGGGAAAACATGGAAGGAGTCTGGAAATGTTGATTTCTAGAATTTAAAATTAATTGTGTAATATCTGCTGTAAAATGTGACTCGAGCCTTCTAACTCTGTAAGAATATGTATAACTTAAACCAAGGGAGGACTGAGACTTGGGTTTTGTGTTCTTGATGAAGTATTCTGATTGTAAATGCTTTGATAATAAATCCAATCATACATGCCAAAGCATTTCTAGTGAAGGACTAGCTCAGATAGCTTATCTTGTCCTTTTAATGTTTTGACCAGAATGTAATTGCAGGTACAGTTTTTGGGTAGTTGTCTTTGTCCTGTCAGATCAATATGAGGAATGTGAATCTGGGTTTTGAATCTGGGTTGTCTCTTACCTGTGAAACTTGACAAACTGATAAGCCACTTGAGTGTTTGTTTCCTCCCCCTGCCATTCCTTTCCCTCTTCTTGGTTTTTGAAGAACCATAAACCTGCCCCCACATCCCCTCTCAGCAAAATGACAGTATTGTAGTAACAACTGGAGTAATAATCATGCTGCTGCTGGTAAGGCTTCTCCTAATGATAACCTGGACTGGATCTACATATTCATATGAAGACTAAATTGATACCTTTGGCTAGTTTTCTTAATGCAATGAATAAGAATCAAGTGATCTTGTAGCTTCAGCAGTTTATATAGTAGAAAACTGTGTTACTTCATGTTAATTATGTTGTAGGTAGGTTTTTCAGACAGTTTTTATTCTCCATTCAGGGTTAACTCAAGAGTCATGATTTATGCAAAGTAAGAGCCATGATTTATGCAACTACCTTGATAATCAGTGAGGCTTTATCTTGTAATCCTTTCGTAACCAAAAGCACAAGTGAGGTTTCTAATGCAGATTTCTAGTTAACTTAGATAAAATAACTGGAACTATGATCCTGTTCAGTGAATCTGCCTGCCTCTTGTTTTTCTAAAACTCCTTTGAAAGCTCTCTGGATACAATGGTTAAACATGTTTCCACATGAACTGGTGGAGTGTAGTAAGTGTTCTTATATGGTGTGTGCTTTACTCTGAACTGATCTATGCCTTCTGTGCAACTTGAAGAAATGAAGTTAATTATACCAAAAGAGGTTTTTTTTCCATTCAACATGCACTTGAAGACTAAGCTCAAACAGTAAACAATTTGGAAAACCATCAACTTATAACCTAATTATAAAGGAATAATAAAAACCTTTTTCTCAGTTGCACTGCTCTTAAAAGAACTTTTGTTTTAATTCTTTTTTCAGAGGAAAGACTTACTGTAAAAGAAATGTAATTACAGCAAAGCGAGGGACCACTCCAGTACTTTGTGAGCAGAGTACTTACTACTCAAAAGTAATTTCAGAGTCGGCTGGTATAGAATCCCTCTGAATGGAAGCATAAGTGAAGAGAAATTTGTAGTGAAATCAGAATTTTGGCTGAAAGAAGGTGCGTGAACACGTACATAAGAAGTATCTCTGTAACCATATGTATGGAGTACCTCTAATGACAGAGTTCTGCTGAGAGAACTCAACGGTGGCCCACACTGAGGTCAGGTTCCCCTCAGTAAGACTAAAGAATTAGAGGAGGTTAAGGACTCCATGATTTCAGCCACAGCCCTGACTTTGAAGTATCTTACTTCCACAAAGGCATCTTCAAGTGGCAAATGAAATAATTAGTGAGCTGGGCTGAATTTTGCTAATGGATTTTTGCGCGATCATGGGTTAGTCATGGTCCAAATTCACTGTCTTCCTAAAGCAATTGAGTCAATACTGTACTTGGTTTCTGTCATTGTCATCTTAAAGGAGATTACAGAACTACTTCAATGTCTACAGTCCATCTAGTTTTTGTGGTCAGAATGCTGTAGTGCTGTTAAATCGTTCATATGCAGTATTAGTTAAGTCTCACCTAGATCAGTTTAATAATGCTTCTTACATTGAACACTGCCCGAGGTGGTAGGATATCCAGGAGGAGTGTAACTTGAGGAGCATACAGTCCAGGAAAAGTGTTCTGTATATAGCATATTTCTGTGGTTAGGAATAGTGAGGAGAACTGTGGTGGGTTGTTTTGGTTTTGTTTGTTTGATTGTTTTTTAAAGCAAGTCTACTTTATTTGTGGGCATAAAGCTATATACTTAGTTATGTAAACTTTGACCTATGTTAGTTACTCTAACCAATACAATGTTTCAAAAGAGAAATTATTTAAATTAGATATCTCTTCATTGGTGGTAGGTTGGTATCTTTGAACTTCTCCAAGACTGAGAATACAACTAGTTTGAATCTATTGTTGTTTTTTTGGAAATCCTCTAATATCCTGAGTGTCAGCCACAGGTTTGCTATATGGCTTTGGGTCTTCTGTTGGTGTTTATACTGCAGTTGTGATGATTTGGGTATAATCTTTCAGTTAGATTTAGCTTTTCTGTGTTTCAATTGTTTGTAGAGACCATCAATAAAGGCGTGTTGGTATACATGAGAGAGCTTGCTATTACCCTGAATTCCTTCTAGCTACTTGTCTGGAAAGTGTGAGCTGAGACACTTGCCATCTGGCATACTGCCAGGCATAAGGCAAAGACTGGCTAGCTAATATTAAGTTAGTGGACCCGCTTTGATAGTTCTTCAGAACTTAGTTGTTCTAATTTGCTTCCAAACCTGGCAATGTGTTTTTCTTTCCTGGAGATGTGTTAAATTTTCTTGGCGAGTTTATCCTGCAGGGGACCATGGCTTACAGCAAGTAAAAAAAATAACCTTGCAGTGAGTAGATAAGAATGTTGATGAAGTCTAAAACATGGATAAGCTTGTATTTCTGCTAGCTGTGGGCAGAATCCCAAATCTTCCACATGATTGTGAAGTTTGGAATAGGTATGCTTTGAGGTGAACTTACACCAAAAGCAGTTTACAACAGGAAGTACTCTGTTCCATCATTTCAATCTTTACTCACCTTCTAAAACAGTATCTTTCACAGATAAGGTTTCTCAATGGATATAACCTTGGACCGTGAAGGCAAACAAACTCTCATCCTTTGGTGATATACTGGATAGGTATTGTCCAAATAGGGCAGATCATTGACCCTTGTGGTTGTTGAAAATGTGGACATTCTGCTGATAGTATTCATTGATTTACTTTTCTGGAAACAAGGCACCAACTGAAATGAGACATGATATCATGATATGACCCAGGCTTGTCTTTCTGGCAGTAACCTTGTTTAAATGAGTTAAATATTACTTCCTTTGCTGCCTGAATCTCTCCAGTTCTTAGATTTTTTTTTTTTTTTGGCTTGCTATGGTGTCCTTGCAATGTGGCAATTGAAACTCTATATGTGGGACTTCTGTAATGATTTTTGTCTGGTGTGATTGTGTGTTGTATTCAGATGTGATGTCTAGATAGACTTAATCTCCTGAGTATACATAAATAAAATGTTTCTTCCACCTTACTTGTAGACTTTTTTTCTGTTATACTGCTGCTAGTACTAGGTTCAAGCTGTTGGAGGGAAAGGGGGAAAATTAGTTTGTGAGATTGTAATTTTTCAGAACTTTGTGGCTTGTTGCTGATGCTCGAAAGGCTGGGAAATACATGTTTTCTATTTCATGTGAGTGATAATCTTGATATAATTGAATTTGAAAGGAGCATGTTGTTGACCTAATGTTTGTCAGCGATAAACTAGAAAACAGAGCGTTTTATCTCTAACAAGGACGTACGTGCACACTCTTTGTACTGACTGGATTTAGCAGTGGAGCTGCAGCAGGCTTTCCTGGCACTCGGAAAGCAAATCTTTCAGCATCTTGACCTGTGTTTGGACAAACCTGAAAATTGATCTTTCTCCTGTTAAAAACAGAATTGTCCTTGTTTTGAGAGTCATAGAGACCTCTGTTTGAAGCAATGAGTTAAATATTGCTGCAGTAGCTCAGAAGGCAAACAGAGCTGCTGTTGTTTGCTCCATAATAGCACAGCCTTGGACACTAGAATTTTTTACAAGATGGGGAATGTTGGCCAGGATCCTGGAGTGTGGGGTTTTTTACTGAAGTGCTTAGGAGCTCTTGATTTATCAAAGAATAGCACCCCTCAAATGAGCAGTATCTTCAGAGTGTCACTGTTGGTTTAGCTCTGAACCTGTGAATTCAGAAGTATCCTAGCATCAGTTTCCCTGTAGCAGCTTAACAGAAGCTTCCTCTACCAAAGGCTGTTTATCCCTTCAAGTCATCTGGTAATTTTGATCATCCCTGTTCTAGAGCAAGAATCCTTTACAGAGCTCTTATTAATCCTTTCAGCTGTCAGTTTTCTTTTTTTTATTGACTGTTATTAGCTTGAAAAAGTAGCTCCAATACAGAGATTCAGATATTCCAAAGTGTGCATCAGGCAATTTTGTGTTTGATAGTAGTTATCTTTCTGCATGGCTGAAGAGGTTACTGTTAACGAGTCATTGGACAACTGGTGAAATATGTATAGCTGGTTTATTGTAAGCATGCAAGAAATTGCACTCTAAAACTAGATAAAACGATTGCTGATACTTAAATATCAGCAACCTTAAAATGCTAAATTTGATTTTGTTATGTTTCCTTGCAAGGTGGGTATCTTTTTCTGGATGTGTTCCAGGCTGTTGTGTTAGAGGTCAAGCTAAATTTCCACTGGGAGCTACATCTGTTTCTTAACTTTTTAACACAATTATGATGTAGTTCTTCAGTAATTTGCTGCCATAAATAACTTTTAAAGGTTACATGGCTAATGTATTATACCTGTGAGATGAGTCCCTTCTGAGCTTGAAATGAGGAGTTGCCAGCAATGCAGTGCAATGCTAGCTGGCATGTAGAGATGCATTCTCAGGGAAGGCAGGGAAAGGTAGGTGGAGAATGGGAACATTCTTTCCCTTTCCTGTGGTTGAGATAACTAACCTTTCTTTCTAGTAGGGCAAAACAGGGCTGCTTAATTCAGGCTTTTGTCATTCGCACATAGATTTCATACATGGTTTTTATGCTTAATTCAAATTTTTTGCTTCTAGGCAGTTCCCTCACAATCTCAGTATTTATTGCTCTAACTTTGGCAGCAATGTATACTTCTGAAAAGGTCACCAATTCTGTTTTCAAGCTGGAAACTTCTACAGGAATCAAAGTAGAAGACAAACTTAGTATGGAAAATTGCTATGAATAAAATCTACCAGAGGCTAGTTGTTGGAGAGCAGGGTTTCTCAAATGAAACAATTCTGTCAATCCTCAAAAAAAAACCAAACCAAAACTAGCCTGCAAGCATAGAGGTGTTGCTGCCTCTCGGGTGTGAATGTGAGTATTTATGAATGTTTGTGGCTTTTTAAGTGACCCACTTCATCATTATACTTAATTGTAGGTTTGGTTCTGGATGTCTCGTAGGTCTGGCGTTCTGCAAGAGATTCACGAGAATAATTATTTTGGATCTGATACCAGCCTCATGCTCCTCTGAGTATTGTCAGAAATAACTGAGGCAGGAAACTTTCTGGCTTTGGGTTTTCTTCACATCGTATGACCCTAAATATCATCAAAATGTTTTAGTTAGCTAAAAAGCTGGTCTATAGCAACAACGATATTTCCTCTGGCAGCATGGCCTTTTTCATTGTTTTAGCTTTAGAAGCAGATGTTGGCCCGTAGCCCACGTGCTGGGGTTGCAGCAAGGCTCCTGGGTTTATGTAACCAAAGACTGTCTCTGCCCATGTGAACAGGTTTGCAGGCTGAGGACACGGCATTATGTCAGAAGCAAGGCCGAGTGTACTGATGGTATTAAAGCTCTGTCATAGAGCCTTAAAGGGTAGAAGGTATGAATTACAACTAGGAAGGTAAATTAGTAACAAGTAGGAACCATAACAAAACTTGGTGACAAAATTGGTGTGGTAATGGTTGCATGAGTTTTCTTGTCCCTCTTTGCAGGAACAGGAGTCTCGTCTTATATGTGGGAGCAAGCATGCGGATTTTTAGGAGTGGAATGGACTACGCAAAGATCAGGAAAATGAAAGCTATTCGGAGGCATACTTGAATAATAGAAAGTTTTAATTGTGGCTTCAGAAGCCACAGTGAAGGCAGCAGGCCTGTATCTTGCATTGAACAGGAAAAATGACTCATAAGCGTGCTGTATCTTGCTCTCTATGCTTTGTTGCAAGAAGCTTGCTTTAAAATTTGCATTAAAGTCTCTTAAGTTTGTGGCAAAAGTGGTTTCATGTAAATAGCTTTTTCCCTCCATCCACCTCTTTCAGTTTCATCAACCTTCAAAGGAACAACTTTGTGTGATGTACTGTGGCCAGTGGAAATAGGAGCCCTTGTTCTGTTCTAAGCTTGCTACAGTATCCCACCACCGCTTTTTTAGATACTTCACTAATAAATGCAGGATCTAACCTTGTCAGAGAAGGGAGTAAAGACTTGGGGTGTTGGACAACAGAACACAAGAGTTTGTACCCAGACTGCTGAAGCTGGGGCTTCTGCAGGTGATAACTCATTTCTGCCAAATAATTGTTTAGAGCTTGTTCAGAACTTGTTTATCATGATATAAACACATAAAAAGCACAACACAATTGCTTTAGCATGACAGGTACCCAAGACATAGGCAAGTGTTCCAAAAATATTTACTTACTTCTCAGGCAAAAAATGCAAATTAAGTCTGTAGTTGTTCACTCCTATGTACAGCATCTTACATGTATTCCCTGATGAATTCCTGCTTGCGATAGCCTGCTGTTTCAAAAGAACTAAGCATACTTAGAAGTTGCATTCCTTTATTCTTGGGTGGTAGGGGAAGAAAGGTTTTCATCCTTTATAAGTTTAATTAGAAGGACTGGTACAGCATGGTGGAAGTGTATCCATAAGCTACAGTCTTCTACAGTAAAAGTAAGCTGTTTAATGGTTACAGTAAAGATGCTGGTATATGAACTTACAGAATGGCATGCAGTTAGCCTCAGGCACAGGTTGAGTTCTAAAGGTCACAAAGGTCATGGTCCAAAGATAGTGTTAATGTAAAAAATGGCAATATCTTTGTATTTAGAAAGTATTTCAGTTTCTAGTATCTAGAATTAGCCATAATCCTCAAGTGATTGGTTAAGGGAGGGGAAAATAATAATTCTCATAGTTAACTTCCTAACTGAAGCAAAACATACAACACTTCTGAGCTTTGTGCTGGATTTAAGTAGCAGTCCCTTGCCCTTTGTTTCATTAGGAGGCATATTTGTGGTTAACACAAATCTTTAGTTTGTGTGAGAATTCTAATCACTTTTGGAGAAGGGGGGAGAAACTTAATTGATGAAAAGGTTGGAAGCCTGTATTATCTGTGAAACTGTGTGGTTTTGATTAATGTAAAATCCAGCAGGTCTTATACCGAGAAACTAACTGTGCCTTCTCTCTGGCCTGGAAATAGTTGTAGGAAGGCTCAGCTGAACACTGGCAGGGGACTTTGCTGACACAGGCAAAATACCGGGGCCAGCAATTGGCAGATGCCTGGCTCCCTGTCTTCTGTCAACGTATTTGAAGTATCTACTTGTGATTATATTTTAATGATATGACCTTTAATATACATGGAGCAGCCACTTAGAGTGGTAAAAGACCACGCACAGAGAGATAAAAATAGACTAAAGTTGAGCTATTTCCCTAGACTTGAGTGGGTGTCTAATTCCTTAAGACACTGTTGACAGGGACAGTTTACAAGAAGATCTGGGTTGACTATAGTGACCCTGTGGACTCTTTTGGAATGTGGTAAAAAAAGGATATCTTTAAATACTGGTTATAGGTGGAAAAAAAGCCATTAAGCATTTCTTTCAGGTATGAGGCTGAATGTTTGCTTCTGTGTTGTTTGTTTATATCTTCTGCAAATCTGAACTCCTAGAAATTCTTTAATACACTTCTGTATTTAACTTTTGTTAAGGTCATAATGGTTTCCATACCTGAATACTATGAAGGAAAGAACGTCCTCCTGACAGGAGCTACAGGCTTCATGGGAAAAGTGCTTCTGGAAAAGCTGCTCAGATCTTGTCCTAAAGTGAAAGCAGTGTATGTATTGGTAAGACACAAAGCAGGGCAGACACCTGAAGCACGAATAGAAGAAATTACCAGCTGTAAGGTATGTGTCATATGCTAACAAAGTACATTTTTGTCCTTTATAACATTACCATTTCATTTTGCAAACGACTTAGATTTGTCTAAATCAAAATATTGGTTTTAAATGTTTTTTGTTCTGACAGAAATATAGAAGCACTGCCAGGTCTTGGATTTTATGGCTGGTTTCCAAGCTGTTAATCGCTAGAAAAGCCAGTAGTGGAGAATTATCCTGTATTTATTTCAGGAAGAGGATGTTCAGCTGTAAAACAGAATTGAGAAATAAAACACCCGAATTAAAACTTGTTAACCACCTCAAGTGCAAGAGGTGGTATGGAGTGGGAGTTGTAGGATGGGATTGAGTCCTTTATATCTCAAGCAAGTCTCTTTTTCTCCTTGTGCCTTATTTTATTTACTTACTACTTAATTTTTCTTGGATGCACTATTGGATCCATCAGTAAGCAAGAATATGTGATCTGACAGGTTGTGTAAATAGCTTATGTTTGTAAACAGAACAGAAATGTTTGTCTTCATAGATTCTGTTACGGATTTCTGTTGGTCATGCAGATCACTATGAACCTGTGACACTGAAATTCTGTGCTGTGGAAGTATCAAAGTGGTTATCTAAAAGATTTTCAGTGTGTGCTGGGTGGGATGCTTTCCTCCTGAAAAGACTCATTCCCTTAATATTCTGGTGAGCTCGACTGGGCGTTCTTACTGCATGCAGAACTGTCCATCAGTGGAGCCCATCTCTCTAATACAGAGTATCCTGTTTATAATGAGAAGGATGAATGGGAAGGGGAGAGGTTTCTAGCATCAATTTTGATAAAGCAGAGTTTGTTTATTTCTATCCAGGTCTTTCTCTTATGTGGCATGGGAGTTGGCAGCTTGTTTTGGGGCTTAGGAAGTAGGTTGAAGTGCCGTGTAGTCTCTGTATACAAAGTGTGCGCTTAGAATGTGCTTCGAGGGAATCAGTAGGAGAGTATGAATGCGTTTAGGCTAGGAGGGGTAAGTTGTTTAAAGTAAGGCAGTGAATTTCTGGTTTTCTAACTAGTTAAGGTTACAGCAGACATGAGGATGGCTGTGTCTTTAGTAAATTATTTTCTGTCACCGTGTCAAAACTGCAGCTCATTGCTGAACAGCATCTGTGTGCAGTCCTGTGCAATGTCATAGAGTGCAGCAGAGTGAGTTACGGTGGGGTTCTGTCTTAAAACAGAGTTGCATATTCTCTCTATGTAAAACCCTCAGTTTGTCACTCCCTGAAAGAAGGAAAAGATGTCCAGACTAAGCTCCGAGATGAGAAAGGAGAAGTTCCTCAGTCCTCTTTTTGTGTACACTATTGCCCAGATAAAAAATGGAGAATATTTGTACAGGAGGCAGAGTAGCAGTAGTGTGGGCTGATCTAAGCTTCAGTAAGACTTAAGCCTCAGTATAGCTTTTGGGAAACTCCTGTGTTGTAAAAGGCTTTTAAATTTGAGTCCGGATCTTCTGGTTATAGTTGGTTATATCAGCAGGAATAGGTATAATCTGATGTGTTTTATGAGTCTTGGTGAGTATTGCTGGAACAGCTTGACAATAGAAATCCTGGTAAGAAAGACAACTGCTTGAGGTAGTCCTACATCTTAATCCTAGAGTGAGAGCTTAAAGGTGTGGTGTTGCACATCTGTGCAGAGATGTAGATAGGGCCGGATATTAGTTTTGTGTTCTTCACATGCTGAGACAGATTGAAAGTGTATTGTTTAACTGGCACTAATGTAATGAAGGTTCCTCCAGAAGACTATGAAATTTTTTATTAAGATATGTTGTCTTAAGTTTTCCAGTTGTAAAGGCCTTGCCAGTAATTTTTCACAATTTGTATGGGCTCATTAAGTGTTGGACAGATGCTTGGACATTCCATTTCTTGAAGAGTTTAATATCTAAATGGGTGATTGTGATAATTAAAATAAATGGAGCTGCAAGCAGGCAAAAAATGTTGAGGTTTCTACTTCCTTTGGACTTCAGATATCTAATTCCTCTGTTAATTTGCCGTATGTGTTGCATGTGCTCTAGGTGTTTGTTCTTGTTCCTCTTTGACTTAATTTATAGTTGAAAACAACTTGACTCTGTTCATTCTGTAAGGAAATATCTTTTAAGTGATTGCATTCAGTGTAACTGCATGCTTGGAGGGGGGAAAAAAACTGCTGTAATTTTAATACTTTTTAAATTGACTTGTGTTGAAGGAGTTGCTAAGATATTGGCCTTTGTACGATTAAGAAGGGTCTGCTCTGGTGAAACTTTCAAGTGTGTTTTATTCCCACAGTATTATTTTGCTCAGGAAAACTTGAATACTAATGAGTATAAATGAGGTGAGGCAAGAATTTTTATCTCTGTTAAGCCACATGGTTAGAACCCAGTTAATTGAGGAGAATGTATGATGGAATATAACGTGAGTGAGATTTTTCCAGTGAGAATAGTTGAACACCAATTTGGTAAGACTTGATCAGATCTTTAATGCAGTATGCAGCCTTTAACTCTGCCTTTTTCTTTAACTAGCCAGAAAAATTTTTTTTAATCTTTAAGTTCCCCAAAACTGACGTAATTCCAGGACAGCATTTCTTGAGTCACTGGAAATTTCTAAAGCTTGATGAAAGCTTTCTAAACTTAAAAACCAGCATGACTCATGCAAGTCTGCAAGAATTTTAATAGTTATCAAGACTGGGAAGTAGGCAGACTTCTCCCTTTCCTTCTGTTGAAAGAAAAGAGATTATAGTATTTAGACTGCTACTTAAAATTTATTTAAGTCCCAGTGTCTAATAGAGACCATTCCTTCTTCTGATATTGATAGAGATTTGGTTTTAAGGACAAGTATTAAAAAAAATAAAAAGGACAAACTTAGTACTACCAAGTCCTACTACCTTCTATATAACACTTGCAATACTGCTTTCACTGTCTGGGGTGAAGTGTGCATAACTTCATTGTTTAATGTGTTCATGGGAAGTCAGTAACATGTTGTGATATTCCTAACACACTTTTCTAACTTATTGATAATCTTGAGAAGTAAGGAGGTATAACTGTATAGGCAGAAAATGTGTTCTGTTTTTTTTTGTTTTTTTTTTCCTTCACTGAAGTGGAACATGTATCTCTTATCTTCACTGACTATTAGTTTGAATTTTTAGTCCTGGTTTTGTGTTTTATTGTTTCTGTTTTTTTTTTTTATAGCTCTTTGACAGGTTGAGAGATGAACAACCAGACTTCAGAGCAAAAATAATAGTAATTACGAGTGAACTTACACAGCCTGGACTGGACCTTAGTGAACCAATCAAAGAAAAACTTATAGAATGCATTAATATTATATTTCATTGTGCTGCTACAGTCAGGTTCAATGAAACACTAAGGTAAGTCTAAAATTCAGTATACTCTGATCTGGCAAATGAATGGTACTCTGAGGGAGGAGGAAATCAGGTGTCTGCACATTCTTGCAAATATTCACCCCATCAGGGTACTTCATGTACTCTGGTGTTTATGTGCTTGGTCAATTTAATAATGCCTCTTAAGGTAATAAGCTTTTCCCCCAAATTTATCTTAAGCTGTTGGATTTTCATTTGCTCTTCTTAGAAAGATGGAGGCGTATTAGTTAAACCTGCTTTGCCAGGGGTTAGAATTACACTATTCAACATGGAAAAGTTTGTATCTCTTTAAAGCTTTAGGCAAAAACCAAAATCCATTATTAGTACTTAAAAGCAAAATTATTTTTGTATGTTTTTTATAGGCCCTTCAGGTTTTGTGTGGGTTTTTTTTGGTGTGTGTAGTAGTTTTTTGTTTGGTTTTTTTGTGGGTATTTTGTTGATTTGTTCTAAATCCCCTTGCTTGCATTTCAAAGTCTTTTTGAAGGGAAGCTCTTTTAGAGACTACGGAACATGTTGGTATCCAGAGTCTTCCTAACTGTGTTCTGATCTCTGGGATAGGTAGAAAGGATAAGAATAAGCAGTAGTTCTATGTACTGAGTTCACTGGCAATGTCAGAGGTGTTTTTCCTAGTGTGTGAAAGGGAACACAAACTATTCCTTTAGCCTTCCTTGTTGGAAGGGGAACGCACATTTGCAGAGGATAACCTTTTGGCAAAACTGTATGTGGGGAACTGTATGTTCTATCACTTGCTCTCTACCTGATGAACAAACAGGAGATTAAATACTGCTGAGCTTTCTCCACATCTTCAGAAAGTCCTTTATTAAAAAGGGTAGAGGTTTGCCTTGGAGGGAGAAGTAAAAACACCAGGAAAAAGGTGGAAACTAAAAGTTGAAAAGTTCCATGTTGTGCAAAAAAGTCTACTCGGGAAACACTAGAGTAAGGAGTACAAGAAGCAAGAAAATATTATATTTACCTTTTCGCAGAAACAGTGACTTGATTTAGTGTTGAAACACTTGAATAAATAGCCAGTTTGGGTAAATGACTTTGTGAGGAATAGCTCCAACTTTTATGAGGGGGGGGAAAGGAAAAGTAAAATGACTGAGAAATAAAACCCTTCTCAACTCAGATTTTCTTTGAGTTATTACAGAGGTTGGCACTGCCTCTCCAAGAATGCTATACTGTATGCTGAAACGTCATCAGGTAGCCCATGTTTATTGTGGTTAAAAAACTGCCAACCTGACAAAAGCCCAGAAGGACTTTAAAACAATTTGAAAGACTGGTGGAACGAGGCCTTGGTACAAAAAAAATCTCTGGCAGTTTCCACTTTCTTGGCAGGCCCAGTATGTTGTTTAGCAAAGTAGAAAATCCGAGCACTTTCTCAAGTGCTCTGGCCTCAGCTCTTTCCTAACAGATGTACTGGAATGGTTGGAGGAACCTTACAAATATGAAGACCATGTAGACCCGCCTTTGTTAGATATTTAACAGGAATAACTAATGTAAAATTGAAAATACATGGCTCGGGGCCAGGAATAAAGTCAAGAAAGCGAAATACTTGAAACTTTTCCTAATTTGTATTTGCTATGCACTTCTGTATCTTAAAGTGGTGCCTACAGCTCTGATTATGAATTCCTTCCTTTGAATTCTTGAGAGGCACTGAAGACTGAGAGTAATACTTAAAAAAAAAAGTAACATTTTCCATTTATGTTAATTGCTTTGGGATAATGATCCCCCCTCTCCTGTCCCCTCAATGCTTCAGCAATAATGTATGATAAAGCAGTCTGAAACTTCATGTGTATTTGAGATGGACCAAGATATTTTTTTTTAGTATAACACTTTTATTGCAAAGACTTTGATAAAATTTAATTAAGCTGTATTCTTGAAACTTAATTGATTAGTTGTGTATAAAAAAAACTAGTGCACGTAGTAAATTTTATAGACTGGAGAGAATATCCGAGTTGTATAAAATAATCAGAGTAGTTGGTCAGTAAGCTGTGTTCTGGTGGAATTGTTGAGATATACCTACTCTCCTATAGTGTCCTTAAGGACTCTGTTTTAATGAGAAGCAGTGAAGTTGGAGGATGAAAATGTGGTTCTCGGTGGTCTTTTTTTTCATCCTTCCTTCCTTTCTGTAATCCTGTTGTGCTATTAATCCTTGTGCTATCCTACAAGAAGGTGCCAGTCTCCCACCTTAGTAGCCCTCTGATCCTTCTGAGTTGTTGCCCTAACTCAACTTTAACAAGGAAGTTCAGAGATGCTGTTAAACCTGACACACATCTTGTGTGGTAGCTAGGTGTTGTATTGCATTATTTTCTTCATATAAACATGTAGGATTGAGATTTAGCTCGAGGAGATCAAAGGTATGCTGACTTTACCACTCTAATAATGCAGTGTAAGAATGACAGTAAGAACTGGATAAGACTTAGGAAAATTATCTTGAACACTGAGAGGTGTTCTAGATTAAGATGGTGGTGTATTGTGAAAAGCAGAAAGTTAGGACATGTCTATGATGCTTTTTTGGGGGAGGGTGGGCCGTTTAGGAATACTTCATATACCCATGACTGAGGCATTTAGGCATGAATTGACTAGTTACTACTTTTTGCTTGTTTTTGTCCTGCTTTGTGCTAATCAAACTTCTGTTTAATCAACAGAGATGCTGTTCAGTTAAACGTGACTGCCACACAACAGCTCCTCTTCTTGGCACAGCGGATGAAGAATCTGGAAGTGTTCATGCACGTTTCAACTGCCTATGCGTATTGTAATCGAAAACAGATTGAGGAAATAGTTTATCCACCTCCTGTTGATCCCAAGAAACTGATAGATTCTCTCGAGTATGTGTTATGTTTTATGAAGCTACTTCAGTAACCTGTAACCACTTGCTTCCTAGTAGTGAAGTACCAAAAAATGGTTAGGACCCTGGAAAGATGAAGAAATTAGTTTATACTGTTCTGTAAGTCTGACAGCATGGCTGACAGTTCCCTTTTCTGAAAAGAAGATAGGCTAAGGTTTTATTGTCACTTTCAGCTGAGCTAGGTGTGGAGCGGTACTGAAGGAGTGGGATGCTTATATCTGTTTATGATGCCTACTATATGCTGAGAGTGGCAACTTTTCATCTGTATGATAAGCTGAATTAGGAGCCATTAAAAACACAAAAGCTGTGCTATTACAAGTATGCTACCACTGGCATCGTGAAGGAAAGGGATAAAAACCAGGACAGTGCCCTTTAACAGCAGCTTCCACTACATCTACCTAAAAGCCATAGCAAGATCAGTCTGAGACACTGAAATAATATTACTTAACTGCTCAGAAACACAGCTGTAGAACTAGTTCTGTTATGTATTCAGAGAGTGCAAATATCTAGCTTTTTAGTCTTGAATTGGGCATTACTGGGGGAAAAAATATTGCTCATTTCATTTTTTTTTTTTTCCTGTGTATTAGCCGACCTGAGGTCTCATTTATTAGCTGTCAAACCCTAACTGAAACAGATGGCATATATGGGATAAGTCAAGCGTAGTATAATAAATAATTATCTCATCTCTGAATCAGTCTCTCCCTTCTCTGTCACACAGAATATCACCCTTTGTAAGAGAAATATGAAAGTAAAAATAATTAAATAAAAAGTAAAATATCTTCTTTAACTTGTTATTATAGATGTAAGAACACTAATATTAAAAACAGATGAGATGCTACCTAGAACACACATTGAACCAACCCTTTTTTTATAATGTTGACTTTAAATATACTTTCAAATGAGGTACTCTGAAATAGTAATATTTTTGTCTATCTTCTTTTCACAAGCAGGATAAATATAACTTAAACTGCTTGGTTTGGGCTTGAACAGCTGTCTTTTATTTTAGAACTCATGACAATGAGGGAAGGCTTTTGGTAACTTACACAAGAGTGATGTCTTTAGCCAACAGCTGAATGAGACACACAGAAACAGATTTGTGTCCCTCTGTGCTTTTCTACTCCTCTTTGCATGCCACTTCATATCATGAAGACAGTCTGATGCATGTCAGCTTTGAGCATTGGTGAAGAAGAATAACAATGTTGGCTGAGGTGCATTTATGTGGTGGCTGAGGCAAATAAAATCCAAGTCTTGTTTTGAAGTGGAGAACACTAAAGTAGCAATAGTTAAATGGGCACACCTCTGTTGTACTTGTGTGCTGTGACTGAAGGCTATTACAGTTTTAAATGCAAACTGCTGAATGAATTGGGAAGTGAGATGAAATTGCAAGACTTAACTAAATTAGAGGGAGAAACATGGTGACTCAGTTTGCTTCGGAGGTGTGAGATTGCTTAATGTCACAATGGAGGTGATGCTCATAATGCAGCTGGGATGCCTTCCCAGTGGCATCACTGTTTAGATCAATTAATGCTAATTGAGGAACAGTGTGCCTGTGTCCCAAAGACTAACAAGTTTTATGGTTTAGTTTGAAACAAAATGAGCATGAAATTGGTATAAGTAGTCATCTGTAAGCTGGTAGTAATGTCCTTAAACAAACCAGCCTGACTGTACTGCTGCTGTAGGATCTCAAATAAAACATTCATCCTTAAGACCCCTTTTCAGAAGGGTTCTACATATGCAGTTGCCACCTTAATTTAAATAGCAGTGTATAATCAAAATGAGTAATAGGCAGGCTCTATTAAACTTGATTTTTTTTTTCTTTTTTTCTTTTTTTTTTTTTTGTCCTCTGGCATTGGCTTTCAGTTTAAATAAGCAAAGCCCCATAACTCTTATATCTTGATGAATGGTATTTTAGGAGGCTACGTGATTTTAAAGACAAGTGCAGTATAAGCTGTCAGCAGACATTTATTGTATGATATGCATATGCTTATGGAAATATTTTATAACTTCCAGCTGTTTAAGTAGGAAGAAATATGTGATAGGCTAACTTCAGTGGGGGTTGGTGTTAAATTCTGAAAGTCAAGCTAAGATCTAAAGTGTAATAGTTTAGTGTTATATACTGGAGTTGTTGCAGAAACATGAATTATAGAACTGAATTTTTAATTATTGCCTAAATTTCTTCACAGAACTTCTTCTGTGCTTATGCAGCTTCTAGGGGAATGATAAAGCTTTGGTGGTTTTGGTGTCATTTTGTTGTTGAGTATTTTTTGGGTGGGTTGGTTGGTTGTGTGAGGTTTTTTTGTTTGCGTTTTTTTTTTATGGGGTGTGCTTTGAGATTGAATTTTAATTTTGCTTTCTGAAGTATCTTTGTTTTATGATATTTTTTTACATATCTCTTTACATACAGCTTTTGCCCCCGCCCTGGCGAAGCAGCATGCAGTAATTTACATTACCTCTTATTTTGTTTCTTTAGGTGGATGGATGATGGCCTAGTGAATGATATTACTCCTAAACTGATAGGCGACAGACCTAATACTTACACATATACAAAAGCCTTAGCTGAATATATAGTACAACAAGAAGGTGCAAAATTAAACACAGCCATTATAAGGCCATCTATTGTTGGTGCTAGCTGGAAGGAGCCTTTTCCTGTAAGTCATCAAGCTTTCACCTGACCATCTTGCCTGTAAACTGTAGTACGTCCTCACAGCCTGTTTATCTGGTGACCTTTGTAGAGGAAAGTCTTTTGGACTATGAAGTTGTGGCTTGGTTGCTTCTGGATAACAACTCTGATACCAAAGCTGCAAATACAGTATTCTTATGTGGGAAATATAGGGGTAAATTACTTCTGCTCACAGAACAATACACTTCTGTCACAATGGGAGATACTATTTCACACATGAAACAAATGCTTACCTTTTAACTTCATAATTCTGTCTATCTTAATCTGTTTTTACCCTCTTCAAGATACTTTGGTAAGTCAGTAGCTGCAAAGGATGACTAAGAAAACTGGGGACTGCAGGACAGAAAGATGTTTTGGCTCTGCTTCTTTTAGTCAAACCCTGTATGCTTTGTAGGGCATGGCATAAGTTCTGTGGGCTGTATGCTGTATTGATGTATAGCATATATGCTATATGCTTCCTCCCGTATGGGAGACTGGTGTTGGAATAGCTTCTCCAGTTCAAGACTGAATGTCTCAATCCATGTAATTGACTTTGCTTACCTTTTTGAGTATGTACAATGTACCTGTCAAACTAATTAAGTATAGAGTGTCTAAATACTGCCATTAAAGATGAGGAAGAATGTTTTCTGTTTGAAAAATGAAAAAAACTAATAATCAATAGCAAAACTGCATATCTGTTTTCTCTGAGTTTCTAGAAGCTAGTCTAAAAATACTTGTAGACTTGAATACTTCCATCATAAACATATTTTTACAGACAATGCACTGTAGTTTATTCACTAAGAAATAAGCAAGCTAGCATCTCACTTTGAAGGACCAGTGAAGAGCTCTTGTCTGAGTCATAGCAACTTGTTACCAGATTTTGCTATGAAAGATCGTCATTTAGAGAGACAGAAATTGGTATCTTTGTCCTCTTTATTCTCTTTTTCTACTACTCCTTACACTTGTAGAAACTTCTCAGTTTTTTCACTTGAAATTGCTGACTTCAGCATTTTCTAACCAAATACTTTCCTTCCCCCTGTTCATAATAGGGATGGATTGATAACTTCAATGGACCTAGTGGTCTCTTCATTGCCGTAAGTATTGAATATTCTTAAATTTTTTCCTCCCTTGTGGAAGGCAACAAAGCTTCATATGTTTTACTGGTGGGTCTTCTGTCTCTTTTTTTTGTTCTTGTTGTTTTGTTCTTTAAGGCAGGAAAAGGAATTCTTCGAACAATGAGAGCTTCCAACAGTGCAGTAGCAGATCTTGTTCCAGTAGATGTTGTTGTTAATACGACACTGGCTGCCGCCTGGTATTCTGGAGTTAATAGGTATAACAGGTGACAATAGAGAGTACAAAGTATTTTGAAATTGTATTGTGTATTTGAATAAATCACTGAACTTCTAATCAGTGTCCTGCTATTCCCCCAGACAAGAAATCTAAGGTTCTAATAGCATTAGTCCTTCAAAGTGTAACTTCCTTATACCAGAGAGACATCACCTGTTGATACTGCTGTACAAGCTATGCCTGAAAATTGTTTCCTGGGCCTTGTTGTAATCAGTACAATCTACAGTAATATAGGTTATACCTTCTCTGAAGGAAAAGAAATCCAATAGTGATAAAAGTACTGGAAGGTGATTGTCCTGGGTTTTGGCTTGGACAGAGCTAGTTTTCTTTTTAGTAGCTCGATTATATGGGATTTATTATGAGAAGAACATTGATAACATACTAATGTTTTAATTTGTCGTTGGAAGTTGAAGGACTTTCCAGCATCCCTGTGTTTTGCTAGTCTGCAGGTGCAAAGGACTAGGGGGAGGGAATGTTAAAATTAATAACCCAAATTGGTATTTGGATATGCCAGTGGAATATTCCATATCATACAATGTCATGTTCAGTACGTTAATGAGTGTCTCTTGCGCTCCCTGTCTTGCTTGGGCTCTCACTTTTTAGTTTCGGGATTGTTGCTCCTCTGGGATTGTTATCTGGGAATGGGCCTGGCTTGGTCAGTGGGTGGTGAGCAATTATGCTGTGTGTCACTTGTTTGTATGTCTTATTATTACCATTATTATTGTCACTATTTAAGTTTTATTTAAATCATTAGTGTTCTTATCTCAACCTGCAAGCCTCCTTACTCCTCCAGTTCTCTCCCCTATTCCCTGGGTGTGGAAGGGGTAAAGTAAGCAGGTGGCTGTTTGGTGTTTGGCTGCTGGCCAAGCGAAACAACAGTGATATTAGGAAGCAAAAAATCTAACATAGGACTTCCAGCTTTGTGTAAATGATGTTGTTGAGAGAAAGGGTAACTTGGGGTGTGTCTCTTTTCTGTGTTTTTAAAAGTTTGGTTGTCTTCTAACTTGCTTTTTTGTCTTTCCTGCCCCCCCAGACCACGAAATGTCATGGTATATAACTGTACAACAGGTGGCACCAATCCTTTTCACTGGGGTGAAGTTGGTATGCTATGTTTCTTTTTTTTTTTTTTAATAAACTTTAATAGAAAAATAAGACCAAACAATAAAAGCACAGGTTATAATTAGTAGGCCATATTGCATTTTTATTGTTGGAACTAGTATAATAGCCATACCTCTCAATTTTGCAGTGTATTGTGCTTTTTCATTATCTTCTAATGTTAATTCTCTTGTAGCATTAGCACTGTTTTATTTTGTTCTTGGTGGTTTTTTAGTTTTTTTTTGTTGTTGTTTTTTTCTTGTTTGCTTTTTAATTCTGTGGGAGAACTGATTTTTCTGTTTGCTGCTGCCACGACCTAATCTTCAGTGTGGGTAGTGTGCAGAGAAAAGGATTGCTCAGACGACCAGTAGTGATGTGAGGTTTAATGCCAACTTTACTAAATACGTATGGATAAATAGTCCACAATTAAATGTTTTGTACATCTGCATAATTGAGAGGTATGATAATAGTTTTGCACTTGTGTAGCTCTCTGTATTTGGCTTAAGATGGTTGAGGTGGCTTTTTAAATCTTCAGATAACTACATGAGACTTCAACTATTCATGTACAGGGAAAAGTAATCTTTTAAAAGTATAGCCACCTATTTTCAGCTCTTAGATATCCTGACTAGAATGTAACAGTCATGCCAAAAGCCTTGCAATAGTTTTTCTTATAAATAGCAATACAAGGTGAATGGCATTGGTAAAGCTGTTTATTGCTTTCAGTTTTTTAGAAATAGAGTTCTTAAGCTCAGATTAATTTTTTGTCTTTCAGTTAACTTAAATACTTAAACCTGTCTTATTTCTCTTGACTACTTTCTTCATGCTTTGTACTTGCTTTTGCCCATTTTTAGATATATCTGTATTTATAAACCTTATTGCTTCAGCCAAACTTGGGAAATTGCTGACTTCATTTGTATTCCAATTTGAATCGAGGTATTTAAACACTGTCTGTAACAGCAGCATAGCATTACAAGAGATAATTGCGAAGATGAGGTTAATTTCAACATAACTTTTTAAGATACTGATCCTGCATATCTGTCATGTACAGAATTTTCAAGTGTCAGCAGGAGTTTCTTAGTCCTATCCTAATAACATTTTTCTTAATGCTTAGATGTGGATAAATTGTTTAAAAATGTCATTTGAAATGCATTTCGGATGCTTGCAGTAGTCCTCAGTCTGTTTTTTAAATTATTCTTCACAGAAGAGATTAGAATAGCCTTCTTCATGAAATATAGATGATTATTTAAATAGCTTTACATGCTATATAAACTCAAATTGCTGTGAATTTTTGAAATCAACATCTTCTAAGGCAGGGAAGAGGAACAGAAAGAGAGAAGCTACAATAAAATAAAATACTGAAGATGAAGGCATAAAAGACCTCTTGGCTATAATAAGAACCAGTTCAACAATTTTTTTTAAGTTAAAAGCTTATGATTGTTTTAGTTTCTGTGGATTGTAGAAGAGTTAAGGTGGTTATTTAAATAACATACTGAAGTAAATATTCTACACTGTAATGTACTTTGACAACCATTAAATTTTACGTGGTTATTATCAAAGCTGTTACGCAACTTTTCTTTCTCAGAATACCATGTAATTTCTACTTTCAAGAGGAATCCTCTCGAACAGGCCTTCAGACGGCCCAATGTAAATCTAACTTCCAATCACCTTTTATATCATTACTGGATTGCTGTAAGCCATAAGGCCCCAGCATTCCTGTATGATATCTACCTCAGGATTACTGGAAGAAGCCCAAGGTAATGGTGATTAGCTCTGTCTTGTCTGTTCCTCTGACTTTTAAACAAAGCTATGCTTACATTATGATGTATATTGATTATTTTTAATTTTTTTTTTCCCTTTAATGCTTTGTGACTAAAACTCAGCCTTTTTTCCTGAGAACAGGTCTTTGAATTCAAAGTGACTTTGAACTTTCTAGCAAAATATGAGGATGTTTTTATTGGATAGTTTAGGGTTTTGTGTAGTCAAGGTAAACAGAATTACAAGATCTAGCAAGTAATGTCTGTGCTTGAATAATGAATACTCAAAATATGTTGATCCTTATTTTTTCCTACAGGATACCACATTAATTTGAATTTCAAGATAAATCCATTAGAAAGTGCAGTAAGGCACCCTAACATTAGTTTACAATCCAACCCCCTCTTGTATCAATATTGGACTGCAGTCAGCCATACAGTACCTGCATTTTTGCACGATCTTTTGCTCAGATTGACAGGTCATAAACCACGGTAAGAAGGACAGGGCTAAAAATATCTTGCTGGTAGGGTGATGAAGACTTGTGAAGAAGATCTGGCATGGGCACTATCTAGATTTACTAACTATAAGCAATAACAATCCAGTGGCAGTGTTTCTAAGAGATTAACGACTGGCTCAACAACGTTGTCCAAGATACATCTCTAATCAGAATCCTAGTCAGTCATTAAACTCTAGGAAGTGGCTTGCATTAAGATTGTTATTGCTATTATAAACTGAAAATGGAACAGGAGACAGCGTTAAAAATTGTGGGTTATTCTTGTAGATGATACAACTTGATCTGGTACGTTGGTTTGTATCATCTCAACGTTCCGTTCAGTTTATAATATTGGCGCTAGTATCTGGCTAACTTCTTAAGTGGTGAAAATGGCATAGCTCTGCTAAATAGGCTAAACTAAATTATGTAGAAGGAATATAAGATGTCACTTCAATTTGTTTCAGATTTGCCAAGCCACATGATCTTAACTCATTGCATATGTTATGTTTTCAAAAGTATTTCTCTTCAGACCCTATAAAATCGCCACTGTGGTGACAGTGTATTAACACAAGTGAGTATTTGTTCATTGTCCTGTAGTCTAGGCCTGTCTTACAAGGAGGGGAAAAGTTCTGTAGTAGACTTGGCAGAGGATCGGTAGAAGGAAGTTGTGTAAGTGGTTTGTAGGAGAACTTCTAAACTGCCTTGGGTTCTGTTGTTCCAAGCCTACTCAATAGTGTAATACTGACAGAAACAGTAGTGGCAGGGTAGTCACCTTCCCCCATTAAAAAGATGTAAACTCTTCAGAGTAAGGGAAGGTGTTGAACATACATGTTCCTAGTTTTTAGATTCTTTTGCAGTTTTAAGTTATTCTGAATAAAAATTGATAGAAGTTCTCTGACAGATATGAAAACTTTGTCGTCACTCACTAAAAATAGTTATACTATAATTACAAACCTACTGTCTTTAAAATGGTTAGGTAATAGCACTGCTAGAATCTTGTCAGTCTTTAAAAGGCATCTAGTCTTTTAAGTACTTGAACAGTGGGAGTAAAATAAGGCTGTGAATAATCATATTACTTAGAACATTCTTGGCAGTTTTATAACACCAGGAATGTTGAATTTCGTTTTTGCTTTTCCTGGAGTTTTTACTTGATGAAATTTAGAACTTTAATCAGTACTAGTATAATTGGTGACATTAAATATGTATTTTCTAGTCTGTGAAGTATTACTGATATGAGTATTATTAATTAGTTTAATATAATGGTGTGTGGGTGAGTTTCCTACCATGCACAAGATTTCCAGTTTGGAGAAAAAATGGGAGATGAAACTAAAACAGGTTGTTGTTCAGTCACTAAGGTTACTCAAATGCACTTGAAAGAAAAGCTTTTAAGTTTGATTCCTAGCCCACTGTACAGGAAAATAGCTTTAATTATATGGCACTTTTTTTTTTTTTAAGCATTTAAAAACCAGGAGCCTGCAGTAGGAGCAGTTGAAGCAAACAAATATAAAGATGCAAGCAAGACATGCAGTGTTAAACCCTTATGAGCTTCATACATTGTTTAATAATAGAATAAATTTGAGACAGATCTTTACTCTTCTACTTTTCTGTAGTCTTCTGGCTCAAAGTACTTTGAAAGCTGCTTTAGCTGATGGGCTGGAGACAGTAATGGTATAGGGATGTACTACTGTTGCTGTGGTCGTTCTGTCCAGTTGACTGAATAGTTTTAACTATCGGGTAGCATGTACTAGGAAACTTTTAAAGCCTTGGAAACACTTTTGGAGATTCATAAACCCAATATAATGCTGTTCTGATTGAAGACAGGCGGCTTAATCAAAAATATGACCTTTTCCACTGTGATTTAGCAGAAAAACTTGAGCAGGATAATAAAAATGTAATAAAATCAGCACAAGAAAATTCAAATATTGTGCTAACTTGACTTCACATGGTCGATAGCCTGCTCTCTCTGTCCTAAGTCTGAATACACTTCTGAGATCTTTATTGTGTACAATGTAGGAAAAAAACCTATAAGCAATTAAATTACTGTGTAGGTTTAATTGCACTGTTGTCATACTGTCAGGATATTGTACTGCAACTGAATGAGAAATTTTTAACAAGTGGAAGAAATCGATCAGGCCTATGACCCTTCAGAACTAAAGGATTATGTTCACAATAATACTAAAAAAAAATCCCTGTTTTCAAAAAATCCTGATTTATTGAACTCTTACTGCAATATGAAATAATTCTTTTGCACCTCACTTGTGGAAGCAGTGTTTTTAGTGAGATGGAAGTATTTTTGTTGTTTTTTTTGCATCTAGTTGAAGGTTCTTGAATATAACAATTCTCTGAAATTCTCTGATAATATTAACAGTTCAGGGAAGGAAGAAATAATGCATATAATATTTCTTCCATATTTTATAGAGAGAACATGTACAATAAGGATTTGCTTAATGAAGATGTAGTATTTTGTACTAAAGACTGTTACAGCATTGTGCAATTACATAGTGGTGATAATCAGCATCCAAGTTTAAGGGTAGTGCTGTTGGTAGCTTGCCATATATACTTAGTTCCATAGCAAAGCTTATTAATTGTCTAATTAACTTTTAGTATAATGCGTATTCTTTATTGTAACTTTGCATAGTGCTTAGAACAACAGAACCATATACTATTTAAAAACAATGAAGTATATTTCAAATTGTAAAACTTTTAAAAATACACACAGAGCAGGTCTTTACTCTGGACGAACAATGTGGCGTGAAATAGTTAAAGTTCTAATTCAGGACTTCCTACAGCAATTCATTTTCTGTTACTTCTTGGAAAGCTGAAGAGCAGGTGTGGTCCATGTATGTAGGGAAATGTTAAGGACATAATTTCATATCTATAATTTCAATTTAAAGCTTCTTGAAACTTAACATGAAGCACCTTTCACATAATTACTGTCTTATAAACCAGAAATGAGTAAAAAGTACACTCTCATTGAATAGATTAATACAGTTTTCTTCTTGGAAGCACTTTTAATTTGTGCATTTAAGTGAACCACAGAGCTGTTTGAAAGATAATATTCAGTATTCACAGCCTAATGAAAATCTGAACAAAGACAAATGTGAAAGCTTGTTTTGTGTATTTGAGGAATCTTTTTTTCAAAAAATATAATTAACTCTATGTAATGCTTATTCAGACACTTGCAGACTGGCAGCCTGTAGATCAACTGAAGGATCAGTCTGTATTTAGCATCAGAACTTTTTTTAGCCTGGAGACAATAGGTTGTGTGTAAGACTTCTTCACAACGCAGTCGTAACCTTAAGCCAAATTGCTTTCAACTGTCTGGTATACAAACGTGTCCGCTGAACTTGGGGATAATTGAATTCACTATTGCTTAGAAATTTTAATTCCTGTGATGTGCTTCTCAAACTGTTGTAATGTATTTTGTGTTAATGGCAGTAAGGACTGCCTAGTAGAGGAAAAATTCTATTTAGTATCTAGGTGAAAGCCTTGCATGCTCTCACAGTGACTTGCTGACTGCTGCTAATGTTCAGATCTTTATGATGATCAGCAGGTCTCACTTTTTCTGTCTTCATCTTACAAAGAAGGTGTGATGCAATGCTTGATATTATACTGCCTGGTTATATATGGCTTTGATATTTATGGCTTGTATCCAATAGCTATCTCTGGAACAACCTGTGAAGTGTATGTTTCAAAACTTCAGGTTGAGAGATAAAGTTCCATTATATGTATTCGTGGTCTTTTTCAGTCATGTGTGTATTCCCGTTTGCAGGAGGAATATGGTGCCATTGAAGTTATAAAACTAGTCTGCCAGGGCTACTACACAAGTGTCCACTGAATGACACTAATTGCTGACATCTCTGAATATGGGAGGCTGTCACCATACTTCTTTCTCTTCTAAAAAGAAAAAAGTAGTTTAATGTTGATTTAATGCAAAATAACAAGCTGTCAGCAAGAAAGTTGGTCCTCTTTTGCCAACTTTGTAGTTGATCTAGCAGTTGAAAGTGGAGACATTTGAATCTTTTTGGCTGATATATGAAAAAACTAACCCTACAAAGAAAAAAAAATTTCACTGATGAATTGAATCATCTGATTCTATGGTCAGTCACTAAATCCAATTTGAGTTGGAGGCAGGGAAAATCTGCAGCTGAGGTAGCTTTTTAGCCACTTGATTTTTAAATTTTTTTTTAGTTATATTAATTTTGGTTTTTAAAATCAGCTTAGCTATTCTCTAAAACCATATCCATAAGCAGATACAGGAAGGTTCTGAGCAGAGGTTAGTCTTTACATTAGTTTAAATTTAGTTTGTTTTTGTTTGCAGAAAAGAGTGAAAACCAATGTCTGCGGACAGTAACAAGCTCAAAATCTACACTTGTCTAATCAAATATTCATTTGTACCATTTAGTGTTTTGCAGAGACACGAGTTTCCTTAAAGTGCAGCAGTCTAACTAAAACTCAGGTGTTCTTCCAGCTTAGCATAAGAACACAAAAGGGCAAGTCAACTAATTTAAATAATCTGTTGCTGTCAGTGGACAGAAGTCTGCAAAAAGTCTAAGCACTTAGTCACTGTCTCCTGTTTGGCAGTATTTTCATCCAGGCCATATTGCTATCAGGTTGTCCTGGCTTATCTGACCAGGCAGATCTTTGCTTTTCAAGTTTCATGTTATTTTGTAAATTTTTCTACTCAACTGTTATGCACTTTTTTATGTTCAGTTTAGTCTTGTTAGCACAGGATATGTTTTGGATGCACAGTCTACATTCCTGATTATTTTTGAATCAGAGGAACTCTGGTTTAACTTGGCTCCCACTGTTGCCACCTTGACTAGCTGGTAAAATTATAAACTGGTGTTTTAAAGCATCTAGAAATGCTTACTAATAAAATTAGCTGGTGGTCTAAAATTTGAATACAACTCTGAATTTGTATTGGTCCATTTCATGAGAAGAAAAGGAGGTAATTTTTATATTTCCTTAAATACTGAGATGCCAGCCATTAGTGACAGTAGGGGACACTATTATGTTGCAAATGCTTTCTTTAAGAAGAGTTTCTGGGCCGATGTGCTATATCCCTTCTACAAGTATGAATGCATCAAGGCAGCTTTCAGAGAAAAATCAATGGGTTTTATTGCTTCTATGAACTTATTGAACAAAACTTCAGAAAGCCATTTCCTGTTAATGCTGGGTTGTTTTGCTTTTTTTGACTTCCCCACTCCCTCCTCATGCTTAAAATGATCAGTATGTACTGCTGTAAGGATCAAATTGGAAGCAGTTCTGCAAGATGGAAATACATCAAGCACCCAAAGCAGGAATTTAATAGTATTAGGTTATGTGGTACCAGTTAGTACTTACTGAAATTGAGTGACCATCTCTAACACTGGAAACAATTTTCTTCTCATAAATGTGGGAGCTTCATGTCTGAGAGACTGGATGATTCACATTTTTTAGGTCCACTTCAGATAGTTTGATTAAAGAGAAACTTGCCCAAATTGATCCTTATAGCATATTTTCTCTGTATTCCAAGTGATGGTTTTATAGAGTTGCTTCCTCTGCATAATAAAGGGTGATGGAAGGTATTTCTGCATATTTTGAAGTAGCATAGAACTGATCACCTAACTAGCAGGATCTACTATGGTCCATCTGTGCCCTTAAATATTTTCCTGCCCTTTGCTGCAGAAGCAGTAGTGTTAAGGGGCTAAGCCATATTTATGATGATTTTAAGCTTTGATCTCTTAGTGTTCACAGTAAACCAGTTTTGTTTTGTTACAGAGATCTGATCTTGGGTAGTGTGTGGGAAGATCGGGGAAACTCACTCCCTTACTTGAAGTTGTCATGTGCATATGTTCTGCACTGTGCAATTTGACTTTTTCATCCTTTCATCAAGTCAGATTGTTCAGTACAGCTAGGTATTCCAGTATGCTGAAGTGAAAATGGTCTGTGTCCTAATGTAAGAGTTACCAACAAAAGACAACGTTTTACTATATCTTTTTTTTTTCCCTAGAGAAGAGACTTACTATTGCAACAAGTAGTAGAATTAAGAAAAAAGGACTGTCCTATAATTTCTAATTCTATATAAAGATTGGACAGTCAAAGCCCACTTTAATATGCAGAAATATCCTGTTGATCGAATATAACAAGCTTTGGGAACAGAGCAAGATGGGATATATTAACATAGAGGTGTGGGGTTGGAGGGTGAAAAAATGATCTTACTGTGTTTGAACTATTCCTTACTACTGTCACCTGTACCTTCCATGCCTTGGACTGTAGGATGATGAAAACAATAACTCGTCTTCATAAGGCCATGATGTTATTGGAATACTTTACAAGCAATTCTTGGATCTGGAATACTGAAAATATGACTATGTTAATGAACCAGCTAAACCCCCAAGACAAAAAGGCAAGTAGCTGTGTGATGTGGGCATGGAAATTGAAAGTGAAATACAAGCCCCTTGATTTTCAGATTGAATAAAGGCATGAACTGTATAAGGCCTTACTGTAATGTAGAGCTGGAGATTCCTGTTGCATCCTTTCAGTTGCACCAGGGCTGTGTTATGAGCTAGATCAGTGGTGTGATCAGAGATGAGGAAGGGCAAGACCTACTTGAAGGAGACCTGGTATAAAAGCTTGGTTTTGGAGTGGTCTGATCATCTGATCTGGTGTTGCCCATATAGCAACCAAGTGGCCAAGCTGTTATGATTTGACCTACATCATAAATAAAACAACACTTACTCACCACTGTCTCTTTTCTGAGGAACAAGAGGTGGGTTTTGAGGGACTTTTTTGCTTGTTTTGAAACTAGTAACAACTTCTGTGCCCTTTTCATGCTTTGGCTGGAGAGGCCTTGTAATCAAAGAAATGAAAATGTAAATTATCTTACTTCTCACACTCTTGCTGTGTGACTCAACCTGCCTTATGCAGGGGGCAGAGTGTAATAGAAACACGATGACAGTAAAGTCCTGAAGGTGGTTGAGGAAGAACAAAAACTTTTGTTGAGTGCAGGGTCTGAGTAAGAGTAAATGAAAGAACTCAAAGGAAAAGTCTTAGTCTTCCCACTGTGTGTGGTTGTTGACCATCTGTGTGAGTCTATTTTTGCGCTGCATGTACCAATCTCAGGAGTAACAGAAATTCCTGGATGTGGCTAGCTGGTTCACCCTGGGGACTACTGTTGACTGAAGCTACCTTACTTTCCTGCATGTGTCCCTGTGCTGCCAGATTCCTACCTCCCTGCCCCTTGTATGGCTGGGAAAAGTTATGCAAATCTTTCTGGATTCATTCCAAGTTATTAAAAATAAATTTGTGCTCTAGTGAAGCTGTAATGGAATGGAGTTGTTCCCTTCCCTCTTCCCACCCTCCAGCGTGTCTCAAGGGAAGATACATGTATATGTTAAAACAAAGATGTATTGCAACTGAGATCAATTTCTGCTCCTCCCTGGCCTAACATTTAACTGAGTTTAAACTTTCTTTTTGCTGTAGTTTTGTTGGTTAATATTCAGCAGGATCATCGTTTACACTTTTAAAAACTCAAATTCCCTTATGCATTTGGATCAGTTTTGTTATCTTTAAAATGTCTTTCCTAATCATGTGTTTTCCAGAATCTAGTTCTATAGTTAAGTTGAAGAAAAGCTGCCAAACATTTAAATAAACTGTCTAGAAGTAGGAAATATGATAGCTTTTAGTGATTCTTGTGTAGAGAGGATTTCTACCCCTTCCCCCCAGCAACTTCAGTTCTGGATAAGTTAAAAAAACAAAACCAAAATAACCCCAGAGCTTTGGACTGCTAATATTTTCAAATAGCTGAATTTTAAGTAAAATGTGCGTACAGTAATAAAGAACTACTTGAAATAGTGGTTGAGACTTCACTTTCTTTACTTTTACATTCTTGCTATGTTGATCTATTATGGGAAATAAAGTTTAACTGAGAGATTCTGATAATTTAGCAGTCCTAGGAGGCTGTTTAGTATATGTATGTATTATGTGATATAGACTAGAACTACATGCTGACCTTTAATTTACAAATAATGCCAAATTACAAAGACTCACTGTCAGGAATTGTCTTCAGAACTGTCTTTGGTTTATTTTTCATCATACTTTATAACACACCTGCCATGCTGTTAAGCAGCTTATTTCGAAGCATGGACTTGGAGATTTAGTGTATGTTTAACAGCTTATGGAGTTGAACACAGTTTCATGAGGAAATCAATTAGTGAAAAGCTTGAGTTGTGAATTTACTGTAGTAACTTTGTCTTCTGCAGAAGGCACTCACGTAGTTCTTTTCACAGTCTAGCTGTACAACTATAAACACAGCTAAAAGAACTCTGGATTTATCAAACAGTGAACTTGCCACAGAGCAGTGTTTATAGCATATTAGAATTATTTTGTTGCTTAAAAGGAAACAACATAATGGAAAATAGTTATTTCTAGAGTGGAATTCCTTACAGACAGATGAAATGGCAAAGCAGTGCACATGTAAGTGGAGGGAAGAATATTGCTGCTGAGGAGGGCAAATAAGGCATGAAATGGTTGAAATTTGGAAGAGATAGTATAAGAAGCTAGTGGTTGAGTCAGAAATGGGATCTACATCTGAATTGTTCTTGTAATTAAGGACAAGATAACTTTCTTGCATCAAAGACAAAGTGGAATTATCTGGTATAAAGGCATTTATTATTTTCTTTTAAATTATTATAGCAGGTGAATGTTTAGACAACTAACAGAAAGCTTTTATTTTATACAGACGTTTAATTTTGATGTTCGACAACTACATTGGGCAGAATACATGGAAAATTACTGCATGGGAACGAAGAAATATGTGTTGAATGAAGAAATGTCTGGCCTCCCTGCAGCTAGGAAACATTTGAATAAGTAAATATAATTTTTTATTTTTCTGTTTGTTTTCTGTGTTTTCCTGCCCTTGTCAAGTTTTGCTTTTCCATGTTATGGCTTAATTGTTCTTTATAGCACCTCCAGAACTCTGCTGTTCCACTCCAGTGGTTTGAAACATTTTATAATGAAGTCAGGTGTCATCTTTCTTGTTCTATTTGTTGCTCCTGAGTTGCTCTCAGTATTAATAGTTAGAGTATTAGTCTAGGATTATGGTTGTAGCTCTGATCACTAATGTATGTTGTAATTCAGTTTTCTGACTTTACCCAAGTATCTTTTGGAAAGTAAAAAGGTACAAAGTAACACAAAGGTCAGAATGGCTTGTTCAGTTAAGGAGGTTTAATAAACAATAGTTGTTTGTCCTGGGAATGCAATCTTTTGAAGCAGATGAATAAACAGGCATAGACTCTCTGCCTCAAACCAGTAAACTTTGATGTTGGTGCTCTAAGATGACTTTCTTAGCCTTTTATTTGTGCCTTGACTCTTCCAATTTAAATGCATTGTTACTGTCCAGAATTTTATTGGCACAGTTGCCCTTGTTATGTTCTTGGCTGATTCATAATGACAGTTGTAGGCTTTTTGATTTGTCTCTTTAAAGAGTGAAATAAAAGTGATTAATCTTGTACTGCAATGCTAATTCACATCTGCTATCCTGATAGCACAGAGGAGTGGTCTAGGTCATGACTTGTGTCATTCTTCTAAAGACAAGGATTTGCAGTTGCAGAGTGGATTGGTGTGATATGTTACAATTTCAAATATACTTTTGAAAGGTGGTAATCTTTGATAATGGTGAGGATAGCTGAAGAGGTGTCCACTTCTGATTTTTTTTTTTTTAATTTAGATGCTGTTAGAAAATGCATAGTAGTTACCATCCAGCTACCATTCTTTGTACAAAGGATTGTCCCAAAAATAACATGAGCAATAGGCTTGTATCGGAACAGCTAAAGATTGCTAAATGTCACAGTTGGCCTAAAAAGACACTTAGTTTTTCCTGATCTTTAAATATAGTTACTTGAGAAGGAATGAGTGTAAAATTGCAGTGAAGACTCCAGGCTCTGTGGTTGGAATTTATTATTATTTTTTTTTTAATGTATGAAGTTTTAAATACATGGAGAGGAGTTAATAGTGTTAAATATTTCCTAGTGTTTGGGGTGGATGGCAGCCTTCTATAGGTAAATTACTGTGTCACCTTAGCTTTAAGAAGTTTTTGCCAAGCAGCTATAAAGTACATGTGGTTGCCTGTGTTCCTTAGTTTTCATGTGTTCCCCTCCTCTGCAGTGAACTACAGAGAAGCTTTTTGTGTTTGGTCCTTCACTTATTAGCTTGCTTCCATCATTCATTTAATACCACTCATAATGTATCTTGAGATGAATAGATGAACAACTTAAATGCTGTATTAGAAATTAATTTTTAGAGTGTTCTTTTTTCCTGTAAGTCTTGGTACCTTGGCTTACCATTGTTTCTTTTGTTTTTCCTTAGGTTAAGGAATATACGCTATGGCTTCAACACAATTCTTGTGATCCTGATCTGGCGTATCTTTATTGCAAGATCACAAATGGCAAGAAATATCTGGTACTTTGTGGTTAGTCTGTGTTACAAGTTCCTCTCCTACTTCAGAGCCTCCAGTACTATGAGATACTGAAGAAGAGAATTTAGCATTAGGACATCTATGCATATGGTGGTCTAACTGCACAAAGCCTGTAACATGTAGTCATCTCACATTTTGTAAAGCATAATTTCATCTTAAATTGGAGTGTGAAGTATACAGTATGGTATATGTAATGTTAGTTGTGTATCTTCCTGGAAACAGAGAAAATAAAATGGTTAAGTGCCAGGTTGAATTGGCATTAGAGAAGCATTTAAATAACTTTTAACTCTTTGACCTGGGGAAAACATTTTAGACCACTGACCAACATAACTGTGCAATTTGGAACATGTTTGACTGAAATATGCCTTAACATGATTTTTTTTTTTTTTCATTTAAGTTTTACTCCACATTGAGCAAGATAAATATTGACTTAGTAGTTGCTGTAGACCTATTTATTTGAAATTCTTCTAAATTTACAAAGGGTTTTACAAGTTGCGAAAGTGTATAAATGATGGTGGATCTCCTGGAAAAATATTTGAGGACTTTTGTAATTTGTCTTTACTTTTTGCCACTTCTTCCTTTCCCAAAGTAGGGATGCAACAATGGTGCCTACTTTGCTTTAAAAGAAAAAATAAAATACCAAACCAACCTTCCTTAATTACTGAAAGGCCTTTTGTCTGATCTGGTCTTCAGAATGCATTTAGTGATTCAGTTCTATGCTCGAAACTGGCTGCATCCAACTTGCAATTATGTCAGCATGAACAGTTTGCTTCTCTGAAAGCAGAATTGATCCTATCGTTGAGTAGATAAAAGGAAATGTAACCCTGAGAGGGGCAAAAATAAAGTCATTGACCATCATCTTTTTTTTTAATGATTTTTACTGAGAACACAGAGCCAGCACTTGATTGTTACACTTCTGACTTCAAAAGGTAAATGTATTTGAAAGGAATTTATTATGCTCAGTTGCTATTTATATTACTACTAATAGTAGTTGGAGAAACTATAGGCTTTCATTAAGAGATATACCTGTTTTTAAATTCAAAGCAATGTTAGCAAATACTTAATGAATTAATAATTTTTTTATCTCTGAGCTATGAAATTTGATGCATGGACAACACCAGTACATAAGCACACTTTCTCATCTGTGTCCCAATAAAACCTTTCATTTCATTGGGCAAGCAGACCCAAGATGCACCTTGCTTCAAACTCAAAGTATGCTAACAATTTTTCCATCTTTTAACTTAAATTATTGGGCTTAAATCTGAAGAGATCTGTTTTTTCTGCATGTTACTTTGTTTGAGTAGGGAAAACATTTGTAAAAATAGCAAGTTTTAAGAAAAGATTGAATCCTTGTTTAAGGCAATACGTGAAGATCCCTTTAAATTTTGGTTGCACAGAATTCTATCTGAGAACACTGTAATGTTCCTCTAATTGATGCACTGACCAGCACCCTTGCCCAGTGTCTGTTCATTAAAATAATTTTATACTGATGAATAAGTTCTTGAATCTGCTTGGAAAGGCAAATAATTACTTAAATACACAAGAGCTACGTTATACTTGCCCTTGGTAGTTTTTTTGTCCTATTTGAATTAAGTATGTAAAGAACTTATTTTGCTATTTTTGTGAAAATTCTTACTTTAAAGAGAACACCTTTCATGCAGGTGTATGTCTCATTTTGAAACAATAATAGCTTCCTTGCTGGAGCTAAGTATTCTGTAGTAAGTAGTTAAACTGTAATTCCTTTTTAAAATTACTTGTGTGTATATATAAAGTTAGTGATGAAAAGCCTATATGGTCTAGGACCGCACCTTGTGTGAGAGACCTCTGACTGTGGCTGAAAAAAAATTATGGCTTCTGTGACTGAAGATGTTACACTTCAACAAATACATTAGGTGTGTTACATTTTTAGTTGCCTCTTCAAGTATCTTCCTAGATCTGAAAGTATGCTTAAGCATTCCTGCATTGTAGACTTCTTTTTCAGAGGTGCCTACTATCCAATGACATCCCTTGTCCCATGTTGACATGTGGCTGAAGTTTGCAAAAGACAAGTACATCATATTCTGAAAATGATTCTGTGAAGCAATTCACTTATGAATTTTGGTTGTTTATAGCTATTATACATGCTACTTTTAATGTTGGCTTGTTAATACTGAGAGCTCTGAAGCCAATGAACTGATTATTTCTGGTCCAAAACACTGCTTAGAAATCTGTCCTTTTGAATAAATAACGAAGAGGATTGCTTTAAACATAAGAATATTTAACCTCTACTCTTTAAACGTTTGCCAATGTAGAAACTCCAGTCTTTCCCTCTTTGGAGACCGTGGTTCTGTGTGCAAATTCATCAGTTGTCCTATTTAAGTGACAATAGATTCGGTGTCACATTTATTACATTGGTTTCGTCACTTCCTGTGGTCAGTCTTTGAAATTCTATTTGAAACTACTGGGGTTTTTTTCCATATCAGAACCCTCTTCTCTTGCAGTTGCTCATACCAGTGTTTGCACATAACGGATGTTGATCAAAAATACACTGGAACTATATTTTGATACAGTAAGTGAGACTCACTGTACTGACTAGCAAGTTACGGGAGGTATTCCAGTTGGTTAAATATGAAGATGAGCAGTCTGAAACAGCACGATCACTTAACAGTTATTGGTATTTAAATTTGGGACCAGGAAAAAAATTATATTTTCCTGTAATGTTTTTCTCTGCTGTAGGAACAGATGTTTGGAAACAAATGCTAAATCCGTGAGCTTTTATAAGACATAAACAGAAATATTGGGTGCCTTTGTTTGTAAACCAAAAATAAACAAATCCCTTCCAAGTGTTGTTACAGTGTTTATTGCATTTTTCAATGTTTTTAGTCTAATTTGTGTAAAATAGCTGGATATTGTAAATGCCATCTTAATATACATGATGATGCTCTTTCCTTTGTGAGAAATTTTGAAAATCAAGTTAATGACTAATACTGCATTTTAAAAATAAACAAACAAAAAGAAAAAACCTTCTCATCACAAAACAAAAAACCAACAAGCCAACCCCCCCCACAGCCTAAACCTTCATGGGGTGATATCAAAACACAGGGTGAGGTATGCTTGGTTATGGTGCCTTTCTTGTATGTCAGCTAGTTTTTCTCCTTGCTGTGATTGCCTGTTTATTTGTAGTATTGGTTTCATATTTACTTAAATAGCTGGATGCTTTTTTCATAGGGTTTAAAAGGGTACTGTGGTTTTGCAGTAGCTTTTGGATTAACGTTTCAAGGAATTGTGACCAACTACAGCTATTTGTAGCATCTACATTTTGTGGTGAGGGGGGAAAAGGTAACATTAAGTTAGTGCATCACCAGAATGGCTTGTTTTTCTTGTTTTTAACATGAACTTTTTTTGAATCTTCAGACTTCCTATACTCCTCCTTTTATCAAGAATACAGTTCTCCAGATCTCATGATCTGCAAGCTGTGGTTTGAGGTCTGTGCCAGCTTTAAAGCGTAACCTTTCCTTTCCTTTACTTTAAGACTTAACTTACCAAATATAAATAGTTTTTGTTGGCATCTCTAGTTGATTCGAAATTGTAAGCAAGAAACAAAAAAAGTTTTTAAGATGTTATCCCTTATTATCTTGTGCTGTTAAACATTTTGCCCTTTCTTTGTAGTACAGTATTATATCGGATGTTGCTCAAAAACAAAGAGCAGGGTTATAGAGATGACTTGGATCTGAGAAGTACCCTGCACAGAGCTGGGAAGTATAACTTTTAATAATATTTTTACATATTTCACAATCTGCTGAGCAGACTTTAAAAACAGAAATTAAGAGAGTCACTGAAGAATGGCTGCTCTGGAGAAATGTAAGTTAATTGCTTTAAAGTGTATTTGTGCTGTTTGTCATTCTTTTTTTGATGAAGTATGTGCAATTTATTTTGTCTAGCCTGTTGACACTGTGTGTTTGAGTAAATCTCTGGAAACTGTAAACTAGTTCCAGTGGAGCTGATGTGAATTATCGGCTCTTATTTTTAATATGTGCTGTACTATCATAAATTTAGAAGCGAAGGTTGATAGGTCTCAGTTATCACTTTACATTCTAGGTTTTCTTGTGCTTTTCTGGAGTATTCTTCAGAGCTTCTTCAGACAACTCTGTCCTCCTTTCTGTCTGCAGATGACTGTGAGTTAAAGGTTACTTAACCAAACTGTGAGCTGCTTCTCTGCCATCTCAGAACTAAATTTAACCCTGTTTCCACTTTCAAGATATTTATAAATGCTTTCCTTCTTAATGTTATCTTAGTACTTTTCTTCAGTGCAGAGTTGACATTCACTTTGGCTTTACCGGCTCTGCAACAAATATGACTCACTGATAGATAATTAGTAATTATGCAACTGTCTTTTCTGGAACATGGAACAATGACAGCTTTGAGCAGCTTTTATTCTTATAAGAAGCAGGGAAAACTGACTAACTGGTGAAAGCAAAAGTTCCCACACATTAGTGCCCTGAATAAACTGGAATGCTTAGAGCCATGGGCTCTAGGTAGGGTGAATGGGTCTCTTACTCTTGATTCAATTTATATCCATTAACTGCAAGTGTAGTGGTTATTACTATAAGCCTTTAATTTCATTCTTATTGTATTGTTATACCTTTAAAGATGATAATTCTGTAGCCACTAACACTTCTGAAGAATTAATCTCTTGACATGTAGAAGCAAGGCCTCTTTTGCTTCTTTAAGAGCATATGCAAAAACTAAAATACGAACCTACCATAAGACTTATTGAAATTAAAAAATTAAAACTACCACTTGGTTGAAATTTCCTGGATGTAGAATGAACATTAAATCTGAAATTGCCCTTGCCTCATATGGTAGGAGTTTCCACTATATCCTCTGTTTATGCCCTGCCTTTACTGTAGAAACAGAGATTCAGTCTACCACCAGGAGTGTCAGAAAGTAGTTGTGGTATTCTCTTGTTTTAATCAACAAATATTTGATTTACCACTTAAGTGAAAATGATTCAGTGCTTAGCCACTATTGACTTTTATGTATCATGTCAACCTTAATCCAGATTAAAGAAGGCATTGTATAGTTGAATATTTTTATCCTTACGAAACAATATCTCATCTTTTCTGTCATTCCTGTTGACGTTATCTCGGAACTGGATGTCTGTGGACACAAATAGTTACACTTACTGCTTTAGGCACCTAACTTGGGTGGAATTCAGGAATCTAAAGTTAGGAAGCTTGATTTTCTCCATTATACAGTTTTCCCAGTGTGATTCAGAATCATAACACAACTGCTTAAAATAAGCAGAGACTTTTCAAAAGCAGTCACACTGTGGGGTGGGGAGAGAAAGATCTGTGGAAATGAAAGGAGATTATTAAATTACAGGAGCAGACTAAATATTGTTAATATTTGTTCTTACGTTAGTATGTATGTGGAATTAAGGCTGTATTGACACTCTGTGTCATGTGTGCATGGTCTGCTTTGTATATAAAGCTTGTGTTCCAAACAGAGAAATCGGACAAGAAGTTAATGCTGAGTCTAAGCAAGCAAGTCTCTCATCCAGCATTTCTCACTTAATGTACTCTCCTAGGACAGTGCTTGTTAAGCTTGGTTTCAGCTTCAGTTTGGAGAGGGACAGCAGCTAGAGATGTTTGGAATATTGCCAATGTGTATGAAAGTTTGTAGAGTCTGTGGAAGATGAGGTTTTCTTCGCATTTTACAAGATGAAAATCTCATTGCAAGTTATTTACATGGCATAAAGTGCAGCAGTGTGTCCCACAAATACACATTAATCACTCCCATGAACAGACTCCAGTCTGTTCAAATAGGCTTTAAAAAATTTCTTGTACTTCAAGGAGGTAATTAATTTCAAACAAATTGCGTAGGCTAGAACAAGAGGACTTGAGCAGGAAGAATGGAAATCTCCTGATCCACTTGCTGTGTTACAGTTTCTTGCTTCACGTTCCTTCAAGGACTTTTTTTTTTAATATGCTTAATTTTTAAGTTATACTTAAGTATAATTCTCCAAGTGAATGAAATTACTTTTACTTTGAGAGAGACTAGTTGTTGGTTGGGTATTTATTTTGTTTGTATGTTTCAAATCTCTCTTACCTTTCCTATTTCACGAAGGCTCCCAATTTAAGTCAGAGACCTGGTATTTGTTGCATAAAGCACGCAGCACATACTTTCAGAATCTTGTGCCTGGTAACTGGGGTAAGGATGCAAGTCTACTTCAGGCGAGAGCAGCACGATCCTCCTGAAGCTGTTGAGCTTTCACTGAGTAACTGTGAATTAATAACATATGCTATTCTGAATGTTAATGCAACTTTCCCCAAGCCTGCAAGTGAAAGAACTCTCTTCCAAATACAAAGAGCACCCATAAACTGATTTCTCCTGGCATTCTGGTTGTTTGCTGGCAGACTACTTGTCTATAATCAGCTAGTTAACGTGATCTAATGTAGAACCTTTTTCCTCTGTGTTGGGACAGACAATAGAGTAGGCAGCTTCCATGTTTCGGTCTTAAATTTAATCTCCTGTTGCTGAAGGGGCTCTTTCAAAAGGAAGACCAGAGCTCTGGATTTAACTGTGCTTCACTAAGATCTGATATGTTTGGACTATTTTATGGCAGGTTAATTTGCACTGAGCACACAAATTCTTAAGATCTGTTGGCTTGTTTTCCTCCCCCACCCAGTTCTACCATTGGCTCCGCTGCTCTTGCCACCTATTTAACTGATTGTAGTTGTAGTGTTAGGCCTCTTGAGATGAAAAGATTGTGTGCTTTTGGTTGTAAACGCTTTATTAATGCATTGTGATATTCTTAAAAAAACAAAGTGGACATTTGTCTGATATCTAAATTCCAATTCTTGGAAACTAATGAAAGGCTTCTAAATCTCCTGTGACAAGTATTAGTCTAAATTATGCACTTGTAAGGCTACTTAGTGAGGAGAACATGTCTCACTACTTTTCAATCCATGTGTGTGGTTTTAAGCCACAACTAATATTTCCGTGTCAGTGACACCTGTGGTTTTCCTCTCTTAAATATTTGATTTGGAAAGAAAAACATGCCAAGGTAACTTCCACTCTTTGTGACTCTAATTTAAAGCCAAGTCTATCCATATTTAATAGGAATGTGCTGCATTTAGCCTAGTAAGTCACTTTCTGGATGAATTAGCTGCTACTCTGTTGGTTTCTGCATTTCAGAAATCTGCTTAGCACCGATATATGAATTCAGAGAGCATGAAATGTGACTTGAAATTCTATAGAACATTAGATGGCTGAAGATATTTTAGGGACTTACACTCCAGTAGTGTTCTGTGAAGGCTTTCCTTATAGCAGTCCTCTCTGGTTAGAGAGAGACAGAGAACATTTCCACTTTTTTTAAATGTTAAGTGATCTCACTGTTATATTGGTCTCCACTATTACTGTAGAGAATGAGGAAAGTACTGATATGAGTTAAATCACTGCTAGGAAATGCTAGATATGTCTGAATTAATGAGCTAAAATGGTTTTAGTCAGGCTTCATAGAAAGAAAAGTATTGGAAAAACTCGTAGCCACAGAATATAGAAGCAGTTGGTGCTTTTCTCTTTAAAGATTGTGCTAATACTTATCAAATAACCTTGCTTCTAATTAGAACTTTACGGGAACTTTTGTAAGCAAAAAAAAATGCTAAGACGAGAATACAAGTCTTAAAAAATAAAAAAAAAAATCATCCAGTTCTTCTTGGCACTTCTTCCTTTGTTTTAGAATTGAATGCATTCTTGTCACTTTAGTCATTCTGTTGAAAGCTCTTGAGTTTTGTGCTGCTTGTTTGTCTTTTGTTGAAATGTCCAGAGTTACTACCCTGGGTGCCAGCAGTGATCAGTGTACCTGGTATAGAAGCTGAATGAGCAATCTGGAAACAGATGCTCCCTTCACTCATGGTAGCTTTGCTGGTGCTTGGCATGCAGGTTTAGTAATTAACCTTTTTATGTCGAGTATCTTTTACGGTAAGTTGGATGTGTGATGTCATGGTAAGATAGTTTGCCTGAAAGGGCCATCTCTTCAGGCACTTAAAAAAAAAAAATCCAGAAAAACTGTGCTAAGTAGAAAGCCAATGTTATCTGCATACCTAGAGTAATGCTCTTTCTAAATCCTGAGCTGTTATTGCCACATCAGAATGTTGTTTGCATTTTTTTATTAGAAAGCTGTTAAAACATGACAGGTGAAGATGATGATTTGCATCTTGATGAATGATTGTAATCTTTAAAGTATGAAATCTACTTACAGGTCATCTTTCTCTTAATTCCTCTTTCCACCTATAAAACATGCTGTGGCTCCTATTTTAAGATAACCTGCTTAGAAACCCAGGTGGGAGAGTTTAGGACAGGTTGTTGCTAGCATGTCATGCTGCAAAAAGCCCCAGGTGCTGCACATTAACTGCTTGGGCTTTGGAGTGGGAGAGCAGGAAGCTCACTGGGGCCTCAAGTGATGGTGAAAGGTTGGGCTGCCACCACTCTAAAACTGTGCACACTTTCTGTTAGTCTTGCTGCCCAGTTTTCCTTCATTGCCTTTTGCTGGGTCTTCAGGGTTGATTGCTGCTGACTCTTCGTGATCACTCTTCTAGGAGCTTTTGCTTGCTTTCTTCAGCAGCAGCAGCTTCATAGTGTTCCTTAGGAAGTTGGTCAGGAGATGGACACAGACTTCAGGTAAGAGAAAAGCACAAATGAGCAATTTCCGTAAGGAGAGAACAGAAAAGGCTCAGAGGTTCCTCTGAATAGCAGCTTGTTTGAACTGACCCACAGTGAACTTGCTGCTCTACTTGTTCATCTTTTCTCCATCCATGTGCCCCTCTATGCTGACTTGTAAACACTTGTTTCCAGAGGGACTGCTTGCTTCCTCTGCTTCCCTGTGTTTAATTAAAGCATTTGACCTTAACTGCAGGGCTTTTGCAGCTGTAGTTCTTTTGATCTCAGGCAGCAGTTTTTATTTTTTCCATTGGAGCATACATAGTGTGTTAGCAGGTGTTCAAATGTGTTTTACAGCTTCTGGGTTTTGTAGGACTTATTGAATGTCCTACTAAATACATGGCAGATAGCTTCCTTTGTGTAATGCTTTGTCTTCTCGGTACTTAAATAACCTTAGCCTGGGTAGCTTGGTGGGGCTAGTGCAAATTCCTAGACATAGCTCACAGGGAAAATATTGATGTGATTTCCTGTGCATATAGTCAGCACTCCAACTTGTAAGGTAAAAAAAAGTAATTTTTGTTGTTGTTTTTTAACCTCTAAAATGTGTGAAGTGAAAAACTACTGGTGTGTTTGTTTATTATTTTTTTTTCTTCTAGGTATCTCTTAATACTATGCTGTCTATAAATTGTTGGATTTTATAGGACTTCTCAAAATACATATATGGTGTACATGGCTTCTGTTGTCCAGCCTTTTGGTTTATTGCTGCTTTTATGTTCTCTGGAAATAGTATTTTTTGACAGAATTATATTTGGAACAGGTATATCCACAGCAGATTTGAGTCCTCATCTTTCTTTGAAGTATTACTCAGTTATGTTAATCACATTATGAACATACATAGTTAATTTGCAAGCACTGTGTAATAATTTGAAACGTTTCCAAAGTGTTTAATGTGTCTCATAATCTCCATAAACATGTGCACATGTATAAAGGGCAATATTTATTGCCAGTTTTTCCTATTCTCTTCTGGTTTTGTTCATGACTTCTGATTTGCTGTTCTCTCTGTAGCTCTTTTTGGAACTGAGGGAAGAAACAACCATTACTATTTTCAAAACAAATGCTTTACAAGAAGACTAAATATAGAATGCCTGTGCTAACTTGTGCCATCTGTTGGGTGCTTAGCTTGTGTCGAAAATGCACTAGTCCAGTGCCGCCGTAAGTCCTTTTGCTGTGTTGATGCCTCGGTCTTCACCCTGGCTTTATGAGAGCACAGTTTGATCTGAAGAAAACACTTAAGGCTAGTCTGGGTACAGCATTATTTGAAAGTTTTTGGGGTTACTGACTGAATTAAATTATAGGTTTAAATACTCTTAAGCTTGTGTCCACTGATGAGCTTCTAGAGGAGGCTTTTGAAGTGTAGACCAATGGTAGATGCTAAAATGTTAATAGATTTGACAAGCTTGTCAGATCTATCAGGGGGTGCCAGAACTGGCACGGGTTGTCACCAGTGGCTCGACGTAGATCTGGAAGATGGGAAGAAACATTTAATCTGTATTGCAGAGATTGCTTCTTGAGACTTGTCTGAAGCCTTCTGACCTGCAGCCTTTTGAAAGCAAGAAATACGTGTGCATAAAAGAAATGACGTAAAAAAAGCGTCAAAATTTTATACAACTGGATTTATAAAAATTGCATAGCCTGGTAGTATTTGCACTTGTCTGAAAGAGGAGTGGAAAATCAGAGTTAAAATGGAAGGTGGATGATGAATCACTGCTCTTAAAATATTTCTACTCTTGTCCTTTTCTTCAGGGTGGAAAGTAAAACTGCTTTAGAGATTGCATTTTGAAAGTAGACACTCTTAAGTTATTACACTAATTTCTACTCCTGCAGGAATTTGTTATAGTTCATTGACAGACTTGCTGTAAGATGATGTCTCTTGGGCTGTTTAATTCTGTTCTGCCAAAATGACGTATCTGAAGAGAGATAAAAGGTACAAAGACTGTAACTGAAATGTTGATTGTATTGCAGATTTTGAATGACAGATTCCTGGCCACTGGCTGGGATGTCTTGGAGCTAAAGTAATTTGAATACATGTGGTATTCACATTGGTAAGCTCTGCTTAGAATTAACTGCACTGTCATTTTGAACTGTGTGCATTAGTAAGCTTACTAGAAAAGCAATATTTGGTGTTCTGAAGAAGTTGCACACAATTAATTACTCTATGTACTCAGACTGTAACACTATCACAGCAGGTTTTCTGACACTCCTGTTCTTTCACCTCTTTTTTTCTTTAGAAAAGAAAGACTGAAGATTAGTTATTTGTTGGAAACTAAGAAACAGAGACCAGATCTCTCTTACCTGGCAGTTAACTTCTTTAGGAAAGAGGCTTGCCTCAGGACACTGTAAGTGATGCGTGTCTACCAATATAGCATTTTTTAAAGTATGGAAGCAAATAATATATACAGTCAATACTTTCCAAATCAATTTAAGTTTAACACTGTAGAGACAATACCTGCTATATTGTGATATTTAGGCAGACAGTTCTAATTGTAATAGAATTAAACATTTTCCATTTCATTATTGAATAGAAAATTAAAAACTCAAGTATTTACAAATAAAAGTAATCATCTCTAAATTAATGATTTACTTATTTTTTTGTGTAAACTCTGCAAGTATGTGTGTGTACACACACATTTCAATTTTTGTACTGAAAGCTTAAATGCTTGCTTGCAGTACAAAGTGTACAAGAGGATTTTCACTGCTTTACAGAACTAAAAGGTTTATGATCTCCATTTCATCATTATAGGTATATTAAATGCAGTATGCAGTTTGGAGCCTCATGGTTCTATTTGTCTTAAGGTAGTTACTGCACAGAGAGAAGCTGATGCATATATTGTTGCCAAGTTCTGCTCCAGAACAATTAAGCTTTGAATAGAAGGGATTAGTAAAGAGACTGAAAAATTAAAAACTATGTCATAAGAACTAGTTTTATGACCACACTAAGATGTGTAGGCTCTAGTTTCTTTAGTGATGGGTTTGAGAGATTGATGACTACTAAATGAACTTGCAGAAAGAGGGTATCAGTGTGTTGAAAACAGTCTCTGCACATGCTGGAGCAGGTAGCAACAATTGGAAGGGTGAGAGAAGAAATTAAAATAACCTGGAAACCTGTAACTGCACACATTTTGGGGGGGTGGGGTGGGAAATCATTTTAAGTTTACCTTTTCTACAACTCTATAGGAGCTGTATTCAAGAGTTAATTTTTAGAGCAAACTTGAATGCAAAGCTAAGCAGTGGTTGAGTGAAAGCACTGATACAACATTAATAATGATATTGCAGATGCTGTTGCTTCTGTTAGTTTATGGACTGACAATTCATCTGAATACAGAGAGCAAGCCAAAAGAGGAGGTTTTAAAACAGGGACCATACAATGGACTTTTGTTGCATGCAGACTGTTAGGTAAGCACTGATAAATAAATAAAGAGTGCATGTTGATGGCAATTATTGTGTCCTCTGTTTTGAAAACTTAATTATGCCTTCTGACAAATACAGTATTACTGTGGGGGCTACTGTTAGCCTGTTGTCTGTCTTGACTTGTGCAGTATAATTGCGGTTAGATGCCTTGAGACAGATACCTAATCTTTTGTTTCACACACCTATTTTTCTCTCTTGTTACATGGTAATAGTGCACACTGCTACTGTTGGTGCTGCTCTCAATGCTCTGTGTGCACAGATAGGAAATAAAGGAAATTCTGATGACCAGCTCCAAGTTGCTCACATTCCTGCAACATTGCTCAGAGCCCCTGTTGTTAGGAGACTGTCTGTGTTTCCCTTGGAAACTGTGGATCTGCAGCCTGAAGCCCTTCAAGGTGGAACTTGGCAAACAGGCCAGGTCTCATTTCACTGCTATTGATCTCAACTGCAGGATTGCAAACTGCAAGGGTGAAGTGAGTCTTCCTTGGCATTTGAAAAAGATACTGCATCAGGAATACTTTGCATGGCAAAAAACCAACTCTTCCCAGGGATTCGTGCATGTGGGTGCATGGGCATGCATGCCCACACTTTTTATTAGGGAAGAGGATTGTTCTAATCAAAGAGAATTTTCCTGATAGGGAAAAAAGACTGAACAGGCAAACAACCCAGCTCAGACGCTGTTTGAGGTTGGCCAATTACAGCTACACTGCAGCAGACTATCTGATACCCAGCAAACTTTTAATTCTAAAAGCAGTGGGTTTTTTACTTCAAGAATCATAAGCTCTCTGTAGGAGGGTGCTTTATACTGGCAAAGGCTGCAGTGCTTGCTGGGGAGCTTGGGTGCCAATAGCAGTCTAGCTGTGGCAAAATGGAGATTCCTCTGGGCTCAATTGTTCTGCCAAGAAGTCAAGATCCTTAGCCTTAGCTGAACTCAAGGAGTGTCAGATATTGAAATTTCTGGGTGTCCAAATGGTCAGAAACACAAGTATAAAATGTGCAATGGAACAGTGGCACTACAGAGCTTCTGAACTGATTTTTTTTTTTCTCTCTGTTTTAAAGTTGATTTAGCCATTCTGCTATTCTGACCTTTGCAGTGGCCACTTGTCCAATGTTAATTGAGATTAAATTCTGGTTTTGTTTACTTAATTGTATCACTTAATAGACTTTTGTACAGCAAAACAGATATTGAAGGTGAGGAATTTTGAGAATTTTTGCACCAAGGTCTACCTAAATTCTGTTTTCGAGATTTTTCCATGTTTATGAAGTCTAAACAGTTGCTTTTTTTGTCAACTTCATTTTTAACTTAATCTAGGAAGTTGGAGAAACTTGACTAAACACAACTCACAAGTGATAGTCTGTGAAAGAAAATCAGAATGTATCTAGAAGCTTCTTAGGCTCGGTGTGTTGAATCCAAGTCCATAGGATAGGCTTTGTGGCAATGCAGTGTTAAATTTTTTGGTTGTTTGAAAATGACTCACCCTGAACACACCTATTAAGTAACGAGTATTTTCTTGCATGATTCTTTCTTGCCTGTAACAATGAAAATATTGGAGACTACTTGAGTTACTAGATTTAGGACTACAGAGTTAGTATCCTTCCTGCAAGTTGAGAGAGGGTCTGAAGCTGCAGAAACCTCTTGGTTTGCTTTATAGCTATCTGGGAACAGTTCAGGATTCCAAAGACTATGCTAGACCCATGGAGGACCTAGTATGGGACATCACAGGTAGAATTACAGTGCAGAAAGAAAGTGGCTTTGTTCATCTAGGTGGAGAAAAACATGTAAAAGATGCAGAAGGTCCTAAACTGGAGGAGTTGCCTGTTGGTAAGATCATCTTGAATGTCAATGGCAGTGCTGCCATTGGCTGGCTTGTAATGTTAGTCCACAGTCCTGCTTGGTGTCCTGTTCTCAACACTTCACATGACTTAAGCCTCCAGTTGGACAAAAACCAGTCCAATTAAATGTTTTTGGTTTGTTTTTTTTTTTTTTTTTTTGGTAGGTACTATGGAGGTTAAGATGTGCCTCACTGAGGTTTGCTGTACTTGGGTTGCAGATTTCTGTCCTACCCTGTTTCCTTTCATCCATCTGTCCATACACACACATACCAATCAAGCTTTGGGACTTTTTTTTTTTGCATTAAAACATATTAAAAAACCCCAAACAAAACCAAAACAGTTTACCCCTGACCTCTGCTCTAGAGAAGGTAGAGAGTTCCTAAATCATGAATTAGTGATGCAACCCTATGCATATTGCATTAGGGCAAGGAACAGTGCAGCAAGTGATGTGTAGTAATTCAATATAAACTAGCACAGAGTGGCACAAAACTACAGTATTCTGCAGTATTTGTGAGCTGCAGTGTTCTGAGGGCTTGACATGGCACTTTCCTACATAAAAAGGATTGCATTGTGCACAAAGTTGTGAAAGAAACACTGCTATTCAGTGTGGTTCAGCTGTTTATCTGTAGGGAGTTAGTATTTGCTATCTAGTTTTGGTTTCTGTTTTGTTTGATTTGATTTTTTTTTTTTGGTTTAACTGGCCACAGATCTTACGTGATCAGCACAGTGCTGTTCAGAAATATATGGCCTGACCCCCATGGCAATGAAATCTTAAGTCAAATGTGTATGGAATTTATAGGTGGTTTAGTTCTATCTCCTGTTTACATCTACTTAAGAATAAAGCTTGTTCATTTTAACTTAACATTATGTCTGTATTTGTTGAATGCACGTCTTTTTGAGCCATGAATAAAGGTACTGACCAGTCTCCTAGTGCCATGTACCACTATGTTGGAAATAACTCTGTCTTGAAGAGAGAAAGCTGACATTAAAACTTGCCTGCTTAGCTTAGTTGGACTGTATTGCAGTTGTTCTGAGTGGAAAGAATGTAGCAGCTTCAACTAATGCTGATTGTGTGGAATATCATGCATCTGCTGATGAGAGGCGAAAGCCACTTCCTGTCTTTGAGCATAATGTGGTTTCTGTAGTGTTTTGTTCATTAAAGCCTCCAATTTTTGACTGTATTGCTGCAAGAGAACTGACCAGTGGCATAGTTCAGTTTTCCACCTGCTGAAGTTTCACACTGGCCCTGGAACTCCTTTAAATTCATTTTTGTAAGCTATTAAGACTCTTCCATGATAATTTTGTTTTAATGTGCTGCTTGGAGCTTGCTCTGGCCTGTCATTGTAGATGTGGCAGCAGCAACCTCAACCTTCAAACTCTGGCAACTTTGCCAAATCTTGCTGAGACAGTTGAAATTTATCCCTTCCAAAGCAGATGTGTGATGGAATGGCTGTCCATCCATGTCTCTTCTTCACAGTATGCATGATCGTATGACTTACAATGGGTTTTTAGTAGCTCCATTATTTAGCTTTGTTTTTTCCTTTGACGACTCTTACTACTTCCCCTCACCATGATTATTCAGTTGTGTTTGCATATACAAATTATTGAATATTTTTTAAGGCAGACTTCTCATTTCCTACTCAGCATTTAGAGCTACGTCTAGCATTGCAGAGACAGGCAATCCCCTCAGTTTCAACAGAAGTTTTCTACTAACCCTCTTTCGTCCTGCTGCATGGTATTTACTGTAGCACAACATATGTTGCATCTTTCTCTAAAGGAGAGAACTAGTAGTTTCATTGCTGGATGGTAATACCTAAGCAGTGAGTCCCTGGTGGCAGAAGATACACCAGCTGCTTGCTAAGTCTTTCCTGCTTGGAAGCAGGAGGCTAGTTATGAAAGTGAGAAAATAGACATATTAATTCAACCTGTGAATTCTAAGGTAGCTAAAGCCTAAACACAGATGACTGTATCAGTGTGTATACCTGTACTAAGATTAATCCTACTTAGGTTTGCTGTGGGACAGAAAGGACAGGGTATTGCTGTCCCCTGTACACTCAACACTGAGAATGAGACACAAAACTGGAAAAGCCATGCAACAATCATGCAGCAAGATCTGTGCTGACTGCGTGTTGCTGTTATTCATAATGCAGTTCCTTATAATAACACTGCAGATTTCTTGGTTTTCCTTAAGCTTTCTGTGCAATTATGAAAACAGTTTAAAATTTATTTCTGCAAAATCTATTAAGAGGATTACAAACTAGACTTCCTGATATGATTTTAGATATTTCACTGGCTTTGAATGAAGCTTCTCTTGCAGTACAGAGGGGAAACAATTTTTATTTTGTCAACTACTGGCATGGCTGCATGTTTACTGTACCAGGCAATAGCAAACTGTCAGGTGTAGATCAACTACCTCCATGACAGACATGGTGTTGCTCTGCCATCTTATGGCAAGAGCTGAAAACAGAGCAAACATTTCCTACTTCAGTTTCAGTGAAGATTACTGTATGCATATTAATGTGGGGCAGCTAGAAGAATAAATATGAATGCAGTTGATTCTGCTGTTGGGTGTATTTTAATTATAAATAAAGGAAATATCCCATCATTGTTCAGTAATCCTATTTGTCTTAGCTTTCCCTACCTCTCTGGAATTGCTTTCTCTTTGGGCTTGAGCTGACTGCTTGTGCCTTCCACACTCTCAACATTCCTCTTATAGCATAAGAAAGTAGACAGAAGACTAAGCTCTGTTTTTAACTCTGTTGTGGACTTCCTCTCTGGCTCTTTTTCTCTGTATCTCCCTTTCCATATTTAAAGGTGGGGACTGTGAATCTTGCAGTCTTTCACAAAGAAACACAAAACCCACTACCCAGATTTCAGCCTGCAAAGTACCCCTAAAGATTAAGTCCACCTCTCTACAGTTCTGACTAGCTCTATGAGCATGCTACTTTGCCATGATTCTCTTTTTCTGGCTTGGCCTTCCAGTCTAAACCAGTAGCTGAGGGCTGTGAACCTGCTCTCTGATGCTGCCTGTGCTCACTGCATTTTCCCCTGGGTCCTGAAAATAAGTTATTTAGCCATGGAGACCGAGCCTGGACAAGAGCAAACAAACCATGGTTCTGTGCCAGTTTTCTGTAACAGAAGAAGCTGGTCTCTGTTGACTGATCAAGAGCAAATACATGGACTACTTTTTGGACTTCCTTCTCCTGCACTTTTAAGCTAGTTTGACAAATCCATCATCTCTGATCGCCAACCATTTGGAGTCAGTTCCATCTCCTTGTAAGACAGTGGTACCTGTGCAGTGATACCAAGAGTTTGGGACTCCCATTGCTGAACCTGGCAGGCACCTGAAGTGCTCTGCTTTTATGTCCTGTTTGTGATGTGACATACAGACACTGTACTGGTAGCATAGCCATGCTAATGTAATATAGTTTTATCTTCAGTATATTTCTGAAAAAACATGCAAGAATTCATCTCACCACTGTTTGCCTGAGATGGCATATTTGTTTATTTTGAGCATAGTCTTTAGGCATTGTAATACTGTAATTTTTTTTCCCATGTCACAATCAGACACTAAAATGTGTTCATTGTGCTCTCCAAAAATCAATTAATTTGTATTTATTTTGAACCATATGTCTTGAGCATCAATTTAATAAGAGATGCACAGTTGATTCAACTAATTATGAATGTCTTCTGTGTAGCAGACAAATTCTCCTTTTATACTTTTCTCTGGTATGAACCTTTGAACCTTGTTGGAAGATAGTATATAATCAGAGCTTGCTGGCAAATCTATATCTGGGGCAAGAGTACCTAAAGTTGGGGAGGGGAGACAGGGTAGGACTGTAGTGTTACTCATATTTGTTTCACACCAATGGCAGGGAAGAGGTTGTATGGCCCCTTCTGTCTCCTACCTGTTATGTTGCATCTGTCACTTAGCAGTATATACTTCACTTACAGTGTCAGGTATAAAAAATAATGCAGTCATTAAAAGGCTGTACTTAAAGCTGGTTCCTTATGTTCAGTTCTTAGGTTCAGGAGTTGTTTGTATTTCATGATGAAATGCTAAAGCCATCATAGAAATGCTTAATCAGAGTGGATGATTAGACATTGAAAATCTAGCGTGTCCAGTTACGATTTCCTAGTACTGGGCCCAGAGATGAGAGAAGCAGTAAGAAAAGCATGAGCTGATACTTGTATAGGTGAGCTCGAGGTTTATTCCTACAAGATGGTCAATATAAATGTATCAGAATGATTCCTATTAAGAGGATGGGGAAGGGACAAATGATAAATCTTAATAGGTGTATATTTTTTAAAGTGCCTTGACTAGTTACACTGGAAAGCATTCTATTCTTTATCATTGGTCATGCTGAGAGAAGAAATTATATTCTTTGGGGGGGGAAAAAATAAATTGTCTCCTAATCTACAAAGCCTGCTTTCTTCAGCTGAGTCATGCCAGATTGCACTAGCATCATTTCAGCTGTCCTTGTTAAAGCATGGTATGGTATGAAAATATGCTTGTTAATTGGTGTACTTGTCTTGCAGCAGTTAGCTGTGTGAGGTGTCCTTAGGGCCCTTCTCTGTGCACGCAGTACCAGCGGTGGGAGGGGGATTGAGGAGGGATGGAAGGAGGGAGGGATGGATGGATGGACAGACAGACAGACCCTTGTCTGTGTAGAGAGCAGCGCAGAACAGCTGAGGCAGCTGGCAGCAATGGAGGGCCTGTTTCTCCAGTGCTTTGTCTCACACCATCGAGGTGCCTGCTGAGGAGGAGAGCCAGGACTTCACACCCTTTGTGCTCATAATAACTTCTCTGTGGTACAATGTCTAGTGAGCTCAGGTTCATTGCGTTTCAGGCTTTATTCTTCTGGATGTGAGAGCGTGCTAAATATAGGGTCTAGATAACAGCAGAACAAAACCAGTGATTGCTTGTATGTTAGCTTAAAATAGTAGAGTTACACGAGTTAAATGCTTTTGTGTTCTTTTTTTTTTTTTTTTTTTTAACTTATGTTTACATTGAGGAGCTGCTGCTGTGCTAAAGACTATGCATTTCATTAGCAACAAAGCATTCCTAAGGGGATGCTCTATGTTTGGGAGCTAAGCAACCAGCATGCTTCTGACTGTTGCTGATTTGCTTAACCCATATGCCAGATTTTCCTTAGCTGAAAAGCGTTAGTATTGATCTTTCCTTATAAAGGATTTTGAAATATTCAGGCCAAATACTTGAGCTAAGCACAATTTTGTTCCTTTTCCTTCATTTGTTCTTTCCCAATTAATCAGTTATGCTGTAGAGGTATGGCTGAACTCTACCCAGGGGAAGCTTTGACCTATCTTTCATAGCCTGCAGGATTTTTGCATCTGTTGACATTGTTAATCTTGTTTGGTTTTGGTCTTGTTTAGTTTGAAAGGTAAAAATTTCCCTCCGTGAGAAGACTTAGCTACAAAAGGAAAATATGTGTCACAGCATTACTCATTGCAGATGCAAGTGCTGAGCCTGTATCTACAATTCTCATATACTGGTGAGCTCTGAAAGCAGGAAAAATTGAGCTGTTGTGAAGAGTGGGAAAAGGCAAGCGTTTCTTTAGGTTTTGGTTAGTTTTGGCTAGTATAGCAACTATTGTCCTTTGCTTTGCATAGTGAAAAAGAGCTCAGTGCATTTTCCTCTAAGTCGCGCTCCTTTTTTGCACAGGAGACTCAAATAGATCTTGATGCATATCCAAAAACCTGAATTAAAGACTGAATGTTCTGGGAAACAGTGTCTTGTGGGGGTTTCTGTGGGTTCTTATTCCACCAAGTACTCTTTTGAACATTCTTGCTATTGTACACTTTGTTCTGTGCCCTGACAGGTCAACTGAAGAATTTAGGAGGATGTAGCAAGTTGAAGTAAAAACATTATTAAAAGGCAACCTTTCTTGTTTTACCGCTCCCTCAGAGTCCTTACTTTAGTTAATTAGAAGTAATAAAACATAACTAAATGTCTCTCTGTGAGGCAAGAACACTGGCCCTTTCAGTTATGCGGAGGGCAGTAACGGGAACACAGTGGTAGTGGGGGAGGAAATGTTAAAAACACGAGGTCTCAGAAAGTAGTCTGCATTCAAGGGAATCTGATCTGTTAGGCTGATTACTACTGGGGAGGGTGTGGAGTGGATTAAGTTGTGCAGGGGTGGTAGCAACTTTCCTATTTGAACTATGGAGTTACTAGGTGACTGCATCTTTTAACTTCTGCTATGTTGCTAAAAGTCAGTAAAGATACTTTGCCCTTTCAGGGATTTTAGTACCCTAAGGGACTTCATAATCCCCAGAGTGTGATAGATGATACTTAAATATTGCAGAACATTTAGCTGAGACATGTTTGCTAACCAGAACTAGACAGGAGGTTGTAACAAAACTTGGACAGAACTAAGAACTCTGTGTCTGTTTTTAGGACAATACTATATCTAAAACCCAATCTGGCTGAAGTTTCATGATTGCTTTAGGTACTTTGTGTTGTAAGTGGAGGCTACAATTGAAAGGAATGGACCAATATGCCTAGTGCATGCATCCATTCCTCTTTCTCTGCATTGGTACTAGTGTTCAATTTTTGAATAACAACCTTGATCAAGAAAACAATCCAGCTATAAAAGCAAATTCAGCTACATAAAAAAAGAAAAGTATTTACCTCTCCACACATCCTGACCAAAACTGAGGATAGCAAAAGGGGTATGGTAGCAACAGGAACTTTCATGGGAAATGGGGCACAAGTGCCTTCTTGGTAGCAGCCTAAACTTGGGTTGTTTTAAAGCTATCATGAACATGCAGCACTTATTAAAACTGAATCTGCTTTCAGTTCAGAACTACTGGATTCCTAAAAGTAATACGTTAATGATAAGATTTATGAAGTTTAGTATTTTGAGATATCTTGTTTAAAATGTTGTTTAAAATGTGAAATTTTTAATTTTATTGAGCTAATAGGTTTTCCAGTTTTCCAGCAGTGACTTTGCAAACTGTTTGGATGTGATCAATGACCCTTGAAAGCACAGCTCATTGTATTTAAAACCAACAAACAAAAACCCCAACAAAACTGACCCACAACCAAACCCAAGAAAAATCAGTCCAATTTAAAAGTATTTTTCTACTGATCTTCTAACAGGTTTACTAGCATTTGCTGCTTGTTCTACCCTCTCCACCCTCTGTTATTCACTCCTCGTTCCCTCTTCTCTTAAACTTCACATTGTCACTAGGTGAATAAATTTTCCACCTTTCTTCCTCCTTGAACAGGAGGAGGAACACAAAGCCACTTTTCCAGCAAGAAAAAAAGTGTTTTTTTATGTCTGTCAGTCTGGCCATCTCGGTGGTCCACTAAGCTTCACTGAAAAGCAGCTTGTGTTCCCTCCCTCCAGCCCTGGATCCCCTTTGAAAACCCCTCAGAAGCCAGAGGAACAGAGCAAACATTCTGGAAGGTTCTGATGATGAATATTGTCTATATTCTTTGCTTTCTCTTGGTCTTGAACTTATTTGCATATATGCATGTTTATTTTTTTAATAACCTTAAAAGCAGAAGCAAATATATAAATTTCTACAGCATCGAGCATAATTTGATTTACTTTGATATTTTTTCTCCAAGCAGACAGCAAAAAAAGGGACTGGCCAGTCTGGCTAGCATCGATTAGTGCTGTTATTTTGGGGGTAGGGACTAGCTCTACCTGCTGAAACATGGATCAGGCCGTTTTGGACAGTTAGTGATTTAATAGCTTTGTTTTTCTTACTACAAAGGTACAGGACACTAAGAGGGTACAAAGGCATCTCTGCATTGAGATTCAGAGCACATGTGTGGATGGAGATCAAGTCGTAAGGTTTGACCTTTGCCTGCCTTTGAGGAATGATGCTGGCAGTGCTGCTGGCCAAAGCTGCGAGCTTCAGCAGCAATAGCAGCTATCCAGTGGGGGAAGCAGGTAAGGTCATTAATGCCTCTCTCTGCATGCAGGATAAAGGTAACAGCTTCAGGAGAAAGATAACTAGGTGGCAAAAGAGGAGAACAAACAATAGTAGGACAAGAAAACAGGCACTTCTATTTTACCATCTCAGAGAAGGAGCAGGTTGTACAGAACGTGCCCCTCTATGCTTTTTCTCGCTGACTTCTTTGGCTGCTGCACAGTAAGTGTTGTCATACATTTGAAATAACCTGATTGTTTCTCTATTGCCTTTGGGCTGGATATTTCTATTTCTAACCAGTAATGTGACAGATGTAGTTCTCACAGCATCACTTACAACTGCAGAGTTTAATCTTGATTTTACATCATTCCAAAGGATGTCATTGTGGTGGGTCATCAGAGAGCTCTGATGTTCATGTGTGTTCTACTTCAATGTGTAGATCAGCCTGGGTAACTATTGCTAGTGAAGCAAGCAATGATAACGTCATTTTGTCATTTTGCCTGAAAAAAAATAGCTTTGGGGAGAATTTTAGCTAGTATTTTACAGCGAAGACTTCAGTAATGGCATATAAAAGAATCATGTTCCATCACATTTGGAAAACTTCTTTGTGCTGGTAAATGCTTTATGACTGGATTAATGAGTAACTTCTACTTCAATCAGTTGCTGTGCCCCTGCAGTGTAGTATGTGGGTTTCTTTTTCCCTATAAAAACTCTCCTTGTTTTCACTCAGTCATTTAGCACCCCAAGATGCATGTTGGCCCCAGCAAGCTGCAGTTACTCCTGATGGGGATAGTTTGTATTACAGAGTTTTGTGCTGTACCATCTGCTCTTCAGAAAGGTAGGATGAAAATTTCACATCTACCTTTAACAGTTTTCTGACAGTTTTGTTCTTAGGCAGTGACAAGCATGACAGTCAGTGCTGAAATAAGTTTTTGACCCTAGGAGCCTGCAGACCTAGACACAACGTAGCATTAGAATAATTGTTCTAGTTTTCATTCTTTGCTTTTGTTCCATTACAAGTCTGGAACCGAAAGTCATCTTTTAATAAAGAAGTCTTACAAAACTTGTGTCTGATTCCTTAGTGAATCAGAATTAATAATATTAAATAAATATGATTTATAATTAAATCAAATTGAATACTCTCAGATTTGCAGCAATGTTACCCATGGGCTGCAAACAGAATACATTGAGTCCTCTCTTCCATTGTCTTATATCTTAAAATCCAGAGCATTCTTTTTTTGGAACAGTTAATGATTGCAATTGTTTCTGTTTCCTTCATGAAGATTTACTTTTTCCCCTTTCTTCACCGTATCTTTGCACATGGGAAAAGGGTAGGTGCAGGGGCAATTAGGAAAGAATGAAAACAGATAAGTTAACTGGATCATTGCTGTATAAAGCCTTTCTTAATTTAAAAGCTAGGGTAAGTAGCATTGTGTCAGCATTATTGTGATGCTGTAATCACTTACATCAGCCATGCTAATCCTGAGGATGATTGCAAACCTCTTTTTATAGGTGTTGTAAGCTGCATTTTATGTTTTGGAGGATTCCACATTTTCCAGACAGTGTATACAAGTATTGATCCTCCAGCCTTTGAATACAGCCACCTATCTGCCAGAGCAACAACAAAATGTTCCAAGTTTATGGGTGCTAATTTTTTCCAAATGTAGTGTTTAACAGAATTTGTAGTAAAATGTATGAGAGATGTGTTTGATTTCACTGGGTTTTCTTAAAGCTGTAGCTTTAAGGAAAGGAAAAAAAAAAAAAAAGTGTCCACTGCTGGCTTTGGGAAGTGCACTACAAAGAATTCCTCTCTTAAAATGTGCTGCTTGGCAGAATTGATTATTTTGCTTCTATCTTTCTTAAAATACTGCCAAATCAGTAGTTATCACCACAAATACTAGTTTCATTAAATACAGTCTTTTAAAAATACATAAATATTATCAGCTTTACTTTGCCATAGTGGATGATAACAATAATGAGTTAAGAAGAAATAAAGTTGATGCAGTAGTAGATATTCTGGAGAAATTCAGCCACTGTTGTTGGTCATCAGGGTCTGTATGTTGCACGTTTTGACCCTGTTTGTCCAAAATATTTTAAGTACAAGTGCTGGATGTGAAGAGATTTCGGAAAGTGATAATGAAACAGTAATTTAGTCCCAAAATAATTCCAAAACTTGTTTGAAAGAGAATGTTGACATTTCAGGAAGTTCAAGTAAGCATGGACCTAATGAGAACATTAATATATACAGATTCACATTTGCTCATGGAAGGCAAAATTTAGTATTTGTGATAACATGAAACCAGAAAGTGCTCATTTGGAGAACAATTGCAGAATAAAGTACATTGCCTTTTTCTTAGACAAGTTTAGCCTTAGTCTGGGAAGTTTGTATTAGGAATTGTAAGAAGGTTCCTGTCCTGGCAGAGAGATTGCACTGAGCTCTGTGCCAGGCCATGCCTTCCAATTCTGTGCTACTAAAAAGCAGAAAAATTTAAATCTAGACTAAATCTTTCCTTCTTTCCTCCGTTTTACTCCTCAGATCCTAAGTGTGGGCAGAAAATTCAAGAGACAAAACCATGGAGTTACCTTAACCTTTTCACTCGGATTGTTGGGGGAAGCCAGGTGAAACAAGGCTCACATCCATGGCAGGTTTGCACGAGCAAATGTGGTTTTATCTTCAGAACAAAGTCTTAACTTTTCATAGAAATGACAAAAGAAGAAAACAGGGATATTTTGGGCTTACTGACACTTGTGGTGTATTGTGGAGCTCCACTCTGCTTTTATGAAAGCAGTGAAGCAGGCAGAGGGGACACAGACCACGTCCTGCTCTCTAAGAAACGTTTGCTTATCATGTATTATTTTGTTTATCGTTCTGTTGTGGTTTTAACAGCCGAAACCAGAACACATTCTTTCTGAAAGAGCATCTGTAGATTAGTCTATTGTAACAAAGCATGGGTAAAACTGCTTAAAAATAGAAGGATGCAGAAGAACACCACCCCCAGGTCCTGACTGTTGTCAGGCATCATGGATTTGCAGTGCTCCCAGTGACTTGCAAAGGAAAAATTCTCAACTAACTAGTAACCTTTACAGTGTGCCAGGTACCTCAGTGACTTGGCATTTATTACATGTATGTTGTTTTTATCCAGGTACCAACTCACAGCTGAGGGCAACAGCAAGGTTTAGGGTCTCTTAGATTCAGGAGCTATAAGAATGCTGTTGAACGTGTGTTTGCTTGAAATGCAGCATGTACTTTAGCTGTGTGAATCTTTGGAGAGTACCTGCATGTACTGTCTCCTCTCTTCCTTGGATGCAACCAGAGCACATATAAAGGCTTTCTTTGTTTGACACGCCTTCTCTATGTGATGCAGGTTTCCTTGAAACGAAGGCAAAAGCATTTCTGTGGAGGCACCATTGTTTCTGCTCAGTGGGTGGTCACAGCAGCTCACTGCATCTTAGACAGGTATGGATCTGATATTTCAGGAGCAGGCTGCAGAAAAATATTGATTGTAGAAGTGTGTGTGCTGTACCATCTTTTTGTGGTGACTACTTACAGGTGCTTCCCTTTCATTTGTAAGCAATATTTTCCATGTTTTAACAGAAAGGGAGAAAAAAACCCAAACCTTTGGACATCTTAAAAATAATTAAGAATAAAATAAACTCACAGGGATTGGTGGAGACTGATTTTGGAAGTTTAGGTAAAAACCTGTACCTAACTATATGGTGATAAATATAGTACTGACCTCTTAGATGCTGATGACTTTTAGCCTCAGTGCTAAAAAAAAAAATTAATAAAAAAAAACTTAAAAATGTCTGAATGTTATGTGGAAGGTTTCAGTCCTGATTCTGTGCTGGCTTCACTGAGATTCTGACTCCCTTGTAGTTAATACTGAATCTTTGTACTAACGGGTCACCTGGATTTATAAATTTGGTCTGTATCTGTCATTGTATGTGATTACATCTTGGTCAAATTAGACAATAACTGCAGAGTTTATATTAACTACAGAAGGACAGGCAACATCTCAATCAGCATAAAGCCTCCTGACACAAAAATAATTCTTCAAGTGTGAATAAATTTGAAGCAGAATAAAAAGTTTATGATGATTGCTTTTGTGTTTACTTGTTGCACATCTGATCTGGTACTAGGAGCCCTAAAGCAGAGTTCACTATTTTTTTAAGATATAAACTGAGAATGCTAGAGAAGTGGTCATATTGTATTTGTACTTTCCTATGTCAAAATCTTCCCTCCTGCTTCAAAAAACAGTGTGACTGAACATTTTTAAACACCATAAGAGGACCTGGTTCCTTAGCAGACCACCAAACCAGTCAGGAGTGTAGCTAACCTATCTTTGTTTTCAGCCCTTTTCATCTCCCAGTTTCTACTGCAGGGCATGCTCAGTTCTTGCTGGCTGTGCGTTGTAAGCACTCTAAAATCTGAACATGACAGGTATTAGGTATCAGTAGTAATAACTCTTCTCTTTAAAAACAACTATATTTTTTTCCTTTCATTTTAAAGATTCTGTAGCTGAACTTTTATTTTTCTATTCTACAGAAACCTACTCCAGTACTTGAATGTCACTGCAGGAGAGTATGATTTGAGGATCACAGAGAATGGCGAGCAAACACTCCCTGTTAAATATGTCATTAAGCATCCTAATTTTGACCCAAGAAGGCCAATGAACTATGACATTGCCCTTCTGAAGCTGGATGGAGCCTTCAACTTCAGTAAGGCCATAGTTATCTGTGATCTTTTTCAGTGGGAATGGGTTGTTTCTCCCACACGCTGTGAAAAGTCTTGAAACTCAGTTTAAACCCATTTCCCAGCTGTCAGATTGTACCACTAAAAGTCCCCAGACTATTTTGCAACTGAAGTATTTAAAATACCAGAGGTAAGTCAGAAAAGTGTATCAGTTGAATTCAGTGGTCTTCTACAGACTTAATACTCCCTTGAAGAAAAAAGGTATTGTTCTTTGTATGCAGGAGATTGAAATTTGACCAAATACCTGTTTTTATTTCTTGTGTGAAGTGTAGGTGGACATTGTTGCCTCTGGTGAACAGTAAAGCTAGTTAAAGGCAGACCAGAGCTCAGAGTGTACCACAGTACTGTTTGTACCTTACTCTCACCCCTCTGCTATTTGCCCTTTTCCCTTCCTGCAGACTGCAGAAGGGAGCACAGGATTGTCTGTAGGAGTGGCAGAATGGTCCATCTGGGGCTGTAAGGGAAAGAGGAAGGTGAGGGGCTAGGGTTGTTAATACCCTGTTTCCTGGACTATGAGCCAGCCATTTCTCCGCTGTACACTACCTTTGCCTTACAGCTGGGCTTTCTGAAAGGCCACTTCACATCAGTTTTACATAATACTGAGGTGCATACACTTTGCTCTTTGTAGGCTCCAGCTCACTCACTAGGTGACGACTTTTTCTAATGCATAGCAGCTAAGTTTAAGCTGAATGGCAAGGCCTAGGCTGATGCTTGTGGTGGTCCTGGCTTTCTTTTTCCATTCCAAAACACTATGAAGTGGAGGCACAAATAAATTATCAAATGCCAGGTAAATGTTTTCAGGTGCCACAAAAATAACAAAACTATTTAGTTTAAAAAAAAAAACCCAAAAAACTAATAGAGAGAGGAGGCTTTTTGTTGTTGTTCTTTCAAATGCTTATCAATAAAATTCATGTCCATGTGTGGCAGGTCCATCAGTTTTGCCAGCATGTCTTCCTGATCCTGGTGAAAAGTTTGAAGCAGGATATATCTGCACTGCTTGTGGTTGGGGCCGTTTAAATGAGAGTAAGCCACTGAAATTATTCTTTGACATTCAGGATTCTTGGTGTCTTTATTTCTAAAGCTGAGAACTTAAATGCATAGGTGATAAACAGATCACAGAAAACCATCAACGGATCATAAGAATTGTAATCTCAAAATGGGATCTCTGCTGGTTTCTGTGCCTACCTGTGAATTATCTCAAAATGGATCTTTACAATATATAGACCTGTATTTCAATTTTGAAGCATTTTTACATTTATTCAAGTAAAACTGCTTATGGCTTATGTACACAAAAGTGGATGTTTGTGTAACCATAAAATGGCTTGGAGCAAGTTTACAACTTTTTTTTAGTGTGTGTATTAGCAGTGACATTAAGTTCACCTTTAGCATTTCTTATGAACATTTTTTTTGTATTTCAGATGGAGTACTCCCTCAGGTCTTGTATGAAGTCAATCTACCAATCCTAAACAATGCAGAATGTTCAAGAGCATTATCAACTTTAAAGAAACCCATCCAAGGTGACACTATAATGTGTGCTGGATTTCCCGATGGAGGCAAAGATGCCTGCCAGGTCAGCTGAACAGAGGGCCTTGTGTACTTACACGTGTTTGTCAGAAGCTCAAGGCTCTGTGTGCCCAAGTAAATACATACACTGTAAAACACAATATTTGGAGTGTATTTATTTTGATGGGTTAATTCTTCCAAAGGTTCCGTATGGGGCAATGCACTTAATTACATGATTCCATTTTAATTATTGCATGAGTTGTATGACAGGTTCCTGAGAGCAATTTTGCAATGTACCCCAGTGCAATAATGCTTAGGGTGTTCTAACTTCAGAACACTTCATAAATTAGTTTGTTAATGTTGCTAAAATCCTAAGGAGGAATGTATAAACTATTGCCTTGGACTACAGGAAGGAAAGGAAGTGAGATAAAGGTTAAGTAATTGTTCCTTGTCATGGGGTTAAAAAAAAGAAAAAGCTCTTTTGTCCTTTTTACATGCTGAAACACAAAAGATGTTCACCCATGAGGGAATTAGTCTCTCCTCTTCTTGACAATCCTGACTAAACGCAATAAGAAATAAAGTGTCTTTCTTGGCAGTTTTCTTTTAAATTACTACTCCCTGTATTGCAGGTTTGTTAGTAGGGCACAAAAGAGAACTCAGTAAGCTCTTTAAGGCTTGCTCAGCGGTACGCACACACTTCTGCAAGCTGTGGGATGTGGCCTTTCACTTGTGTTTTACAGGGAGACTCAGGAGGCCCGCTTTTGTGCCGGCGTAAGCATGGTGCCTGGACTCTCGCTGGTGTGATCTCCTGGGGGATGGGCTGTGCTCGTGGCTGGATAAGTAATGAGAAGAAGAAACATTATGACAGAGGATCTCCGGGAATATTCACAGACCTCAGTGCGGTGCTTTCCTGGATTCGAGAGAACATGAGTGCTGGTATTAAGTCTGCACAGTAATGTGTCACTCACTTTTAACAACTCTTCTGTCTCTTAATAGTATTTCATTGAATTTTATCTTTTTCAAGATACAGCACTTATTTTCCCCATTTTTCCTAGCAAAGCAGTATAGCATTTCATAATGCCTTCCAAATGGAGTTAGGAATGACAGTTCATTCAGGAGCGAACTTCACTCAGGGCGTTAAGAAACTGAATTAACATTTTCTTCCATTATGGGCTATTTTTATTTAAAAGGTATTGGAGATTGTGTTCAAATTTACACAGAGAACTGAAAAACTGAGGAGGGGTGTTTAAGAGGTTTTGTTAGTCAATAGTAAGAAAAAAAAATTACAAGAGAGAAAAAATAAGACTTTACCATTAGAAAAGAGCTTGAATTGGTGATTGAAAAAAGAAACCCTTGTAATGCTGGAGAAAAATTAAAAAGGTTTAGCTTCTGAAAAAAAATTTAGTTTTCAGTTAAAAAAAAAAAAGAAAGAGAGACAGGATCTTCTTATTAAAAATTTACTAGTTAGCCTGTTTTATTATTAGGAAAAAATAATATGATTAGCTATTGCAGTAATTAAAGTGTGTTGGCTCCAGTGAACAGAAAAAGTGATCTGGTAGGTAAAGTGAAAACACAATTTTCAGTTGCACTGCAGTATGTTTTGCTTGCTCATGCTTTTTTAAGATCTTAACTGTAACTGCTGTCAGGCTTAATGTCCCTGTGTCCCTGATGAGATGCTAGCAGTTGGATTCTGCTACCATTACCTGAAATGCATAGTATTTACTCAGCAAGTACGTAGAAAGAGAGTACTGTGGTGCTCAGACTGAGCAGTGGCCTATCAGTGTAGGATTCATTCTAGAAGTGGCTACTCCAGAATTGTTTATTCCAGAGTCAGCATTGCCTGAACTTGCAGCTTTGTTTTAATTCTAAGCCTAGTTTGTTTTAGGCGCTATGTTCACGAGAAGTATTTGAATTTGCCTCAGTGCTAGCTGTAGAAAATTACCATTTAACACAGATAAAAATAAAGCTTACGTTGTGAATCCAAAACTACAGTAATTTATTCTTCTTTTTCCACCCCCTTCCCTATCCCTCCTTTATTAGATCTGAAGATGAAAAGCTCCACAGGTGAGTACAGTATTTTTCCAGTATCTCCTATCTATGTTAGAGCATAAAAAGACCCCAGAAATAGTCTGGTATATAATCTATGAAGGAAGAAACATGAAGAAGCTTGACTCATCAAAGCACATTTAAATGTATACTTTAAATACATACTTTTTTCCTCCTTGTTCTGTTAAAGACTTCTTATGTAGGGTTGTACTTAACATACTAATGACTTCAAAAAGGAATTTTCCTTTAGATAGCTGCATATATAATCCTATGTTTTTATTGAATTGCAAATAAAATTAATGTGAAAAATGTAGAACAGAACCTTAAGCAATGCATGAAATCTAGTTAGTGAAGTTGATTCTGTATAAAAATATAGATACTAATTAGAAAGTACCAGATAAATTAGTACTACTTTTGCACAGTCTATGAGGAATCTACTTGTCTGGTGTCTATTTCTATGAATAAAATGCAAAAAAAGCCCCAACCCCAGGAAACCCAACCCTGAATGTTTTAAAATGGAAGTCTTTGATTCTTTATATGTTCTTGTTGAACACTGTTCTTCTTGGTACAAATTCACATAAAGGTACTAGAAACAGCTCTTGTGAACTAGATCTTAAAACTTTAATTTTAGTAATATTGAGTGAGATTTCTCATATGATAAATGAGCTTGGGCACATGGTCAGTTTGTATAGACTTGCTGTGGCCAGTGAGAATTGGGTACTTAAGTGCTGTTTGTGTCTTTTGAAATTTTTCACTGGTCTTCCTAGGATGCTTCAGGTAAGATAATCTCGTAAGTATGTGACTCCTTAAGTTTGTTTTCATACACATAGTTTTTGATAAATGTCTTACTGGCTTACCTTGCAAGGAGAAGGAAAGGCAAGAGAAGATTGTTTTTGTAAGTAATTGTGTTTCTAGGGACACTTATTTGGAGCAGAAAGCTTCTGCTGCTTCTATTAAAGTGTCTTTAATACCATATTGTATTGTTGTAAAAGTCTCCTGCTGTAACATAGCTAAGGACGTTATTACAAATGGGCTGCAGTGAACAATTTCCTTATGTCCTGAGGTATGCTTTTTCCTCCATGAAAAGTGTTTATACTGAAATCCTCATTTAACAAATAGTTTCTTTAAAGTAAAAAGCAACCACTACCATTGTTACAATAAAATATGACAGCTCCTTGGCAGTGCTTAATTTTTGCCCCTGAATTACATGTTGTAAAACTGACTTGCCATAATTCCAAAAAAAGAGAGAAGAGAGAAGACCCAGTATCAGTCTGCCAGCAGAAACAAGGAACAGCTGAGCAATCTTGAGTCTCACAATATTCTCTAGAAGTTTGAGCTTTTTGGTGGAACAGATGACTGCATATATGTCAAACCTGACTCTTTCTATTTTGTTTTAACTCTGCATTGCAGCATTTTGTAGCATTCAGGATGGCAAACTCTCTGACAGTGAAGGAGAGTTAAATTTTCCTGGGAGTCCCAAACAGTTTTATGAAAACCACCAGTAAGTAGACAAAACACAGTCATTCCTCAAACTATTCCCCATACCAGCGTAGTTGTTTTTTTGTTGCAGTCTTTTGAACGGGAACTAATTGTTTTTTCAGATTGTGTGTATGGACTCTATTTGTACCAGAGGGGAATTACATATTGCTTCGTTTTTCCCATTTTGATATAGAGCCAGAAACATTTTGTGACTATGATTCTTTATCAATCTATTCAAAACATGACAGACTTGTTGGTGAGTTGCCATCCCCTTATTCTTTGAAATAATCTCTCAGTGTACTCTTTCATTGCAACAGCAAGCACACCCAATGAGGACATTGCAGTTGATTATGTTTTACTTACATTTTCATGATTAATACATTGTGACAATAAAATACATTACTACATTGTGAAAATAAAAGACAAACAGTGTGGGAGGAGAAGAGAGTGGAAAATGCCTGGTAGGGTACTGTGTTGGCATACGACTTTCTCGTGTCAAGGGTTTTCAATTTTTAATAGTGTTCATCTGTTTGGGCTAATGGATTAATAAGGAATGTAGAGGAATGGATAGGCAATTTTCTTTTATCCTAACATTTTAATAGCTAAATACTAAAAATAGTACATGTAAGTTTTCTCAAGTGACTAAAGAATTTAAAGAGTGATTATTCTCTAATATTATATTTCAGGGAAATTCTGTGGAGGAGATCCTCCATTACCTATTTTGATTGGCTCCAATAGCATAAGGCTGAAATTTGTTTCTGACAACAAGGATTATGGAACTGGGTTTTCCATGACCTACAAAGCTCTTACACCGGATATTATTCTTCCTGGTAAGTCTAAGTCTGGTAATATACCTGTCTGCCCTCTTGGGCAGGGATCTGGAAAAAAATTTCAGGAGAAAATAAATCAAGAGGAAGCTCCTGTGAAATTTCTGTGTGGATGATATTATGAACAAGGTAATTGTGGTTAGGCTGCTGTGCGACATTGTGGAGAAACTGAGATGCCAGAAAGAGATGGGATAGATGCTGTTGAGAGAAGCCTTCCTTTAACTTTGCCTCTTCTCCATCCACATTATACAAGATCTCATTTCCTTCCTTACTTCCTGAATGTTTTAAAACTCAATTAATAAGATTAATCAAATGAGCAGAATTTCCAGATGAAAGCTGCTTTGCTAGTCCCAAGCGGGCTTTCATGGATGGGCCCTGAGGGAGGCAGCTAATGCTAAGATATAGGTCATGGAGAACTGCTTTCAGTTTTGCTGTGCAGAGCAGTTCTCCATCACTAGGGAGCAGCCCCAGAGGCCATCTGCTGAGCCTGAACAATCCAGTTACAGACAGACACCAGTTATTCCTGTTTCTGCAGCTTTTCTGGTTAAGTTTCTTTCCTTTGAAGAGTATATGGGCAGAGTGTAGGGAGGAATCTTACGAGAGGCCTTGCCACTGCATAGCTCATGAGGAAGACATATCCTCTGGTTGTGTCTTATATCTTCACTTTCCTCTCCAAAGAAAGTTGGCAAATGTTCTTCTGATATGCCCATATCCTGCTTTTCTATCACCCCATACTGGTACCCGTGCCTGCAGTGCACTGCCTGTAGCCAAAGGGGAATGCTGTAGTCATGCATTGAATTGCTCTTCTGCCTGGTAAAAAATTAAAAATGTTCTTTGCAGCTTTTGCAAACAGAAGGATCTGGCTTGCCACTCTTGTCCTGTTCTCCTTCTAAGCTGTGTGAAAGCACTACAAGAGTTTTTCTGGATTTAAATATTTTTTGTGTGTGAATGATTTAATAGGAAATCGCAGTGCCTGAATTTTTGTTTTCCTGGATTTCCAGATTCTGGCTGTGAGTCCTTAGCTGTCCTTTTTGAAGAAGGAGTGTTACAAAGTATGCACTATCCAGAGCACTACAGCAACATGGCAGACTGTCAATGGATTATTTGTGCACCAGAGGACCATGTAATCAAGGTATCAGCAGCCCTTCTTGTGCCTACAGAATGGAAGTGAGCACCATTGAGTTAACTAGAAGTTCTGCACCTAAGGGACAAGCAAGATCAAGCAACATAAACTAGAATAATGCTAGTTAAGAGATATCACTTTCCATCCCAAAAGCCAGATAGGTTTTGATTTCTCTTGTAGGTTATATTAAAATAGAATTTAGTAGTTTATAGTAAAATAGGATTTCCTATTTTTATCATGCCAGATCCTCTGAGAGGTCTGAATGTCACAGAAACCAAACCCTAAAGAAATAATTGAGAATACTAAAGACCCTATTACAGATCTTAGATTTTTTTCTGTGTGAATTTAACAATAAGGTTCACTTTTCTATTTTTTGTTTAAAGCTTACATACCAGTCCTTTGAAGTAGAAGAGAGTGAAGATTGCTCTTATGATGCCGTGACTGTGTATGAAGATGTGGGAAAAGAGGAGGAAATTGGTTTGAATTTTGATTTTTGACATATTTTGGGGATGACTTATTTCTTTTGTGACTTTCACTAGCCCTGTTTTACTGTCTAAAATCAAGTTCACCTCTAGAGTCTCAGTGATGTTATAGGTACTAGGTTCAGTACCTTGAAAAATACTTGCAGGTATTGCTGCTTCTGTTCCACTTACAAAGGCAAAACCACGTTGAACAGGACAGGTTTGTGTATTTAAATTGTATATGAAATGCAGTTCTGAATTAATGTCAATGAAGAAAAGGGCTTAACAGAATTTGTTTTTAAAGTAATTATGAGACACAAAAACCACGCAAGCGGTCTCCTTTTCAGAGTTCAGTTGTTCTTCACTCTAGATGAGCATTTATGTAATTCTTGCCACCTTGCTGGAGATTCCCCAGGCTTACGTCGAATGAGAGGAAGACCTCTCCCAGTCAACTGATTGCAGCACCTGCTTGATGCTGGTGCTTAGGTTAGCACTAGCAAATACTGGTGCTGAAACACTAGCAAGGGGAAATCAGGTTTCCAGTGTGTTCTATATGTAATGGCAACCCATGAGCATGAGTGCTGCAATAAACTCTTGTGAAATAATGCAAGAGTCTCCTTGTTCTTATGAGATAATTACTGAACAAGGACAGACTGTTGGGCCTAACAGAACAGTCCTTCAGCCTCAGTCCGCTTATCTCTACTCCTCTCTTGTGCATAGTTATTTTTTACCTTCTTTTGTGAGAGTTGGAATACACAGAATATTGGATATTGAAAGAGATGAGGATGGAAAAGTACATGTTAATCTGCAGTGAACATTTGCTTTCTCATCTTTAGCTAAGTCTTGTGGATTTGCCCTACCAGCACCTGTTCTAAGCTCCTCTCCTATGATGTTGGTTGTCTTTCACTCTGATGAAACAGAGACCTTTGGAGGATTCAGAGCTACAATCTCTTTTGTTCATCTAACAGGTAATAGAAGTAACTTGAGAAACTGCCTCTTTGGGGCAGCACAAAGGGCTCCTCAGTGATTCTGGCTATTCAGAATAATTTTCCTCTAGGAGATTCTCATCTGACAAAGAGTTTCTGCATTGTGAACCTATTGAGGGATTAAACAAAAGTCCTATTGAATAGGTGAAGAGAAAAAATTAATCTACCCAAAATCTCAGAATTTTGTTTTGTGTAAGAGTATTTTGGTACACTTTACTACCATGTGAAGATGTAATAGCACAGATCCCTACTGTAGGAATCTGTTCCTTCTACAAAAATTATAATAAAGGAAAAAAAAAGTAATTTTGAAATAAAAATATCGCTCAAGACACCTGCTAACACTTTTACTATTTCCATTTGCTAAAATTAGATACTTTGAATTCAACTAGTGAAGAAGAATTTGAAGACATGAATATGGCTGAAGAAGAAATACAGGTTACAACAGGTAAGCCAACCTGAGTTATGTTTTCTTCATGAGAACAGGGAGTACCTTTTGGACTATAACTTAAATGGTGTTTTCTCCAGATATGTAATGAATGTTGCTGTCCCAGATTATTTTTTTTTTTACAGCAATGCAATGACATTATTTCAGCTTATGTGTCAGTTTACACCTACTTGCTTTGATGAAAATAATTACAAAGAGTACAGGGTAGTTGAGAATAATAACCAGCATTTCAGAACTTCCCCTTTACCCTCTAGTATTTTATGGAGAATGGGATGAGTCCATATTCATTGTAGGTTTAAGGGTAAAATTTGAGAAGGTGAGCAGTTGCTTTCATCTTGGTGAAGGTCTGTTTTTGCTAAGATCATCTCCTCATGCTCTCTCTAAACATTTGGATCCTTTGTAATGAGGGAAGTTGAACGATTTAGCAAAAAAAGGGAAAGGGGGAACTTGAGAAGCTGTGGGGTAGCTCTTAAATGAACTGTTCTTTGCTTCTTTAAATCTTAAGCTCTAAAGAATTCTTGAGCCATAAGTGCTTTCTGTTTCAGATTATATTTGTGGAATGCCTTCAAATCAGCCCAGGTTCATCTTCAGTAGGATAATTGGAGGTGAAGAAGCTGTACCATATTCATGGCCTTGGCAGGTCAGTGTACAAATTTCAGATGAGCATATCTGTGGAGGAGCAGTTCTTGCCAAAGAATGGGTTGTCACAGCTGCTCACTGCTTCAATTCTAAGTAAGTACACTGGGATAAACCCTTCCCTGGGAACATCTGTAATTGCATGGTACGTGTCTGCAGATGGTGGTTCTGCCCAGGGTGGCTCACACAGTTTCGGTTACCACCTACTTAGAGCTCACATTGGCACTGGATTCTTTTGGTTCTCACACGTGTACTAGGATCACAGTGGCTCTTAAGGAAATAGGTAGCCTACTTCTGAGGACTTGGTTTTCATTCAGATCAGTTTTCAGAAGAGATGACAAGATACTAAGTCCCTTGTCATCTGTCACTTACTCTTGGGTAACTTCTTTGTGTTTGGGTCATTTACAGAACAAGTTTTCATCCAGGTAGAATCAACCTATCAAAAAATTTTAAAATTACTGAATTTGTGTAGATTTTGGAGGGCAGACATACAGGAGGCCTTTGTGCACAGGACTGATGCTGTTCCCTTAATAAGAACCTATCAATCTGTTAAATCAGATTACATGGAAAGTTTTCAGTCTATTGGGAGGAGACAAAAGGATAGTCTGTGTGGTTTTTCAGGCTCTTTAAAATACTTTCTCAACAGCAATTTGTTTATTCATCTCTTAGGCTGAACAGTACCTGTTTTGAAGTTCAGATTCATCACAAGTACACTAATTTAAAATTCACATACTTTGGGTCATTAAAGTATTTTTTAAAAATCCTCCCAAGATTGCTGAAAATTAGGTAGTCTGGCCTGTTTTCAAATAAAGTTGCAATTACTTGAAAATGAGGATAAGCTTTCAGAGCCCCAAAAGGCAAAGATGCTTAGACATCTATATTCTCAACTTGATTCCCCCCGCCCCCTTGACAACCGGGGATCTGAAATGCAAGTGCTGTTTTGGATTTTGGACTTTGGCTTCTAAGTTTCTAGATATTAGTTTGCAAAATTTTATGTTAGGAGCATTGTTGCACTGTGTTGAAGGCACTGATTTAAGAGCTGTATTAAGGAGGAATTCTCTGTTGTATGTTGCCGTTGCATCAGAATTTGCGTACGTAACTTAATGATTCTACACAACTAAAGTTATGACAAGCTTTCAGGCAGTGAGAGGGTTTGGTTAAGAAACCAAAGTGTGAAATGAAATGTTTTTGTTCAATTTCTTTATATAATTTGATAGGTAGTAATGTTTTAGTGGTCACCTATTTTTTCATTAAGAAGGTAGGGACCAGCACTGTCCCTGGATGATGTGGACCATGCAGGCCTTCTGTTCTGCATCAGGCACCCCCAGGCCTTATAAAAGTGACCTTTCAGTTTGTTGTGTGTTTGAGAGATCCTACTGCCTCATAGTGAGAATATTTCATGCTCCCTGGAAGTCAGTGGGAAGATTTCCATAGATTTGTATGGGAGTGTAGGCCTCAGGATTTGTTGGCCCAGGAATATGTAGGGTCCTGTTATCTGTTTTGGGTGGAAGAGGTTTTAAGATTCACAGATTTCAAGAATGCTGTTATACCAGCCTCAGAATGTACTTATCTTTTTTTCTTTTTTTTTAAAGGGAAATGTACAGAGACTTATGGACGGTGGTAACAGGAATTCATGATCTTACAGAGCAAGAATATAGACAGGTACTATACGTTCTGCTTAATAATAAAATCTAAATTAATCTCACAACATAGTTTCTAATGTAAATGCATCTCCCAAATTATTCATGATGCAGCAATTGAACAGCCTCCATGCTGACCTTAATCTACATTTACACAACAGCTTTTGTGTGACTGTCAGAGAAATTTTATCAATGCAGATCTGTGCCTTTATCAGTAATGAACTCCAAAGCTCAGTATCTTGGAGGGTGTGTGAGTGAGGAGTGTATTGTTTCTAAATTCCTTGGTGACTATTACCGAGACAGAAATAATTGGGGCACAACTTTTCACTTTGCTCAGACTGGACAAATGTTTTTCCAATACCCTCTTCATACACTTGCTGGATTGGAGTTTCCTGCATGTTCCCTGATTCATGTCCAAGAGGCATAATCTTGTCTCATTAATATAAGAAAGCTGGTGGCTTCAGCAGCTGCTCTTAAATGTTTCCTCCTCTTAAGGCATCTTGCATATGGCCTGAAATTTATAAAACCAAAGTTACTTAAAGATTCAAATTCACAAGTCATTCAGAAAGTGTCAATGTCCTTGCTTTCCTAGAAAAGGTCAGTAAAGCAGTACATTATACATCCAAGTTTTAACAAGACCACTATGGATTCTGATATTGCCTTACTTCAACTGGCCAAGCCGTTAGAATTCAACCACTACGTGCGCCCTGTGTGCCTGCCTGCCAAGGAGGAGGCAGTTCAGCCCTCGAGGGTGTGTGTTGTCACAGGATGGGGTGCACATGAAAAAGGTATGCAGTCTTTGCTATTTTGAAGGTTGAGTGTGCTGTAGCTGTGTTTTAAATACTATGTACAGTGTTGTAGCATTCATTCTGTCTGCACATTAGTTTCTGGAGAACAGATGTGTTAAAAAGTTTTCACTTGTGTAAGCTCAGCTAGACATGCAGGGAAATGGGTGGGAGGGAAAAAAAATCAAGTAATTTAGATTGAAACCATTTGAAAAGGGGAAGAGTAAACCTTCTTTCTGGAATCACCTCTACTGGTTTCTGAGATATCTTTTACTTCAAGACAGAGAAATGGGGAAAAAACTGCATCAGCTGGAAGTCCCCATCCTGGTGCTTGACATGTGTCAGAGCTATTACATAAATCTTCCCAGTAAAGTGACCCCAAGGATGATCTGTGCTGGATTCCCTCTGGAAGAAGGCAAGGACTCGTGCACAGTAAGTCACGTGTGTCACCTTTGCCTTCTGACACCTGGGGTATGGCCAGATGAGTTCTAACAAGGGGAGTGTTAAAAACTCATTAAGAGCTGTTTTCTTGCAGACAGGCTGTAGGTGATTTACAGTGAAAGATTCCTTAATAGTAGGACTTTAATGACTCATATTGCAAAAAGAGGTACTTGCCTTGAACAAAGGTTATTTCTTTCTCTGCCTTTTAAAAACAGAAACCCCCAAACATATAAACAGCTGGGACCTCTTGTAGTGGAACTGATATAAAAAGCATAGGGAGTGATGTTAGCTCATAACAGGATTCCTTTGTTCTTGTGCAGGGTGATTCTGGTGGCCCATTAGTTTGTCCTTCAGAAGATAACTCAGGATTTTACACCCTTCATGGAATCACTAGCTGGGGCTTGGGATGTGGAAGGAAGAGCTACCCAGGAGTATACACAAATGTTGGTGTTTTTGTTGACTGGATCAAGCAGAGTGTCAATAGTAGTGGTAGGTATGAAAAAAACAAATTAATCTTTTTGCTATTGCTAGATGCTTAATTTGAGGTGTTTTCCAGGGTGCCATTTTTATATCTGGGTGTCCAGCACTTCCTGAAATCTTGGCTGTTTAAAATACCCCTAGGTGAATGCCCAGAGGAAGACAAATCTAAATCAGTAGTCACTTCTGAAAATCTTATTTCTTCTGAGTGTATTATTATTCCCCTCTCTATTGCATTTCTTGTGTTGATGAATATGTTTTCCTTACTGGTGCTTTGCTGCTTCGTTTCTCAGGGTTGGGAGGAGGTAGGGAGACATGAACTGGCACATGATGACAGCTGAGTCCACTTCAACAAGTTTACAGCCTGCCTTTGTTGATGATCTTTGCAAAGTTTACCCTGTTTTATTTTTCTCCTTTTTGTAGATCTCTCCATTTCCATGGTGTGACTGTCAAAAGAGCAGTTCTGACGGACCGCACTGTAAAACACTTCCAAAGCACTAATGTCATTGAAAGCAAAATTTGGTGAGAGCGTGTTGGTTCATGATTGGTGAACAGATTCCAAAGTAGCTGACACTTACCCTGGTGAATTTACTGCTGATTTTCCTGAACTGATACTTTGGCTTTACACGTGTGTGCTTGGGGCAGACACAAGTTGCTTGCAGGCTTCTGACTCCCTGTTAACCTGTTTTAGAAGGAGAGGGAAAATAAGCCACCGTATACCATATGCCAAGCATGTCCTTGAATGTAGTACTGGAGAGTATAAAAATACTGCAGAAAAGTGATTAAATAAGTGCCTGTTTGAAACAGCTGAAGGGGCAGTCAGTCATCCTTTCAGTTACTGTCAGTGAGAGGGTTACCTCTGGCTCGGAGGGGACCTAGGCAGTGGCTGTAGGAGTGCACCAATGAGCAGCAGCAGAACACTGTCTAGTCATTAGTGATGTGAATCAGTCCAGTTGCTAGGAAAAGGATATTTTTAATACAGTTCCTGTTTTAACAAATTGCATGTTGTTTAAACAGAGTGAAGTGTTTCAAAAGATGGGTGTTACAGGCCAAGGGCCTTTGGCACCATGCAAGAACTGACAGCTATCCTAATTAACCTATACATGTAATTAAAGAGGTACTGTGTAATCCATTGACTGCAAACTGAACACATTTACTTGTAAATGACAGTTTGTTTAATGCCCAAATGGCTGCTCACACAAGAAATTGTGATGACAGGCTCCAATTATCTTTGTAGACTATTCTGTGCACAGTCTTAGTGTTTAGAAATTAGATCAGTGTGATGATACAATAGGTTACACCAATATAATCCTCCTTTGACTCAGTCGTCTGGAAAATAACTAGAAAGTAAGAAAGAGATCTCATTTTGTTTCTGTTAATATTAATGGCAAAAATCTTTAGAGATGTGTTTCCCATATATGCATTTGATGCTTTTTTGATGATATTAGTTTACAACTTCTCATTTTTTTAAGATACAATTTTATTCTGTAGCTGGGGAAAAAAATACTCTCTCTACTTTTATTCATAAATTAATACTGTAAACATTTTTCAGCAGTTTCGTCTCTTCACTGTAAAGTTTTGGGCAGAAACCACAAAATAATCTGGAGCATGAGCTTTCTGTGAAACTATGAAAATACTTTATAGTGGAAGGACTATGGACAAATTCAGATTAAGTGTAAGGCACAACTGTATGATGTTATTGATAGAGTGTGCTTGTTCTATCTCTGATAAGCTCTTTGAAGAGGTCTTCAGAGAGCAATGGAGGGAAAATATCCTTTGTCATTTTTAATTATGGAAGTCTGTTAATTTTCAGTTACGGTGGAAGTTGCTATTAGCTAACCATATCAATTTAACTATGCTGGGAGCAGATGTGTCCAATCACTTGGTTGCTATTCTGTTTTGCTTAACAAGGACATGATTTAAAATACCCATAAAGTTTTTACCTGTTTATTAATCTAATACAATCAAGTGGCTGTGTTCAGAAAAATAAAAAGGTTGAGGGAGAACTACAGGTGGTATCAGCTGCACTAGCCCTATTGAACGCAGTGGTTATATGCTGCTAAATTGGTATCTCTTAAAAAAAAAATCATTTCATCTATTTGGAATGCTGTCTTAAATAATTTGTATTTGATTTGATTGTTAGGGTACTTATTTTTTGCTTGACTACATAATGTTAGCATGGTTTTACAAGTAGTCTATTTTTGCTTTTGATTGTTGTGTCTTTTTAGTCTATTGTAGGCTGACAGTCTTTTTTAGCAATAATGTGAACTCTTTTGTGATGCAAATGAAATCTGATTTAAAAAAAATAAATATTTGCAATGGAGTTAATGTAATTGAATTGTATTTTAATTTTTACAAAATTTATATCAAGTCCACTTTAATTCTTGACAGTTATATGAGGCTTTCCTGATAGGATAATAGCTGCCTACCTGAGTACTGAGGTAGGCTCAGGTGCCCTGTGTGCTTAAAATCTGGGATATAAACCTTCTTCTGTTGGCATGTGAGTAAAAAAATCTTCTACTAACGGTATGTGGAAGCAAATGAAGGCTCCTTGCTTTGTTCATTGGAACTGTGATAAATACTTAGAATAAAAGTCTATGTCCAAAAGTACCTTGTTCTAACCTTTGGTTAGTATGAGCATCTGTGACCGTGAGTCTTCCTGCTTAGCTCTGAAATGGTGGTCCTGCTCTGTGTGTGTGCATGGGCGCCCACCCATACTGCCAGCGGCGCACCGAGAGAGCCTTTGCAGGAGTGGTTGTCAGAGCGTTTTTGTAACTTGTGTTGGAAAGGGGAGATCTTAATCAGAAAATAGAAAGTATATTCCCATTGTTACAGCATGTCTGGCAATAGTACATAAGAGGAAGCAATTGTCTAAAATCAGGGTTCTGGCTATATAGCCTGACAAAAGCTGTTAAAACCACCGTTGATCTCTGACTCTGTGGCATTACTTCTTGAATTCTTGGTTCATAATTCTTTTACTTTTCCATCTCTTTCTTTTCCAGCCTAGGACAGCACAGTGACTTCCTGCATTGTGCTGTTCTCAGTTACTTGCACTCCTGTGAGCTCCCTGATGAATCCAGAGGTGTGTGACACTGGCACAAGGAGTTAATTTCCCTCAGAAACAGCTGTGATGTGTACTCTGAGCCTCTCTCTCTTTTCAGCAGCCTGTGTAATAGACTGAGAGTTATGTTTTGATAGCGGTTCCCCTGCTTTTGAAGTAAGATGAGGAAAGTTAATATTAACAAATTTTTTTTTAAAAAAAGAGTATAGTGGGTTATTAATTATCTGGTCTTCAGTAGTCAGTCCTTCAGTAGCACTGGAGACTGAATGTATTTTTCTTTCGGTCTTTTTACAAGGCATATGAAATACAAGCATTCCAAAACCTAATACATCAGATTTATTATCTTCCCCTTGTAAAACCAACTACAGCTTGGCACACTGTGACATTATTCCTGGCCTTCCTTCCTTCCTTCCTTCCTTCCTTCCTTCCTTCCTTCCTTCCTTCCTTCCTTCCTTCCTTCCTTCCTTCCTTCCTTCCTTCCTTCCTTCCTTCCTTCCTTCCTTCCTTCCTTCCTTCCTTCCTTCCTTCCTTCCTTCCTTCCTTCCTTCCTTCCTTCCTTCCTTCCTTCCTTCCTTCCTTCCTTCCTTCCTTCCTTCCCTCCCTCCCTCCCTCCCTCCCTCCCTCCCTCCCTCCCTCCCTCCCTCCCTCCCTCCCTCCCTCCCTCCCTCCCTCCCTCCCTTCCTTCCTTCCTTCCTTCCTTCCTTCCTTCCTTCCTTCCTTCCTTCCTTCCTTCCTTCCTTCCTTCCTTCCTTCCTTCCTTCCTTCCTTCCTTCCTTCCTTCCTTCCTTCCCCATAGGTTTGAGCAGTTTGTTTTCTGCTTCCTCACAAAGATGTGTCTGTGTGATATGGGCATGCTTTTATTTAAAATAAACTATTTTGAACCTTGTGGCATAGGGTTGGACTTCAGAGTCTTGTATTTTCTTGTTTTTGTGTTGGTTTTTTTTTACTGTCACCAACTTGTCTGCTGTTGTCCTACACGCTTTAGAGGGAATAATGATACTTAATATTTTTTAAATTATGTTTTTTAAGCAATTTGAAATCCACAGATCCTAAGTACTGTTAGCGCTGCTTGTCACAAAGTACAATTTTGGCCCAGGGGATAGGGAAGAAAGTAGGAAGCCATTTCAGTTCTCTCAGTCACTCTTTCCCTAGTTAATTGCCAGGAGTTTGGAGCACAGAGTATGCCCTGTACGGGTGCAAACCGAGCCACCCGCAGAGCCTGCTGCTGGGTGCCCTGGCACTGTCACACTGCCCTGGCTGCAGGCTGGAGGGAGGAGGCTTGCCCACGGAAATGGAAGGTGCCGCTTTACCGTGAGCCTGGTGTTGCTATATTGTAAGGCTGCACGCTGTTTCTGCCCAGAGGACTTGAACTTTGTTATTTTACAGGACAGACTGAAGCAAACTGGGGCTGGGCCAGAACTCCAGCAGCGCTGTTCTCCGTTGCTGAACGTGAAGGCAATGAGAATCGAGGGAGGAGAACGGGCCATGGCCAGTGAGTGTCCGCGCTGGGTAACTGGATTCTGCGGCTGGCTTTGTCCCACTGCTCTGTGCGAACTGGGCCTTGCCCCACAGCACGGCACGGCGGGGCAGCGGGAGGCGGGACCTTGCGGGAGCCGATGAACGCCGGGGGCCGGGCCGGGCGGGGCAGGTGAAGCGGTGCCTGCTCGCTCGGGAGCTGCAGGCGGCCGCCATGGAGGTGCTGACGGTGAGGGCCGGGGGGGAGGCGGCCCGGCGAGGGGCCGGGAGCGCTGCGGCGGGCTGTTCCCTGACCGACCACCCTTTTCCTCACAGGGTGTCCCTGTGGCGATCGCCGTGGCCGTGGTGGCTGCATCTGCCCTGCTGTTGCTGCTGCTCAGAGGGACCGGCCGGAGGGCGAGCGGCCTCGTCACCCTGCAGGACCCCCTCGTTAAATACCCGCTGCGGCTGCTGGACAAAGAGGTGACCGAGCGCCAGGGGCGGCCTCTCGCGCTTCTGAACCCCCTCCCTCATCCCGCCTCTGCGGGGGTTCGTGCTGGCCCGGATGGGTCTGAGGGGTGGCCCGGGGCAGAGCGGGACTGAGGGGCGGCTGGTTTGTTGGCCCGGTGGGTGCTGAGGGGCAGAGGGTCCCTTGGCCCGGGGGGACTGAGGGGCGGGTTGGCTCTGGGGGCGCTGAGGGGCAGAGGGTCCCTTGGCCCGGGAGGACTGAGGGGCGGTTGGCTCCGTGGTGGCCAAGGGGCAGAGGGTCCCTGGGCCCGGGGGGGCAGTGAAGGGGCCGTGGGCCTGGGGCTGTCCCAGGCTTCAGGACCAGAGAAGCGCGCAGAACCCTCAAGGGCTGGCGGTGACCCCACAGCCAGGCTACAGCGTTTCCCTAGCACAGAGCTGGATTCATAAAAGTATTTATGCCTCCACTGTGGTTTTATGGTTGTTTCAGGAGGAGGGTAGACTCACTTTTTTGTGTGTTTAAATCCTACTTTAGCGCTGTGTTTCTCCCTTGATTTCTGTCCAATGCACATCAGTAAGAAGTAAGCCCAGCAGCCTGCGCTTCCGCATGTCGTGTCTTGCCTTGCCTGATCTTTGGCCACAAATTGTGAAATGTGCTCACTCGCCTTGGGCAGTAGAGGTTTCCAGATTTTTTTAATGTAAAGCTGCTGTAGGGATTGCACAGGCAGGCAAAAGTCACTTCTTGTGGAATTAAAGAGGAAAAGACTTTTGTTCTAAAACTTTTATCTGATAAAACTCTATTTTTCAAAGCCATTTCTGCTTCCTGTCCTAGCATTTGGCTTGCATGCTAACAAAGAACAGGCTTACTGAAGCATATTGTGTTGAGTACAGTTTGGAATTCAAAGCAGTGGGGATGTTGACCTCATTCTGATTTTGTTTATTTGTGTTTTTAGGAAATCAGTCATGATACTAAGAAATTCCGGTTTGGGCTACCTTCACCAGATCATATATTAGGATTACCTGTAGGTAAGTACTGAAAACATTTCATTACATGCATTTTTGTTTTTAGGATTTGTAACTGTACTCATAGTTCTTGGACTTCTGGCTGTTTGGGAATTTAATGCTCAGCAAAGCAAGGAGTTGAAAGCTGCATCTGAATGCTGCTATGTCAGAGAGAAATGTCAGATTTCGCAGCAGGTTGTGTTTCTGATCTTTTGTGTGTGCTTTGTTCTGCTTGTGTTAAATTGTGTGGTATAGTTTAGATCAAGAACAGTGAAACTGAACTGAGTGATGAAATTTACCACCAGTCAGGATATAAGCAAGAATGGCATCTGTCAAAGCTTTTTCATATTTCTTACTTGCATTCTACTTCCATCTGGGGCCCTCAGTTTATTGGCAATTTACCTCATGCTTTTGATGAATACAGTCACGCTTGTAGATGAGAAAGAGAACAGCTCTTCTGCCTGGGAAGCTGATACCTTTCATGCAGAAAAAGGGGAAAATACAACTACTGTATATAGAAGATGCTGCAATGTTCAGAGCATTTGCTGTGCATACACTTACCTTTGATTTACATACATATGTGTACAACTTTGTGTTACTTTCCATAGCATGAATTTCAATTCAGACTAGGTTTGACACAGTTTCTTTCCTGCAAAACTGATGGCATTGAACCTTGGACCTTGAATTAATGGTAATCTGTGCAGGGGAAAGTCTCCCTTTCTGGTCTGCAGATGTAGCCACGTGTTTGTGCTGCACTGTGTTTCGTAGTTTCCCTTGCTGTATGGCAAGTGTCAGGGCCTTTCCAGTTCCATGTTCTAAACATGCCTTTCTTGCATGCTGCTCGTCAAGGGCAGCAATCTTTCTTCAAATTATCTTCTGGATTGTATGGGAAAGTGTAATTGAGCTGTCCATGTTAACTAGGCAAATGATAAACAAATTGAGATGTGCTCTGCAATGCTTGTGTTTATCCAAATTTTATTCTTAAGAATTTAGGAATGAGATCCTCAAACTGCACAGGCCAGATTACTTCCTTGGAGATTCCTGCCTTCTGCTTTTACCGGGATAATTTTGCTAAAAGTAAAGTGTTTTCTGCCAGCATTGTTGCTGCTTTTTATTTTTCAATACAACTCTCTAGATTAGTGCTGTCTGGCTGAGGAGACTACTCTTGGAAAGGAGTTTCAATTCTTTTAATCATTAGACACAGGTGCCTTTTAGAATCTGCCTCTTGGAGCATTAGGTCAGGTAAAGAACGCTACAAATTTCCTACTTTCCTAGTATCCTACCCTTGATTCTGTAACGTACTGGCCTTCCTCAGGTACCCTGTGCTCCAGAAATTCTTGCTGAAAAAAGAAAAGACTAGATGTTTTATACAGCATTTGTATACTAAAGATTTTCTCCATCATTGCTTGTGTTTAATGGGTTACAATACCTACTTTTTCTCTCCTGTCTTTTCCTCCAGGCCTGAGACAAGTTTGAAACTAGGGATGGAAAAAATAATCAGATTGTAATTCTTTCTCCCTAGGCCAACATGTTTACCTTTCTGCAAAAATTGATGGTAATCTGGTGATTCGAGCCTATACCCCAGTTTCCAGTGACGAGGCAAAAGGTTATGTTGATTTAATTATAAAGGTAAATTTTTATTTCTTTTAATATAGATAAGTTGCTAACTGGAAGGAAGGGAAGTACTTCATTTTAGTGAAATACTGAGTTTATTTCTATATTTCTATACTATATTGAAATAGAGTTTATTTTGATTGATCTTTCAAATAGGATGACTGCATGGCAAGCAACTCATTTCACCTTATCCTTGAATAGCAAGTTGTATCCTGTGTATCTGCTGTATGTCACTGAGAGACAGAAGTAGGGAAGATGGAGAAGGAATCACTTCCTTGGCAGTACTGCAGGAACTTCCCCAGTATCTTTTATTTGCAAATGCACAAATATCGATCATGCCTCCTCAAGCTGCCTGTGCTGCTACTAGTACTTATGGCCAATAGCTGCAAGTGGAAACAAGTCAATAAGAACTGTTATCTTTGGTGATGCTACAGAGATTCCAATTATATGTTTGCAAGTGTCAGAAGTTGTGCTGATGTGTTTACTGATTAAGAAAATGGGATACAGAAACAAGGGAAATCCTTTAAGCTAGAGAATCCAGTCCCAAGACTTCTGGATCCTTTTCTACAATAGAGTTTCTCCTTAGGTAAAAATCTGGGCTTTTTTTGTGTGCTCTGTTACAAGTATGGTGAATTGTTATTAATTACTTAATACTTATTATGTGCTTTGAAAGGGGAAAAAGCTGTCATGTGGCTAAAGTCTCTGAGAAAGTCTTAAAAAAGATGCAGCAATGCTATTTTTAGAAAGAGCAATTACAGAAATGAGGTAACATAAGGTTCTTGCTGGAGCAACAGTGAAAGGAGGGCATCAGTACATAATCTGCCTGCCGCCTACTCCCTCTAGCCTGGCTGTTTGCAGAGAGCATAGGAACATGTGCATGAGAGAGCACTTTACTTATTTTGGCTGCTTCCTGTTGCAAGGCTCAACAGATAACCGAGAGCAAAGAAGTTGTCTCAATTTCTTTCTCACATGCTAAATTTCAGAGCTGCAGTATTGTGTTCTACAGTTTGTAATATTGTCTGCAGGAAAGCTAGTGCTTAATATCATACAAATTATTGTTTTTACAGGTCTACCACAAAAATGTGAATCCCAAATTTCCAGAAGGTGGGAAGATGTCCCAGTACCTAGATGGCATGAAGATCGGAGATATTATTGACTTCAGAGGGCCAAATGGGCTCCTTGTCTATAAGGGAACAGGTACTTTGACATAAAAGTGGGAGAGCAAAAGGGAGGAACTTCATTATTTTCTGAGGTGTTTTATAAAACTCAACAGCATTGTAGGGAATCCTTTTTTTAAAAAAGTGGGAAAGAGAAGATCCACCTTTCCTGGTCTTGACCAAGAGCCCATCAGAGTTGATATGATGGGTAAGAGTACTTTGTGTTTATTTTGTGTGAGGAATAGCTGGTTGTTGTCTTAGTCCTGGGACCATATAATTAAATCTGTAAAAACCACTATCACATTATATTACTGAGAAAGCTGCACTGGAAATAGTGCCTCAGCTATACATATGGAGAGAGATATTCCAGACGCTGCTTAAACAAGGGAGGTTGTGGCCTACAGTGCGCTCTGAAGATCTCAGCGTTGTTGCTGAATAAGTCACTGACTGAGAGCCAGCTCCATGTTATGATTAAACCAGGTCTGAGTTGACTGGGAGAAAATAAGTTCAGAGAAGTAATCCTCTTCCAAGATGCAAGTGAGATTTTGCATTGATCTTGCCTGAGAGGGACTGTGCACTTAGCTTGTACTTCAGGGGGATAAGAGCTCAGCACTTCTCTGGATCGTGACCTTTTATGATGAGTAATGTACTGATGAATCCATTGTATCTCAGAGGAAACGAGGTATGCATGTTTTACAAATGTTCCTTTCTGTTCTGCTTTGGCTGCTATAAAGAGTAGTAGCTAGGAAAGCTTATTTCTAGTTGCAGATGTCTTAAAATATGATTGGAATACATCAAGTGCATTTCATATAGGGTACATTTCATGGTTGTTTCACTTGGCTTGGTCCTTGGAGATTAATTCCATTATAAACTGTCTGGTTTTGGGACAGTTCTGAAGCAATGGTGTATATACCCAGGTGCAGAGCAGAAATTGGCATGGGCTTCTCATCACAGGGTTACTAGAAGGTAGTCACCTAGCTGACTGAAAGTGTCACATGGATCTCATTGACTGGAAATAACAATAATAAAGTGCTTGATAATAAAAGTATGCAAAGCTCCAACATTCCTGATTCTCATCTTTGCAGGGGTTTTTGCTTGATGGTGGTTTAATACAACTCAACTGGATGTGGACACACACAAAGGGCTAGATCCATGGTGCAAGTGAGGGTAATGAAGATGGCCTGAGATGGTTACCTTTAGCTACCACTGACGTTTGCAGTTGACAAGTTGTGTTCTAGGCAGTGACGTGGGAATCCCAGAGTTTATTATAAATTACATTGGGTAGTAGGGAAGGAGTAAATCAGTTGTTCAAAGCTAGGATTGGAGTTTACAAGGAGGTTTCCACTCTTCTTGCTCAGTGCTGTGCAGAGTCCATTTAGCATTTCCATAAGACTGGTTACAATTAATTGTTAGGCTGTAGTAATTTATTCTTGTGGAAGTTGTATCTGTCTTTGTGTAGGAGTTAATGTACCTATATGTTTTGAATATTTCTTCCAGGTACTTTCCTTATCAAGCCTCATAAGAAGTCTGAAGCAGAGAAAAAGTTTGCAAAGCATCTCGGGATGATAGCTGGAGGAACAGGTAAAACTGCTCTCATAAAATGGAATGTCTAGAGAATGAAGATGTCTTTGTAGATGCATGTGAGGAGTATCAAACACTGTACTTCAGTAGCAGAGCACTTCCACCTGTATTTCTTTTCATGCGTGTTTGGTGACACTGAACCTTTCTGGTGGCTTGAGCTCGGTCCTGGGAGCTAGCAACTTCAGTTTTAATCTTGATTTATTGTGTGACCTCAGGGGAGTCACTTCATCTCTCTGAGCTTCAGTCTCCACACATTTTAGAGGGTGAAATTACTGTATGTGATGGAGAATGCTGAAGAGGAAAGCCCCAGATACAAGTATTGTGGTTTGGATTTTGTTTTGAAACAATTTGTAATAATAGAAACCCCCAACCTCTGCATTTGGCATGGATTAGAAATCCAGAGGCATGTAGCCCTGTGCTAACTAAGCTCCCCTGAAGACTGAAGGAAGGCAGTGTTAACATTGAAACTGCAGCCTTACATGAGTGGAAAGAAATACTAGTTTTCTAACGGCTTTGTTTTTTATCAGGAATAACTCCTATGTTGCAGCTGATCCGTCATATCACAAATGATCCTAAGGACTCCACAAAATGTTACCTTCTTTTTGCTAATCAGGTGAGTATATGGACTCATTTGTTTTCCATCTTTAATGGCCTTTTGCTAGCCTCTGAGCTTTTTAAACTGATGGGACATTGATCCCTGGAGAAAATACTGCTCTGCCAGGGCCTTTGGATTTGTATTTTCACCCAACCATTTATAAGGAGCGGAAAATGGTTATTATGTAAATTCTTAATCTATTGTCTTGGGTTAAAATGATTTAAGAAGGAGAAACTGAACATTAAAAAATTTAAAAAGCCATAAGTGCCTTTGTAAATACTACATGGTGCTGTCATGGTTCACGTGATCTTCTTTTATTTGATCTTATTGTTTGGAAGATGGCTCCTTATAGTTTCACTTACACTCCCTAATTCCTGTATTAGAGCTAGAGTGTGTGAACGGATCCTTAGCCCTCTACTCATTTGACTCCTTTGCTGATTTCAAGGAAACAGGATTTTGTTCTGTTAATCTGTTTCTACAGTTAACCTTCCCCAGGCTAGTACAGGGCTGTATCTGCCAGGGTCAGAGATAAATCCAGCTAATGGTGATTTTAGCCTGGATTAAACAGTTGTTGAAATTGCCGTCTTTAAGACTGTTTGGGTGGCTATTAAGTCTCGTAGTTTGTTGTTCTTAATCTGAATTTACAGAAGCCTCTAATGATAACAGCCTATCATGTAAGGGAGCAGGGGGAAAATAGCTTTCTTGGTTTGAGTGAGTTATCATTGCATTTGTCTAGTTGAGTGCCAGATGAGCTCACATAAGAGGGCATCTTGAGATGGTTTGGAGCTAAACAGTGGTCTTGTTTTGCAGACAGAAAAAGATATATTGCTGAGAGCTGAGCTCGAAGATATTGCTAAGAGGCATCCTGATCAGTTGAAGCTTTGGTACACACTGGACAGACCTCCACAAGGTAGGCTACTGGTACACACTGGAAATGCCTTTGCTCCTCACTGTACAACACTCGGTTTCACTCTGGTTCAAGGGGCTGTTAGTATAATATCAAGTCTTCTTGTCGTACACTTTTAAACAACAGACACTCCCCAGCCCCTCAGAAACAAGCCTCACTACACCACCTGTTTTGAAAACTGATCTAAAGCAGGTGGGCCTTAGGAAGTGTGGACTAATTATTAACTCCTGTTGGGTCAGACATGCTACTCCGCAGATCTTTTGATGTGTTTCAGGATGTACCAGTTTTTGGGATGTTTCATCCAAAGTTACAGCTCTGGTTTTGGCTATCTGTCTCCCAGCTCAGGTTATGTTAGCATTTTGTTGGCGTTAAATTGCTTAATACCTGTAAATAGTACATGCAGATCTCTGTTTTGCAGCAGCTCTAGATGAGGTTCTGGTAAAAGAGAGCTGCCTGTGTATAGATTAATGCATGAAGTGTAGGCTGGTGCAGCACTGAATTAGAAATGGAGGGAGAGGTTGAACTCTACTGAATCTCTTTTGAAACCTGGGTATTCATGTTTGCTGATGTTGTAAGTGATCCGAGCTTTTATTTAACAGATGTAAGAGCCAAGCTGAGATCAAAGTTCTGTACCTGTTGTCAGCAATTGCCATGACTAGAGGACAGGAATCGGCAGGCCTTGATACTCTTCCAGACTTTCCTGTTTCTCAGTTCTGAGCCAAACGTGTCCCTACAGGAGCAGTAACCCAGTGGAGTACTTGTGTATGAACTGACTGTGTCTCCTTCGGAGCCCGCGTGAGCTCTGTGGCAGTCTGCTAGTGGTTCTGCAGGACTGGCGCTTCTGTGGAGAATTAATTTCTCTGGTTTGCATTTGCTTAATTCCTGTGCTGGCAGAGTGTGACTAGGTGCCCAACTACTGCCTTCACTTCACTAATTCTTCAGACAACTGCCAGTCACCTCTGCTGCCCCATCTCTCCTATCCTGAAGGTTGCTGGTATCCCCCATAGCAGTGATTGATTACACACCTTTGCTCATCCTTGTTCTCTCAACCTTTTCCAGCTCTGCTGTGTCCCTTTTTGAGCTGAGCAGATCAGAATTGAACAGGAGTAGTCAAGATGCAGGCAAACTCTGGATTTTTAATTTGATGTGGGGTTCCCTTTTCCTTTCCTAATACTTCTTAACATTTCACATACCTTTTGACATCAGCCTAATATCCTGCTCCTGATAAATGAGCTTAAAGCACGTATTTTTATATTTGAAGGCAGGATTATTTTTCCTGCTTGGCTTACTTTAAATGGCAGATATATTCAATAATAGTACTGCTTGAAATAATTTAGCATTTATTTCCTCTTTTTTTTTTTTTTTTCTCTCATCACTTAGCTACACATCAGAACTTTTGTCATTATCAAATTTCATCACCTCACTACTTGATTTCTTTTCCAGGTTTTTTCTTTTTAATGTGTCTGATGGCACTCGTCTCAAATCCTCTCCCTGCACAACTGCTACTGGGTGACCTCTCTTCACTGGCAAAGCTGATTTACTCTTCCTGTTTATTCCTGCCTGCTGTCTAATTTCATTTAAACCTGTAATTTATTCACAGACTTTCACATGTTATCAACCAGATCCTTGTTGTCCACATGCTTGTTGTCCCTGTTGAAGGGGACCACTAGGTTTGAGCTCAGTGAGAGATCTAACCCTCCCTTGGCTTGCAGTGATGGTGTTATGCATAACTTTGCTGATTCTTCAGTGCTTTGCAAGTACAACATAGGTAGTTTAAAAAGGCTTCAGACTGGGCAAAGATTCAAATTAAGAGTGTAATGTCTTTGTTTCAGATTGGAAGTACAGTTCTGGCTTCATCACTGCAGACATGATTAAAACCCACCTCCCTCCCCCCGGCAGCGAGACACTCATTCTCATGTGCGGGCCACCACCTATGATTCAGTTTGCCTGTCAGCCCAACCTGGACAAACTTGGCTATCCCAAGAGCAGTACATTTTCTTATTAATGCTGATGTCATCCAATACCTTTTCGTAAGTACTGCACATTTTCCTACAGGAACAATTTGTTTGGTGTGGTTTTTAGCTGCTTCATGTAATTTCTGTGGTTTATAACTTCATAATTACCTATGTTTTAATACTAAGAAGTTGAGAGATCATCTTGAATTGTGTGGTTAGTAGGAAGTGTTAATTCTGAGGAAAAAAATATGTAATGCACAGGCAGGACAGAGATAAAACCATTTGTTTGTTAACATGGGTAAGGAATTTGGGAGAGGGCTATAAAAGTGGGCTAGGACTATTTTACTATAGGTAACTCATTTAGTGCATCCTAGAGAAGGAGAGTAGTCTTTTTTTTTTTTTTTTTCCTCCTGCTATTTTACAGCCCTTTGCCTTTGGCTGCTTACTTCCTATTGCAAGCTATGCCCAGACAATCTTAAACTCATCTCAGTGTTTTTACCATGTAGCATTAATTTAATGAAGTACTGCATGTTCATTTCCAGGAATTAGTTTATACTACATTTGTTCTAGGGTCTGACAAATCCATGAGCCAGAGGACTTGTTTCTTAAGTTGCTACTGAATATGTTTATTAAATATTTTTACTTGTCTAAAGCAAAACCAAAGGAATCTACTAGTCAAAAATTGACACGGGGTTTTGTACTCCATCGGTTACATTTGTAGCAGTAACGCAAAGAAAGATGCAGGGATTCATACTGTTATTCTGTCCCTGATGAGAGATCAGCCACTTGTAGTTGTGTTAGAATCATACCACAGTCAGCAAGAGAGGGAGGAACATTCAGAATTTATTTTTAACAGTCAAAAAAAAAAGTATTTATGCCTATGTTATGCTAATTAGGATTTCTTCATATATATATATATATATATAAAATTTTTAATTTTTTTTTAAATCAGAAACTTTATAAATTGACTATTCACAGCCAAGTTAACCACAGACTTATAAATACATCATCAAAAGAAATCTGAAAAGTGTATTAAGGCTGCCTCTGCTGGAGCAGCTTATCCTGTCTGTAGTGTTGTAGTAAGTCTGCTGGCTAATTAACCTGACAGAGTATTTCAGATGCCTGTAGTACATGATCTGATCACTAGCATTGGTTGCATTGCCAAATTAGAGATGTACTTGACTGCTAAGTTTAAACCTTCTCTTAAGCATTTTTAGTTTGCTGATGTGTAGACTGACTTCTCATTCCTTTGGATTTTCCATTATCAGTTTATTGTTCAGTGACTGAAAAAAAATTGCCTGGGTTTTACCATGTTGGACAAAAAAATTGTATGTTTAACTTCTAAAATCTGACCATATGGTGCAAGGTCTGTCATGGCATGAGGACTAGAGTAGGTCACCTTTAAAAAGTGCCACTGGTGGCTCTTGAAGAGCCCTTGCTGCGCACTCTGGACAGTACCTGAGATTTCCCCTGTGTTTGGGAGGGCTGTGGCTGTGAGTGGCCTGCCCTCAGGCTGTTATTACCATGTAAACCAACACCCTGCAGCCAGTGAGGAGAAAGTAAAGCATCCATACACATACCAAGTCTTTTTGTTACAATTGAGCAGATTTCTTCTCTGGCATTTCCCTGCTTACTAAGATATCCTGTGAATACCTTATTAATACATGAGAGGCATTCAGCATGTCAGCAGATGCCACAATTGCTGCTGCAAAGGAGACACTGACCCTCGAACAGCCCCTCAAGTGAGTAGTGAGAGGCTGTATGTCCCTTGTCACAGTGCTGCAGCCCTGCCTAGCTCAGCAGAGTAACAGGTTTATTTTGTGAGGTGTTGTAAAGAAACAAAAATGTATTTCATGATGATACTTGCCTGATGCTCCTTAGTCACATTTTACATGTCACTGAGCAGTGATGTTTGTCTCCTACTGCTAAATATTCTATGAAAATATATCTGTAGCTGGAATGAAAAGAGAACTGAAAGTGAACAGCAATATTGTGTACAACATCACCAGTTCTCATGCAAATATTACAAAACTGTTTCTACTGCAATCTCCAGTACTCAGGGCTGTTTGAAGCCATATGTTTAATTAGGTGTAACTACAGGAAAAAAAAAAATAGGCTTATTGCCATCCCTGTTCTTGAGAGCCTCTACGATGTTTCACACCAACCAGGTACAAGGCTCAGAAAACTTTGAACCATTTTAGTGGTTCAGAAGGCTTATGACCATCCTGATACTTGCACACGTGTGTCAGTACCACCCATTTTAGACAAAACATCAATGTACAGGAAGAGCCTATTCAGTAGGTCTAGTTAAAGACCTGTCCTTTAAAACCAAAAAATGAATCATGCTGGAAATCCTGATGCACTTACCCTACAGAGTGCAGTGAACACCATTCTTAACAGTTACATTAGTTAAGTATTGTGATTGCTCCTTGATTGTGACCATCTTAGTACACATGTAAAAATCACATGATTTAAAAAAAAACCCAAAACCCACTTTAAATGAAGCACTAGCTTTTGAGGATCAGTTTTTCTGGCAGTCTCAAAGTTACACTCCTGCTGCAGTTGCTCAGCACCTTTTAAAGTTAGGTAAAGATCTGTGAACATGCCATGTCAATTGTCATCCTCCTGATGAAAGCAAGGGCTTGATAGATAATATTGTGTTCTATTCTTCCTATTCTACACTGCACTTAAGAGAAAAAGAGGGCAGGAGATGTGGTAATGAAACGGATGAGAGATTCAAATCCTTTTTCAGTCTCTGGCAAGACTTGCAGTAGTATTAGTGGACCATTACAGCTGCACTCACCAGCATGCACCCAGTGGATGGCTCTGATTAGTCTCTATGGTACTATAGAATATTAATGATTCCTGCAGTACATGTTGATTATAAAAATAAAAAAAAGTTACAAAAAGATCTTTCATGTAACAGTACATAAACATACCATGTAAAAGATGGCTGAATAAAAGGGTAAAACATGTTGCCAGTCCTGGCTTTGCAGACTCTGGCTATGAGTGCCACTTCTCTCTCAACACCTATTTCACATGATGAAATGCGGAGGAGAGTTACCTGTAACGCGTTGCTACATTGACAGCATTAAATGCCATGTGGCAAAGTCTCACTGGCAGAAAAGAGGTAAAGCTTTTCTGCACCACAGCATCAAGCTTCTCCTGGCCCCTCTTCTGGACAGGTGTGAGGTATTAGTGTTCTTGGTCCTGTTGAGACATCATCTCCAGTCTTCAAAGGTAGGTGTTAAAAATCTGCTGTCATTCAGCATTTCATCTTGGCTTAATAGCGTCTGAAAAAACAAGATGTGAACAAGGAAGCATGTTTAGTTAGAGGCCTACAGTTAAAGAAATCCAACTGTAATGAGATCAGATTCACAACAGAGGGGGTTAGAGCCACATAAAATTAAAAGGAATTTCTTGAACGCAGCTTTAAAGAAACTTATTTGCTTGAGAAAATTCTTGCAGAGATTTTTTTTTGTGCAGCATGTGACTCATTTATCTTATGTAATTCTTCATTATACCTCTCAGTCAACTTTTTTTTAAGTAGCTGCTATGGAGTCAGGAATTAATACAGTGAATTTTTTGTTTGTTTTGTTTCCCATGAAAACACTCATGCAAATTTCCCAGTCTGTACCTCTTTGCTAGACTTTGCTGTGACTGAGGCATTTGGTGGTGGTTACCTGCAAAATCTTTGAAGGATTGTTTTCATTTAAGGGGATGCAGAGCTGTCACTGGCTCAAGGAGATAGCAGACTTCATGAAAACTTACCATAGGCCTAAATGAAACTTAATTTCTAGTGCAACTTAAAAGCAGGGGTTTTTTTTGGACTGTGAATGCACAACTAGACTATAAAGAGGTATTTAACAAGAATAGTGACCCACTTAACTACCCCCAGCAATGACCAACTTTCACCAAATTCTAGCAGAATACATTTATGTTTGTAAGAGTGAAATTCGTACGTACCGTAAGATGGCTTATGCCTTGAGAAAGAGCCCCTATTTGCATTACTGTTCCTTCTGAATGTTCCATCTGTAAAAGTATTCAGGAACTAGTTCAAATCAGACAGTATGTGCAATTTTATTCACTCTGCATGCATCTTTGGGAGGTGTCTGTGCCTGGACAAATGACATTGTGGTATGTTTAAAAGCGCCGATTTCTGCACATAAACAAAAAATGCCTCCATGCTATAAGGTAGGTGAAAATGCATTTAACAATAGGAAGAGTGAGTCCTGATTAAGAAAGATTGATTTAATGAAACTTGAGCTGTATTTCACACAAGAAAAGAAAAAGCTTAACTGATATTATCAGTGAAGAATACTGCTTTCCTGATGGTGTAACACTTACGCTCCTGGCAGTGGTCTTCCACAGGCAAACGGTAAGGAGTCCATAATCCAGCCCTACCTATTCTTATATAAAAAGGTTACCAGTTCTAGGGCACTGCATGACCACACGCTCAGAAGTCATGCTTAACTGAAAGACCATGCTCCTAGAGATAAATCCAGTATTTTTGTAACACTTGAGTAACTGCACAGTGGAAGCGGTTGGCTCAAAGTTCCTGCATTCACTTGCAACTCTTAACTGTGCAAGTGGACATCCACACTGAATTATAGTCAGGATTCCATATTGTCCCTGCCTGGGAACAGTACTCTCTTTGCTAAGGTGTACATTGAAAAAGACAATGGTTAGATAATGAACACAAATGAGATGATGTTAGATGCAGTAAACCATGCAAATGAAAAAAATTACTTTCAGTTAGTCTTTGCAATTTTGCAACCATTCTCTCACTAGGCTTAGCATGTTTTATCTCACTTAAGGTCACTGGAGATAGGACAGTTTACCCCAGCTGACTCTGTCTGGCTCTTGTGTGTTGCCAAAGTTCACACAAGCCTCCAGGAGCTCCATTTTTCAGGGTTTACATCCCTTTACACAACAGCAAAGTTGAATACAATTTGCTGGTTTTTAGTCTTCATCATTTGTCTGTATGATGTCTAGACACAGTCTCATTCACAGGTTCACTACTACATAACAAAAGTGAATTATTTAAGTATTGGTTTATTAATAATCTTGTTCATTACTGATGCATTATTTTCACATATACTGTCTAAGCATAACTACTCCCCACTGTACATAATGAAAGAAAAATTCTGTTGGATTCTTTGATTAATGTCTGTTAAAAACATACAATCCAGTTGTACTTTAATATATAACTTGATAGCTCTGTACAAATTAGTCCAAATAAATTTATTACATTAAAAACCACCCATAAAGATAATGAAAAAGTAGTGTGCCATACTGAGATTATGAAAGCTAGAAGTACAAAAGTCTTGTGTTTACTGCAACCTCCACCTTAATTGTCAAAATACATTGATCTTCATAGTGTAAAGGTGTTATATTCCTGAAAAAGGGCTGGGAGATAGATGAGTTTATTATTAAGTTGATTAAAAAAAATTAACCTGACATTCTGAGTATAGAACTCTTTCCAGTGTCCATAGCCAAAGCTTTCTCAACGAGTTCATGCGGATGTAGCCAATACTGGGTTATGTGCTAACGCGGTTATTTGCGAGCTTTGGAATGCATGGAGAGGATGAGATGAGAATGGCATCAGTCTGTCTGTCCCACCTGATCCAGTTCCTTATCAGTGACTGGACTAAGTCCTTTGTATCCACCATAGTTTTTCTGAGTACCGTTCGTGGCAGCTGGGTTTGTATCCATAGGACAGATGTAGTCTGTTGATTCATCAAATTTCTTTTTTCTTAAGTTTCCAAAGTGTGAAAATCCAAGTTTCTTTGGCTAAAATAAGACAAAAGGTTTTCAATAAGAAAAATAAGGTTGTCATGTAAACATTAAAACACCTCTTCTTTTTGGTTTACTGCTATGCCCTAGTCCTTGAAGTACGTAGATTTCAATAATTGGTTTCAACTAAATAATTGTTTTCAAGTTGGGATTTACAATTGATTTCAAATACATTTAGATCATGTTCATTCCAATAAAAGACAGAAGCTATTGCATGCTTATTTCAGAAGCTAATTTAAACAGATAAAAAATTAAATGCCTTGGTATCTAGAATTAAGGAAAACATAACACTCCCAGAACTGACCTCTCCCTGCCCATATTTGTCCCTTACTTTCTTTATAAGGCAGGGGAGAGGAAGTCTGAAATGCTGAACCATTTCCTTTTTGGCAGCAGTACCTACCCGAACTTTGGCAGTGGTGGTCAGAGGTGTGTATGCTGTTGACTCCGTTATTTCTCTTTTTTCTTGTTGTGTCTCTGGTCCAATTAATACGTTAAAATTGGTTGTTAGGTGGCGTCGTAGCAGGGTCTTTTGAGGTGGAATATTCAGCAGCATTGCCAGTGTGTCACCATTGAAGCGAGGTTCAAGAATCTATTAAAAAAGGGCATAATATATATTTTTAATGTGGTTAAATATTTGCAATAGTGAACCATTACAGTGCTTATCAGAGGGATTTCTCATTCTCATGAAGCTAGCTGTCTGCATCAGACCTTTTATAACTCACTCGTGATATGATGCTCACTAGGGTTTGAATGGGAGATACATGAAAGTAGGCACTAAGAAATGCAGAGCGTGATCAGACAAATATCTGATTATATTTATCATCAAACCTTACATTTGTTTGGATTGAACAAATTTGTTTTCAGAATTTTCTACTCTACTTTTACTGCTGTAACTGAGAGTATAAACTTAATCTTAGCACATTTTTTTCTATTTTCCTTTTTGCAAAATTTCTGCAGCACTGGAATCACGGTATTTCAGAACTCTGACTTTACTAAGGTGCAAATGGCTCTGAATGTTTTGAATTAAAAAAATGTAATTCCTGATTGCTGGCAAGACTGCTGCAAGTTTAGGACAGTTATTTACTGTGGCTCAGGATTCTATTAAAACCTCTCAAAGAAACACTCAATGATGCCTTATCAGTGTCTTTCCCATGGTACAGGTTTTGTGGGTTGTCTTTTTTTTTTTTTTAAATGTACTGCTGTTAAACACTCGTGCACAGCTCAGCTTTGATTATAAAAAAATGTTTTAGCAGTTCCTTTTTTATTTTAGTTTTCCTTTGTAAAATTAAAATGCATGGCTTGGATAAAGAGGCTCTTTAGAAGGCCTGATCATGGTGTCATATTGCAAATGCCAGTATTTTTTTCCTTCTGCTTGACAAACACCAGATAAAAGTTGTTCTATATTTCAGTCTGTCAATTTTTAGTAGATATGTAGTAAAATGTTAAAAAGAATTCTTACAATCAGGCCACCATGTACTCCACTTCCTCGAAGGTTTGGTGCGTATTCTGCCAGATCAACTGATCGGAGCCACTCCATCACTCTGTGATTGGACCACTGAACTACTTCAGAAGGTGAAATGTTATTCTGTTAAAGTAACCAGAAAAGGTGATGACAATATCGCCTGCCTTGCCACTGCACGTTCACAGTATGTACCCTCAGTTCAGATAAAAACATCGTTCTTCCCCTTCTGCAAAGAGCAGTATTTTTTTTCTCTGATTCTAAGATACTGTTTCTGTTCAAAGCCTCTCTCAAACACCCTCTGATGAGATGGCAGGCAGAGTCTAGTACAGGTGAAAACCCATATATTGCATCAAGTAGCATAACAATAGAGATTACAGATACTGGGTTTAAAAAAGAGCAGTTTGAGAACAGCATTATTGTCAGACTTTAATACTAAGAGAATAAGCTATGCTGACCAGGTAAGGCAAAAACTTTGCAGTCTTTGAGTTAAAAATTAGGACAGACAAAGAAAACACATGCCAAATTATTCTCTCAGAAGTTGAATTAACTTCTTGAAACTAAGCAAATAATTTCTAAAGGGACGTGCATGAAATTCAGTAAGTGGCTCAAGCACTTAGGGACTGAGTAGATTTTTATTGTCGGTGAGTACATGCTACACTCCAGAGCATAACTGCTGCTTTAGACACAATTCCCTAGGAGCAGTGATTCTGTTGTATCATTGTACATTGCTAATTTTCTGTCCCCTTTGGCTGGAATCCGGTGATTAGTGCTTGTTTAAATCGATTTACTAAAACATTCTTTTACCTCCTCAACTGGTCTCCTGCGTAGACAGTGAGGGTTAAAACCGTTGACATGCAGCACATGGATGGCACATTTAATACTGAGATGATGCAGCTGACTGGTGACTTTCAGAAAGAGAAGGTCATTCTGTAAAGGAGAGAGCCTTTAAGTGGTGCAGAATACAAACCAAAACAGGTGCTTTCCTCAAGAAGAGAGATTTTAAGCTTCCTATGTAGTTTTATATAAACCACAGTAACTATAATTTAGGTAAAATAAAAGTTGGTATTTTAAAGAGGGTTTTTTAGGGTGAGAGTTTTGGGGGGTTTTGTTTGTTATTTGTTTGATTTAAACATTGCACCGTAGCAAGATCTGGCTAAAAAATGAAGGAGAGCTTGTAGCCTATCAAGTAAAATCCTGGCTCATGGGTAGTTTTAAAATATTTGGCCTGTTTCTGATCTAGCTAAGATCATGTTGTGGGTAGGCTCAGTGCAGCTAGCAACACACACCTAACCATGGGACAGTAAGGACCATGCTCCTGTAACAAAGGCTCCTTAAGCAGCATAGACAAGGCTGGTACTTTTGATTAACAACTAAATTAGGCTTTTTTTTTTTTTTTTTTTTTAACAAAACCAAATGCTTAATTATCCAAACCTGGGCAGGGAAGCTGTAGGAAAACACAGTGGCTATGTGTAGTGCATGGTTTGCTGCTAATGTGGTTGGCACTGTACAAATGACCAGATTTGATGCTTGTCTGTAGTTTACTGAATGTTGTTGCTAACTTGCTGTGGAGAACAACAGAAGTTGCATGCAAGTATGTCATTTAAGCTTTCACTGTGGTGTGCTATATGGTATTGAAGGAGAGATTTTGCAGAAGTTAGCTATAGAACATAGCCTATTACTTGTTTCATGTACCTTAGGAATAGCAATCGTGCACTAGACAACACAAATGAGTTACTACTGGCGCCGTTTCTGTTGTGCAAAAAATTCTTTTAACTGCTCACATTCAAAGGAAAACTCTAAAATTCTTTGCTCGTTCTGAAGTTAAGTTTGGTTAAATGGAGGAAAAAGAGTTTTAGCTTACCACAGTCAAGTATTGCAACATCCTCCCATCAACTCGGGATTCATGAAACTGGTCTTTGTACTGAGGTAAACCGATATCATCAAGCCATCCTGCAGATACAAGAACAGCACTGTTCCCAAATCCAGATCGCTGAGAAGGAAGCCCTTCTCTCCTTGTCTGGGCTGGCTGCTTCTGAGGCCCTCAGGTAGCTTGTTCTGCCTATTCACCTTTCCAAAGAACAGCCTCTTACCAGAACCCTACCAGCACTTCTCACCACCCAGCTTTGTCCACACTACCCTGTGATATTGTGCATACAGCATGTGACTGAGCACATACCTTCTGCAGCATAACGTAGCTCTTGCTAGACTGAGCCCCCTGCAATCTGAATGACAGAGTTCCCCTTGAATTCCCTGAATGACAGAGTTCCATACTGTATAGCTGTGTATTTGGATGTAAAGAACAACACAAAAATCCTCATTCTGTGGAAAAATTTACTATGCTGAAATTTAGTGCTCTTAAAAAGATGTTTGGTAACTGCTTAAATAGACACATATCAGGCAGCCCATTGACAGAGGCGAGGGAAATCCCTTTCCAAACAATTCCACGACAGTTCACTTACGTGTCACCCAGATATGATCGAGTTGTGCAGACTTCTCATCCTGTTTTGCATTTATTGATTTAATGGCCAAAACTAATTTCTTCCTGTGCAGTGGATGCTTTATTCCCATTTCCTGCAACAGTAACAGTTAACAATTAATTTGTTTTGCCTCTGGCTCTTTTCATCACATTAGTATCTACAAAAACTAATACTACCTATTTCAGAAAGGTAGAACTGCCAGTTGTTTGAAGGGGCCTGGGGATACAGGCTCAACACGTGTGGTTTGACAGGAGCAGTTACAGATTGTTACCTTTTCCATGTCCTGAGGTGTTGCAGTTAACAGGGTATGGCCTGAAGTCACCCACTGCCGTGCAAAGATGATGTATTGACCGAGACCAAAGTCCTCAAGCCAGTTGCAAACTCTTTCAGTGCTCCACTGAGCAAACGGAGCATTGTAGTCACTGAAAAGTACAAGAAATGTTTGAAAAATCTTAAGGAAAGAATTATGGTGGTTATGAGAAAGCTCACTGTGTGCCAGAGGCAGTACTACAGCGTGTGCATTAGCTTTGTTCTGTGCAATAACAGAAGCCAACAGCCACTCTCGCAGTTACTGCTGTGGTACCAGTGTCCTGGTAATTTGGCTTCCCAGCCTCAACTTATGAAGAGCTGGAGGAGAGGGCAGGGGAGCAAATGAGAGTTTCTCATTTTCTGTTTGAAAAAGAAGAAGAGGAATTGCTGAAACCTCATCACTTTGCAGATATGAGATGAGGATGAGCTTTCTTCTTTTAACAAGGTGAAATTTTTGACACTCAACAGAGTTAGTACTGCAGCCTGCAGTTTAAGGAGCGCAGACAGGTGAGGTACTCAGGATACATCTTCTAATAGAGAAATTCTTTCCAGTTATTGTGGAATTCCACATGTAATGAGGTATGCAGGGAGAAATGTATTTCTCAAGAGGAGGGTTTGGCTGTTCAGCACATGTAACAATACTGTGTAATATGCTGTGCAAGGTGAAGAAGGACCCGTTACCTTTTCTGGCCTTTGGTTTCCTTTGATCTGGATAACCGAGGTCCAGCGGTTGCACGGAGACCACCTCTTCGAAACTCCGCCAAACCCAGGTCGTCTGCAGGGAAGTTACCTGACTGAGTTCTTCTTATTCTTTCAAGACAAGAGTGCCAAGACAGTACTGTTAGCTTGCAACAGAGAACAGTTGTTTCATACGGAAACTATAATGACAAGTAGAAGCTGTATTAATCTTCCTGTAAACCACAAACATCTAATTCAAGTGGTGGCTGAAGAAGTTCCAGGAAAACTGTCTAGACCAAACTCTGAGGAAAGAAAAAAGCTCTGCACAGCAGGCATAACCTTCAGCCCCAGTAATAATCCACACTGGAGGCCAGACTCATAAATAAATGTCTGCTGTCCTGAAGCAGATAAAGCAAACACAGTAACACTCAGTCCCCCTGCTTTTTGTTTTCTCTCCCTTTTTTACCTGATAGCTTCTGTAATTAACAACTTGGTATCACTGAATTTTTCATAGCTAATGAAACTATTTGCATTCTAAATTACTAGCATTATAGTAAGACAGCTGAGTGTATTATTTCTTCCAACAGCAGGATGCTGATGCCTACCCACAGTGGACACTACCAGCCATTTTTCTACACCCGTGTGTACAGAGACGCACCCGTACAATCACAGAGCTGCCTTCTCTCCTTTTCCTCAGTTTTACTTTATTGTTGCTGTAGATACTTGCTGTAGCTTTTGCTGAGAACTGGATTTATTCTTGGCCAGAATGCTTTGACAGGCAACTAAATAACAAAAATGATCTTACTTTCCCCAGATTTTCTTGATCCCTTTTGGACTCTTTCTGTTTTCCGGAGACAATGGAGATTGCGGACTTGAATCCGTTCCCGAAGAAAGAGGTGAAAGGTCATCTGAGACTACTGTACCGTCCACATTCTCTGTTTCTCCTGGGTTAAGAACAGTAATAGATACATTTTATACTAATTATTAACAAAGTTGTTATCTGGGAGGCTAATGTTTAAATGCAGAACATAAAAAGTTAGAGATCTATAAAATTGTTCTTGTATAATAAAACAAACATGCTCAGAAAGTGAAAAAAATTGTAGCTGTGCATTTGATACAAAAAAGAAAATAATAAAATATTCTGTAATATAATACTGCTATTTCAGTTATTTGTATTTAAATACATTATTTTAATTAATTAAAGGTCTTCAGAGTGGAGCAGACTCTTCAGACTGTTCTTAATACCAAAACTCCTCCACCAAAAATCAGTGGGAATCTTTCTGTTGACTTCATTGAAAAAAGAATTAAACAAGGAATAACTGTCTTGGAAAAAAAATCTAATCCAAATGCCATGCAGCAAAAGCTGTTACTTCATTTCAGTCCTGCTCTTAAGGAATTCAATCTGGATTGCTCACTTAATATTTCATAGAGAAGAGAAAAAGAGGGGGAAAAGGAAAGGAAAAAAATAAGCAGCAAAATTCATGTTAAAGTCTCATCTTGTTTGGATACAGTACCTAGCACTGGCGCACTGACACTCCTGATGCGATCTTCAGTCATCCCAAGAAGCAGAAAGCCAGATGAAGAAGCAAAGAAGATATAAAACACCAGCAAAATAAAGTTACAGAAGAGCAAAGAAGTAAGCTAAGCATTGAAAGCAGAAACACAAAGGAAAGAAGCAGTTATGCTTGACATGAAAGTGAATACACATCGGTGCGTGCACAAGGCCCAGGAATTCTCATCTTAAATAGGTAGGGATGATAATTTATCTGCTGTAGGTTTTTTCCAACTTATTCTTAGAGAATTTTAACACATTAAGCACAGACTACAGAGCTTCATAAAGCCTGCAGAACATCTGAAATGAAGCAATGTCTACGATTACATCAAATGCCTCTGAAATACAGAATTGGAGGTGTAATGAGTTTACTGCACATGCATGAAACAAACCAATCTGCATAAAAATTACATTAATTTAAGGAGTCATTACTTGTTTCTAGAAAAACATTTTTCTTTATAAGATCACCCATCCTTGGATAATCCCGCAGTTAGAGATAAAAGAGCATAGCTCATGCATTGCCTACAGTGTTGCAGTCACAGAAAAACTCTTTAAAAAAAAACACCTCAACAACTCGCAGCCTCTAGAAATCTTGAAACTACAGCACCTTACCAGGTTTTAGGACCATGAGGTCTTAAAACAAACAAAGAAAAACACAACCACAAAAAAAACCCAAAACACCTAAACAGCAACAAAAACAACCCCAAACCAACCACGGCAACTTTTAAAGCATAGCAATACTTCAGAATCACAAGGGATACTCTGGAGTCTGAGCTCCTCAAACTCTTCAGTCCTTGGCAAATACCTGCTTCTGTGCCTCCCTGTTAATGCTTTTTGTCAATAAATCTATGCTAAGATGTCACTGAAAATAAATTAATGTCGGCTTCCACATGTGGCTGTGGTTGTGGAATAACATGTAACAATATAGTTGTATTTTTAAAATGCACTGATGTTTTTCTAGCACTAATATGCTAGTTACAGTGTAGTTTCACACACTAAAATGCAGTGGGATGGTGGGATAGTTTCAAGGGATGGGTTGGTTTGTTGTAAAACACCCATCTAGTGTACATTTTTTTAAACTATTATGTTCTTGGCTGTGCAATTTTGTTTGCTTGCTTGTTTGTTTTTTAAGGAAACAGGTGAGCAAGCTCATGGGAACAGTGGCAGCATTGCCTGGAAAAAATCCTGCTTATTCATATTGTCAACACATCTGCATGTGTAAAAGTTCAAATTTTTAATTACAGATTTGTTGACTTTCAGAATGCTCTCCCCACAGTCTTCAAAACAGCGTCGCTTTACTACTGACGCTGTTAATGATGTCATCAGATTGTATCACCAAGTGCAACAGAGAAGAAAGCTCTAACTGAAACCCATTAACTCCAGTGAGCTCATGTGAGCGTTTTTGGTACATTGTTAAAAAAAGAACTGTCCCTACCTGAATGATGTGAATGTCATGGCCCATGGTACTGGCCCAGCAGATGACAGACCACGTTATGTCCCAGCCCCTCCAGCAGTTTGCTTTTTCCCTTGTACTAACCCGCTCAGGGAGGCGCGGATACGTACTCAGGCCCAGGATGCCGTTGTCCTCAGTGTCGTTCGTGCCACACCCATCCGGCGAATTGTATGTTCCCTGCTCTCCATTCTGTAAGGGTCGAGGCAGCTTTCCTGGCAAGGTTTGGTACTTGCTGCCTTTCACAAGTGGCTTACTCTGTTATTTGTTGGGTTTTTTTTAAGAGGGAAAAATAAATGAAAATTCAAATCACTCACAGCATTTGCAATCCAGTACACAATATTTTAAAAGTTGAGAAAAAGTATATTGAAGTTTGTGGTTCAAAATGATACCACGCTCTCCACGTTCCTTCTTACAGATAATTCAATTTAAATCCAATAGTCAGCTGACAAAAGTTTTCTAGCTAAGACACAGCCTTCTCTTCTCTCATATGTCTCTTCCACTTCAGTCAGACTGTGTATTACATTAAAAGATCATATACATTGAATATTACCTAGTTTTGTCATAAGAATTTTTCTAGCTGTCTCCCTTTCCTCTAGGACCCTGGCACTATATAATAATTTGGTCGTTCCAAGGTCAACTTTGATAGTACCAGAAATGCATTTAATTACTTCTCAGCTCATTCTTTGCTCTGTTTTTTCCCCTATATTTCACCAAAGTGTCTGTTTCTGCCTCACAATTTTATCTCATGGGAATGTAAGCCAAAAGTATTTGTGTAACTCAAACTTAGTTAAACATATTTGCCCACCACCATTAATAACAGGAAAAGAATCAACAATGAAGTTAGGTTACAGAAATTTCACTTTAAGAATTAAGATCTCATTGTATAGATAACACTAAAAATGGGAGGGTTTAAAGAAAATAATTATATCTAAATACATAGTTGCCAAATACACAGCTAAATATATAACTGTTCATGCTATTATAGAGCCTAAGCACAAGGTATCTTTTGATATGTACCGGGGGGAAAAGCATGGACTGAGCTGTATTCTAGGGCATCTGAATGGCTGGTGACGCTACAATTTCTGTCCACGTCAGGCTAACGCAATCTAACATACGCCTGCCTGCAGCTGTGGTACATGTACAGAGGTGGGCCTTCAGCTTCTAACCTCATATAAAAGATTACAAAATAAAAATTAAAAAAAAAAAAATATTTCCCCCTCAAATCCTTACCCCTATTCTCAAAGTTTTTCAGTACTTGAACTACGCAAACATTTTAAAAAGAAAATTAATATAAAATGCAAACACAGCCACACTATCACAGCACATCACAACAGATACATGTGAAGAGAGTTTACAGTTAATATACCTCTTGTTCTACAACAGGCTGTACTGGTTTTCCGTCTACATACTACGGAGTTGCAGGGAGGGTAATTTCAGAGTTTTATGGAAAAAAGCAACAGACAAATGTTAGTATTAACATACATACACAGAACATCAGTTGTAGTCTTATTACTATAGTGATGCTACTTAATGCATTGACAATATATTACAAGGTCTGTTATCTCTTCATTTCATTTCAGTAAGATTTTTAATACTAAATGCATTAGTTCAAATCACTCTACAAAATTCAGGCCCTGTTTAGGTTCTGTTGTAACTGCAATTTTTATATTTTTAGGCTCCTGGGGGCTCCCTGTAGAAGTACATGCTTTAAGCTGGGTACATAATAGTTCTTTAACAGTGAAAACAAGATGAAAATGACTGACATAAAAAGAGAACATACATACATGATACTGTATGTATCCAGCTGAAACCGTAAAGAAGAACTGTGATAGAAATGTGGCAAAATATCAGCATGGCCAGGTCAGAGACACCAATGTGTTTTATTTTATTTTATTATTATTGCTGGATGTAACTGGAATTTGATTTTGTGCAAAGTAGAATAGCTCCAGTACACAGCACTGCTAGCACAGCTTCTCTTGGGCTTAATGCAAGAAGCCAAGTCTTGTCATGCTCAGTCAGCAAAACAAATCTCCTTGGCCTTGGTTTTGGTTGTAACTAATTCCCATTTGGCCGCTCACCCATACGCACAGGGAGGTCTCATTTATTTCACTGAGAAGCCCTGAGTCTAAATCAGGGCATACAATTTAAATGCCTTGCTGAACACAGGGCTGGCTCGCTACAATTTCTCATGTCCTTGGTAGTTTCTTGTTTCTCTGTGGATTCTGACTTAACAGAGCAGAGCAGATTTACAGCCTAAATGTGTAGGTACAGCCTTACCACATCGTGTCACAGAGACAAATTAAGCTTGTTTTTTAATTTAAGACAGAAAAATGATGTTAAATTTATGAAAAGAAAACAGACCTTAATAAATTCCACATGGTATGAAATGTTAGTTCTGAACTGATTTGTCACATGTATGACCACAATCAGATGAGTGCAACACAGAACTCAAACATTCTATTTGGTCACTGTCATCTTCAGACATTTAAGAAAAATTTGAGAACATTTGAAGAACTGGAACACACATATTGCTAGTATCCATTTTAAATGGCATTACTGGCTGTAGGTAATCTAGTATAATCCTAATTTGTGTATAGGAAATGTAACATTCTCACAAAGCACAATTACAAGTGCAGAAAAATTTCGGTGTACATAATGAAAAAACAAGCCTCTGGACCATCATGTAATGAGGCTTTAAACTGGAAAGTCTTTATTCTGGAATGGAATTAAGCCTTTGAATTAATAACGGTCTTCCTGCTGTTTTAAGTAAGGCAGCAGCACTACCATCCTCAGGAATGCCATTTATATCAGAAGTCTCAGTTAGGGAGTGACACTCATGTTTACATGCAAACACTCAAAAAGGAATCCTGTGCGGAAGTACTCAGTCCCAATATTTAGTTGTTTTCAGGATTTGCTGCCTTAAGATTTTTAGTGATTTGGAAGTCAAAATTATGTTAAAAACACTTGCCTATAAACAAAACAATACTGTAGTTCAGCAAAATCACTCTAACATTATTTTTGTATTTCTCTCAAATACTTCTCTTTCAGCTGAGAAGCTGAATTTGAGGATGTATACGTGTGGGTGTGGCAGGTAGGTTGTCAGACTGTTCTGAGCTTGGCAATGGGGTAAAAAAGAACCTGAACTGTTTTATCATCAGGGCTTTCTTCCCCCGCATACAATGTTAGTGGTAGTTAGGGTTACTCTATGTGAAACAGAAAGAGTATCTGTACTTGACCTTTATCTTTTAGAAATGATATTAAACACCACAAACAGTGATTACAAATAAACCTACCTTTTCCAGGGATTCACTCTGCAAATCTTCTAAACTACTTGACTTCTTTTTCTGTGGAACCCTTAAAATAATGACAGGCAAAACCCCAGCAATTAATACAAGACAGTATGTTTGCATATGCCACAACAGTATCATGACAGCTGTATATATATATCACATAATGTCTGCATATACCAGATAATTCAGAATTAGGAGATTCATTTATTCTGGTATGTTTTTAGCCTAAAACTCATAGTATTTGGAACTGCAACAGATGAAGTCGGAAGCAACAACAAGACATCTTTTGATCAACAGTGAAAGGCAAAAAGGCACAATGTGCAGTTTTAAACCTTGTATCTATAGGTGACTTTTCAGATGCTCTTAACAAGCAAAAGTAGACAGTAAGAACTCTCTGTGGACAGTGTGCAATATTAAAGGCCTTTAAATGGAAAAAGGCAGAATTATAAAAAAAAATAATCTGGTTCTATGTTTTACATTTCAATTAAAGTTACTCATTCTTACCTATTTATGATTTCCAAAGATTCTTCTTGTGGAGAAGTTAAATTAGCTGAAGATACTGGAATGCTTCCACTTTAAATCAGAATAAAATATACTGTTTTAAGTACTACAATACATATATATCTTCTAACAGATAAAACTGCTAATTTTTCCCTGTAATTAAAACTTTACACAACTAAGTATTGTAAACTCCCATGGCAAACATTGATTTCACAACTACCCAAAAATTCTTTCAAAGCCAAGAACAGGCAAGACAAGATAACAACAGTTAAACAGATTAAATAATACAGACTCAGGACAATCCACATGAACAACAAGAAATAAGAGTCTTGCCTGATTTCCAAAGCTTTGTGCGGCACTGGAGAGACCACAGCTGGTGACAATTCTCCTGAAGAGGCCTATATAAAATATGTGAGTTTCAAGCCTGTAACTCTGGTGCCTGATTCTGAATCTATAGTGCCCATACCAAGAGGCACAAAAATTCAGCCAGGGACAAACCCTCATCTGTGTTACTTCAGCTACTACAGAGAAACCAATACAAACAAATCATATATACAGCAGAACTTGCTTCTGAAACATCTTTACCAAGTACCTCTGTTTTAAATAATTCTCCTTGAGGATTATTCAAAAGATTCCACTTCCTTAAAGTTGGCTCAAGTTCCTCTTCACTGCCACCAGAGATGGAAGAGCCTGCAAGCATTAAAGATTAGAAGTAGAAAGGCAGAGAAACAGGCCAAAAAAAATACCATTGAGGACCATATCAGACAGTCTAAATACTTCAGTCTCTAAATTCCCTTCAGTCTTCATCTGATGCATGTAGTTTACCGGCCTTTCCGCTCCCCACCGCTCGTTCAGGCTCTGACTTACAAGAAAACTGATTTATATTAATTAGAGCAACAAATTTAGCACTTCTAGTTACATGCTGTGCTCTGTTGCGAGTAGCTGAGCTACATATGAGGCAGCTTCTGAACAACACTAATTCACAGTTTGATGTTGTGAGACCAGCTCAAGTGGGTTCTTACTCACAGTGTAGCTCTTTATAGGTACTGCCTGTTTGACATCATCGGTATCATAGTGCAGTGCCCCAAGCCCAGTTCAAGGATGAACACGGTAAACATGCTCCAAGTTTTTCTGGATATCCCAGATGTAAACAAATACTGAAATACTCCAAGTTCATTATTTAGTAGGATTTTTATTCCTAAATTGTCAAAGCTGCAATACTAAATCAAGGTCTGAATATTTAGTGCTCAGCAAATTTCCGGAGTATTTTGGATAAGAAATTTTTTCTGCAGATCTGTGATGCATAGGGTTGCACACAGGATGTGGAAAGGCTGCTATGCCATGATGGAGAAATTTAGATTGACCTTTAAGCATATTAATAGTTCCTAATCTATATGATAGAGGTGCAGCAGCTCCAGGCAGTTATGAAAAACACCAAATCTTATGGTCAAGCCTTGGCACTATTTTTCACTTGAAAACTCATTAGACATGAGCTTGGTTATTATGCTGTTCAGCTACAACGACTGCCAACAACCCTGATACTGGGCAGTGGCCCTTCAGGATATGAAGCGAAACTTATGCTGTGGTTAAGAAATGCTTACAATATAGTGTTTCTGTCCAGTAATTATTTGAAACAGTTATCAGAGACAGAAGATTTCAACCTATTGATTCTACCAAAAGCTTTTAAGTAGGGATTACACTTCAAAGGGAACCTTTAAAACCCAGCTCTAGAAATAATAATAATAATAAAAAAATAATCAAGGGAGATATTTCTTAGCAACCTAAACATGAGACTCCTACAAACACACATAAGGTAACATGCTCATTTGGGCTGTGATAATATTGTAGCCATCACAGTATGCACACTCTCACTCTAGTTCCCACACAGGCTTTGTTTTTGTTTTATTATGCTGAGCATCACTGGTTTTCTATTTACACTGCACTGAACATCTGTACATTAACACCACCATACTCCCTGCAGCACCAGCTCAGTAATCCAGAGCATCATGGCTTGCTCCTTGCTCATGCACACAAGCATCCTCCAAAAACCACATCCCACGGGGGGATGGATCACTCAAATATGTGCAACAAGGGTGTGGCCAAGGCGAGTGGAATTGCAGGGGTTGCTGCTGAGAGCACCTACTCGAAGGGTAACAGCGGTGCGGCTGTCTTGGGAGTTAACGTCAGTACGTCTCCAGAAGCTACCATCACACCTTTGGATTTCCTTCCAGAACACTTTCAAGTGAGAGACTTTATTTTTAAATGAACATTCAGAGAGATATTTACCTGACTCTTGTTCCCTATTCTTGTGTGTTAAATACAAGTTTCCATTCTGCCGTACAAGACCTGAAAATAATGTGTTTGTTAATGTGATGATGTATGTTGAACAAAACTGTCCCTTCAGAACGTCAAGTTTCCCAGGCTACATTTAGTACTGAAAACTAAGGTGGCAACTTAAAATGAGATTATCCTAAAACCCACTCCACTTCCTGCAGCATAATTTATAAATGGAACAAAGATTTTTTTTCCCCAGATTTTGAAGTTAAATATATAATATTGTGTGCACCAAAGTAACCATGGGTTTTCAGCTGTTCCCTCCAAACCAGAACTTGCCTAGTCAGCTGTCAGGATTTTTCTGAGTGGAAGGGAAGGGCAACAGAACTTAATATATTCATTGCAACTCTTTTTTGGCAAAAAAGAAAAAGGTTCTCCTGACAGTATCAAATTGCACCCGAGATCAGCTTCCCTTTTATGAATACCACATTAAAAACATGACATAAAAGGAAACATTCTGTCACTGATGCTAGCTGGCTGGCAGGCAGCTGATCATTACTGCCATTCCTGAATTGAACTGTGGTGAATATAGGATGTATTTAATTAATTAATGTTCCTCATCTGCTAAGGTCTCCTGATATCATTTTACACATTTTACATTTTAAAAATCAGTTACTCCTAAAATAATGATCACAGGAATCACCATACAAACTTAATAACTATCTATATACTTTATTGATCTCCTACAGATGAATTAATTTAAATCAAACTCAATGTCATTTTAATTTTGAATAATAGATTCTTGAGAGGGATATAATGCAATTTAATAAGAATACTATAAACTCAAGCCTTTAGCTAATTTGAATGAACTCTCCTAACTGACTCTGCGTTGACAAATTCTGTCTGCATGAATGTCCTGCTCTTTGCTCCCTTCTTTTTGACCCTTTCTGCTACAATTCCTTTGGTCTGGCCTCTACAACCCATGTCCAGCTGAGGGATGGCAACCAGCAGCAGTGAAAAGGGAAGTATGGAGCTTTAGCCATGAAGGACACATGTCATAGGCTTGCACCATGGAAGACACTTACAGAAGTCCCATCAGCGAGGAGGCACAGGGCTGCATGAAGTAGTTAATAAAACCATGGCCCCAGCTGTCCAGCCAGCCATCGCTACAGGCACGTAGGAGATCTGCAACAACTCCTGCCCCACTGCAGTACGCAGCAAAGCGTTGTAAGGAGAACAGTTGCTGACTTCAGATTGACTTGGCACATAAGAAAGTCAACTGCAGTGCTTCAGACCCAACTGATGAGCAGTTCTCACAGCTGTGCAACCAGAGCAGTAACCTCATCAGTCATCCTTCCTTATCAATCAGTATCCTTAATGACACTATCTAAACCAACATATGGCACCAAAATTAGGCCCCAAGGAGGGATTTGCTATTAACTGCTGTAGAACAAGTTTTATGATCTACGCAGTCGAGCTAAGATTCAGTCACAGAAGTCTGGCTGAATAGCAGTGTTGTAACTACATCTCCAGACAGATTTAACCCTATTTTTGTACTGACTACAGCTGAGGAAACAAAAAGGAAATCTCCACAAACTACAGGCTATAACATATAATAAGCCTGCTCAACACATACATGTGGTTCTCTCTGTATCTGAAAGAGCGTATACTTGCCCTCATAGCACTCCAACACGATACAAATATATGCATAATAAAATATATATTACTATACAAATATATTTAAAAGGAAAACAAATAGTAGTTGTAGTGCATGCAGTTTTTAAAAGACTTGATATCAGGAAATTTTTCCCAAGTCATTTTACCGTGAGCTGCAATCATGATCTCTTTGACCTTCCTGTACTGGCTTAGCAATAGTGTTAACTCCTCTATTCGACGGTCCTGTGAAAAGCAATAAATGAAATAATATTTAAAATCCTGCATTTTTAACCTGCAGAAACACTGTATTGCACATTCCTTTCTGTGATTTTGGCCTGCTTTTCCAGAAAGCAGGATCAAGTCCTGCTCACGTGCCTTGTAAAGAACATTTCTTGGCTTTTATTTGCCATCATACATAAGACCTGCGGGACAGTGTGAAATCACAGATGTAAGGAAACCAGAGGAGTCTGTCATTACTAGTAAAGCAGTTATTTACAGAAGCATAATTTGGAAAATTGCTTTCACATCTAATAGTCAAGGGAATATCCTGGAGTTGAACCTCAAGTGCCTGAAGTGGGCAGTGTTTGTTTTTTTGCTAGCATCTTACCTGTAATCATAAAGTAAATCACATTAATGTTTTGTATAGTTTAACAATCTGGTCATGTTCCTTAATCCTCTCTTGCAGGGTATGTTCTGCATTCCCACATCTGCACTTACTCCAGTTTTGAACACACCTTTTTGAACTTAGGCAAACAGGTACAGAACCCAAGAAATGAGGTCTCATGAGTCCCTGATGCATTGCCCAGCTTCCCCCGGTATGTAACGCTTTCCCATTATGTGCGGAAAGCATCTTGATTCACGTATTCAGAGAGTGACTTGCCTTTTGCATAGACACAACACAGCGATGAGTAGTAATCATTATTTAACTGATTAGATCTGTTGTTTCTCTCATTTCCATATATGATACTGTGTCCCCGTTGATAATAAATCATTGCTATCAGTCACTAAGTGCGTGATTTTGCACTTTGGGCTCTTACAGTTTGTCCTGTTTCTTTGACCCCACTTCTAAACAATTCCTATGCAATAATCTTGCCCAGTGCTGTGACTGCAGAGCACTGAATACAAACCCAAGCAAGTAATAAAGAACTAGTTTTCACAAGCAGGTGTCAGAAAAGCCACAGAAGCAGAGAAGTGGGCACTGGACAAAAAAAACTTTCCAGGGAAGTTGTTGCACATTTAGGTGATTAGCTGACACTGAGCTGCTGCACTGCCATAGCTAGGTCAGTGCCAGAGACCTTTCAATTCAAATCTGCTCCAGTACACATGTGCTACATTACAGTCACAGCAGATATCAACTGCACTGTAACCACCCAGAAACAAGACCTTTACCACACAATGGTAGGTGATGCTGCTCCTCCCTTCACGCCTCCGCAAGTATAGACAAGACAGAAGATGCCTAAACCAGATACTCGGCTACCCCGGGATGAAGAGGAGCGATGGGTTCTTCTTCGTAGCAAAGAATTAACATACGCAGTTTTTTAAAAAGAAACACATGAACCACTTACTAGCAACTTAGCTGAGCACTTTCTGTCCTAAATGACACAAGCACTACTTAAAAGTTATCCCAAAAGCGTTTAGAGCTCTTTTCCCTCAGGAAGAACATTTTATTTTGCAATATTGTTGACGGTAACAGCTCTACATTAAACATATAAGAAGCTGTGGGTCAACCATCAGCCCACTAGTTCAAACACTACAGTTTCCAAGGAACTAACTCTCCTTTCCCTGACTATATCCAGATACTAGGACACAAGCACCAATATTTTGTGTTCCCTTCTAATGACAAAATCTTATGCAGACTTAGAAAATTTTGGCAAGAGATAATGCTACATCTTTTATCTTCCTGATGTAAATTTTGGCTTTTTGAGTTTATAAGAACTAAAGGTTGTTATGGGTCACATTAATGTTCTCCAGAATTAACACCGCCCTGTCCAGATTCCTCACTTACTAAAGGAAGTTTTTAGGGATGTTTATTATTGGCTATTTGTTCATATACAAGTGGGTCACCATAAAGGAAAACTCTGTGTCCAGTTTTAATATCATAAAACAAGAATTACAATTTCCAAGAATTAACCCCCCTCAGCCTCCCACCTCCTCTGCACAAATAATGAACAATTTATGCGGTAATTCAGTGGCATCTGAAGGGAGAGACTCAACATCCTCCAGACTAAGCCTGAAACCCTGCACTTGAATTGTCCAACTGACAGGCAAACAGCATACAGGTGATAAGAGACAAAAAACAGATGTACCATTTAAATTGGTTTAATTTCACTCCTCCTCCTCTTTAGTACCCCTTTTCTTTTAAAATTAATTTATTTTGTTTCACCCTTATCTCTTTAAATCCTGGTCCCTTTCTCCCCAAATCTGAATCTGATTCAAAGGCCACTTCGACTTTCTTTTACTATCAGAGTCTAAACTGGCAATATCAGTGCACTTCAGATTGGGCTGGAAGATGAAGAGCTGCCAGAGAGGACCAAACCTTAGTGATCTTCTTAATAACAGAAACCAGGAGATTCTGCTCATTACAGCCTTGCTGTTCTACTCCCCTCTGAAATCTAATGAGCCTCCCAAGTTCTGCAGCCAGGTTAGCACAGTTAGCCACACCTTCTATTTAAAAACCAACCTGTCACAATCCTAGGGAGTAATCAAAAAATCAGAGCAATACCACACCTAAAGAAAGCAGGTTATTCAGATCATTACAGACATTCAAAACCATAATTTCATTCTTATTATTTAGAACAAGGATTATTTTCTCACCTTTTCTTCATTTGCAGCCAATAATGATTCCATCCCTATCTTCAACCGTTGAACTTCTTGATCTAGAAATGTTTGTTAAATGTTTTAAGGAAAATACACTTGCTATATGTCATGTAAATAATATGTTTTGTGATACTCTCCTTATGTTCTTATGAGTAACCAAAACCATGTCAGTGGCCTGGCAAATGCATTGTTAAACTACCTTCAACTTAGAGCTTGTCAAAAGCTGAACTGATAAAAGCATTGTACAACACAAACATGCTGGTTTTGCTTATAAAAGGCTACATAATACTATTTCATACTCTAAAAGTACAGTAGTAAAAAAAAAGCTTATTTTGCAAAAGATGAAAGTGTTTTTTCTGCTATAGATTTAAGGAAATAATTTTAGGTATGATTGAAAAATATTCTATTCCACCTGGGAAAAATATTGATCAGCTTATGAGAAGTAGTTCAAGGACATTCATGAAACTTGGAAATGAAGAATAACAAAAACCCATTGGATATAAGGAAAATCTGTTTTTTTTTTTTTTTTTCTTAAAACATTTCAGTATGAGTAGCTGAGTTAAAAACTACATCAAGAGCTAATACAGAATTGCCTCATACACAATTTAGTGTTACAAGATAGAGGTTATTCAGGAATGTTATAGTGAAAAACAATTAAAACACACTCTCTGAACATTTATGAGGTTGTTAATCATGTAATCCTAACTCTGCTGAACCAGATCTTTCATTTCTTCTCTACACATGATTCCTAGCAAGTCCACCTGTAAGAACCTATACTAAATAAAATCTAGATGATGGAGACAGAACCTGGAATAGTTTATCTGCTGTAACTGCTGCTCGAGGAATTAATGCTTTGATGTTAAAACAGACCCACTTGTTTCACAAAAGACTATGAAAACCAGATGTGTCAGGCACGAAGTGAGAGAGAAGAAAGAAAATCAATACTGCTAAAGAGTATCTTTAAAAAAATGTTTTACAACTAAATGTCGAACATACAATGTCGTATTTAGACTATTGTCAAAAAACTGTAATTAGTTCTTTCTTGTAGTTATTCTGAAAAATACACATTCTGTTAATGATTAAGTTTTAAAACATGTAAATGAACTTTGCAAACATTTCTCTTGCAAAAGAGAACGCTCAGTAACACACAACATGCACAGACACAGCTAAATCAAAAACTAAAGCCAGCAGGCAGTGGGCAAGCAATTGGAAGATTTTTTTAAAAGCCATTAAAAAAAAAAAATCACGGTCCTACTGATTTTGCTTTATAAATATTAGACTTCAAAAAGACCTGCTGCCAAGATATTTTTGAGCACATTAAAGCAAACTTTACTTACAATATTTATAACAACATCAAGTATGAAAACATTTGTTGGTGGTGGTTGTTTGTTTGTTTGTTTTAAATTTACTGCACTGATTTTAAAAAAGAAAGCCCAAATCCTTCCCCTCCAAGGCAGGAGGCTTTCAATTAAAGCCAGCTTTCCAGATATTATATGGGGTTTACATATGTACAAATGAAAACAGGTAAAGGTTAAGCTTTGGCTCTGTTAACCTTGACAATGTCCCTTTGAAGTCCAACTATCTGATTTGTGAACCTCCAATTTTTTTTTTTCTGAAGTGAAATCTTACTAAACACAGTAAGTAGCTGTCTGCTTGCTGCAAGCAATGAAAGCAATGTCTCACATATATTACAATTAGACAGCCAAATCTAAACAAACATTGAATTATTCCTGCAGAATCCATCCCAGTTATAATTTGTGTGAAAGGAACAGTGAGATAAAGCCAAAAGTGAATTGCAAGGCTTACGTTTTTCTTTTAGCCTTCTCCTATAAACTTCCTCTACGATGGTAAATGGTGAGAGTCAAATAAAGTATGTAGAAAAAGCACATATTAGATAAATGTTGCCATTTAATTAGAATATGCATTCTAGCATACTACAAGTACATTAACATTATTTTCCAACCTTATTTGAGAAGACCTCCTAAAAATCTGATAAATCACTTTTTTTTTTTTTTTTTCCAGAAGTCTTATTAGTGGTGCATACTGTTTCCATTCAAATACAGTCTAAGTGGTTTCCTTAAACGTAACCTAAAAAAAAATCTGTACAGGGTTTGACTCTTCTCCCACTGGAATCAAGGGCAGTTTCACCCATCTTCACCATGAACAGGAACAGACACACTACTAGAAGCTGAAAGTTGCCGAGCTCTTGATTTATTGTCATACCACTATCTTTCCCTTGAAATATCATAAATTATTTGTGAATCTCATAGAAAATAGAAAATTCTATTAGTATAAGAGTTCCTCTACAAAACACTGCTGTTAGACAAACTGACTTTCTAGTTAGACATGCAGTTCTCTACATGCACAAGCTCTGCAGCTGTGTGAAATGGGCACCAAGTGTATGTTAAGTCATTTACTTGGAATAAATAACAGTCAAAATACAGAGTCTTTTAGAAAATACATATCTGCATTAATATCTGAAAGGAGATTCTTGGTAAGCCCTTAGAAAGAGGGAGCATAGCACCCAAAAAGTCACATCTCAACAAGGGCACTCTTTGGAAGTGTTAGTTAACACCCACAAAAGAAGTTAGTGCAGCTAAGCTGATGCACTGCAGTAAACTACATACAAGTATTCCTGCATGGGTGTCAGTATTAGAGAAGAAAAGGTCACTAATATCATATTGCTCACAGCCTAGCATTGAAAGAAGCTCTGGGGAGACAATATTTCAGAGAACTATGCCATGACTGGTGGAGATGAAAGGCTAAACAAACTGGTTTATTTGCCATTGGCCTGTATCAATGACACAAATCAATGACTACGTTTTAGAATGCTTGGACATTCAAACATTATGCTTAGCTACTACTGTGACTATTCCTTTTTTATTAAAAAGTGGAAAAGGTAAACATTTTTCAAAGAAATTTTGAAGGTATAAACAAATAAATATATTACCACTGAACTAAAATGACACTTTCAAATTATAAATAAAATCCCAGTAGAAAAAGTTTTGGTGCCCTTAGGAACTTATTGCTATTTGAGCTGCCTTGAGATTGGGACAGAATTTCATGCATTAAAGGCCTCTACCAAAAGACAAAACAAATTTGCAACATTTTCCTCCCAAAATAAATGCTGTAAATCCATTCTTGTATCTCCTTGTATTACTTTGAAATACTCAGCCAAGCTGCCAGGAAAGTGAAGTTGAAGTAGTTTTGGATTTTTAATTCCCCTCCTCTTACCTCTTTCTGCCACTTCACTATGTGATGAGGTCCTAGATAGTTGACTTTGTAAGCGTTCTATTTCTGCATCTTTGAGAGCTAATTGCTCTTGAAGCTGGGCTATCTCAGCCTGAAAGAGAGCACAACAAATTCAGAACATCATCATCACTGATTCTCTGTGATTCTTTCCCAGAAACTGGAAGATTTCTAAGCATAACACTTTGATTGATGTCCTGTTCCCAAATCAGGACATTTCATAAACATTATAACAACCTTACATATTTCATAGTGTTACTACCCTATTCCTTTTACAGAAACTCACGTTTTCCAATGCAATTATCTCTCAGAGAAGAGAAACTTACAGAAAGGTAAAGTTTTCAAGGATTCATGTAGGTAAAGAAACTGGAAAACTCTAAATTCTACAATACTGGTCATATAATAATGACTGTTATAGGGCATCTTCTGAGTGTTGCATGAAGACTACTAAAAAATAACAAAGCATTTTTTAAAAGATACTTTTTTATCCTACTTACTACTAATTAATATAACTGAGAATCTATTAATGCTCAGCGCTCTTATCAGCATAACAAAACTTCTTTCTCACATCAGACACTACAGCAAATAGGCTAAAAGCAAAGCATGGCTTGGAACACGACGACATAAATGCAACAAAATACCAGCGGTTCATTTGCATTTACTGCACTAGATTAGGATACAGTAACACACATTAAAGACCTGAACAATACACAGGGAAAAGGATTCTGTGATTGTCCAGTGGAAATACAGTGACTCTCATCTCTCTTTCCTATTTATGAGAAAAACTGTCAACAGCAGACTTTACTAAGTCAGTGGCTTCATTAAGATTTTCTTCAGCAGCCTTAAAGCCTGTATATATTGATATTCTGCATTTCCCCCAGCAAAAACATACCAACCTCCTTGCAGTTAAAGGGAGAAAAAAAAAAAAAGGAAAGAAAAAAAAAAATCACTAAAGTGATCAGTTTTTTGAAATACTAAAATAAAGCAGGAAAAAATGCAAAACACCAAACAGTGTTATCTGAACAGGGAAAAACATGGACTGATTTACTCTAATACACAAACTTGACCAGGAAGGAAGCAGCTGGATGGCAGCAAAAGATCACTACTCTGCCTGCAATTCCATATGGAATAGAGGAATCCGCCTTGTGGCATCTCTAAAGGGCTCCTACACTTCCCACTGACTAATATGCTTTTTATATCCAGCCATGGAAATACTCCAATTTCTCATCTAAAAAGCTGGAGCAACTGAAAGACAAAAGCTGTGGAGCTCTCAATACCAGATCTGGATTTGCCTCCCCTGTCTATTTGATCTCATAGCTCTTTTAAATGCCCTCTTTCCCCTTAATGTCTCATTCCTGCCATCTCTACAGTTTTCCTTCCTCTCTCTTCCTGTGTACTTTTCTTCCTTTCTAATCCTGTATCTTCTCTTACTCAAGGAGTTTTATGATTCTTCTTTCTTATTTTCATTCTGCTCCTACACTTTCCATAATCTTTATCTGACTTGGCAGCTGGCCACACACTGCTTGAGAAAATATTTTCCCAAAGACTCTTCATTTCCACCACGTCAGAGAAAACATTTTCATGGATACAAGAGCTATTATCTTCACAGGAAAAAAGCCACGATAGCAACATTTCAATATTCATCTAAGAATTCTCAAAAGAAATAAATGCTAACACAAATAATAGCTTTCTGTCATTTCTCGATCAGTCTATCAAGTATTAAAAAGAAAAGTCAGTTTAATAATTGTAAATGTTCCAAGATCCAACCACAACCCAAAAATCTCAGTCATTGGTAAGAACAGGGATTATAGCACTACACATATGAAAGGAGATGTGATTACAGCACAAGAAAGTGTACTTCAACAGAGAAAAATAATAAGGTGTTTTTAATCTAGTGGAAAGTACTAAGAATTCAAACTAGAAATAAAGTGCCACTGTTTAACAATGAGAATGTTTAACTAGAAAAATTAATTAGTGGGGAAAATGATGAAATGTTTCAAATGTCAGGCTTCTTCAGAGTACGATGCAACAGCTTTCCAGGATTTAAGGTCAACAGAAGGGTAAGGCAGCTATGCACTTTGATATACACAAAGTCAAAGCAGATGATCTAATGGTGTATTTTGGGCTTAATCTATTAAAATAAATTCCATAGTAAGTGAACATCCAATCAACTTTCCATGTCTCTTCTCTTCACTGTAGAAAGCATATTCCACAGAGGATTTTCACCATTGTACAAATAAAAGACAGAAAACTTCCAAAGAAGTCGTTCTTCAGAACAGGTCTTCTGTGAGTCAAAATGTCTTTTTTTTAAAAAAATAAGAATTACAAAAAAAGTATAAGACTGGAAACAACAAAGAGGGGAAATGGCACAAAAAGAATCTACAAAAACTTTAAACTAAAATACTTATTCCAAAACTTGACTTTATAGTAGGCCCTGACACAAGGCAATTGTAAGAAAAATAAATATTGATGAGAATTTCCAGCTGAAAAAGTCTTTCATTAGTAAATACCAAGTATTCTGCTTACTTTAGTTGCTTTTAATTGCCACTCATACTGATTTCTTTCATTTTCCAGTTCTTCCACTTTAATTTTCAGGTGTCTAAGTTCCTGTAGCAAACCCTGCAAAGGAAGAACAGCACATAAAAGTAAGATTACTCTGGTAGATATTAATTTTCCATAGTCCTGAATTAAAGATCATGCAGGAGCCACACAGTAATGAACACTGAACCACCACATCAAAACTGTGACACAGTCTAGGAAGACAAAATCTATTTTGAATTGAGAGATAAGGAATACTTTCTCAAACTCTCCACCTGAAATTATGAAACAAATTTCTTAGTCATATTAAGGAATGCAGCTGAGCCTGGTGAAGTCACGTTTCAGTGAAAATGCACCAAAATATCCACAACTGCAGTCTCATATTAACTCCTGTGCACTTTGGGAGAGTTGGGGGTTGTTTTGCTTTGAGTTTTTTGATTTATTTTTCAGCCATCTCAAAGGAAGCAGAAACATGCAGTGCTAAAAGATTACTAACTTTCACTAAAGTGACAATCTTCTCCCCAAACAGGTGCTTAAGCTATTACCAAGGAAAATAACAGAGTAAATACTATCTAGCAAGTTACAGGCATTTAACACTATACACATACAGTCCAATACGACTACAAACATGCTACTTTGAGCACTGGTGTTTGCCACTCTGCAAACTGAGCTGATGCAGCCTAGAGCTGCAGCCAACCAGGGTTCCTAACCAGGGTTCTCCATCCATTTCTCTTGCAAAGTTGTCTCTTAAATGTCCCTCCCCCTTTTCTTGAGAGGACTGTATCTTGTTGTTCATTCTGAGGGACAACATTATTAAATCCTTGATGGAACTATGATGATACCAAATGTCTTAAAATGAATGGAGGAAAGGAAAAATTTGAAAGTGTAATCCAATTTTGGAGTCCAGTGTAGTATATACATTAAGGAACCACACCAATATCTTGGATTTAATTAACGTTTATTTTGAATGATGCAGAGATTTGACTCCCAGATTATTTTTCCAATATGCAACTTGTACTAATAGTTCACTAATCAGCTCTGCACAGAGGCAAGCTCAGAAACAATAGCACTGTTTTCAAAATAGGCCTCACACCCAAAGGTTTATTTTACCAAAATAACTCAGATGAGAAAAAATACTGAAAGGTTACTAAAAAAATACTGAAAAACTCCCTCACAATATAAGCAAATTATTTATAAAATGAGTTATTTTAACCAAAGAGATGTGGCAACTAAAGCAAATTGATTTAAAAGCAAATATTAAAATGGACTTTTTCAGGTATATCAGAATCATCCCATATCCAGTAAATCTAAACAGTTTATGCAAAGTAGCTTTTCTTTTGACATGTGACATAGTTTTGATCAAATACAACTAGGATCTATAATGTAAAATCAAAAAATGCTTTTCTGGAACTGCTAATGTAAGAGAATAAATAAAAAATGTATTGGATTTGCTATTTTAAAGGTACAATCAGATTATTTTTACTATGGCTCTTCTCATTCACTTTAACAGAAAAAGAAAGGATACATTTCAGATAAGCTTACTGAAACTACATTTTGTACTTGTGTTAAGCTTTTAAGATATTCAGGAATTAACAATCTGTGTTCAGAGGACTGGTTAGAGTGCACCATCATGCACAGCTAGGGTGACATTATCGTGAGGAAAATTAGCAAACTACCAAACCATGTTAGCATGCTGCATATCAAACAGACAATTCTCACTAAGGAAAAAAAACCCAAACACTCTCCCCAAAAAAACCCCAACAACCACACCAGCACTACAGATCCACAAGTAAAATGAAAATCATAAAAAACTCAAAAGAGTTAACTGGGTCTTAAGAGAGATCTGTGTTTAGTAGACAGGTATATCAATGGTGATCAAATTTGCCCCAGTAATCAGGGGTGGGGTGTCTGGGGTGGGCTTTTGGGGCTTTTTTTGTTAATTTTTATGACCACCTCACTCTTTGCTAATGAAAGCCACAAAGATTAATGCAAATAATTCACAACATCGCTCTGGTTAGCAGAGTTTAGTTTCTAGAAGAGAAGAGGCAATACACAGGCTTCTGCTAAGGTGGACTTCTCGTACATCACACTGAGAGCAGTTCTTCTGGCTGGGAGTCTCTACCACTGATCTTGGACTAGATTGAGGACAATTACGTGTCAAGTCTGGTTTCCTATCTTGAAACTTTCTTTCTTGGATTCTACTATTAATTTCCAGCTGCAGTCTACACATCTGCTCCTGTAGCTCACTGATCAGGTTCACTACTGACTGAAAACATGGGAAGAAAGGAAAAAAAAAAGGACAAAAAGACAGGTGAGAAAGAAAATTATGCAAAGAAGATATTTCTACAGATCCAGCACAAAGAAATACATTAAATACATCAAAGGCAAACTAAAAAAAGATAGATGATGTGTTTCCCTTCTGATAAAGTATATGTGAATAGGTATAAATCCGGAATGTCGCACAAAGCTACAGTTTAAATAGCACAGAATCTTTATTCCAGACTAATTCAGGATTCTGATACTAATGTTAAGATCAGAATTTGGCCCCTCGTTTTTGGAAACTTATCCAGTCACGTGAAGTCAGATATCAGGAAAAATTGGAACACATTTTAATATGCTGGCTCAGAGACACAATTTTGCTGAAACGGACCCGATTAAATTCATTTACACAGCCAAATCATCCACTAGGAAGAAACCACTAAGTGCCCAGCTGGGGCCATAACCTACTCTTTCACAATTTATGCACAGAATTTACTAATAAAGTAATTCTGCTTCCAGGTCTAGCATGGGTCAGAAAAATAACTCCATTACTTAGCTTGCTAGCTAGGCAGTAGCTTGAAATAGAGAAAGCATTAAACATAGGAGAAATCAAAGGAGGAAAAAGTAATGACTTTACAGTGCACTGATTTCCTGGCTAGCTTCTTGGATTTGTGTGTATCAGTGGTAGAAAGCAAACCAAAGACAAATATTAAAAATCTATACATCATTTAACTTAAAGTCCCAAACTCAGTAGCAAATAGTGCTGGGTATTTTCTCAGATATTACAAGTTTGAAGTGCCTTTCTCTTAGTTTTCACGTGCGTTAGCAACATAGGTTTTGTGATTTCTCAGTCTTCTCAAGTGGAATAAATTTGATGAGATTCATCCATCTCCCAAAGCAGTGAAAAAGATTTTAGTGGACAGATAACAGATGACATGGCCTAATTGTTTTTATTTTCTTCATTACAATGCACAACAGTCCTCCTGTAATCTGAACTCTCTGGTGAACCAATAATCTTAAAGTTAGGGAACAGCTACTGCAAGGACAGAACACTATTCCGACCAGGGAAGAATTTAAGACAACCAATCTCAAACTGTATCAGTATCCACAGACAACGTTAAACACTTACAGATTCCCTTTCAAAAGCAAATGAAAGCGTTTCACATCAGTTAAGTATTCTTCTAGGGCACTGTGCTTAAGATGGAATTCCGAAAAGCAGTTGCATATATTTTACTTTATACATGTTATTGTCAATCAGGATCACAACGTCTGACGCTCATCCTCTTTCATCCAACAAACCTTTTTGTGCATGTAAATGAGGATTAGTTCTGTATACAATAAAAAAAACAAAAAAAAAACCCTAGAAAGAGTGCTGGGCCCCAGCATACCAGCTCTGCAATATCCAGTCTTTCATAGGCTGGCATATTTTGCCAGGGCTGCACAGGTAAGAAAAGACAGCCTCCCTCAGTATCAGCTCCCCTAGGTGCAACCATACCCTTCGTACATTCAGTGGCTAAGTTAGCCACTTTGCAGCAGCTCAGCAGGACACTGGTGAGGAGAATGTCCCAGTAGCTAACTCATCCTCTTAACAGAGCGCTGCAAAGCAGAACAGTCGTAGGACCAGATGTATGTACAATTTAGGTACTATCCACAATCCCTCCATCTTCCATGCTTTGATTTTGTTTCTTTTTTACCATCATCTCCATAATCAGATATTTCACTGAGCAGCACCAACTGGAGACAGGAATTATCACAACTCACATCCAACTCTTGCTTTCTTTGAAGCACTGAGGTTTTAGCGTGTCCTCGTCTTTGACAGAGAACACTGTTACCCCATACAGGTTCTGAAGAACCACTGCTCAAACACGATGCACAGATTTTTAAGCACAAACTGACAGTTGCTCTAGTTGTGGTAATGTGGGAGAGTTCAGAAACAATTCTGCTGCCACCTTGTAATACTTTTCTCTTTTGCCTCAGGTTAAAAACAGAATGGGAAACACTCATGTGTTTGCATCAACACAGACTTCCCTCAGGGCAAACTTGACATTACAGAAGTGGCAGAAATCCTTATCCCAGCGAAGGATAAGATGTCTCTGGAGGAGAGAGAGAACTCCAGCTGCAATATATGCCTTTACAGTTGCTTCTAGTTTCGAAGTAGAAAAGGCTTCTCAGTTTTTAGGTTCTTTCATGGCATGAAAATTTATTAACACGCTAACATACTATATCTTGACTCAGGTGAGACAACACACCAAACTCCCCAGTGGGAGTCACTGGCTCCAATTTCTATGAAATTGCAAATAACTGTGCACTAGATACTTAATTCAGAAGTGTCCATGCAAGAGCCACAAAACACTTTGCAAAAGCTTACAGCAAACTTCAGATCCTCAGTACAAAAAAGCAAATAGCACAGAACTTATCCCACGCTCTAAAAGAAAAATAAGGAGAGAAGGCAGGCTGTTAAGCAAGTTGAAATAGACTATTACTCCTGCAGACTGCTGATAGTGACAGAAGATCTCTTTTGTCTATGTTCAAGTAGAGCAGGCACCCGGGCTGCCATTAATTGCCTCATAATATTGCTGCCTTATACCTTGCTACATTAAGAAAAAACATTCCCAAAATTACCAAGGCTTCTCAGGTAGGAGAAAAAGCTACACAAAGTCCCTCAAGTGGGATTTCAGAAACCTTCACAGCATCACTGTGGCAGAACTACAAAATCATTCTACAAAAAGGGAATTAAAATGACAAAGCCAAGAGTGAGACTGTCCAAGCAGCTATTCTCCTGACCCCTGTGTTTTATATATATAAATAAATGGCACTTTAAATTTAGCATGTGCTTTTGAAGAGTGAGAGGCAAGTGGCATTCAGTGTGAAATTAATACCTTTGAGAGGAGGCTAGAGATGCTTGATAAACTCCTTGCTGCTAACTAAAACCAGAACTAAACCACAGGTGCACAAGATAAAGTGAAATTAATCTGACACATTAAAACTTGCTCGTATTTAGAAGGATATCTTAATTTGCTTTGTTTTGCCCCAATGCAACCAGAGAAATAACTCTATAGATAAATTCTATGTGACTGGAAACAGCTGCTCTGAAATAAGCCGACACAAAATTAGAGTAGAGAGCAAACATGTTTTAGTTGAATTATTCTCCAATGTCACATTTAATTTTAAACATTTTAAACCCAGTTATTATATTTAGAAATGGCTGGGTCAGCTATGAAGTACAATTATCAGGCAGTTTAAAATAGTTTAACTGCTGGATGCCCCTGTAACACATGGACTAGGATGAAAACTGAGGAATACTACTTCTGATAGTAGGAAATCTATCAAATCACTGTTCTCCTCACCTCTGTCAGTCCTAAACTCAGTCTTGAAAGCACCAATTGTCCAGCTGCAGTTTGTAAGAAAGGCTCTAGCTCTGTCTCTCATAGCTTTCTTCCACTTAGGTAAAAATACTAATTGCAATTTCATTTGAGGCATTATACACTGTAAGAGCATGTTGTAGTAGCCATGACATTCAGAGACACAACTGCAGCAAGATTGATTTCATTCAGTCACTGTCAGTTTGGAGAACTGTCTCTCAGACTCTGAAGCAATTAGGTTACCACAACACAACTGTGTACCCATGCATAAACAAGAGCAAACTAAAGGTGGACCATTTAGATACATAAGAGTGGCTTATTCAGTAGAAAAATGTAGTCTGGCAGTAGAGGCAAGGAGTTCAGGAAGACACCCAAAGCTATTATCAAATTTAAGCAGCAGTTGTAGTCTAATAGTTTAAAGAAAATATAATAATAAATTTCATTCCTATGTTTGAAATTGTGTTTGTATTGAAAATTAGTAAAATTTACAGTAAAAGGAACTGAAACAGGGTTAAAGCATTAGAGTTCAAATAAATATATAATTTGATTGAAAGCAACTCCTGTTTATCTTGACAAATTGGATTAATGCTTATTCAAGACAATCTGAAATAATTGTAAAAATGGCTCAACAAGCAAACCAAAAGTGCTGTTTATTTGCCACAGCTTTACTTACAACACCCATTTTCCTTGCTTGGTATACACAGGTTTACAACTTGCAGCAGGCTAGAAATCTAATCACACCTTGGGGTAGTTAATAATTCAGGGCATACTTAACATAATGATTCTCAATTTTTCCATCAGATTAGAATCCTTTTCCATCTCAGCAGGAATGTTTCCTATCACTTAGCAATATGACAAAGGCTTCCAGGCCAATAAAGCTCAACTTTTCCATCCAAGGGGGCCCCACACCTGGTTGCAGCGGCAGAAGAATTTCACAGGTCACAGCCTCACCCTCATCACAGGTCTAGACCTACTGGGTACTTAAAAGTCCTGTCAATGCAAATGCACTCAAAAGCTTTGTTGCTTTCCAGGAGTCAGGCTGACTGTGCCTGTCCTGCAGCAATTTAGGCAGACAGGTCCTGGTATTCAACATGCAGTCAAAGTGCTGAAGGCCTCTCAGGAAGGCGGCTGCTGGAGCTGGCTGCCACCTGTAGCAATTAGGCACTGCATAGACCTGTTTGGGTTTCAGGTAGTATGAGACTGCTTAGGCCTTCTGTACACAAGACACTGATCATGGGTGAAAGAGCATGAGAAGGCCATAGATGGTTAAAACAGCAGCTGGTGCCTCTCTGGCTTGCAACCTTTGCCAGAAATTGCTCTCTTTAAGCTATCTTTTAATCTCTAAAGAAAACTTCAGAGGATAAGTCAAAAAACAAACACACCCCAAATGTCACTGCAGGTAAGTTCATTACACATAGTTATCAAATATTCCACTAGCAACGTTACGGAGAACAGTTTTCTAACACTGCCTGGATTTCAAATTCTCCTACGTCAATGTGGAACATAAAGTCTTTTCAATCAGCAACGTATGAATCCTGGACCTGGTAACCCTCCCTTGCCAGGTAATCCTCTCCTCCTACTTGATGCCCTTGCAGGACCACTGAATAGGGAAACACATGGCAATTCATATGAATCACTGTCTTCCATAACTGCTTGCCTTCCCAGCTCCCACCTGCTGCTCACCACCCCAAAATGGATGTTGTTCATATGATTCCCTGTTTCACAGTCTCTTTCTTAAACAATACAGTAAAAAGCAAAGCTTCTTGGATGTCCACATCTGAGGGTGAGTAAGGATTAGAATTTTCTCCAATGCATGTAATTTTTTTGCATTGTTTATCAGGTAACCACCAGGGGAAAGGCTCATTTGAGGAAAATGCCCTGCCCCTTGCCTTTCCCTTCACTAATGCATTAATAGCACCAAGGGTCTCTGTATCTAAGTGCTTGCAGCATCCCCAAAGCTACTGAGCTGACTGACAGTCTTGTCTGCCACATAAAAGAGGAAACAAAAGAGCTCTGGTAGGCCTCAAACAGCCATGCCAGTGCAGCTCCTGTGGAAAGGAAGAGGTTAAGTGAACACCAATTGTAATATATGCTTCTGGAGGGGACTTTGTGTCTTGATTAAAGCCAAACAGCAACCTTTGAAGTATAATGAGAGAGCGGAAAAGAAACCACATCCCAAAAATGCATAATCATATTCCTCGCTGAATTCACAGGACCAATGATACAGACTGTGCTGTAAGCACGGAAAATCCTATTGCATGCAACAGACATCTAATAGAAAAAAAAACAACAACAAAAAAAACCAAGCTAATGAAAGAAACTCACCTCAGCTTTGTTCTGTTTCTCTTCATATTCACTCTGTTCCTTTTCCATACCAACCAGCTTAATCTTCAGGTCTGAAACTTCAGCCATTAGATCTAATTTCTGAGTCTCTAGTGATGTTCGACTTAGCAACTCCTGAAAGCAAAGCAGAACATTTTCTCCAGTTATTTACTTGAACACTGACAGAATGCTATGTGATTTACTGGCAGACCCATAGCAAAGTCTCTAGTGTCTACCCTAGTGTTTAAGGCCTTCCATATGAAAGCAAAATGATTCTCTTAAAAAAGTCACACTTGCTACTGCTTTACAATGCAAAAAAAGCAGCGAGATAGATTTGATGTAAGCATTTACTGCAGGCAGCAAAAGAAACAAACAAACAAAATAATGGAGGGACTGGCAGACTTATATGAAAGCAAATTTCTCCACCTTTCCTCATGGTGTGTATACTTTGAACTGTGCGTTTCTTGAGTTCTGCAGTTATTTCCACCTAAACTTTCTACTGAGTTAATCACTAAACCACTGTGTCCCCCTCCCCTTTCTAAGAAAACATGTGGCAGAGTTAATCCCTGGCCAAGATATGAAATCAGAAGACAATGCTAAGGCTAAACAAACACAAACCTACATAATACCATAGAGACCTTCACATGACACATTACAAAACAGCTGACTACTCCCCAAAATACTCATCAGACAGACCTATGTTTTAGTATTACAATGAAACATTGTAGAACTTCTTATCGTGCGTTATTCAATAAAAGATGTATTACAGAATGAGCACCCTAACCAAAACAGAGTACCAAAGACAAGCAACATGGCTGCAGTCATGCTCATAGCACTTGAAAGTTTACATGACGTAGTACTTAACCACTGAGGGCTGCACACTCTGGAGGGAACAGCACTGAAGGAGAAGTGGTATGCCCTAACCGGAATCTGAAGAGCAATGTCTAAACCGAGTTATAGTGAGAACAAGAAATAATTGGCCCTGACTTTTGCTTATGCGCCCCGAGTTTGTTTTTCAGACTGCAGAAAAGGCATACTTTGGGCAGAGTGATATCACTGTGTTTGGAAAACATTCAATATTCACACCTTCATTACATCTTTCAGTTTTCAAGAAAGCCAAAGCAAAAAGTCTCACAAATTTAACAGAGTGCATTACACATATAAAATGCTTGTCAGCCTCCATTTGCAAAGACAAACAAACAAAAAAATCCATTCAGGAGTTTAAGCCCCACTGAAAAATCAATACCTAACTTTCCAAGTGCCTAATTATTTGTTTGGGATTTTTTGGGGTTGTTTTTGCAAAATCTGTAGGTTTCGAAACAGTTAAAAATGTTATGATAATTCATAACTCACATTCATCTTTTGATCTTATGAAATGCACTGAGGAATCACAGCAAATTGTGCTTTGAATTACATGGAAGTGACTTAACTAAAGTTGTCACAGTTATTCTGGATCTACGCTGATACTACTGAGTGATCAGAAACTGCCCTGTCCATCACCCTTTTCTCATCTCTCCCACAAGCTGTACAGTATGCTGTAGAACATGGCTTGGAGCCAAGGAAGCCACAAATCTTATTTTTAAAATTATACTGTTAAAGTTTATTTGGAACCCAGATCTGCTCTACATGTAAATTGTTTTAGTCTGGTGGGGAATACTGCCCAAATTAAAATTGTACTAGACTTGCATCTGCATTGCAATACCAATTATCTAAGCCACTCGCTATTCCCAGTGCCATGCCCATTCCTGCTGACATTTACAATGATATTTGTATATGGATGGGAAAATAAACAGAAATGTAGCCTCATGGTTTGTTTTTTTTCTCTGAATGAAATAAATCAAGTACTAATCAGGAAAAGATAGTGCACTGACTTTTCTTATTGAGAAACTCTAAGAGGCAATCACCTAATGAAATCCCAGTAGTAGCTGTTTTCCACAATGGTGATTACAAATTACAATTATAATTACAAATAACTCCTCTATCTTCCAGAAAAAACACTAATTTGCACAAGTTCCAGAGGCACATTCCAGTCCAGACTGGAACAGGCTCCATACAGCTGTTAAATAGCAGACTTCTGCAGATTAAGACATAGCTATAAATGAAAACTTTGATATGAAATAAGGCCACTGAACATCAAAAAGGCTATCAGGATGAGGTGACCTTGGCCCCATGGACAGACTTTATTCACTGTTGAACTGAATAACATTTAGAATTATTTTTTTTTTATACTGACATGGCGTTCCATGATAGGACAGGAAGATTTCTTAATAAGGCAAGGAGACATGGCATCCCTCTAGAGATTTTTAACAAAAGATCTATCCTTTCAGTGCTGCATCTGGCATTACTCCTCACTTCTTCTATAGACTCCCAAATGGTTCTATAGACTCCCAACCGGTTATGCAGTGGAGAGTAATACCTCGTCCCACTCATTCTAAGTTCAGCAGCTCCATGTGAACACTAAGGTGCTACCTGGTATAAGTGAGCATGATTGATTTTTTTTTTTATTTAAATCAACTTAAACAAAATTTTACAGTTTTCTCTGAAGCTGGAGAATCAGATCCTCAGCTAGTGTAAACTGGCATGAGACTCTTGCCTTAAAATAGACAAAATAGCTAGCTATCCCCAGTTTGTTTTCAATGGAGCTACACTGATTTAAAACAGCTGACAATTTCTTTTGCATCTAGACAGTCTAACTTTTGCTTTGAAAGAAAGTGCCGTTTAAAGTAAATGTCCCCTCTTGAAATAGTAACATCTGGAAGCAATTATTTTCATCTTCAAGCAGATGCTCACAGTGAACAGCTCATTAAGAATGTGACCCATTTTGTTACAGAAAAATTATAGTGTATTTCAGTGGTGTAATGCAACTTGAATTCAGCCAGAATAAATAGGCAATTGTAAGAAAAGAAAATACAAATTTATGTCGTTGGTTTTAAAGCAAAAAAGACAATATAAGACAGGCAAAATGGTAATTTGGACAGTAGCAGCTTTAGGAGGATCTTAAAAGAGTTGAATTATAGAACAGAAATAGAACATATTCTAGCGAATCTTATTTATAAACAAGATAATTGGTTTTAATTTTAAAATGTACTATAATTTAATTTCTCAAAGTGCTTTTTTTAAAATTTAACTTTTAACTTAAAAATTAAGGAAAAAGCTATTTTATAGTAGAATAACTACAAAGGTAAGAAATGCAGAAGCTACAATATGCATGTAAGAGACATCAATGAACAGCAAACTATTTCCAAACACAAATGTTTTTTTAAAATTCATACTGTATACTTTAAAAATATTTCATTATGTTTTTCCATATACTCAATGAAACTGAAGCACATGCTGCATATCTGACTTTCACATTTCGTTGTCTTGGAAATACATAATTCTTAAAAAGCTGCTTATAAAATTTAACATGACAGAAAATAGCTTAGGAAGAGGACACTGCACTATTCTGGGCTGTCAGCTGCAAGCACAGAAAATTCCAGGATATTTAGCACTCCACAACACAGGAGAAACAATCATGCCATACAGTGATTGAGAAACCGTAAGTAAGATTTTAGTTAAGTGGGGGAAAAAAACCCCAAAGATCCCATTTTGCACTTGTGCACTCTTCAAAATATAACACTCACGAAATTCAATACCTTTCACCCTTATTAAAATAGTTGAGAGAGACAGACAGAGCAACCAAGCTACCTACCTGGTAAGCAAAATTCAGCAAGAACCACCACTAATGAGGACTGCACTTTTCAAGTGCTGTGTGTCAGCTGTGGTAGAAATAAGATATTTGCTTAACTGAAAACACAGCTGAGAGCAATGTACATGTGTAATCACCATGAAATGGTGCAAGTCAGTAGCAGAGTGAATTACAGCCTTTCGATTCATCATTTGCCCATTATATAGTTAAGCAACAGAAAGGACAGAACTTCCCACTGCACTGCCAATTTGAACAGCCCTTTACGTATGCCTGATGAGCAGATTCATGCCTATTTTAACTGTAAAGTAACAAAGCAGTGTAATGCTCACCTGTATAGATAAGCTGCACAACTTGAGAGCACACTCTGAAAACCTTATGCCTCACAACCAGAGCAGGACAGAGGACTCTTCAAAATCTGAAACACTAAGCTAGCTGCTGGCAAGAAGTTACATGCTATAAACAAGTGCTGAAATTCATCTAAGATCAGATAACTCAGGCAACTGAAAGTTGAAAGAATGATCCTTGCCAGCCAGCAAAGTTCCTGAGAAGCAAACAGATACCTACCAGATTCATACTCTGCAACCAAGATAGAATTCTGGCTCCCCTGAGTATAAGACAACTGCAAAACCAGAACAGGTACACACTAAACTGCATTGGATTCAAGTTCCTACTCTCATACAGCTCCTCCCTGCATTCTTTTAAACCACTGATTTTTAAAAGATTCTCCGTTGTGCCTCACAAAGGGCACTGTCTGGCACACCTTCCCCTGCTCCGTCCACCCAGGCAGAAGCTGGCCATAAACCGACACAAGGAACAGAAATTCACTCCAGTTTACATTCAAGCATTTCAGTTGCTATGTGGATTTTTAAGACAGAAAGAATCCTAAAGCCAAATGCTTCATACTTTGCAAGAGAATTTACTTGATAGAAGACACAACCGTGTTTACATAATGCAACCATCTGACAAGAGTCCCTTGGATTGCTTCTTGCAACTACATGTCAGAAATATGGAAGGCAGAAATGTATGGTCAAACCTCATCTAGAATTTGGTACAGGTCAGGAACAGGAAAGACACTGCCATACAAACCAGCTTTTTGATTGGCAAAGCTAACTGCACATGCACACTTATATTTTATGTCGTAGAGCTTCAATGGGAACTGGTATCTGCTAAATAAATCAAATGCAGCACTGGAATAGCAAAGAGGTAACTAACTATTCTTACTCATTATAATTACCATAACAAATGCACTTAAAAGAACTGTGGAGGTATATGTAGAAAATTTACTTTTCAAACTGACTTAACACAACTGTCGAGACTGACAGCATAGATTCCATAGCACCAATGTGTTTACATTATGCATGGCTGGTTCTTTCTCTCCTGAGACAATTTAGGCTACTTTATAGAGCAAAAATCGCTTTTGCTTTCCAATTCTGTTCTACATTTGTACACAGTGCAAATGAAAGAAGAGTTGATAGCAAGTTGATAGGAGGTTCCCCTAAAGCTAACATAAAGATATTCAAGACCTTCTCTTCTCTTAAAAAGTATTTCTTAAAATTGAAGAAGAAAGTACTTAGGCCACAAACTAACTTAGAACAAGACACATACACATCATTGTTCTCCAAAATTGGCTGTAATTTTACATTTTAAAGCAGCTGATATACTGGAAATGGACTGGCACAGCATAAATTGTTTTCATAGGATAATTCTAGGAGTTTAGGGGTTTTTGTTTGCTTATTTTAATTTCAAGATATCCTTTACAATGTACTAAGGGGCAAGGCAGGTAACTATTCAGACAGGCTGGTATTTCCATATTCTTTACACATTCAATGGCAAGACAGAGATATGACTGAAAGGCAATTCAGTGAGACCAAACTGGCATGTTGCTCCCAGTCATGCTCAGGAAAATTTTCTCTTAACATTTACTATGAAGGATGATCAGGGAAATGTGTTTCTTGGCCCAAACCTGAACCATACTTAAGGACTGATTTAAGGTTTTGCCATTGACTTTCATGAGCTTTTGAAAGACCTACTTTGTTTTAAAGAAAGAAAATGCAAACACTTGCAAGGTGAAAAATGCTTTTTCTTGATTAGAATCTGTAGTGGAACAAGTATCCTTACAAAAGCAAAATGCTGAGTTTGACACTAAGCACCACATCTCATGAAAACATACATGCGTTATCTCTAACTGTGCACACCAGGGCATCTCCGCATCTTTACACAGGACTCTTGTTTCTCAGTGCTGCTGAGCCATATTTTCTTTGGCTGTGGTTTCACAAACAGCTAAGTCACATGCACATCTCACCATGGCCCTTATGCCATGCCTTGACCTTTTCTGTGAGCTGTTTCAACTCACTAACCCAGCAGAAAAGCATCCCCTTCTTTTTAAACCCCAAGTTAGTTTTCTCCCAGTCACTGAAGAAAACGTCTGATGAGCATGAGTCAGTATAAAATAAGTTGCTGAAGCACCTTATTTTAGGTCAGGAACAGGTAAAAGGATGAAAGGAGAATGAGGCCTCCTTTTTGTAGTTGTAACCATTAGATTGGCTCAACTCATTTCTTGAAAGTTTGAAAGTTCACATTTTGACTAAAGGTTATTTCCCCATCTTCTCTGAGTGAAAGAGAAACAAAATCACTATTTTCTGCAAAAAAGCAGCAGTGTCTGTTGCTACTATTCCACATTCAAGATGTCTACCCTCAGTGCTAAGCAGCCATTTTATGTAATTCGTATAAAGCTGATTCTAGCTGTTGTTTCAGAAGTGTTTCCATGATCACTTTGTAGCAGGGTTCAAAACAACTGTGCATAATCATAAACCAGAAGGATTTTAAGCCAGTAACCCCACCCTGAGAAAGTGGACAAGTCTCTGCTAGCATAGATTCAACAAAAACTATTTTGCAGGGAGGCATTACATGCCCTTTCTGACATGGAACTACCAGATCTTGTTAAACTATCTTAACAAAGTTTATGATTTTTGTTTTATTGAAGCATTTTGGGCACAGAACTAAGAGTCATTTTTTCTTATAGTTCCCCAAATTAAAAAGACATGGCTTTTCCTGGATTCAGGTATATGGTTTCCAAGATATGTAAATAATATTTAGCTTAGCTCTAACTAATGTACATTAAAGATTTTTCAAGCTAAGGCAGTTACCTTTATCATTCCATTTTCCATTTAGAAGAAGCAGTCAACTTAAGTTCACAAAGGTAAAAATCAGAGGAGTTCAGTATGCTCTAAATAAGTAAGCAGAACCATGAAATAAAATCATATTTGCATATACCTCAGGAAGATAATAGAAGTCTTTCTGAAAAGCAGGAATATTTATATAGGTCCATAGAGCTAGATGATTTTTTTCTTACTAGAAAGAAGTTAGTTTAACTGTGAAAATAAATAAATACTGGCTTGAAAGGCCAATTAAATAGTTCTGACTGCAAATCTTTGTGACAACACTAGTATCTTTCATCTCTTTGCTAAGCATCGTGAGCACTTGTTCAGGACACTGGTAACTGCTGGCTGAGAAGATCTGAACCCAGCTCTCCCCAAACCTGACTGATCCATTAGGCTGTTGAAGTCCTTGAGACCAGACACTGATACTCACTCTACTTTTGACAAATTAACTGCAAGAAGGCCTGTTGGCCACGTATCTTACATAAGTGTCCTAATCATCACATTATCAAGTCATTTCCTTCTCTCCACATCTCAGCTTATTCCTTACGGAGGGTAATCTTCTCAACAAGATGAACTGAGAAAAGAACCTTCAGAATAAATTATAGATAAATAGGGCACTCTGCTGAGCCATAATAAATGTATAATTTCTCTGACTGTTGAGATTTTGAGATATCTAACTTGGGTTTCCCATATCTAACTGTCTACTGGGGGATGTAATCCATGCGAGAAAGATATCACAACTACCATTCCCTCATCATCCTCTAGAATTTCACTTAATTTGCTGCTCTTACTGTTCACAAAACTAAAATGTTAACTCAGTATCATTTTTTCTCATTTCAGTGAGAAAATTGGTTTTAAATATCTCAGTGCCACATTGAATTTATTTTTTATTTTTGGTTCAGCTATTGAAAGTACATTACTCACACTAAAACTGTGTGTCTGTGTACGTGTCTGTCTCTGTGCAAAGTTCAAATGGACAGACTCATAGGATTAAAATGAAACATAGATCTTTACCAAGTTGTGGCCTAGATAATTCTTTCTCTTAAAAAAACAAAACAAAACACAACAAAACCAAAACAAACTTGAACTATCATATCTGCTGTAAGCATGAGAGATCAGTCACTTAAAAATTTAGGAATCATCAAGCGAGCTTGTCAGTATTTTTGTAAGTTATATTCAAATACAAGATTTCAAAACTATGATACAAAACAATCTAAAAATTTCAACTTATTGCTATTTAATACGTGTACAGGAAAGAAAATAAATTTGAAATTACTCCCACTTGGCAACAATTACAGCCACTCAAAGTGATCTCAAAATTTAGATTTATGTTAAACATATTTGGAGATTCTCTTTCTTAGCTTTAGTACAGACTTTTGTAGCTTATCACTTTAGGATCAGCTTTGTAAGCGATTTGTGCACGTGCCTAAGGCCAGGGGGGTAGATTCAAATCTTTTCACAGAAATAGCAACGTATATGCATTTTTACATGCTATTTTCAAATGCCTCAGTGTTCTGTTAAATGAGGCTTTAAATTCACAGTTTCCTCAGAGCACTATCAGAATAGAAAATTTCAAGTCAGAGAAACAATAAACAGTTTTAGAAGTCACAGAACAACTATCTAGTTTTAGATTGAAACAGGAAACTTCTACACTCCATTGTGAATGCCTTCCTGAAGTTTGAAAAGAGGTCTTCATAACTTAAATATTTACTGTTCTTTGAATTTCACTTCAGATCTCACTGAAAAAAAATGCATTCACTATTTGCATTTAAAAAATCATTTAAGTATGAGAATAAAACCTTTCCCAGCTAGAAGCATTTTGGGCTGCAAATGTTGAGAGATCAAGTTTTTTATAGAGAAGCTTGGTGAGCTATAATTTTAAAAGGTTTAAGATAAACTTTTATCTTATAGAAACTGCTGCTATTTACATACACGGACCCTTATCATAGTAAAATAAGTTTATATAGATTAACACAGCTGTAATTTAAAGCTATCAGTAGTTTATAGAAAGACTTATATTTCACATAGACTAAAATAGTAAATTTGGAACACAACATTTTGAGAGGGGAGAGGAAGTAAGTTCATCAAGAACAGTATCTATCCTGCAGATTTCTGGCACAGATTTTGAGGGTTATTTACAGTTCCAAATCTATTTTGGATATCTAAGTACTGTATTACCAGTGGATGATCTGCATCTGTAATAATAGAAAATTGCACCTAGAAAGTTCTTTTGCATCGACAGACCTGCCAGCTCTGCAGTAACACATGAAACGTAAGATATTAAATTTATTATTTGTTCTGCTCCCTCAACATATAACGTGAAAGAAATAAAATCACATAGCCTGAAACTGCTGATTGAAATAAAGAAAAATATCTTTATATACTAATTTTCTTTCAAAAATAAGGGGAAAGCTCCTAAACTAAGCAAAATGGTTACAGAACCAAACTTGATACAGCAACTCATTTCAACTTACTACCCGTTCAGCTTCAAAGCCATACAAAAACAGAACATATTTAAATAAAACTTCTTAATTCTGTAACTCCTACATATATTGGATACATTGAACCTGTCTAACCAGTTACTCAACCATGTACAAATTTAGTACAGCGGCACAGTACAAATAAGACACAATAGTTCCATTTTACATGCTGCCATGTACAGTATTATGCAACCAGCCTGTAAAATGTTTCTGCAACAGGAAAACAAAGAAACATTTATTGGGAAAAAAAAAAAAAAAGTGCAAAGCAGCAAGAGAACAATAAAAGAGGCATTTTTTCCCTCATTTTATCTTGTTGCTAAAGGCACTCACACATGCAGACAAGCTGATCATATATGTTCACTCCCCTGTTGGAGAAGATTATGTAAGAAGCTTTCCAATCCAGATTTTTACCTGTTGAAGCATTTCTTCTGTAGCATTCAGTTTCAACTGATGGCCCTCAAGACAGATTTCTAAGTCCCGGATTTTTTCTCCTTGAGCTTCCACCTGGTCTGTAAGAACACTCACCTGTAATTTGAGAAAAGAAGCACAATGCTGCTGAACTGACTGTAAATAAGTTTCAGTTACCTTATACAATTAACATACAAATGCACATTTTAACAGCAAGTTCTCTTTTTAAGTCCTCAATGGTTTAACATTCTTGTGCACTGCAACGACCTGCTCAATCAAGAAAGCCAATTTTTCAGTCTTACCTATATTTTGCTTCAACCCCGCCCTCTGCCCCCGCCTTCAATTATATATATATTTTTTTAATATAAAAAAGAAAGAGCATTTCTAGGAAGAGATGGAAGACCACCTATAGGTATCCCAAGTCAGTTCATGAAAAAGACTGAAAAATTAGAAAGCACCAAACAAGAACATACAATACTAAAAATATTTTAACGGGTTTTGGAGCATGACTTTCCATTTCAGGTTCCGTTGGCATTTCACTCCCTAAAACGCATGAACAATAAAACTGTTCATTCAGAAACCAACCAATTACTTTACTTCTTACAAGAACAGAAAAACAGCTTACCTATCAATAAAGGGTTCTGAAGTTATAAAGAATGCAATGAGTAAAGGGCATGTTTTAGCAGCAGCAAAGTTCTATTCCAAGAAAAATTCCCAGGCTTTGCAAGCCAAAACATGAAAGCAAGAGAAGTGAGATACAGACAACGAATCCCAGGAAAAGAAACAATAAGCAATACTGGTAAAGAACTGTGGGAATGGTGGTACAGACCGGTGAGTGTGTAATAAGAAAAGCCCAGCAGCCTAAGTCAAAGCTTGCAAAGCTGAAAAAACCAAGCTCAGGATAACATTAGAAAGATGTGAAAAAACACAAGTGTTAATTCCTATGTTAAGCAGCACATACACTCTGTACATTAATTTTTACTATTTATTTATATAAAAGCCTTGATTATAATAGAAAAATGTTATCTCAAACAAAAAAGCAACCTTAGGTGTTTAAACTCCTGTTTGAATGAAGTATGTTCTCACATCCAACCCTGCAAGATCTTTATTTAAAGGGAGATGGGGGGGAAGTACAGTATGTGGATGTGAAACAAAGATGTATCCACTATGCAGCATTTCCAAAACCCAATCAATGAACATCTAACTGAGTTCACTTCAGGGAAGCTGCAGAGGGAGTGACTGGGTGATCTGTACTTGTTTTACCTGCAAACACAATGATGAGCACACCTGTGAATGGAACATCAAAAAAGAAAAAAAAAAAGAGAACTATTTTATTTTTGTGCCTTTAGAGTAGTTGGCTCTGAATGCAGGATGAGAGATGATAGAAAGGAGTGGGTGGAGGCAGATGGCAGTGGGACACATCCAAGCTGGGGCAGGGGGAGAACTCCCTACAAGGAACTCTGTTACTCATCTACTTTTTTTGGTTTTCTCCCATCAAATGAATGATGGTACACAAAAAAAAAACCCCAAAACAACCAAACCCCAAAAAAACCCAACCCTGTGAGGTCAGAAAGCAAGAATAAACAAATTGAATCCTCTCCTTCAGTCTGGTGCAGGTTCCAGAGAAAGAAAACAAGCTCTACTTAAAGGGCTGGGTTAGCATTGCAACCTGTAAGGAAAACTGTATGTTAAATTGGACCTACAAAGGAATTTAGTAAAACCTTAGCAGCTTTAGAAACATGTGTTGGATGTTCCAGTAGTTAGGCTGAGAGGCACATTAGGCACTTTGAGCTCATATTTTCCCCTCTGTTCTGGATCACATCTGCCAGACTCTTCAAGGAATCAGTAGGCTGCACACAGACCGTAACTCCAGCATATGCTACGCTGGCAAGCCCATCCTGCCTTAGCAGCGCAACGTCCGCAACAGTCAGCCCGTAGATAACGTTTTTTCTGTAAGTATTTATAAAAATGAGGCATATTGAACAATTAGCTAAAAATGAAGTGGTATAATGATTTGAAACATCTTTATGGGAAAAAAATAATGAAAACAAACCTAAAGATATGAATTAGCTCCTATACGCAGGCACTGAGTTATAAGAAAGTATCCCAGACGCTGTAGCATTTCCAGCCTCCACTACAGACTGAGCAGCAGAAGCAGGTTTCAGGGTGCACTGTTTGACACAGTCTTGGGTGACAGAGATAGCCAGAACTACCTGTGCCCACTACAAGGTGCCTTGTACTGCTTCTCCTGCAGCAAATCTGATGCATGACTGGAGTGTTCCCAGCCTCACATTCCCTACGGACCACAGCCACTGGCAGAATGCAACATGCGCTACAGAACAGAGGTGCTCCATTTCCCATCCCTTTGTGGGATCCCTTTGTGGCACTTCATGCCAGTGGTCACACCCAGGAGCCAGGTTTGTACCAGCAGACTCCCTCAGGCCAATGTAAACTCAGCATGGGACTTGCCTGTGTTCCTCATATTCAAACAGAATATGCAGAACTGGTGTGAACCAGGTTGTAACCCCAGCTCCATCTCGGCACCTTTTTTGTTGTTGTTGTTCTTGTTGATGATGTTCACCTCCCAGAGTGAGGTTTTCATCTGTCTTATTTGCCTTTTAAGGTGGTTTTTAAGAGTTCTACTGCAATACCATACAGTGGGATAGGAAAATGCATAAATATTGACTAAGCCTCTTGATTTGATGGGGGTGTAATGGGGGTAAAAGGAAAGGGACAGACAATTTCTACATCTCATTTTACTACACTTTTGAGAAAAAATAGGCAGGTCTCCAAACCATGTCATAAAAAACCCTTCTCTGCAAGTTTGTCTGGCTGCATTCTATGGGTACCTATTTATGTGGACAAATAAATAGTTATTAAAAATCATCAGGACAAAGACAGGAAAAATACATACTGAGCAGTAGCCTAGAACAGTCTTCAGGAATGTCCACAAAGGCTGATACACTAAACACCAACATTCTGCTAAATCTGTACAAGCCCATTAGCATGCATGCACATCAACAACCACCTCTATAGCATGAACCACATCCAAGACAGTGGCTGCTACATGCAGACAAAGATTACAGGACTATACACAGATGTGATGAAACAAAGGAGGCCTTCAGGGACAAAGCCACAGGTGCATCAGTACAGCCCTCTGCTGCTGAGTAAACATCTGGGTTTGGCCCCCTAATTGTTGCTGCAATTATGAGCTGCTTTTGTGTGTGAGTGAACTGTGTGAGAAGTGAATATACTGTGTGAAAAGTTGTTTGCTATTATTGATAGAATCAAGATGTTACACTTAATAACCATTTGATTAATAAAAAGTGTTCTAATAAGTGTATCAATTGTGATGTTGTCTCCTCTGGCCTGATTCCCTGTCAGAATTCCAACCAGACATTTGTTTTTAATCAAGATTTTTCTTTTCCTAAGTTTGGTAATAGCAATTTTAGTTTAACAATAATGCAAAAAACCAACCGAGCCTAAGCTTACGTCTCACAAAACATTTATTGTTTATTTAACAACAGCAGTGAGAATTCTGCTCGGTAAATTAATGCAAGTGTGAACAGAACATGCAGGATAAAACATGCTTACAGAAACTAGTAACTGAAAGCAGGGAGAACACCTACCCAGTATAGTTTTGTTTGATATAACATAAGCATAGAGAAAGGATGTGAAAAGACCATTTAAAGAATCTCCAGCTTCAGTTTTAAAAAGCATTTAGTGTACAGTTTAGTAATAGTGAAAATATCCAGAAAAAAAAAAAATTAAGCTTTTTTTATTTTAAGTTGTACACATGTGTTTTCTCCAGATGGAAAACTTACATGGATCAGGGGATCTGTTTGTAAACTGAGAAATGGGAAATGTGGAAGAGCATAGGCTTGTACTTTACTGTCAAATTTTCTTTTCCTCCCTTTACCTCTCTCTTAAGCTTTTTGATGATGTAAAGCAAAACTGGTACAATATACAAGCAGGAAAAATATCTGTTCTATCTACCTGCCAGTCTTCCAGTTAATTAAAAACTGTGGAATGCAGAACATAGAAAAATTAACTGCTACAACCTGGCAAACCTAGAATGAAAACCACTGCCACAGCATTGTCTTGGGACTTCACAGCATTATTTTTAACTTGTTTGTTGTTTGGTTTTTTTTCCTTTGTAATTCTTTCCCTTTTACTGCTGTTACTCCCCTCTCCCCTTATCAAGTTACCCCACCATTAAACCAATCAGATGAATTACACAAATTATAAATTAATTCCTGATATCAGGTACATTGGGTGACCTGCTAACATTTGTTTAACAGAAAATACTCTGTCACTTCAGTTTTTTATAATGTTCTCTTCAAGACATACCTGCAGTATAAGCGACTCTTTGTCACCTTCTAATCGTGCCAATCTTTCTTGATAAGTTTCATTATTAGATGAATGATGATTCACCTGTGACTGGGGGAAAAAAAGTGCTATGAGAATTTTTACAGTTAATATTAACATTTCAAGCAATAGTTTATAGCAATATATATATATATATATTGAGTGGTTAGAAAACAAAAACATGCAAAATGTGTCTACAGATCAAAACTGTTTACTTCTTATAGATTAAACCTTTTGTATGTACGTTTTTAAGTTGGATTTTGAATACTTTTTCATTTCCAGCAATCAAGAATGGTATAGGAATAGATTTGATATTTTCTAGCAAATTATCATTCATTGGGAAATGCCACCTTATCAAGACAAAAAACATTTAATTTAAAATATCTGGTCTCAACAGTTTGCCAAAGTCAAAGAATCTTGGTTTTTATTTGTAAATGGTAAAAATTGCCATATGTACCACACTATACAGGAAATTACTGAAAGAAAAGTAAAATTTTTTGTTAGCAATTAACAAGTTATTTATTAATCAAATTCTTATCAGGAACTACTCTAGCTACCTAGTCACTTAGGGATTTCTAAATGGCTCTAAGGAGCAAGGCTTTCTGAAATATGGCCTATTCCTCACTATTATGAATTTTAATACTCCAGAAAAAAACATCACAATTGGGGGAAAAAAAAAAAAGGAAAGAAAAACCAACCCCCTGCAGATTTATTTATTTTTAAAAGTTTAGACGAGTCCCATAGCTCCATTCTGCATACTAAAACATTGTGTAACTGTGGGAATGGAGCTGTTTGCTTAGAGCACTGACAGTAACATGAGCCCTTAGCGGTTCATTTCCCAGCTCCATTGCAGCAGTGCCTTTCTGCTGGGGAATAGAACACTGCGGCTGGCTTTTCACCTAACACAAGAATCCAGCTTCACTGAGCTCCCTTCAGCTATACTAGTCTGCAGCTGACTACTCATTTATAGCTACTTGTACAATGACATCAATATAATTATAATGCTCACCCCCAAATGTCCTTTCTTTTTCAACTGAACATTTATGAAGAGGATTTTAAAAAAATATTAATTATATTAATTGTTTCTTGATCTCCACTAAAGTCTACAGGCCCAAATGTAAAATAGATGATGAAAATAAACATGGTGCTCATGAACACAGATCAAGAAACCAAATACTTCTTCAAACAAAAGACATATTTCGAGCCATAAAGTGCTGAACTAGATATAAGTGTGGTACCTTTATAAGCTAAGCTGTGAGGAACTCGGCACCCTTGTCTGATAATTTTGGAAGGAATTGAGAGAATCACAAAGACACCAACAAACAGGACTGAAAGCTGTCTGAAGAGATCGTCTTGTTTGTTATTACATCCTAGGACCAATGATTATTTGCAATTTTCTTGTCTTGCTTACTCCTGAAGACGTCCAGAATTGGATTACCCAGCCTCCTCAGACAATCTACTTCTTAGCTACCCATCATTAGAACATTTTTCCTAATGTCTAACCTGAATCATCATCTCTTTAACTTCAACCTACTGGTTCTTATCATACCACCATGGATTAAAAAAAAAGGTCCTTCGCTTCAGAAATTTTTTATATATTTGAAGACTCTGTGTAGACCTCAAATTAGCAGGTCCCTCTTTGGACTAAAAAACCATAAGTTTTTCTTTCTTTTCCTCACATGTTAATTTTTCAAGATTTGTTTTATTGCTTTATTTTGGCTCCTCTTCGTCAATTGTTCCTTTACTTCTTTTGAAATTAAGTGCCTAAGAGGAGATACAGGACTCCAGCTGAAAATGGGTAGAGCAGAAAAAACCTTTTCTCAGACCCTTGGGCCATATTTCTTTTCACATTAGCCATACAGAAAAACTGATATATTTACAGTCTAGGACCCATAACATCCAGATCCTTTTTTAATGCTCTTATTTAGCTGGCATCCTGTTCTTCATCCAGTGTTCACTTATTGTTTCTGCTTAACTGCATAACCTTGCACTAGTCTATACTTAATTGTGTCCTGTTATTTATACTCTTTTCCTATGTATCAGGCTCTACTTATGTCCTTTAACATGGCTGCAAGGCCCCTAACTGGAATCACCTATAAATTCATGAGGCTTGGTCCTTATTCCTTGTTTTGGAGCATCAACAAGAACACTAAAGAACAGAATATGCAGAACCTCACTTCACACCTCACTTATTTGCATTCACTGTAAAAAGAATATGTTAACTCTACTCAGAATACACTTTTCTCACTAGCTTTTGACCAGTTTAAAATAGATATAACTAAGATTCAAGACCTCACAGAAAGGGTTCTAAATATGCACATACAGAAGTCTCAGATAAGTTAGTAAGTTTTACAGTGGCACCTGTAGGGAGCTCACCCACTGTGTAAGTACGTAATGCCCATAAAGGAATGCTGACTTCACTGCCTCTTCTTCTCCTAACTGGTTTTAATTTTTTAGAAATTCTGTGTCCTAACATCTCTGTCCATCTTTTTCCTAACGGCTCAATGTAATTTTTTCAAGCCTTCTCCTTTTATTAAGAAAAACCACCCACTCACCTCCAAGCCCCTTACTGTGTTTATAAAACATGCACCTTCAGTTTAACTTAGGCCCTTGGTATTAAAAGTTGTTCAGTCAGTCAGTCCAAATGGTCTTAAAGTTTATTCCCTAACTTTTGTAGTACCACAGTGAAAATAAGGAATCCTTGGAAGTAAACACCATGCATTTCTGTCTGCCTAGATAATCCTCTGACCTCAGCTATGCATCCTCAGTCATACTACCAGCCATTCTGCTTGGGTTGTTACTCCACTTATAAAGTCATATACTGTACTTCAGAATCCAAAATCTTTAGCCTTGGTGCCTATGTTTCCATTAGGGTTAAAACTCCATTACATACAATTAGATTAGTTTTTTCCAATAGGAAGCCCACAGGCCTTCCCATTTGCCTCTGGCTCACACATAGTGGTAGGGGAGACTTTCCTGCACCCAGGACATCAAGTATTCAGGGAAGAACAGCACACTGCTAGGCAGGAAAAGATTCTCTTATACAACAAAACCTAGTGATGAAGACTGCCTAGTCATTCTGTACCCTTTCTCTTGCCATAATTTGCTATTTATCTAGGCTAGACTTAAGAAATATACCTGTAAGCACTTGTGCAACCACTCCCCCCTATCCTTACAGGCAGTCAGTTAAATTTCTGACAACACATTTTATACAACCAATCTGTCATGACTTCAAAACAGAGCTCAACATTTTATATAATCAGTAATTAAGAATTAGTTCAACATCAAATCACAAATAAGGTATTTTACTACACTCACATTTACCAAATGTATAGCCTCCGATGACGCCTGCTTCACTGAGTGAAATATCCTCTGCTGGAAGTCCAATACTCAATACCCATGTAAAACCTAGTGAATCACACCCATGTGAACAGAAAGGAGGGAATCAAAAAAAAACCAAAACCAAAACAACTTGCCAATAGGTGAGCCAGAATGTGCTCGGTTAAGTGCAGGAAAGTACAGTAGACAGAAAATGACCTGCTAAATGGAAGTGGTTGATTGACACACAGCAGTTGTTTAAGACTTGGGAAATCTTTGTGGCATGCATCAAGACAAGATAAAACAATGTAATATGAACCAAGGCCATCTGTGGATGGTTGGAGTGCATTCTGCAGTTGTGAAAGTCAGTACCGAGAGGAAACTGAGCAAATACAGTTAGATACCACACGTATGAGCAGCAACTGAATATAGGCCCTGTAACATAAAGTCATAAGACTACAGACCACTCAAGTTGGTGTTAAGAGCTCACAAACAATAAACCCTAAACTTGTGTAACCACATGGCCAAAAGGCTGAATCACCAAGATTTTCCACAAAGATGTTATTTCAGAAGATGCAACCTTAAAAACCAAAAATCATTACCCAGGCTCCACAAATTATAAACTAAATATTTAAATTATATTTCTTGTAATGGAAGAATGAAAGAAATTGCATAAAACATGTAAAACACATGGTAACAAAGTAGAAGAAAAGATATGCTAAGATATGGTGGTTGAAACTACCCTGATGGTAGTAGCACTGCAGATTAAAAGTCAAGTGTATACCATAAAAAACTTTGCCCAAGGGAGCTGCAAAACAATTTACTGAAACACCTGTATTACAGTCTCCATAAGATTTCGGATCTAGTTTCATGCCCACCAGACTGCACCAGATATTAACATAAAATGTTTCCTCAAACAATTAAAAATCAACTATTTCTCCCAGTTCTAGAGGGAAAAAAAAAAAAAAAAAAAGGCCTTTGCATTCCATCACTTGCTTCAGCTTCTTTAGTATACAAATCTCTCTCTGGAATATGCTCTGTAACTCAGATAAAATATTGGTAGCTGCTGGAAAACTGACTAAGTATCACTTACATGATCAAGTCATTACAGAGTCCTTTTCCAAGAAAAAGACTTAAATATTCTTCCAGAATCTATGACACAAAAAACCCAGACTTCAGAGCTTTACTTTATAATGGGGATTCCACAGCTTTACTTTAAAATGGGGATAATCAGCAAAAATATAAAAAGGCATGGAAAGAAAGGGCAGAAATGTTTGATTGACCCAGTTAGCTACCGTAATTTTCAACAGCCTTCTCAGAGCCTGGGAAGCATGGAGTGTTATGTTTTCTTGCATGTTATTTTAACGGGAAACAATTCAGAAACAATGCAGCTTATTGTCTGAACAGAAGACAACCACTGTACAGTGGTTCTGTACAGATGTTCTGTTCCGAAGCTTCTGTAACAGAACTTTTAGCTGGATCTTGACAGGCTGTACAAGTCAGCCCCTTAAAGCAAGCACAAATGCAAGATAGTAAAATTGAACACAGGCCAGTTTATGTTCTCCTCACAGTTGCTGTTTCAGTTTCAGCTCAAAGAATTTCCAACATAGCTAATTTTAAAACAAAAAATACCAACTTCTGAAGTTGACCAGCAGGCTGTTACACAGAAATTTGTCACTAATACCATGGATCTTATATTGGGCTGTGGAAGTGGGGAGGAGCTGAGAAAAGAAACCTGGCAGTCAGAGTGGTGATTTGTAAGCTTTTTCATTGTCACTCGCCTCCTTTAGAAGACAGATTATGTCATAACCCTCCTCTCTTGTTCTTCAGTCACATGAATCACCTTCAGGTCCACTGATAATTGAATAATATGCCTGTGGCAACTATAATACTTGCATTAATGGGGAAAATTAGGGACATGCTCGAAGTATTGTCTTTTGTTGCAGTTTAGAAGCTGAAAACAAGGAGTATAGCCAGCAGAGTTCAACCAGTCAGTTCTCCTGAAACCACTAGCAGCAAAAGACTGTAGTATTATATTTCAGTACAAGAAAATGTACACTATAGACTTTTTCCAGCCTATTTGGAGTTGATAATATTTAGAAGAGTATGGACTTTCCATCTCTTTATTAATCTTTTTTTTTTTTATTACTGTGACTCATAACATCTAATAGAATAGATGTTATGAGTCACAGTAGTTGCTATTGTGCAGTGGTGAGTGAGTACCCTACCCAGTAAACATTTTTATTTTGGCATCTGACTATGGATGTAATACAAATTTAATCTCTTGGCATGTTAGCACTACCTCAGATACACACCCATCTGAATATATGTACACTCACTCAGTGTACTTGAGGAGGAGGAAAAGGCTGGAACATGATTTCTGGATCTGTAATTCTTACCTTTCATCTGAATGCAATTAATAAAGCAATAACAGGATTTTCTATTTGTTGTTGTTTCTTGTTGGTTAAGTGAAAGTGGCAGTCACTTTGAAAAAGCTAACAGCATATAGCCTGAAATTAAATAAAGACAGAGCTAGGTAAATTTCTGTAGTCCTTAAAATAAAAGAATCTTGACCAAATATTTATATTTTATCTGGATAATTTTTTCTTAATACTAATGCTTATTTTCTCCTCCAGACAGTTACTTTACTTAAAGGAAGATATCCTTAAAGAAGTCATGAGTCACCCTCAATATCATGAGCTTCATGGCTGTAGCATGGGTTTGGTCACTTCACCTCTTGCTAGAACTGCTTATGAATATCATCCAGAAGAAAGGAAAGAAAAACATAATAATAATGTATGCCTATTTCAGGTCAGCCATCAACTCTGTGCTGCATGCACTTCAAAGGTAAGTCTAAAGCAAGCTACAAGAGTCCTCAGATGCCTCCATGAAGGCATTTCTCTTTCAAAATAAGACAATTTACCACTGTGCAAAGTTTTCCAGAGCCAAGACACTTTTCATTTTGCTGCACTCCATCCACTGTAGTTCAGATAGCTCAGTTACAATGTCCTTGGCGAGCCCATAACTCTGTTTGTAGTAAACATTAGCATTTATGTTTGTGATGCTTGTTAATAATTGGTGGTTATACCCACATGCCTATGTACCAAAATGGAGGTTGTGCCATTTTTATTCAGAATGGTGTGTTCCAATTAAAGCCAGATGGAAAGATAAGAATAAAGCAACAGGACAACAGATGAAATTGTATGTGAACCCCCTAACCCAAATCCCTTGAGAAAACCAAAGAAAGTTTACTAAAGATGAGACACTTTCAGGTTCAGGTAGTGGGGAGTGTCTCAGGCTCCTTAGCTTGCAAACAGACACTTTGAACAGTGACAGATTTATGCTTAGGCCCTGTAAAAGAACCCAGCATCAGTTACCTGCAAAACACTTCCCACAAACTGCCCACCAACTACTTTAGAACTACGCTGCTGCTTTAATTGTAATGATAGAAGTACACTGTATATACACAAGAACTTTTCCATATCCTTCTAGAAGTCCTGTGACCTCCTTAGCTGGACTTTGTGTCTTTTACTAACAAGGTATCCTTGAATATCTGCACTGTTACAAAGTCTTACAACACAGCATGAAATTAGGGCGGTACTATGTGCCTGTGTCAGATATCATTCAGCTTCTCAGCTGGAACAAGCTAACCGAGATGGTTCTGAAAGTGCCAAAGTTTCACATACCACGAAGTTCAGTATCGCTGTACCCATTGCAGAGTTTTGTCTTTCCTATGTTAGGTAAGAGATTATCAGAGAAAGTTCTTTCTCTGGTGAGAAATACTACTGCAGACTGATATTTTTTTATTACTGGCAAAAGGCAGAAAAAAGCAAAATAGAGAAAAAACAGTAAACAAAGAAAATACATTAACTGTGCCTCATATACTACTGCTTAGACAAGGCTAAATTGTTTTTCAGCTCCATCTATCTGCTTTTACATTTTGCTGTCAATACCTATTGCCATTCTTGGTACAGCAATTTTCACAGGTAATTTTAACATAAAGAAAGTCCAATGGAAAGAGCTGAATTGTGGTGTCACCTTATTTCAATTTTATCTAAATATTGCTTTGTCCTTGCTGCTGTTGCATGATGCTACTATACACGTTACATTGCAAGAGTACTGCTTAAAACCAGATCCTCTGTTCTAAGCATCTGAAAATAGCATTTGTATCTGTCATTTTGCCTGCCTGGATCTCGTGATTTTAGTGTTTGTTTGCTGCCCTAGCCCAGTCCAAGCCACAGATACCATGCAAATCTGGCTTAACCAACCAACTGCAACATCAAAACTGATCCTGGTCTCTGAAGTGATTTCTGCTAATGTTGAAATTGGAGCCAGCTTTGGCATACTTCACCAAAGGTTTATGGGAGTCTGTTGCAGTAACTCAGTTAAGTGCCATTTGTTACTCTGGAGGGTACTCATACTTACATTATCAGCCAAAGAGCAACAGTTTATGACTGCAGGGCCTGAAATATTCATATGCTCTCACAACCAGTGCCAGACATGTGACATCAGGATTCTTGAACATGAGAATTAAATAAGCAACTTAGACTGTTTCAACTTTTTAAAAAATCACTTGTCAAAGGAATTTGGGAGCAGACTGCTTAAGTTCTCCTGGGAACAATGCAAGAGCATTTTCAGTTCTCTTCCCTTCCCCCATATGTGCTCACTCCTTTAAAGAGCTTGCAAGGAAAAGCAGCTGTATTGATATTGTCCTTTATGTACCCTATATAAAAGGAATTATATGCAACTACATTAATCATAGAATCATAGAATGGTTTGGGCTGGAAGGGACTAGCTCCAGCCCCCCTGCCATGAGCAGGGACACCTTTCCACTAGACCAGTATAGGCTTTTACAGAAATTAATAATATTATTAATTTCTGTAAAAGCCTGTGCTACATTTGAACACAATATTCTTTCTAAAAATAGCCCTTGGAAATCATCCCAAGCATATCCTCTGTTAACCCCTCCAGGTCCGTGAACATTTCAGTGTGAGACTTTCTTCACTGAAGCTATTTCTTGAGCCTTTTCTCATTATGCTATTGCCCTCAGTGTACTCCGAATGCCACACAACCTGATCACAGCACACCTCAGCCTTTTCTAAGCAAACCTATCTTTTAGAAATTAAATTTAAACCAGGAAACAGAATTGGCAGACATACCATATTCAGAATCTCATTTAAATAAAAAAAAAAACACTAAAAAATGATTTAGCTTTAAATGCACAGAGCACAGGTTAAACTAATAGTATAATGTTACCAACTACTACTTCCTGTTGTCTCTTCTCTGTCACTATCCCACTCACTCCTCATTTAATCCCCTACCCATCCACACTCCAGAAATGTAAAAGTTTCCAGAACCTCATGTAAATATTTTGTAAATTAACTTCAAGATTCTCATGCTTTTATTAAAGACTGACATTGTATCATTAATATTTTATATTCACTCAAGAAACTACCCAAATTAAAGTTCCTAATCACATTTCACATAAGTATTTACTCACATTTTATGTTTATACAGCTAGTAAAAAGTTAGAGTGCATGTGCATATATATTAATGTGTGTTTTTAATCCAGTACCATACAGAAGCACTAGCAATAATGGTGTGCACAGAATTTGCAAGAAAAGTATACACAGGTTAAAACAGATTTTAAAAGTATAATGAGAGGATGTGCTGCTTATATGACACACAAATTAATATTGTAATAAAAAACCTAATATACTGTGAAGGATCAATTCACATCTTATTCATGGATTTTTGAAAAGTGATTTTTCTAAGGTGACTACACAACTGCACAAATATGCTTTTTTCTTTTATAGCAAGACAAAAACAATCTTACACAAATAATTCATGTTCAGAGAGTTCATCACAAAATTCGAATTTTAACAGCACTGTCTGTTTAAAAAAAAAAAAAAAAAAAATTATCAGAGTAACATACCCAGGAAAAAAGTACCACCATTTTTATCCAAAACAAAGGCATCCTAAAAGATCTCATAAAGTTACTCTGATGAAGAATTAAGTGAAGAGCTAGTGCAAATAATTTTTCATTTTAAAGCACAACATGATAAACAACCTACTCTCCCTTTTTGCTGTACATTCCCACACAGGATTTGCTTTGTTGCATTATAATCTCAGGAAAGCACGAGCACTTGCTAGGATCTCCTGCCATTTGTTCAAAGTCTGATCCTAGAGTTTCATTTTTAAAGACAAAGACAGCTGATTCTCTCCCCCCTCCCTAAGCCTCCTCCTCCTACATGAAGGAACATCTTTAATTCATTTCTTATAAAGAAACTTACAATATTTTATGTCTGAGGCACTCAAAATGTTTCCTTTCACAAAGCTGAGAATTCTGACTAAGATTTGCTAAAGCACAATTACAAAGAGAAAACAAAGCCCAGCAAATCACTTACCCTCTTTAGCCACGTGAAGTGCTTGTAAATATCAATGTCACCATCCATGCTTTGGGCCCATCTCAGCAGTCACATTCCCAGGGTTAAAAGCAGCTTTTGGAAGCAAGCGCACTGCTTTGTTCTACAGAATATAGCTGTGACTTCTTCCCCTTTCAATCCTCAACTTCTAAAATCTTGAATGCGTTTTCACATTTTAAGCTAAATCTTCTGCCTCTGTCCCACGGTCTTATCCCAAATGCTTCTCACAGATGTATATATAACACACAACTGTATAAACTTCAGACTCCCCCCCAAACATCTGGTTTTTTTAAACAGCAGATCGGTTAGCAACAAGAACAATGTAACTTTAAAAACTTCAAAAATATAACTTGCTAAATGATCTTTAAAAAAGGATCTTTCAAGAATAGTATAAATCTGCAGAAACTGTTCCCTTTTAGTGTTGAACAACAAGCTAAAAATTATTAAGCTGTCACTGAGAAACTATTTCCAAGTAATGCCTTCTCTGGCTTTCTGTTTCAAGAGTGGCTGGAACTCATTACCAAAGACCCCCTATTTCCTGTCTCTGTTTTACTCCCTGTTTATCGTAACACTACGCAGCCTTCTCAATTTATTTCAGTCTCAGACTAAACCTAAAAATAAGTTCTGCTCTTTGAATTACTTGCCTGTCCTCTCAAAAGACATTATAAAAGAGGAGGAATTCCAGGACGATCCTGTGGAGGAGTTAATTATCCCATAAATACTGTTACTGCCAAAGAAGCAATTTTCCATCTTAACAAAAGATGATGATACCCTTCTTAGATTTTTGTCTGCTCCTGCTGAAGCTGAAGTCTCATCGCATGGCAAGTTTTCAAACTTGCAACATTAAGATAAATGCATATGCAAAGCAATGCTCTGCCACAAAGGGAAGTTTAAAAGTGCTGCCTGTTACTGTGGTGTCCTCTAGTGCCTCCACATAGTAGTTATCATTAAGTTTTAATTTTTCCCAATAAACTCCAGTTTCCAGTGTTGTATCTTCCACTAGTTAAAAGTGGCTTTGGCCTTAAACTGGCCAACTGATTCTTCTACACACAAAAACAACTGCTTGGGCAAAGCTTATTAAGACCAAAAACGCAGCTGTCCTCATGGGATTTTTGTGATGATCTCAGAACATTTACTTATCTCCCCATTTTCTTCAGTTTCTGTAGCCAAACTCCCTCTTGCATTTAAGGCGAAGTAAAATAGCAATTTCAAAGAACCAGTGGCAAGTTGCCCATCATACTAATGCTATATACAAAGAATTCAAAGTCTGAAGCTGCATAATGCCCTGAAAAGCAGTTCTTACAGGGACCTTAGTCATCTACCCATATTCCAAACTGTGGAAGTCATAGATATGTGAAAGAGTTTCTTCAAGGAATATAGGATTTTATTATTTCAACCACTTTTGATCCTTTTGGCCTGACAGACCTCTTTTTACAATCTTCCATGACATAAAGTAAGAGGGAAGAGTATAAACCTAGATTTCCATCTTTCTTCATGTATTTATTACCTGTTGTTACTTAAAGTCATGTGACAAGAAAAATATGAAAGGTTTTTACAAAGTTAGTGCTACAAGTCTTCCAAAGGTACTAGGATATCTAAAATCACCAGTAAATGTGACAAGATAAAAGAACTGTCAGTTTCCAAAAGTGAACAATGCCACAAGACATGTGAAGAGAACTTGGGTTGCTTTGTAAATAGAATGTACTTATTCTATGCTGGTTGTAGTTTTTTTCTATCTTAAAATTGATGATAGTAGCTATTTTGAATAGCTCACACCACCTAGCAAAAACTTTAGTACAATGGTCAATTTAAAAAAAAAACAAGAAACAAAACTACATAAAAATTAAGATGCACTTACTACAGTACACTTCTCTGTGCATGACAGCCTCTGTCATGGTTGACAAACTGAAGATTGAACAGGGGTTCTCTTGACATTAAAACACGAACTCCTTACAGCTTAGGGCATTTTTTCTCCAGAAAACTAGTTATCTAACTATGGAGAACAGCAAATACATCAAACTTTATCCCAAAGTATTGTATATCCCATAGCACCACTACTACGGAGCCCCAAATTCCACATTTCATCCTTTTCAAAACATAGGCTCCAAGACTCTCATTTCAGGCTTATTTTTAGGGTAGAGGGAAACATACCTCTCTTAAAACATTTCACTGTGCATAATCTCTTCATGATTTTGTTTTTAATTTAAAAAAAACTACCGGAAAACTATATTGCTCAACTTACTAGTGCCTCAGTGTAGCATCTGCAGCTGGGTGAGTATCTATTTTTCCTCTTAAAAGTACTTAAAATTACAAACCTACCTTATTTCTGCCTTGTCATTTGTCCTGGATTTCATGCAAAGGCCTCTTGATTCTGTTACATTCTTCCTGATTAAAAGGTAAACATGTCTGAATTTTCCGCATCTTATCAGCCACTAACGTTGACAACATACATTCCAGACAGTCACATGTTCGCTTTTAGCCTGTCACCTGCACGCTGAACTTTACATCCTGCTTGAGCTTTGGCCTGAAAAAGTTTCAGACACCAACTGAATGCAAATCAATTGCCCCAGATTTGCTTACAATACTTTACCGTTTTGCTGGAAAAGCGAGTTAGTCTCTCCGGGCAGTGTGAAAGTAAGGAAAACAGGTTGCAATCTGGGGATTGCTTCATCTGGTTACCACTGTATGTTTTTTCTTGTTTTTAGGAAATCCATGTCTGTGTGTAGTTCTTCACTGAACACTAGCTTCTAGTTCAATGGAGAATTAAAAACAAACAAACAAAAATCCCTGACTATGACTGCAGTATCACCACCCTCAAGTATTTCTACCCCATGGAGAGAGAGGATGATCTAGCTATTACTCCCTTCCCCCACCAAATTGTTTATTTTCTCCAGTGCCATCTCCAAAATTAACTGAAAAAAACCCCACACATTACAGCACTATAAATGCAATGTAGGGCACTAAAATGTTTAAAATTAACAAAGTTTATGTAGTCCATAAGCTGTATGAAAATGCATTGGGATTTCTATGCCAATTCTGTACTTCCATAGAAAACTTCTGACTACTGCCACTGTGGATAGAAGTAAAAACTCCATTTGCAGAACACTAGAGGTGCTAGCCACATGAACGTCTGCTGATACATAACCCATAAAAAGCACTCAGCTAAGCAACCCATTATTTTATTAGTCAGAATGTCAAATATTTCAAACAAGATTTTAAATCTGTTTCAAATACTAAACAGACATGCTGTAACAGCTTTGAAACTGAAAGTAATGGACTACTTTAAACAATCAGTTACACTTCTCATGTCACTCCATTAGAGATCTAGGAAGAGACAAGAAAACAACCACAAATCCTCTTAGAACCTGGGGGAAGGGCAATCTGACTGTCTGTTGTAGTCCCTCTTCTACCAACACTGGAGCTGAGGAAGCACAGACTTGTTTTGCTTTTCTACCACTGTCCCTTTTTCTCCCACCCAGCTGAGGCCCTACGAACATTACAAAAATATATTTATTCCTGGGTTTTTAGCAATTTTATTTTTATTTGGATAAATTTGTGCTAAAACACACTTCTTAGTGATTTTTCAGGGCAGTACAAATGCAAACTGTCAATAGCGTCCTTGTACTGGCATTGCAAGGAACGTTAGAGGGCAAGGGAATAGGAAGCAGAGCAGAAGTTCTTCAGACTCCATCAGGTCCAGGTCCCTGGAGCATAGCACCTCACTTCCTTTTCAGCAATAAATTTTAGATTATTTTAATTTCAAAACCTATCAGCCTCTGAAAACACTAAAAAAACATACACTTGGCTTTTCAGGCCAAGAACTGAAATGGCCAACTACACATCTTCCCAGCCTCATCAGAAGAGTCCAGCTGAGTACGGACATCCACCAAAAACATACTCATTCCCAAGAACTAGTATCAACTTTTCCTACATCCATTACTCTGTGCTCTTCCCAATCTTAGTGTTTTAGGCTGCTTTGGAAACAAAAGGACTAGGACCAGATTTTAAAAGGGAAAAATTTTCTCAGCATGTCAATTCACACACTTGTCATTCTCATGCTGCAGAAAAATATGAGAGCTTCAGAATGAAGAAAGAGAGAGAATATGAGAATACACCTGCACAGGAATACTTGTGTAAAAAGAAATTCAGGCCATTTGTGCAAAAGACAATGGAGGAAGAAATCCTCTTTACATGGTGAGGAGCGGCTTCAGAAATCTAGATGAAGCATTTCCAGCAAGATAATTAGACTTTGAGTCTTAATCATGACTAACTGGTAATGCCTAAGTAACAAAGAAAGATTAAACACTTGGGAAACAGACTAGAAATAATATTCTGTAGACACATGAACAAATAATCCTTTCCCAGCATAAAATGCACTGAATACCAATGGCCCAATTCTTTGATTAAAATATGTATTTCAGAAATAATCAGACTTAGATGGCCATTAGTTCCAAGCCAGCATGGTTGACCCTCACCCTTATTGCATATTTGGGCAGGGGGAGGTAATACTTCAAACAGGTGCTGACATCCTTGGAGTTGTTCCCATCTGCAGGCTGTATGATATCACATATCTGTAGCACTACTATGTCCCCTCTGGTTATTGCTCAAGTTATAACTAGCTCTCTTCCCTTGGCTTGCATAAAAAAATATATTACCCATACTTAGATGAAGTTACTGTTTATTAATTCATCTACAGACATTTGCACATTCTTGGCAGTTTCAAACATTCCTTGCCACATGCTAAGTACTTTTTCCAGCCCAAGTTCTAGAAGGGCTATAACTTTTTGCTTGAAACTTATTTAGAATAAAATGTAGATTGTAAGAAACTTGAGCACTGTGGGGTTTTTTGCATTAAAACTAAAAAATGTTTTCTACTTAACTGAACAACAAAATCACTGTGGACACTCCCCTCAGTTGCTATAGGCAAGAAAAGAGTACACTGATACGTAAAGAAAATATTTAAATATATTGACATTCTACCACATAACAGATTACAATAATTCAGATTTAGTTTTCAGGCTGAAAAGTTTCAAAGCACTGCTGAAATTACTAACTATGCAGTAAATCAGTACATGAAACATTTGAAACAGGATATTTACCAAATATGTGCACATACATCTATGACATTACCAGGTAACATTTTGCCTCTCCTCAGTATGACACACATCAGATTTTCTCTTTTAAATTTCAGAACAGAAAAAATTGTAAAAAAACCCAAAACAGATAAGCTGCAAATAAACCTTTACAAGTCCTTATTTCTGATAAGGAATAGTCACTATTGTCTTCTTAAGTATTCCATTATTTCAGGAAAATAAAGCACATGCTTGTCTACTTATCAAGAAGAGTAGCACGCCAACATGTCGTATAATATGTTTAAAATAAGTATAATTTGTTTCCATTTTTAAAGGTCACAAAACCTGAAAATATATTCAGTTGCATTTTATCTAAATACAGGTGTGTTTGCCACTATCATTAGCATATTATTCCAAAAGAGAATGAAATAATTACTTAATGGAAACGTTTTCCGATGTTTTCTCTAGCAACACTTAAAAAAAGCAGATACTTTATAGCACTTACATTTATACATTAATGTTTGTTAAATTAACACAGTGTATCATATTTAAATCGGTGAAAAGCAATGCAGCTGGAAATTCTAGTGACAGATCATAATGTGAAAGGAAAAAGGGATGCCATGCATAACATCAGACACAAAAGGAAAGATAAACTAATGTGATATTCAGCCACTTAGTGCAAAGGAAAGCACTGAAGCCAACAGCTGAAAGAGTCTTAGATAAATGGAACTGCATAAATCGTGTTAATGCTTTTGAAGGTTAACATGCAACTTCTGTATACAATCATGGCTTCCTGCACAGTAGTCCTCTATTTCCTCCAATAGCATCAAGGTGTGGATAGCCCACGCAGGTGAGGATTGCCCCAAAGAGCTAAACCTCACAATATGTCAGTAGATTACCTTGAAATCTTGGAAAACTTAACATATAAAAATACAAGCTGTGCTATTATGACAGGAATACCACCTTTCTTCTATGAGTACTCTAGCCTAAGGCCATAACACAATTATGTTTAATCACTTATGTTCATTGTAGTTTAAAGGTGGCTCTGTTAAGCATTACTGACCATTACAAAGGTGAAAGAAAAATGCCAAAAATTAATCTCATATGTCATTTTAAGAAATCTAAATCAGCCCTACTCACTGCAAAGCTATTTTAATCTATTAGTTTTTCATGCAGAGACAACTTTCCTACCTCTGCTGACAGCTACTACAGTGAGCAGTCACAGTCAGAGATGATAGAGTTGACCCCCAGACAAAGCAAGAGCAGAACATTTTAAAAAAAAAAAAATAAATTAGGCCTGGTTTAGAAAAATTCCATCCAAGCTGTGTACACCCTCTTTCCACTAGCTCCAAGGCACTCTCTGGTATTCAGAACTAGCTGCACATATGAAGGACACTGCTCTGCTGTTTCTTGTGTGCTGTGAATTGCTGTAACATGCTTGGGGAACTCTGAGAGGACCAGATCTTCCAGTTCAGGGCTTCCTTGCATCATCAGCTTCTTGAAAAGGAGCCAGAGCACAGTGGAAGACTGGGCCACACAACTTTCGACTCTTGACTACTGCTCAGAAAACATATCCATCTAATGTTTCAAGTTGGCAAAAATAAACATGAATGCTTACAGAATGACAGCTTTTCTGCACTGTCCCAAGCAGGCTCTACTGGTCCATTTTCAACTGCACATGTGTTAATACCACTTGGCAATGGGAAGATTCAGCTATATTTAGCTCCATCGTGACTCTCGACAGTTGAGTCCCACAGTCAAATCTACCAGCAGATAAATATACTGGCTTTAACTGGCATTGCTCAGAATATATTCTCTTCCCACTCAGCTGTTGCTGAAAAATTCTATTGATACTTTTATAAAAGTGTATTGAAGTGCCCTGTATAGCAGTCATTTCCTGCCTCTGTTCTAGACAGATAACTCTGTATAATGAATCTTGCACAAAAGTGAAATAAAGATTATGTTTCAGCAGAGCACTTTAACACATGCTTAAAATAAAACTTTGAATTAATTTCAAAACTTGAACTCCACCAAGTCAAAATTCTGAACTGAGATTTACTGTTTTAATCTAAGTTCCTGTGAAGACACTGGAAAAAAAAAATAATTGATTTTAACACACAGTGAAAACAATCTCTTCTGAATATTAATATGACCAAATGACAATCAAGACTCTAAGAAATTTATCCTATTTCTGATAAAAAGTCTGGTGTTACCACTACAAAAACATAGAGCATGAAATGAGATAAAGCACAGCATATATCACAAGGCAAATCACATTATTTTAACAAACTGCCTCTACCACACATTGCTGTGCTATTTCTTCTGCTCTTTTCCCCTTTCTCTTTTCTCAAGTTATATAACATTTAGAAAGATTTTCAGAATTAAGCTTCTGAGAAAAAACAGAATCAGGAAAATACTAATCAGTTTTCCAGAGTCAGCACCCTAGGGGTCAGTATATAAAGCTACATGGTGAAGCGGCTTGCTTTACGTACAAATGTTCCACTCCAAGGAAGATCACGTTTTGTGACCCTGCAAATGAGGCTTTCACTCATGCTTAAAATTGTTTTAGGACCACTGTTCGAATACTAGGGTTCCTCTTTACTCAAAAGAGGGTTCCATAATGATATACAGAATTAAAAGAAAATTAATTAACAGTGTAAGAGTTCATTTAGAATTATGAAATGAAACCATAACTAAATACATTCTCTCATAGCTCACCGAGTCAAATACAGTCAGTTGTTACTGCAGTAGTTAATTTTTAATGCTGAAATTACTACCTGCTTTGTGATATGTCATGTGGTCACTAGCAATACTAAAATATTTATAATTGAAACTATACACAAAATTGTTTTATATGAACTCTCCATGATAATCTCCATGGCTTTTTGTTCTGTTTTTAAGGCCAAAGAATTTACAATCGTAAAGCACATAAAACACTCCAGACATTCACTTTGAGGCAAAATTTTTTAAAACCATTTTTAAGTAGTTACAAGTCTATAATTAATGATGCTTTATTTCACCTTAGCTTTGTCAAAGATTTGTGCAGTTACAGCAACAATTAAATCCTAATTCTGTGATACATAGTAATAATCTTTCCAAATTCAGCACTTTGTCCAACCTATTTCATCTAAAAGCAGTGGCAGCACAGATATTGTGCCCACTTATACTGTAAACTCAAGAACCTGATATTTTCCCAGATCCCAGACCACAGAAATGCAAAAAGGAGCTTTTTCAAAATGTGCACCTTTACTTCCACAAAATGGTGTGGCTCTTCCTTAGGGGATTGTAGAGTATAAGCATAAAATCCAACTCCATCAAATCACTGAAATGCCAAACCACCACCAGGTGTTCCATAAAAAAAAGGAATAAAGCAGATGCTTTCAAAAGAGGAAATAAACAAGGTAGTACCAGGTATGAAACATGATGTCTAAAGTTTTCGCACTCTAGGCATATCTGAATTTTCCCACTTCTTTGGTATGCACACCTATAGCAGATAGACCAAAGGAGACAACACAACTGTAAAAAAAAAAAACAAAAAACAAAAAACAAAAAACAAAGAACAAAGAACAAAAGAAAACAAAAATACCTTAAACAAACCACAAAACACAACTTGGTGATATTTCGTGTCTGACAAATTCCCTAGTTTGGAATTGAAGGAAGGTCAGACTCAAGTAAAACCAGTTATGGTATCTATAATCATCACAGCAGCTTCCCGACTGATCAGTAATAAGCCAATGTACCTCAAATCTGACCAAAAGGCTAAACTCCCCAGTCTTATTTATTTAAACACTAGGTGCAGTCCAGCACACCAAGTGGCAATTACCAAAGCTGCAAAGCTCCTTAAATTATAAGGCCAAGGGGCAATTTTCTGCAGAAGTTATTTTTCCCATTCTAGTACAATTGAGCTCTAGTTTCTAGATGAAACTCCGGTACAAACAAACAAAAAGAAGGTTCAGTCACTTTCTGTCCTCTAACTTGCAATCCCAAATATTGCTGTATGGCACAAACAGAACTAGTGGGGATAGAGAGCTTTCAGGGCTGCATTAGGTTATGATGATTGCTAATGCAGAAGGAGCCCACAAGAAAATAACTGTGACTTCTATCCCATACCTCTGCTTAAACCAAAATATTAGCTGTTAAATGCTGCTGTTTAATACTATCTAGCAGGAACTAGTCTTGAGCCATCCTTCTGACTTCCATTTTCCATGTTTTTCCATAAAAGCCAATATAGGGCAGATGCAAAACACAAATTCAGATTATTTCCATAAGGCATATTGCTTGTATTCTTGATTAAGGATGGCAGCTGCAATGATTTTTAATACAATTTTCAAGCATGCATTTAATTGAAGAATCACAAAATAACACTTAGTCTTTTCTTGCAAGGAGCATGCTCATCTGCTTTTAAAATAAACATCAGATTGCTTTTTTTTAAGCTTTACTTCTTAAAAGTATTCCTAATCAGGATAAGCTGGGGATATTTTTTACCTCACTTGTATAATGTTAGAAACAAAGCGGTTGCTGTATTCTCTAAAACCAGTGCCTTACTCAGCACATGCTAGAGCAGTCTCCAGCTTCAAAGAAAGGTTCATGGACACCAAAAATAAACAGATGTGGAATTAATCATCCACAAAAGAAAATCCCCCTCCAATTCAATCTATAATAGCTCTAAAAAAAAGCTCAAAAGCATCGGTTCACCATCCACTCCAAAGTTTGTTACAATTCAGCTACTGCTACTGATATAAAACATTGTTTTATGTAACATTTCAGTTGAATAAAAAATTAAAATATATTCCAAATCTCTGTACTGAATTATTAGCCTACACTTTAGAGAGAATGCTTAGAAGAGACACTTCATAGCAAATTCCACTTGAGAGCATCTGGTATTTCCTGTGTAATGATGCCTTTACCTGACAGTTACCAGTTGCAAGAACTGGGGACCCACGCCTCAGGGGTGCCTGTGTGAACTCGCAGGGTGCGTGCTCACCAGCAAGCACATGGGTAAGCAGACTGTAGGGAGCTCCACAGGTAAACAGGGAAGCTAAAGCACCCACATGTCCCTTAGGAGATGTGTGTAAATAGGGGAACCCACATCCAAATAAGAGGCGGTTCACGCTTGCAACCAACACCAGCCATGAGAGGGGAACTGTGAATGCATCTGTGTGCATGTCTGTGTGATTTTAACTTTTTGGAATTAGTTATAGAACTCCATTTGGAGGTTTGTAGGTATCCCTTAACATTTCTTAAGCATTTAGTAAGTTGTATTGCTGTCGTGGGTTTGGCTGGGAGAGAGTTAATTTTCCCAAGAAGCTGGAAGAGGACGCAGCCAGGACAGTTGACCGGAACTAGCCAAGGGGATATCTGATACCATATGTCATGCTCAGTATGTAACTGGGGGAGCTGGCCAGGGGAAGGAAGGATTGTGTCTCAGGAGTGGGCTGGGCATCAGGCTCCAGGTAGTAAGCAATTGCATTGTGCATCACTCGCTTCACACATTCTTTTATTAGTATTATTGTTATTATTGCTTCTCTTCTTGTGTTGTCCTATTAAACTGTCCTTATCCCAACCCATGAGTTTTACCTTTTTCTTCCAATACTCCTCCTCATCCTGACAGGGGGGAGAGGAGTAAGCAAGCAGCTATGTGGTGCTTAGTTGCTGGCTGGGCCTAAACTATGACTGATTTCTAGTTAATTGATGTCCTTAATAAATCAATCAGTACACCGCTTCAATCTTCATGTGTTTAAACCATTTCACTGAACTGAGCTGAATTTTATCAGATTTCTTCTCAATTTCCAAGTGAAACTGCTGCTTGTCAGTGGAGAAAGCTCGTCCAAATTTTAAATCCATGGAAGTTGTGTGCGTGCTTACAAATTATTTGCATTTTTAGACATATAAAAAAGGTCTACAAATACACAGATTACTGTCGATTTTCAAATAACAGCCACAGAAACTATGCACTCCCGGTGCATGTCTTTAGAAGTGCAGAATTTGTCAACACAGAACAGTGCAAAATCTTTCAAAAACAGTGATCTCATACTGCATTAGAGAATGCACTCTCTGCCACCAGTTTCCCTGTTCTGCTGGTTCCGAATCCAGACTGCCCAATTGCTTTATCAAATGAATACTACTCTTGATGCACTAGACAAGGCTAAACTGCAACTGTAAGAGGGAACTGTGGCTTCTGTTTTGCCTGGTTTCCCATGAAAGGGATGAGATACACATACGTAGATAACTGTGAGGAGTGAAAAGATCAAGTGTTACCTATACCTTGCAGGGCTGAAAAGCTAGTTTAATTAGTATTTCTGCAACAGAAAGGCCAAAAGCCAGACCTCCAGATTCAGACTCTTCAGGGTCAACTTCTCTGTGAATGGCTATGAAAATTTATGTCCTTTATGCATGAAAAATATCTTTTTAGCTATTGCAAAGCTTTGAAAAAGCACTGAAAATTCTGCTAAGGCAGGAATTCAGTAAGAGCTGGCCTGAGGATATGGACTCAAAATCTAATACCATAAATCCAAATTAAGCATTGCCTCCACCTTTTGCTTTCAAAAATGGTACCAAATTCTCATTCCTTTCTCTCATACAGTTTCAAACAGGACTTTCCAGTCACAGACCTGCACTCTGTGGAGAATGCCAACAAACCAGTTGTCAAATTAAAAACATAAGCAGCTACCTCTCCAACATTAGTTATGATAGGCCCAAGGCAGCTATAGCAGATGATAAACACTGAACCAGAAACTACAATTACATAAAAGTAATAAGCATTGACAAAGCCAGAAGAAAATCCATTAATCTAGAAGACTTCTCTGAAGTTGAGAAAGTGATAGCTTTTACTTACTAGGAAATCATCATTCACTTGCAGTGACAGGCTCTGTGAAGAGGAGTGTTCTGGCAGGACCTGCAGTTTCTCTTCCTTTACATCCAATCTGTCTCTTCTTTTGAGGTCTGTCTGAAGACCTGCTCCTCAACTGGTAAGCCTCAAGTCTTTTCCAATATAGTTAAATGTCTATTCTCCATCTATCCCATTATGGATGTCTCACATTCAGAAGCTAGAGCTTTCCTGCATTTACCACCACTGCCTGATGTACAAGATACTTTAGAGATTCATAATACCAACGCTTAAGGTAAAGGAAATGTAGCGAGGAAAAGGATAGGAGAATCATCCAATTTGAATTTTTCCCTTCAACAGACAATGCCATCATACTCCAAATAGGTGGTTTAAAAATTAAAAGTTTTATAACTAGTCATAAACTTGTTTGTAATGTCCAGCAAAGGACCAACAAAACCAAACCAACCAACCAAAGAAAAAAAAAAAACACAGGAAAGGTAACTTTTTTGGTACTTCATTTTTACTACCTTTTCTCTCACCAAGGACAAAATAAAGTCTTTTACCAACTTCTCATACTCCTATGTCTACATTGGTTTAGTAATCAGCAAATGAAGTGGTAATATCCTCAGCTTTCTATGATTGCTCATCTCCTGCAGTTCTCCAAGTATGCAGATTTCAGTTATAAAAATAACTGAAGTATCAAAATACTTGAATCAATGCAGTTTGTAAACAAAACAGAAAAGCTATAAATAACTACTCACCATATTCTCTTCAAACCATTCCCGTATACACACTGCTGTGGCCCCCGGAATTTGATTTCGCAATGCTTCTTTCTCTTGAGGATCCTCTAGCATTTCCAGTGCCATCTTTAGATCTTCCAGGAGATGCAAAATTTGAAAGGTGCCCAAGTATACTGATGGAGCAGGTGACACAATATCATAACCACCATTAGCATACTCTGTAGCTGACTTTGTACCTAAAACAAGTAAAACCAGGAGAGACAACAATGCAATATAATTGTTTTGTAAATGACAGATATACAGGTACTATACACTACAACATTTGTACTTCAGATGCTAACTGACAATTATCAGTATTTCAGGCTTAAAAATACTTGAGTTAGTTCCCAGATAAATAATGAACACTGGAGAATTAAATCTGAGAAGTATGTACAAGCGTATTAAAAAGAATTTTAACCTAGGAAACATTTACAATGTCCCTTAAATTACAAACACCAAAACCTTACCACAAATCACCTGTAATTTTCCATGGTTACCATGAGATGTCACTAACTTCTCAGCTACATAGAAGTCCCCACACAGAACAGTGTCAAGCAATGTAAGAAAGACTGATGCAGTCCTCTGACAAGAAACTTAGATGAAAATAGATCATGTTACCAGAATCAGAAAAATATGTGACCTTGAGCAGGTTTAAAACTCTCCCACAGAGAACAAACCTCAAAAAGTTAACAATAAAAATGGCTAACAAAACTTTACCAGCTCTCTAAATTACAAAAAGCTCTCTAAATTACACCACCTTGCTCCTGCCAGCCCTCCAGCACCAATATTATTTTCTCAAGAACAATAAGCATAGCAAACATATCTCAATTGATGGAAGAATTAGAAATACTACAAATTCTAATATCTCTGAATCTTTTTGTCGTACTACCCTGTGTTTCAAGGAGATGCACACTAAAATGAGCTAGCTTTTCTCAGTCCTGAATTTCCAACCTTGATTTTATTTAATATTCCTTTGTTTCTTTAAGAATTAGTCTGACGGAAAACTCTATTTGTTCTACTTTTTACATTTTTTATTTACAATTCATTGTCTCATGTACATAATAGATTGTATTCATGTCTTCATTCCTATTCTCTCCGGTATAAGCAATCATATTTTCCCCCTTTATCTGCCTTTGTGGGAGATTTTTTTTAGGCTTTTGATAATTTATATTGGACTCCTCTCAGTCCTTTGAATTTGTAACATACTTTACAGGTGTAAGTTGGATCCACATAGCATATAGTATTCCTTAGAAGACCGCATCATTGATCTACACAAGGGGATTATAATAATCTCCATACTATTCTTTGTCTTACTCCTGTGTTTAATATTGTTTACATCTTAGTTATGAGCGGAACAGAAATCTTCACTGGGCCTTTCAAAATTATTTGCTAAGTTTATTTCCTGAGCAGATGTATCCAATCTGAAACCTGGATATACAAGTAATTAAAATTTTCTTCTTGAATGCACATTGCTTTGCATTAATCAATGTCAGTTTGCCTGCTATGGTTATTTATCTCCCATGACTTGGACATTACATTACATTATGTTCATTTTACAAATAGCCTGATGTACAACTAATGTCTAAATACAACACATGAATATACTGACAATCTAGGTCCTACTAGACTGAAATGACTTCTGCACCCAGATTGGATTTAACCAAAATGCTAACTGATCATTTAATGCTAATATTGCTTCCCATCTCAATCAGTTTTTGACCCAAGACAATATTTTGTCTCTCATTTTGTGAATGCTTAAATTTACTCAAAGCTTTTGGGAAAATTCAAAACCATATTAACCAGGTTTTCTTCAACAACTGCTTTAATGACAGAAAAAATTCTGTCAGGTCAATTTTCTTTGCAAAAAAATTGTGTAGTTTGAATTCTACTGTACAATTTACATGGTTTTCTGTTTGACTGTTTTAAACAATGCAAAACCATCCCTAGAAACTTCTGAAGTTTTGCAAGGCTCAGTAGTAGGGATTTTTTTTTTTTTTTTTTTTTTAAAGCAACACTCCTATTTTTACTACTGGAGTATTTAATATAGTCTTAACCTCTTTTCAAACTCAGAATATTCTGTTTGGTCCTGTTGACTTCCGCTGCTTACGAGTTTATTTTCATACCTCAGGAGTGAGATCTCATCTTAATTTCTGGCTAAGACCACATCCAAGATAAAGTTTCATCAATATCCGGTGCTACAAAGACTGCTACACAAGACAACTCCACCTTGTAAATCAATCTTGTCTTCCTGAATTATTTCCTTTTGAGGAGAGGATCAGCTAATGTTTTGCTGGATTTGAGTATTCTAACCACTAAAAGATATTTTCTTGTGGATTTCTATACTCTCAGCTACTTATGACAGCTTAGTTGTTTCTGTTTATGTATTTCCTAATGCAGATTAGTATTAAACTCTAGCAATTAAAAATAGCAGATTTCCAAATTGTGTAAGAGCCATTTGGATCATATAACCTCTCAAATCTTTTCATTCAGTCAGAGCAGCTCACTACTTACTTTCCAAAAGAGATACACACTCAAACTGAAATCTGGCATTGTCTTCTTAAGTAGCATTGATGCCACTTTTAAAGATAGGGCTTCCTTGGTTACTGTGATATCAGGACATTTAAACTAGTTTTCTCACTCTCTCTTTTGGAAAACTCCATGCTAAATTTTTCTGTCTTTGTGCTTAGCAAGTACTTTTCATACCAGAAAAACAGGATTCAAAGTTATTTCATAATCAGTTTTGGTAGCTACTCCTACAATGAACTGACAATTTTAAACAGATATGGAAGGGGAAAAACTTAATGGAGCATTCTGTTACAGCAGTCTTCAAGTTATTTACATGAATACCTTTTATACACATACAAGAGAGAAACAAACAAACAAAAATCCACACAATCCAAACAAAACCACATAAATTTCCAGGCCCACAACCAATACTTCAGGTGTGAAATAAAAGCCATAATATTTAAGCTAAATATAGATTTAAAACAATTGTTCAGGAGTTCAGTTAATTACACTAGGTAGTTAGTTTATACAGCCAAATATACAGCCATTCCATGCATACAACTGTAACTTTCTTGAGGACAGTATTGGTGACATCTTCCCACACCAGTCTAAATGCCTCACTGTGTATCACATCTTGACACCATCCTTAGATTATCACGGCTACATCACTAGTAACATCCACCTTCTACAGGAAATAATTTTAGTCTGTAGGAAAATTTAGTGACTGAAATTCACACATTTTAGCATGCCTTTATTTGATTTGACTCTATCAAAACGCTAGGGAAAAACCATATACACATAATCTTTAATCTTGGCAAGTGAAAGAAATGTCACCCTTAAGAAACTCAGTTCTATAAAGGTAAAAACTCTCAAGTGCTGGAGGACAGGCAGGGCCAGCCAAGAATTATATGTTATGTGATTTCCTGAGACTGGGCATAAACCATATGCACGCTTCAGTTACCCCAAGCTCCTCAACTGACTGTTCAGACCGGCAGAATTCTAAGGCATCCTCAAAGTCTCACATATTACACAGCAGTGGAAGGCCAGAATTCCTCAGAACTCTCAAGAACTGGGTCCGTGTGTAAGGCACACGTGTCAAGTTTCCATAGCTGTAATCTAAGGTGGGTCTTGCAGACAGCCCTGTCCTGTGTAGGGACATTTAGAAGGTTGTAACGCATTTTTAGTGGGAAAGAACATCAGCTTGATGTCTAGCGATTGAGACAAAGTAAATTTTAGAATTTTCAGGATTTTTTCTTACTGCTCCCTTTTCCTGACTCAAGTTTTCCTCGATTTAAGTTTGCACGAAATAAGAAATAAAAAAGAAGCCAGAAGAATGAAATATGTTTTTATTCATTGCTAACAGAAAGAGATGCAACAAGTGAAATTTGTCAAAAACATCCTTATGGCAAACTCATGTTCCCTGAACTACCTAACAACACACAAAAGCTGGTATATCTTATGACTTACCCCATACTTATGACTAGGAGTTCATTTTGAGCATAATTAGCATGGGATTTTAAACTGCAGAAGACAATAGAGATACTTCAAAATGTTCTTAGTTAACAGTAGTAAATAGACAGCACAGTATTTGTTTGCTTACATGAATAAAGACATAATGATCCTACAAGTGAACTGTCTGAAAATTCTTATATGCACTAGTTCCATTAAACTTGAAAGGAAAAACATTTATTTGATTAATACCAACTCAGGTTAAATGAAGGAAGAAGAGACTGAAAGGCTCAATTTTATTTATAATTTTATATCTTTCAACTGAGGTTATTACCCATTAAGTAAATTTTATATATATATATATATATATATATATACATGCACACATATATATTTGTAAAAGTACTATTCAAGATTTGTATTAAGACTTCAAAAAACAGGCACTGGTGAGACAAGAATGTACCCATGTCTGATACCATCAGAAGGACAAACAAACAAAAACCCAAACCGTATCTGTAACCTTGTCATGCTGAGAACACAGTGCATAATTCTGAGATGTGCTGAAGATTCTAGCTTCAGCAATCAAAATTCCACTAGTCACTGGGATTGCAAATATTAAACAAGAACTTAAAAGTGTTTTGCTTTGCTGAGTAGGGGCCAGAGTACTCAACAAAAATAACAAAGCCCTCCCATGAGTAAGGCTCCTCCTCTGGAAAAGGAGCTACCCCCAGATCTCAGTGCATCCCTAAGAGAACATGATCCTTCACACCCTCCTGTCAAATACATGCATACACTCCTCTGTTGTGAAATTGATTTAAACTGGTTTGCTGTGGGTTGCTACTGTAGTACATTTTATTTTCCTGGCTAAAATGGAAAATGAAGAATTCCTCTGAATACAACAATTAATGCATTTTATACTGGGTAAAGAAATGCAGAAATGCAGAGTTCAACTCAGCATTTTAATTCAGGAAGCTTCCTGTTTTACTACTTAAATTAAAATGAATCACAGGCTTGCTTCTCTTATTTGCTTTCCATGTAGTTTCATATTAAATAGGATATATATTGCACACCAGAGAGACAAGAACACACCCTGAAAAACAGAAGTAAAAGTGTGTAGGAGTAAATAAGATTTTTTTTTTGTGCATTAGCTTAAACCTTTAGATCACCATGCTGCAAAGCACATTAAGTTTTAGGACCAGACAATAAGAATTTGGATCTCCTCGCAGACTGATGCAAAAAAAGAACAGTGCAAACAGAACACTACGTGTTACCAGTATACTCTATCATTAACAGCAATTAGTGTGTAGTTTTATTACAGATAGCTGAAGTGGGGAAGAATGTGGTTCAAGCACAAGAACTTTATAGATACTCAGCAAAAATTAGTTCAGTTTGAACTCTTGCAAAAAGACTCATTTTGTATAGCCTTAAGCAAGTCACAGTCTTCCTGTGCCTCATCTTTCCCAAGGGTAAACATGACAGAGGGGAATCTTTTGTCATTATGTTTATATAATACTCAACACCATGGTTTCCTAGTGTACTAATGGAACACAATTTATCATCATAAATGTCTACCTTAGAGGAGTAGGAAAAAGGAAAGGAGGAAAAAAAAAAAAAAAGTATTTGAACTAAGACATTCCAATCAGCTAAATTCTGGCTTCCATATACAGACAGTGGATGAAGGAGGTTAAACATTGTTGCACAGTACATGTATGGTAGAAAGAGTAAGAAAAAAAGGAAAACAACTTTTTAAGTTACACATTTCCTACACTCTGACCCTGCAAGCACATTTTTAGTTCAAAGTTCCTTGAACTATCTGAATGGCTTCAAAGAAACATTCCTTTTGAGCAAATACATAACCTATTCAGAAAACAGCACTACTGGTGCCTTGAAAAAATAAGTTACTAAGCAGAGACAAAGAAAGATGCAGAAAGCCTTGCCAGTTTGAAAACCTACTCTCCTCAGCTTATATTGTATACATTCAATACATTCATCACCCAACTTTCTTCACTCTTAGCAGTAGATTCTGTTTCTGATCTTTTCCTTGCATCTAAACTTCTGATCCTCTGCATTCATCCTTATTATTGCAGTCTTTTTGCTCTAAAACTGGCTGAGTTTTAGAAAAAAATTCCTGGTAATACAAAACTCAATGATCAGTGCTTAAAAAGAGATTTTCCTAAAACTGCCAACTCTTTTAGTTCAGAAAACAGCAAAAAAACCCGAAAGCCCCACAAGAAACCCCAAAAACTCCTTCTACACTGGGGTAAGGATGACTTTTTATAAAGCTGAAATACTCAAAGGTAACATTTTGATATCTGACCAAGAGTGGTTAAAATAAAACTGCAAACATACATTTTCTTTGGCCTTTCATGCAATCATTACACTGCTAGAGATTTTTTTTTTTTACCTGAGTTTTTACTCAATGAGCATATAGGTTGTCCAAGTTCTTCCTCTCTCCTTCAAGACTACAAACTGTAATTTTCTTTGAAGCACAAGTTGCTTTTTCTCATGAAGATAGCCTTGAAAATGTGAATTTATGTAAACTAGTAGTAAGGTCTGGATGAGACATAATTCAGCCTCCTTGTTCCTAAACCTTCTGTCAAAGGAGTGAAGAGGTAGCTCACACAATCCTTTCTTCTAATACTGTAATGCAAAATACATCACAAATGGTATGTTTTGAATCACAGCTCATATTAGCTTCTCCACAAATCTCTGCTTTTAGATCTTTAACTACAGGGAACAGTAACTGTTAAGCTGGATTAGCAGGAAGCCCTAGGAAAAAATTTCCAAGCCTAGAAACGTTAATGACCACATTCAGATTCAAGTTTAATGCAGCTCGGATGATTTTCAAATGAGCTCTAACCACATGTGGAATCCTTGAGACAATTTTCAAGAACTATCTATGATTTCTCATGCAAATTATCTATGTAATTACTCAACCTTTTTCCTTTTACATGCTTATAGACTCTAAACTGTGATATACAGCACATTAGGTACTGTATACACAACTACAACAAAAAGACCGCTCCTATCCAGAAACACAAGCTAAGCAGCCTTACAGCTGGTGAAAAAAAGGAAGATGGAGATTTGAGGCCAGGTCTCTATCACAGAGCAAAAGCAGGACAAATACATTTTATTAAAGAAAAAGAAGAAGAAATACACGCACCAATTCCGTCCCTTTTTTTTTTCCCCTTGTATTTACACACACACACATATAAGTGTATTCAGGGCCAGTGAAACCAGTAGTCTAATTAAAGCCGTGTTGCGAGACAAATCTTTTTAGCACAAGATCTGTAATTGTTTGTAGTAAGCTATTGGTAACATGAATGCTGTTTCATGAAAAAATGGAATCACTGAAAGCATAGGGAAAAAAAGAATATTCAGCTTGTGAAAAAATAGAGGCATCTTGTTTTATACAAAATTACACTACTTTGATTTTTCAAAAAGACTCTTTCAAATCAATTTCATCACCTTAAAGCAGAAAGTTGAAAAGCTACAATTCTAAATTTAAAGAAAACCCATGTTTGATAAAACTTGTTTAAATTTAAATCTTAGAAATCTGTTCACTAGCCTGTTAAACAACTGAGTGATTCACATACTGACAAACAGATCACATCATATAAACCATAAAAGAACTTTTGTGTCTCATATTTTCAGTCCTATGGAGTTATAGCCATCATGGTTTAACTGCCTTTCTCTGCTACATATTTTATCTGCAACTATTTACATTTCTGTTTCGTTTCCATCCCTTTTCAAAACTTAATACAAATAACTATGATGTGATTCTCCCCCCGTACTCCACCCTCGTAAGGCCCCACCTGGAGTACTGCATCCAGTTCTGGAGACCCCAACACAAGAGAGATGTGGACCAGTTAGAACGAGTCCAGAGGAGGCCACGAGGATGATCTGGGGGCTGGAGCAGCTCTGCTGTGAGGACAGGCTGAGAGAGCTGGGGCTGTTCAGCCTGGAGAAGAGAAGGCTCTGGGGAGATCTTATAGCGGCCTCCCAGTACCTGAAGGGTCTACAAGAAAGCTGGGGAGGGACTTTTTATAAGGGCAGTTAGTAACAGAACAAGGGGAAATGGCTCTAAACTGGAAGAGGGCAGGTTTAGATTAGATATTAGGAAGAAATTATTTCCTGTGAGGGTGGTGAGACACTGGCCCAGGCTGGCCAGAGAAGCTGTGGCTGCTCCTCCCTGGAAGTGTTGAAGGCCAGGTTGGATGAGGCTTTGAGCAACCTGGTCTAGTGGAAGGTGTCCCTGCTGCTGGCAGGGGGGTTGGAACTGGATGAGCTTTAAGATCCCTTCCAGCCCTGATCTCTTATGGTTCTATGATTTTGTTTTCCATTAACACAATACAGTACTGCATTTTTGGTAAGTTGATGTAGGTGTGTAGGTCATGACTATTTTTGTTGTTTTATACTAACAAAACTTTTTATCTACAGTCAGAGAGAAAAAATTTCAAGTAGCATATTTCAATGCAAAGATTTCTCCATTTTGAATTAGTTTTAACTTATTTTCAAGAAAACTTGTAATTTTGTTGCTTTGCTGGAAAGACAGGAGCCCAGGCAAGGGAAGTCAAAGACCAACTTGATCAGTAATTCACTGTTTGACTTGGACCTTCAAAGGACAATTTTGTCTCATACAAGACAATTTTAAACATCTAGTGTTGTAAAGGATCATTAAGTGCTTATAGGAAATAAGTTCTCAATGCTTTCAGTTCCATAAGATTCTGTAATTATGTCCTGTTTGCAGAGGGAATCCTTCACTACTACAAACAAAATTCAGAGAGTCTTCACGCTCTATCATGTGCTCAGATCCCCACTATCTGAGAAAATATGCTTAGGATAGCGAGAGTATGGGAAGCATGCTTTGGGACAGGAGCCCAAATAGCTATAATGACCTCTTGCAAGGTTAAGCACTCAAAATTGAGGAAATTCCAAACTTCAGGTTGCTCTGGCAACCCTGGGCAAGGAATGGGTAGACAATGCTGCACATGTACAATCAACATGCAAGTTGCTTTGATTTTCACATGCTTTTAAATCACAGATCAAAATTGCCCCTGAGCAGTTATGCAAGGTCTTGAAGGCTACAGCGTGCACAAAGCCCCCGCAAAATACTGTATCAAATGGCTGCAATGGTTATTCAAGCGTGGGCACAGTTTGGGAGGCCATGTCTTAGATGCTGTTAACAAACCTAAAAGGAAGACACGGATAGCTGACATGAAAAATTATGGATTAAATAAACAGAAAGACAGTGAACTGCTATATTTTTAAAGTTTTAAAAGATTTTAAATTGTTATAAATCTGTTATTGTTGAAAACATCTAAGTGATTAACTAATTAGTTTTTCCAAAGTCAAGTATCTAAAGCTAAATGTCAACACCTAACAGGCAATAAGTGTTATAAAATTAAGATAGATATTGAACTACAATAGGTCTAAACCCTAAATATTTGTGTTAAGTTTTTATATTTTCCCCTTTAATACAGGATGGTTAAAGGTCACCATTTTTGTCTTTCCCCCCATACACACAATATTCTTGATACATAATTTTCTGGAAATGTTATGACAGGAAGTTACATATTCGCTAGCAAAGACCTGCTTTCAAGTAGTTTATTACTTGATTTATTTTTTTCATATCTCTATTGCTATATGCTCTACCTAGTGGTTTCAGAAAGCACCTATGTAGTTTCTTGAATAGAACAACTTCACAAATGCTCACCTTAATTAATGCATAGCAGTAACAAGATAAACAAGTCCTGTAGATATATTACTACTTTTGTTCAGAGAAAACCCTAAATTATTGATTGAAAAAGAACAGAAAATAAAAAGGAAATAAACTAATAATAACTGAAGCACAGCCTATTTAATACAACTACAATTTATTTAGAAAATACAAGAAAACCACCACAGCTGTTGTTGTTCAATTATTCTGATCTATAACAAAATAAATTGTTCATTATTAAAATTATTCTGCTTCTCTCATCATTATTTCAACTATAGTCTGTGTCAGTTCAGTGCTCTAAAATGAAATTTGACAAAGATCTCTGCATTAAAATTGTTAAAAGTGATACATCTTTACTATAGAAACTAAATTCTGAATTTGAAAATACTGTGAACCTTGAATAGGACATAAGTGATAAAAATATAAAGCCGTCTGGAAGGATGCAAATTGAAAATAAAAACCAGAAGCTATTCTCTAGTCATTCTACACAATCACAAAAGGCTCATACTGCCCATCAGCTGCATGTCACCCAGTGTGTATGTCAAATAAGACCCACCCACCCTCCAACACACACCACTAAAAATAGGATTAAGTGCTCTCTGTCTGGTCTGGACAATTTCAGTCCCTTATGAAGCAGAACAAAGTTGTCTATCTTCTTCACTTAAAGTGCTGTGAGACTAGTCCCTACATCCTGAATGAATCCTGTGATGATGTACATAACTATTTATGGGTAAAAGATGAGGTCACTAGGACATACTTTGATTTCCCATTATTTATGTAGGAACCCAGTGAAAACCTTATTTCACAAAATCTAAAATTCATCCAAAGGGGTTTAAATGAAAGTCTCAGAATTTTTTTGTCCACTCTTGCATTTTTAATCCAAGTTCTAATCACTTAATTAGAGATGATTTAGTAATTTAACACATCCAGGAACATAGCATAGCTCTAGAACTTGAATTCTATTGTTTTCATAGTAAAATTATGGTGGGAAGAACAATAAAAGAAAAGAAAAAAAGAACCACAAAAAACCCCACAAACAGGTCCTCCTTCAAATTCTGGCAAACAGATCCCATTAGGAAAATATATCAAACTTGAAACAAAATCTTGTTCATCTCTTAACTAGTTTCCTCTAAAAGCCACTTTTTCAGCAAGGGTGTGGGAAGCGGCTGGGTTTGTGGCACACAGCCAAAGCAATGAACTGAACAGAAGCGTTCTGCCACCTCAAGAGAAGGGAATTTAAACATGCAACACGCACGCTTTTTGGACGACTTATTGACAAACTTTTTAATTATTTATATTTTTAAAATTTTCAGTAATAATACTGAAATATCAGTACACACCCATGTCTAACTTTCTTATTATTTTTCAGTAAGCAATAATTGCAGGAGCTCTGTTTAAAAGGAAACTCAGTAATTACATTGATTATTTGGTGAATTTGAAGAGACTCTGGAGCTGCAGCAGACTATGATATTGTGACAGGAGTTTTCAGATCTTACAATTATGGTCATTATTCACCAAAGGAAATAATGGATTTCCAGATTGTTGACAGAGAGAAGCAGTTTGATATAAAATAAAAGTAAAATCAAAATTATTTTAATTCATCAGGATATACTGCAAAGAAAGAATAATCAAAATCTATAGTTCTATTAAAAAATACATTTTAATAAATGGGTACAAGCTGAATAAAAGGAAAAGTAATTACTCGGTCAAACCTCAGAGGGAAGCGATGCCAAAGTCATGCACCTCAAATAAAGAATGCTCAGACAGATCTGACATATGGGCGCTTTCTTTAGAGAAAGCCTCTGTTTGGAGTGCAAGTCATTCTAGCTAATGGATAAGTCATGTTCATTGACAATCACATTAGCCCTTTTTGCTATTTTAGTTAAATAAGGCTAATCATTTAGCATGCCTAATTTATATAGCTATGAGGGTGGGTTATCAGTACAGATGTACTGAAGCATAAAAGAGTTGGGAACACTGGGAACATTGACCTATCTGTCAAATTTGATCAAGCCAAATGAAATTAAATTTGTTAATCTTGCTTCACAATCCTACCCTCATGCACTCTAAACACTAATACATTTTGTATTGCACTGAGATGCACAGCCTACAGTGAGACCTTTTATTTGGATTAATCAGAATCAAGTATGAGCTATGTTAACATTTGGAGCAAGGTACATGACTTTTAAAATTAGAAGACTAAGAGTAGGACTGCAAATCTGTAAGTATTTGTAACATGTATTTACATGCCCAGTTCTTACCTTAAAGGACAAGACTACAACTTAATATTTTAATAATAGTTACAGCTAATAAGAAAAATCAGGACATTTCTCATTAAACAGAGAGACTGCTGGTTTCTCATGTGTATATACACACAACTACTCAAGCTTCAAAAATTAACCAATGCAAGTTACACATCTCTGGACTTCTCAGATCTCTAAAATAGTGATTAATGCTAATTTTGTGCCTAAAGCAAAGGTTTCTGAGGCCAAAAGAACATAGCTCTCCTAGTACCCACTCAGGCCTCACTCCATAGGAAATATATTTTTTTAATCAGCTTAAGTTTCCAACAGTCATGAAGTTTAGCCTTAATCTTTGAATCCAGTGCTGTCTAGGGATATCCATGGAATCTGGATACAGTGAACTGAAATAGCACAAGCCCTGAACACCTGATTTTTTGCTGTTTCCAGTCTACTCTAAGAGCAGCTCCATTTTCACTGATGATTTGTCCAATATTTGCATAATATGGTATATATAAATCTGCAATTAGAAGACTCTCAGTCCTTGTTTGCTTCATGACAGTCCTCCAGTCCTCCTTCTGGAGTTTCCTACCTATTTCTTCTCTTGCCACACAGAACAAGAGAAAATTCCCATTTTCCAATTCCTGCTCAAACTGCATACAGAAGCTTACTGGATTGAATTAGAGAAAATCAAACTTGAATAATTACTATGTTCCTCAATTTGAGACGAATTGGGATAATAACTGTACCCAAGTACAGGCTCCAGAAGATATATTTGGTCCTTCAATCATACCAGAATATTGAAGAAACAGTTCTGGAACAAACAGAACATTAGCTAGAGCAGAACGACCAGAACAGACCTAACCTGTCTTAAAATGTCTTATCTATTTCTAGTAATGGAAAATAATAAATAAGGTACACATTTACACTTCTGCATATCTTAGCCACCTGTTAAAGCTTGCACATTTAGAATAAAGTGAAGTCTCATATGCAAATGAGAAAAAAAATCTAGAGATTCCTTAAAGTAAAAATCCTGGATAATGACTTCCTGCCTAATCATGGCTAGTCTGATGGTCATATTTGAAGCCCCATATTAGTCTCTGGATAGAAAGCTTTACTAGAAGAGCAGGAAGAAGCACAACTGCAGTAATAAGAGGCTGATTTAATCTTTTTCATCATTAGAGGGAAAAAAAAATGAAGGCACAGCATGGGTGTCACTATTTAAATTTATAAAGCTTTGGTAACACCATGCACAAGTGAGATCATGGCCCTACCCAGATACTTTTAAGAGCTCATACTTTGTGAGCACAGATGCCAAGCTACTGAGTCCTAACCACAGAAATCAACTTCTCTTCTTGGATGCTGTAATATTGAGAAAAAATTTTTTAATTGCCTTATGATGAGAGCACCAAAAGACAGCAAATTCTGTTTTGCATCATATGCCTGTCTAGTGGACAGCTGTGTAAAAAGAAATTCATAGCTCCACTCCTGGATACAAATGTCAAAAAAAAGATCTGCATTCTAATTCATTAGGCCATGAACGTAATTGATAGTTATTTTAAATATATACATAATAAATAAATAAAATTATGTATATTTTATTAGATATAGATATTTATGTATATCTATACGTGTGTGTGGTGTAAAATACAAATATATCCAGGTAACTGGAATCATTGGTGAAAATTTTCCTCAAAGATAAACTGAAATAAAAACCTAACACATTCAATATGCAACTCATGTTACCACATGAATTAGGATGTGTTTAAGTTACCATATAGCATTAAAGCAAAGCAAATCTCTCTTACTTTCATTCACATGTCTGAGGTGGAATTGTGGGGTTTCTTCCTTTATTTTACTCTAAATTTTCTTCGCATAACTGTTGAACCAGAGAAATCTGTGTCACAAAGAACTTGACCAGTTGAAAATAATAATTAAAAAGTAAAAAAAAAACAAACATAAAAATTGTAGGAAAAGACAAACATAGTTAAATCTCAAAATAGTTTGGTGTAAAATAAAGCATTATTATACCTGCAATGATGTCATCCATCTGCTCCAAAGCTGCTTCCAGCATATGACTAGCGTCAGAAGCCATCATCTGTGATTTCTTCAGACCTTTACTCTTCCTACTGAAAAGACAGATGAAACCATGTGTATTACACTAAACCAGAACTGATAGAAAAGTGTGTCACTGTTACATTATAAATTAAACTACACAAGCAGAAGTCCACTAGCAAAAACACAGCCTAGTAATATGAAAACTAGCATTATTGTTCCTATTCTTGATGGATGACTTGGGATTTCTGAGGTTTTAATTCATCGTTGATTCATTTTTTTTTAAAAGAGATTTTACTAAAACAAAGAAATGCAGATGGAAACAAAACCAAACAACCTCAAATTCTGGAAGCTTGAGATTCCCCTACCCCTTATCCTTAACAACCATTTCCTAGATTTAAAGTTCAGTGCACTTCAACCTTTTGCACTGTGGGGAAAAAAGAGGACTGACTAGGTTTCAATGAAGGAATAAACACATGGTGAAAAACATGCTTAAGCTATAAGCAGAACTCTGTAAGAGCTCTGCTTTTTTGATTGCTGCCTTAAGAGTAAAGACAATTCTGAAATAATTTTTAGTACTCCTTTCTATACTCCCATTCAATCTTTCTACCAGTTCTTTCATGACAGTGAAAATATAATTCCTTTTGTTTCAATGATCAAAATGCCCCAAGTTTCTGAAGTTACTGCTGCTTTTTAAAACAGGATTAAATACATTCATATTACCAGATCACAGTAAGGATAACAAACAAAATGTTCCAAAATTTGTCTCTCCTTGTTAGATGGTGTTGCTGGACTCTCAGTCAAGGAGCAGTCATTATGGTCAACTGGTGACATTTCAAAGGGAAAAAAAATTTACACTGTCCATTTCACTGCTCGTGAGAAAATACTCTCTGAAATAAGGCCCTTTTGCACATCACTTCACCACTGAAGTATGAAACCAGTGCCCCCACAGCGATGAATAGAGATCGTACTTATGCATAATTTTTGTGGTGATCTAACACACAACTCAAAATACTGAAAAAACCTTTCAAGGGTCATAAAATTTTGATTTCTCCTCCATGAAGGGTGCAATTCAGTCTTTTTACATTCAGTCTTCTGATACAGAAAGTTTTTAAATCTGTGATTCAACACTGTTCAATTTTGACAGCTTTCTAAGCACCACAAAAGACACCTGTCTGACAATGGCTAGAGATATCCTCCAAACGATGCAGGTTGTAGATAAGTGTGTAGGCAATGGTCATGTGTTTGTGAGGCCGATTATTCCAGTGAAATTTCACTAATCTGTATTTATTGTGCAACTACCTGTGCTAAGAATGCAATTATTTTGAATCTAAATAAATATTATGATAATATCTAGTGTCGATTCACACAGGCGAAAATATTTTTCTGCTGTGTCCATCCGGTGGCAGTTCGGGCACTGGCCACCACGACCAATTACATGAATGGCAGCAAAACCACTCACATTTACTCTCGCAGTTGGAGCCTGCCTAAACACCAGAATGTACAATCAGCAGTCAGAGGATAAAGTCAGCTTTAAAATAAAGGCTTACCCATTTTTTGTTTTAGATGGACCATCTGAAAAAAAAAAAAAAAAAATAAAAAAAATCCCTAAAAGAACTCTTCGGGCTGAGTCCAAATTACTGCATCATAAGAAACGTTCAGTCTCAGTAATAAGCCCAGTACAACAGAAAACTTTTACTAACAAGTCAACATTATTTGCTTCTCTTACAAACTACAGACTAAGAATCTCAAAATGCAGGCTTTTCTCTATGGTGCTGGTGAAATATACACAAAGCTAATTAAATAATTACTTAATGTAAATGTATACAACACAAAGATTAATGTAAATGAATGGTTGGTTTTGGTCTCTCCATTTTTCTCAAAATAATTTAAGTATGAACAATGCTAAATATAACTGAATTTCACCAAAATGCATCTGACCCAGATATTTCATTTAATGGCATTGTAAATAACACAAATTATGCTCAGAATAGTCTGGAAAGTCATTAAGTCAGGTGATATAAACTTAAAATTTCAGAATGCTTATATATGTGAACTTTAGAGACACTCCCTCTGATTTTGTTGCTACAATTTATTGTTTTGGTAGATTTCCATCTCTTGTTGTCATATTTACCTGCCTGTAGCTTAGAAGATTCACTAAATACTTTAGAGATACCCAATTCTCAAGTGCAATGAGCCTCCTTCCTTGTGATATTTCCCCTAGTTCAAGGCAACCATAACATCGGCAATAATCACCTCAGTGAAAGGAAATCCACCTACAGTAAGCAGCTGCCAAAGAGGCACCTCGGCTACCTTGCTCCTTTGGTGGATGTGGCCACCAGCCACTCCTCCAGAAACCTATGGCCACCAGCTGTGTTGGTAAATCAGGACAGTAGACTGGCTCAAAATCAGAGGGGAGAAAGGGAGTGAAAAATACTAAAAGTAGCATAGAGTTTTGATTGCTAGATTGCACTGCGTGCTCTTATTTGTGCTGTGAACTACTGCTCCACGTGCTCAGAGCGGCTAGAGCAATATACAGTTGTTATTAACAAGAAATGCAGGACTACCATTTTTTTAAAAAATCAAATGCAGTATTTGACCAGATGTAGTGAAAAGGGTACAGAAAATGCCGATACATTACATTACTACCTTGAAATTTTACTTATAGAAAAACCTTCAATCAAGACCTTGGCACAGACCAGAAAGTTTTGCTGAAAAACACCACTGGAACTAAGTCTTCTGTCTCCTCCCAGCCTCTACACTCTGCCTGTTTTCTCACCTGTGTCCACAGTGTATTTGCTGCTTAACTGCACTAAGCTAGAGTAAAACCTGCTGCTCAAACAATGATTTATTAATAAAAGCAATGTTCTTTGCTCCAGAGCGATGATGTAATATGACTTGTTTGACATCTTTTTCTAGACAGACCTGTTGCTTGTGCTTCAGGCAAGTCTTACTTTCCCAGACACTCCCTTCTTGCAGTTTGTCTGTTCTGAACAATATTATGAAAATAGCTTGTTAGATCTTATATGCTTTCAGTTACCATTTCTGATCTAGTTCTACAGAAATATCTGCAATTGTGGAATTTTTTTTGTATTTTTATTAAATAAAAAGACACCTGTATCAATTGCAAGTCATGCCAAGTGCCTCAAACAGAATCCATCTATTTGCTAGTATTTTAATTGCAATTCCTTTCACAGTTTTCATGCCTGAATGACATCAACAGCTGCAGAACACCATGACCCATCTACCTATATAAAAATATACATGCATCTTGAAAAATAATTTTTTTCAGCTTTGGTAAGGACTGAAAAAAAACTATAACATTACAAGATTTAATTTTAGCAAATTCTAACCTTCAGGATTTATCAGATTAATTTATGTACCAGCAAAATACAAGAACCAGTGTACTCACCTTTTCAGGTCCCTAAGAAGAAAAGAATTTACTTTTTTGACTGATCAGTAAAAATTGTTCACTAATAATAGCCAAAGTTTCACTGTTAAGCAAACGTAAGTTTAAATTATTATCATCCCTTCTAAGCTACACACTCATACTAATTTCGAGCCCAGCCCACAGATAAAGATATTGCAATCCTGTTTGTTATAATTACCCAAGTAATAAGATCTTCCAGGAAGTGCAGACAGAGCAAACTGGTCTGAACGCCCTAAATTTATTTTGCTTAGCTAGCTTTACTCTACAAATCCCAATCTGAGATTTGCATTTCAAATAAAATGAAAAAGCTCTGATAGAACTATTGTGCTTAGAGCCAATATCCCTTGCAAATTTCTTAATGCACTTTCTGTATGTAAAACTATAACTTACTGTGTCAAAAAAGAACAACATTTAACAGATCTATTCACTATGAGCAAGATGTTCTTCAGAATTATGAAAAGCCTGATTAAATTTGAATCTTTCATGGTTGCCTTGAACCAGCAGCTGTCCAGAGAAAAAAATGTGAACATTTAGGTAACTTATAAGTCAGATGTTTTTCCAGGGTTGCTCCTAATAATGAGGTTGCCAACTTTATGAGTTATGGAGAGGGGCGTGGTTTTTGACAAGAACTCTTGAAATCCAGATCTTGCCTTAATATCAATGCTTTTAGTGGCCTACAAATTCCTCTTACATTTAGAAGGCACAGCTAATAATTAACTACCATCACCTTTTTTTTTTCTGGGATGAATAAATACATGTTTGTAAACTGCTCAAAGATTCAAATTCAAGTATCACACTGCTTTGTACTTAATGGAAATATCAAGTGACTTAGGTGAGCTTCAGAAGTCCTCCACGCTTTTTTCAGCTGCAAGATGACTCCTGAGCTGGAATGAACAAATGTGCACAATTTCCACCCCTGCCATTTCCCATCCTGCTTCTCCCCCAGCCACATGCTGTATTGTATTAGGTCACCCCACAGGAACATATCTGCCAATTCCTCTGTCCAGCCTGGCTCAGGAGTTCTCAGGACACCATTATAAAAAGTTATAAATATGTAATTGTTTATACAAAGTTATAAATACATACTTGGATCCTGGCCTTTTAGAACCTGGCATACCTCTCTAATTAAGTTAATCCTTAGTCATAAATAACCATCCACAGCTGCTGGGAACAGAATTTCTGATGATCACTAGAATGACCAGCTAAGGAACACTTAGCAGCATCCTCCAGGACTATCCAGCCAGAAATCCTATTCATCTGATTATAGCTTAAATTTAACGTATTTATACAGACACTACTTGCTCTATTTCCTCTTCATATGCTGCATTAGAATAGACAGAAGGGTAAAAAGAACCTATCCCTTATTGATTACCCTTTATAGAATAAATAAAAACAAGACTATAGAGTTGGGGTTTTTTTTTTTTAAGAATAACTAGAAGGGGAATTAAAAAAATATATTTATTTTCCGCTAGAAAGTGTAAAGGCTCCACACTAAGGTGGAGGGGGAAGCTCTAGAGAGAAATATAGATTAGGCAAAGTTGAACAGAGACCTGATACTCAACTATTTCAGGTAGAAGAACTAGTAAAGTCTCTAGTCAACATATTCCTGCGAGTCCTCATATGAAGGGCCATCCTTAGGTGAAGCACAATACTAGTACAGTACCTCCATGATGAAAATGAGCTAACTAAGCTCATTAACTAAATAAGCTAAACTAACTTATGCAGGCTGCTGGGTATTACCCTGGTACTGTAAAACCACCATGCTTGTGTGCTGCTGATAAAAGTTAAGAGTGACAAGCAGTGAAAACTATGCTGCTTTTAAACATATTATACTAAATAATTTGATTTAAAATATGAAGGGAACATTATGAAGCAGCTAAGTCAAAGCCAAACATCTGCTTTAAAAAATAAATGCATTAAGTTTGCTAACATGAGCCTGAATTTCAATTCTGGGAGAAGGGAGGGAGAAGGAAAAAAGAAATCACCTTTAAAAATATGCTAAATGATCTGACTGATACTTTGTGATGCTTTAAGAACAAATCATCTCCTAGTAACTCCTCCACAGGACTCATGGATATTAAGTTATAGTTGCCTTTGGTACCATAACTGAATTTCTTGACTCATGTTTGTAGAAAGTCTCATCTTTACATATAAAAGGTGATGCTGACGGAACGGCATGTGCAAAGTGAGGTTTCTTCAGCTCCTGTCTACAGGAGTTCTATCCACTGTAGAAAGCCCTCCATTCCTTCAGTGTTGCTTTAAACATGGTTCATAAAAGCTTAACAAAGCACTTCATATTTTGATTTTAAATTGTTATCAGATATTTTAAGTTTTCCCTCTGTTATGCACAGTGTAAAGGGGAATGTTGTAGCTTCCAACTTTGCAAATCTTAAAACCAAAATTGCATTCATTATTTATTATTGTATTAAGTGAAAAAAAACCCCAACCCCTAATTATTTTAGTTCAGTTGTCATCTAACTGGCTCCAAATGAGATGATCAAGGCTACATGTAGCATTCAAGTTGCAGGGTATTTCTGACCTTTAGAAAAATGCCAAAAAGAAATACATTATGACATAGGTGAATATATGAATGCTTCCACGTAGAGTAAAAGCAATAAATCTTTACAGAAATAAATCGCTTGAGAGGATTAAAATAGTGGGCAGACACTAAAGTAGGTGAGGATCAGTAGAAGAATTGGCAGCACTAAGATACCCGAGATCTGTTTTTCTGCAACAGAACCTCGGAACAAAGAGGAGGTTAACAAGTTAGAAAACTGATTTCCTGCAATCATGAGAGACAATTTTCATCCACAAGATTTATACAGTAAAAAGCTGAGGTCTGGGTTAGACTACACAGAGAAACAGTCTAACACAGACACAACTAAGCGAGATATTTCCTATGAGTAATTCTCATTACACAATTATCTACTCTTGGGTTACTTAGGTTATAAAGCTCTGTCCTGAATTTGCCTCAACTTTACTAATATGCTATGAAGACTTTTCTGAAATCTAAACTTGGCTTTAGACATAAGGCTTGAAAACTAACAGTAAAAAGACAGCTTTTCTGACTTTGTAAAATTTAATTTCATATTATTATTTTTCCCCTCCTTGAAACATTTTGTGCAGCAATTTATAAATAACTGGGAACATCACTAAGCTGGTTTAATATGCCCCACCCTGCATCTGTGAACACAAAGATGCTGAATTCACACTAACAGGAACTGACTGTATCAAGTACTTCTGTATAAATTTAAGCTTCAGTAGCTATTTTGAGGAAAGTGTCTGTGGGAAACAAAGAAAGGAAAAATATACTTCTGCTAGAAACAGCAAATTCAACATAAGTGAATCTGCTTGGATTAAAAGCATTAAACTAGGAACAACAAATGGATCACTATGAAAAGCACCACATCCCACATTACTCATCACATAAATGAAAATATAAATTTTAACAGCTGTGTCAGTTTAATGCCTATGCGTATAAACAAAACATTCTTATATTGATTGCTTCCTAAAGATTAATGAAAATATCTTTGGAAAAAGCTGTCTTCAAGTTTTTCCCTTTCTGTACCTCAAGAATAGATATTATTAAGAGGCAAAAATTCTCCACGGCAAGTTAAATCCTTATCTGAAAGGATATATTTTTTTGATCTTGCTCCTCTATTATTCAGAATACGGGACATCTTACTCCTTGCAGAACTGGCCAACAAGCAAGGAATGTTCGTTGTATCGAACACTGTGCTACAGCTGATTTCTAAATCAGAGGATGATATATATTCTTCTACCATACTTACTTTCCATATTTAATGGATTAACATAATGTTCTAATTATGAGAAAAAGCATTATACAGAGAGGCAGCATTGCAAGACAGACTCAATAGAAACTTGAAATCCAAAAGCAACATTTAATACTTTTAGGATTCACATAGGTGAGAAAAACTTGTAATACCTCCCAGCTGAAGAAACATTATTACAGGTGGCAAGAAAAATGAGACATCCTTTTTTCTTGTTTTGCAGTGGATCCTAGAAGAAAAACTAATACCAAGATGACTAGAGACAGATTAAGTACTGAAACTGAAACCAGAACCTGACTTTAGAGGGAACATGAAGCAGCCCATAATGAACGTGTGACTAGATATATAGGTCTCCTCAATGACCTATTCTATGGAAGCCGTATTTGCTCACAGAAAGATATGTTTACTTAGCAAAGGATCTTAACAGAATCACCAGACTGAAAACCCACTCAAGTGCTCAGCTTTTCTATTTCACATCATCTATGTGTGCTGTTACTGCTTCCGCCCTATCACCACAACAGCAACAAGTAAGTTCCAGGTAACTGTAAATCCAGTTTTGAGTTGGTGAAAACTTTTTATAGGCTTACAAAAGAGTTCTGAAGTGCCTAGCGTGGTGCTTCCATAAGTAGATACATCTGATGGCACAGGATACAAAAGTGATCCTGGAAGTCTACTGTTAAATATAACACTTTTTATTATTAACCATGCTAAGCATTCTCAAGTTCTTACCAACCACAAAGCCCATCAGGCCGTGCCTGCCAACCATTTCAAGGCATTTATTCTCAGTTCTATATAAATGTAAAATGAACAAGTTTCAGTGTCAAATCATGTTATCAAGGGCAAGTCAAATAAATTTCAATTTCTCCTTATAAAATATACATGATACGCAGGACTAAGAGATAAGAAAATGCACAGCCACAGTTCCATGCATCAGAATGCCTATTTGAATTTGCAAAACTTAAAAAGTATATGTCATTTCCAGAAAGAGACTAACTGCTTCGTAAAACTGGTTCCATGTATGAGCCTCTAAAGCTACCACATTCTAGTTTAGTCATTTTGGCCTCACTAAGACACTTAATTCAGAAAGTTTTTGGAAGTTTTGCAAATTATAAAAAAGGGCTTTCTCAACACCAACTGAATGCAAGAACTGGACCTAGAAACAGATCCATTCATAAACTCAGTATTCTTCTAGTTTTTATATACATATTTACATCTGAAGTTCATGATGCTGTCAGCATAGCTCATCAATGGGGTATGTGTAAAGGATCATTTTTGCTCTCTTTTTATAGTGAATTCCCATTACTTTTAGGGCATGAAAAAAAAAAAAAGAATTTAAATTATTATAATGAACATACATAGGATTTCTCTAGATTCAATTCCAGATAATTATTTTGATTAACTATTTGAATGTGAACAAGGACCCAAACATACTTGCCAAAAAATAAAACTGCAGCCTAAAATTTGTGTTATGTGTTACTTCCAACCCAAAGAAAAAAATCTTTCATATGATTGAAATAAATAGAAAAAACATTACTGCAAATGCTAGAGTATAACAATACCTGAAACAATATATTGTTATAAACTTAGTAAAATTTTACTGGCTCTGAAATAAATGGATTAGGCACATTTGTACTGAAGTAGAAGACAAATGAAACAGAATTCTTGTATTACTTTAAAGGGCCCGAGCGTCATTATAGCAAGGCCAGAAGTCTTTCAGTGCACTGTCACAGTCCCAAACAGCAATGAGGGATACTGAGAGGCTTTTACACACCCTGCTTACTTCAGAGTATTTCATGTTAAAACTCAGAGCAGCTTTTTAGAACCTTTTGGAAGTCTTAGTACTCATATTTGGTCTGATTGTGAATAAGTCTATGGAGTTTCCTGAGGTATAAATCATGTATCTTACTGTTTGATAACAATGCCTTTATCCGACCTGTTTATTAAAACAGCCACAAAATGAAATTATTTCAGGATAATGACTTGCAAAGTCCTTTAATCCCTAACAGCTATCAGCTGATTTGTCTTTACGAAAAATATCTTTGAAGTTTCTTGCATTTGAGGCCAAGTGACAGTCCACAAAAGTAAAAAAAAAAGAAAGAAAAGAAAAAGTAAAAAGATTGAACTATTCAAGTGACTGTCCACTGGATGAAATTAAGTATTTTTTTCTTCTATTTCAGTTCACTGTCAGTTTCTTCAGTTTATTTCATTTTCCAGAAAATGGATCAAAGTCTGCTCTCATATTGGTGATCACGACATCTTTATACTTACATACTAAATTTGTAAGTAAAATTTGATTTCCTACTATATATGAGAGATTTAGTCCCCTGTGTTTCAGTGGTCTTCAAAAATTCCAAGTGGAAATATTCAGGACAGTTTTATTAATAAAAAAACCAAAACCAGTCACTGAAACAGTGCTCTGTCATAAGGAAATTGTTTCTTCTCTATTAGCCCTTATTGATAGGGATAGTTTTGCCCCATGACAGAAATAGGACTGTTTACTTTGTTAGTTAATAAAAGCAAATAAAATACATTCACTGTAAAATTATATTTAAAGGCATACTGCATAGCAAACTAGGAAGCTGCCTACCATGGCAGTTTTATCAGTCTCAACTCATTTGGAACCTCTGCTTCTAAGTACCCAAATCTGGGTTTCTGAAGGAAGCGATCAGCTGCTAGTCCTGTTCTTCACAATTAGCCTCTGGATAATCAGAACCTTTGATCAAATTAAAATCTACAAATGACTGGTGAATCCAATCTAAATTCATTCTAGAGCATGAATTCCCTTCGTATCAAATTCATTCTAGAGCATGAATTCCCTTTGTATCAAATCATTCACCCTGAACGCAAACTCCACTTCCCATGTTAAAAAAAACCAACCAGTCTTCTACAGTCTGTCTTTTGCAAGGAGTTTATGCGAAATTAGAAATGGGCTTCACAGTCTACAAACAAAACTGAAGTTGCTATCAAATTTCCTAATTAAAATAGAGAAGCAAAACAGATTTGGACCACAATTCTTGCAACAGTTTTATAATCTTTAGCCTAATCTACAACTATTAGGAAACACTGCATGCACTGAACAAAGTATAGGTGAGTAACTATTGGGGACTATTAAGTATTTTTCACAACACTACAGCATGTTCTGCAAAGCAGGTCAAAACAGATCTTTTTCTTGCACAAAAACATGTCCTAACAACTCTATTTTCTTCTAGTAACAAAAGGTTCTAATATGATTTTCCTATTGTACATACAAAGTTCAACAGATCAGACCATAAATTGCTCTTTGCAGTTTCTACTTTGGATACATTCAGCTTCCTACACTGAAGAACATTTTAAATCAATACAAATTTAATCAATAATGTATAATGTTTAAGACTGACATTTTCAGGTTTCATATAATCTGTACTAACGCTAAATAACTTTGTATATATACTTTTAATTACAGAAGACTAAAGAAAACTATTCACTTGACTCATTTTGATTTTGTTCAGATGCAACAAACACCTTCTTTGAAAGAATTACGTATCCTGCTATCACTGATATTTCACAACCACTGTGTTTCTAGTCCATGAAAGTAGCTTCGAATTTTAAGACTTTTTCTTCCTCCCTTCTTGAAACAATTATTAAAGTATGTATTACAAAAGAGCGTACAACAAACACTTTACTTACATATGTATATATGCTTACAAAGCACTTCCACAAATGTACTTTAAGTTCAGCCAGAGGAGGTTTTTTGTTTGTTTAGTGGGGTGGTGGGTTTTTTTGCTTTGTTGTTTGGGTTTTTTTTAGTAGTAAGCCCATTTAATGTACAGTTAAGGAGGGTAGCTGGGGTCCATGTCTTGAGTATCTGGGTTGAACCTAATATCACATTTCCTGCAGTCTCAAGGATTCTGAAGTTGTTAATGCATGTCTTGAACACATCTCAAGATCCAGTGACTTGTTTTGCCATTTTTTCTCCTGGTCTGCTGGGTGATCATAAATCTGCCAGTGAAACTGTTTGGGAGTGACAGTAAGGCTACTGGAAGAGGAACCATGCTCATGTGATTTCTCACTTGTACCCTCACTGCAAAGTATATAGAGAGGTTACAATCATAAATAAACCAAAGCACAACTTCATACCTTAGGTTGGGCATAAAAACTTGAAAAAAGAGGTTTCCCACATGAAAGACAGGAATGGAATTAATACTAGATTTCCAGTAAGATCTTATGTTAACTGCATTGTGAAGACCTGCACTTAAACCTAATGAGAACAGTTTTATGAAGCATATGGGAGTGTTATAACAGAATAATTGAGTCAGAGAATAGTTGAGGCTGGAAGGCACCTCTTTGGATCACCTACTTAAATTCCCAAGAGCTTGTTTTTATTAGTATATAATGCTGCACATATCAAATACTTTGCTTCCCAGGATAGTTTGTGCTGGTTTCTTATGTATTTAAAATACCAGATTAACCTCCCCAAGGTCTTTGCTAGAGAAATTTTTTTCTCTAGAGTGAAACATCATAATACTTCTGTTTAGGAGCCGACTGGATTACATGCATTAGTTTAGCATCATCACAGAACACATTCATAAATCTTACTTCAATGTCATTAAAATAAGATATTCTGATTATGCGTTATTAAATGAGATGCTACCATCTGCACTGTACTGTACCGGAATAAAAATATGATTCAAGACACTCTTGGCAAATATTTTCCTCTGTCAAACTAAGACTTCTGAAATAAACTTTGGGTTCAAAATAGTGCAAACTGGAAACAAAATTACTTCTTTGTATGAGCAGTACAGACAGAAATAAGAAAGCTAAGTCACCTCTGAATGTGGAGACCAACCGGACTTGTTTTCAGAAGAGGAAAAAGCAAAACAGTAGTTCCCATATTGTCAGTGCTTGAAATCCAGATTAGAATTCAGCAGCCTAGTTTTATCTTTAGTAATTAACTGGCATCAACAACCTGTTGATCTTAAAGAGTATGAAGACATAGCCAACACGTGAATCATTCTCTATGAATATTCATACACGTTATATCATGGCTCTAATGAAAACAAGACTCACAGTCAGCATTTGATAAGCAACGCTTGTAAAAGAGCTAGGCTTTAGACCTGCCGTCTTCTTCCATCCAGCATGTCTTCACTTTGAGCACTCAGTTTTATTTCACCCCTCCAAGCTCATCCAAGATTTTGCTGAAGGAGAATCAGGTCTGCTGATCTGTTTTCTCCAAATTCACATCTGCTTCAGGAAAACATCATCAACTTCGCACCACGTCCTTGGGTGACATGCAAAAGGCCTCTCATACAATGAGTAGTTCACACACTGTCATTGCAATTTTATGGGAGACAGATCCATCATTTACCATGCCAGGCATGTTGTCTGCCACTTACTATCTGTCACCGTCATGTTTCTTATGTTTTCGCCTCTCTAAACCACAAAATGCTCTTTTTTTTTCCCTGTATTCAATTATCAACTTTTACCTTCAGTTACTTCAGGTTTTACTTGGAAAATTCAGCTAAACACATGAACACGTATTTTAATGTGGATATTTCTAAAAAAAATAAACATAAGAATATATTTTATATAACACATATACAGAATTGAGAAAAACACTAATCGTTACCCATTAGTTTATTAACCATCTGGCAGAGAAACAATGTCCTGTGAAAATACCAAAATTTTCCTCTTTGATCAGTACGAAAATATACAGCTCTCTTCCCCCAGCAGCTTTGGGTTACAGGCCTTCCAGAAATACCAGTAAGCTACACAATATTCATAACAATCTTGCTTTACAGGTTATCAAATTACAGTTTAAGATCGAGGTCATGCTTACAGCCCTTTAAACCACTACATTGTAACTTGGCAGATGCACAGTATAAACACAAAATCCACAAATTGACCTGGACTGACAACGGTGCCATTAGGATTTACTTTTCATGTTTCTTTCAGAAAGGAATTATCTTTGTAATTTAACTTCTTTGTTCTCTGCATCAATGAATTGCCAAATAAGAGCAAAGTGCTATTGGGAAATGGTTTCATAGCAAATGAACACATGAAGATGCAGGGAAACAAAAGAGGGAACTGTAATATTAAAAGGTCACAAGAGACTTGAAATAAAAACATTGTGCTGAAACATACAGGCAGAAGCATCTAGCTACAAAAAACTACCTTTATTTTGTTGCTTCATGTGCATCTATTTAAAAGAAAAATGACTATAAAATACTGTAAAGAGGTGGCGGGAAGAAATTCAAGCTGTCATATCATGATATAAGACATTATCACCTCACAGGAGGTGTTTAGACAAAGTTAAAGAACAGATTGTCTGAAGGTGGGAGTTTCTTCAGCTCTTCAGAGTAACAGGTGAGTTGATAGCACAGACTAGACAAAAGCAAACTGGGGAAAACCTAGAGAACTTAGAATAGTTCACAGCTTAAACTTTCCAGTTTTTGAGGGATCAAGTTATTGAAGTGAAGCGATTTCATACTTATCTACTGATCAAGTGCCTCCAAAGGCAGCCACTGCTGGCTAAACTTAATTCAGTAGCTTATAAGAATTTCAAGATTATACCTTAAGAAGATGAATTCACTGAACTCTGAGGATGAGGTGGCAAACTGAGATGATAAACATCTCCAAAGATTTGAATGATGTAAATTCACTAACGGAAAAGTAACTTCTGAAGGTTCTCATCTTCTGCCCCAAACATCACCTTCTGCAGCATTATTATTTCTACACTATTAGGTATTTCTGGAAAATGCAGAAAAGCCTTGCTGGGTACAGGATATTGAATAATATGTTTGCATCTATATTGAGTTATTATCACAAAACATATTTCCTAATGCATAATTTCTCTGCTTTGATAAACACTAAATCCTCTGAATCATACTATGGACACCTAAAGCAAGAAGACAGTTTCATCCTATTCCTGCAAATATCTTTTTTTTTGTGAGGGGGCTAGAGGGAAGGTGGATTTTTTTCTTAACTAGCAAAGCCCCACTGAGGCTCCGCATTACCTATATGAGCATAGTCCTCTGCTAATCTTACCAGGTCAAGGCCCTCATTTGTTTGAGCTGAAAGGCTCAAACAAATCCCTAGCTGTGGGGAAAGTGAACCAAGTTTCTAGTCTGTCTCTGAATAGTCTACTAAGAGTGAAAGTAGTGTCTAGGGATCAGTGCTTTATAGGTTTTTGTGGGAGGTTTTTTGTTTGTTTTGAAGAGAGAAGGGAAGGAGGCAAACAGGAAACAAGTTAGGTAACTGACCACTAGAAGCAGAGCTGCACATAAGGGGAAAAAAAAAGTAGATCACTACCTTTCGTTCTTCCTGATTTTCCCATGTTTGGCACTCATAGCATATTCTCCCTCAGCCTTTCCATCTTGTTTGCTGACCCTATCAAAGTGTTCAGGGAAGGTGATCCTTGAATTCCTTCCTTACTCTTTTCCATCTGTTCTCTTCCTATCCTCTACTCAAACACACTCTACCACATTAAGTCACATTACGCTGCCTTAGCGCCTGCACAGGCTAGACTGACACGCAGGGTAAGAGGAGCATGACAGAGGAAACGGGGAGAATTGATTCAAGAACTCAGAAAGCACTTCTCTAGTCTATGCCTACAACAACGTATTCTCTCTTTGTTTACACACACACCTCCTGACCACTTCTCCACACTGCTGGTACCACATTAACAAAGATGAAGTGAGATCAGATACAGTAGGAGTGCGGGGAGGATAGTGCTTACTATCCCATCTCTACATTTTCCTTCCCTACTTCCTTCCAGTCCTCCCTGCTTCTAGCATAGTCTTCATATGGATGGGGTTGCTGGAGTGAAATCAAGATGGTATCAGTGCCCTCTGCCCCATTCCTCTAATTCCTCAACTTCCTGGGACAGGAGATGAAAGCAGCAAGGGAACATGGAACCAGGGAGCAATGCTGCCAGCCCAATTCAGCCACACAGGTTAATCAGTTTCCGCCCTTTCCCTCTAATTTTGTGCTTTCCACAGGGCAGAGTCCCAGATCTACAGTAGATAATAAACTGGTATATGCTTTGCCAAGACACTTGATTATTACCTGGCTTCGGTAAATAAAGCATTTAAGCTTTCAAAAATGATGCTAACATTAGTTCAAAATAGTTACAGACATATCATGTGTGTCTACAACAGAGAGAAACATCAGCAGTCAGTGGCAAGATTAGTCTCGAGCTACCCCTCAGCTTAAGTCTTGTTACTGGGGACTTGAAATTATTTTATATATTACAAATTATATAAATTTCTTACATTTTATTTTTTCATTATATTCTGGTATCAAGCTATACTTATCCCGAAGACAAACCTCAGTGCTCTTACACTGGGTTTCCTTTAAGTTGAAGAGGCCCTTGCAATTGCTTCCAACTGGAACTATCAGCAAATAGAGGGTAAATTAATATTATTTAAAAATGACCCATAGTTTGTTCCAGTTTGTCCTTTCACTCTCCTGGTATACAGAGTTCTACTCCAAGCATTTCTCCATTAGGAAGATACAAGGAAGTGTAAAGATTTATTGGTTTTAGCTATGTTCATACAGCAGATCCAAGTCAAAGTCGGGAACACAAGCAAAGTAAATCAACAAACCTGGAAAGCTGAAATTCAGCTTTCTTTGCTCTCCTATCTACTCTTTGCACATTTCCATACAAGTTTCAGAATGAAGCCCTTCATGCATCTGTTCACATATTCTTGATTAAAAAAAAAAAAACAACAAAAAACCCTCACAAAAAAAACAACACAGAAAAAGTGTCCCTCACTGTTCCCCCTCCTGTCAAAACCCCACAATTAAAAAAATCTGAAATTGTAGAAGACCTTTATGTCTATGGAAATACAATCTGTTGTACATGCAAATCTTCAAAAGCACATACTGCACTCCACCTATATACAGTCAGATCCACAGTTACTGACCTACTAAATTCATACTTAACATCTTATTTTGCCCTATGCCAAACTGAACAAATGATCACACACAAAGGGGTGTGATTCCTTATCCTTCTTGCAAATGTTACGGGGGAGGCATTTTTAATGTAGCAGCACGATAACACAAGTGCTGAACGATGAAACTGGAGATCACTTGACATCTCCTCATACTCCTACGTCTCTTATCTCTGTACTGGTAAAACAGCCCATAATAGCCAGTTTCATCTTCCAGCTGTTCTTTTCTGAATATCCTTTGAACTATCTAATTTCCCCCACATACCTCTTTTCGGCATTAATTTTCACTTACGGACTGGAGGGGGGGACACCTCACTTCCACTTCAGAGAACTTGGCTGCAACTGGATGTCATTACTGACAGCAGAGTTTCTGAACCGACTGTTCTATGTCAATAAAACGGTGTATTTACTGAACTGCTAGTTGAACTCAAGTTTCAAAGCTTTGCTCACTGTGGGAATAAATATTTAACTTACAGGAGCCGCGTCTATTTAAAAGTCTTCTCAGCAGTATGGAGTCCTTAACTCTCACAGCAAGAGCAAAGTACTTCAAGAGGAGAAGCGAGAGGCACTGCACTCCTCCGCAGCAGGATTCGCGAAGGAACCCCTTTTAAAACACGGCCGAAGCGCCCCAGAACCCGCCAGCAGCCTCCGTGCCCCGCTGACCTGCCTCCTGCCCGCCGGTGCCCTCGACCGACCGAGCCGCCGCGGCGCCTCAGGACACCCTGACCCAGCCGCCTCACCGCCGAGCCCGCGCCAAGGGGACACCGGGCAGCGCCGCAAAGCCTCCCTGCTGAGGCAGGACCCTTCCGCCGAGCACCCTCCCACGCAGCCCGCCCCCGCCTCGCACCGCCCGCCCGCGGGGACTGACCTGCGCGGCGGCGGCGCTTCCCGGGCTCCGCTTCCCACTCCCGGCCGCCCTCACCCCTCCTCACCGCCAGGTGCGACACTCGGCGGCCGGTGCGCGCGCCCCCAGCTCCCCTCAGGAGCACGAGGGACGAGGCGCGCGCGGGGCCCTCACGCCATTGGCTGTGGAGACAGGACCGCCGCGTGACACCAGCCGCGAGGCGGGGGGCGCGCGGCGCTCCGGCCTCTCCCGCGCGGGCAGGTGTGAAGGGGCCGCGGCCAGCGCGCGGCAGCCGTTAGCTCGTCCTCGCGGCGGGATCGCCTCAACGCCCGCGCCCGGGGCCCGGCAGCAGCTCACGGGCCCCTTCGGGAGACCCGCGGTACGTGCGGCCCACGCAAGAGGCGCCCCGCGGAGCCCAGGCAGGGAGCAGCGAGGCTGGCGGGCAGGTGGGTGCCCTCAGCATCCCCACAGCACCCTCAGGGCTCGTGCGCAGTGCCTCAGCCTAGGGATGCGCACCTGTGGTGGCATAAAAATGTCTGACACCCCCACAAACCCCTCGGCCTGAAATCAAGGCTGCACCAAGGCTCCTGGCTATGGAGTGTGGCCTGGTCCCTGACAGGACAGACAATGAGGGCAAATCCTGCTTCAAGGGCTCTGGTGAGTCCCTGGCTGGCCCCTCAGGACCTCTCCGGCCTTGCAGTACCTCTGTTCCTGCAGCCCCACAGCAGCTGGTGAGGCCTGGCTGGCCGGGCTCCAGCCTTCTAGACCTTAGTGCCACAGAAACCTTTGCTGTCACCTCATTGCAGAGATGGAAACTGGGTGTCATCAGCCCTTCAGTAAATGCCAGTGTGAAGGGAAGGGTTGAGGTAACTTGCCCCGTGCCCCCTTGTTCCTGAATTTTATTCTTTGTGTCATTATTACTGTAAGTAGAACAATTGATTAAGACTGTGTTGTTTTAAATAGTGCTACCAGGCATGATTTTGGTGCATATTCCTACATACCAGGGATTTTCTAGGTTAACAAAAACATTATTAACTGAGAAAAGCAATGCTCTCTTTCTCCAAAGATTTAAAAATAAGGTATTTTTATACTTAAAGCACTTCTTATATATTTTAATTCCATTAGTAAAATAATAGCATAGGCTATTTATACTGATAAAAGGTTTTTTGTCATATTTCTGCTGACTTCTGTTTTAAAAACGTTTTCTAGTGCTATGTTTATGATTGCAAAAATCTCTAGTACAGAAAATCTCCACAGAAACAAACATAAGACAGAGACTCACACTGTAAAGGTGTAGGTTTTCCTTCTGTCTGTAGAGATTTCAGGATCACTTCTAGAAATACAAAAAGTGCTGCAGGTTTTGGTCACTGGGAATTGAGTGCCTTGCTGATCCAAAATCTGGTAAGAGTTTCTGTTGTCTTGTTTTACCCAAACAGATCATCCCACATGTGTGCTTACTGACATGGCTCTTTCACAACATGCATATGCTGAGTATTTCTGATTATGTCAGTTTTCTAGGGAGCTGGCTAAACAACAGCAAGCATGTAGCAGAAAGTGAGACAGTTTCGATTACTTGTAAAATCGAAAATGTAATGAACACACACTTTCTGCCGTTTGTAGAGTGGTTGTATTTCAACCACCACTGTTTGCTGTCTTCCCTCTGCCATGATGCTGACTTACATCTAAACAGTCTAAGCATGTTTAATATGCATGATGTTTTAATGTAATTCTATTACTTATCGTAATTGTCCTCAATTTTAGCATTTCTTTTTGCCTAGGGTAAGCTTGTACTGTGTTTGGAATGTTAAAACATTTTGTTCCCTGTTACCAATTTGATGCACTCTCTGACCTTTGTGAAGAGTTATGTGTGATTTCAGTTTTCTTTTAAGCTTATGCTTGAGACTAAGACCATGAATCACCAGATATTCCAGATAAAGAATTGGACCTCACTTACAGAACAAACATGTCTAAGTTGGGAGAGGTAGAAAATGGGAAGTGAGTAGAATGCCTTTGGAACATCTCTGAACATGCTACAGAATAATTAAAACTGGCAAGAATCCACAGACTGTGTATTAATTTGGCTTGCTTTTGAATTTTTCTTCATCTTTCAGCTTTGAAGTAGTCATCTTAAGCAGGTCACATAGAGGAGTGGTCAGAATTATAATAGTTAATAACATTTGCATCTTTTGTAATACTGATAGCAAGGATTATTACTATAGCACTGCTTGTTGAAGTACGATTAAGCCATTTGGGAAAGGGTCAGTGGAATTTAGAACAGTCTGGGCAAAGCTGGGAGTCTTTTTTCAACACCAGCCTGGTTTATCCTCCTTTTCCCCAACTAGCCTCACTGGGGGTCTAGGACAGGTGTCTAGGTGACTTTCCACGTAATGGAAGCAGCACATGGAACCTCATTTACTCCTTTATGGCCATGTAGGCTTGTTACCTCCTTTTTGTTTGTTCCTGACCTGGAATAGTCAAGACTCTGCTGGTACATGCTGTACTCCAGTGTTTTGTTGGGAAAAGCAGTGTCAGCCAGCGCATGGGAAGGCGAGCATGGCCTTGCCCTAGCTCTGCGAAAGGAAGGGACCTGGAACAGAGCGGCTGTGCAATTACTGCCACTCCCTTGGGAAGCACAGGCAGAAGCAGGGGGAGGTTGAGCAGCACAGGCTACACATAGAATACAAACCACTGTCCCGCTACTGCTGCGGTATTCATGTGTAATCGTTTTACTGTTCTGTTTCTCTGTTGTTTGATATACAGAGAGCTGATATTACTACAATACTATTGTACTGTGGGAAAGCAGAGAGAATCCTAATTTTGGGCTACCTTTAGCTTGTCGATCCTGTCTATCCTGCTTAACATCATTTTAACTGTAGTGGATTAATTCTGCATCTCTCTTTCTCAGTGTAGCGGGTTTCAGAAGCACTCCATCAGCTGTCCTGGCCTCTTGGCTAATTACCATTCCAGAAGTCCTCCCTTCAATAAGAGTGGTTTGTTTCTTTTCTGCAGTAGTGCAGACACATTACTGTCACAAAGCTGGCATTGTGTTAAGTCTTTGCCTCTCTTATATAACAATGAAGCTTATTCAGGGAGAGCAGAACCATCCTTCTCAGAAAAGGCCTATGAAAAAACAAGTTAGGAACCCCAAAAGCGAACGCTGCTGGGCATTGCTTTACTGACCATCTTCATTTCTTCCATCTTGAATATCAGTGGAAAGTAATCTGTGAGATCCCAGGTTTTGCTGTATATCTAGTTGTTCATCTCAACTAGATATAATGACCTGGGTATATTTCTATTTTGTTAAATATTATTGAGCAGAACTGTTCGAGTTTCTCTTCTTCAGTGCCAAAGTTGCATTATGGGTCATGCTGACAGTGCTGAGAGGCCCTGTATTTGAGTTCAGGCCAAGTTCCTGATCCTGCAAGTATGCCTGAATGGTGCTTAGGCTTATGTGTGTTCATGGTTCTTTCGTAGTGCACTGCTTGATCTGTTACTGCATTGTACAGAAAAGTGGCAAAATGGTTCATAGTCACTGAAAGGTAAGGACCAAAGCAGATGCTTAGATCAAGGCTCTAAATGACAATGCTCCCTAGATACAAGCTCTTGGCTATAAGGCAAGAAAAATATTCATGTTTTGATACACCGATTTGCAGAATGTTCCAAATTGCTGTTTTAATTGCTGAAAAGTTTTTATGAAGCTTTAATTTTACTGTTTATAAAGTGAGTAAATTAGCTGCAACTAATGTAGTCTAAATTCAGTCATAATTATTCTGATTTTTTATTAGCAATTTACTCAAGAATTCTCACAAGAGATAGCCAAGACCTCATGTCCTTTATCAAAAGCTTTACTCCAAGAAGTCTACAGCAAAGGTTAGTCACAGTGTGATTTCTAAGAAGTCTACAGCAAAGGTTAGTCACAGTGTGATTTCACTGTTTTTCCCAAATCACAGTACTCATATTCATAGACTGTACAGGCTATGAAACACCAGCATTAAAATGATGAATAAACATTGTGACGCAGGACTGTGAAAGCTGCAGTTACTGTGTAATCTCTTGTTTGTGAAAAAATGATCCATTTAAGTACTTGGAGATTTCCTTAAATCAGCTGTAGACAGGAAAGAATGGATTGCAGAATTCTTCCCCACTGACTCCATACAGCTAATTCATTATGTCTCATTAGAAAGTGTAGCCTGCCTTATTTTAGCAGAGATTTGTGGCCAGTCATGATACCAGTTTCCTCTGGTAAGTTGGAAAACTTTCTCTTACCCTTTGAAACCTCTTTTCTAATGGGTAAGATATGATTGTGTATTTTTTTCCCTTGTCATTATTTGGTGGAATTAATGTGAAATATTCAAGATGAGAGTTTAAAAAACGACATTTTGTCTCTACATGAAATTACACTTGAAATTTTCTTGGACTCTTGCAGGACAGCTACAGCTACTTGATTCTAAAAGAGAACTAATTTTTTTCTCACACAGTTCAGAGCACAACTGAAGCATGCTGTGCATGTGATATAAAAGTCTTCTTTTCAGATATCTCTTACTAAGACAGACGAAATACACTTTTTAAAAAATCCCTTAATATATAGATAGTTTGCTTGGAGAGTCCTATACTTGTTGAGCTGTTTTTTTTCCCCAGTCTTCTGTTTAAATTCCAGAAGTTTTTATGGGCACATGCAGTCGTTAAAAAAAGGCTTTCAGGAATGTAGTGTTACTTTTTGTTCAGCATTTAAAAAGACATTTAAACAAGCCATTGATCTGTCCACTTGCATGTAACTGATTGGAATTATATGAGAGACAGCTGTAACTATCTGAATTTAGCTAGTGGTGCTGCAAGGACACAGCTCCATCTAACGTTCAGCTTTTTAATCAGGCACAAGAGATCTCGAGAGTTTTTGTTATGAATGTTCTTGGCTCCCAGGTAAATACTAGCTCCATATGTTTAGGCATTTATAAATTTTTGTGTTGGCAAGCCTATCATAGTAAATGAAAAGCTGATGGAGGGCAGGTGCAGTCTTTTCAGGCAGACACAGCTGTTTAAAACAGCTGTGTCTGCATTTGCTCTAACCATCAGGCAAAGGCCGTCTTATTGCAGCTTGGAAAGCAGCTTATACTGTAAGTTACTGTGTGCTTATGTGTAAAGAATACCGTACCATATAAGCTGTTATTTTGTCTCCTTTACTGAGGCAATTTGGAGTCATGGGACTTGTAGTCAGACTGAACTCATAACATTGGGGGATTTGGCATTTGTCTAAATCTGTTGCATTAAGAAACGGTACAAAAAATACATGCTAGAAAGTATTGTGAATTGCATAAGACATTATTAAGCTGTTTCTTGACTCAAAATATATCCATTGTTCCCTTTTCCTTTTTGTGAAGGCTTCTAGCCAGCTTTTAGGTTTGATTCAAGTAAGATGTAATTTTTTGTAAGTTCTTTCTTACTTAAAAATACGCACAAAATCCTGTACCTTCAAACACAGGAAAGATCATAACAACAGAACAAATCCAGGTTCATCTTACTTGCAAGGTTTGAGCTAGGAGACAAGGGTCTCTGTCTTCTTTTTCCCAGATAACTCTCTTGATTGCCTCTGTCTTTGATTGTTATGGTTGCTATCGCACAGTTCTTTTTCTCCTACTTAGGGATGCGATAAGTCATGCCTTCACTCTTGTTTTAGAGGCAGACCTTAGGCAGCTCCAGCTGATGCTGTTTGGTATTATGATTCAGTTAGTGTGATATAACAAAATACGTGCTTGCTTAGCTGCAGGAATGAGTTGTGCTGTGTGACTTGTGGCAGCTCTCAGGCAGTAGAGATTAGCTTAAGCCACTTTCATCTAACCTCTACATTAGCAAGAGCAGGCAAGGTCAGATACTGTGACTCAGCTGATATGCAGGAACTTGGTCACATGCCTGAGTTCTTGGTTTGTTTACTGATCAGCTTTCTTTTGCTGTTTTCTGACATTTGCTAAAATGTGACTTCATAGAGGATGAATGCTACCTTCTGTGGAGATTAAAGAAGAGTGGGCAACATATCTCAAATATAACTGAATCTCTGCTGATACACATCTTAAAATTATTTTAAGGGTCAGCCTGCAAGCAGTCGCTGAGATCTACTGCAAAAAATCCCACATAAAGCTACCCCCAGAACCAAGCCAACAACAGAAAAAAGCAGCAGGTCCCTGTCTCTAATGATTGTCTTGGATCCAGTAGCTGATAACCTGTATGTGTGTAGCACAGTGTGCATAGCTTGGAAATTACAAGAATTGACCAACATATGCAACAGGAACTCCTGGATTTACAGATTCTCTGGGGTCATCTAGCCCGTTTCTACACTCTACGGGTTTCCGGTCAAAGAGCCCTTGGCTCTTTCTGTAGTCTTTCAGCGATTTCCCTGTTGCCTGTTCCCTTTGTTCTGTTCTCTGCCTTCAGAGATAAACTTTGTGGTTTTCTGAAACTTGATCTAGCACCTAAGACCTATCTTGCCTATCTGCCAGACTGCAGGTTTTCAGCAATTCTTCACTCTTAGTTGTTTGGTTTTTTTGGGCTGATGTGTCTCCTGTATCTGTTCTGGCTTTGAGGTGTGAGCTTAATCTGTAGATGACTGCCCACATACTGGTCAGTATACTTTTATTAGATTTTAGAAGTAACCAGAAAAATGTTTTTATTTTTCAAATTAACTAGCATAGGGATGTAAAGTCATATTGTAAAACCTGACTACAGCCATGTTAATTAGTTTTCCAGTGTATTGCCTATAAATTTAAAGCTAATTTTCAAAAAGGTAAGTCAATATAAGATGGTGAATATTTGGATTCATGGCAGACTTTATGTAAATTTGAAAGTATTACTGGGAGATGATAATTAGTATCAAACCACTTTAGAATTCTTCTTTCTTCTGTATGGCCAAAATAAATCATCTTGCCCTCTTAGCTCAAATGTCTAGTGCACATCATGGTCTCTGCATAGATGCATGGATCTTACCACAAACTAAAATCTTGGAGTATATCTCCTTGGTTGGAGGTAAACAAGTCCAAACCAAACCCTTCAATGTGAGTTGCCTATCTATACATTTCCAGTTAGGAATTCAGAGAGACATTCTTTATGAATCATGCATTTCCTGCCCCCTCATTGTACCATTTCTGGGAGAACTACTTGGGTGTAGAAGCCTTCATGCACTTTATACCACATTGGGATTGGAACTGGTAGGAAACCAATTTTAAGTACCAGCATGAGCCCTCTCAGAAGGGTTGTTTTTAGCTTGATCACAGTGCCATAGCTGCAGGAGCTTTGGTTGATTCGGAGAAAACCTGTGTTTCACTGCAAATGTCCTCGAAATCCTGTTGTGATTTTGCACTGATTGCAGCTCTATAAGCTTCTAAATAAGCTTATCTCTGTTTAAAAACTAAAGCTATTTCTTCTCTGCTTTACTATAATTTCCATTAGTCCAAATAAAAACAGAATTTGTAAAGGAAAACGTTATTTGTATGTGCTGTGAATTGAAACTTGGGCAGTTAGCAAGCCTTTTCAGATAATTTGCAGTTTAATTTTATTATACGCATTCAAACTTAGCTAAGATGTACACGTTACTGTGTGTTATCATAACGTATTATTTTATGCACTGCAGCTTCTTAATGTGAACTGCCTTAGACTTACTATGTTAGGAAGTGGTTAGGAGTTTCTATCTCCCAAAAAGTCCTCTCTGAACAGGAAATAAGTCTCTGGTCAGTCATCTTTATTGTGGGTCTGATATTTGTTTTAGCAGAAGTACTCTACTCTTTTTATGGAACTAGATTTCTTTATATATTTATAATAATAACAATCCTTAGTTTTTTCCTAAATATGAATTTATGTTAAACCAAAAGAAGTACCTTAGTATCGAAAACTTGCTGGTATGGTAGTGACTATATTCCTGTCATAACTGTAGCTTAAGACAGTGGCTTTCTGCAGCCAGACCTGAATTGTGACTCACAGGTTCAACCTGAGAAATGTTTCAATTTTTGGTGTTGTAAACATTTTTTTTTCCTGCTGTTAAGATCTGTTGTGTGCTTTTTGGCTGATATATTGAGAAAAAGAATTACTTCTTTTAGGCTTCTTTAAAAAACACATCTGTATAGTTTCGTCTTAAAGCCTAACTCACCATTCACAGAGAACCTAAAATGCTGACTTTATTTGGTACAATTATAACAGATATTTTTTTTCCCTGAAGTAATGGAATGAATAAGGTTATGAGTTTAGCTTTTCCTTTGTTTTGCTGGTGCATTGTCAGGTATGAAGATTCCATTTCCTTGAACATACTGCATTCCTTTTTAAAAAGTATTCATATCATGTTTATGAACATTCCTTCTTGTTTTTCTTGGACAGTCAGTCATGTGATGTTGTATTTCCTCACTATTCAGTCAAACAAATTCTTTTAGTGCAGACACAAACAGGGGTGAAATTAAAACGTGATTTTTATTAATACTAATACTTATAGTGTTGAAGTTAACTTGTTGTTGAGAGTAATATCACACAAATATCTTCACAGCAAATGTTAATATTTCACAAAAAAGTTTGCTTTAGCTGGAAGTGTATGCTAAGCGGCACCTTCCTTGCCTTATAGCGCCATTAGAGGGAGTCACTAGTCATAGCTAGTAAAATCAACTGCAACTTAGTTGTGCCACCTGGATTTCAGTGCTGTGCTATGTCTGATAAACCTATGGAGTTTTATGATTTCATCTGGAAAACTACAATGGCGCATATGAGCTATTTTGCATTTGTACAAATGCTTGCACTTCTTTTTTTTCCTGCTTCTGAATCTGCGCTTGTAAATGTCAAAACATAAACATACAAGTATATGACTGTTGCCAACGTATTTTAAATTGCTAAGATAGAAAAAATGTGCATCCTTTATATATATTGGTTAGTAAAACAAAATTTATTCAAAGTATATATTGTATAAGTTATGGTAAGTTGAGGAATGAATGATATTTGAAATTTAATAAGAAATTATTTGTTGACAAGACTGACTAGGAATGTAGTTGTATCAAATGTGCAACAAGAATGGGAATATGTTATTTTTCTTACGATAAGAATGCCATGAAAATAAAAGGATGCAGGGTAGCCTGGAGGCTGTTTCAGTTTGTCTACATGCAAGTCCTGTAAACTTAGAGCAATACATTTCAACTACACTGCTGTTGTTAATCCTGACTTGCTGGCCAGCTGAATTCTAGCTGCTCCACTTGCAGGGAGCTGGGTTGATGGGGAGTCGTGGAGGACCTCTAATCCTCCTGCAGTGCTGTTGCCACCATCTTGTCCGGGGAAGCCCAGGCACCGGATGAGGAGGGGGCAGGAGCCCAGGGACACGAGGGGAGGTGGAGGGCAGTTTCTGTGCCCAAGGGGCAGCAAAAGGGCACAGGAGAATTATGCCCAGGAAAGGGACTCTCAGCCCCCCCTGACCCTCCTCCTTGTCCTAGATGAGGCCATCATTCAGGCTGCAGGCTCTCCAACAGCCATATTTGGAAACATGCACTTCCATCACAGTGGCTTCCTGTTGTCATGAGCTGCCTCACTGCCGTTTGTTCTGGGCCCTATAAATACAGGAACCTCAGCAGCTGGCCTTCAATATCCTCAGATTCCAAGAATGATTGGAAGAAAGGGACAAGGCGAGTGGCTGCCCACATCTGTGTGGGAAGGCAGAGAGGTGGCTTGCAGGAGAGGCGGAGGAAGAGAAGGCAGCATCAGAGGAGGGGCACCATCAGCCACATGGTAGCAATGGCTGTCCCTCATGTGGCTGATGCTGTGGAACCTATGGAGGTGGATCCATGGGAAGATCAAGAAGAACCAGTGGAAGTGGATCTAGCTCCAGCATGGCTTCTGTGGCAGCACTACACCATGCCAAGGCTCCCCTTCATGACACACAGTGTCACAGGAGCACCAGGCCAGCACCTTGCCATCAGCTTAGCCTCTGCACCTGGAATTAGCTGGATCCTGCGGGATCACCCATTCCGTCTCCTGACATCGACAAATATTTTGTTGATTGGCCCAGGAGGTGTGAGTCCTTCTTTCCCATCCCTCACCCACTCCACCACCCCTCCTCAGGGGTTGCCATGTCCTCTGCTCTGAGACCCAAGAAAAGGAGATGAGATGACCTGGCTTCTGCGTCGAAGCGACAGGAGTTGTCCCTCACAGGGCCACCAAGGATCCCTGGGGCCTGGAAGTGTGGTTTCTTCAGTCTGAGGATGAGAAGGTTGCCTGATGGGTACATGAAGATGAAGCCAGACCGCCCCATGGTGGTGCACGAAGAATGACAACATATCAAGCAAGAAAGTTAGAGAGCCAGCTGTTCCTCTGGAGAAGCAGAAGACTGCAGTTCTGCCAGGAAGAAGTGCTGACCTTCAGCATTAAGGATGAGGGGCTGGGGCACATAGCACACAAGGGCAGACTGAGGGAGCTGCCTCTGGTGTCTGGTTGGAGGTTTCCCTGCTCATTGCAGGGGAGATGGCCTAGATGACCTTTAAAGGTCAATTCTAACCAAAACCATTCTATGAAATTAATGAAAGAAAAGTCTCCAGCAGTACTGAGCACAAAGACAGTGCCTCTGGTATGAGTCGCTAAAGGGAGAAATAGATGTTTATGCTCTTCTTATGCTTTTCCATATGTATTCTTTCTTGATACCTCTTTGAGGTTGGCTGTTGGTTTGGATAAGTCTCTGGTTGATTAAATAAGTCTACTCATGCTTTTATGCTGGACAGGACAAAAATCAATGGAGTTGCATTGCAGCAAGGAAAACTGAAGTTGTGCTTTAGGAAAAATTTTACAGCAGCTGGCTTGTGAATTGATGGAGTCTGTTCCCTTGGAAAGTTATGGAGTCTCTGTCATTAAAGGCTTTAAAGAATAGTTGAGACAGGTTAATTCAACAATGCCTTCTTCTGTCCTTGTTCTCTTATGATTGTACATAAATGATTTGCCAACCAATCAGTATCAGGATTAATATCTGGGAATTCCAGCTCTTCAAATTGTTTGATGGTTCATGTAAATTTTTGAAACTAAAACGCTTGAAAATTTGCCCTCCTTGTAACTGAACCTCAATTTTGAGAGTTGTGAAAACTTTATTCTATTTTATTTTTCATTCTCTACAATGAAATAATCTAAAATGAAGCTCATCTATACAAAACTTTCTACTTCTATTAAAACTAGACAGTACCCTTAATTCATTGTGAAGCTTGGATTTCCAGGGCAGCAAGGTTTAGAGAGGACCTTGCTTGAACTTTTGACAACTGCTCATTGAATTCTCTATATAGAATAATAACGTAGGCTTTCTCTGTTGTGTAATAGTGTGGCGCATAGCATGTTCCAAGAATGCCTTTTCTAAAGAGTAGACCCAATCCACATTTACATCAAAAGCCTTTATTTGTTAAGTGAAGAAAATTACACATCCTTTTGCAGTAAAAGATCTCAAAGCATTCCAAAGGTGGCTAATACCATTTTGTATTTCTGTGTCTGTAATTTTACAGATGAGTAATAAAAGGCCAGATATTTGAATCTGTCTTTGACCCATGGTCAAAGGAAATCAGTGCCAGCCCACCTTACTTTCAGCCTGAGGATGTCTTTAACTGTGCTTCCTATGGCGTCTGTAACACAGAAGTAATGCTGTAGTCATTAAGGCTGCTTAGAATGATATAATTTACTTTGATAAAAGCAGAGTAGCAGTGTTGCTACTCAGCAGTCCATATGCTCTTAGTTGTATTCTGTGACTCGTTTTCAAAATCATTCCCTGATGTTTGGCTGTTCTGTTAAAGCTATTTTTAAACAGAACAACAGCTCTTTCAGTGTAAAGAACAAAATGGGCTTTTTGTAGAATCAGCTGTGGATTGCTTTTCAAGCACCCTTTTTGGTGTTTTTGTTGTTGTTATTAAACAGAAATGCAGCTGTCACTAAAATCCAAATACTACAGCTAGTACCTGTATTTCACAAGTAAAAGTCTAGGGTTTTTGGTATGTTTGTTTGTTTGGGGTTTTTTTAATATTATTTTTGAAACAAAAATATGTTCATATTTACCTGGAGTTTATCTGTTATTCACAAAACCAGGACTGGCCAGTGGCATGCCTTCACTTGCGCTACTGTGCTCATAGGGCCACCTTTTCTGTATAGGTATTTTGCTGGAGTTGGAGAATAGGGTGAGAAAGATTCTGCTATGAGCAATGGAAGTGATTTAAAGTATTGAGAAAATGCCTCACAACTGGATGCTGAAAGAGGACTAATAAAAAAGGAAAAAAAGTGAAATATATGTAAAACATTTTAAAATAGTGTATAATACAGAAAAGATCATGTAGGAACATTCCTTCTGGCACACAAGCAGTGATACACTGAAAAAAAAATAAAAGGTGGCAAACTGAAGCTGATAAAAGTGATTATTTAGCTGCAGCGAATGTATTGGCAGGATCAAAAGTTGACTGTACAGCTATATGCATAACAAATGTGTAAATTCCGTGGAAATAGTCTGGAAGTTCAATGATTTGGAATAGCCTTGATGTAATGTACAAGAACTCTATATTAAAAATAAGCCATGTTTGTGAGGATGTATACTCTCATGCTTTATGGTATAATAAACCTCTCTGGTTGAAATGTTATAGATAATTCCTCTAGAAGCATGCGATTTTTATAGTGCTTACAAGAAGGCTTCCTACAGTGAACTTCAGGGTAGGGTAGTGAGTGTTGTCAGATAATGTGTATTGGACAGGAAGGACTTCTGAATTTGTTTCCATGGCACTGAAGCAGAATACGTAGTTTTGATGGGAAAAGAACATGTCAAGAGATGGATTCTTTTTTTTTTTTTTTTTTTTCAGTTAACCCTAGTCTTTAAGCCTAATTTGTGTGCATGTGTGTGCAAGGGGTTATGCATATGTGGTATTTAGTCATCACATAATTCATATTAATGGAGTCTTTACATATTCTTAATTGGACACTAGTTTAAGATCACTGGGGTATGTAATCCTAAATTTATGTAAAGTAGATGAAAGTTGTAACAAATGGGAATAGTTTAATTTTAATACACTTAATGACCATGTTGACATGAGACTGCTAGCTTTCAAGTGTATTGGAAAAGTTGATAAAGATTCTAAACTTTTTGCTTTGTGTGAAGCTTGTAAATTATCTGTGATCCATCACCCCAGGCAAAGAGTTGCTTTTCTTTAGGATTGTAATGTATAGTGGAGTGGCTACCCTGACGTTTTGGAAAATGCAATACTGGGATTTCGTACGTATTTACAGCATCCAAAACGTCATAAACACACTGTATGCGAGAGGTGCCTCCGCTAGGAAGGTTGTACACAACATAGAGTGTGTTGCATGCCATGAAAGCTGCTTCGGCATCCTTGCTAGTGCATGATGTGTCCCAGGTGTGCTCCACTGCCATGGTTATGTGGTTGATTTTAGTAATTACAATATTTCCTCCAGTCTCTGGTTCTGCATGGATTGCCCAGAGCCCTTGCTCGTCAATGGCAAGACCTATTTTTGTAGACGGAGAAAGCTGATAGGCAGGAATCCTTCCAGCCCCTGGCAGTAGCATTTGGTCAGTTACATTTCTTTTCTGAATATTGAATTTAATTATCTCATTTAAGGAGCCATATCTATGATAGAACAGGAAACCCTGATATATGATGTGTCCGGTTCCTTCCCAGGGAAATGGCAAGGTGACTCTGCGAGCTTTTGGTACATGAGTGCTTTCCATGAATGTCATGATATTTGCAAATTCCAAAATAACATTATTTACAGAACCATTTAATAAATAAATCTTTGTATGCTTTTTGCCAGGATCTTTCATCCAAGAGCCATGCTTATCTCCAGTCTTCTTAACTATTTTTAGGGACTTAATACCTGCAAGCATGTGGTCACAACCTGCAAGGAAACACCCAAAGATAGAAAAAAAAATTAGAATATATGTGAATTTTCTATTTTCCTTTCTTTGATTTACTTACTTTCTTTTTAATCCAACTATAAGGCCAGGATCAATATATCAGTAAAGGTGGCAGCAGTATGGTTATGGTAAGTAATGTTGAAGCTAATTTTATGATATATTCAGCATCTCCTGCTAAGGAGACTGCATATCTTCAGCTACAAATAGTGTGTTGTTTTCTGCTCTATTAGACCAATGTTATCCAAAAGGGATTCTCTTTGTGTACCTGAGTGGAGACCAAGAGCACAGTTAGTGATTTCCTCATTATTCTTGTCAGTTCTTTTACAGGGCTGTAATTTTTACTTTGGAGAAGTGAGATCTGTTTTAGGTCAGTAAAATAATACAGTTTCTTACTGAAGGCATACCAATTAAAATCCATTTTCCTGATATGTCATGTGTACAGTATTTTTGTTTCAGGAGTTCTCTTATCCTCTGTTGGCCTCTTTTTTGCATTTATAATATGAAGAAAAATAAAAATAGATCATCATAACAGAAAGCCAGAACACTGGGTTATCTTCCCACTGCCTTTCCCAACACCTGCAGCACAAAGGAACTAGAACAAATACATGAATCACAAAATCAGGAATGCCCATGCATTAAGGTGGTCTTTAAATGAACTGGTATGTCTGTGTTATCAGTTCTCATACTAGAAGCATGGCTGATGGAATTACGTATTTGTTTACCTCACTACAGGGATAAAATTGGCAGCAGCAGCGAGCGAGTCATAGTTTTGGCTTCATTACATTTTGTATGCACTTTGCACAGATGTTTGCACAGACCAAAAAGCACCAAGCTTGTGAAGACTCAAGCATTTGGACTCTGAAGATCTTTATCAAGGACCATCCTTTCCAGGAAAAGCTCCACTGCAAAGCATATTAACAAGCTTGTTTACCAAAGACACTCATAAATTACAAGAAAAACTTTTGAAGTTTAAAGAATTGCCTTTCTTTAGTAAGTAAAGAGCAGCCATTTTAGTAAACAGAACAAGCAAAGCCCTGAGGCAGGAAGTTCTGGCAGTAGATGAAATGGAGAAAGCAAAGCCAGCCTCCCTGTTTGGCCTGATATGAACCTGTTGAAGTCAGTGGCAAGATTCCAGTTGCCTGTAGAAAGCAACCTTTATGTCATTTGTGTGTACTGATACCCTCTTGAGTACTGCTGCTGCAGCATGGATTTTTTGTTGAAAGTCCTCACTCTGGGTGTACTTTCCCTGAGCAAGACACAATAGCTTTCCCAAAACTAATGTTTATTGATTAGATGGATTCTAGAAACTTAAAACTGTTGAGTCAGGATACCTAGCCAGCCTTAGCAACATCTTCCTCTGCAGGAGAAATAACTAGCTTGCTGTCTGAAATCTGTGAATAGCGTCTCTGTTCCTCAGAGAAGCTTTTTAATTCTCCTTAGCTTTTGTAACAGCTTGAAGGAAGAGTGAGAAACTGAGACATTTACAGTGAGCAAAAAGTTTACCAAAATTTTTCCACATTTTCCCCAATGGTACCTTCAAAGCCTACAGTTTCTTATCACCCTCCAAAATGTGCAAAAGATAATTTCCCATTTCCCACCCAAAGCAGGATGAAGTATCAACTATGACATATAAAAACAGTGATTCTACTTGATTTTTTTTTTTCAAGTCTGTGTGAACTTAAACCAAAAACAGTAACAAAGTTGGACAAAACATTTTTTGTTAGAGTTTTGGAGTGACTCAGCAAAAATGACTGTAACTCCTAGTTAATATATATTAACATAGAAGTAGAATTGCTATTTGCTAGAGTAAAGTCTCTTGCTAGTTTTTCTAAGAAGTGCTGTAAAATCTACTCGGGGACTAGTTTTGCTATTGACTTCAATGGGACAAGCATCTCACTAGTGTTGACAAAAGTAAAGTTGCAATAAAATGCAAAGGAATAATTTCTAACAAGGGAAAATGGAAAGTAGGTTTTTTCCCATCTGAAACTCTCAGAAAGATATAATTTTCAAAGTGTCCTTGCTACAGGCAGTTTGAAAATCCCTAAATTTTTCTGCCTTTTAAAAAAGTGTCGAGTGTTCAAAAAATCTATATATGGAAAAAAGAAATCTTGATGTTCAGAGCACTCAGCTGTGGTGTAGGATTAGAGCTTAGAAGCAGAATAGATGATTGCTTCTGTTACTATCTGCCTTAATACTCTGTTGCTGGAAAAGTTCAAGGAACAAATTGTAAAGTTATTTGTAAAGTTACATCAGTCTAATTCCGTGGAAGTTAGTGGAATTGTATGATGGATGATGCTAAAAATCTTTCAGCTAGCTCTTTTAAAAATGGCAGTTTATATTTCTTATTATTTGTTTCCTACCAGTTTTAAATGAAAATGAAAGACTACTTCAAATATGTCCATAGTATGTAATTTACATCTATAAGTCAACTTTCTTAAGGTGAAGATACTTATAATTATAAAGCTTGATTGTTTTTTAAAAAAGTATAGATTGTGTATATATTCTTCATACTAGGTACCTTAATATTTAATTTTCAGATCAGAACTGAGCCTTGCTTGCAACCAAGCCTGTGTGCTCTTTTGATAAAGTATGTGGAGGGGAGAGGGAGAGAAAGAATAACGGAGGAGGACAGCGAATGGTGAAAGTGAATGAAGTCAGGAGTTCACTTTTGAGTTGAGGTTTTGACTCCTACCCACTCCAAAAAACAAAGACCACCATTAATTACCTAGCATAGGTGCAATACTCTGAAATGCACTGACATTTTTTCTGGGACTTTGCAAAAGCAAACCTTCAGAGGCTTTTTACATTACTTTATAATAACAAGCAGATTCCAAAGAATCAATTTGATATGCAGTAGAGTATCTGCAAAATAATTGTTTGAATTGAACTTTTCCCCCCTCCCTCTTCCATACCTTTTTTGTAGGTTTGTTTTGGTTTTGTTTTGGATTTTTGTTGGGGTTTTTTTTGTTTGTTTGGGGTTTTTTGTGTTTGGTTTGTTTTTTTTTTTTTTTAGTATCTGGTATTTATACAGACAAAACCCCATGCAATTATCAGTGGTATTAACGTAACTTGTGAAAATCTGTTATCCCTATATCAGCATACGTGCATTGGCTAGGGGACTGGCCTATTCACATCAAAGTTCTGAAAAGTAAACTGTTCTTACTTGCATTAAGCATGAGTTTAAGTTTCTTTTTTTCTTCTTCTTCTTCTAATAGCTGCTGTTTCACGAAGTCTTCGTGTACTTCTATACATGTATTAGAATCTGTGACAGATCCAAAATAGTCAATGTCCCTTTGTGCTCGTTCAATTCTTGTTAGCAAATGCTCTACTTCACTTTTAACCTCAGCCTCATAATTGTTCAGTCCTGCCAGGCGTGACAGTACCATCTTTGAAAAGTCTCGGAATTCTTCCACATAATCCAGTATGTCTTGGTTGCATTTTTCCAGCCTCTTCTTGAGTTAGAACACAGGAAGAAAATACATGGGTATACATGTGTATTCTGTATAGATTACATCCTGATACTTTAAAAAAAGTACTATTCTCTCCTTTGCAATCCCCCTGCACCCCATCTATTTTAAACTAATGGTCTGTTACTGTTTGTCTACACAAAGAGGACATACTAGACTGGCACTAGCATTCACAGTTCTGGATGAAAATACACTGTTTCTTGGTTTGGTTTTTTGTGGGGTTTTTTGTTTGCTTTTTTTTTTTCTTGATGTGGTTACTGACAACCAGATACTTTGTTTTGCTGCCTGAAGAGGGAAAAGTGCTCTGATGCTACCAGCTGGTGATACTTCAGAGCACATGATCTCTGATCACTTGCTTTCCAGAAATGTTTCAGAACTCCTCCTGTAGGACCACCAGTGCACCAGTCTCCAAATATTTTCTGCAGAAAATCTACAAATGTGAACATTTCACATAAATACACCTCTTCTGACCAAGACAGTATCTAGTGTGGCTATTTTTCATTCATGGAAAATGGAAGTACTGACATCTCTATGTTTGAGGTTTCCCCTCCTGCCCTCGTCAAATTATTGGCTGTATTAAAACAAAAAACAAACCAAAACAACAAACCGATGTTTCTTTATACCTAGAATCAAATTGTCTAAATTTTTAAAGATAAGGAAAGTAATTTCTTTGTTGTAATGCAGCCACTTCTGTAAAGATCATAAGTGGCCTGAAAATAGCCCAACTGACACTTTGAGAAGATGAGGAAATTGAGGCAATAGTTAAGCCCAAACACACAACTGTAGATCTAACTGCTAGATTGGATGTTCGGATTTGGTGCTTTATGCGCAGATTTCAGATGTTTTGTTTTAAGGTGGTATTTGACTAGGGAATATCTGAGTTTACTGAATGATTAATGCAATATGCATGTTTTCTGTGTGCCCCCACCCCCCCATTTATATGTGACCATAAGTCCCCAGGAAGCTGTTTAATTACTTTCTACAAAAACTTTATTTTAAATGTTTTCAAACATTCTCTCCAACATCTACATCACCCTTTTTACAGTTCTTTGTTGCCCCTTGCACGAAACGCCACTGGAGGAATTGCATCATTTTTAATGTATGCCAAATTAATGGAAATTACCGTGTGAAGTTATTCCTATAGTGGTTAATAAAATTTAAATATCAGTCTGCACCATGGGAACAGTATACCAGGCTAATCCTTCAGTTCTTTCTGTATTGTGAAGTTAAGACCAGTGAGAGCTTTGTAAAAAAAGGGAATGCAAGATTGGGCAAGTTAAAGCTTCTCTAAAGACTCTGCAAATCATGTTAATGATTTAAGATAAACTATGTGTGATTACAGCTTGCCAATACTGAGAAGGTGTTTTGCAGTAGTGGTAGTTTTCTACTGCAGACAAAGAAACAGGTACTGGTACTTTTATATAATTAATTGAAAGCAAATACCTATTTCAGTCTCCCAGCTGTAAGGGGATTATTTAAACTCCCAGTTAAAGTGCAGATACACTGGTAGTTTGTACAAATGTGTCTTAAACTGCTCTTACAGGTAGATTAATCTGTATGTGGAAAAAATACCTGATAATTGTCTATCTCCTTGTCAATACCTGATGGCAATTCTACTGGTGACAATATGGTTATACAGTTCCCTAGGATGGACTGTGACAGTACTATAAACATTTACATATTTAGCTAAATTCTATGTGTAGTATACTAATATGGAATATATATAATATATAATACTAATGTAGTAAAAAATACAATCAATAGCAGTAAAACTATAACATTATAAAATTATATCCTGCAATAAATAATGATGTAATAATTAGGAATCATTATAGTTAGTTTTAGCTACAGTTTTACTTATTTATTTGAAAATGTTGGAAATTTGTCTTCCTGATATTGTTTATCATACAAACTGCTCTGTGTTCACACACAGAGAAGAACATTCATACATTTTCAAACCTCTTTGCAGTTAAGCAGTGTTACAGAATGCTACAGCTAGCACATACCTCTAAGGATAGGATACGCCGGTCAATGTAGTTCAGCAGTGCTGCGTCTTGCATCATATATTGTGCCGCTCCCATGACACTTGTGAGGAATGGAACTAGTAAAAATCGAAGTTGCAAGGCTACCATTGTTTCATAAAATTTTGAAGCAAAATAGCAGTGAATTAATTGTATGTATGTGCCTGTGGAAGGCAATCCCAAATACTACTGCCAGTCCAGGATTAAATGAAATTTAACAGTTGTCTCATGCTGCGATGTGAAAAAGTAATACTAAAATTTACTATAAAGTTAAAAGTGCTGTGCCTGCAAGTATTAAAAAGACTTAAAATGTCTGTTGCAGTTTATCATTAAAAAAATAAAGTTGTGGAAGAGGAACTGAATGTGTTTATTTCTAGAAGCCAGATGACTGCTTTCCAGTTTGTGATCCTATGATCAATCCCAGATGTTCAGTAATGACTCACATAAAGCCTGTAGGCCAAATTTTATTAAATACAAATAAAAATAATTTATTTTCCCTCCTTTCTCCTCCCATCTGCTTTCCCGTGTGACCAGCACTGTGCAGTATGTACTTGGTGTAAGTCAGCAGAGATTCAAAGTCTGTCGGGCACTGGTCATTCTTTCACAGCAAGATCTGATGCATAATGTCTGTAGCTATTTCAACAATGACAGCTGTTACTGTAAAACAGTCTAAAGCAATCATTTTCACTGCCAGTATTCAGCCTATTTACAGTAGGACTGAAAGCCGTAGACAAAATTATTTAAAAAAATACTCTTTTTCCTTCCCCTCTTCTCTTGACAGTACTTTTCCAGCTAAAATCAGTTTCTTTAACACAGTTCTGTGTCAATTTAATGGAGTCCTTGAGAGGTCTCTTCTTTCAGAATAATAATTCTTCTTAGGATGACTTAAAAAATAATTATAATTAGCTTATGTGAGTGTCTTGCATTTGAGACAATTTTGATTTATTCTTTTTCATAATTTCCATGACTGAGTGCCTTGTCTGGAAATATACATAGTTATGCTAACGTATGTGGTAGGAAACCATATATTAGAATGTTAGAAAGCTCCCTTTGTATCTGAAGCCAAACTGGATGTCTCTGTCTGTCTTTCTCAGAATTCTCCACCTCTTCACTTTTTTTTTTCCCCAGTTTTTTTCTTTACAGTTTTTTTTCCTCACATTTACACAGCTTTCTTTTTCTTTCTGACTGCTTTGTGTGTAAGCAAGTCACTTGTGACAGAATTCATTAAAATGTTTCATAGCAGGCAGATTTTTACCTCCATTTGCTTGATTGTTGTGAGATACGGTCATGCATGCTTTACAGGCAAATATCACAGAATTGCACAGATAAATATTTTTTCTTTTACTATTACTTTGTCCCGAGAAGTGTAAACAACTTGACAGTTACTATTTACAGGCAAAGTCAGTGATGCACAGACAGGCTAATACTTGTTTCTCCACTCCAGTGTCATTTTACTTTACTCCAGAACTCCTACCTGAGAGGATGGAAGGATTGCCTGCTTGGCTCCTTGAAGGGCTACACGCTGAGAACAGACACCCTAGGAGACACAGAGTCTGCCTTGATTATGTCCTATGGAGCATCTTGACAAAATGCACTGTCTTTTACACAAGATAATCACCACTGGGGAAGAACACAGAAAAACGATCTCTTTTCTAACCTAGGTGAACCTGGAATCCTTCAGAGTTGTTCTCTGAGTTTAGCATGTCTATCACGATAATCTAACATAATGATTAGAAGATGAAGACTATGGGATCCAATAGGTTGATTTCTTCATTTAGTGGAGGGAGAAATCATACAACTATGTAAAACAAAATCTATCATGCTTTGCCTGCAGTCTGGAACATGCTAGACTTAAGTTATAACTGCAGTCCTATCCTAAGGTAATCTGAAGTAGCAACTTAACTTTGACTTTTAATATTCTTTTTCATTGAAGTCTGTAGTCTAGGTTGCCATCTAAAATAAGGCAGTACTCTCTTTGGAGAATTTTATTCTCCATTTTGTTTGTGATTACAATTTTTTTTAGCTTACAATTGCCTAATTTGTAGGTTTTGGTGCTGAGGAATCACACTATGTATTATTAATATCAAACATCATTGTATCATTGTCTTCTTGTGTATTTTCTAATTTTGTTCAGACTTGGGCCTACAGAATTAAGTTCCTTGTTAGGACTGGACACTATCTGATGAAGTTGTCTAATGCTGAAATCTGTGAGGTCAGAAAAGATTTTTGTCGTGGTGGGAAATCAGTACTTAATTCCAATTCTGCCTTATTTTTTAGAAAAGTGCTTTTGGTTTAATATCTTAGAGAGAAATACACATTTCTGTAAAAAAACCAAATACATTAAATCCAATTGAAGTCCTTATGTGGTGTTCAGCTGTAAGAGCAGTGCTGGGAGTGATACCAATAAGGGATGTAATACTCTGTGATAAAAAGGAGATTTTGGTGAAGTTTGGGGCTCGGGCAGAGGCCTCCACTAGGCGGCTCTCAAGCCCTTAGGATTGAAAGGCAGACTTCAGTGAAACACACCATTCCCAAACGCTCTGAATAACATAAAACATGCAGAAGGAAGTGTGGTTCAGATGAATCACAAAATGTTAGAGAAGCAGACGAATGGAAAGCCGTCAGGAAGCCAGGTGCTAGTAGGCTTTGGCAAGTTGCTGCTGCAGTGGCAAGCTCACAAGCATTAAGGGTCTGTGCCTTCTAAAGCCAGTGCTTCCTGCAGTTAGTGGGAGCTCGGGATGTCCAGTACCTACAGGAAAAACTAATCATCTCATGAGGACTGGCTCTAAAAATGAAATCACAAAGGCAAAATGAATCCCCATTTTATTTGGAGCCCCATTTAGTTTGACCTTGACCGTTTCCAGGGATGGGGCACCTACCACCTTTCTGGGCAACCTATGCCAGTATTTCATCACCTTCGTCGTAAACAAAAACTCTTCCTTATATCTAGTCTGAATCTACCATCTTTTAATTTAAGACCATTATTCCTTGTCCTGTCGCTACAGACCCTGCTAAAAAGTCCATCCCAATCTTTCTTATAAGCCCCATTTAAGTATTGAAAAAATCCAGAGAACTTCTACATTAGGTAGTCTGACATAAAAATAAGCCATACGTAATTATTTTGAATGGTCTCTTTGTTTGTTGTGAAACTCAGAATTACACGTTCTATTAATCAAAGGCAATTCCCTGTACCTTGAAGCTTAAATTTGTATGACCTTGAAACTAAGCAAACTTTGAATTGTACAATTTTATATAAACTAATATTAAAATTTTCATTGCTTTTGGCTTGTTTTACAGTGTGAAATCCACTAATGAATATTCTCACTAAAATCGGTTTTGCTTGAATGTTCATGATCATTAAACTTATTCACAGGAGTACAGTAATCAAAATAACATTGTTTTAAATTCAGACTACTTACAGGAAATTTTTATTACAATTGCCCAGCTCATTCAATTGACAATGCCAGTTTTTGTTTTTTTGGTTATCTATTTTGAAACAGATATTTTGGGTGTGATGCATCTTTACTAAATATCGTATTAAAGCTTACCAGGGTGAAAACTTAAAAAGATTTTTTTTTTTAATTTTAAATGCCTACAATGATG